>OZ020626.1:5693497-7030687 GCA_963971575.1 Liopterus haemorrhoidalis | reverse complement strand
GGAAAGACCGGGCCTAAGTCTTCTTTTATTTATTTATTTATTTATTTATTTATTATTATTGCTGGCCAGCAATATAACCCAAAACATGCAGATATATTTTCTCTATATACGAGATGTCCAAAAAGTAAGACGTCAATTTTTAAAAATTCTAAAAATAAATTTATTTGAAAAAAAATCGTTAAAAAAAACGAGTTAGTTTAGATATTAGGTATAGGTTAAATCAGAAGAGAAAAATCAGCTGTGGCCACCACAGGACCGACCGCCATCACAAAGTACTTGTATAAAATACATTCTAGCAGCAGGGCAGAAATAGCTTGGCCTAATATTTTCTAATAGAGATATTATTCATCATGACCATGGAAACATTACATATAAATATGTAAAAATAGATACTTGGAAAAAATTTCGAATATTTTTTAAATTTTTTTTCGTTTTATCAAAAAATGTCTCAAATAATAGTTTTTAGTTATTGCTTTTATAGCAACTTTTGTTAAATACATTTTTTCGAAATATTTTACTGTTGTTAAATATTCACAAAAATCGACACGAGTAAACTCCCATTTCTAGTCAATCGATTTTTACCAAGAGTTGATCAACTCGTGCCATTGATGGAAAAAGCTTAAATATGAAATTTCATAAAAATCTTTTTAGCCGAATTTGCTCTGCACGTGTACACAGACAGATGGACAGACAGACAGGCAGACAGACAGGCAGACAGACAGGCAGACAAACAGGCGGACAGACAAACAGACGGACAGATAGACTGACAGACATCATACTAAAAATAGTCAAAACCTTATGTAGGGACCTCAATTCGTGGAGATCCATCGAAATCTCGAAATGTCAAAATCGGTATGATCACAATACCTCCCTTATATATATGGCGGTCGGTAAAAATATAAAATCTTTTATAATGCATAAATATTGTTAAATAAGAACAAAATTTTAATTTAATTTTAATGGGACGGTTGGGACTTCACATTGCTCACAAGTTTGTCAATGTTCGGGGAAACAACTGATGTAGCAACACGCAACGTGTTTTCTAGGTGCGAATCCGTTATTCACGTCCTTGTTTTTGATTTAACGAATTTCATCCTAGAAAATAACTGCTCACATTTGTAAGTGCTTCCAAAGAGCGCAATTCTCTTCTGAGCAAATGCTGTGAGTTTCGGAAATTAGTCAGCTAGGAAATGTTTCTTATAAAACTGAATTAGTGAAATGTCCTTAATTTTTTACTTCAAATCTGAGTTCTCCTGTAGCTCAAGTAGTTCCATTTGCACAGAAAGTGGTGCTTGTTCCACATCAAAATCAATCGTTTAACCGCATTTGATCTCTGAAAACAAAAATATTGTATCTTGTCTTGGTGACTTCAACAGTTGGGCTGGTTCTTGGGTAGCGTGATACGGTCTGATGACTGGTCACAAGAATGACTACTACTTGACTACCAAGAATGACTAACCACGACTCTATTCCCTAAGACCATTTTATAACTGTTAACCGTCAGGTCCTACCTCAATTGTTTTGGAAATATTATTCGTTTGTGTAATTGTTGGCAGCAATTAAAGATCAGAGTCATCACAATTGAATAATGTTTATCAACACATTAGAATGTAGTTCAAAACTTATGTTGACAAACACGCAACACTCTGCACATTCTTTAATTCCCAAAACCATACATCAGAAACCATGACCTACACAGCCTAAAGGCCGCTCAAGGAATTGAGACATAAGAGCACAATTATACCATAAGTGTGACAATATACTCGCGGGCCAGATTCAGTGGGATTTTGGATAGTTATCGTGAGCCGGACAAAATGAGGCAACGTACAAAATGAGGCCGTAGGTTGCACATTCCTGATCTAAAGCGTATTTTTGAACTGGCTACAAGAAACTCAAGACAGAAGATACTGGAAATTTTTAAGGCCTATATCCAGCACTGGATTCGACCGGTTCAAGGATGATGATGATGACATCTGATATAATAAGGACAAATGTTATTTTTTCAATAGATTTTTGATATACAGGGTGCGCGGCCAAAATCCGGACAAATTAATCAATTTTTTCAAACTATATTTTTTATTGTAAAAATGAAAAAGTTAACAAAAAATTTCTTGCCAAATAATGTGCAACGTCATAGAGAAGAAATTTATTCAATGTATCCCCCACTTGCTTGAATAACCGCCTCCAATCGTGGCCTGAAGCGTTCTCATGCACGTTGTAATGCGTTACGGTCCATATCATTGAAAGCTGCTTTAATAGCGGCTTGAAGTGATGCTACATTTGGATGTCTGGACTTATTCGTGACTCTTTCAATCACGCTCCATACATAAAAGTCCAAAGGATTCAAATCAGGGCTGTTGGTAGGCCAGAATTCTTTTGAGCAAAACATGTCAACATTGTCCGACAACCAGTTTTGCACTAAGTGACTAGTGTAGGCAGGTATGACTTGTAGCGGAGGTCCTCCTGAATGATTTGACGCATAATTGTTTCACTGACTCCGACCATCGATGACAATTTTCGAATCGACTGTCCTGGATCTTGCAAAATCAGCTCCTGAGCCCGTTGAATGACCTCAGGCGTTCTGACAACGGGCTCCTTCGAGTGTGTCTTCCTTGCTGGTGTTGCAGCACCTTCCTTCGACTCCTCCGACTTATTGTATTTCGCGACGACATCATAAACCGTCGATCTCGGGTAACCGAAAAATCGAATAATTTCTGTCGCTGAGCGCCCAGCGCGAATACTTTCAATTTTCGCAGCTCTTCCGCACTTTGTTTCAACATTGCGACTATTTTGAGATTATGACTGCGTAGTACATGCGTACAGCTATCTAAAGAACCAATGGCGACAACTTCAAGTGATATAGAACAGCGGGAAATTCAAATCTAATTTTGTCCGGATTTTGGCCGCGCACCCTGTATTTACAGCAAAAGTTGTAATAAAAATTGACATTATTTATCGTAAAAAAACTTTTCTTTGAAATAACATTCAAACGTGTACTTGAACTCTATCTACAAATCAACAGTGTGACGTATACAGGGTCATATATTCCAATCTAGAATACCATATCCTGAGAATCACGTACGGAGGCACGTCCTGGTGTTACCTCTGACCTCTCTTCGTCCCTCACTGCCTCCTCGTACATAAATCACTTCCAGAGTTAACGATACTGGAACTACCAGGGTACAAGAATGTACAGGTATAGTAAATTACAGGAAATATGGGCACGAGTTACTGTTTTTTAATTTTTAATTGGGTTTTGATATACATAGTAGAATGATATCTGGTTCTACTTTGACAAGGTATACATTTTCTTTTTAGAAATAGAGATACATATGGAAGATAGTCTCAGAGCTGACAAGATTACCCTTTTCTAAAGTGAAAGAGTCAGATTATCTACTTTGAAGAAAATATACAACTTTCACACTAATAGGACTGAGAATATGTCTCAAAAATTGATGACTCAGACTCTCTGACTAAGATTATTTTATGTCACAGAAGTTTTGGATTCTTAAAGGTTATATTATTCTATTTCAAAGAAGTTTCAGACTCGCAGTTTTGAGATTACTCCGTTTCAAAGAAGTTTCAGACTCAATGCGCTTATATTACTCTATTTCAAAGAAGTTTGATATGCTCAAAGCTGATATTACTCTGTTTCAAAG
Source organism: Liopterus haemorrhoidalis (assembly GCA_963971575.1). NCBI lineage: Eukaryota > Metazoa > Arthropoda > Insecta > Coleoptera > Dytiscidae > Liopterus > Liopterus haemorrhoidalis. Next base: position 7,027,028 of record OZ020626.1, on the reverse strand, counting down.
AAGTTTCAGACTCGCAGTGTTGAGTTTACTCTATTTCAAAGAAGTCTTAAATGCTCCAAACTGATAGTACTCTATTTTAAAGAAGTTTCAGACTTGCAGAGCTGAGATTACTCTGTTTCAAAGAAGTTTCAGACTCAAAGAGCTTAGTTTACTCTATTTTAATGAAGTCTAAAGGGCGTATCACACTAGAACGCTATCAAAGTTTTATTTTGTAAGTCTTCTTTCAGGATTCAAGTCTTCACGTCTTCAGCTATCACACGTGAAACAGGGAAAAGTAACTTGCGTCTGCGTACATAACGTTAACAATACACCCATCTCACTTGATCTGACTGAGAGGGAGAGGCCGCGCACGCGCTTTTTAAGACTTGGACTTCGTCTGTCTTCTAGAGACAGGGGAAATATATCTTGATGTAGTTGCTCAGACTTAAAGACCTAGGTTTTTTGTCATGCTATCACACACACAAGACTTCGATTCGAATGCAAAGACTTTAATTTTCCAAGTTTAGACTTGAATAATAACTCTGGTGTGATAAGGCCTTTAGACGCTCAGAACTGAGATTACTCTGTCTCAAAGAAGTCTCAGAATCACAGAGCTAAGATTACTCTGTTTCAAAGAAGTTTCAGATTAACAGAGCAGAGATTACTCTATTTCAAAGAAGTCTCAGATTTACAGAGCTGAGATTGTTCAGTTTCAGAAAAGTACCAATTATGATTTTTCGCGATTTTTACAGATAAGCGCAAATTCAGGGTCGTCTTAGGCAATGCAGGGGCCATTGGGCACACTGAGTAAGGGACCCTTTTAGAAATAAAAAAAAAATGTGAATGGAAACATCAGTATGTATTTTTTTCCACACCTATTTAATTATATTGCAATTATTAGCATTTCGAAAAAAATAGTACCCATAAATAACTACAGTGAATTATGGTTTCATAATTCACTGTTTCAATGACAATGCCAACGGGAGGAGCCAACACTGCCATGGTAGCAGGCAACATGGATGACGCTATCACTTACATTAAAATTATCAATTTTGAGTCTAATTTATTTGTTTAACACGTTGACTGCCAATTACGAGTTTTATCGTAGTTAGTGTTCTTGCCCAGGACGCCGGCTACAAGATTACTTGTAGTATAATATGGCTATATCAAATTGACTTCTGAGACAAGAATCCTGAATCTTGATTGGCAATCAACGTATTAATAGGTATGGAAAAAGTATAGTATTACATTCGCGATTATGGCCATTATTCACTCAGATGATTAGATGATTGATTTGATAATGGCTGTAATAATCGCTCATATAATAATATACTATTATTTAGTGACTTTATTTGTTATTATAGTTAGCTTTATACAAAGCAAATATAAGTGATGTGATTCCTATTTTGAGAATTGGACTTACGTTAATGATGATGGTTTCTTCCCGGATTTTTGTCGTGCAAAATTTTCTATTATATCCTCAAAGTCTAATTTAAGAAGGATATCACTTTCTATGCACGTGATTGACAAATTAGTAAGTCGTTCTTGTAACATAGTCGTTCGTAATTAATTTTTATCGACCGCCAACATATATAAGGGAGGTATAGTGATCATACCAATTTTGAAATTTCAAGATTTTGATGGATCTCCACGAATTGAGGTCCCTAAATAACGTTTTGATTATTTTTAGCATGATACCTCTCGGTCTGTCTGTCTGTCTGTCTGTCTGTCTATCTGTTTGTCGGTGCGTGTATACATGCAGAGCAAATTCGGCTAAAAGGATTTTTATGAAACTTCATATTTAAGCTTTTGACATCAATGGCACGATCAACTTTTGGTAAAAATTGGTTAACTATAAATGGGAGTTTACTCGTGTCGGTTTTAAGATTTTTGCGAATATTTCACAACTAAGAAATATTTCGAAAAAAATTATTTAACAAAAGTTGCTATAAAAGCAATAACTAACAACTTTTATTTGTGACATTTTTTGATAAAGCAGCATAAATTAAACAAGTACTTTGTGATGGTGGTCGGTCCTGTGGTGGCCACAGCTGACTTTTTGTTCTTTTTAGCTGTGAAAATGAGCGCTCTCAGAAATTTTATAAATAGCAATAATCACATACAAAAAATATAATATCTATTATTATTTCAATATTAATTGTTTAAAATTGAGTTGTTTGTTTCAATTTATTGAATATTTTTTTTCTAATAAAAATAGAAATTCATATCCCTTAGTTCGTATATTTTACCATCTATAGTATATTATATGGTATAATAATGGTTAGTAAATTTTACTATACCGAGTAAAATCAGCTAAACAATAAAATACATTTTAAATAAATTAAAAAAAAATTCTTTTAAATATTTTAGAGTTATTTAAATATTTGTATACAATATTTATATAAAAGCCCTAATTCCTGTATGTTAGACCGTAACGGTAAGTTTCTGGGTGCTAGCAGGTCTTGCGGTATGCGGTCGGTCACGAACTGAGTGGTGGGAGGTGCGAACGACGTACCGCCACCAAGCAGCTCACTTAGCGAGAATATAGCTCTTAGCTCTCCAATCAGTATATACCTTGGCTTGGTTTAAGAATGTTGCGTCAGTTAATGTTATGCCCGCGGGTCGTATCCGGCCCGATACTAATTTTTAAACGACACACTTTGAGCGGCTTTTTAGGATTTCCTAGGTATAATCAGAAACAGCTATACCATTGATGTCCAGCATATGTCTCGCGGGCCGTATCCGGTCCGATACTAATTTTTAAACGACACACATTAAGCAGCTTTTTAGGATTTTCTAGGTATAATCAAGAAACGTTTTTGTTTTGTTAATATACGCAGAATCATGCAAAATTTAATAATTGATTCCTGCTTTTATTGATTTTTATTCGATATCAGTTTGCCAACGTTGTTGGCAACGGGACTGCTAGTTCTATAAGATTAATTAAGAAATTTTATGTTATGTATTTTTTTGAATTTTTTTTTAGGTTAGTAAAATTTTGTTCACTGTTTAAAAAATATTTAGAAATCTCATCTGGTTTTCAATTTACATTTAAATTTAGAAATTTTAACGGCAATTCTTAGTAAAATTGCACTATAAATTGAGTTCCTCTTTTTTTCGTATAAACAACGACCTCGGCATTTTGAGGCCCCCATCAAGCTGGGGCCCTGGGCTCGTGCCCCATATGCCCTTATGGAAAAGATGGAAATGCACAAATTAAACATTTTGTAACACGAATCAATAGTGTTAATTTAGTATGTTATCCAACTGTTGGTATGTGGATACATGTAGAGCCAATTCGGTTGAAAGGAGTTTTAAGAAATATCAAAAGTTTTTGATAATAAATTTCATGTCTAGAATAGGGTTATAAGATTCAAAGATCTGAGAAAATTATTCTCACTCAGTCGTTGAAGTCTTAGTTCTAGTACTGGCTAGGATTATTAATATATATCTTAAAATATTATTACAAGAACTAAAACAGTAATAAAGATAAAGTTTTGAACGAAAACAGGAAGTGAATTTTAACCAAAAATCTTATAATCGAAAATAGAATAAAATCTAAAAATATGTGTTTTTAGCGTTATAATTTAAAGTTAGAAATCGTTGGGAAAACTTGTGAAAACTTTATAAAAACATAAAACAAGTAGGTCATACGCCAGTTTTATATTTTCCGATAATCAGCACGTTTTCCACGTTGTCATTATTAGGGAAAAGATTTTCCGACAAAAAAAAAACTAAAAACGATTAAAATGTTGAATTCTTTAAAATCCTTTGCGCTATAAGAGACGATTTTTACTCAAGGACGTAGTTTCTTTAAAGTCTTCTTATTAGTCCTTAAAATGTAAGTGCAATCTCTACATTTCAGTTAGTTGACATTTTTGAAATGGATTTATCTTAGGTCTGTCAGTTTGAGGCTTTGAAACGAAGTAATTTCAGCTTTTTAAGTTTGAATTTACTCTGCAACAGTGTAATATAAGTTGTATCATTTAGGGCCGAGAGTTCCAGTTCCTAATAAACTCCCTAATAGTTATTTGACACATAATATATTTATGAAGCTAATAAATTTATTGGTGATTGCCAAGTTACAAAATCCTTCTAATAGTTTATTAGCAACATAATTTTTTGTTTTTGCATTGGTATTTCTTATGAAGATAGTAACACGGTGCAAGAGGGATAGAGCTATACGTAAATTTGTAGAGCTAAAGTGAGATGAAATTTTGACACTGAATATTTTGACATTAAATATTTTGACAATAAATAGTTTGACTTGACATTCAATGACATTACGTATATTTTTTGTGTTACTGTTAAAATGACAATTAAACGGCGTTCAACAAATTTTATCACAGAAAAAGAGGACAATATAGATAGAAGAGAAGTTAATAAAAATAGCATTTTATAATACAAAAGTGACTGAAAATAAGAAGACAGCCATATTTTGCTTTATTTTACATTCCTTAAACAATATGAATTAAACTTATCAGCAATTTTCAGCCACACATCTTTATTATTCTGCCAATAATTGCCTTCTTGTTCTCTATCATTTTTATATAAATAGTAATGCTTAAAGTATTGTTTGTAATGTGTCGTAATCGTAATTGAAATAAATACATATGTAAAAATAAAAGACAATGTTTATTTAAAAATATATATTTATATATTATTCTTTATATATCACATTTACAATAAATGCCCAAAATATTCTAAAAACGGTTGTCCATAATTTATAAATTCACCCAAACAGATCGTCGATTTCACCAAAATACAACTTAAATGTATATAAAACACTAAAATCACCATTATATAAATGTTTAAAAACTACACATTCGTATATTCTTTTAAAATTATACTGTTTTTCAATTAAAATTGAAATATTAACACATTTTGCGAACTTGTTTTTGGTTATATGTCACTTTATTAAGCACTTCATGTTGCCTATAAGTTATTAGACAAATAAGCCTGTTTATTAGCAACCTAATAACTATTTAGGGGTGGAACTCTCGAAAAAAAAAATTATGTTGCTAATAAACTTATTGGACAGTTTATTAGCAACTGGAACTCTCGGCCCTTAAAGACATTAGAAACAGATTAATTTAATGTAGTGTATATAAAGTCCAAAGTCCTTTGGACAGTCTTTAAAAATTAGACTGCACTAGTATAGGGCTGCCATACGTCCCGGTTTTGAGGTTTGTGTCCCAGTGTCCCGGTCCAAGAGTCATTTGTCCCGGTCGATTTAATAATAATGCATATTAAAAAATTATTTTTCGATAATATTGTACATATACATATATACATACTATATATAAATTATATAACAGATTCGAGGTCCGAAATGTTCCGGAGTAATGCCGAGTACTAGTCAGCTAGTCACTAGCTGACTGGTACTGACAGATGAGCGCAATTCGCTTTCTATTGACACCGTGAAAAGCATAATTCAATGTGTTTTAAATTATAAAATGTCATGCATTGAATTCTATAATTATATAAAAGGGGAAAAAGAACTGTTCCAAAAAACGAAAACATCGGAGAAGTATGATTGGACAAAGAAGAGCGATGATAAAGAAGCCACCGAAGTCGGGGAAGGGGGAGAGTAAAGGCAAGAGAAGAATGCAATGTAAGGTTCTATTTGGTTTTATTAAATTGAATCGCCCATTAATTTATATTATATTATTTTAGATTTGATAAAGACGCATCCACAAAAAAACATCAAATTTTTCCAGTCGAACTGAGTTTTCCAAAATGATTCACCATTGATCCCAACGTTTTGCTCTTGGAATACCTATTATCAATCTCTACTTTAATTATTTTTTTTGTGTTTAAAATTTTTAATTTTTTTAAAATATTGTGCAATTTTTTATAATAAAGGTATTATTGTCGATAAAGTTTTTTTAAAGTTTTGGGGGGGAGGGTGTCCCGGTCGGTAGTCCGACAATTATGGCAGCCCTACACTAGTATAATTATAAATTTAATTTAAATTCGAAAATTTAAAAACGAAATTTAAACGGTGACATGGAAGCAACTGTTGCTTAAAATGGTGGGCAACTTTTTAAGTTAATAACGGAATTAAGTAAAGCTACGTTCACAGCCCTAAAATTAATAGACTGTACGCTATGAGTTGTTCACTGTTGATTGTTACTACAAGTTTGTCATATCGTCGGCTGAAAATAATAAGGTTGTATGTCGAAGTGTATTACATTTGAGAAAACAAGCTTCAAAAATTTTGACATTTTGACATTTTGAAAAAACCAATATAAGATTACAATACACGGAAGAATTTTTTTTAATAACTATAGGGATTTGCAGCTATGCACCCTACCATCTGGTGAGCGTTTCATGAACTTGTGTACATCAGATAACATTTCGTTTTGTGTATTGGTTTTGTATGAAGTTTGTTTTTAAAGTTTTATTATAATCATTGAAAAATGAATAATATATATTGTTGTGTGCCTATGTGCAATTCATTGAAAAGAAGAAACCCGGAAATATCGTTTCATTTGTTTCCACTAATATCAGACACCGTACGGTTCGAAACAAAATTGGGAAAGCAAGAGGTTAGGAATCGACGCGATGTTTAGATAAACAATTTAAAAATTGGAAAAAAAGTGAGCCCTTATATCCAAGTTTGCTCATTACATTTTAATGATAGTGACTACAAAAAATATTTTCAATTTTGTATTTATTATCGCATATCTTGAAAATTCCTGTTATTGTGTGTGGGTTTGTAATGCACAAGTCTCTAGGCATAATGCATAAATCTTTATGAACTCTCTGTTTTTTTCAGTGACTCCACACAATATTATATGCCCAGCATTGTAGATTTCTACCCCTTGGTAAACAACACGGGAATTATTATTTCCCCCAATATAGTTAAAATAATCGACAATGGAAAACCGCCATAACTTAAAACCAGATCACAAAATGTAGTATTTTAGATGTTTACAAGTAATGTCACTTCACAAAATCAGAAAATCCCAAACAATTATTTATTTTTTGTCGTTTTTTGATACACTTTTCGCTATTATTTACTAGTAAATGTCAAGTGGTATCTGATTTAGAATGGTTTCAAAAAAATCCGCGTGGCGCTACGATCTTAAAAATTTTCCCCTATATATTGATATGTTATTGTCATTAACGCATTATTTTGAAAAAAAAAAAAATTGAATAATACCATTTTAACAATTTGAAAAATGAACATACAACTTTGTGATTAAGAAAAACACGAAACTTAGTACCTTAACGGTACATAGAGCTTTGTAGTTCAAAGTAATATCGGGGGGAAATTTAGTTTATAGGTAAAGCTTCAGTTTTTAGGTTTCTGAAAATTGTTAAAAAGGTACCAGAAAAGGTAAAAGAAATGTTAGTCACGTATTAAATTTTTATTTGATTAAATAACACAAATTAAACAATATGCTTGCAAAATAATAACAAATTAAACATTAATCTTACAAAAAATTAAGATAAATTAAGATAATTTGAACTGAAACTGAAACATTCGAAATAATAAAAATTAAACGAAATAAATTGTATTTTTATTATTTTCTTGAGATTTACTTTCTTGGCAATATTGTTTCATAATAAGATTTATCCATAGTAGGCATCCAATCCAGCATAGATTTTAAAGCGATTACTTTGTTTTCTGGTAACGGATTTTTATTTGTAGAAACCTTAATGTCTCTAAATATATTTAACAAGTCTTCAAGACCTTGTTTTATTCTTTTTAATATTTTTTGTAACCCAGGTGCCCGAAAACGATGTTTTATATTTAACATAAAAGATGTATGTCAAACATACAACCATAAATTATGAATTAAAAAAAAAACAATTAAAATACAAGGGTGTATGTTTTAACATAAAACTATGTTTTGTAAGTTTTTTATTTTTTAAGACATACAACTATGGTTTTCTGCTTTTTTCTCCGACACCGGTATTGCTATCTTATGGAAATTATTGGAACAAGTAGGTTACGTGACATACAACTCTATAGTATTGAAAAGTGCATTTGACAAAAAATGTCACATACAACCTTATTATTTTCAGCCGACTATATACTAACGCTTATGCAAAGAATTGGGGAAAAAATTAATGCTCGGCTAATAATATGACAAGAGACTGTAAACACAGCCCTGTGAGTCTGAGATGGTTATTTTTGAATTAAAGTAATGATCTGAAGTCTATCGGTCTGCTTTAACAATTTGTAAGACTGAAATACAAAATATTGCTGTCAATTGACCTAGAATGTATTCTCTGGTGTTTTATATGTCAAACCCTTGCTATGAAATAGTTTAGGTTCCCTCTTATTGAGCTAAGGGTCTCTCGACGTAGACCTTACTTCCATCGAAAACATTATTAATTATTAATGAACATTCCTTATTGAAACAGAAGGGAGCAAACTACGTTTCGTTTACTTTAAACAAGAAAATACGTAGATAGTGTTTTAAAAGTTGAATCAGTTCTGAATTAACATTTATAGTAAGATATATCCACAACTAAAGACATATTAAACTGGATAAAAGGACGTTTCAGAATCAGCGTTTTTTCTTTTCAGCTGTTTAAAAAGGACATTGTAATTTGATTTCCTGTCGATGGCGTCATTGCCGAAATACGTATAGGGATTTGCAGCTAAGCACCCTACCATCTGGTGAGCGTTTCATGAACTTATGTACATCAGATAACATTTCGTTTTGTGTATTGGTTTTGTATGAAGTTTGTTTTTAAAGTTTTATTATAATCATTGAAAAATGTATAATACATATTGTTGTGTGCCTATGTGCAATTCATTGCAAAGAAGAAACCCGGAAATATCGTTTCATTTGTTTCCACTAATATCAGACACCGTACGGTTCGAAACAAAATTGGGAAAGCAAGAGGTTAGGAATCGACGCGATGTTTAGATAAACAATTTAAAAACTGGAAAAAAAGTGAGCCCTTATATCAAAGTTTGCTCATTACATTTTAATGATAGTGACTACAAAAAATATTTTCAATTTTGTATTTATTATCGCATATCTTGAAAATTCCTGTTATTGTGTGTGGGTTTGTAATGCACAAGTTTGTAGGCATAATGCATAAATCTTTATGAACTCTCTGTTTTTTTCAGTGACTCCACACAATATTATATGCCCAGCATTGTAGATTTCTACCCCTTGGTAAACAACACGGGAATTATTATTTCCCCCAATATAGTTAAAATAATCGACAATGGAAAACCGCCATAACTTAAAACCAGATCACAAAATGTAGTATTTTAGATGTTTACAAGTAATGTCACTTCACAAAATCAGAAAATCCCAACAATTATTTATTTTTTGTCGTTTTTTGATACACTTTTCGCTATTATTTACTAGTAAATGTCAAGTGGTATCTGATTTAGAATGGTTTCAAAAAAATCCGCGTGGCGCTACGATCTTAAAATTTTCCCCTATAGAGTAACATTAAACTTATATTTGTGAGACTAACCGAGTGCTTTACTTATTTATTATTTTTATATTAACTATGTTTCACGAAGAATACATGGACTACTCTGTCAATTATACGAGGGATATTCAATAATTAAAGACACAAATTGATGTAGAAAAAAATACTGTGCATTTTTACAAAAAGAGACTTTTACTACTTCTCAACATAATCCCCACGAATATTAATACAATTGTACCAACGATGAACTAGTTTTTTTTATACCTGATGCAAAGAAATCTTTGTCTTGTTGTTTGAGTAAGTTTGCCACAAATTCTTTGACTTCCTCGTTGTCGCCTAATGCCTCCTTGAGTGGACGAAACAAATGAAAATCAGAGGGAGCCAAATCTGGACTGTAGGTAGGATGAGGTAGTATCTTCCAAATCATTTTTTCAATGGTTTCTTGGGTCAGCTTAGCGGTATGAAGGCGAACATTGTCCTGGAGCAATATCACGCCTTTTCTTTGAGATCCGCGACATTTTTCTCTCAGTCTTTCTTTGTTTATCAGCATGTCTGAGTAGTAGGCACTGATTATTGTACGCTGATCTTCCAAATAATAACAAAAGACGACACCTCGGGCATCCCAAAAGACGGTCAACATGACTTTTTCCGCTGATGCTTGCGTTCTGAATTTCTTTTGGACAGGTGAGCTGGTGTGCTTCCATTCCATGCTTTGTCTTCTGGATTCTGGTTCAAAATGGTGAACCCAAGTTTCATCACACGTTAAAATCTTCTTTAGAAATGGCTCACCTTCACTTCCATAGCGTTCTTTTAAGTCTGTACACAATTTGAGTCTTGTTTCCTTGTGTTGTTGCGTTAACTGTTTTGGGACCCACCTTGCACTTGTTTTGCTGTACTTGTCAATGATAACGTGATGAATTGTTCTAACACTTACTGCAACATTTTTTTTGCTATATCTTCAACAGTAATACGTCGGTCTTGACGAATAATGTCGTCAATGCGGGTTTCAAGCGAAGGAGTTGACACTTCAACTAGCCGGCCAGGACGTTGCTCGTCAGTCAATGAGGTTCGACTATTTTTGAACTGTTCTACCCATTTATAAAAATTTACGCGATTCATACAACTTTCACCATACTGTAAATTCATTCGAGAAAAGATTTTAGCCGGTTTTTCACCTTCAGAAAGCAAAAACCGGATCACTGAACTTTGTTCAACTAATGTGGAAACTATAGGCGCCAAAAGTCCTTGTTACGTCTTATCTGAGACTATCTAATAGTCTCACCTTTTAGGTCTGCAAGTATGATATTTTCTTTGAAATGCTAGTAATATCTAGGGTTACCAAATGTCTCTCGTGATAGAGTAGGATATTTCAACTAAAAATAGTAGTTTAGTAGGACACAGTAGGACAGTTTTTCTTTTGTTTTTAATTTTTATTATGCTACGAAATATATACGTACTCAATTAAGTTCAAATCCCATAACAAGGCCTTTTTTTCCATAGTAAGGCATTTTTTCATAATGAGGCCTTTTTTAAAATTTGTTTAATAATACTATAAAAACATTTTATTATAGATTATATATTATTAAACAAATTTTCAAAAAGGTCTCATTATGAAAAAAGGCCTTATTATGGGATCCAACATAACATATAATTAACAAGAAACAGTCAATAAATAATAAGTAATACTACTATTATGAAAATTAAATTATATGTTTATTGGTTCACATCTTTCTTTATATTTAACAAAATCACATTTTAGAAATAAAAATATAAAATAAATCATAAGAATTTTTTTAAATTTTCTTTGTATATAATTAATAAGAAACAACCAATAAATAATTAACAATCAAGTTTAAATATATAGTAATAAAAAATATAATTAGATATGTTTATTGGTTGACGTTCACATTTTCTTTTTTTTTTTAATAAAATCATATTTTTTAGATGTACCTGCTTTTTTAATAAAGCTTTATCCTTAATGACATCATAGAAATTTAGTCAAAACGTTATGCCTCGATCGCGTTCATCGGCAAACGTCGACTCAGCGGTAAAGGCGTCTTCAAAAGTAAAAATACTATAAAGTAGGACATTTCCGATATTTTTTAACAGTAGGTAGGACGAAGGACAAGGAGGTAAATTGTAGGACATGTCCTACTAAAGTAGGACGGTTGGTAACCCTAGTAATATCCCTCCTATTTTTCGTAATCTTCAGCAGATGCTCTATAGGTCTTCGCTTATCATATCAAAATAATATGAAACTCCAATTCGATAATACTAATAATTCCAATCAAACTTAATTAGCCATTATCAAATTACCCGTGGTGCAAACCTAGCATAGACATAAACCTATTATCTGACACCCGGGACAGAAACCTGTGGCTGCCAGCGACGTGTAGGTAACAGGTGTTCTGATTGCGAACTATATACGATAAGCCAATCGATCGAGAGGTATTCAGATGAAAAATGATAAAATTAGTGGAATATTACAAGACACAGAGAATAAGAGAGAATTTAAAATGATTCAAAGAAGATTATAGAATCAAAAAAACGAAAATTACTGCAATATTTCAAACCAAGAACTTACAGAGAAAATTACTTTTTCAAAGTTTCAAAAGATGGAAGTGCTGTAGTCAGAAAGGCGAAATCACTCTGTTTTAAAGAAGTTTGAGATTCACAGAACAGAAAAAATTATTGTTATAATGAAGTCTCATATTCTCATAGTAGAGACGATTACTTACCTTCGATATTGTAAGTCTCATATGAGATTTAAGTTAAGTAATATATTAATTACTCCGATTGCACAATATCTAGTAACTGGAGGGGACAAATATCAACTTGTTATGGTACAGCTATCATTTATGAGTTAACTGCTGTTGAGTTTATTTCGCTAAGTTATTTCTTTCGAATTTTATAATGGCTTTTGTAGTTCGATTTTCTTTACCTTGGCGATTTTTAGGGTTTTGTAGGTATAACCAAAAACCTCTTACTGTCATTTTGTCATCTGTCTGTCTGTATATCTGTCTGTATGTATGTATGTCTGTCTGTCTGTCTGTATGTCTGTCTGTCTGTCTGTCTGTCCGTCTGTTCGATAAAATTTGTATCCAAACGGCTAAACCTAGAGAGTTAAAATTTGACATCCTCTTTGACCCGCACATAGGAAAAATACTAAAACATCTAAAAAACATATCCCGCTAAAAATATAAATAAGTATGTGCTTATCGAAAAAAAATATTTTTTTAAAATTCGGAGTAGGGTATCAAATGAAAGCCCTTAGTACGTGGATTAACGATCAAAATTTTATTTTTGCAAAATAAATTATTTTGATGCGATTTATGCCAAAAATGTGCCAAAAAAATTTGTCCCACACCCTGTAGCCCAGATGGTTTAAACTAAAAATCTGAAAGAAAATCTAAGTAATGTACATTTGTGTGAACCGGAATAGTACAACAAGAATTTTTGATCAGATTATGTTTTCGGAAAATAACGCATTTTTTTGTGTTTTTTGCTTGATCATGTAAAATATTTAATAACTTATGTAAGAAACTAAACCAGCATGATTTTATGGTGTAATGGTTAGCGCTCTCGCGTTCTAATTTGCAAACTAGGGTTCCGATGTCGAGACAATTTTATTTTTTCTGTTTTTTTTTTTTCATTTTTATTTTGTTTAAATTATTTTTTCAAAATTCTAGTTATATTTGGGAAAATGTTGCATTTAATTTTTAAAAGGGTAAATTTAATAACGAGTGGAAATTGTCGAATCGAATAAACGAAATCAGAGGGATGGAGTTATGACTTAAAACAACCAATGGAAGCCATAAGCGAAATTTTCAAAATCTTAATGAACCTTGCTGTATAAAAAAATACTGCACATATTTAGAAACCTAAATAATGGTATTAGGCATTCGAATTAAAATTAATAAAAAAAAATATTTTAACATAAAATTTGTTTTGGCATCCCAAATAATCATCATTCACTAACTAAATACCTGCGAAACCCTGAAATGTGTGAAAATTCACACCACCAATTTTTTACTATTAAGAACAGCTTGCAATGATCGGAATATTTGATATTCATTAGACACTATATCCAGGGAATATGGTGGATGCTTCGATCTATATCATCCAACCTCCTGTAATTTTTGTTGCGTATTCATCACTACATGTGGTCGGGCATTATCTTGATGAAATATGATATGCTTACGATTAAACAAATCCGAACATTTTTCTCTTATTATTGTGTTTAACCTGTCCATTATTACAAATGCATGCCTGTTCGGAACGAATAAAACAAGAGGAGAAACAGAAAATAGTCTCCGGTGTTTACTCTATCAAAAGGAATCACAAACCCACTCAGTCTGCGTTAGAGAAGTCTTAAACTTACGTAGCTGATTTAGATTGTTAATCTAACGAACTAAATATGCACAAAATTATTCAGACTTTGCCGTACGAGTCCTCTAAAATTAAATTTGTGCCAAATTACGACGTTTTACCGGAAATACCTGACCCTCGCTTCTTTAAATGCAATTATATCTCTTTGAACCCAAAATAACTCCATTTCTTAGGTCATTTATCCACAGAGCCATAGATATATAAATATCCAGATACGACATTACATTTTTATTATTATTTGAGGTTTGTCAGATCTTAACAAGTGTCCAATAATCGCAAATATCAGTAACGTTTTGAGCCACGTCATACTAGAGACTAGTGGAAATAAATATTAAATGAGACAATTATTAAATTTTATTACGCACAATTTTATATTAGGCTTAAGTATGGAATATGCTTCTGGGGATCATCAACTATGGCAGATGACATATTTATTTCCCAGAAAAAAATAATACGTTGTATAGCAAACAAAAGACGCACTGAATCATGCAGACCACTTTTTGTAAAATACAAATTATTAACAAATCCTGGTATTTACATCTTAGAGTTGCTGGTCTATGTATTTAAAAATCAAATATACTTTGCTCGCCATTTGAACCAGCATTCATATAACACCAGAGGAAAAGATTGTTTCAGAACTCCAGCAAACATGCTGGAACTGACAAAAAAATCACCAAAAACTGTTGGTATTAAATTATTTAATTTACTGCCATTTCATGTCAGAAATGAAACGCAGTTTGCTGTATTTAAGAGGAAGATTAAGGTATTTCTTATAGAGCATTGTGTATACTCAATGAATGTATTTTTGAAAATTTGTAAGGACTGGTGTTGTCATGTCAATGGAGCACATTAATTTTGGGTAATTTAATATATGATTTTGTTGTTTTATTAATTGCATAACTTGTATTACTGATCAAGATCTGTGTAAAATTGTAAACTCATGTACTGACATATCCTACATGCAGTCCTGTATTTAAAGGATTAATAAATATTATTATTATTATTATTAATACATACGACTGCATCCCAAACCCTGGCGATATGCAGACGCGGAAATTACGCCAGATCTAGTGCCCGCACAATGCGTAACCCGAGCAACACTATTTTCTGCATCCTGCAAATCAAAGAAATGGCATAATGAACAGATCAAAGAAACTCTTAGAAATGGTTAGTTAGTTAGTTAGTTTTGGCGTACAACAATAAAGGCTATTTGCGCCCAACGCAGCCCATCTAATAGACAATAAATAAATAAATAAAATCAGTAAAAATACGCATACTCAATAGAAGAAATCTTGCACAGACAAGCACAAATAAATAAGATAAAAGTCAGTTCGAAAAATTGAACAGACTCAGGGTGATGGTAAAAGGCTGTAAAGGGACCAATTACCATCGAATATCACAGGTTAATAATAAAACACATTAAAATAAGGTGCAAGACTTCAGAAATAAAATAGTAAGTTTGATTCTCTCAGGAAGAGTATCAGCCTGTCCATGAGTACTCTGTCGTCACCTAAAGCAACTGACAGGTCATAGCACAGGCCTAACCTCTCCCTGACATCCTCGAACTGTACACATTCAGTTAAAATGTGTAACACAGACAAATCTGTTTTAAACGTCTCACATATAGTGGATTCTTTACCTCGAAGGAGGTGTCCATGGGTCCTCCAAAAGTGGCCTATACGGAGGCGTGTGATGGCGGGTTCCACCCTGCGGTTCTTCCTGCAGGAAGAACCCTATGGTTTAACGTCTCCCTTAATATGTCTCAACTTAACGTTCTGTATGCTGGTCCACTCATGCTGCCACAAAAGTCTTAGAAATGTACTGTACGAAAATCAAATGGTCACTGTAGCTAAAAAAGTCCATTGTCGCCTATTATGTTTTAAAAACAAAAATGTGTTAAAACAAAAACTAGTGTAACGATATGCCAGAAATAGACTGCGATATATTTATAAATACTGGGAGTTTTTTTTTAATGTCGCACAATATACGAGGTTTGTAAATTAAGTAACCGGACTGGCAACATATCGTTTGATCTGGCAACGTTTGGGACGCGGGAATTGGAGGGGCGGCAGGAGAACATGTGATACACCTTCAATACGAGTTTGAACTCGTTAGAGTAATTTTGTTGTCCTTAGCGATTTTTTTCATGAAACAGTTTTTTCTAGTGCGTTCTAAAAATGAGTGACATTCATTTAGAGCAACGGTGTGCTATCAGATTTTGTTTCAGACTTAGATACAGTGCAACGGAAACTTTTGCAAGGACCCAGGTTTATTGGTGGTTTAAGGCATTTTCAAAAGGAAGAGAGTTGATTGAAGATGAATCACGCAGCTGGAGGCCTTCATGTTCAAGAACCGATGAAAATGTCGACAGAATCCGGGATCTTTTGCGTTCAGATCGTCGGTTGACAGTCAGAATGATCGGGGAAGAGTTGATTTGACTCACACAACCATTCATCAGATTTTAACCAACTAATTGGGAATGAGCCATGCACTTTGTCACACAGCAATTTCAATAAACGAGTTTTTGACCAGTAAAAACATTCCTGTCGCTCCTCAGCCTCCTTATTCGCCTGACTTGAATCCTTTTTCCTTTTCCCAAGATTGAAAAATCACTTCAAGGGACGTCATTTTGGGACACTCGAAATCATTCAAACGTCCGTAACCGACCAGCTGAAAACTATTCCAGTATCCGAGTTCCAGCACTGCTATGAGGATTAGAAGAACCGTCTACAGCGCTGTGTGGCTTCCTAATGAAGGTATTTTGAGGGAGACAATATTGAATTGTAATTCTATTCGAATAAAAAAAATAAAATAAATAAATCAGTCCGGTTACTTAAGGGGGTGGGGGGGGGGGATCTGATAACCACATTTTAAGCATATTTTTGTGATTTTTTTTCAAATCTATGGTTAAATTTATTCATTTTCAAACTAAGTACATATATAAAGTATGTTTTGAAGAAGATACAAAAAAATTTTGAAGGCAAAATATGGCGAAATGAGCCAGCTGTGGCAAATCTTCTCAGACTCCGGGAAAAAAATTAGATTTTGCGGTGACCAGCATAACTCGTCACTGGATCATCTGAAATCAAAAATCCAAAAAGATTTTGTTAGTTTATGAGTTTGCCGAGGTAATGACGTTGAGTTTTTATTTTTAAAATGATTTTTCAGTTTTTAGCGTTACTTAGAAGACAAAAAAAAAATCCCCCTAAAAAAAACCTAAAAATGAGTATATTTGTGATTGTTAAATAAAAAAAAAAACATGAAAAAAAAAATATCTCAACGTCGTTAACTCGGCAAACTCATAAACTAACAAAATCTTTTTGGATTTTTGATTTTAGATGATCCAGTGACGAGTTATGCTGGTCACCGCAAAATTTAATTTTTTTTCCCGGAGTCTGAGAAGATTTGCCACAGCTGGCTCATTTCGCCATATTTTGCCTTCAAAATTTTTTGTATCTTCTTCAAAACATACTTTATATATGTACTTAGTTTGAAAATGAATAAATTTAACCATAGATTTGAAAAAAAATCACAAAAATATGCTTAAAATGTGGTTATCAGACCCTACCCCCCCCCTTAATTTACACACCTCGTACATATTAGCCTGAAATCAAAATATTCTGATGGATAAACATTTCAAAATCTCTGGTAGTTTATCTTACAATTTCTGCTGGAACAATTGTTCGATCGTTTGAATTTTGATGGGCAATGACCTATCAGTTTCGGGTAACATTTGAATCTGCGATCAATATCTTAACATTTCAAACCCAGTTCAAGTTGAGAATAAATAAACTAAATGGATTAAAAATATGTAAATTCAGTAGATAAAGTTTTAATCTTATTATTTTATAGACGATCTTTTGTTGAAATTTTTTGCAATGTGTCCCAATCAACTTCACATCTAAATCAAACCGTACTCACTGTCACTCAACATTTTTTTTTTATTTGACGTTTCAACAGGCTTCGATTTTACTGTCCCTTTGGTTTTATGTCCTTCTTTATCATTTCTTTGTTACGAGGACATCTCTTTTATAGACCATATTTTTCTAGATATCCACAAGTGATATAAAAAAACGTAATAGGTCTGGACTGGACGTTATTTTCTTATAATTTGTGCGTAGTTGCTACTTCTCTTGCTACATTTTTGCTAGTTTCTTGCATAAGTTGAGAACACGTTCTATGTCATATATAACATCTTTGTTTTGCTCTGTGCACTCCATTTATACCTTCCAGGTGCACGTACTATCCAATATCTATAATAGTGTTACGTGGTTGCAACTAAAATATAAGACGAATTTGGCTGTGACTTCGGATCTTTATTAAACTACTAGCTGACGTGCCCGGTCTGTTTCTCCCTTTACCTTCCCTCTGTCACCTACTTCCCTTGCATATCAACAGCTGCTATGATAATTATGTACTTAGTTCATAGAATTTATGCTTTAAGGTATTTTTACCGACCGCCAACATATATAAGAGAGGTATTATGATCATACCAGTTAAACCCAGCGATGGGGAGTCGACAGAAAAATTATCGACTCCCGACTCTCGACTCCGGAGTCGGTATTTTTGAAAATCGACTCCGACTCCGACTCCGACTCCCGACTCCTTTCACTGGTAAATTGTAAAGTCTATTCCAAATGTTTAAGCGGAACTAAATGGAATTTTTATTTTCTCAAATTATCACGAGTTTACTTTTTAACTATCAAAGTAGGCTTTTGTTAAACAAAATGATACAAAGCTTCATTCAATCCTTAAAAGTTAGTAGATTTCGATATCTAATTCCGCTTAAACAAGCAAACAGACTATACTTACATTAAATATCTTGGGTTGGGGCGAGCTGTTTTTATAAAATGTCATTTTCATTTCATCTTGACTATTGAGTAATTTTTAATACAAATTTTCAAATATATTAGTTTTAAAAAAAAATTGTTTTGTATTTTATATAAAGTCTGTTCCTTTGGTTTAGGCGGAACTAGATTTTCAATACTAGTTACTTTTACCGTTTGATTGAAGCTTTTGATCATTTTGTTCAGGAAAAGCCAACTTCAATATATAAAAAAATAGCTAATGACAACTTACAAAAATGAAAATTCCAGTTAGTTCCGCTTAATCGTTTGGAACAGACTGTACTTTATTTTTCATAACATGTCACTTTTTTCTTTTGACATATAGATTTTAGCTGCCAACATTACTGCCAACAATAATCACAAAGCCCGTTACAACTTGAGAAAATAAAAATCCAGTTTAGTTTCGTTTTAACATAATAAACAAAGTATACAAAAAAAGAAAAATTAGATATTACTAAAAATTAACTAAATTTTTAACTGAAAAGCATGAAGGAAACCGGAATTGAATATTTTTAATTTCATTTTCGTTCATGAACAGAGAAAAAATGTCGTTCCTGTTCTCATTCTTTAACAAATTCTGGTAGTATGGTATTTTGCTTTCGCTTTCGGATTGTTCTCATTCTTGATAAATATGTAGACAAAGAGTCGGGAGTCGATAACTTTTTCCGACTCCCGACTCCGACTCCGACTCCTCCAAAAAGCTTCGACTCCTCGACTCCCGACTCCCGACTCCGACTCCGACTCCCCATCCCTGGTTAAACCATTAAACTAGAGAAGTTTGGAATAAGTGGTGTTGCGGTGGATTGAATCATACATTTTCAAACGTACTCAATTTGTTGTGGTAAATAATTTTAAGTCTCCTACAGTTGATGTCACATCAGGCGTGCCACAGGGTTCCCACTTGGGGCCACTGTTATTTTCTATATTTATTAGTGACATCGGCACATGCTTCAAATATTCTAAACATCTAATGTATGCTGACAACTTAAAGTTATTTAAATGTATCACTAAGAACGAACATTGTGTAGAACTTCAGGATGACTTGAACAGACTTGTTGATTTCTGTACTATTAATAAACTAACATTAAATCCAACAAAGTGCAAGGTTATAATATTCACAAAAAACTTGAATCTCTTAAAATACAATTACAATTTAAATAATTTGCCACTGCAACCAGTATCAGAAATTAAGGACCTTGGAATCATCTTGGACTCTAAATTAATTTTTGATCAACACATCGACCTTATTGTCAAAAAATCACTCAGAAACTTAGGATTTATCTTCAGAGTCACGAGCGAGTTTTCCAATCATCGAGCGCTTATCTATCTATTTAACACCTATCGCTTATCTATTATTTAATTAGAAGCACACTCGAATATGCTAGTCCGACTTGGAATCCTCAATATAGTACATATTAGGGATTGTATACCGGTTTACCGGTTTACCGGTTAACCGGTAAATTGACAAAAAGACGTTCGGTAAATTTACCGGTAAATTACAAAAATTTACCGGTAGTAAAAAAGGTAAGTGTAAGTAACAATATACCTAATTATTAATTTTATGGGAGATATTTTTTGTTTAATTTTAAACTATTTTGGGTTTGAGAGCCGCTGTAAATCGTACAGAAATCGCCAGTTAGCATATGTATGAGATTTGTGCTCTGCAGTCTGCACGCTGCAGTTTTTTGTGATTTTTAAAAGTTTAAAATCGTTACAATCAACCTTTTTCTTAAAGAGTAAGTAAATATCTTCTTTTTTAATATTTAAAAATAATAATATATAAATATTTCACGTATGTTTTAAATTAATAGCAATTTTGAATACCACATTTTGACAGGACACTAAACTAATGCAATATTATTGTAAAATAACATTAAAATTTGAACCTGAAATAAATCTTTTACTTCTAACAACTGTTTAAAATAATTAAATACAAATATTTAATACAAGATTCTAATATTATGCCTTAAGATTGTGCAAAATACATATTATGTATTATTGTAAATGACTAAATGAAAATCAAAATGAATTATATTTTTATCACTTTAATTTTATTTTTCAGGAAAAAAAAAACCGGTAAATTACCGGTAAACCGCTAAATTACCGGTAAACCGGTAATTTAATTTTCATTTACCGCATTACCGGTAAATGAAAAAGTCGGTAAATTTACAATCCCTAGTACATATATTGACAGAATAGAAAAAATTCAAGAGAAATTTATCGACAAATTAAACTATAAGTAACAGTAATCTGGGAATAAATTCACCAATTGCTAGAATATCTTCTTTTAACAGAGTCAACACTGATCTGGACATTTTTTCCTGTTCACTACAATATTTTAAAAAACACTGTCTAGGCAACTGATTATATTTAATTTATACGTACATGTAATATATATATATTTTTCTTCTGTAAGACATTTAATGTAACACATTTATTTTTTATACTGTGTATTATCTACTTTACTTGTGTTGACTTGTAATTGGGACCGTCTATTAGGACGTTTCTGTTGGTTAACCCTCCTGAATAAATAAATAAATAAATACCGATTTTGACATTTCGCGATTTCGATGGATCTCCATGAACTGAGGTCCCTACATAACGCTTTGACTATTTTTAGCATGATGTCTGTCTGTCTGTCTGTCTCTCTGTCTGTCTGTGCGTCTGTCTGTCTGTCTGTCTGTCTGTCTGTCTGTCTGTCTGTCTGTCTGTCTGTCTGTCTGTTCGGTAAAAATTGTAGCCAAACGGCTAGACCTAGAGAGTTGAAATTTAGCATGTTTATACAACTCTGACCCGCACATAGAAAAAATACTAAAACATCTAAAAAACATAACCCCTAAAAATATAAACAAATATGTGCTCATCGAAAAAAAAAATATATATATTTTTTTATAATTCTGAGTAGGGTATCAAATGAAAGCCCTTGGTACATGGATTAACGATCAAAATTTTATTTTTGCAAAATAAATTATTTTGACGTCTGTCTGTCTGCCTGTCTGTTTGTCCATACGTCCGTCTATCTGTTTGTGTACACGTGCAGAGCAAATTTGGCTAAAAAGATTTTTATGAAACTTCATATTAAAGCTTTTGGTAGCAATGGTACAAGTTGATCAACTTTTGATAAAAATCGGTTGACTAGAAATGGGAGTTTCCTCATGTCGATTTTAAGATTTTTGCGAATATTTCATTAAATTATTTAACTAAAATTGGTATCAAAGCAATAACTAACAACATTTATTTGAGACATTTTTTGATATTTAAAAATATTAGGCCAAGTTATTTCTACTCTTCTGCTAGAATGTATTTTATACAAGTATTTCGGTCAGTCCTGTGGTGGCCACAGCAGTTATTTTTTTTTTTTGTAATCACATCAAAATCAACAGATTTTTGATAATCATTTTTATTCGATATTTAAGTACTAACCAAGAGCTTAGCTTCCATTTAATTTGTTTAAAATAAATTTAAATAATTACGTCATTAAAAAATTATATAAATTATATAAATTCAAAAATCCTTGCGATTTTTTTCTGCACGCCTAATGATTGAGTTTCTGAGTGCAAGCTCCTTAAGAAGGCGATTCGGTCTCATCTGTTAACAATTTTTAGGGTTTTGTAGGTATGACCAAAAAACCCTTATACCGTCATTTTGTCGTCTGTCTGTCTGTCTGTCTGTCTGTCTGTCTGTCTGTCTGTCTGTCTGTCTGTCTGTTCGGTAAAAATTGTAGCCGAACGGCTAAACCTAGAGAGTTGAAATTTGGCATGCTTATACAACTCGTTGACCCGCACATAGGAAAAATACCAAAACATCTAAAAAACATATCCCTCTAAAAATATAAACAAATATGTGCTCATCGAAAAAAAAAATATTTTTTTTTAATTCTGAGTAGGGTATCAAATGAAAGCCCTTGGTACGTGAATTAACGATCAAATTTTTATTTTTCCAAAATAAATTATTTTGAAGCGATTTTTGCCAATATTGTGCAAAAAAAATTTTGTCCCACACCCTGTAGCCCAGATGGTTTAAACTAAAAATCTGAAAAAATTCTAAGTAATGTACATTGGTGTGAACCGGAATAGTTCAACAGGAATTTTTGATCAGATTATGTTTTTGGAAAAAAAAGCATTTTTTGTGTTTTTTTGCTAATAATGTTGACAACTTATAGTTATATAATACGCTCAACAGTAACGTGTTTCTTGGTGCTGTGGCTAAAATACTTGCGTTCTGTCCAAGAATTCGTAATCGGACTCATGTTCGAGTCCTACGTGAGGAGACAATATTATTTTTTATTTATTTTTTGCATTTTTATATTGTTTAAATTATTTTTTCAAAATTTTAATTATATTTTGGCAATTGTTGCATTTAATTTTTAATAGCGTAAATTTAATAACCAGTGGAAATTGTTGAAATTATAATTTAATTATATATTTGAATGTACACGAAATCAAAGGGGAGGAGCTATGACTAAAAACAACCAATGGAAGCCATAGGCGCAATTTTCAAAATCTTAATGAACCTTGATATATAAAAAAAAAATACTGCACATCTTTAAAAACTTAAATAATGGTAATAGGCATTCGAATTAAAATTCATAAAAAAATATTTTGTCATACAATTTGTTTTGGCACCCCAAATAATCATCATTCACTTACTAAATACCTGCAAAACCCTGAAATGTGTGAAAATTCACACTTCACATCAATTTTTTTATTATATTTTTAATATCAAAAAAAGACATACACTATCTTAGTCATAAATACAAAAAATCCATAACATTATTAGCCATAGTTGATAGGTAATGGGATTTGGACCAGTTAGAAAATAAAACAAAATGTATTAACTTCGCTAACGTTTCGATTTAATTTAAATCTTCATCAGAGCTTAGTTAATTAGTCACGATATAAAATAACAATTTAAAATTAATAAAAAACACATCATATCCTCCGATCATTGAACTTAGAGATCAACTCTATAAGGAAAAACTACTTTTAAAATCTACATCTCTTACTTTTCGTTCCTCAATATACGTTTTAAGAGCTTTCTTTTGATATCACACAATAATTTTAAAAAAATATATATTTTTTGCAACGACTCAAAAAAATCAATATTTTTCGTAAAATTAATCTGATTAAAAATTCCTATTGAACTATTCTGGTTCCCATTAATGTACATTATGGAGTTTTAGATCAACCCCTCTGGAAGCTAGGTTGGGGGAAAAAAGTTATTTTACATATTTTCAGCGAAAAAAATTGATTTTTCAAAAATAAAAATTTGCCCGTTTAGCCACATATTAAGAGTTTTTATTTGATACCACACTCTAAATTTTAAAAAAATATATATTTTTTCATTAATTACATTATATGTTTTTTCATTAATTACACATTGTTTAAATTTATCTGGGGATGCGTTTTTCTGAACCAGCGGTGGCACTACCGGGGGTCCGGGGGGGGGCTGAATCTTACTTTGGCCTCCAGTAGCCCCCCCCCCCCAGAATCTTACCCCCCCAGAATTGGTTCGAGAAAAATATATTTTAGAAATAAGGACCTTTTTTTAGGTCATCACTTATATTTTCATGTGTAAACGACAAAAAAATATTTCCTGGCCCCCCCAAATTTTACTCAAAAATGCTTTGGCCCCCCCAAATTTTAAGAGAGTGCCGCCACTGTTTTGAACTATCAGTATTTTTCTATATGTGGGTCAAATAGTTTTATAAGCATGCCAAATTTCAACTTTCTATGTTAAGCCGTTTGGCTAAAATTTCTATCATACAGATAGACAGACAGACAGACAGACAGACAGACAGACAGACAGACAGACAGACAGACAGACTGACAGACACATGAGTGACGTTATAAGGATTTTTTGTAGTCATACCTATAAAACTCTAAAAAAGAATCCCGTGACCCACCAAAATTCTTTTGCAACACGACAACGGGTTGCAACCCAGATTTTGAGAATCACTGCTCTATACAGTTGACTAAAACACTTGATTATATCAAATCCCTAAAATTAGCACTCGTAATACAAAACAACGAGAATACTCATCACATATTTAACCCTTAACATATCGATTTACTTGAGTCACACCTAGAACGCAAACTATTTGTACTAAATAACCAGAGATTCGTAATGAAACAAGGCGTACCGACATTAATCAGGTATAAATCGCCTTGTGCGTATACTATCCCGCATAACACAAAGGTAAACCGGGTTACAACAGTGCCAGGGGCGACATTAAACAGATTATCAGCTTATATGGTCCGTTCATGCTTCATTTCAGACTATTATAGGCCTAGATTAATTTAAAGTGACTTATGTTAGAAGCTGAAAGAAATATTAATGTCCGAAATAAGGTGACTAAACCATAAATTAATTGGGCAGGCACATATTAGGTCGTCAAGCATGAAATTTCTAGAAAAAAAAGGCAAAGTTGTTTGATAACTTACAAATATAAGGAATTTTATTCATCAAAGTATGCACCCATATTGTCTATACACTTTTGCCATTTAAGCGGCAGGTTGTTCAGGCCGGTGATATAAAACCCTGGCGGACGAGAGTCAATGAATTCCTGGAAGGCCAGTTTTACAGCATTGTCGGAATTAAACTGTTTTCTTGTTCAAAAATTGTCCAAACTGCGGAAGAAGTAGTAGTCAGTGGGGGCTAGGTCTGGTGAGTGTGGAGGATGATGAAGAAGTTCCAACTCCAATTCCTGTAGTTTTGCCACAGTTATTTGTGCAGTGTGTGGTCTAGCGTTATCATGCAATAAGATAGGAGTCGATCTGTTGACGAATCTAGGCTGTTTTTCTTCAAGTTTTTGCATCATTTCGTCCAGTTGGTTGCAGTATATTTCTGCTGTGATCGCTGTGATCGATGAGCCAGGTTTTTACCGACCGCCAACATATATAAGGAAGGTATTGTGATCATACCGATCTTGACATTTCGAAATTTCGATGGATCTCCACGAATTGAGGTCCCTACATAACGTTTTGACTATTTTTAGCATGATGTCTGTCGGTATGTCTGTCCGTCTGTCCGTACGTCTGTCCGTCCGTCTGTCCGTCAGTCTGTCCGTCCGTCTGTCCATCCGTCTGTCCGTCCGTCTGTCCGTCCGTCTGTCTGTCTGTCTGTGTACACGTGCAGAGCGAATTCGGTTAAAAGGATTTTTATGAAACTTCATATTTAAGCTTTTGACTTGAATAACGAGTTGATCAACTTGTGGTAAAAATTGGTTGACTATAAATGGGAGATTACTCGTGTCGATTTTAAATTTTTTGCGAATATTTAACAACAGAAAAATATTTCGAAAAAATTTATTTAACAAAAGTTGCTACAAAAGAAATAACAGCTTTTATTTGAGACATTCTTTGATAAAACGAAAAAAAATTGAAAAATTTTTCGAAATTTTTCAAATCATATTCAAATTTCATGTTTTTTCATACTTATATGTAACGTTAGAAAATATTAGGCCAAGTTATTTCTACTCTACTGCTAAAATGTTGGCATTTTATAAGTACTTTGTGATGGCGGTCGGTTCTGTTAATTCTGCTAATATCTCTGTTAGAAAATATTAGGCCAAGTTATTTCTACTCTGCTGCTAGAATGTATTTTATACCAGTACATTGTGATGGCGGTCGGTCCTGTGGTGGCCACAGCTGATTTTTTCATACTTATATGTAACGTTTCCATGGTCATGATAAATAATATCTGTTAGAAAATATTAGGCCAAGATATTTCTACTCTACTGCTAGAATTTTGACATTTTATACAAGTACTTTGTGATGGCGGTCGGTCCTGTGGTGGCCACAGCTGATTTTTTCATACTTATATGTAACGTTTCCATGGTCATGATAAATAATATCTCTGTTAGAAAATATTAGGCCAAGTTATTTCTACTCTGCTGCTAGAATGTATTTTATACAAGTACTTTGTGATGGCGGTCGGTCCTGTGGTGGCCACAGCTGATTTTTTCATACTTATATGTAACGTTTCCATGGTCATGATA
The DNA here is from genome assembly GCA_963971575.1 of Liopterus haemorrhoidalis. Classification (NCBI taxonomy): domain Eukaryota; kingdom Metazoa; phylum Arthropoda; class Insecta; order Coleoptera; family Dytiscidae; genus Liopterus; species Liopterus haemorrhoidalis. The sequence continues at coordinate 7,000,400 of OZ020626.1, read as the reverse complement.
AATAATATCTCTGTTAGAAAATATTAGGCCAAGTTATTTCTACTCTACTGCTAGAATGTTGGCATTTTATACAAAGTACTTTGTGATGGCGGTCGGTCCTGTGGTGGCCACAGCTGATTTTTTGCGATATGATACCGGTATCGATAATTTTTATTCGATATTATTGATACCCAAATATCGATACTTTCTCAATATGGCATATCCCTAACTATGATTAAGGCTCTATACTTATTATCTAACTAAAAATGAGAAATCAACGTGAAAAAATTTACGCGTGACTCACGATTCGTGCCCGTGAAGCACACGTGCGTGATCGTGATAAAACTTTATTCACGCGCCCATCACTAAAGCCGTCATATGTCATTATACAAGTCCTGACTATTAAAGAAAGGTTTTATTAATAAAATAAATTTGAAATGTAAAACTTATCTGGGAATTAAACGGGAAAATTTAATAAAACATTGAAATAATTTCGTTTAGAAACTAGAGCATTCAGTCTTAAAGTGTAAAGTTGGGTTCAAATACTTTCTCAACTCTAAATTGCATTTCAATGTTATTACGTTCATGGTACGGTACGCTAACAGTACTCACGAACATTTAACTGATTTAAGTAATACAGAAAGCCAATGTCACTAACTGACAACGCTCAACGCTTTGAATTACCAGATCTTATTGTTATTTATTACGACGCACTTAAAGATTTATATTTTAAAGATAATGTGGAGATAAGTTTCTCGTTGTTAAATAGTTGCTTACGGAGCACTTGCTTGCAAACCTGCGACGTGCTTGGTTCTAAGTCGTGATTTGCCGGATCACATAAAAGTAGGGTTGCCAATCGTCCTTTTTTGAAAAGGACAGTCCTTTTTTAACATCTTGCTGTCCTTGTCCTTTTTACCAACCGCCAACATATATAAGGGAGGTATTGTGATCATACCGATTTTGACATTTCGAGATTTCGATGGATCTCCACGAATTGAGGTCCCTACATAACGTTTTGACTATTTTTAGCATGTTGTCTGTCGGTCTGTGTGTCTGTCTGTCCGTCTATCCGTCTGTCCGTCTGTCGGTATGTCTGTCTGTCCGTTTGTCCGTCCGTCCGTCCATCTGTCTGTCTATCTGTCTGTCTGTCTGTCTGTCCGTCGGTCTATCTGTGTACACGTGCAGAGCAAATTCGGCTAAAAGGATTTTTATGAAACTTCATATTTAAGCTTTTGACATCAATGACACGAGTTGATCAACTTTTGGTAAAAATCGGTTAACTCGAAATGGGAGTTTACTCGTGCCGATTTTAAGATATTTGCGAATATTTAACAACAGAAAAATATTTCGAAAAAATGTATTTAACAAAAGTTGCTTTAAAAGCAATAACTAACAACTTTTATTTGAGATATTTTTTGATGAAACCAAACATTTTTGAAAAATTTTTCGAAATTTTTTCCCTGTATCTGTTTTTTCATAGTTATATGTAACGTTTCCATGGTTATGATAAAAAATATCTCTGTTAGAAAATATTAGGCCAAGTTATTTCTACTCTGCTGCTAGAATGTATTTTATACAAGTACTTTGTGATGGCGGTCGGTCCTGTGGTGGCCACAGCTGATTTTTTAAATTAGAAAAGGACGCCTTTTGTCCTTTTTTTCAGATATTTCAAATTTTTGGGCACAGAATCCCAAATAGCCGTCAGATTTGGTCTATCAGATCTAGTTTTTGAGATACGCTATATTGGCCTCTTTTACAATAAAATATCTTATTTCTTAACTTGTGTATTTTTCACGTTATTACTGTTACTATTTGCTCCAACTGCCAGTTACAAACACAAAAGAGACAAAGTAAGGTGTTTATTTCACAAAGTAGATAAATATACATTCATCACTTATCATTTAAAAATGTTCTTTTGTACGACTTTCTAGCATGGAGTTTACCAGAACGGTCTTTCTGAAGACTCCAACAGTAGTAGGCCATCATGTGGCTATCTTATCTTCCTTGATATCTATCTTCCATAGTTTTATGTCCTGATGGAATTCTTCCCCCGGTTGTTCACTAAAATCACCTAGGTTTTCTGGTAAGTGGTCATAATACAACCGAGAATATTAAATTTGGAAAGCATATTTTCCACTAATTCTCTGCCTTATGATTTCCAAGAAAATTTTGTACTACTTGAATAAATGAACACCAAGAATTAGATTCAATCTCTTTCATTGATGCGGTTGGATTTAATTGTGGATCTTCAGTAGGTTGCCTTATCTGAGGGCCATCATATATTCTGGCTTTCAGTTTTTCAGAGTTAATCCCAAGAAATTTACGTGTCAAGTAGCCTACACAAAGTCCGTCTCGATTTAAAGCCTTCAAAAATTGCTACATAAGCCCAAACTTGATATTCAAGGGTGGAAATATATTTTTCTCTCCCGCAACCAAAGTTTGACAACGTTTTATTTTTCTTGATTTATAACATTTCTTAATGGAAAGCACCTAATTTCTGTTAACCCAGTGCTGATCCTTAGCTCTGCTGTCCCAAAGACTTAAAAAACAAAGATATTTTGTATATCCACTTTGCTGTCCAAGGAGGAAGTTTACCGATTTTAGATAAAAAACTAAAATCAATTAGTCTGTATCTCAAAAACTAGAGCTGCTACGAAAAAGAGTCAGGTATTTTTGTAATCAGCACGTCAAAAATATCCAAAATCAGTTCTTACTTTTCCGGCACCAAGATAAAAAAATTATTTTGTTGGACAGTTTAATTTAAAATTAGTAGATTGCGTAATGGAACACCATCGTGTATAGTGACAAAGGTCTATAAACTGAACTTATTACAACCTCTGAGTCTTTATGCGCCATCTCGGCGTTGAAACCTATTATTATGAAATTTATTATTTATTAATATCCCATTCTTATCTTTATAAATATTCTGTAAATGTAATAAGTAGTTTAAATATTTTATTATTATTGCCATAGAAGTTTTTATGGGAGGATCTATTGGAAAATCCATTATTTATTGCAAAATCTATAATACTTAGTTAAAGAATACAGGAAAAAGAATAATAAAACTTTGATATATTGAACAATCCATCTAAAAATAAGTATGTAGAATTTTTCAAAGTTATTATACCTATATTTTAACCACAGTTTTATGGAGCAAAGAATGTCTTATAAATGTTCTTGAATTGTTATTGCAAATCTAAGCCCTAGGTATAGTCTATTTCACGATAAGTTGAAGTGACTATCTACTTATGGTCCTAAACACAGTGGGTGGTAATTACAAATAACACTAATCCCTTGTTTGTACCCGTAAACTAGCCAGAGATGTATCAGGTATAAATTACATTACACCATGATGACGGTAATGACACAATTGTAACAGTCTAGAAGAAATAAACATAAGATATCATCAAAATAAACTTTATTTTTATTATAAATACAATTAATTTATAGAACTTATAATTAAATTTAAAATATTACAATTAGTATTTAAAACATTACAATAAAATAAATTTTAAATTAAATAATGTTTAAGATAAAAAAAAATCTTACAAGTCCAAATCATTCTCTGAATCAGTCTCTAAATTAATGATTATAGTACGTTCTATTTGAATATAACTGTCCTCAGTTTTAATAACATGATTCACACAATTTTTCCAACTATCTACAGGGATATTTTCCACTTCTTTTTTTATAAGTTCTATCACAGTGCCGTTTAAAGTGGGAGAAACATTATTCCGTTTTATTCTCGCCTTTAACTGACTCCACATTTGTTCAATAGGATTGAATATACAATAATACGGAGGTAGTCGTAAAACTGTGTGTCCTTTGCATTGAGCAATATTATCGCAAACATATTCTTTAGAAAAACTATAACTTTGTAATAATTTAATTAAACAATTTTTTTTTATAACTTTCTTCAAAGTAAATATCATTTTTATATAAAAAGTCTTCGATTTCCTTCTTACTGTTTGCACTATTCGGTACTTTATTTAGTTGCCGACTGTGGTAACTTGCATTGTCCATAACAATAACACTGTTAGCCGGTATATTCGGGAGTAATTTATTTTCGAACCAGTTTTCGAACATTTCCGCCGTGGTATCGTTATGGTAGTCGAGTCTAGAATCTTTGATATTTTTCGCAAAAAGCAAGAGTGCATTCGGTATCGTAATACGTTTACCTTTATTAGACGGTGCTCTTGTTTGACATTTATTTGACGTATCCACCCAACCTTTTGAGTTTGTTTCATGTGTGTCGTACCAAGTTTCATCTAAATAAATTATTGACCTTTTATCTTCTCTGTATTTTTTAATGTTTTTTAAATAATTTTGTCTCAAAAGTTTTAATCGCTCTTACTCCATAAGGAACTGCTTTTTATTTAAAGTTTTAAATTGAAACTCTATACTTTTAAGGGCATGCCATAAGGTCACCTTTGAACAATTAATTTCACACTGGTCTTGGATTAATCTTTTGAGCAATATGTCCAATGTTGGCACATTTTGTTCGGTGTACATTTGGTAAATTTTTTGCCGTATTACATGTTTCTGGAAACCATCCAAACATTTTGATATGCCTGAATCCTTTCGTTTTCTTCTCCTATCAATGGATTTATTTACAATATTCCATACTGTTGTCATCGCTACTTTCGTTGCCTTGCTTGTCTCTTCTAATGACACTTGTTTGTTTTTGCGGTTCCTTAAATATAAATACACATTGGCCACAATTTCTTTAGCTTCTACAGGTAAATATATACAAGTTTTTTCCCGATTTTTTTATTTTTTTTATTGTATCTTGCACTATATCATCATCTTCTATCATGGTCACATAGTCATCTGCTTCATTTGCTTGCACAGAAGTTAATTGTTCGTTCCAAGGACGCCACATTTTTCTAACACGTACTGAACTATTTAACACAAATCACAAGTTATCTGATAGAAAATTCAAAGCGAAGTGAAAAGATATTTAAAACATCTGCAATTTATACCTGATACATCACTGACTAGTTTATGGGTGCAAACAAGGGATTAGTGTTATTTGTAATTACCACCCACTGTGTTTAGGACCATAAGTAGATAGTCACTTCCTCTTATCGTGAAATAGACTATACATTCCAGTGGCGGCTGCTCTATAGGTGCTGCAGAACTGCAGAACAACCAATAAATATAGTAAAAATATATTTTTTAAATTATTATTTATATTGTAATAGGGGATAGGCATGATTTTTTTAATTTTTTTTTTTTATTATTATTTTCCTCTTGTTGCATTAAACATAAAAACAGTTTTGCATTTTTATTTTAATTTGAAGGCTTAAAAAAACATAAATGTATGTAGCGCGCGAAAACGACGTGTGACGTCTTACCCCACTTAACTGTACTGCGTACATCCTACCCAGTGTACTGCGTTTATCCTACACAGTCGTGAACTTATTTACTTGTATAACTTTTATAGATTGTGTAAAGTTAGAGTGATTTTAATTAAAATAAAGTTTAATTCTATAAAAATAATTTATACATGTTTACCGAATTAAATTTTATATTAAAATATATAACCTATATTGCATTATTTCAATTATGCCTCTAACGTTTTGTAACTTCATGTAAACAATGTAGTAAAATTCTGACATATAAATTACATAAATATTTACATTTTACAGAGTTGCAGCGTTTACATAAAGTTATAGAATATATAAATGGGTTACTTACAAGTCTGTTTTGACACCACGTATTTCCTCAGAACTGTAGCATTCATTATTTTTCATATATTCCATGAGCATAAATGCATCAATGTTTGGTAAATTATCACTCTGAGCCCTAACAAAATCTTTATCTGCCATTTTAATAATAAATGCGTGAAAAATTGTTTAAAAACAAATACAAAACTCTCGAACAATACAATATACACACGTAAAGATGTTGTAGTCTGGGCTGCTGGGGTTTGACGTCATACTCAGTCGTATTTACTCGGCAACCTTCGCGCTGTGGTCGGCTTATTTCAAATTTACAATATTTTAATTAAAAAATTTGGCTGTAATATTAATTAAAATATGATTTTTGTTTTGTTAGGTGACATAAATAACATTAACATATCAAAAAAATTGATGTGAAGTGTGAATTTTCACACATTTCAGGGTTTTGCAGGTATTTAATAACTGAATGATGATTATTTGGGATGCCAAAACAAATTTTATGTCAAAATATTTTTTTATGAATTTTAATTCGAATGCCTGATACCATTATTTAAGTTTCTAAATATGTGCAGTATTTTTTTACATAGCAAGGTTCATTAAGATTTTGAAAATTGCGCCTATGGCTTCTATTGGTTGCTTAAATCATTAGCCCCGCCCTCTGATTTCGTATACATCAAACAGAATTAAATTATAATTTCAACACTTCCTACTGGTTATTAAATTTACGCTTTTAAAAATTAAATGCAACATTTACCAAAATATAACTAGAATTTTTACAAAATAATTTAAACAAAAGAAAACTGCAAAAAGAAAACAAAAAAATTAAAGTTGACAGAATTCGAACTCTAGTTTGCAAGTTAACTGTTTAGCAAATTAGAAAACCAATGAATAAACGCACATCGCTATGAGCGTTGACGTATCAACTTGGTTACATAGCGAATTAAATATTTAAAATATTTTAGTTAAAAACACAAAAAATGCATTATTTTCCGAAAACATAATCTGATCAAAAATTCCTGTTGTACTATTCCGGTTCACACCAATATACATTACTTAGAATTTTTTCACATTTTTAGTTTAAACCATCTGGGCTACAGGGTGTGGGACAAACATTTTTTTGCATAATTTTAACAAAAATCGCGTCAAAATAATTTATTTTGCAAAAATTAAATTTTGATCGTTAATCCACGTACTAAGGGCTTTCATTGGATACCCTACTCAGAATTTTAAAAAAATATTTTTTTTTCGGTGAGCACATATTTGTTTATATTTTTAGGGGTATATGTTTTTTAGATGTTTTGGTATTTTTCCTATGTGCGGGTCAACGAGTTGTATAAGCATGCCAAATTTCAACTCTATAGGTTTAACCGTTTGGCTACAATTTTTACCGAACAGACAGACAGACAGACGACAAAATAACGGTATAAGGGTTTTTTGATCATACCTACAAAATCCTAAAAAGTATTATGGGAACTCTGCTCCGTCGCATGAAACGGAGCTGTCTGAGGATAACGAGGATGTCTGTTTGTCTGTCTGTTCGGTAAAAATTGTAGCCAAACGGCTAAACCTAGAGAGTTGAAATTTGGCATGCTTATACAACTCTTTGACCCGCACATAAAAAAAATACTAAAACATCTGAAAAACATATCCCCCTAAAAATATAAACAAATATGTGCTCATAGAAAAAAAATATATTTTTTTAAAATTCTGAGTAGGGTATCAAATGAAATCCCTTAGTACGTGGATTAACGATCAAAATTTTATTTTTGCAAAATAAATTATTTTAAAGCGATTTTTGTAAAAATTGTGCAAAAATTTTTTAGAATTTTTTCAGATTTTTAGTTTAAACCATCTGGGCTACAGGTGTGGGACAAAAAAAAATTTACACAATTTTGGCAAAAATCGCATCAAAATAATTTATTTTGCAAAAATAAAATTTTGATCATTAATCCACGTACTAAGGGCTTTCATTTGATACCCTACTCAGAATTAAAAAAAAATTTTTTTTTTTTCGATGAGCACATGTTTGTTTATATTTTTAGGGGGATATGTTTTTTTGATGTTTTAGTATTTTTCTTATGTGCGGGTCAAAGAGTTGTACAAGCATGCCAAATTTCAACTCTCTAGGTTTAGCCGTTTGGCTACAATTTTTACCGAACAGACAGACAGACAGACAGACAGACAGACAGACAGACAGACAGACAGACAGACAGACAGACAGACAGACAGACAGACAGACAGACAGACAGACAGACAGACAGACAGACAGACGACAAAATGACGGTATAAGGGTTTTTTGGTCATACCTACAGGGGGATATGTTTTTTTGATGTTTTAGTATTTTTCCTATGTGCGGGTTAAAGAGTTGTACAAGCATGCCAAATTTCAACTCTCTAGGTTTAGCCGTTTGGCTACAATTTTTACCGAACAGACAGACAGACAGACAGACAGACGACAAAATGACGGTATAAGGGTTTTTTGGTCATACCTACAAAACCCTAAAAATGTAGTTTTAAGGAAATATAAATTTTATGCGTATCCGCTATTGTTTTTGATCTCAAATCTCGCAATATACAAGACAACTCTCGTACCGAGACGTTTATCTGAAGATGGAAAGACTGGGCCTAAATCATCTAAATCAGGGATGAGCAACCTGTGGCCCGGCGTACTTTTTCGTGCGGCCCGTCAAAGCTTTTGTCTGTCAAATTTCAAAAAAGCCCATTAAATTACAAAAGATACATATATATTTTAAAGCATATATAAGAGCAATATAGAGCAATTGGTTGCAAAGAAGCAATGCCAAACTTCTCATTAAAATTTGTTTATGATTTTTTCCCCATAATAATTATCTTTGACTGTTTTTTTATACCTAGCATTTCTATTATATGTGTCATTTGTGTATTTTTTTTTTTAAATAACTTTGTTATTTTGTTAATAAATAGATAATTTGTGTTTATCATCTTGTGTTCATATTTTAATAAATTTCGTATGCGGCCCGCAGGAAATTTTTAAATTTCTAGTTGGCCCGTAGTAAAAAAAGGTTGCTCATCCCTGATCTAAATAATTTAATATTTCATTTTCCAAAAAAAAAAAAAACGTAAGAAATGTGCAGCATTTGAATTCTCTTTATAAAAATGTGGTCCAATAATTCTCATCCAATAAAGCTCCATCTGAGTTAATTACGAAACTGTGCATGTAGTCCAGTCTCCAATCCTGTTAAAATTACAAAAATCGGTTTGTTTGTTTTTGCGTGATGTTCGAACAAAATTTCATTTTTATGTTAATAGAAGATTGATATTTGAATTCATTTCACTAATAATGACTCAAATTTTAGCAAATGACTAATTTGGAACATGTTGAAAGCTTTAGTACTTTGACCTATGAAGCTTTATGAGAGCTTTATGAAAGTTGCAAACGGAACTTGCGTGTGTAACTGAAATTTATCTCTTTATTTTTAGTAAAGGAAGGAAAAGCTATGTTTCAGTATTCATCATACTTTACATTTAATAGTAATAATGATATGAAATTTACTGAATTATGTCTTTCTGTACCAACTCAGAAATAGAATAATGGAAATATAAGCGGTATTCAAGTCTTAGATAATGGAATCAAGTGCTCATAGTGTATTCTGGGGTTCTAGATAAGTAACACAGGCAAGGGCGGCGCAATACCCTTTTCACACTAGATCTTTAAGACGAGTGAACTTAAAGTTCACCGATGTTTAAGATCGGTATGCTTTCACACTTGATGTTTAAATCTCTGGTGCTGTCATCAGCTACAGTAATTTTGTCCTTAAGTTACCGTCATGAAATTACCAGTTTTGAACTGTCTGCGCAGACGCACATTTTGAATTATTATAAACAAATAAGGATATTTCATTTCATTCTACAAGGTGTCTCAAAAGAAATTTTTTATTTATTTAACTTACTGCTTGAACGCAACGTATCCGAGGGGTGCGGGGGTTATGTCAATCGGTAGCCTGGCTCTTGGGAATTCGGTCGCTATGGAGCGTTTCTCGGGAGCAGACCGCGCGTTATACGTGCGAGATTTTTACAAAAACGGTGATTCGGCGACTGTAGCGCGTAGAAAATTCTGCAGTATTCGAGGTTTTCGCCACTTAAATGATGCGCCAAGCATTCCTCTCATTCGACATTGGGTTAAAAAGTTTGAAGAGACTGGTACAACGCTGGATAAATCAAAATCCGGGCGACCTAGGTCATCAAGAACGGTAGAAAACGTGGAGAATGTTAATCAGTCTGTTCGTGACGACCCGAACCTTTCAATTCGGAAGCGCGCAAGTGCTTTAAATGTGCATAGATCATCATTACATCGCATTATGCACAAAGACCTAAAGCTGCACCCCTACAAAATTCAATTGGTGCAAGAATTAAAGCCCCAAGATGCCAGTCAGAGGCTTAATTCTCAGGCAAATTGATCTCCCGGAAAGGTGACATAAATTGGCCTCCACGCAGTCCAAATTTAACCCCTATGGACTTTTTCCTATGGGGTTATCTTAAATCTAAAGTTTACGCCAATAAACCGACTTCACTGGCGCATTTGAAAGAAAATATCCGTCACGAAATGGCAGCCATCCCTGAGTCCACATGCCGATACGTCATAAGTAATTTTACTGTTCGATTAAATGAGTGCCGAGAACGCGAGGGTCTATATTTAGACGATATTATTTTTAAGAAATAAATCCCCAAAAAGTGTATTTTAATAATTAATAAACATTTTTTCTATATACGGCTTACTTTTTTTTTAAATCGATCCACTAAATATAAAATTTCTTTTGAGACACCTTGTACAATAAAGACACTACAATAAAGAATATATTACACCTGTATTAACATGTAAGTCGATACATTTTATCTCAATTATTGTAGCTCTGTATTTTATTAAACACATTATTAAAATAAATAATTTTATTATAACAATAAGTATAAACTTCTTATAACGTCGATATAATACAGTATTCTTGTTTAAAATAATATAAAATGTTGACAGCACAAATTCAAGGAGTATTTTTTTATAATAGAAATTACGTTGGCAATGCGGACGAAGTTTAAGACGCAGATCTCTGTCTTAAACATCGCTTGTATTTAGACAAGGCCATACGGTTTCACATTAGCGTTTAAAGATACATTCACTTTCACATCCGATCTTAAAGATCTAGTGTGAAAATGGTACAAGGCATGCGCGAGCTAAGCACTTCCGGGGTTCTTGCACTCGCTGAATACTTCTTCTTCTTTGGACACTATCAGTGGAGTCTAAAGCTGCGTTAAGAGCTCTTAAATTTAATCCGATAAGTCCGTTCTACTTCTTTCAATACTATCCAACTCTGACGTCATTTCAACTTTTGATACTACGGCAGCGTTTCTTAAACTGTGGTCCGCGGACCCCTGGTGGTCCACGTAGCCATTACCAGGGGTCCGCGAAACAATTTGGAGATTAACTTTACATCCCCCACCTTTTCGCTTTTATTCAAATAACTCATTTAATAAAAATCCTACATGGTCAAGACTTTTTGTATTTGTTGTTATCTACTAGTTATTGACACAACTAAACAATAATAGGGGATAGGTATGATTTTATTTTAATTTTTTATTATATTCCTCTTGTTGCACAAAAAAACAGTTTTGCATTTTTTTTTTTAATTTGAAGTCTTAAAAAAATCACAAATGTATGTAGCGCTCGAAAACGACGTGTGACGTCATACCCCTTCTAAGTGACGCAGTACACTACTAGCCTACCCAGTGTACTGCGTACAGCCTACCCAGTGTACAGCGTGCAGCCTACATAGTCTGTTGTGAACTTATTTGCTTGTATAACTTTTATAGGTTATGTAAAGTTAGATTGATTTTAATTACAATAAAGTTTAATTCTATAAAAACAATTTATACATGTTTACCGAATTAAATTTTATATTAAAGTATATAAAATATGGAAGATCCAGGCCCCAGTACTTCGAAACATAGTCGAAAATATTGTTTAGTACCGATGTGCACAAATAGTTCAAATAGAAATCCAAAAAAAAACAATTTACACCATTACCTGATGGCGAAAAACAACAGAAAAGGCGAAATTTGTGGCTGAAAGCTATGAGACGAAATAAAACCGATATTACAGAAAAAAGTAAACTTTATGTTGTGTGCATAAATGCATCAATGTTGGGTAAATTATCACTATGAGCCCTAACAAAATCATTATCTGCCATTATAATAATAAACGCGTGAAAAATTGTACAAAAAAAAAAAACAATTACAAAACTCTGGAACAATACAATATACACACGTAAAGATTATGTTGTAGCAGTATCTGTGACGTCAAACCCCATTCGTTTGACGTCATACTCAGTCGTATTTACTCGGCAACCTTCGCGCCGTGGTCGGCTTATTTCAAATTTACAATATTTTAATTAAAAAAATTGGTTATAATATTAATAAAATGTGATTTTTGTTTTGTTAGGTGACATAACTAACATTAACATATCAAAAAAATGTAGTTTTAAGGAAATATAAATTTTATGCGTATCCCCTTTTTAATTATTTTTATTCAACTGCAAATTATTTACAGAAAACATATTATAATAAGATCTATTTTGACCAATATTTGACCAAGAAATGTTTGTATGAGTTTAACGTATTATAATTTGTAATTTTTTATTCTTTTTACTACTATTTTTATTAATTTTATGTTTTTTATTCTATATGCTAATAAAAATGTTCCTCTATAAATGCACAAGAACATTTATTAAAATAACCAGCGATACATTTTTACCAATATTTATTACAACGTAGTGCCTATGAGATTACTGAGCTAGAAATTAAGTCTCAAGAACGACGTAAAATGCCTAGGGTTGGGATGGGGTCCGCAAAAAAAATGTATTCAAGTGGGGGTCCGCGGACTACATAAGTTTAAGAACCACTGTACTATGGAATAAAGTGGGGGGAAAAAATAAGACAGCGATACCTTCCATCTTTTAGTTTGTGATACACTTCACTGTCAACTTAAGAAATTTTGGGTTCAGGTGACAGACAACAGTTTGGTTATAGAACCAATTCTAGTAACCAATTTATAAATATTGTTTAATTGTGCTAAGTTTATATTTAATTATATGTTTTAAATAAACTTCTTATCAACTTAATAAACTTCTAAAAGTTAAGTTGTAAACAAAAACTAAAAAGTTGGTAGTTGGTACGACTGAGTACGGAAGTATACAACTGTCATCCAAAAATTAGACCGGAGGTAGTTTGTAGTGTAGCATCGAAAGTTGGAAGGAAGTATTGCGTTTCACATTTTTTTTTCACATAAAAAAAAAATATGCTGTGACCACCGAAGGACCGACCGCCATCATAAATTACTTGTATAAAATACATTCTAGCAGCAGAGTAGAAATAACTTGGCCTAATATATCCTAACAGATATGTTATTTACCATGACCATGGAAACGTTATATAATTTTACATTTGTAAAATTACTTATTCTTCTATTTTTAATATTAATTCTATTTAACATGTATAATTTTAATTATTTAAATTTTTTTTTTAATGTGTTATTTGAATTGTGTAATGATTTTTTAATTTTTTGACTTAATGTACTCTTATTATTATTATTATTATTTTTTTTTTACTTTTATTTTTTCTATTTGACTTCTATATTCTATTTTTTAACGTGTTATTTGTAATGTGCATGATATTTTAATTTTTTGACATAATGTATTCTTATTATCATTACTTTTTGACTTGTGTAAACATTCTTTGTAATGTAAGTAAGCACTAATAAAGAATATTATTATTATTATTATGAAAAAATTGAGATTAAAAAATTTTTTTTAATTTTTTTTGTTTTATCAAAAAATGTCTCAAATAAAAGTTGTTAGTTATTGCTTTTATAGCAACTTTTGTTCAATAAATTTTTTGGAGATATTTTTGTTGTGAAATATTCACAAATATCTTAAAATCAACACGAGTAAACTCCCATTTCTAGTAAACCGATTTTTACCAAAAGTTGATCAACTTGTGCCATTGATGGCAGAAGCTTAAATATGAAGTTTCATAAAAATCCTTTTAGCCGAATTTGCTCTGCACGTGTACACAGACAGACAGACGGACGGACAGACGGACAGACAGACAGACCGACAGACATCATGCTAAAAATAATCAAAACGTTATGTATGGACCTCAATTCGTGGAGATCCATCGAAATCTCGAAATGTCAAAATCGGTATGATCACAATACCTCCCTTATATATGTTGGCGGTCGGTAATGATATTTCAAAAATAAAAATTTGCTTGTTGATCTAAGCATTAAGTGGTTTCATTTGATATTCCACTCACAATTTATTATTATTTTTTTTTTTATTAAATACATATTTGTTTATATTTATCTCGGGATGTCTTGTTTTGAACTTTCAGTGTCGGTTTCTGAAAGCTTATCCGAGTTTAATCTCTTGGTTAAACTCGGTTACAATATAACATAAGCAACCATTTTCTAACCATTTGGTTATAGTTAATTAAGCTTTCAGAAACCGGCCCTCAGTATTTTTCCTATATGTGGATCAAAGAGTTTTATAAGCTTGCCGAATTTCAACTTTCTATGTTAAGCCATTTAGCTACAATTTATACCGTATAGACAGACAGACAGACAGACAGACACATGAGTAACGTTATAAGGGTTTTTTTGGTGGTCGTACCTCCAAAACACTAAAAACAGGGCCGTAGATAGAATTTCACGGTCACATTACGTTGAAGTAGCGGGATTTTGAAAACTCTATTGATCGGTATTGTCTCCTGATCGGCATTGCCTAACTTTTCCTAATACACGGTATTGTATAATACTAGTTAACTAATATATGTTATGTTGCGAGTGTATTCAAAGGTCTCAGATAACTAACACTTGTATAGAATACATTTTGCAACCTCAGACAACTAAAACAATCATGTGTATAATTCTCCTTAGCTCAAGTTAAATAATAAAGGAGATATTTTGTCGGGTATCTTAAAAGGGTATCAGATTAACTCGTTAACTAAATTTAGTTACAAACTTGAAATTCCTATACCCTTGCACTCGACCCCGCTTTGAGATCTGATCTATTTCACGCGTTACACAGCAGATATGCTGGTTGCCTATCGACAAGAAAAAACTTGTTACGATACAGAGCCCGTTTGTTACAAAATAGGGTTTTTAGTTTTAGTCTTAAGGCGGCGCACAACCCTATAGTCCTCAATACTTTTTTATACAAAACTAATAATCGGAAATAAAATTAATAACAATCTATATATCAAAATGTGCAGCGAATTTTTATCTATTTAATAGGAAGTTTTTAATTGTAGAAAAAACTGTTATAATTGTAATTAAGCAAATTGCGTTATTGACGCCATCTTGTAAACCAATCGACGCATATTTGCGTACGATGCGGCAAATTGTAGCTAAAGCTTCCTTCTACATATATGTTTTAAGCTATTTCGCTCTATTGTGAATACTTATAGTTATTGTACTTGGTGATCTATTTTTGTCGCCATCTTGAATCTTCCGCGGTTCTCAAAATAGGTGTTACGAGTAAAAATGATTTAATATTTGTGAAGCGAAGAGAGCATTTGAAGCAAGACCTGATGGCAAAAGACCCCGAGGCCGGCCAAGAAAAGCGTGGGAGACGGAAGTGGCACTAGCCATAAAGGACAGAGGAGGAACCTGGCAAGACGCAAGGCGTAAGTTCTGGAAAATAGTGCCACATAGAGACAAGTGACTCAACTCACACAGCCTTACACTGAAAGGTAGAAAGGCTTAGGATTAAGTAAGTAAGTATTTGTGAAGAATACGTGTACCAAGTGGCATTCCATTATAATCAAGTATAATATTTTTCGACGAAGGTTTTAAACTATAAGTAATCAAGTCGAAAAAAATGTTGACGTATTATTTGAACATTTCTACACAAAATTATGTAAATATAAAAATTATTCGAAACCCGCATATAGATTTAAAAAATTACAGAACAATATCGCTGATGTCTATTTTTAAGTTATTGAGCGATAATATTTTTACAATAAATGTTTCTACAATTAAAAATATCTTATTAGGTAGATAAAAATTCGGTGCAAAATTTAATGTATAGATTGATATTAATTTTATTTCAGATTTTTAGTTTTGTATAAGAAACTGGTAACTTCTGGGGTTTATACGCAGCCTTAAGGTTCTTAAAACCAACCGAGTTTAGAGATTTAGTTTTAGTCTTAAGGTTCTTAAAATAGACCTTAAGGGTTAACTAACATTCAACTTTTCTTAGCACTAAGATTAAAACCGCTCAAATGCACGTGCGTTCACACTGACATAAAATGTACAGGTTATAAATTACGAACTATTAACAATTTTATTATTGTTTTTATTCCGGAACATCTTTATTCACAATGTTTATTTCTTTAATCGTTATCTATAACCAAAGATTTTGACTTTTGACGTTTCAAATATTAGTTATAACAAGCTTTGTTCGTCAACACTGAACGAGGACACTATGTGTGTGCGTTATACTCGGCGTTTCATTGGTTATTTATTAACACTAAAATTATTGTACAGTGCTATCATCAAATCTTGACCGTTATGCAATACTTGACAGATACATTTTGTTCTCACATTTATTTCCAAGGACATGCACACATAGACGTACATTCTATTTTTATTACCTTATACGAATTGATTATTAAATGAACACTATTTTTCTCTACACGCCAATGAGTTGATAACTGATATTAAGTTAGCTACACATATTTTCGTTGTTCCTCGGGTGAGTTCGGGCAAACGAAGTAATCTGATTGGCTCTTTGTTAAATTGGGACTTTCAGCTGTGGATTAGAATACAGTTTTGATATCTTTAAACTCATTGTTTACTGTTATGTAATGGTCAAGAAATTATGATCGCTTGGTACAGAGCGATCATCAAATCTTGAACGTTATGCAATACTTGACAGAAAAATTTACTTATCAAACTTATTTCCAAGGACATGTACACATAGGCATACATGCTATTTTTGTTTTCTTATATCAGTGGTTCCCAAACTTTTTCGGTTCTCGATGCCTTTAATGTATCAGAATTTTTCCGCGGCGCCCCAAGTCAAAACATTGATCTAACTCAGGGGGCGGCAACCTTTTTTACTAAGTGGGCATATTTCAGAAATGCGGGAGTTCGGCGGGCACCGTGGGACAAGGGGGGGGGGGGGTAAAATTTAAACATAAAAATATTAATGCAATTTAAAATTTTAATTTTCATAAAAAAAATACATAATATCAAAGTGATAATTAATGTGATATTTGACAATGAAAATTCGCGGCCAATTCGTTGTAATGTGGGACATATGTAGAATTTCCAGTTCTCAGGCATTGGTCCAAATGAGCGTCAGTGAGGCCTGTTCGGTATTTTGATTTTAAGTATTTCATATTAGAAAACATACATTCACAAGCATATGTCGACGCGCAGAGAGACTTCAATTTTAGAGCACGTTTTCTCAACAATGGGTAGCTATTCCCATTCACCAAGTTCCAGAATTTTTCTTCGTTACGATGTGATTTTAATTCAATGTCATTTGTTATATTTATAACTTCTAATTCTAAGTCCTCCTTATTGGAAATACCGAAATATGTTGCGATTTTATTAGTCACATCATCCTCTCTTTCAGAAAAAGGACTATAAAAAATGTTAATAATGCCTCCAATTCGTAGAAGTCTTCAAATCTGGTATTAAATTCTTCCAATAATGTATCAAAATGTTTGGTAAATTGATGGGTGGTAGCACTTCCATCGCAATAATTTTCTATTACCATTTTTATTATTGCTTTCTTTCATATTGGGTCTATATTGGGAATAGTTTTAAAATTTAGTTTTATAATAAAATTTAATGAATATTAAATTATATTTATTTATAAAACTATAACACTTCTAGTCTTCTTGACAGTACTTTTATTACTAAAAGCGGCTCGGAAATAGAATTTCGCATGGTTAGGCGGGCACTTAGAAATTGCTTCGCGGGCACCGCGTTGCCGACCCCTGGTCTAACTAATATAGTTGGAGGAATATTGGAACGTCTTTGCGGCGCCCTTGTATCCCAGCCACGGTGCCTCAGGGCACCGCGGCGCACAGTTTGGGAATCGCTGCCTTTATGAACACTATTTTTCTCTACACGCCAATGATTTGATAACAGATCTTAAGTTAGCAACACATATTTTCGTTGTCTCTCGGGTGAGTTCAGGCAAACGATGTAATCTGATTGGTTCTTTGTTAAATTGGGATTTTCAGCTGTGAATTAGAATACAATTTTAATATTTACAAACTCATTGTTTACTGTTAAGTAACGGACAAGAAATAATGATCGCACGGTATAAACTCGTACTCATTCATTACGCTTAAGACTAACACTAAAACTAAAACTAAGGCTAAGTGTTGACTAAGTAATGGTGGGTATTACTTGTTATACCCATGAAACCCTGAAAAATGTTGTCCCCAAAAGCGAACTTCGCTGTTGCACTCACAGCAAAAATCTAACACGATACATGAAAAAGTTCCTATTGTAATTTTTCAAATTTAGAAAATATTATTTGTACATAATATTACATAATGTTCCCCAAAAAAAATTCATTAATTTTAATAATAATTAACACTCTTGCATTTCATAACACCTTGTGTACTGTATGCGTGGAACATTGGCGTACAGGAGTGGGGAGAGCTTTTACGGTGGCTGTATTCATTCGGTAACCATGGAGATATCGACATACGCCATCTTCTGTCCTTCTTCATCATCAGGTTATCCTTTTCTATATCCCCATCCTTTTTTAACTTATTTAAATACGTATAAGAACTTCCTTTTTTAATGAGTTTCTTTTTTAATAGTTCTGTCTTCTTTGGTGTCGTGTTAAACATATAGTGCTATCATTTTCTAGTGTGTTGTTTACAAAAGACTGTCACAAATGCATAAATAACAATAGAAGTCAATTATTGTTTCCCCGTTAACATGCCTATAGTAGTTTCACCGATACGTTGACCTCTACCATACTTTATTTATATTCCAGTATTTAAAAACAATTTTTAAAAATGTATTGTTGTCTTTTGAAAACTAATACGTACTCTCACCACTGCCATTTAAAAATATATATATATATATATATAAAAATTGGAGGCTACATATATTTTTTTCCGCTCTCATATTTGGTTTCTACACGTTTCAGTTGATTTTGAAAAAATAATACACGTGCATACCGAAAATAACGCACAGTGATAAATGCTCACACGAAAATTGCTCATATTGAAAAATGTTCACACAGAAAATTACCCACTTTTATAAATCCTCACATGGCAAATGTCCACAAATAGTCCTACACGAGTATGAAAGTTGCGCCACGAGCCGCAGGCTAGTAGCGCAATTCATTCGTGTGAAATGGATTCCATTCAAGTTTCATACTGTGCTTTCTCCACGACTATAACTTTATTATTCATTTAATTTTTATTCAGTTTCCTTTAAAAACTAACAATAATTTGACAGTTGTTTTCAACCTATTTATTACGTCGCCTAGCAACGGTCATGTACGGGTCATACGGAATGAAAATTCAGTTAAAATAATACTTGCGTCAATTGATTAACTGACTGACCAAATCCAATCAAGATATATCAGCACCTCAGAGGTAACTTGTATTAAGTCACAAATGATAAACAGCTCAGAAAAGACGATTTAAGATTGTTTACTTCTTTGCGTTGATCGACTTGATACAGTTTTAAAGCAACGTATATTGAAACTGGCTAGAGCTATAATTCCAAATTATTTTCCAATCGACAGACTATAAAGTATTAAGTCACTTGGCACTAAAATATAATTTCTGATAAAAATGTGACTTGATACAGTTTACCTATAAGGTGCTGATATATTTGCAAAATTTAACAACTTTATCTATATTATTTAAATTTTAATCCGGTTTCCTTTAAAAACTAACAATAATTTGATAGTTGCTTTCAACATATTTATTACGTCGCCTAGCAACGGTCATGTACGTTTCATACGGAATGTAAATTTAGTTAAAATAACAATACTTGCATCAATTGATTAACTAACTTATCAAAACCAATCAAAATATATATTTGCTAAATTTGACAACTTTAACTATATTATTTCATTTTAATCCGGTTTCCTTTACAAACTAACAATAATTTGACATATGCTTTCAACCTGTTTATTACGTTGCCTAGCAAGGGTCGTCCATTCCTGCTTGAACCTGTTAGGTAATGAGCTCATTACGTAACAGGTCAGCGGTATGTAATAAAAAGGAGTGGGGAACGTGCTACATTAACTAATCACTGAGACGCCTGTAATGAACGTTTATCTATATAGTCTTGCAAAATAGTACATTATGCAACGAGCATGGAATGATAGTCATTTCACACGAGTATGAAAATTGTGCCACGAACCGCTGGCGAGAAGCGCTATTCATACGAGTGAGAAATGACTATTCCATGCAAGTTTTATACTTTTTACTTGCCCGACCTTAATATACAGGGTGTTTGTTTGAAACGGGGCACCCCAAAAATATCCTTTATTTGTAAAGATACAAAAAATCTTCAGAACAAAAGTTAAACTAGACAAAAAGGCCCATTTAAAGGTTACTATAAGAATTCTGAGGCACTTCCGGTTTCACCGTAAATGATGTCAATTTTTGATCTAGCATAGTTAATCGATAATTTTATATTTTTTTCCTTAAAGTAAATTAAATTAGCTTTACAATGACACCAAAAAGTCATATTATTATGTTAAGCATTTCAAAATGGCGACCATTTATTTACAAAATAATAATCAACATAAGTTTTACAAAGTTGAACGTAGCAAGCTTATAAGGGCAATGGAAGAGTTTTTATTAAGAATGAGAAAATGTGTGGAAAATAATGGTGGTTTGATCGAACATTTGTATTTTTTTTTTTTTTTGTAAAATAATTGTAAAAAGTAATAGTTTTTTATTTTTTTCTAAATATTCAAATAGTTTATTTTAGAGATATTTTGTTTCTTTTTTTATTGTTTTCAAAGCTTGCTACGTTCAACTTTGTAAACCTTATGTTGATTATTATTTTGTAAATAAATGGTCGCCATTTTGAAATGGTTAACATAAAAATATGATTTTTTGGTGTCATTGTAAAGCTAATTTAATGTACTTTTAGGAAAAAAATATAAAATTATCGATTCCCTATGCAAAGAAGATTTTTTGTATCTTTACAAATAAAGGAGATTTTCGGGATTTCCGTTTCAAACAAACACCCTGTATAAGGGGCATGTATTGTAATCGCGAAAATTTCCGATGTCGAGATTTTGACTAATGATCACGTTTCATGTTCCAGCGAATCCAAAAAACCTATTTTCGAAGTGCCGTCCGTATACACGATAACTCAAAAACGGTTCAATATAGGGAGTTCGTTCTGGTGCTATAAAATTTTCCTATTAATTGGGAAGAACCCTATTGTTTTTTATGAAAATCCGAAACCAGAAAGGGAAGTTATTAAACTTTAAAAAATTTAAAAAATCATAACTAATAAACCAAGCCTTGAACAAAAATTTGTATAAAAAATAATTTAATGTATTATTGAAGATTTACTTAAATCTTTTTTTTAAATTTAATTTATTTTTTTTATTTATTTATTTTTTTATGTGAGGGCAAGTCTAGCGGAGGTCTCTCTTCGCCACTGGTTATTTTGGTGTTTGGCGGGAAAACAATAATAGATAATAAAATTTCGGGAAGAAATCCGAGCGCTTATTCGGGGATTCCCGAAGTTAATGTTGGAACTGGTGTGTGTACGAATTCTTGCCTCAGGGCTGATGATTGCTCAGGCCTCATTACTCAGGGCTGGTGATTGTTCGAAGTTTGAATTTGCTCCCCACTTGCAACCAACCAATTTTCGTAGGATGTTGTTTCTTACACCGTTTTTTCTTCCATCTTCCTGGTAGAAAAAATGGTCTTAAACACCAATTAATCTTAGGCATTTAGTACCTATATCATCATTTGAGTTCGAAAGTCACCTAGTCAGAGCCGTCTTATCCATTAGGCACAGTGGGCACTGTGCCTCAAAAATAACAAAATATTCTAAATTGGTCGGTACGACCTTAATTACATGGCTTGGGTAGAAAATAACAGCGTTCTAGGTCAGGGGCCGGCAACCTTTCAGTGACAAAGAGCCAAATATATATTGAAAAAAAAAACATGGAAGAGCCGCTAAAAAATATATGCTATATTTAAGAAAAAAAACGTAAAAATTGTTTATTTGTTTTATAATAATCAAGTATTACAATAAATTAATATTTACTTATACATTTAGTTTGTGATACCTATTGTAGTTGCCAGTATATTACAATATAATAATAATTTTAATTGACGATTGCTCCTGTATAGTGTTCTATAAGACTTCAATATTTGGTGAATATTCAGTAATCTTTAACTTAAGGCAGCACTCTAGTTTCAGGTCAGTAAGATTACTTCTTAACTGACTCTTTATTAATTTCATATGTGAAAAGATTTGCTTACAGTAATTTGTGGATCCGAAAATTGTCAGTAGCCCAAAAGCATAATTTTTTAAAAGATTGAATGATTCTGGAAGACGGTTCCAAGCTTCGAAAAGAACTTTATCTACATTTTGAAGATTGCGAATTTCGGTCCACTTATGCTGGGAAGATAAAATTCACTTTATTCTTTCGAAATTTTCCAGTTCAGAATTAAGTTTTAAGAATATATAATTCCATAAACCTTTGGATTTCAAATCCACTAATTGAAGGTGATAAATGTAATGCTACATATCTACTTCAATTGGTTTTGTCAAAAAATCTAGTGTAGCTTTATATTTTCTAAACTCTTTAAATCTATCTCGAAAAGCTTCTTTCATGTTAACAATAGTTTGTGCAAAAAAAAATTGCATTAATAACATGTTTTTGTAAATTAATAAAATGTAAAAATGTTTTTGCACGTAAATCATTCACAAATACAGATAACTTTTTTTCGAAACAAATAACTTCTTCTAAAAGGAAATGTGCAGTAACTCGGGGAATTACCGGGCGTGAATTGCACCGTAAAACAATCTGAAAAATACAAAACCTGTATAGTACAGGCAGAAAGATGAAAATTAAAAAATAAATTATATTAAAATGAAAACCAGTCAATTTTGGTCTTTTGTAGTATATTAAATAATAAAAGTCCGGTAAATTTATAAATTTTCTTCACCTCTGGTAAAGAAAACTTCTAACAACCTAAATTAGATTTTATATAAGGTAAACTATCCGGGGGGGGGCAAATGCCCCCTATGCCCCAACCCTGGCTACGTCACTGAACCCGAGTATAACAAAAAAAAAAAAATTGAAAATATAAAATCATACTCTTTGAATAAAAAAGGCATCAAATTCTGCATTTATTATATTTTTCTAGTATTCTTCCGTTTTTTGATGATTTTTTGTGGTTCTGATGTGTGATGTTTTTTTAACAAGCTAACAAGTTTTACACTCCTATGAAAACGCAATATTTTTTTTAAACTGAATCGACTTTATTTGCTTTTAGTTATTAATAATATAAAATTTTACACCCTCAAAAATGTTAATTATTCATGAATATTGATATGGATCCACGTACACCATGCTAAAAATTAAAAAATAATAAATATAATAATAATACAAAATTGATTTTAAGTGTGATTTTTCACACATTTTAGGGTTTTTTAGGTATTTAATAAGTGTAAGAAGTCAACAGAATGCTGGTTGTATAAGACAAAATTTTTTTTATAGTCACATCAAAACCAACAAATTTTTCATAATAATTTTTATTGGATATTTGTGTACTAAGATCTTCCATTTAATTTGTTTAAACTTAATTTAAATAATATGCGACTATTACGTCATAGGAAAATATAAATTAAAAAATTCTAGCAATTTTTTCTACATTTACTACGTGCCCAAGTCTTCATTAAATTAATAAGAAATATATTGATAAATGGCTTCTATAGCAGGTTCATATTAAATATAAGTTCTCTATAAAGATTTAAATTCATTTTATTATTCGACCACTCACAAATTACAGAAAATGATAAATATATATTGATTTAGATTTAACTAAATAATAATTTTGGTTATATAGTGATACAGTGACTGCGAGCGCTCAATGAACGCGTAATGTAACTTAAGTCACATTGGCGGAGGGATACTATTGACGTAGAATTCGTCCGCCGCAATGTATAGTTCTGTTACACTTCATATTTTTTCAATAGGGGATACGCATAAAATTTGTATTTCCTTAAAACTACATTATTTTGATATGTTAATGTTAGTTATGTCACCTAACAAAACAAAAATCACATTTTAATTAACATTATAGCCAAATTTTTTAATTAAAATATTGTAAATTTGAAATATTCCGAGCACGGGGCGAAGGTTGCCGAGTAGAAACGACTGAGTATGACGTCAAACGATAGGGTTTTCACATCACAGATACAGACAGCTACAACATAATCTTCACACGTGTGTGTATTGTATTGTTCGAGAGTTTTGTATTTGTTTTTAAACAATTTTTCACGTATTTACTATTAAAATGGCAGATAAAGATTTTGTTAGGGCTCAGAGTGATAATTTACCCAACATTGATGCATTTATGCACACAACATAAAGTTTACTTTTTTCTGAAATATCGGTTTTATTTCGCCTCATAGTTTTCAGCCACAAATTTCGCCTTTTCTGTTGTTTTTCGCCATTAGGTAATGATATAAATAGTTTTTTTGGATTTCTAGTTGAACTAATTGTGCACATCGGTACTGAACAATATTTTCGATAATGTTTCGAAGTACTGGGGCCTGGATATTCCATATTTTAATATAAAATTTAATTCGGTAAACATGTATAAATTGTTTTTATAGAATTAAACTTTATTTTAATTAAAATCACTCTCCTTTACATAACCTATAAAAGTTACACAAACAAATAATTCACAACAGACTATGTTCGCTGCATAAACAACCGTTCGCTGGCTTGGCTAGTAGTCTCATGCGTCAGTTAGAAAGGATTATGACGTCACACGTCGTTTTCGCGCGCTACGTACATTTTTGATTTTTTAAAGCCTTCAAATTAAAAAAAAAAAATTAAAAACTGTTTTTTATGTTTATATACAACAAGAGGAATATAATAAAAAAATAAAAAAAAATCATGCCTATCCCCTATTTCAGAAACGTATTTCGCACTATTAACAATGTGCTATTTGGTTTATAAGTATTTCACTACTATAAACCATTTATTTTTATCTAAATTAGCCATGAATTAAAAAAATAATTAATTTTGTAAAAAAAACTGCAATATTTTCCAAAACGGAAATCTGATCAAAAATTCCTCTCGTATGTTTCTGGATCAGATCATTGTACATTGCTTATATTTTTTTCAGATTTTTAATTTAACCACAAAGGGACGGGCCAACATTTTTTTTGGCACATTTTTGAATAAAATCTTGTTAAAAGAAACAAATTTTAAAAAACTATTTTTGTTTCTTAATCTACGTTTTAAGAGCTTTCTTTTGATACCACACAATAATTTTTTCAATGACACAAAAAATCGATATATTTCGATAAATTAATCTAATAAAATTCCTGTTGTACTATTTCGGTTACCATCAATGTACATTATGGATTTTTTTTTTAGATTTTTAGAACAACCCCGCTGAAAGGTAGGTTTGGGGACAAAAGTTTTTTTACATATTTTTGACGAAAATCCCATCAAAAACTCAAAATAATTATTTTTTCATTAATTTAATATTTGTTTATATTACCTGGGGATGTGTTTTTTTTTTAACTCTCAGTATTTTTCCTATATTTGGGTCAAAGAGTTGTATACACATGCCAAATTGTAACTTTCTACGTCAAGCCTTTTGGCTATAATTTCTACCGTACAGACAGACAGACAGACACATGAGCAACGCCGCTGAGAGGACTTTTGAGGCCCTGGAAACTTTCTTTACGGGCCCCGGGGGCCTCACTTCCAAAATATAAGTGATGAGCAAAAAAAAACGTCCTCACTGCTAAAATACAAGTGATGAGCAAAAATAAAAAAGGTCCTGACTTCTAAAATACACGTGATGAGCAAAAAAATGTCCTCATTTCCTAAACTCTGCCCAGAACCCCGGGAATTTTCTCCAGCCTCTTCTCGGGCCTGCACATGAGTGACGTTATAAGAGTTTGTTGGTGGTCATACCTACAAAACCCTAAAAAAACATGAAAATTGATGGGGCCGATGAATGCAATATTATGCGAAAGTGCTTAGGACCTATGACGATCCTAAAACAGCCCTGCATTTAGTACATTTTTAATGTCAAATATTTAAATATAGCGCAAGTTTAATTTTTACGGTCCGAAAACGTAAAATTTATAACCTATCCTTCTCTACCATCTGAATATTACAAAGCGTGAAATTGTCTCATCTTTCATCTTTGTCGTACTTATTATATGTAGTTCATTTATCTTTTTCGCACTTATAACGTTATATGCAGCTTTATCTAAGATCTCTTTGCATCTCTCTTGCACTTATCAAGATACATATTATCTTGCATCCTTTTTGCACTGTGCATATATCCTTTTCTTGCATATTGGTATGGAATATGTCTTTCTCAATTATTAAATCTATCTTTCTTGCACTTATTTTATCTCTGTCGTACTAGTTAATATATCTCTCTCACAGCACAACATCTCTCTCATACCTGTTGAAAAAGCAGGTTATAACCTGTCCCACTTCTTGAAGGTTATCTTTGTCTAACTCATGAATTGTTATGAATGTTTTGTATCCTTCTCCCACTTATTGCATCATAGGTTGAAAATTGTGTATCTCTCTTTTACCAATGGCACATCTATTCAGTTTCTCTCGCACACCTGTGAAGCAACCATCTCTTTCTCACCAATGGTGTTTTAAAGAGCGTTCAAATTCTATCTCTGTCACTATGTTCTGTCTTTGTCCCACTTGTTGAATATGAAACCGTAAAATCTTCTATCTCTCTCCCACTTATGGGCTCTTATCGAGCCTTTTGTTGTCTGTCCTTGTCGCACTTATGGAGTCTTATGGAGCTTTTTCCATCCTTGTTTTGAGCTAGTCCGGAGCTTTTGCAAGGGCAAGAGACGACCCGTCATGGAGGCTAGAGTGTATGTAGTACGACTGGGTAACAAGTGGCAGAACCGTTTTCGCGTGTTTATTATGGTGTATGTGAAAAATATGTGATTTTAGGTGCTAAATCAAATTTTTTATAATTTATTTTTTAAAAAATTGTGTAAAATAATTGTAGTTTTGTGAAATTTGTGATAGATATAAGGTATTAAGTCAATATTTAACATAAAAAATAGTTTTTCTTTAACAATTTTTAAAATATATTTTTTTGGAAAAACAAAAATAAATAAATGAGCTTACTTGCGTTAAAAGATTTGAAATATACTAGTAAACATAAGTACTTAATATTTCTTTACCTAGATTTTTTTTATGACTTATTTATTTATCTATTTTTTTTTACCGACCGCCGCAAATTCGGCTGAAAGGGTTTTTATGAAACTTCATATTTAAGCTTCTGCCATCAATGGCATGAGTTGATCAACTTTTGGTAAAAATCGGTTGACTAAAAATGGGAGTTTACTCGTGTCGATTTTAAGCTTTTTGTGAATATTTCACAACAGAAAAATATTCCGAAAAAATTTATTGAACAAAAGTTGCTATAAAAGCAATAATTAATAACTTTTATTTGAGACGTTTTTTGATAAAACGAAAAATTTCGAAAAATATTTGTAAAATTTTTCGAAATTTTTTCAGTCTCAATTTTTTCATACTTATATGTAACGTTTCCATGGTCATGATAAATAATATCTCTGTTAGAAAATATTAGGCCAAGTTATTTCTACTCTGCAGCTAGAATGTAATTTATATAAGTACTTTATGATGGCGGTCGGTCCTGTGGTGGCCACAGCTGATTTTTTTTTCGTGTTTTACACCCAAATTTAAGCCAATTTCGCACAAATTTGTTTATTAATTATATGTGAGTCGTTTAATTAACTTAATCATATTAAGTTTAACATTTTATCACTAAAATGACAAACTTAGTGGCGAAACAATAACTAAATCGATTTTTTTTGCATGTGAATTATAGACTAATATTGCTCTTCACTCTTTTATTTTACTAAAACATACCATTTAGTTTATATTCAATAGTCATTTTGAAGATTTACAAATTTTAAAAGTGTTTATTTAATATAGGGACATTTGTATTGTTATCGCTAAAAAAATGTTTACATTTGACATTTTATAATACGCTCTGATGTGTTTTGATACTTGTGTTCACTATCTAACTTATAGTAATTTCTAAAAACCTTTTTTATTTAGTTTGTTGTTTATTTAGCAGTTTTGTGTTTAGTTATATATTTTCTTAAAGATATCTTATAGATTTCCATTTGATATTGTGTGTAGTGCATAGCTTTTTAGGTTAAATTCAACGTATTTATATTTTTTTTCTTTGATAATATTTTTGGATCACTCCTTTTTAGGACTACTTAGCCTATTAGAATAGTTTATTTGTTCCTATTCTGTTCTTATTCTTATATTTTCATTTCATTACGATACAAGTGACTGCGTACGAATATTACATTCGTTAATTGGATGCTATGTAGACGTACTAAACATGACGTCACAAAAACATGTGACGCTTCCAGTGACGCAACTGCACTGATTCGCCGACTGCCCTATATATGTCTGA
Source organism: Liopterus haemorrhoidalis (assembly GCA_963971575.1). Lineage (NCBI taxonomy): Eukaryota > Metazoa > Arthropoda > Insecta > Coleoptera > Dytiscidae > Liopterus > Liopterus haemorrhoidalis. The sequence continues at coordinate 6,971,983 of OZ020626.1, read as the reverse complement.
GTAACTTTCTCTATTGATAAAGCAGGAGCTTAAGTTGGTTTTACACGGTTCAATTTATTGATCAATAAACTGATCGATTTTTTGTCAATTAATTGAACAATTTATTGATAACCTTGAAAATAAAAGGATCACTACACACATCAATTTATTTATCTTTTTTTTTTTTGAAAACTTTTACATTACCAATTGTGAAACATGTTGACATATTTATCAAAATGAAAATATTGAAAAAAATTCTCAAAATTACGATCTGTGAACAAAAACAAAATAAATAACCTAGATCAGTGTTTCTCAACCAAAAACGCACCGCGGACCAGTAAAATACATACTTTTCCAACGCGGACATAATAATAATTGTTGGTTCATTTTTTGCAAGAAAACAAATATATTTAATGTGCTACTAAATATATTTATTTTATTTGTAGAATATCACAGAAAGGTTACAGAAAATAAATAAAATATAAATTATTTACATAAAAAAATGTGCATAAAAATAACAAAATAACTGCAAAATACATTTACAAAAACTTTCGCGGACCACTAAAATTTTTCTGCGGACCTCCTGTTGAGAAACACTGACCTACAGTCTGTTCCAAACGGTTAAGCGGAACTAGATTTTGCAATCTAGTTACTTTTATCGTTTAAATCGTGCTTTTCGGCCGTTTTGTTTAAGCTTTGTAAATCATACTCACAATAAACATTTTTTGGTGATTTTTTTCATCGTTTTAAAATGCCATTTTCTTTATATGTTAATTTTTTGTGTCATTTTTATTACAAATTTCCCAATTATTTATATTTTTGTCATTAAAATATATAAAAAAAATAATTTAATTTTGACATATATACTTCGTTTCCATGGTTTCATTGTTGGAATTTTAAATTTTGACATTCCAACGTGAAAAATGAAATAACCCTAGCAAGGTCCCTTCTCGTGACAACCTAAAAGAACAAAATTCCCATTTAGTTCCGCCTAACCGTTTGAAACAGACTGTAGATGGTGAATTAGAACGTTTGCGGTTCTGTCAAATTTGAAAACAAAACACGTTACTTATACATTTCTTGGTTATGTTACAAGTGAACAGGCAATAACTAATCAAATAAAAATCTGCAGGCTATTTTAAACATTTAGGCGGAACTATAAGCTGTTCACATTTGGAAGAACACACTAGATCTGGTTATTTTGGTTACTTTTATGGTGTGTTACTGACTTTAAATGTAAATTAAAAATATTCCTTACGCTGTAAAACCGACTTTAGGTTGATAAGGTTATGATCATTATAATTAAGATATCATTTTTCATTATGACATATGTCAAATGGATCGACATTTTAAAAAAGTGAAATTTTTTAATACCAACATGACATACAGTTTCAAAGGTGCAAACTATTGAAAATAAAATTCCCTCTTAGTTTGTTCTTACAAAAGTGAACTGCTTATATATTTTGAAATCTAGTAATTTTTATCTATTAATTCGAACTTTTGGTCATTTTATTTAAGCTTTGTAAATCATACTCACATTGCAAATTCTAGATTAAATTGACTGTCATTATAAAATGTCCTTTTTATTACATTTTAATTTTTTGTCATTCTTAATAAAAATTTCCCATTTATTTTTATTTTTTTGACAATGTGTCATTTGACACATTTCATAACTCATTTTATAATTGCGAACTTGAAGGATCCAAGACAAAATAATTTCATGGCTACTGATATCCTTTTAATTAGTGATTGGAGTGTACAAGATTTTTAAAATAAGCCAAGGATATAAAGTAATACTTTTATTCTTCAATCAATATCTAACTTGTTGCAGCTAATAAAATATTTAAAATATTATTAATATTTATGTTGAAAAACTTTAAATATAATGATAATACTTTAAATATTCATTTTCATGCAACTCAAATGACAGCAATAAAGGCTTTTATAAAAATTATTCAATATTGTTAATTTTAAGACAGTATCAGCATTGTTTATTAGTATCGATATTACGTAGTATCGATTAATGTACTAGTAAAAAAAAAAAAAACGAGAAACAGGATGTGTCTCCATGGTATAAGGGTTGTCTAAGACAGTGTTTCTCAACCTTTTTGCTTCACGGACTCCTTTTAATGTCTTTCGAAGTTGGTAGACCTATATCCACGGGTTTCATTTACAAGCACAGCAAAAAATTCATAAGTGTAAAAGTTCATTCTCAAGTTTTATTTAAACAATATTTTTATAACTCTTTTTATTAAGGAAATAATCGAGGTGAACATGAGTGTTTTCTCACCCTGTATAAACTAATTTATTTTATTTTTTTAGTTTGTGAGAAAAATTTCAATTTCTAGTATGTTTTTACCGACCGCCAACATATACAGGATGTTTGTTTGAAACGGGGCACCCCGAATATCTCCTTTATTTGTAAAGACACAAAAAATCTTCAGAACAAAAGTTAAACTAGACAAAAAGGCCCATCTAAAGGTTACTATAAGAATTCTAAGGCACTTCCCGTTTGACCGGAAATGATGTCAACTTTTGATCTAGCATAGGGAATCGATAATTTTATATTTGCTAAAAGTACATTAAATTAGCTTTACAATGACACCAAAAAGTCATATTTTTATATTAACCATTTCAAAATGGTGATCATTTATTTACAAAATAATAATCAACATAAGTTTTACCAAGTTGAACGTAGCAAACTTTGAAAAAAATTAATAATCATTTATAATTGTAAAAAGTAATAGTTTTTTTTTTCTAAATAGTCAAATAGTTTATTTTAGAGATATTTTGTTTCTTTTTTTATTGTTTTCAAAGCTTGCTACGTTCAACTTTGTAAAACTTATGTTGATTATTATTTTGTAAATAAATGGTCGCCATTTTGAAATGGTTAACATAAAAATATGACTTTTAGGTGTCATTGTAAATCTAATTGAATGTACTTTTAGGAAAAAAATATAAACTTATCAATTCCCTATGCTAGATCAAAAGTTGACATCATTTCCGGTGAAACCGGAAGTGCCTCAGAATTCTTATAATAACCTTTAGATGGGCCTTTTTGTCTAGTTTAACTTTTGTTCTGAAGATTTTTTGTATCTTTACAAATAAAGGAGATTTTCGGGGTGTCCCGTTTCAAACAAACACCCTGTATAAGGGAGGTATTGTGATCATACCGATTTTGACATTTCGAGATTTCGATAGATCTCCACAAATTGAGGTCTCTACATAACGTGTTGACTATTTTTAGCATGATGTCTGTTGGTCTGTCTGTCTGTCTAACTTTTGACATCAATGGCACGAGTTGTTCAACTTTTGGTAAAAATCGGTTAGCTGGAAATGGAAGTTTACTCGTTTCGGTTTTAAGATTTTTGAGAATATTTCACAAAAGAAAAATTCGAAAAAATTTATTTATTAAAAGTTGCTATAAAATCAATAACTAACAACTTTTATTTGAGACATTTTATACAAGTACTTTGTGATAGTGGTTGGTCCTGTGGCCATAACTATTTTTTTGGGTAAGCGGAACTGGATTTTGAATTTTAGTAACTTTTAACTATTGACTGGGACTTTTGATCATTTTGTTTAGCAAAAGCTCTTTTAAATCGTTAAAAGATGAGCTCGTGGCAACATAAGAAAATAAAAATTCTATTTAGTTTTGTATTTAGTATTTTGTATTTAGTATTCGGAATAGGCTTTAGTACTAACGACTCACCAACCCCGTTAACACTCGCGGACCCTTAGTTATGAAACGTTGGTCTACGGAACACAGGGATGCTCAACTATGAAATTGCTCCCTGGTTCAATTTAAACGGGAAAATACACCCTTTATCACAAAATATCAAACATAAGTTTTTGTTTTACGTTCTGTCTCTGTCTGAAAATTACTCCATATTTCTGTTTCTCTATTTTTAGCTCTATTACATCCATTAGTGTGTTTTATTAAACTTTATTTCTCGTATTTTATATAAAGTAATTGTATTGTATTCCAAATGATTTATGCCACGCACTATAAAATAATAGAACAATAGAAGCTTTTAGTGCATTTAATTTTATGAGCATTTTCCACTTAAAAGCTTACAAATTTAGGTATTAGACTTGTTTAGACTCGATTATATTGAGCCAAGCGCGCAATTATTCTAAAGACGCGCGCGAGTAAGCGAGTAAGCGAGTCAGCACGTGTCGATTACACACAGCTATAGTCACTAGATTATACAAAGTAGCGCAACGGCGGCCATACTGGGGCTAAAAATGTCGCCAACACAAATGATTTTCAGTAAGTCCAACAGTAAAATAGTAAGAAACTAGTACTACCAAAATTTTTCAATTATTTTTTTTATTTCTTATTTTTATTAAATAAAATGGATATAATATATAAATTTAAATGAAACTTAACCTTAAATATTCAAACCGCTGACTAAGGAGGTTATTAAATTAGAGCGAGAAAGGGAGATGTGACAGCGCAGACACAAATTTAAGAACGTAAAAATTGCTGCTTTAGTTTGCTTAATAGAGGAACCAATGTTGCCAATCAAACCCTGGGGTCTGTCGGCTTCTTCAAAGGCTTGCGCTACTCTGTATAGTGACTTTACACACAGCTAGTAAACTCGCTTACTCGCTCAATAGTATCACGATGTTTTCTAATTGCTGTTTTGTTTTTATTATTTTTGTTTAAAATGAAGTGAAACAGTAATATTTTTATTCATATTTTTTTCGTCTTGTTATCAGGGCTCCAAATGGAAAATTTCACGAACCGAAACGATATTTTTCATAATTTCACGAAGAGGAATACCGTTTTTTTTTTTTTTTTTGCACCGATTTATTTCGAATCTTTCTTGCTACCGTCTTTTATTCACATTTTTGTAAATTGACTTTTCTAGAATTTTGAAGGTATGACAAAAAAAAACTTATAACGTCCCTCATGTGTCTGTCTGTCTGTCCAAAGAACTGAATATAGAAATAATAAAATACACAAATTTAAACTACCCACATACGTTCTTTAAAAAATGTTGATTAAATTTAAGATTAATAAATAAAGCACTCGGTAAGTTCCACAAATATAAGTTTAATGTTACTCTATACGTATTTCGGCAGTGACGCCATCTACAGGAGTTCAAATTACAAACTAAACTTATTTTTTGAACAGATACATTCAGTGGGAACAAATATTAATGGTAGGGAATACAAGTATAAACCATATTAGCAGATAAGGCAAAAAAGATTTTTACCGATTTATTAGGGGTGAGTTGTAAACGTCAATCTGGTCATTCATTAAAGGAATTCCAGAGTTAATATTGCTAATATTATATTATATTAATATTACTGCTATGTTGGACTGTTCTACTTTTTTATTTTGGATGGCTTTCAAATGTTCACCAAATCTTGTAGCAAATTTTCGACCAGTTTGGCCTATATATATTGTTGAACAATCTTGGCACGATACTTGATAAACTCCACTTTTGTTGTGAAAATCAGTTTTATCTAGTTTATTATTAACGAGTAAATTTTTATTAATTTGTAACTTAACTACGGTAACTAAAATGAAATGTTGAATAGACAAAATCAACTAAACCACTTATAGTTTACTAAGCTTTCAGAAACCGGCCCTAAAAGTTCATTTTTTAGTGTACCTGGAAGTCCCCTTAAAGGCCTTACCACACTAGAGTCATTATTCAAGTCTAAACTTGGAAAATTAAGGTCTTTGCATACGAATCGACGTCTTGTTTGTGTGATAGCATGACAAAAAACTTAGGTCTTTAAATCTGAGCAAATACATCGAGATATATTTCCCCTGTCTCTAGAAGACAGACGAAATCTAAGTCGTCGAATGCGCGTGCGCGGCCTCGTCCTCTCAGTCAGATCAAGTGAGATGGGTCTATTGTTAATGTTATGTACGCAGAAGCAAGTTACTTTTCCCTGTTTCGCGTGTGATAGTTGAAGACGTGAAGACTTGAATACTCGAAAAAACTTACAAAATAAAACTTGGATAGCGTTCTAGTGTGATACGCCCTTTACACTACTATTTTTTAGAGTGTATCAGTCGCCTACAGCTCATGGTAATAAATTTCCCATTCATATAAAAATATTACATTTTACGGAATCGTTGCAGAGATAACTATTTTGTCAATGTAAAAAATATTACATGTCCAATTGAACAAATTCAAACGTACAAAACGTGTATTTTCAATCGGAAGTTGATAGAATTCAACATCCAGGCATAGTTTTTACACGTTTTTTCAACATTTTTGTAATTTTTCTATAAATTTATTCGAAATTTTCCACATCACTAAATCCATAAGAAGATTTATCAATCAAAAATATTTTCCGGATTTTCCTAAATTTCCATGACAAAACAGTTTGATCATTACGTCCAACATTTCAGTATATTTATCCTAAATCTGACTTTTATTCTACATCGGTGCCTACTTCGGAAAGCTATTGACAACAAGAAGATAGATCGCTCTTTTTTCCGAGTGTACGATAGGAAATTTTCTATGCTAGTTAACTATGTCTGAAATTGAAAAAATCGAGTAAATAGAAAAAAATTGATGTGAATTGTGAATTATCAAAAATTTTAGGATTTCATAGGTATATAGTAAAATAGTAATTTATATTGTCACGTTGGTGGTTAGATGGAAATGCAACTCCTAGTTTTAACAATACAATTTATTAAGTACGAGGGTTACCTTTTATATTTTTACAAACGACCACTAGATGGCAATATTGAAATGTGTCATTAATACCAGGTCTACAAGTATGAAATGCGGATTTTCTTTTTAAATAAAACACATTAAACTCAAAAGAACAGTAAAAGTTTATTTATTCAAAGTATGCTCCATTAGAAGTTATACATTTTTCCCATCTCTCAGGCAATTTGTGAATACCTCGCCAGTAGAACTCTTCCCCTTTCCCCGCAAACCATTCATCTAGCCATTCTTTCACATTTTCATATGAACAAAAGTGCTGCTCGGCAAGTGCGTGACCCATCGATGCGAACAAGTGGTAATCTGAAGGGGCCAAGTCTGGTGAGTAAGCGGCATGGGGTAGCACTTCCCACTTGAGTGCCTCCAATGTGTTGCAAACTGCTTTTGCCTAATGTGATGGAGCGTTATCGTGAAGAGAGATTACCTTGTGCTGTCTTCTTTCGTATTCTGGTCGTTTTATGAGTAGAGAATTGTTCAATTCCATCAGTTGTTGTTGGTAGCGTTGGGTATTAACTGTTTCACCAGGTTTTAACAATTCATAATAGACCACACCCTTTTGCTCCCACCAAGTACAGAGCATTGTCTTTTTGCCAAAGCGATTCGGTCTTGCAGTTGATGTGGATGGTGAGCCTGGGTTCACCCATGATTTTTTGCGTTTGGGATTTTAAAAATAAATCTATTTTTCATCGCCAGTAATGATACGATGCAAAAAAGACTTTCTTTTGTATCGTGCAAGAAAAATTTCACAAGTGTTTTTGCGTTTTTCCATCTGCCTCTCATTCAATGCATGTGGAACCCATCTGCCGACTTTCTGGATCTTACCCATCTCTCGTAGGCGATTGGAAACAGCTTGTTGACTAACGCCTAACTGCTCTGCTAGTTGTTTTTGTGATTGACTATCGTCTTCCTGTAGCAATGTTTCCAATTTTGTATCTTCATATTTTTTTGGAGGTTTTCCATGTTCTTTGTCTGTAAGATAAAAGTCACCATTTTTGAAACGCCGAAACCATCGTTCACACGTATCTTGCGATGGAGCATATTCACCATAAGCTTCTCGAAGCAGTCGGTATGATTCAGCAGCAGTTTTTTTCAAATGAAATCAAAACAGTAGTACTGTCCGCGAATGCTCTTTATTTGGCACAAAATTTGACATTTTTAACACAGTAAAACAAAACTATATGATCACTTTTCAAGTTATAACCTATACGCATTTGCCACTTAATGGTAACTTAACAAAACGCCATATGTGTTGAACCTTTGAACTATATACTCTGTTTGCGCGGCAAGTTTGAATAAAATCCTCATTTCATACTTGTAGACCTGGTATATTGTTTTAAATAGTGAAGGTCTTAGCTTTCCAATATCAATGTAAAACATCGGATGTTACAATCGATATCTTGAGAATCGTTACCCATCCTAACTAATTATCAGTCTGTAAGTTCCTGTTGAGGTACGGCAGTGTTCGATACTCCATCACTTTAACAAGACATGACATCATACAAATTCATAATTATATTCTCTTTTATGTGTATGTAAACTAGTCTTTGAGAAGCACTCTACATGTTCAGTAGTTATTGTTCGAGAACACATGAAGGCTTCTACAATCTTTCAACAATAGAAGATCGATAAAATAGATAACTGCTTCGTGGTTTGCGTCCCAGATAATATCATAGAGATTGGAGTATATTGAGGAAACATTATCAACCCTCAAGCAATTCATGTTAAATATTTCGATAAAAGTAATTTTCAGAATATGGTAAACCAAGAGATATTATATAACTGATCTCCAATATCAGAGGATTTATGACAACAATAAAAGTTAAAAAAACAATGACGTCACTTTCAAGTACATCTATAGTTCGCTAAGAATAGTGTGTAAAAATATAGGGGCTGTTTGTCCTTGCTTCTGATTGGTTTCGAACGGTAGTCTTCACCTTTCGTACATCTGTGAAACCCTACAGTTTAAATGCTATTTCTTTGGAACCCCAAGGCTTTTTGCCGACAATAGGCTGACTTTTTTTAATTTTAAAGTCAAAAATAAGATGTTTATTATTGAATTTAGTCTTGATTTAAATTGATATTTTACAGCTGACTATATTTTTATATTTTTTAAATGTACACACAACGGCAAATTTAAAGGAACAGATTGAAAATTATGTTTTTTAAAATTTTGTTATTTTGTAGCCTGTATCTAGATAGCTTTGAATGCTCTACTAAACCGTAGAGAAAGATTATATCGACACCAAGGAGAACAAAATGCACTATTTAATTTTGCTACTATTGTATCTTTTGGTGGAGGTTCAATTATGGTGTGGGGTGGAATATGTTTGGGAGCTCGCACAGAGTTAGTGGTGATTGATGGTGGAGCGTTAACTGCAGATAGGTACATCAGAGATATTCTTCAAGACCATGTTTTTTGATAGTTTTAGACGCCGTGGCTACACGATCAACAAACCCAGAGGAATCATTTGAAATCTGCTAACACCAACAGTCAGACTGGAGTCACTGGATTTTGCAGACGATAAATGTGAGTTGTCGCATAAGGAGACATGCAGCGAAAACTTGATGACCTCACGATTGAATCTGCAAAAGTTAGATTAAAAATTAATAGCTCCAAGACAAAAGAAATGCGGATAAATGCAGAAACCGATAGACCTTTACTGCTCGGTAACCATGAAATCGATCGTGTGGATGATTTCCAGTATTTGGAGAGTGTTGTGTCTGTGGACGGTGGCGCGGATATAGATGTGGAAAGCAGAATACGCAAAGCTAGAGGCGCCTTCATCCAACTTAGCCGGGTATGGAATTCTGCGATCTACAGTACTTCCACGAAAACTATCATCTTCAGGGCATGCGTGACGTCAGTTCTTCTGTACGGCTGCGAGACTTGGTTCGTTACAAAAGCTATCAAGAGAAGAGTGCGAGTATTTGTAAATCGATGTCTTCGAAGAATCTTTCGCATTTATTGGCCACGTAGAATATCAAACGTAAAATTGGGGGAAAGAACTGGTCAAATGGACATTAATTTGCAAATAAAAAGAAGAAAGTATGGTTGGTTAGGGCACACTCTTCAAAGGGCTCCTAGCGAAGTGTATCGCTATGCACTAGCATACAACCCTCAGGGCAGTAGGCGTAGAGGGCGACCCAAGAACACCTGGCGTCGGTCAACCCTGCTAGAAATAAATGCTTGGAGCTCTCAAAACCAAGACAAAAGTATAACAACATCACCGACTTGAAGCCTATGGCAGATAGACGAGTTAGATGGAGAAATTTTATTGACAGCCTCTGCTCTTTTTAGAGGCAGTCCAAAATCACCCGATGATGGACAAGGCTTGATGATGAATCACTGCACGATATTCAATTTTATTCATTTTTGTAAAATTCAAAAGTTATTCGCTGGCAATGACTTCCAAACTAAATGACGCAGTTAAAAATTTTACAGTATTAATTTAGTAATTACAGTATAAGGTTAGGATTTACGAAATACAACATTGTTTTGATACTGGTGGCGCCGTGTCTTCCTTAGGCCGATTACAATTCAACCGTCCCTCGTATTTTAAACTACTAATTAGAGCCCAATTTTATTGTGGAACTCCAATTTTTTTGGTGAAACACAAGTTGAAAACCACTAGTCTAAGGTAAAATCGACGAAAAGACCAGATAGATTTCCACCTCGCTGACGACGTCTTTGAAGACAAACTGCATGAATCTCTAGGTAGCAGATAATCTACTGATCTGAGTTTATAAAATGAAAAATCGTGATGCTAATTTGTATTTTAATGAAGGAAAATTAATGAAAATTTCACACGAATGAATATAAATTAATATTGATTATTGATATTCAATCATGATTGGATAGTACAGACCTTCTTTAATGGCTACCGTTCCTTAATAGAATTTAATTTTAAATTTTAATTATTATAAATTAAAATTTATATTTTCCCAAATCTTCTTTATAATATACAAGGGTGGTTTGAGAAGTGAAAACCGTTACTGGTCAATGTGGATATTAAGGCATATACAGGCATGTAGAGAAAAGAACAAAATACAAGCTGCAGAAATTAAGTATCTAGGAAGAGTAGAAGGAGTGACGAAAATGAATATAATTAGAAGTACGGAGATAAGAAAAGAATTTAATATAGAGTCAATAGTTACATTAATAGAAAAAAGCTGGTGGGGACACATGCAAAGACTACAAGACAAAAGAAATATAAAACAAGTCTGGGAGACAAAAACATACGGAAAGAAAAAAATATAACGACCAAGAAACACATGGGACAAAACAATCAAAGAGATACTAGAAAAAACGACTAGGAAAGCCAAAAAATGGCGAGAATTAAATAAAGAATGGGCTAAATTCATATATAAATTCGTAATGCCATGAAATAAAGAAATGCAGCCTACACCACATATGGTAGAAGGCTTTTAGATACATATACATCTATAATATAATACGCCAACATGTGTCCATGGATCCCTGGGTGCGTGCTACGTAAAAACAAATTTGAAGCAAGCACCGAAATGTAAAGAAATATTCCGAAGCTTACCGAAGTGTCATCATCTATGACTTGACTAAAAACATTTTGTTATTTTTCAGCGGCTAGTATTTAATTTATCGGAATTTAATAAAATGACATATGGAAATGTCTTGGGTTTCGTAGGCATAAACAAGAAACTCTAGACACTCCTATATGCTTTGACCGATATGAACAATATTTTGCAGATTAATTCCCTAAAAATCTTCTAATATAATTTCAAATAGAAATGTCTAGGGTTTCGTAGGCATAAATAAGAAACTCTAGTTACTCCTATATGCTTTGACCGATATGAACAATATTTTGCAAATTTATTCTCTAAGAATCGTCTAATATAATTGCATATAAAAATGTCTAGGGTTTCGTAGGCATAAACAAGAAACTCTAGATACTCCTGTCGTCCAATGAGGTAGTATAATTATATGACGTCAATGCTGTCGTCTAATACAAATTTGAAGCGAGATTCCGAAATGTAACAAAATATTCCGAAGCTTACCAAAGTGTATATTGATATATAACGCGCCATGTTTTTGTTTGAAAGAAACCGGAAAATAATAATAGTTGTTAATTGATATGTTTATACAAAAATAACTTCGTAAGGGTACTTCTACATTGAATCCGTATTTCTGTCGATCCGACGTTGGGCGACCGTCGGAATGAAAACAAAACCAAGGTTTTAATGTAAGTGTCTACACTGGACGTGGAAGCCCGACCCGGCAATGACCGATTACGCCCGACGTCGGACTGATAGCTTCTCCGACCAAACGTGTTTGGTTTCAGTCCGATTGTTCGCTCCGATGAGACACTGAAATGGCCCTAAATATAGAACCTTATGATGATACTAAGTCTTTCGTTGTGGGGCTAATGCATTCCGTGAATTTACACTGGCCAGTTAAGTCCTCTTCTATCCCTTCAAAAATATAATAAAATGTTTCCATACTCATACGGTGGTACTCCTTGAATTTATCATGGTAGTTACGAAGAGTTTGGAAAGTTTTATTAAATTCTTCTGAAGATCTGTCTTGGTTAAATGTACAGTATTGGCCATAAAGATTGCAACTTTTAACATTTTTCAATTTTTCAAATTTTAATAATAATATTGGAAAATAAATACTCTTAATTCTATAATTTAATCATATTTTTTCTGTTACATCAATCAATAGCCAAATAATCTGACTTACAGATTAATAATAAATTACTTCTTCATTTTTGCTTGGACAAAAATATTGCAACTACTTGAATTTTCTTGTTATATGCAGGTTTTATCCATAAATAATATGTTGTGCACAAGTAATATTTCAGTTTATATTTGTCAATCATGGGTCGTAGTAAAACTGTTTCAAGTGAAATTAGAAACTTAATAATTTCTGGTTTTAAAGACATCACATTTTGCAGCAGCCCGCTGCAAAATGTGATTTCACAAAATTTAAATGTTCATAAATCTACTGTGCCGCGAATTATAAAACGATTTCGAGAAGAAGGTACGTTTGAAGTTTCAAAAATTCCAGGACGGCCACGAAAAACTACAAAACGAACTGATAAAAAAAATATTTAATTATCTACCAATAACCCCTTTCTGTCATCGGAGAAAATTTTGGGCCTTTTGCCACAAATGGATCAAGAAAACATCTCAACAAGAACTATTCGCAGAAGATTAGTTAGTGAGGGTCTTTTTAGTCGCCGTCCTGCTAAAAAACCACTTCTATCCAAAAAGAATGTGAAGGCCCGATTAGAATTTGCTAAAAATCATATTGACTGGACAGTGGATTAATGGAAAAGAGTTATTTTTAGTGATGAATCTAAGTTCAATTTGTTTAAAAGCGATGGTGTAAGTTACGTTAGGAGGCCTGCTAATAAAAATTTGTTCAAAAATACACCTTGCCAACAGTTTAACATGGCGGAGGTGGTGTGTTGGTATGGGGTTGTTTGTCGGGATATGGTATGGGTCCTCTATACCACATTGAAGGAATAATGGATCGATTTAAATATATAGACATCCTTCAAAATGTTATGGAACCTTATTCTGATGAGTTCATGCCTTTAAAACATATTTTTCAGCATGATAATGACACAAAACATTCTTTGAAGTCAAAAAATTGTTCGAGGATTCAAAAATTAACGTAATGACTTGGCCGTCACAGTCACCCGATTTAAATCCAATAGAAAACCTTTGGGAGATTGTCGACAGAAAGATTAGAAACAAAACGCATTCAAATATTGAAGATTTGTTTAAAGCTTTGCAGGGTGCCTGGTCTAATATTGATAATGAAATGATCACGAAATTATTAGAATTAATGCCGAAAATATGTCGGGAAGTTATAAATACTGGTGGTTACTATACAAAATATTAAAAATGATCTGTTAATAATAATTCATTTTCTTAATTAATAAAAAAAAAAGATTATTTTAAGAGTAGTTGCTATCTTTATGTCCAGGTAAAAATAATAAATACTATTAAAAAAAAATAGAATTTACTTTTAAAATTTAATTTTTTACTATAATATATGTGGAGGATTGTTAAAGGTATAACATAATTAAAAAAGGTAAACATTTTTTAATTTTAAAAATATTGAATATAATAAAAATAAAAGAGTTTTAAGGAAAAAATAACAACTGACACTCCTAGAAAATTTTCGCAACAATAATCGCAACATATGGGTTTCAAAAAATACACGAATGGATTTTTAAAATACTATTTCTTTTTTGGTACAGAGTTTTAAGGAAAAAATAACAACTGACAAGGCTATAAAATTTTCTTAGCTACCTATCAGATATTCAAATTATTTAATCCTTTTTTCCAAAACGGCAACTAAAATAAGCTTTTCGAAACATTGACTTTTGTTAGAAATGCATTTATTGCTATTCATATTCATAGTATATTGTATAATACTATATGTTGCCAACACTGTTGGCAAAGCACTGTTGGCAAAATCTTGTATGCATATATTTTTTCAGGCACTCCATTATTTTGCATTTCAGCCCAAATGCATTCTTTACCGTCTGTAATAGCCGAGTTGAAAAGTTCAGCAAAATAAGAACATTTCAATTTCAGTCGAATAGATGGTAGAACGCTCTAAAACCAGTATAACAATAATAGAACAGTATATAACTAACAACTAAGAATAGGAAGTTATATAACCGGTGGTTATAATCTAGTAACTCTTACGCTTGGTTGATGTCAGGATTGTGATGTGTATAATTAAACCTCCTGGCTATGCACTGGATATTTTAACATGCGGTTGACATGCTTTTAGACAATCAGCTTGTGTTTATCAAAGGATATTTTTCAAATTTTTAGTGTTTGTCTACAAATTAGGTAATCTTTAAACTGATTAAGGATTTAATAGAGTTTCATTGCTTTTAGTGATAATAGCTTTTAGGTTTAGTACAGGAAATACAGTACAGGGAAGAGAAAAGCAAATATTTTTTTACTAAACAAACATTTGTTTTGCCAGTAAAATACGAATAACACATTTCTATACGTGACAACTTTCGTCGTCTGTATTCTTAAATTTTTCTTTTTCAAACTCAGTGTTTCATTCACTGTAAATCTCTGGTGTTTTTCGCCATTATCTATATTATTTTCTCGTACCCCCAACCTATCCTCCACGTACCCCCAGTGGTGCGCGTACCCCAGGTTGAGAACCGCTGTTCTAAACCAATCCGAAGCAAGGACAAACAGTTCTTATCTTCTTACACACATTTTTCTATGCCGACATAGACCATAGGCGATCATATTGTACTACGATGAATAATTTGCTGTTATATTTCAAATTTATTGAGTGACAGATTTTCAACAATGATTTAAGTTATAAAGAATTCTTGCTGGATCATTGTGACCTTTATAGAGGCTATTATAAATGTTTCAGAGTTATTGAAGTGAAACTGTCGATTCGAGTCTAGAGCTCTCTATAAATCTTTTCGAATTGACAAAGGCCATGAAAGCTTGGATTAAATCTTGTTAAAACGGACAAAATTGAGATAATTGAGATAAAATATTAGCTTTTTATTGAACACAGGATGATCTTCGCTTGAAAAATGGGATTAGAAATTTTTTTATATCTTCGTATCGCGTAAATAGCTTTGGGTTATTGGAGTTTTCTGTTGAAAATGTTAAACCAGGGGATAATATCAAGACATCCTGGTTCTAATATTACTCCCTAGTCACCAGAAGACCAGAATGCAAGCAAATAGTGGTTAATCAGTTTATTTATCCGGGATACGCCATCAAGTACCTGGGAAACTGATAAGCAAATATGAGGCTATGGCTTCAGACAGGACTGCATTGTATAAAATATGAAAGAGCCTCAAGATATAAAAGGATCCTATGGCCAACCTGGTTTAGATATTAGTTTTCTCTGTATTTTATTCTTCTTCTGATGTCCAATCTGCTCAACAAATGAAATGTTGGCGATTATTCGGGTTATCATAATTTCATTGACGGCAGCACAAAAAAGTTCTATTGGAGGGATGTCTCCTGTTCGCTTATTCCTAAACTGCATATGTGATCTGCACTTCGGCTTGAACCGAAGGCCCCTAAACTGCACACGTGATCTACACTTTCGCGAAACATACCTTTGTTATACGCAAGAGTTCATATTCACACTAGATTTGAGAGTATTATCATCTTTCTTAATTTTCCTGCTGTCCTAGATTTTTGCACTACTAGGCTTCGTAACATGTTTTATATGTATTATCGTTTTTTAGGGTTTTGTAGGTATGACCAAAAAACCCTTACACCGTCATTTTGTCGTCTGTCTGTCTGTCTGTCTGTCTGTTTGTCTGTCTGTCTATCTGTCTGTCTGTCTGTCTGTTTGTCTGTTCGGTAAAAATTGTAGCCAAACGGCTAAACCTAGAGAGTTGAAATTTGGCATGCTTATACAACTCTTTGACCCGCACAAAGGAAAAATACTAAAACATCCAAAAAACATATCCCCCTAAAAATATAAACAAATATGTGCTCATCGAAAAAAAAAAATATTTTTTTATAATTCTGAGTAGGGTATCAAATGAAAGCCCTTGGTACGTGGATTAACGATCAAATTTTTATTTTTGCAAAATAAATTATTTTGAAGCTATTTTTGCCAAAATTGTGCAAAAAATTTTTTGTCCCACACCCTGTAGCCCAGATGGTTTAAACTAAAAATCTGAAAAAAATCTAAGTAATGTACATTGGTGTGAACCGGAATAGTACAACAGGAATTTTTGCTCAGATTATGTTTTTGGAGAAAAACGCATTTTTTGTGATTTTTGGCTAATAATGTACACAAGTTATAGCTTTGTAACACGCCACACTGGAACGTGCATGCTGGTGTAGTGGTATTTGACGCTGATTTTTCAACCAAGTAACCCGATCCGAAAGGGATCGAACCCTGCGAGAAGAGACTATATTATTTTTTGTTTTTTTTTTTTTTTAATTTTTATATTGTTTAAATTATTTTTTCAAAATTCTAGTTATATTTTGGCAAATTTTGCATTTAATTTTTAAAAGCGTAAATTTAATAGCCAGTGGAAATTGTTTAAATTATAATTTAATTCTGTTTCAATGTACACGAAATCAGAGGGACGGAACTTATAACAACCAATGGAAGCCATAGGCGCAATTTTTAAAATTCTTAATGAACCTTGCTATATAAAAAAAAAATACTGCACATATTTAGAAACTTAAATAATGGTATTAGGCGTTCGAATTAAAATTAACAAAAAAAATATTTTAATATAAAATTTGTTTTCGCATCCAAAATAATCATCATTCACTTACTAAATACCTGCAAAACCCTGAAATGTGTGAAAATTCACACTTCACATCAATTTTTTATAATTCTGTTGTCTTTGCTTTTAACTAACTAATCCTAACCTAATTACCTAAATTGATCATATTTACTGTTCGTCTTTGTAATTTTGGGCAAGATTTGTTGTAATCGGCGCGATGACATTTTGTATTTTGTGAGGTTATGTAAAGGCATGCAATGTAAACGTTCTCTATGATGTAGACTGCGATAGCCAATGTGTTTATATGTCTGTCTCATTAAAACAACTCACTAACTACAAAGTTTGGAAAACTGTCTACAATTGACTATTTATAACGCATTTAATTTAGAGGTCTGAACGGTTGCTCGCCTTACCATATGACAAACTTGTTAGTGACAATCAACAGTGCACAAGGCATAGTCTATATCTACTTATTTAAGAGCTCTGAACGCAGCTTTATGCCGAACGCACCTTTTGTTTCAAATTAATCTCAGAAATATACCTGCGAACTTCAATTTCAAAATTGTCAAAGTTTTAACTAAACTAAATCTAATTTCTCAAACAAAATTCAATATTCAATATCGAATATTCCACCCTAATATTAGATTTTCTGCTGAATACATAAGCTCTTAAGAATTATTTGATTTTTGTCAATTTGATAAAACAGCTTCCCCGGAATATTTTTTACGGACCAATACTACTTGAATTCTGTCAATGGTAAGAAAGATTTACAACTAGAATGTCTGCAGCTTTCGATAACTGTTAAGTCTCAAATTTAAGCTCGGGAAAAAGGCATTTATTTGTAGCTTTAGATAACTAATACACTGATACCAAAGTTTTTTTATTATTACATAGAATTATTTAAAGAATAAATTTTTATTAAAGCCCTAGATAATGTGGGTCGAGAGTAATAAGCTGTTTTTTTGTTGTATACATTTTCTGTTAAGTCAATGGTAAGGGAAACATTTTAATTTTTTTACCGACCGCCAACATATATAAGGGAGGTATTGTGATCATACCGATTTTGACGTTTCGAGATTTCAATGGATCTCCACGAATTAATGTCCCTACATAACGTTTTGACTATTTTTAGCATGATGTCTGTCGGTCTGTCTGTCCGTCCGTCTGTCTGTCTGTCCGTCTGTCTGTCCGTCTGTCCGTCTATCTGTGTACATGTGCAGAGCAAATTCGGATGAAAGGATTTTTATGAAACTTCATATTTAAGCTTTTGCCATCGAGTTGATTAACTTTTGGTAAAAATCGGTTGACTAAAAATGAGAGTTTACTCGTGTCGATTTTAAGATTTTTGTGAATATTTCACAACAGAAAAATATTTCGAAAAAATTTATTGAACAAAAGTTGCTATAAAAGCAATAATTAATAACTTTTATTCGAGACGTTTTTTGATAAAACGAAAAATTTCGAATAATTTTTGTAAAATTTTTCGAAATTTTTTCCAAGTCTCAATTTTTTCATACTTATATGTAACGTTTCCATGGTCATGATAAATAATAACCCTGTTAGAAAATATTAGGCCAAGTTATTTCTACTCTGCTGCTAGAATGTATTTTATATAAGTACTTTATGATGGCGGTCGGTCCTGTGGTGGCCATCGCGGAGTAGTAGAATTTTAATAAGTAGATCTTTAGTTCAAGAAACTACTGATTTATAAAAATAAACCGAAAAAAAAAACATTATCTTAACAGATCCTAACCAACAAAACTTAAAAACAAAGAACCATTTTCTAATCATCTTGCATAAAATTCGTTGGCGATCAATGTGTCAGGCTAAAAGTGCAGCCTTGGAGGGGCTATGAAGAATCTTCATATACATGTTTCCGGCCAAAAGCGAACTGCTGTGTCATTTAGTTTGTGTTTTACAGTCATGGAAAGCGAACAACTTTCGCATTTTTACAAAAATGAATAAAATCGAATATCGTGCAGTGATAAGATACTTGTTTTTGAAAAAGAAAACGAACGATCAGATCAACGCGGAATTGAACGATGTTTATGGGGACTCTGCATCTTCTATATCAACAATTAAATATTGGACAGCTGAATTTAAACGCGATCGTAAGAGCATTTTTGATTATGAGCGTCCAGGCCGTCCAAAAGAGGTCACCACGCCAGAAATGATTGAAAAAAATCCATGGAATGATAATCGACGTTCGACGAGTGACTAAGCGCGAGATAGCTGAGGCTACGGGCATCTCAACCGAACGGGTGCTCAACATTTTGAATGAATATTTGCCAATGAGGAAGCTCTCTGCCAAATGGGTGCAGTTGCTCTCAGTCGACAACAAACGCGATCCTCTGACCATTTCGAAGGAATATTTGGCGATGTTCAACCGCGATAAAAAGGAATTTTTACGCCGTTTCGTAACCTTGGACGAGACATGGATCCATCACAACATACCAGAGACCAAAGAACGGTCGAAACAGTGGACTGATCCTGGCGAATCGAAACCAAAGAAGGCCAAGGTGGATCTGTCGGCCAACAAAGTCTTGGCCACTGTTTTTTGGGATGCCCACGGTATCATTCACATCGCCTGCGTGGAAAAAGGTCAGAATGATCACGGGTGTATATCATGCAAAGCTGTTGGATCGATTCGATGCCAGTTTGAAACGAAAGCGGCCGCATTTGGCGAATTAAAAGGGCTGTTCCACCAAAACAACGCAACGATCAACAAGTGCGCATTTGCAATGGCAAAACTCCATGAATTACGCTACGAATTGGTTCCTCATCTACCAAATTCGCCAGGTTTGCCCCCCTGTGACTATTATTTATTTCCAAACTTGAAGAAATGGCTCAGTGGTAAGAGTTTTGGGTCGAATTAGAAGGTCATTGATGAAACAGAGGCCTACTTTGAGGGCTTCTAGAAGGCGTATTATTCGGAGGACTTTGGAAAAATTGGAGAATCGTTGGACGAAGTGTATAGCTCTAAAAGGAGACAATGTTGTGAAATAAATTGAGATTTGTCGAAAAAGGTGTGTTATCTTGCCTAGACCGATTACTTTTCAACCGCTCCACGTATGTGTAAAGTCTGTATTTCAGGTTTTAAAAAATTAATACAATAATGTGTGGAAGCAGAAATCACGTAAATTTTGTTTTCAATATAAATAAAACAACCTCATTTTTTTTTTATCAAGCCTCCTAATCACATTAAATTAATTTCAGTTACATATTTAAATTAAATTGTACTACAGAGTACAAATTGTTGAGATTTTGTCGTCATACGACCCATTCGTGTGTGAATATGCAAATTAAAAATAATAAAATTTCGAGTGACAAAGATGAATTAGTTAGTATATGTAGTTAAGATTTTATCAGATTTATTTCAACAAAAACTCCCATCGCTTTTACCTACTTTCGGCTAAAAATAATTTGAATAAAATTTTATTAAAATATGGTTTGAAAAATGACCTAAATTTTATAATTTTCAACAAGCAAATGTTAAGTAATTAATTAGATTTAATATTACTAGCTCTGTGTAGGGTTCCACCTCGTCAGGCTTTATCTGGAGACCCCGGGTTTTGAAGGCCTGTATCCAGGTTCCAGGTTTGATCTTTATTTTTCCAGAGATGCATTCGGCATAAGATAATATTCTACACATTCTGCATAATTTACACAAGAAACGTTCGGCATAAAGTTTCTGTGTGCTCTGTGCTAAGATCGTTCGGTAAATATCGTGCAGTGCAGTATGTGTTGCACAGTCGTCACAAGTTCAGATCTTGCGGCAATATGTGCAATAGTGTTTTTCGCGATAAATATACAAGTTATTATTTCTACAAAACAATATGAGTGAAAACAATCAAGATATCATTGTTTATGCCTGCAACATTTACAAAATAAATAGTACAGACATGAACCTCATGATGGAACATGTAAAAAGACTCAAAATTTTCTGGATACAAGCGGAAATGTACTTTAAATTGATTTGTAGTCATGTTTGGAACAGTACTCTCTGCATATTCAAACACTTTTTCCAAAATATTTTCTGGTTTGGAAAATTCTTCTGAATTGTCTTCCTTGATCCATTTTTCATCACTGGTTATGACACGTTTCAGAAATGGCTCGATTTCATTGCGTTTCAGCAGCGCATCGCAGATGTTAATTCGGTCTATCATGTTTTTCGCGCTAAACTCATGAGGAACCCATACATCGAGCTTCTTTTTGTAGCCAGCTTTCCGTAAATGGTTCAAAATAGTTTTGTGGTCAATGCCTAGCTCCGTACCAATATGACACTGCTGATATGCCTTGCTCGACTTTTTCAAGAATTTCATCAGCTTTTTCACTGATTGGATGACCAGAGCGTGAGTCACCTTTCACATTAAAATTACCAGAACGAAAGCGAGCGAACCATTTCCGCGCAGCAGATTTTGATAAAGTACCTTTACCGTACACAGCACAAATTTTTTCACAAGCCTACGCAGCTTTTCCCATTTGTCGAAATACTATTGCAAAATATAGCGCAATTTTTCATTACTTTTCTCCATTTTCAAACGCAAACAACTTTCCAACCACTGCACAAATGATGTTTAGACACTCAAAGTAACGCTCGAACTGTCACCTTTCCAACGAGTGCTTAGTGGTGTCGCTGCGATCTGTGTTTCCTGAGTTATTTGCAATTGGCGCCATCTATCGGCAAAAACGCCACGAACTTTTTCCCAGACCTTATATAAATCTCCGAAACTATCGAACCAATTTGAAAAATTCTTTGATTGGTCTATAGCTTGACCTTTCTGAGTGTTACAGACTGTATCAACCAGGTATCAGACTGTATCTGAGTGTTACTCAACCGGGGCGACGCGATCCCCTGATGTGTCGCAAAAGCAATTTAATGAACAAATTTGAAAAATTCTTTCAGAGGCAGATATTCTACTTACCGTATAATCAATTCGAATATATATTTCTATGGTCTATTTCAAAGTAGAAAAAAGTAGATAGCGCTGCGAACCGAGTACGATTTATACTGATTAAATACAGTATAGCGGGAAATTTAAAATAAGTTACAACTAGGGCATAGGCGTAGCAACTGGGTTAGCAAGTGATTTTTTTTTTAATATAAAAAAGGTTAATAAGATATTGAAATAAACAAGGTAGATAATACACGTAATAATACGTTATTTATACGACATAAATTCAGTTTAATGGGAAATTTGAAAAAGTTAAAAAAATATTAATTTTTAAAAATTATGTACTATATATAAAAAGAGAGATTTGGCTAATAGAGTTTAAACAAAGCAATAAAACAAACAATATATCTCAAGAGCTAAAGTTTCTTATTAAAATAATTATTGTAAATAAAAATTAAAAATATAAAGTCTGTTCCAAACGGTTAAGCGGAACTAAATGGGAATTTTGTTCTTTTAGGTTGTCACGAGAAGGGACCTTGCTTGGGTTATTTCATTTTTCACGTTGGGATGTCAAAATTTAAAATTCCAACAATACAACCATGGAAACGAATGACATATGTCAAAATTAAATATTTTTTTAGATATTTTAATGACAAAAAAATAAATAAATGGGATATTGGTATTAAGGATGACACAAAAAAACAAAATATAAAGAAAATGACATTTTAAAATGATATTAACCTTAACCAAAAAATGTTTATTGTAAGTATGATTTACAAAGCTTAAACAAAATGGCCGAAAGGCACGATTTAAACGATGAAAGTAACTAGATTGCAAAATCTAGTTCCGCTTAACCGTTTGGAACAGACTGTATGTATATACAATATGAAGGTCTAAAAATTATATCAATAACTTCTTCTTTGGGCACAATCAGCTGGGCTGTCTTTTGGTCTCACATTAGTCCTCTTTCTTGATCTGTTAATTGTCAACTGTCAAAAAATATTTATATGTCAGATAACCTAAAAAATATATAACTGCGTAAAAACAAATTACATGGAGAATTTTCTCCATAAAATCTACGCCAAGAATATAAATAAAAGTCTAAATATGTAAATAATAACAAAATATATGAGAAAAATTAAATAATATAAATAATATATATTTCCAATGTACGACACTGAACATCTGTCAACTTGGACTAAAAACAATATTTTTACAGTGTAATAGTGATGACGATCTAAACCAATCCGAAGCAAGGACAAACAGCTCCTATCTTTTTACACGCATTTTTCTACTTTGAAATAGACCATATATTATTATAAAAACAATCATTTTTTTTGTATCGTATCTTTACCGGGCCGCAGAATTGCGCCCCATTGGCCTTTAATGTTTACCCATAAAAAAAGGGAAACTCAAAAATCTGGGCCCCGAAATCCCAAATACAGCTGATTGCAGAAAATCATACTATGCAAACTAGAGGATATGGAAGAAGTAGAATCTTTTAGTTCAAAAACTTCAGACAGTGATATGTAGTTAGTACAACAGAGCTAAAAACTAAAATCAGTAACGCGTGGAGGATAAAGCTGCATTCAGACCTCAGTAATTTAACACTCTGTGCGTTGTAGATAGTTTTTAAACGAGTGCAATTGGTATGATCGGACAAGCTCGTACTATCTCGCTCAACAGTAGTATAGCAACGACAAAGCACGAGCATGTCCGATCATACCAAATGACCTCGTTTAAAAATTATCCATAGCGTACAACGTATAGATTTACGGAGGTGGGAATGCAGCTTTAAGCTCTAAAAGAAGATTATTTCACAGTTCTTCAAGCTCAAACCTGAAGCTTTTAAAACTGAATAACTTATTCAAAATAAACCTACAACATATTTACAAAGTTTGAAAACTTAAAAGATATGTTAACTTTATATTACTTGAAGATCTCTTAGTTTGTGTTTGCATCTAAACTTTTAATTACGTTACTGACTAAACCGTCCCTCTAACCCCTCTTTAACCCACTCCTAACTCTGGTTCTAACTTCAGAACCCACTTGACAAAGTTTGTGGTAAAAATTAATTTTAATAAACTTATTTAGATTGAAAAAAGTTTGAGATTTTGAGCATGTAATTCGTAAAAATGCCAATTGTCGATCGTACCTACTTCTGTGAACTCATAAGCGCTTAAGCCTTTTTTAAAATATGATTCAAAAATACTCTTTGGTTAATTCCAAATTTTGACTCACAAAGATTGATGTGAAGTGTGATTTTTCACACATGTCAGGGTTTTGTAGGTATTTAGTAAATGTAAGAAGCCAACATAATACTGGATGTTTAGTAATATTTGTTCTATAATCAAACCAAAATCAACAGTTGTTTGACAATAATTTTTATTCGTTATTTGAGTACTAAGAGCTTCCATTTTTTTTTCTTTCTTGTTTTGAACAAAATTTAGATAATTTGACAAATATCCCAGCGTTTTTTCTGCATTTACTTCGTATTCGAATCTTCATTAGATATAGAAATATATTTATAAACTAGCAAACCCCGTTGCCAACAGCGTTGGCAAACTGATATCGAATAAAAATCAATATAAGTAGGAATTAATTATTAAAATTTGCATGATTCTGCGTATATTAACAAAACAAAAAAGTTTTTTGATTAAACCTAGGAAATTCTAAAAACCGCTTAATGCGTGTCGTTTAAAAATTAGTATCGGGCTGGATACGGCCCGCGGCCCATATGCTGGATATAAATGTTATAGCTGTTTCTGATTATACCTAGGAAATCCTAAAAACCGCTTAATGCGTGTCGTTCAAAAATTAGTATCGGGCTGGATACGGCCCGCGGCCCATATACTGGACATCAATGGTATATCTGTTTCTGATTATACCTAGGAAATCCTAAAAACCGCTTAATGCATGTCGTTTAAAAATTAGTATCGGGCTGGATACGGCCCGCGGCCCATATACTGGGCATTAATGGTATATATGTTTCTGATTATATCTAGGATATCCTAAAAAGCCGCTCAATGCATGACGTTTAAAGTTTAAAAATTAGTAAAAGCCGCTCAATGCATGTCGTTTAAAGTTTAAAAATTAGTATCGGGCTGGATACGGCTCACAGGCCATATGCTGGACAACAGTGGTATAGCTGTTTCTGATTATACCTAGGAAATCCTAAAAAAACGCTCAATGCATGTCGTTTAAAGTTTAAAAATTAGTATCGGACTGGATACGGCCCGCGAGCCATATGCTGGACATCAATGGTATAGCTGTTTCTGATTATACCTAGGAAGTCCAAAAAAGCCGCTCAATGCATGTCGTTTTAAGTTTAAAAATTAGTATCGGGCTGGATACGGCCCACGGGCCATATTCTGGACATCAATGGTATAGCTGTTTCTGATTATACCTAGGAAATCCTAAAAAGCCGCTCAATGCATGTCGTTTAAAGTTTCAAAATTTAATATCGGGCTGGAGACGGCCCGCGGGTACATTGCGTAACATCAATTACGTTACGTTGCGTAACATCAATTCAAAAAATGCCCCTGACACAACAACCTTCGCTCGAGACACCGTATGTACTGCAATGCTCTGCTCTAGTGTCTGGTAAGCTATTTGTTTCGTCGTATACGTCGCCCCCTACTACTAACTTCGTTACCGCCCACACCCCGCAAAACCCATTCACACCACGCAACTTAGCGTTACGGATTACACAGAAATTAAGGCTTTTATATAT
The DNA here is from genome assembly GCA_963971575.1 of Liopterus haemorrhoidalis. Lineage (NCBI taxonomy): Eukaryota > Metazoa > Arthropoda > Insecta > Coleoptera > Dytiscidae > Liopterus > Liopterus haemorrhoidalis. The sequence continues at coordinate 6,946,428 of OZ020626.1, read as the reverse complement.
ATAATGACTTCATTTTTTCAATTTCAGAAACATATTTCTCACTATTAACAATGTGTTATTTGATTTATAAGTATTTCATTACTATAAAGTTGTTAAAAGACTCTATGACCGTGATAATCACTTTCTGACCGTAGAAACAAACGTAATATATTATTTATATTTAGTGGAAATATTTTATATTTATAAGCCTCGAAAGGATATATTCACCCCAAAGGATATATCCTTTTATTTATCTGTCCCATATTATATGCAGTGAGTAAAGACATACGTTCCTATCCACCACATCATGGTTTTTCGATCTTCTTCTCAAATCGTGTTTGCAAAGAGATATTGAATATTTTAGTATTGTTTTTCTATTGACATGCTGAATATTTACATAAACAAATGACTCCACCGCAGGGAAAATAACATGCCACGTATTTCATAGACGTACGATTACTCAGAAATATATCTACAATAGGACCAATAGACATTTGCGAATATTATACGGGTAGATATGAACCATTTACCAGTCAGTAATCAAGCCAATGGTTTGACCGATTTTTATATCTAATCTGCAAGTCTAGTTAAAAAAAAGGGCCACATATTGGCGTACACGTGTCAGTGTTTGGGAAAGGACAACAACATTAAAAATTTACAGGCAAAATAGAATTTTCGTAAAAATGAATCGACACCTTTCTACTATCAGTCCCGAAGTTTAACCTAAGTTGGTGGTTAAAATTATTTAATACTTTGTAGTTATCAAACTAGAAATTCGAAAAGTTGGCAAATATGTGGTTAATCACTTTATTTATGTGGAATTTGTTATTAATTTGTTAGGAAAACAGCGAAGCGAAAATCAGAGGACGGATTCAACTGGCATATTCGTGAATACTCCAAATCTTTGGCCATATAACACGTGGTGACCAGCTTGAAAGGCTTGGGGTTCAATTGGCCATATCTCAGGACAAACTACCGGGTTTCTCTACCAAATACTTGGGAGGTTCATTCACGATGACGGTTTATTCATCACTGCTTTGTCTCTCACAAGATTTTTCCAACTCTTTTCTTAAACTAATAATCTGATCTCTGACCCCATTTTTTTGTCGTTGTAAAAATAATCAGCTCTCCACATTAACAACAAACCCTTTTATAAACTTATCTTCCTATGACCAAAAATTTATAAACCCAAGTGATTAATTTTGACTCTAATTACTACGCGGTCCATATCACTGAAAATATATTGTCGCCTATCACCTACTGTGTAAACATTTGACCATTGCTATTTTGTTCTAAACAATAACGTTATTTCAAACTAATCATATAATATACGACGGTAAATCACTGCGTATCTCTTTAATGCTTAACTAGAAAAATATGTGATAGTTCAACTAATCTTTGAGAATGTTTATCTTAAAATAGATTAGTTTTTATATTTGAATAAATTGAATACTTTTTAACTAATTGAATAATTTTACTTTAAATAATAATGAAATATTTCTGAAATTACCACTCCCACATCACGCTCGAAGATCATAAGTGTCACGATTGATATAAGAACGTTTAATTTGAAACATCTTTTGCTGAATGAAGTTCTTAAATTTTTCTGTAATATTAACGGAGTCAATAAATCATGTTAATCTTATTTTATTGTGCTCCAGCATCCCACCTGAAATAATGATACCTGACCAATAAAGATAACGATCAAAGACGTGAACAAAATCAATTCAAAAACACTACGAAAACCCTTTCCGTCACAATTCGGATTTAGAAGACATCATAAGGCAGAAAATTGCAAGATCTGGCGCACAAAATTTAAAAAGCCACCCAAAGACTAGAAAAGGATTATAATCTAGTCACTAATAATACGTCTTTTAAAACAAGAAATCATTACTAATGGCGGTATTCTGAAGTTAGATGTTAAGTCGCAAATCGACGGAATCGCCCGAAATTGAACGATGTTAGAAAAACGGTATTCTGAAACGTCGCTATGTTAACATTCGTCGATGTGAATTAACATTTTAGTTGTTAGATTAACCGCTAGCAAATAGCTCGACGGAATTGAGATTAAAGTGGTGTTAAATTTTATTTTGAACAAATTTTCAACTAAAATCACTTCGCTTTCGTGATTGTCTATATAGAAAAGAAAATTTATTTTATAAGCTTAAAAAATAACGGCTCAAATTCCACTTAGTACCGAAGTACAGAATGGAATTTTTACCAAAATAACATTAAGTTTCTTTTAACATGTAAAATACTTACTGTTCGAACGATGCATTTTGAAGCGATTCACTCATTTTTTTAAATTCTGGAACTTTGCAATATATAATTTTTTCAGGTAACTCAACGGTGTGACTGATCTATTTTTGCAAACTATCCTATTTATGTAAGAGATCTTTGGTAGGAATTACCGGGGTTAAACAACCCCTCAATCCCTGTGATTACATATGTTACAGATTAGAACATTTTTCTGAGAAAGTACTCTCGTTAAAAGGGTCGAAATTACCTGTGTTAAAATTACCTGAATTGTATAAACCCATGTTGATTTACAATTCAAAACAAAAGAAACAGGTTTCGTAGTAATATGAATGACATCAAACATTGGAATTCCATTAATAATTATAACCCGTACCTAATCCTGCAGTAACATTTGGTTTAGCCTTCAAATTAGATTTTTCTGCAATAGTAGTTACATTTTGAATGTCTTCTGTTTTTATTTCTAATTTATAAATAATTATTTAACCGTTTTAAAAACGTTAACCCAACAAAACATAATTCTTACACGGCTGTCAAAACGAACGTGAAGTTAGCCCCAGTGTTAATTCTAGACCGGAAACAAATTGTAACATTGGATTTTACATCGGGTTGTTCAGAATACTGATTTTTTCAGCGATGTTAAATCTTATTTAATAGAGCAGTGTTATTTTCATGGTGTTAAGTTCACGGGTGTTACGATAGAAACTTCAGAATACCGCCATAAATGTTCTTTTTGCTTCATTTGAAAACAAAATTGAAATTACTGTATAGCACCAATATCCGATATGATATTACAGCAGTATGGCAAACTGTAATTAGGAATAGTACTATCACGAAACTAGTTTCAATTATCTAGGTATTGGTATGATTGAATGTGGTTTACGTACAGTTGGCAACACTGATGATTCTCTGTTATTATTTCCACGTGAATTATAATCGTGAAAATCACACACGCTATTATGATACGTTGTAATTTGGACTTATGGCAACATTTTGGAAATAGGCTTTTGGGATTAATAATTCTCCCACAGCACTGGGAGCCTAAAGATTGAATACCAGGTCAATCCAACTGTATTGTATACAACAATAATAGTTATTATTATTAATTTACTGAAACTTCTCTCACCTAAGATCACAAGTAAAGTCAGTATTCTTCATAAAGTAATACGTGAGTCAAGTTAGAATTATTGAGGATAAGAAAACTCGACCTCCAACATATATATTACACTGGTCAACACAATTTTTGCTGACTTACATCTAAGACTTGTTTCTTACTAATTTGGTGCTCAATTATCTGAACTCAATTATCACATCAGTTTTTGCGTATCACATCAGATTTTTGCTCTACAACAAATACATATTTGCGGCCAAATAATGCTTCTATCGTTTAATTTTAGACGTCGATACTGTAATTGGTACAAACCTGGCGAACAATAAGGACTAAATAATTAGAAGATATTCTTAAAATTTTATTTATAGTGAAAGAAAGAAAATGAGAACAGTTTTAATTACATTTTAATGCATTGGAGTGTTAAAATAAAAATACAAAATAATGTAAGGATTAAATGGTCGTTTGTAAGATCTTCTGGAGTGCACCATTACCGATAAGTCTCTTTTAATACTCCAACAGTAGTCAGCCATCATGTGAGTATCCCACCTTCCTTGATAACGTCTCTCCATCTCTTTTAAATCCTGATGGAAACGTTCACCCTGTTCATCACTAACATCTCCAAGATTGACAGGAAATTTGTCAAGATGACTGTATAAAAAATGAACGTTTCACGCTCATGTTGCATCTGGAATTCTTAATTTCTGTGAATCTTTTCTGAATTAACCATCGATTGCGTTTATGCTTCAGTGTGAGCAAACGCGACACTCATCTTGCCAATATTTTTTTCATGCTCAATTTTTCGTGCAAAATAGAAATGACTGATCACCTCCTCGTTTGACGTGAATCTTTTTCTGGCCAGCCAGTTTGGAAACAAGAAAAAACCACTGGGGCCAAATCTGGAATTCTGAATTTCTGTGAATCTTTTCTGAATCGCATCCTCTTGTACTAAAGATTAACTGTGAGGAAACCGCCATCACACGCCTCCGTATAGGCCACTGTTGGTGGACCCATGGACATCTCCTTCGAGGTGAAGAGTCCCCTATCTGTGAGACGTGTAACACACATTTGTCTGTGTTACACATTTTAACTGAGTGTGTACAGTTCGAAGATTTCAGGGAGAGGTTAGGTCTGTACTATGACCTGTCAGTTGCTTTAGGTGACGACAGAGTACTCATGGACAGGCTGATATTCTTCCTGAGAGAATCGAACTAACTGTTTTATTTGTGAAGTCTTGCACCTTATTTTATGTGTATAGTCGGATTGCTGATAGGTGACTGTTCGTTGCTACAAGTATCGATGTACAATACTATATGCTTTCTCTGTCTGTATCATTATAATTACTTGCATACCCATAGTAACGTATAGTGACGCAAGTTGACAACTAACCTTCCAAATTATTTTAATAAAAAACAAAGCATTAGAAAGAAACGGCATGATTCGTAGATATCTTTACTAATTAGAGCACGAAAATAAATTCACAGCAGTACTCAAACAAACAAAATTATTAATTTTAAGGTAATGATTATAAATAATGAAAAACTTATTCTCATACGTAAATTTTGGATTATAATTTGTTGTTTAATTAAGTAATAAAATATTAAGTAAAAATATATTTATTCATATAATATATTGCTACAAGTTGTATTTAAATGTTTATTTTTATTAAAAAAAAAAAAGTCACTGTAATGCATGATATCGTCGTCATCTGAATTATCGCTGTCATTTCTTGTATTTATTATTATTGGATTAATATCATCAACAATCCTTTCCATTTCCCACTATTCATTTATTAAATTTTCGATTTTTTTTAATTTTAATAAGTTTCACTAATTTGATCACAGGCTACTTGCCACATTTTCAAAACTTCGTTATAACTATATTCGTTTTGACCAATATGTCTATCATAATAATTTTTTGTTATAACCCAAATTAGTTCAATGGGGTTAAACTGGCAGTGATAAGGAAGTAATCTTAGTACTTCATGACCATACGTTTGTGCCAATGTATTAATAAAATAAACTGGTTCAGATTTTAATTTCCTTCATTTTATTATTACATTTTATAATTCTACGAATTGTTGATTCCGAAATCTTTAAGGCAGCTGCTACTCTTTGATGGACACAAGATAGAGAAATAAGTGACCCATTGGTCTCTTTTTCGGAATTAAAATATTTCAGCAGATTTAAAATTAAAGGTTGTGAATTTAATAATTGGCCGCAAGGTCTATTAATTAATATTATTAACAGACACTGACAGATAAGACAAATAACAAAAAACATTTATAAAATCGCTGAAAAATGGTAACTAGATTATTATATGAATGGACTACTTGATACATACATGTAACAGTCACCTATCAGCAATCCGACTATACTATTTATAGACTGTGATATTCGATGGTAATTGGCCCTTTACAGCCCTTTACCATCACCCTGCGTCTGTTCATTTTTTCGAACAGACTTTTTATTTTATTTATTTGTATTTGTCCGTGCAAGATTTTTTTTATTGAGTAAATTTTCATGATTTTATTTATTTATTGTCTAATTTATTGTTTTTATTATATAAAGCGTAAATAGCCTTTGTTGCTGTGCGCCAAAAATTTTAACTAACTCATCTATCCGATTTCTTTTTCATTACCCAATTTCGTCCAAAATTGAAACCACTGAGTCATGTGGTATGCCTGCGGCCTCAATAAGTTTGCACACTTTGACTCATTGATCACTCAAGACCATATTGTTTTTTTCAATCATTTCTGGCACCTCAATTGGATGTCCCGAACGATGTTCATCGCTTGTGAATGTACTCCAAGTTTAAACTCCTTCACCCAATTTTTCTTCCAAAGTTTTCTTCATTAAAATTAAGTTACAACATCTCGTTACTTAATAGCCACACCGTGTATATTTAAATCCGAAATTAACCTAAAAAAATGTTTAATCCAACCTAAATTTAATATTAAGGTAATTTCAGTATCGCCTCATGTATTAAAAAGCTTAAAATGATCTTACATAACATTAAATATCTTATCTCAGTGTCAAGGGTGTTAAAATTCAACACCCTTGTCAGCATTCTAGTTATTAAATTTAAATATTGATTTACGCTTTTTGGACAGCCCTAATTGACACCAAATTTAATATTAGATATTATAGAGGCATTACAGAGAGCTTATTCCAATTTATTATTTGTAAAAGTGTACACATAATAGTACGATTAAAGGTTTAATATGCCGGCCGGCGTAGCGTAGAGGTAACACAAGTGCCCTGCGTTGCTAAGGTCTCGGGTTCAAATCCCGTTCAGGCATGGAATTTTCAAAAACAGAATTGTCCTGGATAATTGTCAAAGTTGCAAAGGCCATTAAAAATAACAAAAAATTGATGTGAAGTGTGAATTTTCACACATTTGTGTGATGATTATTTGGGATGCCAAAACAAATTTTATGTCAAAATATTTTTTTATGAATTTTAATTCGAATGCCTAATACCATTATTTAAGTTTCTAAATATGTGCAGTATTTTTTTTACATAGCAAGGTTCATTAAGATTTTGAAAATTGCGCCTATGGCTTCTATTGGTTGCTTAAATCATTAGCCCCGCCCTCTGATTTCGTATACATCAAACATAGAATTAAATTATAATTTCAACACTTCCCACTAAATTAAATGCAACATTTACCAAAATATAACTAGAATATTGACAAAGTAATTTAAATAATTTGAAAAAACTGCAAAAAAAAAAATTTAAATTGACAAGATTCGAACTCTAGTTTGCAAGTTACCTGTTTGGCAAATTAGAAAACCAATGACGAGACGCACATCGCTATGAGCGCTGAGTAATCTTCTGGGTTACATAGCGAATTAAATATTTAACATATTTTGGTTAAAAACACAAAAAATGCATTATTTTCCGAAAACATAATCTGATCAAAAATTCCTGTTGTACTATTCCGGTTCACACCAATGTAAATTACTTAGAATTTTTTCAGATTTTTAGTTTAAACCATCTGGGCTACAGGGTGTGGGACAAAATTTTTTTTGCACAATTTTGGCAAAAATTGCCTCAAAATAATTTATTTTGCAAAAATAAAATTTTGATCGTTAATCCACGTACGAAGGGCTTTCATTTGATACCCTACTCAGAATTTAAAAAAAATATATATTTTTTTTTCGATGAGCACATATTTGTTTATATTTTTACGTGGATATGTTTTTTAGATGTTTTAGTATTTTTCCTATGTGCGGGTCAAAAAGTTGTACAAGCATTCTAAATTTCAACTCTCTAGGTTTAGCCGTTTGGCTACAATTTTTAACGAACAGACAGACAGACAGACGACAAAATGACGGTATAAGGGTTTTTTGGGCATACCTACAAAACCCTAAAAAGGCAACTTCAATCATTAAAAGTAAACTAGTGACAAAAATAAAAATTTCATTTAGCTCCGCTTAAACGTTTAGCCTATAAATAAGTTGGTTGTTGCTTCGTTCATTTGCCATTGACTTAAAAACTGAAAAACTGAATTGTAACTGATTTTTAAATTTGATTTTTTAAGTTTCAAAAACTTTTTTTTCAGCCAAGATATATTTTTACACCCCCAACTAATAATTTGACTGAAAATAAAATATTTTTGCAAATAAAAGAATATTTTGTGAATTAATATTTTAATAACATAAAACACTAAACACTAAACAAGAAAAATACTATAAATATCAGATATAAACTTGAAGAAATTTGCATAAAAAATATGTGTGTTAAATAAATAAAGCGGCTAATAACCTTAAATGCCATTTAAAATGCAACCGTTTTAAAATAAAGTTTAAATATTCCACATTTGACTCACATGTTTAAATTTTTCACACGTATATTTTGACTAATTCAAAGTGTTAAATCGTTGTAACAAGTCATTTTACATAAAATAGAGTGAATTTTTAATTATTATAACCGTCTTAAAATGAAGTTTTGCTAATCCACAAATGACCTATGGATTCCTAAATCTTTTACGCAAATATTCCGACTAAGCCAAAGTGTTGTGAAACTGTCTTATTCATCAGTGTATTCTTAACCCTTAAAACCATTTTAAAATGTTAAAACTTCGGACTTAAATTATTAAATGTATTTTGGCTAAAACTAACTTAAATTGAGTAAATCTGACTTGTGTTCAATGAATTGTGATGTCGAAGAAGAGGTTTTCTTTGGCGAATCAACGCCTCAATTTGGATCTTGATAAAAAAGACATGTGGGCTGCAGTGACAAGATCACTAGAGATACTAGTTGCTTTTTTTGAGTACTACAGTTCAAGGTAATGTTGAGTTATTGTGTGTAAATTTGTAATTTTTATTTTTAATCTAATAATTTAATTTAAGACTTTAATAATTGACTTTTAAGTTCTACAAATCCACCAGCAGATACACAGCAAATGATTCATAAAGCTGCATTCACACCTCTGTAAATCAACACGTTGTACGCTATGGATAATTTTTAAACGAGGTCATTTGGTATGATCGGACATGCTCGTGCTTTGTCGTTGCTATACTACTGTTGAGCGATATAGTACGAGCTTGTCCGATCATACCAATTGCACTCGTTTAAAAACTATCCATAACGCACAGAGTGTTAATTTACTGAGGTCTGAATGCAGCTTAAGTGTAAAAGTTCATTCTCAGTTTGGTTAAAATTTGAGTGGTAAAATTTTCATTTAAAAAAAGCAAAAAGTTCACAATTTTTAACCAAATCACCGTGTAAATCTTCATTTATTCAGATAGTGTTATTTTTATGAAATATTACTTTTTTTTATTAAATATTACACAGGGCAACAAAAAAAAATATTTTTTTTTGGAGTCTTTATTTTAATGACTATTTTCTGGTTTTTTATATCGAAAAATAACTAAAACCTTCGTTTATTTTTAAAAAACTTTGCTTTTGTACCTTTAACAACGATCAATATATATTTATTTATTTTTATGACCATATAAGGAGAAGCGTTTTATATTAAGTAAGGGGGGGACGAGCGGGTGGAAAGCAAGTGGCATTTCACTTACGTGGTTCATAGTCGGTATGCGCATGCGCATTGCAGCGATACAACGCATTTTGTGTGGCGGCAGATCCAAAAATTGCGTCAAAAAGTTGTAAACACGAGGTAGACTCATCCTGCTACATTTGCGGCGAATTTATCAAAACAAGAGAATGGTTGTATTTCTGATGGGAATGCATCCCATCAGAAATCCAACCATCTTAAAATCCCCTATAACTGGCCAGGTATACTCATCATACTTTGAACTCTCAAGCACCATTTTCACACTTTCGTAATTTTCTTTGAGCATTACGGAATGAGCCAAAGGAAGAGATGGAAATTTATTTCTATTGTGAAGAAGGACAGCTTTTAAACTTTTTGTAGAACTGTCTATGGAAAGACGCCAGTCAGAAGGAATGCATGAGATTCCGACCTCCTTGCATAGGCGGTTATACTAAATATCATTGCTACCTTTATTTTTGTCGGACCACAAATAAACAAAATAATGGCCAGTGACGAATTTTCACAGATACTCAATACTCATGAAAGGAAAGCCTGAAAGCAGTGGTTCGTGGTTTTCTCGGAAACAACAGAGCAGACAATTAAAAAGAGCTTATTGCAACTATGCTTGATAACTTTAAGAATGTCCCTTAACGTGCATATGTTACATGCATATTTGGACCAATTTAAAGATAACATGGGAGCCTATTCGGAAGAACAAGGTGAACGTTTTCATCAAGACGTGATGGACTTTGAACGTCGTTATCGGGGGCAATACAATGAGAGTATGATGGGGGACTATATTTGGGGGCTAATACGAGAAAGTCCATACAACCACAGAAGAAATACGAAAAATAATCATTTCTAAAGTTTTTATATATTCTGTTACAGTAGTTGTTTGTTTCGAATGGTTTTCTTGTAAATAAAACTGATTCAAATTCATAACAAAAGTTTGTATTATTTTTACATACAATAAAGATCTGAAAAAAGGGAAATTTTCTTAAAATCCGTAATTTCATTCTGATAGCTACAAAAGCAAACTTTTTCGGGTAAAACTATTTTTTCTTTAATTAATAATGTGGAAGAAATAAAAATCAGATATGCAGAACCCAGACTCAAAATTCCTGTTGACCGGTGTTATTTATTTATTTTCTAATACAAAAATAACAGCTTTAAAAGAGTTTTATAAAAAATCTATTCAGCAAAAATTATAAATTCATATAAAAAGAAACAATTTTCCACCTGTACGTGGTTTGAAACTCAATTTTCATTCTTCGATAACTTTAGAATTGTTCTAATAAATTTAAAATTTTCCAAGACAAAAAACTTAAAAGTTGTACATCTTTAGAAGCATGTCATGTCGATTCTGAATCCGGCCACAGCACTGTAAACTTCAATGAAGAACACTTTCAGAATTACAATCAAGACTTTTCAAGTTGTTCAGTTTTTTAACGGCGCAAATGAATATAAAGACCAGTGACGTGGTGTGACTTACTTATCAAGGGATGCAGTGAATATAAAAATGCAGTAAAAAAATCATGTTAAGTGTGAATTTTCACACATTCAAGGATTTTGTAGGTTTTTGTAAGCTGGATGTCTAGGACCTATATTTCATCATTTTCTATAATCACATCACATTCAATATATTTTTTTTTTCATTTCAAAAGAAGAAGAAAACCAAAGCATAAATGCAAGAATGCCAAAAATTATTTACCATAATTAAGCCATGAATTAAAAAAAAATAAGTATATATTTTGTATACCAGGTCTACAAGTATGAAATGCGGATTTTTTTTTTTTTATAAAAGACATTTAACTCAAAAGAACAGTAAAAGTTTATTTATTCAAAGTATGCTCCATTAGAAGTTATACATTTTTCCCATCTTTCACGCAATTTGTGAATACCTCGCCAGTAGAACTCTTCCCCATTCCCCGCAAACCATTCATCTAGCCATTCTTTCACATTTTCATATGAACAAAAGTGCTGCTCGGCAAGTGCGTGACCCATCGATGCGAAGAAGTGGTAATCTGAAGGGGCCAAGTCTGGTGAGTAAGCGGCATGGGGTAGCACTTCCCACTTGAGTGCCTCCAATGTGTTGCAGACTGCTTTTGCCTTATGTGATGGAGCGTTATCGCGAAGAAAGATTACCTTGTGCTGTCTTCTTCCGTATTCTGGTCGTTTTATGAGCAGCGAATGGTTCAATTCGATCAGTTGTTGTTGGTAGCGTTGGGTATTAACTGTTTCACCAGGTTTTAACAATTCATAATAGACCACACCCTTTTGGTCCCACCAAGTACAGAGCATTGTCTTTTTGCCAAAGCGATTCGGTCTTGCAGTTGATGTGGATGGTGAGCCTGGGTTCACCCATGATTTTTTGCGTTTGGGATTTTCAAAATAAATCCATTTTTCATCGCCAGTAATGATACGATGCAAAAAAGACTTTCTTTTGTATCATGCAAGCAAAATTTCACAAGTGTTTTTGCGTTTTTCCATCTTCCTCTCATTCAATGCATGTGGAACCCATCTGCCGACTTTCTGGATCTTACCCATCTCTCGTAGGCGATTGAAAACAGCTTGTTGACTAACGCCTAACTGCTCTGCTAGTTGTTTTTGTGATTGACTGTCGTCTTCCTGTAGCAATGTTTCCAATTTTGTATCTTCATATTTTTTTGGAGGATTTCCATGTGTTTGGTCTGTAAGATCAAAGTCACCACTTTTGAAACGCCGAAACCATCGTTCACACGTATCTTGCGATGGAGCATATTCACCGTAAGCTTCTCGAAGCAGTCGGTATGATTCAGCAGCAGTTTTTTTCAAATGAAAACAAAACAGTAGTACTGTCCGCGAATGCTCTTTATTTGGCACAAAATTTGACATTTTTAACATAGTAAAACAAAACTATATGATCACTTTTCAAATTATAACCTATACGCATTTGACACTTGATGATAACTTAACAAAACGCCATATGTGTTGAAACTTTGAACTATACAATTTGTTTGCACGGCAAGTTTGAAAAAAATCCGCATTTCATACTTGTAGACCTGGTAAAATACATGCGATATCTCACCACTGGCAAAGACAGAAAATGTAACTCTAGATTCAGGTCAGATTTAAATGATTTGAAACTCAATATCTTTAATTGATTTTATTAATACTTATGGACAGTGTTTCGCCTTACTCGTATTTCCATAATTTAACTGTAAGATTTTTTTATCTGTTACTGTTACTTCTGAGTACATAATAGACCATGAATTAATTATTTTTCTAATTTTACTATACCTTTCAGAATTTTTTGAACTCTGTAATTGTGATACCAGAGGAAAGGAGTTTTTCTAAATTAACATTTTTCCTCAGGCCGTCTATGTAACAGGAAAAGCTAACTAATCTTACAATATTGTCTTAACCCTTTACTGCATGAATTTTTATTTTTGGCTGAAATAATTCATGGGCATTAGAAATTGGTTCTTATTGATAGAAAAATTTATTAAAAAAATATATTTAAAATATTAATTATTATTTTTATGAAAAAATAATAATTAAAATAATAATTTAGGGTTCGTGCCATACATGGAACATTATGATTCTACACTATGTTACAAAAGAAAATGATTCCGTATTATTTGCTCGTCAATTGCTAGGTGTTCTTCATTAGGGATTAAAAGCAGTCGCCCTCGAATTTTTTAAAGAAAAGGTCGTATCTTCTAGTTGTCCTTTCTCAATAAATTCAGAATTATCGTTGAAGTGCAAATTCTGCTTGATATCCTCAAATCTATTGCAGCCCATTACTTAGATAATGCAGGATCCATTGCTGTGTATGTGGCATATATGAACATTCATGAAGTAACCTTCTGATTCAGTTTTAAAAGTAAATTAAAAAATAAAAATCGGAATGTGCCATATATGGCACACTATGCGGTAAAGGGTTAAGATATTTGGGAGAAATTGGATTTGTCAAAAATAATTAATTTCACATTCAATATATTTAATACTAATATGTAACTGTATTTCTTATATATTAATAGTTTTGAGTTTATACAATGGAATAAAATACTTATCTTTTATATTAATAAAATTGGAGGCTTGATCCCTTTTTTATTTTTTCACCCTCATATTTGGTCTCTATACGTTTCAGATGATTATAAGATTATATCCGCAAAAAAATGTGTCTGTCTGTCTGTTTGTTCGAAATTCACACAAAAGTGGCTCGACATATTGTCACATTTTTTGGTATGATGATAGAGTAAAACCATGATTCAAACATAGGCTATATGGCATCTCAAAATTTTCATTCTAAAGAGTTGTTATGGGGTTAAAACTGTTTACTGGAAAACTTAAAATATCTTTCTTATTAGCTTACCAAAATAATATATTTTATAAAAATTGGTTATAATAAGAAATCAATTCTTTTTTGTTGAATGAATTTTTTCCATTGGATGAATATTTGGGGTCCTAACTCCCCATATATTACAATCTAAAACTAAATTATTGAAATATCTTCCTTATTATTGGTTTGGCAGCAAAAATGTATTTAAGAAAATTTGTTTAGAATGAAAAAACATTTTTGTTTTTTTTTTTTTTGTTCAGTACAGTTTTAGTAAGAAGATTATTTAGGGGGCTAAGGGGATATTACCTGTGAACTTGAAATATCTCACATATTATTTACTTACCAGCAAAATATTTATAAGAAAATTGGTTTAGAATGAAGAAACGATTCTTTCCTGTTCAATGTAGTTTTAAAAAAATAAATATTGGGGGGAATGCTACATATACGAGGTCTATTCAAAAAGTATCGCGAATTTTGAATTTTCCGCGGACTACGTATATTCGATTTTCGATTTTTTTGTGGCGTTATGTTGGTACTCATGTCTCTCACTTATGCCGACAAGTTCGGCCATTTTGAATGTTCAGTTAATTCTTGACAGTTGCTTTGCTTGCACGTGTTTTGGCTCGTCTTCGATTTTTGCCTATACCAAAAAATGGATCAAAGAATCTGTATCAAATTTTGTGTGAAAAACAAAATTAAGTGCGCGGACGCATTCCGAATGTTGACTGTGGCATATGGTGAAGCTACCTTGGACCAAAGCAACGTTTATCGGTGGTACAAAATGTTCTCAGAGGGCCAGAAGATGTGAACGACGAAGAGCGTGCCGGACGCCCGAGCAAGTCAACAACAGACGAAAACATTGATGAAGTGAAGAAAATATTATTGGCCAATCGTCGAATCACCGTCAGGGAAGTTGCTGAGGACCTAAACATATCGATTGGCTCGTGCCATTCGATTTTTACCAATGATTTGGGCATGAGACGGGTCGCTTCTACCCACACATCGTTGACTATGCGCGAATTTTTGGCCAAAAACAACACACTAATAATGCCGCAGCCACCGTATCTGCCCCCCTGTGACTTTTTCTTGTTCCCGAAACTGACGAGGCCAATGAAAGGACGACGCTACGCCACGAGTGAGGAGATAAAGATGGTATCGAAGGACGAGCTGAACAAGACCACAAAAAATGATTTTTTCAAGTGCTTCGAGGATTGGAAAAAACGTTGGCACAAGTGTATAATATCTGGTGGGGACAAAATAGATATTCATGAATAAATAAATAATTTTTGAAAAAAACACAAAATTCGCGATACTTTTTGAACAGACCTCGTACACTTATCATAATCACTAATCAACAAAAATGTGTTTAATTAAATCCTTATGAAGTGCACCCAGCAAACATTGAACTAACGGCCGAACGCCGGCAAACTGCTTTTACGCTGGTACATTGCTGGCACCAAAAGTAAGTGCAACGCCAGTATTAATAATGTACTTCACATTTGTATTTCGCACTCCGCCTATACGAAGTACTTTACCAGCATTTTATAAGCATTCCTTATTTGTATTAATCCAAGATTATTTCTAGCGGGCCAGTGCTTATGTTTATAACTTTTTTTGAATGTAATAATTTGAAAAGTCTGACCGTTCTTAGTCATAAAACACCCTAATGGCGTGGCCTTCGAGGGTCGGTACAAGTGATATTCTGTGAGTACAGTTGGGACGTGTTGGTGAACAGTTTTTAAAGATGTGTATTTGAATAGTTATTGATTGTGAGCATTATACAGTTTTTTATTGTGATTTGTGTGTGTTTTGTTAGATTTAAGGACGTAGTTTACACAAACTATTTCATATTAAATTGTTTAATTTTTAGTTTAGTTCAATCATAGTTTTTTTCATGTAATAAAATTTTCAATTATTAATAAATCTGATACAAGATTATAAATATGTCATTTAAAAAATATAATTTGTCATATTTCATTTTGAATAGTGACATCTTCAATATTTTGTAAATATAATACTAACCTAAAATAATACAAACTTAATCCAAAACTGTAAAGCTTTTTTTACAATATAACCAAGTTTCTAAAAGTCAGTAATACACTATAAAAATCACCAAAATAACCAGATCTAGTTTGTTCTTACAATAGTGAACAGCTTATAGCATTAATGCTTATAAAATTTGTTTATTGAATTTATTTTAACAAGTATGATTTCTTTAGGTTGGCACTCTTCAAGTCAGGGGGAAAAGATGTGGTAGATAATACAAGACGAATATTGGCGAAAATTATTAGTCACCCCTTATCTTTAGGATGAAATTGGTTTGACCGAAATGGCAGAAAACCATTTTCTTAAAATTCTTCATTAAATTAATAAATTAAATAAACTAATTCCTGTTATTCCTGAAATTATATTTATTTAATATTTATAAATAAATCAATAAATTATAACTGTTAATTCAATTTACAATCGGCTAGTTTTACCATCGTTGAATAAATTTATTTAACAACTTAAGTTAACAATATCGCATCATTCTATTGACAGCAATGTTAATTTCTTCATTGATAGTTTAAAACCGATGCGATATTGTCAACTTTACTTGTTAAATAAATTTATTCAACGATGGTGAAAATGGCCAAATGAGTATTTATTTTGCACCTAACCATTAATTTATTTTAATACTGGGTAAGTACACATATATTACATTTGAAACACTAGAGAGTGGGTATAATATAAGCACTAGTCTGTCAGAAATAAATCTTGCAACTAATGCGATTATTTTGCACTTTACCGTTGCTGGGCCAGCAACTGATACATCAATGGGCCAGCTAACGGCCACGGGGACACCGGGGTACTGGCCCAGTGCAAAATGCCAGCACTGGACCAATGCGAAATGCCAGCACTGGCCCAGTGCGAAATGCCAGCACTGGCCCATTACTTTCAATGCACTTTACCGTTGCTGGGCCAGCAACTGATACATCATTGGACCAGCTAAGGGCCACGGGACACCGGGGTACTGGCCCAGTACGAAATGCCAGCACTGGCCCATTACTTTCAATGCCGGCGAGTATGTGCTTTACCAGTACTGGTCCGGATAAAAATGTTTGCTGGGCAGTTACTTCAGCTAGTCTTAAATATAACTTTATTTTAAGGTTTTGTTTATTTTTAAGGTTTTTTATTTTATTTTATGAAAATAAATATTAGAAAATATTTATTTCGCATGACAAATATTTAAAACTTTATACTGCGTATACAGTGTATACAAATATAAAAGTAAACATTACATATCAAATTCTTATTTAATTTTTAAAGGCGTTGATATTGTTTTTGCACCTGGGTGACCAAGCTAAGAACAACCCTGCACAGGTGTACAATTTTATTGTGAAATAAAGATTATCTTACCTTTTTCCATCTTGATTCCCCCGCGTCTTCTACGATCGACTGTATCGTTTTCCTTAAGCCGTTGTTTGTAATACGAGACATATTGAAATTTACTGAAGTTTTGTTTTTAAAGTTTCAATTGTTTTCAATAAAGTATTATTGAATAGTTTCAAACAATTTTCAATATATATTCATAAGAAAAAATTATATTAAGGTGGCTTCGTTTCATATTTCAATAAGGAACAGAGTAAATCCGGCGACCTTCTCAGATGGCTTATTTCATATATAAGTAATAGAAGTCAAGCGGTCACCATTAACGGCTTCACTTTTGATTTCGTAAACATAACTTCCGGTGTCCCTCAGGGGTCCCACTTGGGGCCAATCCTTTTTTAATTTATATCAACGACATTTCTAAAGTAATAAAACATGCAAATTTCTTCTTATTCGCCGATGATATGAAATTATACTTTCCAATTAGGAGGCCATCGGATACCGTCCACCTACAAGCAGACTTTCAAAACGTATACCTTTATTGCCAACAAAACAAATTATTTCTTAACCTCGATAAATGTCAAATAATTTCAAAACTGTATTACTGTGATAAATCATATTTTGAATGTTATCTTCTCAAATATTTTTAATATCAGCCCTGCCTACGAAATCCTGTAAACTATGAAAATTCACAGTTTATATATTTTTTCAGATAAACAGGTTCGTTGCATAAATGTTTAGGTAATTCCTGCTAATATTAGTAATAATCATATGATATAAAAATAAAATTTCCTTATCAACTTATTTAAGAGGATTAATTATTTTTTTAATCCCATACTAATTCATTTGTGGTTAACAAAACACCCAGATAACATTAAAATGTCTTTCTTATAAATTCTAAGTTATTTTTTGTACGTATTTTAACATTGTATATATTGGGTCTCGTGAAAGTGTAGTTATTTTTGGAAATTTGGGTATTAAATCAAAAACTATATCTCAAAAATGGTAAGAAATAGAGACCTAAGGTTTAAAACTTTAAAAAATTTAGGTTTACGATGTTTTTTCTGTAATATTTGGTCCGTAATGACCTAAAACTAATTGGTAAAATTTTGATTTTATTTTGTAAATTTCAAAAATTCATATCTCAAAAATGGTAAGAGGTAGATAAGTTTGAATTTTTGGAATTCTTACACCTTGTTTTGTCTAGAAAAAATTAATGTTTGGTCCGTAATGACCCAAAACTATTGATAATTTTGATTTTTTTGTAATTTTAAAAATTCATATCTCAAAAAGGTAAGACATAGAGATTTGAGGTTTGAATTTTTAGAGTTCTCACACCTTGTTTTGTCTAGAAAAAATTAATGTTTGGTCCGTAATGACCTAAAACTATTGAAAATTTTGATTTTTTTGTAATTTTAAAAATTCATATCTCAAAAAAGGTAAGAAATAGAGACTTGAGGTTTGAATTTTTGGAATTCTCACACCTTGATTTGTTCAGAAAAAATTAATGTTTGGTCCGTAATGACCTAAAACTATTAGGGAAAATTTTGATTTTAATGGAATTTAAAAAAAATCTTATCTCAAAAAAGGTAAGAGATAGAGACTTGAGGTTTAAATTTTTGGAATTCTCACACCTTGTTTTGTCTAGAAAAAATTAATGTTTGGTCCGTAATGACCTAAAACTATTAGGGAAATATTTGGAAAAATTTTTCAATTTTGTTTTCGTTTTATCAAAAAATGTCTCAAATATAAGTTGTTAGTTATTGCTTTTGTAGCAACTTTTGTTCAATAATTTTTTTCGAAATATTTTTCTGTTGTGAAATATTCGCAAAAATCTTAAAATTGACACGAGTAAACTCCCATTTTTAGTCAACCGATTTTTACCAAAAGTTGATCAACTCGTGCCATTGATGGCAAAAGCTTAAATATGAAGTTTCATAAAAATCCTTTCAGCCGAATTTGCTCTGCACGTGTACACAGACAGACAGACAGACGGACGGACAGACGGACAGACAGACGGACGGACGGACAGACAGACCGACAGACATCATGCTAAAAATAGTCAAAACGTTATGTAGGGACCTCAATTTGTGGAAATCCATCGAAATCTTGAAACGTCAAAATCGGTATGATCACAATACCTCCCTTATACCCTTTTCACACTAGAACTTTAAGATCGGATGTTA
Organism: Liopterus haemorrhoidalis; assembly: GCA_963971575.1. Lineage (NCBI taxonomy): Eukaryota > Metazoa > Arthropoda > Insecta > Coleoptera > Dytiscidae > Liopterus > Liopterus haemorrhoidalis. The sequence continues at coordinate 6,927,200 of OZ020626.1, read as the reverse complement.
AAGTGAATGTATCTTTAAACGCTAATATGAAACCGTATGGCCTCGTCTAAATACAAGCGATGTTTAAGACAGAGATCTGCGCTTAAACATCGTCCGCATTGCCAACTTAATTTATATTATAAAAAAATACTCCTTGAATTTGTGCTGTCAACATTTTATATTATCATAAACAAGAATACTGTATTATATCGACGTTATAAGAAGTTTATACTTATTGTTATAATAAAATTATTTATTTTGTAAAAATGTATCGACTTACATGTTAATACAGGTGTAATATATTCTTTATTGTAGTGTCTTTATTATAGAATGAAATGAAATATCCATATTTGTTTATAATAATTCAAAATGTGCGTCTGCGCAGACAGTTCAAAACTGGTAATTTCATGACGGTAACTTAAGGACAAAATTACTGTAGCTGATGATAGCACCGGAGATTTAAACATCAAGTGTGAAAGCATACCGATGTTAAACATCGGTGAACTTTAAGTTCTCTCGTCTTAAAGTTCTAGTGTGAAAAGGGTATTATATATGTTGGTCGGTAAAAAGAAATTATACGATACTGGGTCAAATGGACTGATATAAATAAAATATCGGAAGATTAGTATCGATACTAAAATCGCAGTATCGAATGAAAAGTATCGATACTGATATCGTACCAATAGTATCGGAACATCCCTAACTACAACTATTAAAACATCCTTCGTATAATCCAGATCTTGCTCCTTGTGATTTTAGACTCTTCCCTTTCATTAAGGATAAGCTTTAAGGCGATTTTAAGAACAATGATAAGCTTCTGGCAGCCTGGGACCAAATCTGTGCAGAAGTACCAATTGAAAAAATCCGAAAATACTAATCACAGTCTTTAGTCGTACTTTTAAGTTGTAGTTGCAAGTACGATTTTATCCCTGTTTGTCATAGTATGCAGAAAAGGGTTAAAATCCTATTAATTTAATTTAATAATCTCATGTTAAAAACAGCTTGACCTAATTTTCTATTCTAAAATGTATAAACGTAGCACATATTCTGATACGATCAGACTTGAATGTTGACATGTGAGTTCTGAATAACGTCAGAGAAGTTAGAAATGTATATCCGTCCGATAAAATACAATATGGTTGCAACAATGGATCTCCAGCAATTGTTTGCCTCAGGTTCAAATAGACAAGATGATAAATTTATACGAAAACCTGAAATACGTAAAAATTCACATCATATCACATTTTAAGGGTTTTGAAGGTATGACCAAAAAGCCCTTATAACGTCACTGTGCCTTTCTGTCTGTCCGGTAGAAATTGTAGCCAAACGGCTGAACATAGAAAGTTGAAATTTGGTATGCTTGTTCAATTCTTTGACCCACATATCGGAAAAATACTGAGATGGAACCTCTTAGTTCGTGGATAAACAAGGAAATTTTTATATTTGAAAATCGATTTTGCCTTTTTAGGGTTTTTAAGTATTACTAGCACTAGGTTATTACTAGAGCCCTGCAAATCATGATTACCCGCGGATATCCGCCATTTTTCTGCGGATGCGGCTAAATTATCATTTAAATCGTGCGGATGCGGATTACATATCATATCCGCTTATCCGCAATATCCGCATGAACATAAAATCTTCGGTTGTACGCCTCTTCCTACGGAAGACGCATTTAGAACCCCAAAAATGTATCGCTGGCATTTGTATTGTGCTTATGGCAAAAGTGAAATAATGATAAGTTACGGCACTTTTTACTTTTTTTACGCTTACTTAAATAGTTAAATATAGTAGAGTTTATATAACAGTCGTAGATACAAACATTTCATTGGATTTATTGCGTTTATTAATTTAAAAATAATTATGTATCGCCTTATTTTGCATTTTTGGAAATATTAGTAAAAATTAACTATGGTAATTTGCCACATTTAAAAACATAGAAGCTCATATCAAATTTAAAAAAATAAAATATTTTAAATTCCTGAAATCGTCATATAACTTCCATCTTTTAATTACATGAATTTAAAAATTTAGTTTTATTATTAAGAACTTATTTTTTTTAATTTGATGATATTATAGGGCTTTCCTTGTTATTTAATGGTCATAAATGCGATAAATTAATCTCTTAATTATTTCTAAATATCGCTGCTCTAAAATAATAGTGAGATATCTTAAAAAACTAAGTTTTTGAGTTATTAATGTTTAAAGTTTTACATTTTATATAAACTTGGTTTAAGAATCGAATAATTGTAATTTCTGTCTTTATTTTTTAATCTATATAATCTCAGTAAGACGTTAGATAGAAAACATATTTCTGGACCAAGTAATATTAATGTGATAAAAGTAAAAAAAAAAAATAATAGTGTTTTAAAACAGCGATATGCCAAATAAGGCGAAACATGTTAGATATTTCCAAACAGACAGCAAATCCTGTGCGGATTGTGCGGATATTTTTGCGGATGCGGATTTTATATTTTATATATTTACAAAGGCTGCGGATGCGGATCCTATCTATGCGGATGCGGATACAGAAAAACGTATCCACGCAGGGCTCTAGTTATTACCCGTCAAAAATTTCAATTGTTGTAAAAAATTCAATTGTTTGTATGTGTATTTGGTTTTATTTTTTAACGTATTTTAATTTCGTATAATTAACCAAAAAATATACCTGTCAGGTATTTTCGAAAAACAACATGACTCACTATGTAAAGAAAGGAATATTAAAAGAAAAGATGCAGAAAGGATGGTAAAGAACCAAGTTAATACAGTCAAAAACATTAATACTAACTGAGTATTTTTAACTTGTTTAAAAAAATTTGTTTATCACTGGGATTGTAGGATTAACATGTGACCTTAAGAAAAAATGACGTCATAATGTTACCCAGATTTCATACACACACTTGCTAATTATATATGTACGATAAGACCCTTATAACGTCACTCATTTGTCTTCCTGTTTGTCTGTCTGTATGTTCTATACTTTTTAACCTTACGGTTATAAGTATGAAGTGAAATTATCTACAAGTGAACGTATTTTGCTTGTGTAAGTGAGGATTTAATGTAAACAAGTGTTATGATCGACTCCTGAATCAATAACGTTTAAGGCCCGGTCTTTCCACCTTCAGATAAAGTTCCAGGTAACTATCTGACAGATAAGGTTATTTTTAACTTCATCTGCTGAGTAAATGTAATCCCTTCTTTCTATACAAATGTATCTATCGGATAGTTATCTAACGGGTAATGAGACTGACGTATTGGATACACTGACTGGTATTGACATTTATTCAGCAGATGAAGTTACAAATAACCTTATCTGTCAGATAGTTACCTGGGACTTTAACTGAAAGTGGAAAGACCGGGCCTAATTATAATAAATCTATATGGCGAAAGTGTACAATATTTATATATAAATAATTATGGGTACAGAAATTAAAATAATATAATATTACCATAACATACAAATGTTTCAATATATTTTTTTTTTTCTTCTTTATTAAGATACTATTATCTTCAGGTTATATTTACCTTATTTTTATTTTTATTTTTAAACAAACAGAAAAATTTATAAATGTATCACAATTATAACGTTTGAAATATTTACTTGCAATATATCGGGAAATCTTATGATTCTTCTCGGATTTTCGTAGGCATAAACAAGAAATTCTATATCCTATGATCGATATGAAATATATTTTGCAGATATATTTCCTAAGAATCTGCGGATAAAATAACGTATAGAAATGTCTAGGATTTCATAGTCAAACAAGAAACTCTAGACAATCCTACATTCTTTGAGTGACATGAACAATATTTTGCAGATTTATTTTCTAAGAATCTACAAATATAATTATTTACAGAAATATCTAGGGTTTCGTAGGCATAAACAAGACACTCCGGACACTCCTATATCCTATAATCGATATGAAAAATATTTTGCAGAATGATTCTCTAAGAAACTGCGGACAAAACTACATATAGAAATGTTCAGGATTTCGTAGGCATAAAAGAGAAACATTTGTTAAACGAGATATTCCGTAGAAGTTTTAGACAAATGAAAATATTTTAAAATGTTTCTTCAGGAAAATTAAGAGGGTCACTCATATCACGCAATTGCCTTTGTTTAATTCTAATCTCCTAAAAAACATTTGTATATTCAGTTATATAACATTTTTTATTCATCTATATTAATTCTTCACTTATTAATCTTTTTTTGTTCAATTTGTGTTAGTAATAATTAGTTTAAAATAAACAGACTTGCCATGATTAATTCTAAAAATCAGCTGTGGCCACCACAGGACCGACCGCCATTATAAAGTACTTGCATAAAATACATTCTAGCAGCAGAGTAGAAATAACTTGGCCTAATATTTTCTGACAGAGATATTATTTATCATGACCATGGAAACGTTACATTTTTACAATTTTTTTTCAAAATTTTTCGTTTTATCAAAAAACGTCTCAAATAAAATATTTTTCTGTTGTGAAATATTCACAAAAATCTTAAAATCAAGACGAGTAAACTCCCATTTTTAGTCAACCGATTGTCAACTCGTGCCATTGATGGCAGAAGCTTAAATATGAAGTGTCATAAAAATCCTTTAAGCCGAATTTGCTTTGCACGTGTACACGGGCTGACAGACAGATAGACAGACAGACAGACGGACGGACAGACAGACCGACAGACATCATGCTAAAAATAGTCAAAACGTTATGTAGGGACCTCAATTCGTGAAGATCCATCGAAATCTCGAAATGTCAAAATCGGTATGATCACAATACCTCTCTTATATATGTTGGCGGTCGGTAAAAATGAATTTTTTCTGACTATTTAACGTTTAGAGGTTAGAATTACAACTTGTTAAAATGTTAAAACCATGTATTTGGCTGGAGTTAAGATTCCAAATATAACCTACTGAATTAACCACATTGAGTTTAAAATTTTAACGCCATAGAGTTACAGAATAACAAATGATTGTAAAGCGCGGTTAAATATTTCTAACTTTGAGGTTAATTTTTACTTTTTAAATAACAGAATGGACCCGTTTAATACTAACTGATATTTGTAAAAACTGCCAAAAATTAATTCATTAATTTTATTTTCTGACATAAGAGCCCTTTGTTGACCTCTTTTATTTGCTAAGTACCTACAAAATCCTGAAATATGTGAAAATATATCCTTCACATAATTTTCTTTAAAAAAAAACGTTACAAACAGATATCTTGGTACAAGTTTACAAGTATATGACTAAGAAAAACCAAAGTAAGATTTAAGTTGAGATTATTTGTGGGTAATAAATTAATAAAAGTCATCCTCGGACTATCAATTTTCAAGTTTACAGCATTTCCCAAAATACATTTTCACGAATCCATTTCATATATCACTGAATGTATCCCGTATGCAACGGTGTTCTACATTTGGATGTTTTTATCAACGACGCCAAATTCTCGGCGACGCCAGTTCTTGTAAAGTTGGCGTCGTTGTGGTACGTCGATAAAACTGTTGGCTACCCTGGTTACCTGAATCTCCACAATTGCCAACCGACAGCAAAACAAAACTTGTTTGTTTAGGAATGTTCACTTAAAACAAATGAAAAACTTATTTATTTCATTGATTAAGGCTCTTTAATTAATGGTTCTATTTGTCAATTAAATACAATAATGAAAATTTAGCAAAGAATATAATAAACTAGATGAGGTTTTCGTAATTTATCATTCATTTCTTAACCCTTTACCGCATAGTGTGCCATATATGGCACATTCCGATTTTTATTTTTTATCTTACTTTTAAAACTGAATCAGAACGTTAATTCATGAATGTTCATATATGCTACATACACAGCAATGGATCCTGCAGTATCTCAAGTAATGGGCTGCAATAGATTTGAGGATATCAAGCGGAATTTGCACTTCAACGATAACTCTGAATTGATTGAGAAAGGACAACTAGCAGATACGACCTTTTCTTTAAAAAATTCGAGGGCGACTGCTTTTAATCCCTATATAATGAAAAACACCTAGCAATTGATGAGCAAATAATACGGAATCATTTTTTTTTTGTAACATATTGTAGAATCGTAATGTTCCATGTATGGCACAAACCCTAAATTATTATTTTAATTATTATTTTTTCATAAAAATAATAATTAATATTTTAAATATATGTTTTTAATAAATTTTTCTATAAATAAGAACCAATTTCTAATGCTCATGAATTATTTCAGCCAAAAATAAAAATTCATACAGTAAAGGGTTAACTTTGAGCGGAACTAGAAAATAATTTCTTTTTTTAATGTTACATGCCTATACAGGGTGAGGCAATACTTATGTTCCTCTTGATTATTTCCTTAATAAAAATTTTATATAAAAATATTGTTCAAATAATTCTTATTCGGAGTAATGGGGGTTAGACTATAATCAGATATCACCGTTTTTTAGGGTTTTGTAGGTATGACCAAAAAACCCTTATATATCTCAGTCGCTGAAACAGCGCAGTTTGTCATTTTACGTCATAACTTCAATGACAAACTTAGTGGCGAAAAAATAACTAAATCGATTTTTCTTGCATGTGAATTATAGACTAATATTGCTCTTTACTTTTTTATTTTAATAAAACATACTTTTTGAAGTCATATTTAGTTTGTATTCGATAGTCATTTTGAAGATTTACAAATTTTAAAAGTGTTTTTTAATATAGGGACATTTGTATCTATTGGTATCCCTGAATAAAACGATGTTTACATTTGTCATTTAATAATACGTCTGTTGTGTTTTGATACTGACTTGTGTTCAAATATCTAACTTATAGTAATTTCTAAAAACCTTTTTTATTTAGTTTGTTATTTATTTAGCAGTTTTGTGTTTAATTATACATTTTCTTATAGTCTTATTTGATTTTGTGTGTACTGCATAGTTTTTAGGTTATATTCAACTTATTTTTATTTTATTTTCTTTTCTTTGATCATATTTTTGGATCACATCAGTCCTTTGTAGGACTATTTTGCCTATTAGAATAGTTTATTTCTTTCTATTCTGTTCTTATTCTTATGTTTTCATTTCATTTCGATACAAGTGACTGCGTACAAATATTACATTCGTTAAATAGATGAATGTAAACGTAATAAACCTGACGTCACATTTTTTTTGTGACGTTTCAAGTGACGCAACTGCACTGTTTCGCCGATTTCCCTATACCGTCATTTTGTCGTCTGTCTGTCTGTCTGGTCGGTAAAAATTGTAGCCAAACGGCTAAACCTAGAGAGTTGAAATTTTGCATGCTTATACAACTCTATGACCCGCATATATAAAAAATACCAAAACATCTAAAAAAACATATTCCCCTAAAAATATAAACAAATATGTTCTCATCGAAAAAAATATATATATATATTTTTTTAAATTCTGAGTAGGGTATCAAATGAAAGCCCTTAATACGTGGATTAACGAGCAAAATTTTATTTTTGCAAAATAAATTATTTTAATGCGTTTTTTGGCAAAATAGTGCAAAAAAAAATTTGTCCCACACCTTGCAACCCATATGGTTTAAACTAAAAATCTGAAAAAATTATAAGTAATGTAGATTGGTGTGAACCGGAATAGTACAACAGGAATTTTTGATCAGATTTTTTTTTTTAGGAAAATAACGCCTTTTTTGTTTTTTTGGTTGACGATGCACAAAAGTTATATAACACACTGTATTGGAAGGCGTATCCTGGTCTAATGGTTAGCTTGCTCGCTTGTTATCTTGATTTCTAAGGTTCTTTCCTGGGCCGAGGAGACAATTTTATTTTTTGTTTTTTTTTTTTCATTTTTATTTTGTTTAAATTAATTTTTCAAGATTCTAGTTATATTTTGGCAAATGTTTCATTTAATTTTTAAAAGCGCAAATTTAGTAACCAAGGAGAATTGTTGGAATTATATTTTCATTCTATGTGTCATGTATACGAAACCAGAGGGGCGGAGCGTATGACTTAAAACCACCAATGGAAGCCATAGGCACAATTTTCAAAATCTTAATGAACCTAGCTATATTAAAAAAAAAAAAAAATAAAAATACTGCACATATTTAGAAACCTAAATAATGGTATAGTCAGATTGCTGATTTGTTACTGTTACATGTATGTATCAAGTAGTGCATTCATATAATAATCTAGTTACCATTTTTCAGCTATTTTAAAAATGTTTTTTGTTATTTGTCTTAACTGTCAGTGTCTGGTAATAAATATTAATTAAAATATGGCTTAAAATTAGTAAAACTTGGGCAAAATCTGTTAAAAAAATCGAAAATTAATATATAATAAATGAATGGTGGGAAAGGGAAAGGATTGCGGTCAATTATTAAATTCACAAACTTTAATTTTAAATCTGCTAGAATAAACAACAAATTATAACCCAAAATTTACGTATGAGTATAAATTTTTCCTTATTTTTAATTATTACCTTAAAATTTATTATTTTGTTTGTTTGACTACTGCTGTAAATTTATTTTCGGGCTCTAATTAGTAAAGATATCTACGATTCATGCCATTTCTTTATAATGCTTTGTTTTTTATTCAAATAATTTTGAAGGTTAGTGGTCAACTTGGGTCACTATACGTTACCATGGGTATGCAAATAATTATAATGATATAGACAGATAAAGCATATAGTATTGAATATCGATACTTGTAGCAACGAACAGTCACTTATCAGCGGATTGTCGGATTGACAATATTAGGTATTCGAATTAAAATTAACAAAAAATATTTTAACATAAAATTTGTTTTTAAAACCCTTAGATTAACAGACGATAAATTATTTTAAAAAGATCGTTCATTTTGCTGTGATTAATACAAAGCAAAATTTGTCCTACACACTCAGCATGCCGCCTTCACATATTATAGACCTGCGAAACCCTGCAATGTGTGAAACACTTCACTTCAATTTTTAAACTTTACTTGCCGTGTAGAGCTTCAAATATTGTCCGCTAGTTAGCGTATCGCATAATTGCAATCCCCTATAGATCCTTGTTACCATTCTGCCCTTTTTTAACCCTATCACGCATATACTCATGCATAAATACATACATCAGTATCATTTTCCTGTAACCAGGGTGTCCTACAATTCAATAAATACCGGCATAAATTTCTGTGTGGTAAAATTGCAAAAAACAAATCATTTTCTAAAATTTATGTTGATTCAGTTTTCATTAAAAAGTTTGTCAAAACTGTGCTATGCATTTCAATTTGATACGTAACAAATCATTTCGAAACCACGATCGTTACGTTGACAACCAAAACAAAAGGTTATAAATAATGTTTCTTTTTGACAAATATAGCACCCTAGATAGTGTGTCTTATATGTATGTTTATTTGTTAAAATATATTCTTGCTTCTTGCATTGTCAGCGTAAATTAAATTCTGATACGAAAGAGTTTCTACTAGGTTTCTACTAGGGGCATAACGGGCACCTTAAGGATTATCTTTAATAAAATCTTAAGGAATACCGTAAAAAATTTCGAAATATTTTTATTCGTAAGATGATTTATTATTTAATTATTACAGCCTGTAAAAAAAACTTAGAAAAAAATAAAAATAAAAGTTGTGACGACATAAAAAAAAATTCATGTAAAGTGTGAATTGTGAAAAAAATTTTTTTTTTTTAAATTTAACAGAAGATTTAGGTAAATCTTCAAAAATACATCAAATTATGTCCTATACAAATTTTTGTCCAAGGTTTGGTTTACAAGTTACGAATTTTTTTAAATTTTAAAGATAATACTTCCGTTTCCGGTTTCGAATTTTAATAAAAAACAATAGGGTTCTTCCCAATTATTAGAATAATTTTTTAGTACCAGAACGAACTCTTTAAGTTAAACCGTTTTTGAGTTATCGTGTATAAACACAGACACACACATAGACACACACACAGACACACACACACACATAGACACACACACAGACACACACACATACGGACGGCACTTCGAAAATAGGTTTTTTGGATTCCCTGGACCATAAAACGTGGTCATCAGTCAAAATCTCGACATCGATAATTTTCGCGATTACAATACTTGCCCCTTATATATTAAGGCGGCGCACAACCCTATAGTCCTCAATAGTTTCTTATACAAAACTAATAATCGGAAATAAAATTAATAACAGACTATTTATCAAAATTTGCAGCGAATTTTTATCTATCTAATAGGATATTTTTAATTGTAGAAAAAACTGTTAGGTAGTTGTAAATAAGCAAATTGTATTAAAGACGCCATCTTGTAAACTAATTGACGCATATTTGCGTACGATGCGGCAAATTGTACCTAAAGCTTCATTCTACAAATATTATTTTAGCTATTTTGTTCTATTGTGAAAATTACTTATAGTTATTGTACTTGGTAATCTTTTTTTGCCGCCCTCTTGTATCTGCCGCGGTTTTCAAAATTGGTGTTGCGGGTAAAAATGATTTATTTTTCGTGAAGAATACGTGTACCAAGTGGCATTCTATTAACTTTAAGTATAATATTTTTCGACGAAGGTTCTAAACTATAAGTAATCAAGTCGAAAAAAAATTGACGTATTATTTGAACATTTCTACACAAAACTATATAAATTTAAAAGTTATTCGAAACCCACAAATAGATTTAAAAAATTACAGAACAATATCGCTGATGTCTATTTTTAAGTTATTGAGCAATAATATTTTTACAATAAATGTTTCTACAATTAAAACTATCATATTAGATAGATGCAAATTCGGTGCAAACTTTGATGTATAGGTTGATACTAATTTTATTTCAGATTGTTAGTTTTGTATAAGAAACTAATAACCTTCGGGGGTTATACGCAGCCTTGAGGTCGGGCAAGTAAAAATTGTACTGCGTGTGGCAAATTAGGGCAAGGGTCAGCAAACTTTATAGGCTAAAGAGCCAAATTCACCCTTTATGGCATCTGGAAACATTTTAAATATCCATTTTGTTTAAAATACATGACATTTTTTAGCATCATTTAATGAGTACTGCATAAATATGTTTTATTTTAGTCACTGGTATTACCGATACGCTGCATAAAAATGCATGAAAATAAAATAAACTTTTGCGTGAATATTTTCTAAATTTTATTCCTTATCAACCACCGCACCTTTGCTGAAACCACCCGTGTCAGATGCACACCCCGAACAGTTGCACGTGGCAGCCCTGGAGGTGATATTTAATTGTTTATCTCTAGGAAAAATCTAGTCCGTCAATAACTCTGCATATCCTACCCACACTAGACTGGTTTTAACTATTTTTCATTTTCTATATAAATTTATTGAGAGGTAAAGATCTTAATTTAACATCAGTAAATTATGTATTAGCTAAATACTAAAACAGTACCCTGAAATATCGTGTATATTACCGTAAATTATATTAGAATTACTATTTATTACAGCGTCTACGAACATGAGATATATCAGTTTATAAATATTCATTTGAGACTAAGTTAGAACAAGGCTATGAGAACAAGTTCTCATGAATATATCACTTCTTAAGCATCTGAGTTGATTTCATATCAAGAGATTTAATACAGGGTGAAAATTTCAAGGTTTTCCAAGATTATATCACTTCGAATCTATTGCCCTCTCACGGCTAGACTATGTTTTTTCTGGTTCTTTGGTGAACTATGTATTGCAACTCGGTTCGTTGCTTTAACGATGTACTTGAATCTGATGAGTATTATCAGTAGTATACCTATGCCGGTTCTGGCTCATTAACTACGAAACCCAGAAATATTTGGTGTGGTGGTGCAAGGTAATCGTAAGATTTGGAGTTGACATGCAACCGTGAGTCATGAACCCCATTCCAACCCCAATATCTCATTCCAACCCCTAGCGCTCAACCCCATTTCAACCCCTAACGTTTAACCCGCACGCCTGCTTCGTCGTCTTCAAGAATTCAAAGACCTGGTACAGTTAAAGATAGATCATTTCTCAACCCCTAGAGTTCAACCCCATTCCAACTCCCACGTGTCAACCGTCAGCACTTTTCTGGTCTTAAGCAAAGCATTTCACACAAAATTTTATTTAATAAACTCCCCTTTTATGGCTTTGTCGACAGTAGCTGTGCTATGCTTAAGTCTTTTTTTACCCAATCGACAACAATTTACTCGAATGACGGCAACAAATCTGAACCACTTCATCTTCTTCCCGGTGTCCCCCATGGATCGGTTCTCGGTCCACTACTATTTTTAATTTATATCAATGACTTCTCTTTTTTAGTCTAAACAATCTTTTATGCTGATGATACGACTCTATTAACTGCAAATTCAGATTTAAACTTACTTTTATCTGAAAACCCCTAATCGTTTAACAGCAATAAATTGTACTTGAATGCAAGCAAATCCCAGAACCTGCTTGTAACAACGCAGCATCATAACTCGATTTTTTATTGTAGTTAAGTTTTGTGAGAAATTTATTTGATAACTAATACTATTTCTTTTGTTTCATGTCTTGCCTTGGTACGAACTTGGACCTGCAGAGCACAATTAGAGTAAGTATATCATCTTTTATATATTTTCAACTTGGTTCATGGAACAATATGTAAGTAATGGCGATATTTTGCGATAGTATTGTATTGATGTACTCATTTTGCTCACAATATGGTCACTAGACAAAACAAGAAGATATTCATTAGTTTGCTGGCGGACTGGTTTCAGGGCGATCTGGAAAACTCCTCGCGGCTTAAAAATATGGTACAGTACGCGGATAGGTACGCACTGGTCTGGTGATATTTTTTCTTGCATTTCTTGTCAGTAAAACATTAAGGCCCGGTCTTTCCACCTTCAGATAAAGTTCCAGGTAACTATCTGACAGATAAGGTTATTTATAACTTCATCTACTGAATAAATGTCAATATTAGTCAGTGAATCCAATACGTCAGTCTCATTATCCGTTAGATAACTATCCGATAGATACATTTGTATAGAAAGAAGGGATGACATTTATTCAGCAGATGAAGTTATAAATAACCTTATCTGTCAGATAGTTACGTGGAACTTTATCTGAAGATGGAAAGACCGGGCCTAAGTAAGCCACCTAAATTACTCAAAGGAACAACCTCCCGTCATCCCGCCTACGAAGGGGTTGGCTTCATAACAAGTTGCCCGCGTTTTGCCTTTACATTATATAACCCCATTGGTTTAGCCCAGGCATATATAACCTCGGCCCGTGGGCCGGATCCAGCACGTCGCCTCATTTTATTAACTATTCAAAATCCCTTTGAATATGGCCCGCGAGTATATCTTTGTTTTCAGAGATCAAATGCGGTTAAACGGTTGATGTTGATGTGGAACAAGCGCCACTTTCTCTGCAAATAGAAATACTTGAGCTACAGGAGAACTCAGATTTGAAGTCAAAAATAAAGGACATTTCACTAATTGAGTTTTATAAGAAATATTTCCTAGTTGACAAATTTCCAAAACTCACAGCTTTTGTTAAAAACAGAATTACGCTCTTTGAAAGCACTTACAAATGTTACCAGTTATTTTCTCGGTTGAAGTTCGTTAAATCAAAAACAAGGCCGCGAATAACGGATTCGCACCTTGAAAACTCGTTGCGTGTTGCTACATCAGTTGTTTCCCCGAACATTGACAAACTTGTGAGCAATATGAAGTCCCAACCGTCCCATTAAAATTAAATAAACATTTTGTTCTTATTTGACAATATTCATGCATTATAAAAGATTTTATTTTTTTTTCTTGTGTTTTTTATTAATTTTATGAACTTTTATATTGCCTTTGCAAATATATATTTGTTTATATTTTTACTATGTATTTTTACCGACCGCCAACATATATAAGGAAGGTATTGTGATCATACCGATTTTGACATTTCGAGATTTCGATGGATCTCCACGAACTGAGGTCCCTACATAATGTTTTGACTATTTTTAGCATGATGTCTGTCGGTCTGTCTGTCCGTCTGTCCATCCGTCCGTCTGTCTGTCTGTCTGTCTGTCCGTCCGTCTGTCTGTGTACACATGCAGAGTAAATTCGGCTAAAAGGATTTTTATGAAACTTCATATTTAAGCTTTTGACATCAATGGCACAAGTTGATCAACTTTTGGTAAAAATCGGATGACTAGAAATGGGAGTTTACTCGTGTAGATTTTAAGATTTTTGCGAATATTTCATAACAGAAAAATATTTCGAAAAAAAAATATTTAACAAAAGTTGCTATAAAATCAATAAGTAACAACTTTTATTTGAGATATTTCTATTCTGTTGCTAGAATGTATTTTATACTTAAGTACTTGTGGTCCTGTGGTGGCCACAGCTGATTTTTTATAAGTAATTTAAAAAAAACTGATGATTCTAAACAAAAGATCCTTAAAATTCTGGCCCGCGAATGTATTTCAGAGCACTATCCGGCCCTCCATCTTTTGGAAGTTGCACATGCCTGGTTTAACGTGTAACAGTGGTTCCCAAACTTTTTCGGTTCCCGGCGCCCTTGTATCTAAATTTGTCAAAATGTATCAAAAATTTTCCGCGGCGCCCCAAGTCAAAATATTAGTCTAACGCATTAAAACTAACGCAGTTGGAGGAATATTGGAATGCTTTCGCGGCGCCCCTGTAGCCGAACTACGGCGCCTCAGGGCGCCGCGGCGCACAGTTTGGGAATCGCTGATCTATAAAATAAAATAAAATCTGACCTTGATTTTTACCACCGTCAGTAAACAATATATTTTTGTCAGTATAGTGGTATTAGACTGTCAATATTAAATTTTGTTTTTCTTTTAGCTTGAATGAATATGTGTATTTAATTTATTATCAAAATTTCCCACATTTTCCTCTATTCTTATAATCAATTTTCCACATATAGAACAAATAAACAATTATGTCATTCAAAATGATTAATAGACACAAAAAATTAAATTGAACGACGTGCTAATTGCATTATATGTCAGTTTATTTGGAAATGCTTTCGCTTTATCGGAATTAGAATGCATTAGCTAACTAAGGCAGTAGAAAACCTTTTAAAGATGATGTATTTAAGGCCGTAGAACACACTCTGAACACATATTAGTTATCTAGGGCCGCAAAAAAAGCAAAAAACACTGAACACATGCTTTAGTTAAGTGGCTGCCAATTTTTTAACCTCGCAGCACACTAGAGGAGGGATTTTTTTTCGTGACACACCAAATAAAATTCCAATAATATTTAAACAAAACTTTTTCAGGGCTATTTTTTAGGGTTTTGTAGGTATGAACACCAAATCACCCTTATAACGTCACTCATGTGTCTGTCTGTGTGTTTGTATAGTAGAAATTGTAGCCAAACGGCTTAACATAGAATGTTGAAATTTGGCATACTTGTACAACTTTTGACCCACATATAGGAAAACTAGAGAGAGTTCAAAAAGATACAGCGTGGGATAAATATAAACAAATATAAGCTGTTCACTTTTGTAAGGACAAACCAGATCTTGTTATTTTGGTTACTTTTATAGTGTAATACGGACTTTAAATGTCAATTAAAAATATTCCTTACGCTGTAAAACCGACTTTAGATTTATTAGTTCTGATAATTATTAAGAAAGTGACAATTTTTAATGCCAACATGGCATGCAGTTTCAAAGATGCAAACTATTGAAAACAAAATTTCCTCATAGTTTGTTCTTACAAAAATGAACAGCTTATATGTATTTAATAAAAAAATAAATATTTTTAAGTGGCATACCAAATGAAACCTCTTAATACGTGGAACAACAAGCAAATTTTTATTTTTGAAAAATCAGTTTTTTTTATTGGATTTTTGCCAAAAATATTTTTAAAAAACTTGTGCCCCCCACCCTATCTCCCAAAGGGATTGATCTTAAAATCAAAAAAAATCTCCGTAATGAACATTGTTGGGGACCAAAATAGTTCAACAGTAATTTTTGATCAGATACATTTTTCGAAAAATGTCGTTTTTTTTGTGTCGATAAAAAATTTATTGTGTGGTATCAAAAGAAAGCTCTTAATACTTATATTACGGAACGATATTAGTTTTTGAAATTTGTTTCTTTTAACACGAATTTAGCCAAAAATGTGCAAAAGTTCTTGTCCCGCAACTTTTTACCAAAAAGGGTTAAACTAAAAATCTGAAAAAATTATAAGTAATATATATTGATCTGAGCCGGAAACGTACGAGAGGAATTTTTGATCAGATTGTGTTTTTGGCAAATATGGCAGTTTTTGTGATTTTTGAAAAAATTATTATTTTTTTTTAATTCATGATTAAATTATAGCTAATAATGTTATGGATTTTTTGCATTTATAGATAAGATAGTCCTTTTTAGGGTTTTGTAGGTATGACCAAAAAACCCTTATACCGTCATTTTGTCGTCTGTCTGTCTGTCTGTCTGTCTGTTCGGTAAAAATTGTAGCCAAACGGCTAAACCTAGAGAGTTGAAATTTGGCATGCTTATACAACTCTTTGACCCGCACATAGGAAAAATACTAAAACATCTAAAAAACATATCCCTCTAAAAATATAAACAAATATGTGCGCATCGAAAAAAAAATATTTTTTTTAAATTCTGAGTAGGGTATCAAATGAAAGCCCTTGGTACGTGGATTAACGATCAAATTTTTATTTTTGCAAAATAAATTATTTTGAAGCGATTTTTGCCAAAATTGTGCACAAAAATTTTTGTCCCACACCCTGTAGCCCAGATGGTTTAAACTAAAAATCTGAAAAAATTCTAAGTAATGTACATTGGTGTGAACCGGAATGTACAACAGGAATTTTTGATCAGATTATCTTCTTGGAAAAAAACGCATTTTTTGTGTTTTTAACTAAAATATGTTAACTATTTAATACGTTGTGTAACATACCAGACCAGTAGCTCTCGTGGCGTGGTTGGATTTGTCGTACGCTTAATAATATAAGTTAACTTGCAAACTAGGGTTCGAATCCTGTTGATTTTAATTTTTGTTTTCTTTTTGCATTTTTATTTTGTTTAAATTATTTTGTTAAAATTCTAGTTATATTTGGTAAATGTTGCATTTAATTTTTAAAAGCGTAAATTTAATAACCAGTGGAAAGTGTTGAAATTATAATTTAATTCTATGTTTGACGAAATCAAAGGGCGCGACTTATGATGTAAGCAACCAATGGAAGCCATAGGTGCAATTTTCAAAATCTTAATGAACTTTGCTGTATAAAAAAAAATACTGCATATATTTAGAAACTTAAATAATGGTATTAGGCATTCGAATTAAAATTCATAAAAAAATATTTTGACATGAAATTTGTTTTGGCATCCCAAATAATCATTGTTCAGTTACTAAATACCTGCAAAACCCAGAAATGTGTGAAAATTCACACTTCAATAAACTGCGAAATAAAATATTCACGAAGCTATTGTATCCTAGTAATGCTTGTAAAATAATTATGCAATAAAAAATAAAACAATTGCTTTCCTTATAAAAAGGTCTAAAAGGTTGCGTATGCGAACCTTTGGCCATTAATGGGTTAAAATTAAAAAATACAGCCTTTTGTAGCTATTTGTCTTGGGGTTCCAAAGAAATAGCATTTAAACTGTAAGGTTCCGCAGATATAAGTAGGTTGCAAAACACTGGTCTACGGGGACAGTACAGTGTGCAAATGATTGCCAACAAGTTACAGAATTGTCTCCCAGGATCGGTTTTCTAATGTAGACCAGGCTTTAGAACATCAACGAGAGAAACAAACGAATATAAAATAATTTCTTAATGAAGCATAACCATAAAATTAAAGTGCACTCTTTAGATTTTAATTATCAATTAAACTTACGTTTCTGTCTTAAACTTAATTATGCAGTAGGAATTTATAGCACTCAAATAGAGATGAGTTCAAATCTCTTTAATCTTCTCAGCACAGTGTTACAGAAAAGTTAAACTTACAAACGACAATTCCTCAAATACGAGCGTTGGAATTTAATAGTGGCAACTGTATAACCTGTACTTTATTACCATAAATACTGTAACAAATTTTACAGTGAAATTCCACAAGATGCTTAAAGATATTTTCAAAATGTGTTCAAAAAGAAATTACATAAGGGTTGACTGTGGAAAAATAAAATAATGTCTACTGCAAGCTTTAACTGTCAATTAGTTAACTGTCATCACTGTTGTCGTCATAAGTCTATATTCAAAATTCAATTAAGTTACAATTATAATGGTTTTTACAATAGAACACAAAAAATTTATGATTGAATCATATTTTCGAAATGGTGTTATATATTTTTAATATTTAGTTGTAGTTTGATATTGATTATATTTTGTAAAATTTAAATCATTAACTTTATATTGGGGAAAAAACAAACTGTATCATAAATTATAGCTACATTTTTTATTCTAGCTCTGATGAAGATTTAAAAATAAATCGAAACGTTAGCGAAGTTAAAATATTGTTTTAATTTTAATTTCTGACCAGTCCGAATCCCATTACTTCCTCATCATATTATATTTTACGGACGT
This sequence comes from Liopterus haemorrhoidalis, assembly GCA_963971575.1. NCBI lineage: Eukaryota > Metazoa > Arthropoda > Insecta > Coleoptera > Dytiscidae > Liopterus > Liopterus haemorrhoidalis. Next base: position 6,908,770 of record OZ020626.1, on the reverse strand, counting down.
AACCATCTAATTCAAGAATAATACTGGATGTCTAAGTATTTTTATCACATCAAAATCAACAGTTTTTTTGATACTCACTTTTATTCGTTATTTGAGAAATAAGAGCTTCCATTTATTTTTTTTTAAACAAAATTTAAATAATTTGCTAAACATCCCAAGGTTTTTCTGCATTTGCTTCGTATTCAAGTCTTCATTAGATTAATAAGAAATATATTTCAGTGTAGAGTGTAATGTGGTGTGGTGTGAGTAACTCAGTTCGCAACTATTAAAAAAATATTTATTTTTTTAATATTTTTAATTCCAAAAAAATATACGCACTATCTTAGCTATAAATACAAAAAAAATCCATACCATTATTAGCCATAATTTAACCATGAATTAAAAAATAATTTTTTTTTTCAAAAACTGCCATATTTTTCAAAAACACAATCTGATAAAAAATTCCTCTCGTACGTTTCCGGCTCAGATCAATATACATTACCTATATTCTTTTCAGATTTTTTGTGTAACCCTTTTTGGTAAAAGGGTGCGGGACAAAAACTTTTGCACATTTTTGACTAAATTTATGTTAAAAGAAACGAATTTTAAAAAACTATCTAGCGTTCCGTAATCTATGTCTTTTAATTTATAAGTATGTGCATTAATTTAGAAGGTTGTGGACGATAACGTGCATTTAAATCTAAATACTAATTCTAATTTATAATTTCGAGGTTGTGAACGCAGCATTACACATTATAAGCGATAAATACATGAAGCTGTATAATTTAGAAGGTTGCGGACGCTAACGTACAGTTAAATCTAAAAACTAATTCTAATTTATAATTTCGAGGTTGTGAACGCAGCATTACACATGTAAGTGATAATACATGAAGCTGAGTTGATCCCAGAAGTCATTGCCGGATTTGATCCCATGTCCTTGAATCCGCAACAACTCATGCACTAGTGCGACTAATATGCAAAATGTAACCTAAAAGGGTTTTTGAATTAAGAATTCTAAAGTAAGAACCAGAACATATGTCACTTTTAAATAGTTATTACATTACCCCTGAAAGTTGTCTCCATCATTCACATTATAATTTCACCCTAGGTACATATAAGGACAACTTATTTGAAAAGTTTCAGGAGTAATTTCAGTGTTACAAGTTACATATATTAGTTTGTACGACTTGTCAACAAACACAGTATCGGTTTAGTTTGTCCAGTTCAAAACATGAAACTGTTTGCTTTTGTTTGTTAACAAATATATGAATACTGTGCACCTATATGGTTAAATACGAGGGGCAATCAAATATAAATGAGCCTTTTATTTAAACAATTTTTTTTACAAGAAATATTTATACATTTCTACAAGTTATTTTTCCACTTAGTCTCCTCCTTTTAGTATGCATTTTTCCCAACGTTTGGACAGTTTATTTATCAGTTTTTAGGAATGAAATTAGGCGGGTATCTAACCAATTGTGCACAAACGTTTTCACTTGATCATTGTTCTAAAATCGCTCGCCTCCAAGTGCTCTTTTGAGGGGCCCAAAGATGTGGGTAATCGCATAACCATAAGTCTGGACTATAAAGTGGTTCAAGCATTTGCCAGTGCATATCCACCAGTTTATGTTGCGTTAGATCTGCTATGTGGAACCTGGCGTTGTTGTGAAGGATCATCACTCAGTAGCTTTAGAACCCAATGTGATGAGATTTTTTAAAACCCAAGTGCTTTCGGAAGATTGATTGAACACATCCATAGCTGACACCAAGTTCCTCCGAAATTTCAAGCACTGTTAATCTTCGATCCCGTTCCATTAACTCACAAGCACGAGCAATGTTTTCATAAGTCACAATGGTGCGAGGCCGGCGAAGATGACTTTGATTTTCAACTAGTTCACGACATTGCTGGAACTCGTTGGACCAAACTTTCACCCTTGGCCATAAAAGGGTATCTTGCCCGAACTGGAACTGTGGTGAATTTCGGCTGGTTTCACGTTTTCACGCGTTAGAAACTTTATAATAATGTGTTGCGCAACAGAGACTGGCACACTCTTCACATTCCTCGCAAGGGCTACTAAATATGACAATAAATAAACCGATGGGGCTGGTTTTCTCTCTCTACGAATCCCTACCTGAGGACCCCAACCGCCAGAGCACACATTGTTGACTTTCCCGCCGCTCAGCCGAGAAAGGCTCGTTTATATTTGATTGACCCTCGTAGCACACATACAAAAGTTGTGGATGTAACTTAAACATCACGATGCGCTGTAATTGATTCTTAATTGTTTATAATATGAAAAAAAAAATTGATGTGAAGTGTGAATTTTCACACATTTCAGGGTTTCGGAGGTATTTAGTAACTGAATGATGATTATTTGGGATGCCAAACCAAATTTTATATCAAAATATTTTTTTATGAATTTTAATTCGAGTGGCTAATACCATTATTTAAGTTTCTAAATATGCGCAGTATTTTTTTTTTTTTTTATATATAGCAAGGTTCATTAAGATTTTGAAAATTGAGCTTATGGCTTCCATTGGTTGTTTAAATCATAAGCCTCGCCTTCTGATTTCATATACATCCAAACATAGAATTAAATTGTAATTTCAACACTTCCCACTGGTTATTAAATTTACGCTTTTAGAAATTAAATGCAACATTTACCAAAATATAACTAGAATTTTGACAAAATAATTTAAACAAAATAAAAATGCAAAAAAAAACAGAAGATTAAAATTGACATGAATCGAACACTAGTTTGCAAATTACAAAGAAACGCACTACGCTACGAGCGCTTACTTGTCTACAGAGAGATAGACAGAGAGATAGAATGTGGATATCATCTTATGCCCATCTAAAAAGTGTAGAAACCAAATACGAGGCCAAAAAAATAATAAACAGAAATGAAAAAAAAATCTTTATTTATTTGTCGCTATAATGACGTGATTTGTCGTGCTGAGTACATATTCTTGGCATGCAACTTTATGTCTCTTGGAGTACATTTTGTAGTTGAATTACGTTTTTCCCCTTTTTATCTTGTCTGCTGAAATTTTCTATTCTAAATCTTTGTTAAATATCCCGTATTTTTTTATGAAAACAGGTCAAGGAAAGCTATTTTTTCTTATTAAAACAGAATTTAATATCTAAATGCTATTAAAAGTAAGGGTCCTTAAACACCTTCCTTTTAAAGGTCTGGTTTTATTCCCACTAAAATAATACAGTTAACCAAAATTGAACATCGCCAGGGAGTGTTTGTTCGAAACCTTCATTTCCAAATTAAAAGTATTCTCAAAACACTCCGGAATATTGCTGGATCGACTCCGGGGAGATATTGACAGGACCGTAATGAATAATTTGTTCTTGTACATTGGGAATCGATTTCGGACAGCTATAAGACAATGTTATCGTATTAGGGGGAACACTATATATAGTTCAAACAAGTTTATTATACAAAACTAAAAAACTGAAATAAATTTAGTAAGAATCTGTACATAAAATTTTACAATAATTTTTGATGTATCTAATAGGATATTTTTAAACGTAAAAAAATGTTGTACGAACGCTATCGCTCAATACTCCCTCCGTCCGAAAATATGATATACATAGGGTCCTCAGCCCGGCTACGCCGGTCTTCTCCCCTACGTTGTTAAAACTCGTCGTTTCGCGACTCGTTTTAATATAATAAGGCATTTTGTCGCACTTCGTCGATTATAAAACTCGTCGCTCATCTATTTTTAACACTATTTTATGGAAATTCGCTCTGCAAATGTCTTAAACTTTATCGTTAATTCACATTAAATCCTTAATTAGTATTCTTCTGTCAAGAAACACGTTCAAAATGTGAAATCTCGTCCCATTTTAAAATGCAAAAAATTTGACAGCTGTCTCCTTTTGAAACCTTGTAAGCATATTTTTGCCTCAAAATTCTCAAATAATGGCCTAGATTCTTTGAAAAATGTTTTCTGATACCTCAAAATATTATCTCGCGCGTCCAAAAAGCTATCCTGAACCATTATTACCATTTAACACTTTGATTCTCGCCGTAAATATTCTGGACCGGCCGTCATGTATTAAGAATATTTTTGAATTATCGTCTGATTAAACCAGTCCGTGCCGATCAATGGTGACTTTGATTCGACACGGATTCGAGGGAAAAAATGCATGATTTTTATCAATAAAAATTAGTCAGTACCTTCTGTCGAAATAAAATTAAGCCTAAGCACTAAAAAAATATCACCCAGATAAGACGGCGGTTCATTTTCCTCTCCCCGCGTTACCGGAAAAATGAAGATACACCAGAAGTTGAATAGAACATAGATACCAACACTACAATATAATAGTAGATTTACAATTTTAATTAATTAGAATGATTTTATTTATGAAAAGGAGAGGCAACTTAATTCGTCCATCAGCTGTCCAATGTAGTCCAATCTGGGTCTACCCCTACAGTTTGCTTCATCTGCTGAGCCCTCTAGTATGGTATTGATTAGTCCTCTGTTTTTATAGGATTATTAATTATATTTACGTCATCTGCATATAACTTCTTTGAGGACGATACAACATTTAACGGGCTAAGTCTGCAATGTATGGTTCAATTATCTAAAGTAGTCCAGTCAAGGTCATATTTGAATTATGTAATAATTCAACACAAATTTCGTGAAAATGATGAGTGAAAAGGAAGAATCAGCTTGGCGAGCCTTTGTAGATATAGTGCAAAATTTTCTTAGGAAACACAAAAGTGAAAACTATGAAGACATTGTTACCAACTTGATATCAAGTTTTCGTGATATTGGCGCGAATATGAGCATCATAATGCATTTTCTCTTTAATCATCTCGATCGTTTTCCTCAAAATCTTGGAGAAGTTAGCGACGAACAAGGCGAACGATTCCATTAGGACATCAAGGAGATGGAAACTCGGTACCAAGGACACTGGGACGCCGTGATGATGGCAGACTATTGCTGGTGTTTAAAACGAGACACTCCTGCTGCTCAACATTCACGGTCCGCAAAGAAGCGTAAATTTATTCCTTGAATTTTCTTTTAAACATTTCTGCCTACGTGATTATCCAATTTTTATTTGTGCTGTATTTGTTTGTGTATTGCGTTCTCTGTATTGTTTCACATTATGTGCCCTTTGAATCAATAAAATACTATGTTACAGAAAGGGTCTTGTTTAATTCCCCTAAAAACACTAATATCAACACATATACACTGTTGAAAATATTTTTATGAACATTTATTAGCATCTACTAGAGCCAAAATTTAAAATAAGGAGAGTAAGAAAACTAGACCTGATAGGGAAAAACTGAATTTTCGAACGTAGCAGGAAAAATCACTTAAGAATTCGTTGAAATATTCCTGGCACCAGACAAAAATATTTTTTTGTTGCCCAGTGTTATTATATCAGTCATATGACTTTGACTGGACTTCTCTGGATAATCGTACTTTAATCAGACCTAATACAATTCCTTGTGGAACTCCTTATCGGACCATATATTTATGAATTTAAAATAACTTTTATAGTTAAATAATTTTATATATAAATGTTCCCATAGTTTATGCATAAATGTTTAAATAATACGTCACCATTTTTTTGACATGATTGTTTATAGCTCAGAACCTTCGTCGAAAATTACTATAATTGTTGATAAAATTACAAGTCACTTGACACATGACTTTTTAAAGAAATTTAATTTATTGTTACACGCAGAACCTATTTATGAACCACGACAGAGTCAATATGGAAGCAAAAATTGACCTCCAATTGTACCTAGATAAGTAATTTTCACCACAGTAATTTTTTGCCGATTGTTTTCTCGTTGCATATCCGCAATATAAGGATTTTTTGTTTATACATTTGTGACTAAAGCCGTATTTTCACTTGTGAGGTATAAAATATTTATTTCTGTTACCACATTTTCATCTTAACAATTCTTTCGTCGTTATTGTGAAGAGCACTTATCTTTTGTGAGTTTATAATCACGCACGCTAATGAAAGCAGTCTAACAATAGCTCTAACAAGCCTAACGCCAATCCCCAAGGCCAATTACCATCTTCTTCTACGTTATTTGTTTGTAAGTTTTGTCTTCGTTTAAAAATGAGGTGGAAATACAGGGTCCTCGAAGTTTTACCAACTTCACGCTGCTGTAAAAACTGACCAATGTTCGTCATTAAATTTTTCCAAAATCTCAATCAAAAATTCAATGGAATTTTCACTGAATATTGTAGTTTGTTATGGTTCACTGCACTTTCTCATTGGTCAAACAAGTCACGTGCTAGGCAAATACGCATCACTGCGTCTGTAAATTGAAATTCGTTCGTCCTAGTCAGCAGGATCTGTCCATTTGTGACACAGAAAAAATCAATTAGGACTTGCATTTTGTATCACAGTGTGTAAATTGAGGATTACCGTTGCTACAGTAACATATTGTGGAAGATTACAATAGATAAACAATTTATACAGCTTAAGTGCTGGTTGTTCTACCACTAAATAGGAATTACAGTAAATTTTCTGTTATGGACAAATACAAAAACTGCTGTTCCACCTCCGGATAAAATTTATCTAGAGGTAAAATGTTCTCTATCTAACAGATGGCTATCAGGTATAGGTAATTTCTTTGGTTTAAGCGCAACTACATGGGAATTTTGTTCTTTTAGGTTGTCACGAAAAAGAACCTTGCTTGGGTTATCTCATTTTCAGGTTGATATGTGTAAATTTAAAATTCCAACAGTGAAATCATGGAAACGAATGCCATTTGTTATAAATTAATACGTTTTTACTTATTTTGAAGACAAATAAAATAAATAAATGGGAAATTTTTATTAAGAATGACACAAAGAAAAAGACAATTTATAATGACAGTCGATTTAATATAGAATTTAATATAGAAATGTCACTTTCAGTATATTTTAAGTTTTTGTGTCATTCTTAATACAAATTTCCCATTTATTTATTTTATTTGTCTTTAAAATATGTAAAAATTTGTCATATTTTTAATAAAAGTCAATCGTTTCCATGTTTTCACTGTTGGAATTTTAAATTTACACATACCAACCTGAATATGAGATAACCCAAGCAAGGTTCTTTTTCGTGACAACCTAAAAGAACAAAAATCCCACCAATACTAATATAAATAAAATATTCAAAATGACAATTTATAATTCAAATATTATATCAGCTCGGTATCATGGTATAAAAATAAAGTAATAAAGTATTTGAAATACAGATACAAGATACTTTAATTTAAATATCTAGATACAGAGATACATACTTCAAAAAGTATCTAATTTATATCTATATATTTGAAAAAGTATCTAGTTAATGTATCTAGATACTTGTAACTATAGTCCGTTCAAAGGTGAGAATGCAGTATTGCTCTTATGGCAAATGGGAGCGGTGTTGCCAAATGTTGTAAAAGTGTCAAATGTGTCAATTATACCTAATAATATGAAAAACTCGTATGATTCACAAAAATCAACTCTTATAAAACTCAAAATAACACTCAACAAAAACAAATGACGATTTGTAGAATACTGCGTCTTCACAGATCAGCGCGTTTTAGAGCTGGCATCGTTGATAAGCAAGAAAAGGATAGCATCATTGTGTAAACCCATTAGAGAGTATGAAAAAGAACTATTGCTTATGCCGTGTACTGCATACTCACCTTTGAACGGACTTAAGATACATCACAACACTGGTTACCACTTTTACAGTCTGTCATATACTCCGTCTTGTAAGCAACTGTATTCCTACAAAGCAACATCTCTTTGATTACAGAATCCTTCATTTTTATCTTTTTGTTTAAACTAACAGTTTCCTTTAAATGAAGTTAACATTTTTGTTTGGTGTGTTTCAGAACGACAGGAAGTCCTCAAGCGAAAAGTCCAGCGGGTAGCTCAAGCGGCTGCGTGCCGCCAGAGGCACGAACACCCACTGCCCCGGCTAACAAGGCCCTGCAGAATGTCAAGGGTGGAGGACAAGCCGGACAACCGGGGGAACACCCGTCGGTAAGACAAATAACGGAGAAAACGGAATGTTCACACATAGACATAGCGCACGACAAATAGGGACATAGAATAGGAATAGTGAAATTACATTACATTTATGCATATATACACACATAGACAGTCGCCGATTAATTGCACAGTACCAGAGCACACGAGTCCATATACACGCCAGTTTTGCAAGTGAAAGATCGAAAATCCCTTAGTAAAATTTTAATTATCTGACATGCCGGTCATCATGGCGTAGTGATTAGTGTAGCGATGCACTAACTTCTAGACCACGAGGGCTCGGGTTCAAATCCCGGTTATGGCATGGATTTTTCAAAAATAAAATGCAACTTCTGGATAATGGCCATTGTAGCTAAGTCCAAAAAATAAAAAAAATAAAAAAATTATCTAACATTTCACTCAATAAGTCTCCGGTCTGACATATACAGGGTGTTTGTTTGAAACGGGGCACCCCGAAAATCTCCTTTATTTGTAAAGATACAAAAAATCTTCAAAACAAAAGTTAAACTAGACAAAAAGGCCCATCTAAAGGTTACTATAAGAATTCTGAGGCCCTTCCGGTTTCACCGGAAATGATGTCAACTTTTGATCTAGCATAGGGAATCGATAATTTTATATTTTTTTCCTAAAAGTACATTAAATTAGCATTACAATGACACCAAAAAGTCATATTTTTATCTTAACCATTTGAAAATGGAGACCATTTATTTACAAAATAATAATCAACTTAAGTTTTACAAAGTTGAACATAGCAAGCTTTGAAAACAATAAAAAAAGAAACAAAATATCTCTAAAATAAACTGTTATAACGACCATTTATTTACAAAATAATAATCAACATAAGTTTTACAAAGTTGAACGTAGCAAGCTTTGAAAACAATAAAAAAAAGAAACAAAATATCTCTAAAATAAACTGTTATAACTAGTTATTATATGAAATAACATGAAATAACTTAAATTTTAGTTTTTCAATTAAATGTTTTATAAATAACAAGAGTTTAATAGTTTATTTTCCTTATTTTTGTTGAAAAAAAAATTGTGTTAATTTTTTAATTTTATTTTAGAGATATTTTGTTTCTTTTTTTATTGTTTTCAAAGCTTGCTACGTTCAGCTTTGTAAAACTTATGTTGATTATTATTTTGTAAATAAATGGTCGCCATTTTGAAATGGTTAACATAAGAATATGATTTTTTGGTGTCATTGTAAAGCTAATTTAATGTACTTACAGGAACAAAATATAAAATTATCGATTCCCTATGCTAGATCAAAAGTTGACATTATTTCCGGTGAAACCGGAAGTGCCTCAGAATTCTTATAGTAACCTTTAGATGGGCCTTTTCATCTAGTTTAACTTTTGTTCTGAAGATTTTTTGTATCTTTACAAATAAAGGAGATTTTCGGAGTGCCCCGTTTCAAACAAACACCCTGTATATGTTTAGAGGTTACAGTGGTTTTAGTGACTCTAGTTTTGTAATTTTCAAAAGAATGGATAAAAAAGAATTTCGTTTGTTGATTAAACATTGTTTTTTGATGGGAAAAATACTGTTGAAGCCAAACAGTGGCTTGATAAGCGTTATAGAGACTCTGCACCAGGGAAATTAACTATTACTGATTGGTATGCTGAATTTAAACGCGGTCGTACAAACACCGATGATGCTGAACGCTCTGGTCACCCAAAATCAGCAGTTGTTCCGGAAAACATAAAAAAAGTCCACAAAATAGTTTTAAAAGACCGTAAAGTGAAATTGCGTGAGATAGCTGACACCTTAAAGATATCAGAAGGTAGTGTGTTTACAATTTTACACGAAAATTTGAGCATGCGTAAATTGCTTTCGAAGTGTGTACCGCGTTCTCTTACACCAGACCAAAAACAACAACCCGTTGACGATTCAGAGCGCTGTTTGGAGCTGTCCAAGCAAGATAAAAAGGATTTCTTGCGTCGGTATGTGACAATGGATGAAACATGGATCCACTACTACATACCTGAACCAAAAAGATCATCAGCTGAGTGGACATCAGTCGGTGAAAGTCGTCCAAAACGACCAAAAACTCAAAAATCAGCTGGCAAGGTTATGGCATCGGTATTTTGGGACGCACATGGTATTTTGTTTATCGACTATCTTGAGAAAGGTAAAACTATCAATAGCAAATATTACATGGCATTGGATTGATTGAGTGTAGTAATCAAGAAAAAACGGCTACACTTGCAAAAGTACACAGTGCTCTTTCGCCAAGACAACACCCCGTGTCACAAGTCGATGAAAACGATGGTTACATTGAATAAATTACGCTTTGAATTGCTTCTTTACCCACCGTACTCTCCAGATCTGGCCCCCAGCGACTACTGGCTTTTTGCAGACCTCAAAAATATGTTCCAGGGAAAGAAATTTGACTCAAATGAAGAAGTGATTGCCGAAACCGAGGCCTATTTCGAGGGCAAAGACAAATCGTTCTACAAAGAAGGCATTGAAAAGTTAGAGGAGCTTTGGAATGAATATATCACTCTTGAAGGAGAGTATGTTGATAAATAAAGTCGAATTACTAAAAAAAAAAATGTTTTTCTTAGACCAGAGACTTATTGAGCAACATGGTATTATAATTATTATGCTGTCCTTGATTTTCACTAACTAAACCTAACCTAATTACCTAAATTGAACGTATTTACTAGAATTTATTATAGTACAAGGTGTCTCAAAAGAAATTTTATATTTAGTGGATCGATTAAAAAAAAAGTAAGCCGTATATAGAAAAAATGTTTATTAAGTATTAAAATACACTTTTTGGGGATTTATTTCTTAAAAATAATATCGTCTAAATGTAGACTCTCGCGTTCTCGGCACTCATTTAATCGAACAGTAAAATTACTTATGACGTCTCGGCAGGTGGACTCAGGGATGGCTGCCATTTCGTGACGGATATTTTCTTTCAAATGCGCCAATGAAGTCGGTTTATTGGCGTAAACTTTAGATTTAAGATACCCCATAGGAAAAAGTCCATAGGGGTTAAATCTGGACTGCGTGGAGGCCAATTTATGTCACCTCTCCGGGAGATCAATTTGCCTGAGAATTAAGCCTCTGACTGGCATCTTGGGGCTTTAATTCTTGCACCAATTGAATTTTGTAGGGGTGCAGCTTTAGGTCTTTGTGCATAATGCGATTTAATGATGATCTATGCACATTTATAGCACTTGCGCGCTTCCGAATTGAAAGGTTCGGGTCGTCACGAACAGACTGATTAACATTCTCCACGTTTTCTACCGTTCTTGATGACCTAGGTCGCTCGGATTTTGATTTATCCAGCGTTGTACCAGCCTCTTCAAACTTTTTAACCCAATGTCGAATGAGAGGAATGCTTGGCGCATCATTTAAGTGGCGAAAACCTCGAATACTGCAGAATTTTCTACGCGCTACAGTCGCCGAATCACCGTTTCTGTCAAACTCTCGTACGCATAACGCGCGGTCTGCTCCCGAGAAACGCTCCATAGCGACTAAATTCCCAAGAGCCAGGCTACCGATTGACATAACCCCCGCGCCCCTCGGATACGTTGCGTTCACGCAGTAAGCTAAATAAATATAAAATTTCTTTTGAGACACCTTGTATTTTTAATGGGCTAAGTTTGGTGGAAAATAAAGTATTGTATACCTCAAATCTACGTAATTAGGTTAAGTTTAGTTATTAAATCGATACATTCAGTTGTAGGCTCAGTTCAAAAATCCAAATTTATTTTGAAGGGAACAATTATAATTCTTTATTAATAAAGTTATCTAACATTGGTCGTGGTATTTTTTATCAGAATTTCTACAAAGGCTACTGTTTAAAAATATATAATATTAACACAAAAGATTATACACAATGTTATCAAAATTTATTATATTTGGCATTACTTTGAATTTTTTAAATAATTAACTGTTTATCATTTTTCTCCTTCATTGTTGGATAAATGTTCATTAGATCAAAAAAGTTTTCAAAAGGCCATTAACTGTTAATGAATTTTATAAAAATGTGTTTAAAAACTGTTATACGAATTAAAAACAAAATCTACATCATAATATTATACATTAATTTTATTGTTAACGCTTTAATAAAATGAAATTTAATACTTTGGAAACTTTTTAACTACATGTATTACATACATGCACACAGTGGTGGTAAAAAGTCCTGCATCACCCTACGAATTTTACATTGTTCAAATATTTTGGTTATTTATACTGGTATAGCTTGTTACCTTGGTTTAAGCTGGACAAAATTTTGAATGCTAGTAACTTCACCGTTTAGGTGAACCTTTTGATTATTTTGTTTAGCAAAAGCCCTCTTCAAACCTTAAAAGGAGAACTCATGACAACTTAACAACAAAAAATGAAAAAGTTAGTTCCGCTTAAACGTTTGGAATAGTCTATATTTTAAATATTTCTTTGCATAATATTTTTTAGATTCCAAAAAGCTGCGGTTAAATATACCATACATTAATAAAATTCGAGGCTTTTTTATTTTTTCCGACCTCATGTTTGGTTTCTATACGTTTCAGATGATTATAAGACGATATTCACAGAAAAATCAATTTCTGTTTTTTTTTCTGTCTGTCTATCTGTCTGTCTGTCCGTCCACCTGTCCGTCTGTCTGTCTGCCTGTTTGTCTATATGCCTGTCTGTATGTCTGTATGTATGTTTGTCTGGCCGGCTGTCTGTCTGTCTGCCTGTCAGTCTGTCTGTCTTTGTGTCCGAGATTAACGCAAAAAACATATTTTAACGAAATTCGGTAGAATGTCAGATTAGTAGGTACCAGGATTCAAACATAGGCTATATGGTATCTCAAAATTTTCATTCTAAGAGGGTGTTTCGGGGTTAAAATATTTATATTAAAATATTTATTGAAAAATATTAACAAAATTGAAAAAAAAATCTGTATTATTGAATTAACAGAAAAATTTATATAACAAAAATTGTTTATAATAAGAAAACAAATCATATTAGTTCTTTGCATTTTTACAAGTTACGGGGGACGCCCCAAAACTACAATTTTGAATTATATCACTTATTACTTACTTAGCATCGCTATTATTATTATTCACTTAATATTAAACCGCAACTTTCTGGAAATGTATCTGGGAATATTACAACTGATGCGGCGAAAATTGTTATATAAAGAAATATTTAAAATATTGGTATAACAACAAAAATATTTGAGAATCGTAAAATTTGCAGAATGATACAAGCTTGTTTGCCACCAATACATTCAAAATCGTAGTGTCTGTGTACGTAATTCACACTTGGGCACATTCACTTAACAATTTTTTTTGTCAAACATATTTCCACTTTTACAACTGTGTTTTTCTGATGTTCTTCTGGCCACTTGATCAAAATGGAACTTTTTCTTATCCCTAAATACACAAAAATGTAATTTCACTATAGCTACACGTAACACTTATAGTATAGCTTGCAAATAATTTAAGATTACAAAGTTACTTTAGATTAGGCCTGATTAGGTACAGACTTAAATAACTTAGGCACCATATTCACACACCTAGGAGAATATAAAATTAAAATTTAAAACTTATTTCTTCTTTCACTTCTTCTTTATATTCTTCTATTCTGTCATCTGTAAATTTCATTTCATCTTGCTTGCTTTAGTACCTTATATTGCTTAGAAAATAGAACTAGCGACTTTTAATAGATGCTTAGATATTTTGAAATTCTGAATTGAAATATATTTCGAAAAAGTTAGTATTAGAATTAGATTGTATGCTTAAAACGCTTGAATTTTAGCATGACATTTTTAAAAATATTTTGTCCGATAATCTTAATATTTTCTAAAATTATAACGGCATTGTACACTTCGACGATTTAAGGCATTTTTTCGCGAGACATAACCTGAATAACTTGTGTTTAAGACGCAGAGACGTAACGAGTACTTTTGGCGTCTATGGCGAGTAAAGAAAACTGCGCCGTATTTGAAGTAAAAGTCAACAATTTGTAATAATTTTTTTTTTTTTAATTAAAATCAATATACATTTAAGTTATTGCACAAGCTTTATTTATTTAATATCCTGCTTCACCAAATATTCCACCAAATACTCCACCAAATTTTTAAATAAATTAAACCGTTTTATTCCTTTTTCAGAATTTCATGGTCCCTTCTCGTGACAACTTAAAAGAACGTAGTTCCGCCTAAACGTTTGGAAAAGATATAGATATATTCATAGCTCTTGGAATTACTGAGATTTTTGTCTGTATTGATCTTTTAAAAAAATATGTAAACTGGCAATGAAGTCTTAAACTGTTCATTTTCTTCTAAATAATTATCTTTAACCGTTTCATTAATTTTCTTTCGCCAATGTTTTAATTTCAGTGTTTTTGCATTTCCATTCTGTCCGCAGGATGCATATTTAAGATTTACAGCGTCAGTAGCTTTATTTTGTATAAGATTTTTACATTTTAACACAAGATTTACAAGTTGTCTTGTTTCGGAAATATTGAAATGCACTTCTTGGGCGGTTGTCTCACATTTTTCTGTAATTCAACAAAACTTCGAGTTTTTTAGATTATAACTACTTATTTTGACAGTTCTACCTATAACTCTTTTATTCGTGTAAGTCGTGTATATGTCTCCCTTTGTTTAACACAACGCTGCTAATACCAACATAAAAAAAAAACATCCTAAAATATTATTATCAGAAATGTTATCTATAGGCTATTCTAAACGTTTAGACGGAACTAACTGGAATTTTCTCAAATGTCTCAAATAAAAGTTGTTAGTTATTGCATTTATAGCAACTTTTGATAAATATTTTTTTCTAAATATTTCTCTGTTGCTAAATATTCGCAAAAATCTTAAAATCGACACGAGTAAACTCTCATTTCTAGTTAACCGATTTTTACCCAAAGTTGATCAACTCTTGACATCAATGGCACATTGATGTCAAAAGCTTAAAAATGAAGTTTCATAAATTTTTTTTACCGAATTTACACTGCTGTGTACACGAACCGATAGATAGACCGACAGACAGACCGACTGACAGACAGACAGACAGATATCATGCTACAAATAGTCAAAACGTTATGTAGGGACCTCAATTCGTGGAGATCCATCGAAATCTCGTAATGTCAAAATCGGTATGATATACGTTGGGGGTCGGTAAAAAGTGATATAACCCAAGCATGGTCCCTTCTCGTGACAACTTAAAAGAACGTAGTTCCGTCTAAACGTTTGGAAAAGATATAGATATATTCATAGCTCTTGAAATTACTGAGATTTTTGTCTGTATTGATCTTTTTAAAAAATATATAAACTGGCAATGAAGTCTTAAACTGTTCATTTTCTTCTAAATAATTATCTTTAACCGTTTCATTAATTTTCTTTCGCCAATGTTTTAATTTCCTGTTACGTCTAAAAATGATTTGATTATCCGAACTAACTCCGATTAGTTGTCAATTAGGTTAGACAGGTTTACAGCATCCAGCTGCTAAAGTAAAATCTTTAGTTTATCTCAGAAGATGTAGCAACGAACTTGTGCCTGTATATTTTAAAGTGACGTTTTGTGAAATGGAATTTTGTTGTAAGGTATATATACTTTCTCTTTTTGGGTACTGTTTGGCAGACGCCTTCATTCTTGAGTGGTGAAGACGGTGTTCGCCACTGGCGATAAATTTTTAATTAATTACTTACTCCCAAGCGCTAAAAGTCTTTGTGGGATTTGGCTTCCTGTATAACTCGTTTCTATTCGGATCTGTTTGCCATGGATATATCAATCATCCACTCCTAAAACTGGGTCCAGATTAGCGAGTCGATTCTGTAATTTAGCCCGTCGTTTAACATTTCTGTCTTTATATTTTATAATTTTGGCAACTAATTTGGAATTTCTCGTGGCAAACAGCTTGACAGATACTGCCATAGATATTTAAATTTTTACCGACCGCCAACATATATAAGGGAGGTATTGTGATCATACCGATTTTGACGTTTCGAGATTTCGATGGATCTCCACGAATTGAGATCCCTACATAACGTTTTGACTATTTTTAGCATGATATCTGTCGGTCTGTCTGTCTGTCTGTCTGTCTGTCTGTCTGTCCGTCCGTCCGTCTGTGTGTCTGTGTACACGTGCAGAGCAAATTCGGCTGAAAGGATTTTTATGAAACTTCATATTTAAGCTTCTGCCATCAATGGCATGAGTTAATCAACTTTTGGTAATAATCGGTTGACTAAAAATGGGAGGAACTTACTCGTGTCGATTTTAAGATTTTATTTGAGACGTTTTTTGATAAAACGAAAAATTTCGCATAATTTCTGTAAAATTTTTCGAATTATGATCTGATTCTGATCAGATTATGTTTTCGGAAAATAATGCATTTTTTGTGTTTTTAACCAAAATATGTTAAATATTTAATTCGGTATGTAACACAGTAGATACGTCAGTGGTCATAGCGATGTGCGTTTCGTCATTGGTTTTCTAATTTACCAAACAGGTAACTTGCAAACTAGAGTTCGAATCCTGTCAATTTTAATTTTTTTATTTTTTTTTGCAGTTTTCTTTTGTTTAAATTATTTTGTCAAAATTCTGGTTATATTTTGGTAAATGTTGCATTTAATTTTTAAAAGCGTAAATTTAATAACCAGTGGGAAGTGCTGAAATTATAATTTAATTCTATGTTTGATGTATAAGAATCTGATGTATATCAGAGGGCGGGGCTAATGATTTAAGCAACCAATAGAAGCCATAGGCGCAATTTTCTAAATCTTAATGAACCTTGCTATGTAAAAAAAAATACTGCACATATTTAGAAACTTAAATAATGGTATTAGGCATTCGAATTAAAATTCATAAAAAAATATTTTTACATAAAATTTGTTTTGGCGTCCCAAATAATCATCATTCAGTTACTAAATACCTGCAAAACCCTGAAATGTGTGAAAATTCACACTTCACATCAATTTTTTCATACTTGTATGCAACGTTTCCATGGTCATCATAAATAATATCTCTGTTAGAAAATATTAGGCCAAGTTATTTCTACGCTGCTGCTAGAATGTATTTTATATAAGTACTTTACGATGGTGGTCGGTCCTGTGGTGGCCACAGCTGATTTTTTTAAAGTCATAATTGTACTAGGTTTTGATTTTATTTTCAATTGGCACAAGTAATTTCTAAAAATCCTTCAGTTATTTTTATAAGTTCTACCTTCCCCCGACCTCAACTAATTTTCTTAATATATATCCTCGGTCTTTGAATGATTTTTTGAATTTCTACCCACTCTTGTTCTTAAGTGATTTTCTGAAATTCTGCTATTCTTTTCTATTCTGTCGTCTTCTATCCTTATATGTTCTACGATACACAGATTTCGGATATATTTCGGACATAATATACATTTTGTAAATGAGTTCTTGCTGTTAGTGTGTGGCACACCGAAACTGTTGTTTTTTTCGACTGTTTCAGATGGCGTTCCTCCAAAACCGCTCCATATCATTGGTGGATATGTACATCGACAACTCGGAACCGAGTGAAAATGTTGGGCAGATCCACTTTTCCTTGGAGTATGATTTCCAGAATACAACACTTATACTTAGAATTATGCAGGTAAGGAATAAAACAATTAAAGATAATAGTTATTTAAGTTACAAGAAATATATAGACGTACATATTAACATCTGAGGAATTAAGTCGAACCGAAGCGTTCTCCGAGGCTTATTTATATTTTTTTATTTATTTTTTACATTTTTTATACATTTATACATTTTTATTTATGGTCTATTTCAAAGTAGAAAAATGTGTGTAAGAAGATAGGAGCTGTTTGTCCTTGCTTCGGATTGGTTTAGATCGTCATCCCTATTACACTGTAAAAATATTGTTTTTAGTCCAAGTTGACAGATGTTCAGTGTCGTACATTGGAAATATATATTATTTATATTATTTAATTTTTCTCATATATTTTGTTATTATTTACATATTTAGACTGTTATTTATATTCTTGGTGTAGATTTTATGGAGAAAATTCTCCATATAATTTGTTTTTACGCAGTTATATATTTTTTAGGTTATCTGACATATAAATATTTTTTGACACTTGATAATTAACAGATCAAGAGAGAGGACTAATGTGAGGCCAAAAGACAGCCCAGCTGATTGTGTCCAAAGTCGAAGTTATTGATATAATTTTTAGACCTTCATGTATACATATATTTTTAATTTTTATTTACAATAATTATTTAAATAAGAAACTTTAGCTCTGAAGATATATTGTTTGTTTTATTGCTTTATTTAAACTGTTTTAGCCAAATCTCTCATTTTATACATATATATAATAGTACATAATTTTTAAAATTAATATTTTTTTAACTTTTTCACATTTCCCATTAAACTGAATTTATGTCGTATAAATAACGTAAGTGTATTATCTGCCTTGTTTATTTCAATATCTTATTAACCTTTTTTATATTAAAAAAAAATCATTTGCTAACCCAGTTGCTACGCCCATGCCCTAGTAGTAACTTATTTTAAATTTCCCGCTATACTGTATTTGATCAGTGTAAATCGTACTCGGTTCGCAGCGCTATCTACTTTTTTCTACTTTGAAATAGACCATAGTACAAATTAGACTTATAAATTTTACAAAATTAATATTATCAAATAAATACAAGGTGTCTCAAAAGAAATTTTATATTTAGTGGATCAATTAAAAAAAAAGTAAGCCGTATATAGAAAAAATGTTTATTAATTATTAAAATACACTTTTTGGGGATTTATTTCTTAAAAATAATATCGTCTAAATGTAGACCCTCGCGTTCTCGGCACTCATTTAATCGAACAGTAAAATTACTTATGATGTCTCGGCAGGTGGACTCAGGGATGGCTGCCATTTCGTGACGGATATTTTCTTTCAAATGCGCCAGTGAAGTCGGTTTATTGGCGTAAACTTTAGATTTAAGATAACCCCATAGGAAAAAGTCCATAGGGGTTAAATCTGGACTGCGTGGAGGCCAATTTATGTCACCTCTCCGGGAGATCAATTTGCCTGAGAAAATTTCACGAACACGTGGCAGAGACATATTGGACGTGTGTGAAGTTGCTCCGTCCTGTTGGAACCATGTTCTTTGGTTATAGCCAGGAAAGTTTTGCAGTTCAGGTACCAAGAAGTTGTCTAACATCTCCACATAACGCTCTGAATTCACTGTAACTGCACGCCCCCTTTCGTCTTCAAAAAAGTAAGGGCCGATAATTCCTCGCGCCGACATCGCAGCCCATACGGTCACTTTAGGCGAATGTAGGGGTTTCTGATGTTTGCGTTTCGGATTCGTTGCACTCCAGTAGCGGCAGTTCTGCTTATTTACGTGGCCATTAAGATGAAAATGAGCTTCATCCGAAAACAAAATGTTGGTAAACGTTGAAAATCGCTCAATCACCTGATTTACAAAATTAAGCCTCTGACTGGCATCTTGGGGCTTTAATTCTTGCACCAATTGAATTTTGTAGGGGTGCAGCTTTAAGTCTTTGTGCATAATGCGATGTAATGATGATCTATGCACATTTAAAGCACTTGCGCGCTTCCGAATTGAAAGGTTCGGGTCGTCACGAACAGACTGATTAACATTCTCCACGTTTTCTACTGTTCTTGATGACCTAGGTCGCCCGGATTTTGATTTATCCAGCGTTGTACCAGTCTCTACAAACTTTTTAACCCAATGTCGAATGAGAGGAATGCTTGGCGCATCATTTAAGTGGCGAAAACCTCGGATACTGCAGAATTTTGTACGCGCTACAGTCGCCGAATCACCGTTTTTGTAAAACTCTCGCACGCATAACGCGCGGTCTGCTCCCGATAAACGCTCCATAGCGACTTAATTCCCAAGAGCCAGGCTACCGATTGACATAACCCCCGCGCCCCTCGGATACGTTGCGTTCACGCAGTAAGCTAAATAAATATAAAATTTCTTTTGAGACACCTTGTATAAAGAACTCTTGAGTTTGATGCACACAAACTGCATCTATGGTAGTGAGAAACAGCAGTGGGGACAATATGCAACCTTGCTTCACTCCCTAGTTAATTATAAGTCGTTGATTTTAGTAATTTATTTATCTATTTGAAACATGTCCAAAATTTACCTCTAAAGCATATTTTAAAATTTTTTCTGTTCGTTAACGAAGTCTTTTCTATTCAGTGTTGTCTCGGCAGGACGTGCTAAACTGACTTCTTATTAAGCGAATGCAAATTACAGTATTTAGACAATTGCTGGTGGTTATATTCATTACGTTCTTACGTTACTTTTACGTACAAATAGGTGAATTTACATAACAATAAGGTAGGCTTCGCTGAAGAATTCTTGAAAGACGTAACCTAATGTTTTTAGAATATGTTTACAAAGGGTTAAAGTACTTTTTAAAATAAAGGGTTTCAAGAAAGAACACTTGGAATATATATGGTTGTATTTGTCGTACAACGGTCACGTTAGAATTATTGAGAATAATAAAATCAGGTAGACTATGGAATACAATATGGCATTATCATTTTATGCAGTTATTTACCTGTAATTTAAAGCTAAAGCTGCACTCACAGCTGCAAAATTAGTAGACTGTACGCCTGTACGCTATGCGTTGTGGAAAAATTTAATAGACAATTTTAACGTTTAATGACAGCGTTCAAAACTACGAATGTTGTGACATCTATGTTTTTTTAAACCAACTTCGAAGAAATAAATGCGTTTAAGTGACTTTTTAAGAACACGCCACCGGCGAGATCGTGATATCTTACTAAATGTTTATAACAAAATTATTGCTATTAATTTAAAATACAATTTTACGTTTATTTACATCATAACAAGTTAATTCTCATTAATATACTAAATATACATCTTTGAAACAACGAGAACATAAAAACAACATTATTAGAGGTACCAAATTTAAATAATGCTAATTTCAAGATCGTATATTTAACATGGCCGTATATGACTCTGTGGGTTGGCTGATTTATTTATTTCATTTGTACTTACTCTGTACATCCCTCAACTTTAGGTCTCCCTCACATTATGGGTTCCAAGACTTGCGAGCGGATCAAGTCTGGACCCCCTCCCTATTAGTCCGCTAGATGGTTGCTATGATTCTTGGAAGGATTAAGGGTTGTTCAATTAAACTCCATATTTTAGCTAATCTACTTTAATTATGATAAGGTTTAAATATTTACACTAATTACACTAGACTTACAATTACGTCGATACAGCTAAATCCAAATGTGACACACATTCGCACACACTAGACACATTTTACACCAAACATTAATTTAACCACATGTTTCTAAATATTGTATCTCCACTTTTTAGCTGGTCACTACCTAATAATAAATTTACCGCCTTCAACTGTTACTACCATTATGAAAAATGAACATAAAATCAAACAATCTGCTCAGCAAACTACAGAAGTAAACGCTAAGTAGGAATCAACGAATATTAAGTCAAATAAAATAGCGTTATAGATACCTTTTATGTCCATTGTTTATTTACTTGGAACCTAACCCTATACCCTCACTATAAGTCCGGTTCATTTTACGCCAGTTCGGTTTACGCCGGTTCTTCTACGAACGAAACTGCGGCGTACATCGAGTTCTTCCTGTGTTTTAAATTAAAAAATATAAAATTTTATGTGAGCAGAGCTCATGATTTAACATTTCACGTTCAATTAGTTAAACATTGATTATCTTTCTCAACAAAAACAAAAAACCAACAATTAATTTAAGAATCTAAAAAGTTTTCTAAGGTAAACAATGATTCATTAACGACTAAAGCACTTGGAAAGTTACGGAAGAAAATTATTGGACAAAGAAACTGTACTTTTTATTGCTTTTCCGCAGTAAAAAAATGTTTTTCCTTGCAACTTTAAGTCCATATTTCACTTTAGGTTAATCGCAACAAGAAAACTGTAACATGTAAAAATGAAAAATTAATATAGCAATATATTTAAAGTCTACCTTTCGTGAAGGTTGTCCAAAATTGTTTGTTGTTCCGGAAAACATTGTTGCTGTGCGTGAACTGATACTGCAAGATCGACATGTGACTTATCGTAAGATTGAGGTATCATTGGGCATTAGTGGGACCAGCATACATTCACTATTGCATGAACATTTGGCCATCAAAGAGATTTGTTCGCGTTGGATCCCACATTATTTGACAATCGCAGTAGAAAAAGCCTCAATCTGAGTGGAAAAAGTGCTTTGAAAATTGATTCAAACGCATGCAAAGGTGTATTGATCATCATGGAGTTTTTGAAAAACAATAAAGCCACTTTTGTTGATAAATAATTGTTTTTGATCTCAAATCCCGAAATATAAAAGGCGACCCTCGTAGTATAAGTGAGAACTAATACAACCATGTATTTTTGGGGACTGTCTCTTCTTGTAAAACTTTCGGTGTTAAAATTACCGAATCAAAAATGAAAAATGAAAATTTATATGTTATTAAAAAAGTAGAATCGTAAATTTCTTCTAAAATTTTTCATTTACAGTACTTTACATAGTAAGTTTGTTATTATATATCTTATTATTCTTTCTTCTTTTCTCGTTTCTCATTCCAATTTGTTCCATCTATATTTATCTTTTGCTCATTCACATTCATTTTCTTACACAGATTTCATTTGCATTATACATGAGCTGTACCGCCATTTCAACGTATGAAAATTGCAGTGCCGTTCTTGAATA
Organism: Liopterus haemorrhoidalis; assembly: GCA_963971575.1. Taxonomy (NCBI): domain Eukaryota; kingdom Metazoa; phylum Arthropoda; class Insecta; order Coleoptera; family Dytiscidae; genus Liopterus; species Liopterus haemorrhoidalis. Next base: position 6,886,099 of record OZ020626.1, on the reverse strand, counting down.
TTTCATAAATTTATACTAATGAAAAGAAGTACTAAATATATTCTTATTAACTGTCAAAGACCCCGGGTACAATCAGATAGTGGTATTAGTTTTATAAGGGTGTGTTTATATTGGTACGGTGATAACGAGAAAAACGGAGTTACTAACGAAGCAGTGATATACAATACATTTGTTCATACGAAATGCGAAATACAAACGACCACTAGATGGCAATATTAAAATGTGTCATTACTATATTCGAAAAATTTGAAATTAGCAACCTGGCTAACAAATAAATTAAACGGGTTGCCTATGTACATGGAAAAAATTTCATTTTTCCACCAATACTACCACTAGATGGCAATATTGAAATGTGTCATTACTATATTCGTAAAATTTGACATTTGTTATTGTGAAATCAGTGGCAGCTTATAAATTGACCGAGTATTTTGTTATTGTGTTCCTATATTATTCTTTTGTTTTTATCCTATTTTTTCCCTTTTCTTTGCAACAATCTGTTTTATTGCTCCATTCAGAAATAAGATACAGTATTGGCCATAAAGATAGCAACTTTTGATAATCCTCTTTTATTTTTATTCTATTTAATATTTTTAAAATTAAAAAATGTAATTCTTACCTTTAACAATCCTCTACGTATATGATAGGAAAAAATTAAATTTTAATAGTAAATTCTATTTTTTTTTATAGTATTTATTATTTTTGCCTGGACATAAAGATAGGAACTATTCTTTAAAAAAAATTTCTTTTTATTAATTAAGAAAATGAATTATTATTAGCAGATCATTTTTAATATTTTGTATAGTAACCACCAGTATTTATAACTTCCCGACATCTTTTCGGCATTGATTCTAATAATTTCGTGATCATTTCATTATCAATATTAGACCAGGCACCCTGCAAAGCTTTAAACAAATCTTCAATATTTGGATGCGTTTTGTTTCTAATCTTTCTGTCGACAATCTCCCAAAGGTTTTCTATTGGATTTAAATCGGGTGACTGTGACGGCCAAGTCATTACGTTAATTTTTGAATCCTCGAACCATTTTTGACCAACTTCGAACAATGTTTTGTGTCATTATCATGCTGAAAAATATGTTTTAAAGGCATGAACTCATCAGAATAAGGTTCCATAACATTTGAAGGATGTCTATATATTTAAATCGATCCATTGTTCCTTCAATGTGGTATAGAGGACCCATACCATATCCCGAGAAACAGCCCCATGTTGGCAAGGTGTATTTTTGAACAAATCTTTTATTAGCAGGCCTCCTAAAGTAACTTACACCATCACTTTTAAACAAATTGAACTTAGATTCATCACTAAAAATAACTTTTTTCCATTGATCCACAGTCCAGTCAATATGATTTTTAGCAAATTCTAATCGGGCCTTCACATTCTTTTTGGATAGAAGTGGTTTTTTAGCGGGACGGCGACTAAAAAGACCCTCACTAACTAATCTTCTGCGAATAGTTCTTGTTGAGATGTTTTCTTGATCCATTTGTGGCAAAAGGCCCAAAATTTTCCCCGATGACAGAAAGGGGTTATTGGTAGATACATAAATAATTTTTTTATCAGTTCGTTTTGTAGTTTTTGCCGTCCTGGAATTTTTTAAACTTCAAACGTACCTTCTTCTCGAAATCGTTTTATAATTAATTCGCCACACAGTAGATTTAAGAACATTTAAATTTTGTGAAATCACATTTTGCAGCAGCCCGTCTTTAAAACCAGAAATTATGAAGTTTCAAATTTCACAGTGAAACAGTTTTACTACGACCCATGATTGACAAATATAAACTGAAATATTACTAGTGCACAACATATTATTTATGGATAAAACCTGCATATAACAAGAAAATTCAAGTAGTTGCAATATTTTTGTCCAAGCAAAAATGAAGAAATAATTTACTATTAATCTGTAAGTCAGATTATTTGACTATTGATTGATGTAACAGACAAAATATGATTAAATTATAGAATTAAGAGTATTTATTTTCCAATATTATTATTAAAATTTGAAAAATTGAAAAATGTTAAAAGTTGCAATCTTTATGGCCAATACTGTATATTGTCCATTAAAAAAAAAAAACAAAGCATTTTAAGGTTGAAGAAAATAAACAGTTTACAATCCGTAACAGATTTTAAAGGAAACATAAAACAAATCTAGATTTTGAGTCGCTCATTTTAAGAGATACAGATGTTACTGAAGATAAATTTTAATTTTACTGGGCTTACAATATACTTGACAGTTAAATTTATTACTACTTGGTGGGAAGCACGCTTTAAACTTAAAGGAAATTAAAATATCTCTGCAAATATGCTGGTAATAACTTCTGCTCGGTTTGTTCGCTTGTTGAATTTTCTATTCGAGATTCAACTCTTGGGAAAACGTTAGAAAACTTATACAATCGCATGTTCACACTGTATCCTCAACTTTTGGATAATTAGGGAAAGGTTAAACACAACGGATCACGTTTCTTTTTCAAAACTAACTATCTGAAATAAAATTAGTAAAAATCAATACACAAAACCTTCCAGTGAATTTTTATCTATCTACAACGCCTACCTTTCAAGTTTTTACAAAAACTAAGGAAGATTTTTTTTTAACAAACTGTTCAATTGCTTTTCAAAATATTCGCATTTAAGATTTATAATAATAATAATATTTATTGACAGTGTTACAATTGTATTGTTTATAGTCAGTCATACATACATATATAATTAAATATTAAAGAAATTAGTTACAGTTAACATCTTATGCATAACACTATATTATAAACTAGCTGAGTACCCGTGCTTCGCTACGGTTTATTGACGATTTGCCATCATCGTGCCATTATAATAAGTCATAGTTCTTTATAGATCACATTGCTGACTCTCTCCTCAGGTGTAGTTCACCCCGTTAGAGGTTCATACTAATTACAAATAAAGTTCGTAGTTTGTTTCTAAACTTGTGCACGGGTAACTTTTATAAGCAAAAACCTAGTTGATATCTCATCTGTCCTAAGAGATACTGAGGAATCCGTGAAAAAAAAATTGACTCCTTTTCACCTCATATGGGTCGAAAAATCCTTTCTTAGTGCGTTCTTACGTTATATCGAGAAATGTACTCTTGGAATTTCTTATTTCTAATAAAAAATTCTTTAGGAATGAAATTTAAAAAACTGTTAGAACACTATCGAAAGATTTTAAAAAGTCACTATATGCCAGAAAGGAATGTTATAACTCAAGAAGCACAGGAGATATAAAGGGTTCGATGCTTACGTTATGGAAGGAATATGTTCCCCGAATTTCAATTGTCTCCTAAAAAATACCAATGTACCAATGAAATTTAGGGAAATTATTGGACCTGTGAGATATTGAGGAATCCGTGAAAACACATTTTACCCCATTTCACCCCTTAGGGGTCGAATTTCCAAAAATCATTTCTTAGGGGGTTGTTGAGTCATAAAAGGGATATACTCCCCGAATTTTATGTTTCTCTGTCTAGACGACATTCTACCGAATATAAAATACCAAGTTACCCCTTTAGGGGTAAAATTTAAAAAAAAGGTCAATACACTTTTTAAGTATTTTAAAAAGACACCTATATACCTAAAAGAAATGTTATAACACAACAAACACAGAAGATGCGAAGGGTTCCATAATTCACCCTGATTGTAGATTCACCCCTTTAGGGGTTGATTAGTACAAAATCCTGAAAATGTTCCCCACATAAATGTTGAAAAGCGCCTTTTCAACATTTATGTGGGTAGTCTTTGTAAGCAAAAGCAAGGCGATATATTCTTGACCTAAAATATACTGAGGAATCCGTGAAATCACATTTCACCCCTTTTCACCCCTGAGAGGTCGAATTTCGAAAAATCATTTCTTAGGGGGTTCTTAAGTCATAAAAGGAATATACTACCCGAATTTTGTTTCTTTGTCTAGACGAAATTCCATTGAATAAAAAATACCAATTTATTGACACCTATATGCCAAAAATGAATGTTATAACACAATAAACACAGAAGATGCGAAGGGTTCTATAATTCACCCTGATTGTAGATTCACCCCTTTAGGGGTCGATTAGAGCAAAATCCTGAAATATGTTTTTTAATATTTACATGAGTAATCTTTGTAAGCTAAAACCAAGTCGATATCTTATTGGACCTAAGATATATTAAGGAAACCGTGAAGCCACATTTTACCCCTTTTAACCCCCTTTTCACCCACTTAGAGGATGAGTTTCGAAAAATCCGTTCTTAATGGGTGTTTACGTCATGGAGGGAATATACTCGCCGAATTTCATGATTGTAGGTCCAGTGGTTTGGGCTGGGCGTTGATTATGAGTAGGTAGCTTAGTTACGATTTTATATATATAGATATCACAAGTAAAACAATAATTTATGTGGTGTACGTATCAAAATTAATTTCCGTAAATTCAGCAAAAGTATAAATCGGGTTTTCAGATAATATTTTTTTTATTTTTAAGGTGAATTTGGAGTAGTTTAAAGAATTTAGATTTGCTGGGATAGAGTTCATAAATTTTATGCAATAATAGTTGGTGCTGTGTCTAGACGCATTAAGTCTTAAATAATTTGGATATATATTCGTTTTGTTTCGTGTGTTGTAACTATGGACTACATCATGTGTTTTTAAAACATTCAATATTTTATATGCGTAGATTAGACAGTGGTATATATAAAGAGAAGGGAATGTCAAAATTTTTAAATTTACAAAGAGGTTTTGACAGTCTTGTCTGTATGAACAACCTGCAATTATTCGTATTGCACGTCTTTGTAATGCAAATATTCTTTCCGCGGATGGAGAGTGGCCTCAGACAAGTAACGCGTAAGTAATGTGAGATTGAAATAAAGAGTAATATGCTGTTAAAATGATACTACCCAGCAAACATTTTTATACGGGCCAGTACTGGTAAAGCACATTCTCCCCGGCATTGAAAGTAATGGGCCAGTACCCCGGTGTCCCCGTGGCCGTTACTGGCCCATTGATGTATCAGTTGCCGGCCCAGCAACGGTAAAGTGCAAAATAATCGCATTAGTTGCAAGATTTATTTCTGATGGTTTTAAGTAAAAAGTATGAGTGAAGAAGAGTGCTTATAAAATGCTGGTAAAGTACTTCGTATAGGCGGAATGCGAAATACAAATGTGAAGTACATTATTAATACTGGCGTTGCACTTACTTTTGGTGCCAGTAAATTACCAGCATAAAAGCAGTTTGCCAGCATTCGGCCGTTAGTTGAATGTTTGCTGGGTACTGGAAACTGAATTAACTAGATTTCTTAGTAAATAAATTGTCCTACAGAGTTTACTACTGATGTTGCTAACGTGTTGATACCATTTGAGACTTGGGTCAAGATGTACACCTAAGAACTTAACAAACTGGGGAGCGTGTAATGATGGTCGTATCGTCAGCAAAGAGAATTGTTTTACTGCGAATGGCATTGGAGAAGTCATTGATGTAAATCAAGAATAGAAGTGGTCCTAAAATAGATCCCTGAGGTACACCAAAGTTTGTTGAAGAAATTTCAGAAGAAGTATTGCCAATTTTTACAAATTGTTTTCTATTTTCAAGATAGGATTCTAAAAACAAGCAACTTTCTGTGTTAAACTTGTAAAATTTCACTTTTTCTATTAACTCAGCGTGATACACTTTTGCATGCGTTAAAACCAATGCTCGAAACATTTATTTCACTCGGAAGTTGGTATCTCAAAAACATGATTTTCGAACGCTTCAATAGGTTCTTGCGATGAAAATTGCTGTCCACGCATTTTTTGTTTGACATTGGGGAATAAAAAAAAAGTCGTTAGGGGATAAATCAGGTGATTACGGGCAATTCGATGTTTTTCTCCTTCAAATCAATTGTTTAACGTGCTGTGTGGAAGCTTGCGTTGTCATGATGTAGAATGATGCGACGTTTTTGGTTGTTTTGCTGATTGTGTCGATGACTTCTGGCAAAAAATTGTTGTATACCATTCAGCATTAACTGTTCTCAGATCCTCTAATGGAATGGTTGCGACATGTCCAGTACAACCGAAGAAACAAGTGATTTTCTTGGAAGTGCTTCGTGAACAAGTTTTGTGGGTTTCGGTTCATCTTGGAAGACCCCAGTGGATTGTTGCTTAGTTTCCGGTTCATATGAATAAATCCAAGTCACCTGTAACGATGTTGTGTATGGATTTTGCAGTGCCTAGGTTGAATTTTTAGCATTCCCTTACACTAATCAACACGAGCCTTTTTTGAGCTTCGGTCAAATTATGCGGAATCCATCGGAAACAGATCTTTTTCACAGCTAAATGTTCATGCAAAATCGAATGCATTGCAGTCTGCGATGTGCCAAAGGATGCCTCTATCTTACGGTAAGTCACATGCCGATCTTCTTCAATCATTTTGCGCACAGCATTGAGGTTTTTTTGAATCACAACCGATTTTAGTCGACCTTCACGAGATTCATCACTGACGGTCGCACGACCACAACGAAATTCTGCAAACTAATTGCAAACAGTCTTTTCTGATGGTGCTTCATTACCAAAAGTTGAACGAAGCGAATCTATGCATTGTTGTTGAATTAGGCCTTTACTAAAATCGTAAAAAATCATCCAACGAAAACCTTCACGAGTAATGATAAACTTGTAATCTCTGGAGGATATATGTAGCATTAAGTAATTGAAATATTCCAAAAGTATAAAATATTTTTAATATCCGTTGAAATAAAATTTCACAGTTAAATACACCACATCTTTTTAATATAATCCGCCCATTAATCCCCCATTATTTAATCCTAATCCCACCGTAACTTGACCTACATACCATCATGAATTTTACAGTATAACACTCACACATACAGTTGACTGGACTTCGTCCATTTTACCGGTTCACGATAAAGGTTTCAGACTAACCGGTTCACAGTTCATACTGTCTCTTGTGTGTTAATTGTCTAATTAGATTTGCCACTAATCGGTTTTAAGTCGGGCGTGGATAAAAAAATCAATCGATCTACCGTAGTGTGTTTTGCGTCGTCTGACATACGTATATAACGATTAAAATTAAATTGGAGATAAAAAAGGATAAAGAAAATTAAGAATATTATTTTATTTAACTAGCATATAATGTAGCCTATATTAACTCATATAACGAGGATGAAGTTAACCAACCAAGCTGTAGGTGAGAGTTGTATTCAACTTTTGGTAGCACTATCAGAAAAGATTGTTTACAATTGGTTTGCAGAATTTCGTCGTGGTCATGGGTCCGTCAGTGATGAATCTCGTGAAGTTCGATCAAAATCGGTTGTGATTCAAAAAAACATCGATGCTGTGCGCAAAACGATTGAAGAAGATTGAAATGTGGCTTACCGTGAGATAGAGGCATCCTTTGGCATATCTAAGACTGCAATACATTCGATTTTGCATGAACATTTAGCTGTGAAAAAGATCTGTTCCGGATGGATTCCGTATAATTTGACCGAAGCTTAAAAAAAGGCTAATGTTGATTGTGGTGTAAGGGAATGCTTAAAAAAATCAACCTAGGCACTGCAAAATCCGTATACAACATCGTTACAAGTGACGAAACTTGGATTTATTCATATGAACCGGAAACTAAGCAACAATCCACTGTTTGGGTCTTCCAAGATGAACCGAAACCCACAAAAGTTGTTCGTTCACGAAGTACTTCCAAGAAAATGGTCGCTTGTTTCGTTGGTTGTACTGGACATGTCGCAACCATTCTTTTAGAGCATCGAAGAACAGTTAATGCTGAATGGTATACTACAATTTGTTTGCCAGAAGTCATCGACAAAATCAAGAAAAACAAGCAAAAACGTCGCATCATTCTTCATCATGACAATGCAAGCTCCCACACAGCACGTCAAACAATTGATTATTTGAAGGAGAAAAACATCTAATTAATGTCTCAGTGCCCGTATTCACTTTTTTATCCCCGAACGACTTTTTTTGGTCCCCAATGTCAAGCAAAAAATGCGTGGACAGCGATTTTCATCACTTCAAGAAGCTGTTGAAGACTTCGAAAACCACGTTTTTGGGATACCAACTTCAGAGTGGAAAAAATGTTTCGAGAATTGGTTTGAACGCATGCAAAATTGTATAAATCTTAAAGGCGAATATTTTGAAATGCAATAAAATAGTTTGTTCCAAAAAAATTTTTGTCTTTTTTAGTTTTTGTAAAAACTTAAAAGATAACCCTCGTAGATAGAGGATATGTTAGGAAAATTTGTGATGTACATAGTTATAATACTAGAGGTAATGATAAACTATATATTGAAAAACTAACACGAGCGAACACGAAGGGCTTTACCTTTGATGAAGGTTTTGTTAAATTTAATGCATTAAGTCTGGAAGTCGAAAAGGCAAATAATCTTAGAGAATTTAAAAAAAAAAACTTAAGTGTCAATTTCTGTCAGATATGTAGTTAGTTTTTTTTTTATAAAACTGTGATTTAATGTAACAAATTGTAATGTAATGTATAAAATTGTGAATTTAATTCAATTATTTTTCATATTATATTTGTTGAAAGCATTATTATTATTATTGTTATTGTTAACTTGTAATTATATTTATTATTATGTAAAGAGTGTAATATGGTTCTTACTAGCATTAGCTAAATAAAAAAACTATTATTATTATTATTATTATAGATAAAAATTCACTGGAAGATTTTATGTATAGATTTTTACTTGCCCGACCTTAATATATAAGGGGCAAGTATTGTAATCGCGAAAATTTTCGATGTCGAGATTTTGACTGATGACCACGTTTCATGGTCCAGGGAATCCAAAAAACCTATTTTCGAAGTGCCGTCCGTATGTGTGTGTGTCTGTGTGTGTGTCTGTGTGTCTGTGTGTATACACGATAACTCTAGAACGGTTCAACTTAGAGATTTCGTTCTGGTACTAAAAAATTCTCCTATTAAATGGGAAGAACCCTATTTTTTTTGTGAAGATCGGTTGACTAGAAATGGGAGTTTACTCGTGTCGATTTTAAGATTTTTGCGACTATTTAGCAAGAGAAAAATATTAAGAAAAAATTTATTGAACAAAAGTTACTATAAATGCAATTACTAATAACTTTTATTTGAGACGTTTTTTGATAAAACGAAAAATTTCGAATTTTTTTTGTAAAATTGTTTAAAATTAACTAGTAAAGTAACTAGTAAACCATGCCTTGGACAAAAATTTGTATAGAACATAATTTGATGTATTTTTGAAGATTAATCTAAATACTAAAAAAAAAAAATTAATTAATTATTTTTTTTTTTATTTATTTTTTTTTATGGGAGGGCAAGTCTAGCGTAGGTTTCCCTTCGCCACTGGTTTTTTTTATGGGAGGGCAAGTCTAGCGGCGGTGTCCCTTCGCCACTGGTTTGATTATGTATAAGGCGAATATTTTGAAAAGCAATAAAACAGTTTGTGCCAAAAACATTTTTCCCTTTCTTAGTTTTTGTAAAAACTTAAAAGATAGCCCTCGTAGAACTTAAAGAAAACTAAAATATTTTTAAGCATCTTGTGGAATTTTACTGAAAACTTTGTAACTGTATTTATGGTAAGACTAAGTATAAAGCACCTTTTGGAAACAGATTAATCTCAGCTCTGTGACTAGTTTAAAACTGGTAAGTGAGAAACTGCAGCTTTGCGAGTCTGAAATTTCTTCGAAAAATAAACTAAGTTCTGTGAGTCTAAGAATTCTTTGAACCAGAACTTCTAAGCTTTATGAGCCTGAGACTTCTTAGAAATATAAAATAAAGTTGGTACTCCTGAATACTGAACTCTATAAATATGTTTTCTATCTACAAAACACTTTTTTTGCAAGGTTGAAAATCACTTTTATTCTTCTCCGAATTCTGCACTAACAGATAAACATTCTTTTAGATTTCTGGAGTAAATTAAGTTAAAGTCAACTAAAACAACTCAGCAATAAAATAGGGTCCAGTTTAAGAGCGGTTTTATTTTGTTTCCGAATGTATGCCCGACCTTTTTTTAGTACGATTATTTCATTAAACCCTTTTAAACGACGTTGTCTTAGATCGAAGCAAAGACACATTTTTCGGTAATTTATATTGCGGTCCTGTAATGCAGACGTTTTATAAAAAATGTCTGATAGGTGACTGTTCGTTGCTACAAGTATCGATATACAATACTATATGCTTTCTCTGTCTATATCATTATAATTATTTGCATACCCATAGTAACGTATAGTGACGCAAGTTGACAACTAACCTTCCAAATTATTTTAATAAAAAAAAAAGCATTAGAAAGAAACGGCATGATTCGTAGATATCTTTACTAATTAGAGCACGAAAAAAATTCACAGCAGTACTCAAATAAACAAAATTATTAATTTTAAGGTAATAATTATAAATAAGGAAAAACTTATACTCATACGTAAATTTTGGATTATAATTTGTTGTTTAATTAAATTAAATTTTTATGTTTCCCCTAAGTACAAAGTAATAAAATATTAAGTAAAAATATATTTATTCATATAATATATTGCTACAAGTTGTATTGCATGACATCGTCATCTAAACCAGGGCTTCTTAAACTTTTTCATATAGCGACCCCCTTCAAGCCTAGGAAATTTTAAAAGACCCACCATGTAATGAAATTAATATTGACCGTAGATGTAGGTGTAATATCGCGACATTGTAGAATCTACCTTATATATATATATATATATATATATATATATATATATATATATATATATATATATATATATATATATATATATAATTCTTTATCTCCCCTAGGCCTTGCGGCGTTTAGGGTTTTAACTAGTACATTGTGAAAAAATCATAATAATAATAAAATAATTCATTTTATGATTTTCTTTCTTCTTCTTCTGCTACGTTCTGCCTCCGGTGTTCCTCTCTTTCTTCGTATTCTCTTTTCGGCTTCCGTCTCCGGTCTCCTTCCTTCTTGACTCCAGTTCTTCTTCCCCTCTTTCTTCGCTTCTCTTCCCTTTTTTCTTTCCTCCTCCTTAGCTCTCTCTTCCTTCCTGTTCTCAGTTCTGTCTTACCTCTCCGCATTCCTTCCTTCTTCCCTCGAGTACTCTCACCCACCTTTCTCCAGTACAGCAGCTCCTTTATCTCTCCCTCCCATTTTGTCATCCTTCCACATCTTTTTGTTAGATGTTCCAAGGATTCTTCCTCCTCTCTACACATTCTGCATATCCTATCCTCTGGTTTTGCACAATACCTATTAACCGTTCTTCATTTCCGCATCTTAATCTGGCAATCCTTCTAACTCTGTCCCCTGCCTTTCCTCTCCTCCCTTTCAAAAATTTAGGTATTTCTACCGTCCTTATCTCCCTATACCTTTACACATTCCTTGAGTTGTCTATTCTTACTGTTCTTTCCTGCTCCTGTACGTCATTGTCTCTCCTTCTCAATTTTTTTGTAGAATCTACCTTGTAGATTCTAAAAATGTATTTATTCTTACCCAAAAGTAGCAGATCTTTGCGACCCTCCTTTAGCAGCCTAGCGACCCCCCGGGGGGTCGACCCACACTTTAAGAAGCCCTGATCTAAACTATCGCTGTTATTTCTTGTATTTATTATTATTGGATTAATATCATCAACAATCCTTTCCCTTTCCCACCATTCATTTATTAAATTTTCGATTTTTTTAACAGATTTTGCCCTAGTTTCACAACTAATTTGATCACAGGCTACTTGCCACATTTTCAAAACTTCGTTATCACTATATCCGTTTTGACCAATATGTCTATCATAATAATTTTTTGTTATACCCTAAATTAGTTCAATGGGGTTTAACTGGCAGTGATAAGGAGGTAATCTTAGTACTTCATGACCGTACGTTTGTACCAATGTATCAATAAAATAAACTGGTTCAGATTTTAATTTCCTTCGTTTTCTCGTGATTTTGTTAGTGAGAATTTCAGAATTATTACATTTTATAATTTTACGAATTGTTGATTCCGAAATCTTTAAGGCAGCTGCTACTCTTTGACGGACACAAGATAGAGAAATAAGTGGCCCAATGTTCTCTTTTTCGGAATTAAAATATTCCAGCAGATTTAAAATTAAAGTTTGAGAATTTAATAATTGGCCGCAAGATCTATTAATTAATATTATTAACAGACACTGACAGCTAAGACAAATAACAAAAAACATTTTTAAAATCGATGAAAAATGGTAACTAGATTATTATATGAATGCACTACTTGATACATACATGTAACAGTCACCAATCAGCAATCCGACTATAGTATTGAGCTTAGTGCTGTCCCAGGGATTTACTTATGATGATAGTAGCTATCTTTTTCACTTGAAAGCAAGCTACTATCCTGTTTACTATCGTGATTTAAACAGGCCTTAACTGAATAGGGGATAAGCATGATTTTATTTTAATTTTTTATTATATTCCTCTTGTTGCATATAAACATAAAAAACAGTTTTGCATTTTTTTTTTAATTTGAAAAAATCATAAATGTATGTAGCGCGCGAAAACGACGTGTGACGTCATACCCCTTCTAAGTGACGCAGTACACTACTATCCTACCGAGTGTACTGCGTACAGCCTATACAGTGTACAGCGTGCAGCCTACATAGTCTGTTGTGAACTTATTTGTTTGTATAACTTTTATAGGTTATGTAAAGTTAGATTGATTTTAATTAAAATAAAGTTTAATTCTATAATAAATAAAAACAATTTATACATGTTTACCGAATTAAATTTTATATTAAAGTATATAAAATATGGAAGATCCAGGCCCCAGTACTTCGAAACATAGTCGAAAATATTGTTTAGTACCGATGTGCACAAATAGTTCAAATAGATATAAAAAAAAACAATGTATATCATTACTTGATGGCGAAAAAAACAACAGAAATGGCGAAATTTGTGAAAGCTATGATGCGAAATATAACCGATATTTCAGAAAAAAGTAAACTTTATGTTGTGTGCATAAATGCATCATTGTTGGGTAAATTATCACTCTGAGCCCTAACAAAATCTTTATCTGCCATTTTAATAATAAATGCGTGAAAAATTGTGTAAAAACAAATAAAAAACTCTCGAACAATACAATATACACACGTAAAGATTATGTTGTAGCTGTATCTGTGACGTCAAACCCCAGTCGTTTGACATCATACTCAGTCGTATTTACTCGGCAACCTTCGTGCCGTGGTCGGCTTATTTCAAATTTATAAGATTTTAATTAGAAAATTTGGCTATAATATTAAATAAAATGTGATTTTTGTTTTGTTAGGTGACATAACTAACATAAACATATCAAAAAAATGTAGTTTTAAGCAGGGATGGGGAGTCGACAGAAAAATTATCGACTCCCGACTCTCGACTCCGGAGTCGGTATTTTCGAAAATCGACTCCGACTCCGACTCCGACTCCCGACTCCTTTCACTGGTAAATTGTAAAGTCTATTCCAAATGTTTAAGCGGAACTAAATGGAATTTTTATTTTCTTAATTTATCACGAGTTCACTTTTTAACTATCAAAGTGGGCTTTTGTTAAACAAAATGATACAAAGCTTCATTCAATCCTCAAAAGTTAGTAGATTTCGATATCTAATTCCGCTTAAACCAAAGAAACAGACTATACTTACATTAAATATCTTGGGTTTGGGTGAGCTGTTTTTATAAAATGTCATTTTCATTTCATCTTGACTATTGAGTCATTTTTAATACAAATTTTCAAATATATTAGTTTAAAAAAAAATTGTTTTGTATTTTATATAAAGTCTGTTCCTTTGGTTTAGGCGGAACTAGATTTTCGGTTAGTCTGATTTTCGGTTAGTCTGTTCCAAACGATTAGGCGGAACTAACCGAAAATCTAGTTCCGCCTAATCGTTTGGAACAGACTATACTTTATTTTTCATAACATGTCACTTTTTTCTTTTGACATATAAATTTTAGCTGCCAACATGAAACATAAAATAATCACAAAGCCCGTTACAACTTGAGAAAATAAAAATCCAGTTTAGTTTCGTTTTAACATAATAAACAAAGTATACAGGAAAAGAAAAATTAGATATGACTAAAAATTAATTAAATTTTTAACTGGAAAGCGTGAAGGAAACCGGAATTGAATATTTTTAATTTCATTTTCGTTCATGAACAGAGAAAAAATGTCGTTCCTGTTTCCGTACTTTAAAAAATTCTGGTAGTATGGTATTTTACTTTCGTTTTCGGATTGTTCTCATCCTTGATAAATATGTAATCAAAGAGTCGGGAGTCGATAACTTTTTCCGACTCCCGACTCCGACTCCGACTCCTCCAAAAAGCTTCGACTCCTCGACTCCCGACTCCGACTCCGACTCCCCATCCCTGGTTTTAAGGAAATATACATTTTATGCGTCTCCCCTATTACATATTGTTCAATGGTTAGACTATTAATTATATTGTTGATAAATAGGGTTTTACCAAAGTTATCTTGAAATATTTTATCAAGAAATTTGTCGAAATATCTGAGCGATTAAGACGTCTCAAATAATTCGATTTTGTAACTTTTATCCTTGTTTCAAAGCCACCCTTGACCGTTTTTAACTGACAACACAGCATTGCGTAGAATACTGATAGCATCAGTGTTAAAGTTATTCTACAAACGTCGCAGTTCGGAGAGTGTATTCTGAACACCCCTAAAAAAATATAACCTCTGGGATTCTAACTGCAACACTTCACGTCAAAATTAGAATTATACGCTTTTTATTTTCTCTTAGAGTGTTTTATTTTTGACTTTAGTGTAACAGATTCTTGACAGCTAATAAAAATTTTAGAGTTGAAAGAATAAATTTGAGTGCAACATTTTTAGAACATGTATAACAGTACGCTAGGAACTTTATTTTTAATACTTATGTTTTGTTTTGTAACTTTGGAAATATTTAACTGAACTCAAATTTGAACACAGGATTGAAAGTGCTGAAAATGTAAACCCCAGTGGGTCAGTTCGAAACCTTGTAACCGGCGGCAATTTTAGTCAGTTACCAACAGAGATGGGCGTCTACGCGTGAACTTGAATTTTTTACGTCTACGTGTAAATTTACCGTAGACAGCGTAGAGAAGTGTAGACTGTGTAGACACGTAGAATCTAGCGTAGAATAATGAAAAATGAGGTTATGTAACGTGTAAAAAAATAAAATACCGCCAGTTTTAAGCAGAAGAGCCAGTAAAGAACTCAAATTTAATATTTTTAACAGCTTCCTGATTAAAACAACTAGTAACTTTTAATTTTAATTTTACTTTAGTAGTTCATACAGACAGAAACCAAGTAATTTATATTGTCCATAACAACATACTTGTGAGATAATATTTTTGGAAACAATATATTTAATTAGAATTACATAAAATTGAAATAAACATAAACATTAAAGTAAACTATTTAAACTATTACCATTCTATTATTTCAAATATTACATTTTAACGTACTGCGCATGTACAGTTTACATTCTACATTCGACACGTAAACAAAAGCATATTCTACTTGACATGTTTACGCGTAAAATCTACATTAGTCTACATCATGTATTCTACGCGCCCATCACTGGTTACCAAGTTATGAAGTGTTCAATATCAAGGGCGCACACAAGGGGGGGTCCAACGGGTCCGGAACCCCCCCTCCCCGTACCGTAAGAAATTAGGATTTTTTTTTTGTTTTTGCTCATTTTACTTAAAATTTATAAGTGAGGACCTTTTTTTTGCTCTTCATTAAAAAATTGAGAAGTGAGGACCTTTTTTTTCACGTGAAATTGAAATTTTGCCCTGTGTTTATAAAAATTAGGGACCCCCCCAGCCAAAAATCTGTGTGCACCCCTGTATGCACAACACATTTATGAAATTTTTAACATCTTTTTACATTACAGGATTAATATTGAGCCTTCATAATAAATTCCAACGAAATCTGTCCATAAATAAGCGAATTAAGGACATTTTTAAAATTTGAGGCCCTCCAGAGGCCCCTGTTCTCTATAAATTCAATTTTCGTGTACCTACGTTTGAAGATATCTAAATTCCACACCTCTATGTCAAATCATAGCGATATCAGCCCATAAATAAGCGAGTTATGGTTCTGATCCACTTACAGTCGAAACTGAAACAATTTTTTCACATTTATAACATCTCTCTACATCACAGAAGTAATTTTGTGACTTCTTGCAAAATTTGAGTAAAATCTGCTCGTTAAATACGCGATTTATGGATATTTTTTAAATTTGGGGGCCTCCTGAGGCCCTTGTGCTTCATATATTCCATTTTCATACAGCTATGTTTAAAGATTTCTTAATTCTACACCCCTGTGCAAAATCTCAACGATGTCGGCCCATAAATAAGCTAGTAATAGCCGTGCTCCACTTTTGGCCGAAACTGGAGCAGAATTTTTTGTCAAAGTCCAAATTTGGCACTTTTAAAGGTATAGGCAGAAACATCTTGATGTCCTGATTTCAGAAATGTGATGCTTTTGAAGATCGGTTCATAAATAAGAAAGTTATAGCCATTTGAACTAGTTTTCAGTTAATCCGCGGTCTAGCTCGCGGATTAAGACTGAAATTAGACCAGATTAAGTGAAAACTAGTTCAAATAGCTATAACTTCCTTATTTATGAACCGATTTTCAAAAACATCACACTTCTGGAATCAGAACATCAAGCTGCTTCTGTTTGTACTCTTAAAAGTGCCAAATTCGGACTTTGACAAAAAATTCTGCTCCAGTTTCGGCCGAAAGTAGAGCACGGCTATTACTCGCTTATTTATGGGCCGATATCATTGAGACTTCGCACAGGGGTGTAGAATTAGGTAATCTTCAAACGTAGGTGCACTAAATTAAATTGTATGAAGCACGGGGGCCTCCTGAGGCCCCCAAAGTTGTAAAATATCCATAACTCCTTTGTTTTAGAGCGTATCTTATTCGAATTGGTTAGGAGGATTAAAAATTGGTTTTTTGATGTAGAAATGTTGAAAAATTCAACAAAATTGTTCCAGTTTTCACTGGAAGTGGTTTGGTATCATAACTCGCTTCTATGTAGGTCGATAACGTTAGGATTTGGTATAAGGGTATGGAATAAAGTAATTTTAATACATAGATGCACAAAAGTAACCTTTGTTTGACCTTTGTTTTTAGGGTTTTGTAGGTATGACCAAAAAACCCTTATACCGTCATTTTGTCGTCTGTCTGTCTGTCTGTCTGTCTGTCTGTCTGTCTGTCTGTCTGTCTGTCTGTTCGGTAAAAATTGTAGCCAAACGGCTAAACCTAGAGAGTTGAAATTTGGCATGCTTATACAACTCTTTGACCCGCACATAGGAAAAATACTAAAACATCTAAAAAACATACCTCCCTAAAAATATAAACAAATATGGGCTCATCGAAAACAAAAATATATTTTTTAAATTCTGAGTAGGGTATCAAATGAAATCCCTTAGTATGTGGATTAACGATCAAATTTTTATTTTTGCAAAATAAATTATTTTGATGCGATTTTAGCTAAAATTGTGCAAAAAAAATTTTGTCCCACACCCTGTAGCCCAGATGGTTTAAACTAAAAATCTAAAAAAATTCTAAGTAATGTATATTGGTGTGAACCGAAATAGTACAACAGGAATTTTTGATCAGATTATGTTTTCGGAAAATAACTCATTTTTTGTGGTTTTTGGTTCACAAAGTACAAAAGTTATACTAATGTAAGACAATCACATGCATGGCGTGCGATAGCGTAATGGGTTAGAGCACTGCTGGAAAACGAAGGGTTTCGAGTTCGAGTACGGAGTGAATTTTATTTTTTCTGTTTTTTTTTTTTGCATTTTTATTATGTTGAAATTATTTTGTCAAAATTCTAGTTATATTTTGACAAATGATGCATTTAATTTTTAAGAGCGTAAATTTAATAACCAGTCTTATTATATGATTAACAGACGATAAATTATTTTAAAAATATCGTGCATTTTGCCGTGATTACTACAAAGTAAAATTTGTCGTACATACCGTTTTCACTTATTATATACCTGCGAAATCCTGAAATGTGTGAATATTCACACTTCACATCAATTTTTTTTGCTTTTCACTTAAAATTTAGAAGTGAGGACCTTTTTTTCACGTGAAATTGAAATTTTGCCGTGTTTATAAAAATTATGTATAATTGGACCCCCCCCCCCCATCCAAAAATCTGTGTGCGCCCCTGGTCGATATACAGTAATTTTTCAAAGCTGAAATTACTTTGTTTTAAAGAAGTCTCACAACTAAAAAGTTCTATTCCCAAAAATTCTCAGACCCAGAGCTGAGAAATTCGGTTGCAAGAAAGCCTTAATTCAAATTCTGAAATGATTAATCTATATTGTTTATAGAGGTTCCATAAATTTATTCATAACCTACATAAACCCAAAGTGATAAATTTTTAGGATCAAACATCATCTAAATTGTTTTCAAAATTATATACCCAACTCATCCTCAACCATAAAATTTACAACCAAAGTTAAATGGGAACAAATTAGACCTAAATAACTACACATGTTATATAACTACCTGAAGTTAAGTGCAAATAAAATTGGGGTGAAAATGACTTTAAAACACGGATGGATTATCTTTTGTTTTATGCAACCCGGCTAACAAATAAATTAAACGGGCTGCCTATATACATAGAAAAAATTTAAATTTTCCACCAATACTACCACTAGATGGCAATATTGAAATGTGTCATTACTATACTGATAAAATTTGACAATTGTTATTGTGAAATCAGTGGCAGCTTATAAATTAACTGAGCAGTTTGTTGACAGTGAGCGTATAAAAAAACAAGTTTGTGAAAAAATGGATATTACTCGTGAAGGTTTTCGTTGGATGATTTTTTACGATTTTAGTAAAGGCCTAACTCAATAAGAATGCATAGATTTGCTTTTGGTAATGAAGCACCATCAGAAAAGACGGCTAGAATTGGTTTGCAGAATTTCGTCGTGGTTGTGCGTTCGTCAGTGATCAATCTCGTGAAGGTCGACCAAAATCGGTTGTAATTCAAAAAAATTGATGTGAAGTGTGAATTTTCACACATTTCAGGCTATTGCAGGTATTTAATAACTGAATGATGATTATTTGGGATGGCAAAACAAATTTTATGTCAAAATATTTTTTTATGAGTTTTAATTCGAATGCCTAATACCATTATTTAAGTTTCTAAATATGTACAGTATTTTATTTATACAGCAAGGTTCAGTAAGATTTTTAAAATTGCGCCTATGGCTTCCATTAGTTGCTTATATCATAAGTCCCGTCCTCTGATTTCGTCAAACAGAATTAAATTACAATTTCAACACTTCCCACTAGTTATTAAATTTACGCTTTTAAAAAATAAATGCAACATTTACCAAAATATAACTAGAATTTTGACAAAATAATTTAAACAAAATAGATATGCAAAAAAAACAGAAAAAAATAAAATTAACAGGATTCGAACTCTGCAACGTTCGCACTGCAAATTACAAAGTGCATCACGAAACCAACTGAGCTACCAGAGTTTCTGATCTAGAGTGTTACATAGCGAAATAAATATTTAACATATTTTAGTTAAAAACACAAAAAATGCGTTATTTTCCGAAAACATAATCTGATCAAAAATTCCTGTTGTACTATTCCGGTTCACACCAATGTACATTACTTAGAGTTTTTTCAGATTTTTAGTTTAAACCATCTGGGCTACAGGTGTGGGACAAATTTTTTTTTGCACAATTTTGGCAAAAATCGCATCAAAATAATTTATTTTGCAAAAATAAAATTTTGTTCGTTAATCCACGTACCAAGGGCTTTCATTTGATACCCTACTCAGAATTTAAAAAAAATATTTTTTTTTCGATGTGCACATATTTGTTTATATTTTTAAGGGGATATGTTTTTTAGATGTTTTAGTATTTTTCCTATGTGCGGGTCAAAGAGTGCATAGGAAAAATACTACTACATACAATAAGCATGCCAAAATTCAATTCTCTAGGTTTAGCCGTTTGGCTACAATTTTTCACAGACAGACAGACGACAAAATGACGGTATAAGGGTTTTTTGGTCATACCTACAAAACCCTAAAAAATAGCTAATGAAAACTTATAAAAATGAAAATTCCGATTAGTTCCGCCTAATCGTTTGGAATAGACTGTAACTGTGAATGCAGCTTTAGAATTCCCCCTACTAAATTCACGTGCAGACTTCACACCCTGTCATGACATATTTGTTGAACTTTAGCCAACTATCATCTAGTACCACTTGTAGTAAATAACGTTAAAATAAGATTCCTTTAAATATGAAATAAGTTCGATTCTCTCAGGAACAAGACTGTCCACGAAAACCCATAATTTAAATTTTTCTATTTATAAACTTTAAAACGAGTGCATATAGAGTAGTAATATTATAGTGTGAAAACATCCTGACATTTCACAGTCAACTATAAATGTCTGTCATGCCTGTGACGTCAGAGTTTTGTGGTTCCATCGATCACGAGGATAGGCAGCATGCTTGATTGCAAAAGCGTGAATATTTTAAATTGAATCTACAACCTTACTAAACTAACAGCTTACATAAGTTTCTAGCTTCGTTATGAGGGGGAATTTTAAATAATTACTTGCAATACCTCTGGAGGTTCTTCACAAACACAGAATAAATTTATTACATTTGGAGCAGTATCCACAATTCTGTGTCAGAGGCTTCTTTAAAATAGGATATCCGGTAAAATACTGACTAGATGTTGAAGCTACAGGCAAAAAAAAAACAATGCGTGAAAATCGGATCAGTATTTCTCGAATAATGCGTTAAATATTAACCGAAAAGTAGGATTTATATTTACCGCGCGCGCAAATGTCGTTATATCTTTGGAATTACTTAACAGATTTTAAAAATTCTTTCAATTCTGGTTTGTGTATAAATCGTGCACTTTACCTTTGGCGAACCAAGATTGTTGCTGAAAATCTCAAGAAAATGCGTTAAATATGAATGGAAAATACAGATTTTGTTTTACTGACACGCACAAATTTATATCTTTGGAACTAATTAACAGATTTTTTTAAAACACAGCCGAAAACCTGACGAGATGATGTATCTACAGATAGAAGAAAACCGTGTGAAAATCGGATGTTCACTCTAAAATAAGTGTTAAACGGACTTCATGGTACACTAAAAAATGAACTTTTAGTATTCCATGAACTCCCTCGCTTTTCGTGTTAATTATTTACACTTGTTTTTTGGTTAAATTAAGTTTACACTTACATACTGGTTAAATAATAATGTTAAAGTAGTGATAATTTTAACACTGAAAAGGTAATATTTCATAAAAATAACACTATATAATTTTCTAACGTGGACTACTAATAATAATTGTTGGTTTATTTTTTGCATGAAAACAAATATATTTAATGTGCTTCTAAACACATTTATTTTATTTGTAGAAAATCACAGAAAGTTTACAGAAAAAAACCGAAATATAAACTATTTGTGCAAAAAATGTGCAAAATAAATTAAAAATAAAACTGCAAAAAACACATATAAAAACTTTCGCGGACCACTAAAATTTTCTGGGGACCACTGGTGGTCCGCGGACCACCTGTTGAGAAACACTGTTGTAGACTGCAATAACTATTTCCTGTGGCTAGAAAATAAAGCGTTAATTCCAATTTTTGCTGGAATCGCATCCCTTATTAGTGTATCAGTTCGTTGTATTAATGGACTAACTAAATTTAATAGCCTATTAAAATCATCTGGTGTCATTCTTAAACACAGTCTGTACTCTTTTTGATCTTCCACAGCTAATTCACGAAATAGAAGGGCTCATGTGCCATGGGACTCTCTT
The DNA here is from genome assembly GCA_963971575.1 of Liopterus haemorrhoidalis. NCBI lineage: Eukaryota > Metazoa > Arthropoda > Insecta > Coleoptera > Dytiscidae > Liopterus > Liopterus haemorrhoidalis. The sequence continues at coordinate 6,864,301 of OZ020626.1, read as the reverse complement.
CTATCAATCCATTTTTTAACTCATTTTTGTTTAGGCTTATATTCTGTACCGAATACTTCAATAAGACAATCAATTATTTCCTCCACAAGAAATTATGTAATTCCAAATACCACTTCTTTAATGGCATCACGCCGGCGACGATGTATATCCACATTCATAAACTATTTTTTGCAAAAAGATAATTTCACTACAAAATCACAGTGAAGATGTCAAGTGTGTTTTGACACTTACTATCCAGAAAATAAGATATGTATGTCAATTGCATATGAACACCTACTATCATGAAAATAAGATAGTAGATAAAGCGCGTAGTACTTGCGCTAGTTACTAGCTCTTTTACTCTACCAATGTAAACCCGGCATTAGAGCTATGCCGTTGATGGATTGTAAGGTTATAAATGTGATATTCTATCTCTTTCTAGCACATACAAATTAGAAAGAGACCAAAGTTAAGTTCAATTATTTTATTATGAACTTGCACAATTTTCAGCTGTCTTTATTTAAATAGTGTTTAGTTTAGATATTGTTTTAAAAAAATAGTTACTATGTTTCTGAATACATAAATAAATTAAATACTGTCTAAATTTTAAACAGTGTTTAAAATGTTGTCTCTGAATAGCCCTGTAACATTTTAACCAAACTGAGAATGAACTTTTACATTTATGAGTTTTTTGCTTTGTATGTGGTACTAATTATATTTCTTTGTTTCAGGGTAAAGACCTTCCGGCAAAAGACTTGTCGGGTACGTCAGATCCATATGTTCGAGTCACTCTTTTGCCGGACAAGAAACACCGTCTCGAGACCAAGATTAAGAGGAGAACATTGAATCCCCGTTGGAACGAAACCTTTTATTTTGAAGGATTTCCTATACAAAAACTGCAGTCGAGGGTCCTCCATTTACACGTATTTGATTATGACAGATTCTCAAGAGATGATAGTATTGGAGAAGTATTTTTACCACTTTGCCAGGTAAGAGAAAATCATAGCGAGTTCTGTGAGTTGAAACATATAAGGCTAGTTTGATTTATAATAGATGCTAATACAAGGTGTCTCAAAAGAAATTTTATATTTAGTGGATCGATTAAAAAAAAAGTAAGCCGTATATAGAAAAAATGTTTATTAATTATTAAAATACACTTTTTGGGGATTAATTTTTTTTAAATAATTTCGTCTAAATGTAGACCCTCGCGTTCTCGGCACTCATTTAATCGAACAGTAAAATTACTTATGACGTCTAGGCAGGTGGACTCAGGGATGGCTGCCATTTCGTGACGGATATTTTCTTTCAAATGCGCCAGTGAAGTCGGTTTATTGGCGTAAACTTTAGATTTAAGATAACCCCATAGGAAAAAGTCCATAGGGGTTAAATCTGGACTGCGTGGAGGCCAATTTATGTCACCTCTCCGGGAGATCAATTTGCCTGATAAAATTTCACGAACACGTGGCAGAAACATATTGGACGTGTGTGAAGTTGCTCCGTCTTGTTGGAACCATGTTCTTTGGTTATAGCCAGGCAAGTTTTGCAGTTCAGGTACCAAGAAGTTGTCTAACATCTCCACATAACGCTCTGAATTCACTGTAACTGCACGCCCCCTTTCGTCTTCAAAAAAGTAAGGGCCGATAATTCCTCGCGCCGACATCGCAGCCCATACGGTCACTTTAGGCGAATGTAGGGGTTTCTGATGTTTGCGTTTCGGATTCGTTGCACTCCAGTAGCGGAAGTTCTGCTTATTTACGTGGCCATTAAGATGAAAATGAGATTCATCCGAAAACAAAATTTTGTTAAACGTTGAAAATCGCTCAATCACCTGATTTACGAAATTAAGCCTCTGACTGGCATCTTGGGGCTTTAATTCTTGCACCAATTGAATTTTGTAGGGGTGCAGCTTTAGGTCTTTGTGCATAATGCGATGTAATGATGATCTATTCACATTTAAAGCACTTGCGCGCTTCCGAATTGAAAGGTTCGGGTCGTCACGAACAGACTGATTAATATTCTCCACGTTTTCTACCGTTCTTGATGACCTAGGTCGCCCAGATTTTGATTTATCCAGCGTTGTACCAGTCTCTTCAAACTTTTTAACCCAATGTCGAATGAGAGGAATGCTTGGCGCATCATTTAAGTGGCGAAAACCTCGAATACTGCAGAATTTTCTACGCGCTACAGTCGCCGAATCACCGTTTTTGTAAAACTCTCGCACGCATAACGCGCGGTCTGCTCCCGAGAAACGCTCCATAGCGACTGCATTCCCAAGAGCCAGGCTACCGATTGACATAACCCCCGCGCCCCTCGGATACGTTGCGTTCACGCAGTAAGCTAAATAAATATAAAATTTCTTTTGAGACATCTTGTATTTAAAAAAATAATATTTTGTCTTTTCTATGGATACGATAAGCATTTGTTTTATGGCTATGTTGCTTTTGAAATAACTCACTTCATTAACATTATATGTGAAACATGTATGCTGCTCCTTAAATAATTTACTAACCATCGAAGAAAAGATGGCTTAAAAGAAAAAAATAAAACTGATTCCGCAGGATTTTTCTGATTTAACAACAGTGAAATTTTACCTCAGTGCTGCCTTTCCAAACACCTGTCTCTTATTTTCAATATCACTTTCGAAACAAATATTTTAAGAAAAAATATATTGAACAAATTTCTATGTCTTCCACTTTGAAAAAACTTTGTTCTTGAAACTTTTTTCCCGTAGTCTAAAACTTTGAAAATACACTACGCGGAGTAAATTTTTAACATTTAATATAGATACCATATTTTACTGAAAAACTTCAGAACTTTTAAACTTTTTATCGTTTCATACCTTATATTTTGTTTTCAGTTTATTATTTAATGTACAGTATGTGAAAGAAATATTCAGTGTTGTTTATTAATATTTTTGGTATATATTGTACTTTTATTAGATCGTTTATTTTTATGATAGTATTACATGGTTACAATTTAATAAAACTTTTCGTTTACAACATTTATTATGACTCCCTTGCTCTTTTGTATTTGCCTGTTTACTTGTTTTTATACCCCTTGAGAACTACTGTAGCTAAATAATATATTAACATTTTTAAATTAAAAATAATAGATTCAAACTTTTGAGCAAAGCATAAAGCTACGTTCACAGCTCTAAAATTAGTAGACTATACACTATGACTTGTGGACTGTAGATTGTCACTAACAAGTTTGTCATATGGTACTCGCGTTCAACCTTCTGTACTATGCGGGCTACTTTTGCAAAATATTCGCCTTTAAGATTTACAAATTTTAGCATGCGTTCAAACCAATTCTCAAAACATTTTTTCCACTCTGAAGTTAGTATCTCAAAAACTTGGTTTTCGAAAGCTTCAACAGTTCTTGAGGTGATGAAAATCGCTGTCTACACATTTTTTTTTGACATTGGGAAACAAAAAAAAGTCGTTAGGGTATAAATCAGCTTAATACGGACAATGAGACATTAATTCGATGTTTTTCTCCTTCAAATTGTTTAACCTGCTGTGTGGGAGCTTGTATTGTTATGATGAAGAATGATGCGATGTTTTTGGTTGTTTTTCCTGATTTTGTCGATGACTTCTCGCAAACAAATTGTTGTATACCGTTCAGCATTAACTGTTCTCCGATCCTCTAAAGGAACGGCTGCGACATATCCAGTACAACCGAAAAACAAGCAATAATTTTCTTGGAAGTGCTTCGTGAACGAACAACTTTTGTGGGTTTCAGTTCATCTTGGAAGACCAAAACAGTGGATTATTGCTTAGTTTCCGGTTCATATGAATAAATTCAAGTTTCGTCACCTTTAATGATGTTGAATATGGATTTTGTAGTGCCTAGGTTGAATTTTTTTAGCATTCCCTTACAATAATCAACACGAGCCTTTTTTAAGCTTCGGTCAAAATTATGCGGAATCCATCGGGAATAGATATTTTTCACAGATAAATGTTCATGAAAAATCGAATGTATTGCAGTTTGTGATATGCCAAAGAATGCCTCTATCTCACGGTAAGTCACATGTCGATCTTCTTCAATCGTTTTGTGCACAGCATCAATGTTTTTTTGAATCACAACCGATTTTGGTCGACCTTCACGAGATTCATCACTGACAGACGCACGACCAAGACGAACTTCTGCAAACCAATTGTAAACAGTCTTTTCTGATGGTGCTTCATTATCAAAAGTTGAACGAAGCGAATCTATGCATTATTGTTGAGTTAGGCTTTTGCTAAGATCGTAAAAAATCATCCAACGAAAACCTTCACGAGTAATATCCATGTCCAACTTGTTTTTTTTTAACGCTCACTGTCATTAAACTACTCGTTCAATTTATAAGCTACCCCTGATTTTGCAATAACAAATATCAAATTTTACGAATATAGTAATGACATATTTCAATATAGCCAACTAGTGGTCGTTTGTAAAAACACAAAAGGCAACCCTCGTGTAGTTATTAAAAGCATACTTTAATAACTATAGTGTATACTTGTTTAATATTTTCATAGTATGCAGGAAGTTCCTTGTAGATCCTTTTAAATGGTTGTCCACAATTCTAATACTGCTTTTTTTTTTCTTCAGGTTGATCTCAGTGAAAAACCCTCGTTTTGGAAAGCCCTGAAACCACCAGCAAAAGACAAATGCGGTGAACTTCTTACCTCCCTATGTTACCATCCAAGTAACAGTATTCTAACCTTGACCTTGTTAAAGGCGAGGAACCTTAAAGCCAAGGACATCAATGGAAAATCTGGTAAGTAATCTCATCTCTGTGAATCTAAGACTTCTACATTTCTAACCAAATAATCTGTAAGTCTTTTTTATCATTACCATTAGCTCTACAGCTAATTCTGAGCTTTGGGCTCCCGTAAGGGCTGCAGACGGTGTGCCAGCGTTCGCCAATGCTGGTTTTGACGCTGTAAAGGGTATGAGTAACGCGCTCTAGTTGACAGCGAGTCAACTAGAAATATCAACACCGGGAGACGCGGGACCGCGAGATTTCAGGGAGTTGGGGTCAGAGAGTGATGAGCGAGAGATGAAACTGTGAAGTGTTGAGTCTGATGGGATGATATTTTTAATAAGAATTCTGTGTGTGTGTGTAGTTTTCCCAAAATATGATATGTATGGTGAGTGAGATTAAACAGTATTTTAAACAATCAACACAATATTTCAATATCAACAACCGAATCCCATACCTCTGAGGACCGCTACTCCTCAGAAGACGAAGGACGGGCGAATAGGGAACAAAATCCACCTTCTTCAGCTGCAATTTTTGCAGACAACCCTTCCCGAGGATACTCAAACGCCGTATCTAGGTCGCCAATATAGCGGTGGCCGCCGCGGTGTTTTAGTGGACTCATCACAACGCTGCCCGTAATTTCTAGCGCTGACGGACACTTACAGACGATGTGTCGATGAAGCGTCAATGCTGGTCAAGTACTAAAATAGCTAACATGGGCCAACGTTTGTAAAATGACGTCTGACAGTGAAAGTGAGGTTATGGTCGCAGCTTCGACCTTGCTTTTGATATTTAAATTACTTTTTACTTTTAGTAGACTTCATAATTAAGCAAAAATGGTTATAACCTTCATTCTGAGCACAACGCTCTCGACTGATGTGATGACAAGTGTGTGCGCGTCGTTTGTACGGTGCTAACATGCATATACAAATCTGCACCGGTGTTAGTCAAACTCCTTTGACTGATGATAAGAATACTACCTTGGAAACGAACGTCAGCCAGCGCGAAGCCCAGCGTACGTTGGCTGTGACTTGTGACTTGTTGGCCATACACACGATCCGTGGAGCTAGACAAGTATAAACATTGGCCGTGACTTACCACGCCGTCTGACCAGGCGCCTTTAGATACGTCACCATTCTGTCCTATCCTGTTCGACCGTTCACCAATTCTGCATTCTCGGGACTCCGATATCCTGCTCAACACCGCTTTGGCATCGTAGCTTAGGCCTCCCTACTTTTCTCTTTCATATCAACTGAACATCTAGTGTGCGCTTTACAGTTCTACTCGCGCTCGTCCTCATGACGTGCCCAAAGCGCTGTAGTCGTCCAATGTAGCTTTGTAAATCTAACAATTTTAATAATGTCTGTGTCTCTATTTCAGATCCATACGTAAAAGTTTGGCTACAATTTGGAGATAAACGTATTGAGAAACGCAAGACTCCGATATTCAAATGCACCCTTAATCCTGTCTTTAATGAAACATTCTCCTTCAATGTACCCTGGGAAAAAATACGAGAATGTTCTTTAGATGTGATGGTCATGGACTTTGACAACATCGGACGTAACGAGCTCATTGGAAGAATCCTCCTAGCTGGTAAGTAATCTCTGTTGCAATCTGGGGATTGCAACTTTTATAGTTACCAGTTATTTTTGTCTATTCTGTATCTTAAAAAGTTAAAAATTAACAAGATCGAAGTTAAAAAAATGTAATCACGCTTTACAATATTTTGTTATTCTGTTACTCTATGCCGTTAAAATTTTAACTTCGATGTGGTTAATTCAGTAGGTTATATTTGAAACTTTAACTCTAGCCAAATACATGGTGTTAATACTTTAACCAGCTGTAATTCTAACCTCTAAACGTCAAATAGCCAGAAAAAATCCATTTTTAGGGTTTTGTAGGTATGACCAAAAAACCCTTATACCGTCATTTTGTCGTCTGTCTGTCTGTCTGTCTGTTCGGTAAAAATTGTAGCCAAACGGCTAAACCTAGAGAGTTGAAATTTGGCATGCTTATACAACTCTTTGACCCGCACATAGAAAAAATACTAAAACATCTAAAAAACATATCCTCCTAAAAATATAAACAAATATCTGCTCATCGAAAACAAAAATATTTTTTTTAAATTCTGAGTAGGGTATCAAATAAAAGCCCTTAGTACGTGGATTAACGATCAAATTTTTATTTTTGCAAAATAAATTATTTTGATGCGATTTTTGCCAAAATTGTGCAAAAAAAATTTTGTCCCACACCGTGTAGCCCAGATGGTTTAAACTAAAAATCTGAAAAAATTCTAAGTAATGTATATTGGTGTGAACCGAAATAGTACAACAGGAATTTTTGATCAGATTATGTTTTCGGAAAATAACGTATTTTTTGTGGTTTTTGGTTCACAAAGTACAAAAGTTATACCAATGTAAGACACACACATGCAAGGCGTGCGATAGCGTAATGGCTAGAGCACTGGTGTCGTAAGCTAAAGTGCGCTGGAAACGAAGGGTTTCGAGTTCGAGTACGGAGTGAATTTTATTTTTTCTGTTTTTTTTTGCATTTTTATTATGTTGAAATTATTTTGTCAAAATTCTAGTTATATTTTGACAAATGTTGTATTTAATTTTTAAGAGCTTTAATTTAATAACCAGTCTTATTATATGATTAACAGACGATAAATTATTTTAAAAATATCGTTCATTTTGCCGTGATTACTACAAAGTAAAATTTGTCCTACACACTCAGCATACCACCTTCACTTATTATATACCTGCGAAACCCTGAAATGTGTGAATATTCACACTTCACATCAATTTTTTTATAATCAACTCTCTAAAATTACGAAAATGCGTATAATATAGTTGAACTTCGTTATCTGACGAATAATCAATAAATGTTATTAGATCGTCGAGATGCGATCTTACCACTGATAACTTCATTTTTGGCAATTTTGTTTCTTCTTCTTCGCTATCTTCACTTCCATCCTCATTTTTTAGGTTCATAACTTCATCTGCTATTTCACTGATATTATACCCAGGGTCACCTTCATTTACTTCTAGCCATTGTAAAACATCTTCCTCAGCCGGATTTTTTGTCCGTTATATCCGAAGTCCGTTAAATAGAGGTCCGTTATATCGAGGTTTTACTGTACATTCATTTTTTTTTTCAAATATTGGTTCTTTTTATATTAAATCGTATTATTATACGTAGAATGTATGTGGAATTTACTGTGGAATTTACTAAAACAAATTTTTAATTTTCAGGTAAAAATGGTTCAGGGGCTTCAGAAACCAAACATTGGCAAGATATGATAACAAAACCACGCCAAACCATAGTACAGTGGCATAGGTTAAAACCAGAGTAAGGTAATAAAGCCCTAAACCTGGGCCGTATCAGAAAAAAAGTACTGTATATTTATAAGCAAAACTTAATCATTGTTAAAAAAGCTTAGGTAAGGTTTAAGATATATTAAATTAAGTATAGTATGACATTTCGTTTCAGGGAAAATAGAATTAAATTAGAAAATGTTATTTAGCAAAGTTCGGGTTTAGTTTAGGATTTAATTAGTCTAAATTTGGTGCTATGGCTTTTTAGGTGCTTAGTAAGTTGCTTCATTTTTCATACTTGGAGTTAAGTGCAAATTTTATTCAAATATAGTATTTATTATCAATACAAAAAATACAAATCGTTAACTATAATTTAACAACAGGAAAATAGTAACTGATTTCTAACCTGATTGCCAGTCTCTCCGTTTAATAACTCTTCATGAACATTCGGATTTGTTTTGAAAACAAGACGTTAAGACTTTAACGTCAATAACTGACGTTAATTTTTTAACACGATTTCAAATATAAATGTTATTCGCAGCAACAAATAGGCGGGGACGAGAGGGGCACATTCAATGCAAATTAATGTGGACACCGTTATTTTGGACGTTTTCCATTGCTGATAGTACTACGCTAAAATAGTACCATATAAGGAATATTAGTATCAAAAAGATATAATACTTCATGAGTTATATAAAATATTTTCGGACGTTTCGGAAACTGCTCAACGATCAGTTTCCGTCTTCAGCGATCTTTGCGATTTCAAATAAATTCGAGTTTTTATACCGGGTATTTTAAGAGTGGGACCAGGTTATAGGTGTGTTGGTATTAATTGGGTGGTTGGGATCAGGTATAGGTAGAGACGGGATTACCTGCGGAAGATTAACGACCGAATTAAGGTTGTTTGTCACATTATTGTGTGTAATGAGTTGTTACCGGATTACTGACCTAAGGATTAGAAAAGTTGTTTTGAATAATAGAAAGCCAGAGTTGAGGAAATTCTATGCTAGCTTGGCTGACAGCATCTCCAGAATTTTCGATCAAAGCAGACTCTTTCAAGCAAATTAATAGCAAAGATCGAGGACACACAGACAGTTCTGTCCCTTATTTGACAATAGAAAAATCAAAATTTAAATCATAATGTTTATTGACAGTGTGACAATTGAATTGTTTACAGTTAGTCATATATGCATACGTAAAAGTTGGAGAAATTAAAAGATGTTAACAAATCATACATAACACTATATTATAAATAATACACATAAAACAGTAATTTATGTGTAGGGGAAGCCGGGGCATAACGGGCACCTTAAGGATTATATTTAATAAAATCTTAAGGAATATCGTAAAAAAATTCGAAATACTTTTATTCGTAAGACGATTTATTGTTTAATTATTACAGACAGTACAAAAATAAAAATTATGACGATATAAAAAAAAGCTTCCTTGTGCTCATTTTGCCCCGGTGTCTGGGCAGAATGAGCACGGGTGGGGTATAATGGGCAATCAGCTAAAATCTGGCGCAGAATGAACACACGTGAGTGCATTCCTTATCGTTATCATCTTCCCCAAATCAAGAACAATTTGCCCACTTGCCACATGCTCTGCCCTGGAGCAATCAACGTCTGGATATGTGTGAAAAATATATCAACACAGCAAAAAACACGTTTCACCAATTTACAAAATGCAAACGCCAACTCACAATCATACAACCACTCTCGGAAGATACTAGCGAAGTACTGAACGTTATTGGAATGCACCCAAACACGGCGGCATGCTTTTACAGCCAAAAAGAGGGGAGCCCGTTATGCCCCGGTTTCCCCTGCCTATGAAAATTATTTTCTGTAAATTCCGCAAAATATTAAATTGGGTTTTCAGATAGTTAGTCAAATAGAAGTGGTCCCAAAACTGATCCTTAAGGAACATCAAAATCAGTTTTGGAAAAGTCAAAAGAAGACTTACCAATTTTTACAAATTGTTATCCTTTATTTCAATAAAATTATAAGTTGGATTTTTATATAGTTAGTCAGATAAAAATGGTCCCAAAATCGAACCTTGAGGTACACCGAAATAAGTTGTGGAAATGTCAAAAGAAGAATTACCAACTTTTATCATTTATTTACCGTAAATTCAATAAAATTATAAGTTGAATTTTCAGATAGTCAAATAGAAGTGGTCCCAAAACTGATCCCTGAGGTACACCAAAATCAGTTGTGGAAATGTCCAAAAAAGAACCACCAATTTTTACAAATTATTTTTCATAAATAGTTTTTTCATAATAGGGTTTTCAGATAGTTAGTCAGATAGAAGTGGTCCCAGAAACGATCCCTGAGGTACACCAAAAGCAAAATAATTACCAATTTTTACAAATAATTTTCTATTTTTGAGATAATACTCTAAAAGCAAACTTTTTGCATTCAAGTTTTATTTATTTATTTATTTTTTTGTATTAACGCCTGGGACACACAGTAAAAGGCTTTGCATAAATCAAGAAAAGTAACAGAAAAAAAATCTTGGTTTTACATTCATAGTCCAAAAATGATAATAATAATAATAATTATTATTTAATAGTATAGCACGTAGCCATTATTAACAACAATACAAAACAAAACAAGAAAATAAAAAATATTAGCACTTTCTTGATTTTACAACTGTGGAAACAGTAACAGGGGGTTTATTCTGTAACTTGTAGACAGTCACTTTTATACTGTCAGTGTCACTATTATACATACTGTACTGCAGGAGCTTTCGACAAGACACTGTAAAAAGATATTGAAAATTTTGTAAAATAAACCCCCAAATCTGCCTTTGATTTACAATAAGGAAATAATAGTTTTAATCTCCAAATTTTCCACTTTTTGGAGGTTTTTGAATAAAATTTGCACCTAAAAACCGAGCTTAATACATATTTAAAAGACAATAATTAAGCTTTTTCAAAAAAAAAAAAAACATTAATTTTTTATAATGCTAAATATTATTTTCTAATTTTATTTTATTTCACCAAAAAATTTGTATAGTTTTGCCCAATTTTTAAATGTTTTGCATACATATTTGCCTCTAGCAAGTAAATTTAAACATTTTTAAATAATATTTTTTAATATGCAAGAATTGGAAGCATCGTCTTCAGTTCAACTGTCTAAGGTCCTGTGTACACCTAACAAACGAAAATAAAACAAAAAATATTCTTAATAGGTGTGAAACACAAACTATTGGTGGATCAAAACGAGCTACAACGAGCGAACAAAAAAGAATATATTCACGCGAATATTTAGCTGTTTTCGTTCGGAAATAGTGAAATGTTTATACTTAATTAATGTTTCTGTTCATTATAGTTCCACGTTGATTCACGTACGATTCGTAAAATATGTCTATCTTATGTGTAATATTATCACATGGGTGGATAGATGGTAATCCAACTCCTGGTTTTAACAATAAAACTTATTAAAATAATTATCAAATTTACAATGTAATTGTATGAATTTGTCCATGGAGTTGGTGATGTCTTCGGTCCACCCCGTGCTGGCCGGAATCGGCTTGTACCTATCTTCGAGGCTGGGGTTGCCCATCAGCGAGTCGAGGAGCCTGGAGAAGTCTTCTCCCACTCACATGATACTGCTTGCTTTGCTCACCAGATTTATGGGTATATGGCATCGTTGTATCGGTTGTCACCGTGGCTAGGTTTCGCTGCCTGGATCCCGTACGACATCCATGTACTTATACCTCTGATTGACCTAGTTCCGATATTCATTCGTCATGACAAATATTACCTTATTACGAAAATGCAGCGTATGCATTGCGTAATCAGGTAACATATGCCAGACGCTGACAAATAGTTTTTTAATGAAACAGCTGAACGTCACAATGTCTAGGTGTCGTCATCCTGACCTAGGATTACCTTTGTGACAATATTATATCTAGTATTTCACAAGCATTCCGGTATGTTACATAATTTCATTTCTTTCAATATTGTTTCGGACTACTAAAATTTACATCAACAGTTGAGGAGGTAAAAAACTTTGTCACAGTAATGCACTTTTGAGATAGTTACAAAAAATATTATAAACCTGTTTGCAACAAATTAATTAAAAAAATTACCTCCTCAGTTGTTTTCACCTAATGTGAAAGGCAGGGTACGTACTCGCTAGATTGTCTGCCAGATTACGCACTGTAATAGAAACATCACAATCCAACTATGCTTAACATGTACCTTAAGAAAGTTATAGAAACAGCACTATCTAAGTTATACCTTAAGAAATAACCCGCAAAACGATCGAGCATGGAATGGACTTCGACCGTTGTTATTTACTGCGCATCAACTTCCAATGAAAACAGCTGAACAGTTATTTAACCCGTCATTGGGTTCATAAATATCGTTTTCCGGGGAGGAAGGGGCCTGAAATATTATTTTCCTGACGCCTGGGCCCGAAACTATTGTATTACCGTCCCTGAACCGGACTTGCCCCTGCCCGGGACTGCTCTCAGCATCCCTGAACACTAAATTCGCTGTTCTTTTAAGTTCCTTCGCTACTCATAAACGCAATCCATTGCTTATTGATACTTTAAAGAAAAGTGAGTTTTCTTTGTGTATATGAAATAAGTTTGGACAGTGGGAGGTGGTTAAATGAAAACAAATCCAATGTTCATTTCTATCGACTAATAATTAATTTACAGATTATTGACATTGTTGTTTTTGTTTATTCATATTCGTTCGTTAGGTGTTCAAGACAATCCATTACGTAACAATTGCGTAAATTTGTTGGCTCCTCCGCATAATTTTTTAGCTCCCCATTTAATGGTTGTCTATAAAGGTATAACCGATAGAAGAAGCGACCAAAAAAGTCATTTGGGAATCCGATGGACTGCTTAATCAAATACCATTGCGGGATTAGCGGACCCATAATCACTGCTACAGATCTGACAGTAAGGGTACGCGCATAATGAAAGCAAGTTTCTGGTTGCTGATAACTTGTTACTGATGCTGGTTCATTCTGAGAAACCAGCACCAAAAAAACACAGCATATTCCAGCTTGCAGGCTGAACTTCGTCAGCGCTGGAAGCTACCAGCAACCAGCTTTCATTATGCGTGTACTCTAATAACGCTATATGGAATAGCTTTTCCAGTGGACCATCATTAACATTTGCTTCCAATTCTTCAGTGAAAATATTGTTTAAAAACTCTGTTATATTAGTAAGCTAATTATCCCATATTCACAAATTACAGGGAAATATTTAAAATTGAACTTAAATTATTTATAAATACCTATGTAAACATGAATATTTTGAAAATAATTTAACTAAATCTTAAAAAAGTGTAGTACTTTAGTACAGAGTAACTAAGCAGTTATTACCCCCTGGTTTAACAATAATAGGGTAAATAAAATAGAGTTACACCGATAAGCAAATTGGACGATTACCGATTAATCGGAGTGACCTTATAGGTCGATACTGATTAATCGGTATCTGTACGTGTTACGGTATAGTATCTCCAATTGTACGGTTAATACTATTGTATGATTTATTTCTATATGCTAGGAGCGGGAAGACGAAAGTCTGCGAAGGATAGTTTTACAGCCTACATATAAAACTATACTGCAGGCAGTGATGCAAGCATCGAGTCACGAATGACGCGATGCAAGCGTCATTGTGTGTATGGCGGCCTCTGTGATGCGGATTTCGTGAGTCGATGCACGCATCGGCATCACGACAGTGCTGGAGAGCCTGCATGCTGCTTCACTGATGCCGACATGTTTCAACTTGCATCAATGTTTCTTGGGCGAATTTTATTTAATAGCTATTGAAAACGACGATCAAACATTCTTAAATAATTCTAGTAATCTTTTGGATCATTTATTCTTAATTCACTCAATAACCGGCAATTAGAATATAATTTTTATCCTTAAGCCAATTTTTACATCACTTCCTTTTGGCTTCTTTGATTTTTTAAGTGACTCACCAATTAAGGCAACTATCACTGGCAATGGTATAGCTTCGTCGCTGAGCAGTTCGTCATGTTGCGTCATAACTTCAATGACAAACTTAGTGGCGCAAAAATAACTAAATCGTTTTTTTTGCATGTGAATTATAGACTCATATTGCTCTTTACTCTTTTATTTTACTAAAACATACCTTTTGAAGTCATATTTAGTTTGTGTTCGATGGTTGTATTGGTATGTATATACAGGGCGTTTGTTTGAAACGGGGCACCCTGAAACTCTCCTTTATTTGTAAAGATACAAACAATCTTCAGAACAAAAGTTAAACTAGATAAAAAGGCCCATCTAAAGGTTACTATAAGAATTCTGAGGCACTTCCGGTTTCACGGAAATTATGTCAGTTTTTGATCTAGCATAGGGAATCGATAATTTTATATTTTTTTCCTAAAAGTACATTAAATTAGCTTTACAATGACACCAAAAAATCATATTTTTATGTTAACCATTTCAAAATGGCGACCATTTATTTACAAAATAATAATCAACATAAGTTTTACAAAATTGAACGTAGCAAGCTTTGAGACAGACTGTATAGACCAGTGGTTTATAACCAGGGGTGCACGGACTTCCTCCATAGTATTCATATCTGCCTCATGCGCCATTAATACTTATTAATATTAATAATTATTATCCAGTGGGGGCAAAGTAATAAATTTTATAACTCTGATACTACCTCCAAATCATCAAAGGAGTAATAAACTGCTTAGTAGGTCAGTTCTGGTATTATTCTTTGATTTAAACAAATTTGATTAAAAATTATTTTCAAAATATTAAAAACAAACTTATTTGTGATAAATTTTAAGAATTGTTAACATAAAATTGTTTGTCATTTTGAAAATGCACGCACACACCATTATCGAAAAATCGATGATGAGTTTTTTATTCAAATACTCTGCAATTCTATTAGATTGTAATAAGTATGTGCCAAAGATTTCAGTTTGAAAATTTTGCAATAATTTTTTGGAAATGCGATATTTTTTTTCGTACGAAATTTTTTGAAAATCACAAAATAGTGAAAAATAACTCAAAATTATTATTTAAAAAATTTTTCTTGGTATGTATTGGTATTCCAAAAATTCAACTGTTTAAAATCAAAGTATTTTGAAAGTACAATTCAGTTATTTGCCACCATCATACCATGTTCAATTTAAAAAAAAAATTGACGTGAAGTGTGAATTTTCACACATTTCAGGATTTTGTAGGTATTTAGTCAGTGGAATGATGATTATTAGAAGGCCAAACGATGCATGCCTGTCACTACCCAGCAAACATTTTTATACGGGCCAGTACTGGTAAAGCACATACTCCCCGGCATTGAAAGTAATGGGCCAGTACCCCGGTGTCCCCGGGGCCGTTACTGGCCCATTGATGTATCAGTTGCTGGCCCAGCAACGATAAAGTGCAAAATAATCGCATTAGTTGCAAGATTTATTTCTGACGGTTTTAAGTAAAAAGTATGAGTGAAGAAGAGTGCTTATAAAATGCTGGTAAAGTACTTCGTATAGGCGGAATGCGAAATACAAATGTGAAGTACATTATTAATACTGGCGTTGCACTTACTTTTGGTGCCAGTAATTTACCAGCATAAAAGCAGTTTGCCAGCATTCGGCCGTTAGTTGAATGTTTGCTGGGTACATAACACAATTACAAGAGTTGGTTTTAAATCCTTTAAATCAATAGACGTGACAAGAAGGTTGCAGTTAGAATTTTTCTACCGTGTATTATATATCTCTAATAATACCAAAATATATATTTAATAATACTTATTAAGTATTTATTTTGTCATATATGTATTGAAGTATATGTAATATTTCCACGGTTATGGTTTCTGTGTTAGAGAGTACAGGTATATTTTGTTTAAGTACCTATTTTATGATGGCATTCGGCCTTGTGGTGTCCACAGCTGATTTTTTATTAATATGTTTGCTTCTTACATTTTGTTCAGTTTATAACACTGCCCAGCAAACATTCAACTAACGGCCGAATGTCGGCAAACTGCTTTTATGCTGGTAAATTACTGGCACCAAAAGTAAGTGCAACGCCAGTATTAATAATGTACTTCACATTTGTATTTCGCATTCCGCCTATACGAAGTACTTTACCAGCATTTTATAAGCACTCTTCTTCACTCATACTTTTTACTTAAAACCATCAGAAATAAATCTTGCAACTAATGCGATTATTTTGCACTTTACCGTTGCTGGGCCGGCAACTGATACATCAATGGGTCAGTAACGGCCACGGGGACACCGGGGTACTGGCCCATTACTTTCAATGCTTTACCAGTACTGGCCCGTATAAAAATGTTTACTGGGTGGTCAACACAATTTTTGCTGACTTACATCTAAGACTTGTTTCTTACTAATTTGGTGCTGCTAAACTCAAATATCACATCAGTTTTTGCGTATCACATTAGATTTTTGCTCTACAACAAATACATATTTTCGGCCAAATATTGCTTCTATCGTTTAATTTTAGACGTCGATACTGTAATTGGTACAGATTTGGCGAACAATAAGAACTAAATAATTAGAAAATATTCTTAAAATTTTATTTATAGTGAAAGAAAGAAAATGAGAACAGTTTTAATTACATTTTAATGCATTGGGGTGTTAAAATAAAAATACAGAATAATATAAGGATTAAATGGTCGTTTGTAAGATCTTCTGGAGTGCACCATTCCCGATCTCTTTTAATACTCTAACAGTAATCAGCCATCATGTGAGTATCCCACCTTCCTTGATAACATCTCTCCATCTCTTTTAAATCCTGATGGAAACGTTCACCCTGTTCATCACTAACATCTCCAAGATTGACAGCAAATTTGTCAAGATGACTGTTTAAAAAATGATTTTTCACACCCCAGATGATGATAATTTTCAATCAAATTTTCAACGACCTCCACATAGTTTTCGGCTTTTTTATTCCCAAAAAAATTTTTGATGAGCGCCACGAAAGACTGCCATGCATTCTTCTCCATATCATCCATATGTACAGTGAAATGTGGATCATTCACTAATTTTCTGATTTGTGGTCCGTCAAAAATGCCAGCTTTTAGCTTCTTATTACTGAGACTTTGAAATGTTTCAGATATATATTTGAAACAGTCACCATTTTAGTTCAACGCTTTTACAAACTGCTTCATTAGACCCAGTTTAATATGAAGAGGGGGGAAAATGATTTTTGTTCGCTCCACCAAAGGTTCGTGTATTATGTTTGGGTCTCCAACATTTAAATCTATATCAACCGCGCGAAGGCCTGACGTCATGTTTTAAGCGTGTTCTACTTATACTTTATTCATCAATTTTCTAAACTTTTTTCTTTGAACTAGAAGTTGTCAAAGTTTTAATACAATTTA
Source organism: Liopterus haemorrhoidalis (assembly GCA_963971575.1). NCBI lineage: Eukaryota > Metazoa > Arthropoda > Insecta > Coleoptera > Dytiscidae > Liopterus > Liopterus haemorrhoidalis. The sequence goes on along the minus strand of OZ020626.1, from coordinate 6,846,907 downwards.
TTTTTCAATTTTTTGGTAGAGAATGAAATTCTTACACGTGTTTCAGTTCATTTAAAGTACCAACATAAAAATATAATTCATATCTTGTAAAATGTTTATAACCTAGCTATTAGTTTTGTAAAATTACTGATTTACGTACAAAACACAATTTATATATTCGCTTATTCAAACCAATGATCAACAAAACACTATTAAACACGTGGTAATACAAAATATTTACAAGCGTAATTTTAATGTTGGTACTATTGTTAAAACTGTCTACTGCGCATGCACCGAGTTCCAAGTTGGATGTGTTTTCAAGAATAGTTGGATCAAATCTAGTTTTGAATAAAGTTGACCTTGACTACATACCGTGTTCTACACTGTACAATTTCACTGATTTATTTCTAGTACAAGTTCTAGTCAAAGAAATAAGTATGAAAATTTGATGAGAATTGTATAATGTAGAACACGCTTTAGAACGAATAATTGAATTGTACATACATTTTAAGTTTAGATTTAACAATACTATATTAAATTCATATAGGTATATATTTATTTTATGACACAAAATGAGTAAATACCTAAAAGTGTAAATTATTTTGAAGCAGTAATACCAAGATTTAATTCTAATACATTTAAAAACCAAATGAAAACAACTGCATTCAAATATTACTTTTCATCCTCATCACACTTATTCATTCCAGTCGTTCGACCTCAAATCATCGAATGAGTAGAATGAATAAAATGAGAATATTGTCCCAACAAAACGCGTATTCTGATTAAACCGAAACCAGAATTGGCACAACAAAACGCACGCACGGTATCGTCGATTGAACAACGATTTTAAAGTACGTGACCGTATATAAGCCGAGTTGGTATCCAGAAAATGACCCACGAATAAAAATTATAATGGGCACCAGTATTCTTCGATCGTTTTGTATATACGCGATCAAAAAAAAATACGGATAAAAAATTCCTCTCGTACGTTTCCGGTTCATAGCAATATACATTGCTATGAAATTTCATAACAGCAGCTTTCATGATTATAAAGGGTTCAAATTAATATATAATTTGAGTAATTTTTCACTAAATATTAAAAATTAATTTTATAAATTTGGCAAAAGTACTGACCCTATAATGCAACAATTTTTCATGAAAAATTTCGTGCTTTCTATGTGAAAATTATATGGAAAAATCGTAAAATATTGTGAAAATACGTGTGTTATAAGATAAAATTGTTGCATTTTTGATTTTGTGTGAATTTTAGACTTAAGTATTTGTACCATAATTAAAATAGTGCTATAATCTAAGTCATAGTTTAAGGTTTAACAACTTACACCAAAATTAATTTTGAATTCAACTTAAGGTCAATAACAGGGAAATAGTAACTGAACTTTGGGTACCTGTTTTAACAGGGAAACTGTGACGTAATCAGAACCCTGGTTTAACAACTAGGAAACAGTAATTCAGCTCTGAACACCTGATTTAATAACAAAGAAATACTAACTCAGCATGGACCCCCTAATTTAACAACAGAGAAATAGTAATTCAACTCAAACCCCCTGATTTAACCACAGAGAAATAGTAACTCAGCTTTAATCCTCTGATTTAACAACAGAGAAACAGTAATTCAGCCCAAACTCCCTGATTTAACGACAGAAAAATAGTAACTGAGCTCTAACCTCCTGATTTAACAACAGGGAAACAGTAACTCAGCTCGGATGATGTGATTTATCAACAAGCAAATCATCTACTTGGATATTCTTCATCTCTTGTGGCTTTTGTAATAAATATAGTAAAAATAAATGAGTAAGGCCCGGTTTTTCCACCTTCAGATAAAGTTCCAGGTAACTATCTGACAGATAAGGTTATTTGTAACTTCATCTGCTGAGTAAATGTCATCCCTTCTTTCTATACAAATGTATCTATCGGATAGTTATCTAACAGATAATGAGACTGACGTATTGGATTCACTGACTGGTATTGACATTTATTCAGCAGATGAAGTTATAAATAACCTTATCTGTCAAATAGTTATCTGGAACTTTATCTGAAGGTGGAAAGACCGGGCCTAAACTCAATAAACGTATAAAAAGTGCTTTTATGCAAATATCTCTTTTCCATTGCACAATTAGAAAAAAAAATACCTATTAAATCAAAGAGGGATAAATTCTCTACAATTTAGCTTGCATATTTTTTTTTGTCAGATGAACAGTTTCGCCTCTAGAGCGCCGTAAAACTGAATCATTTTTTCGTGTGACGATAAAAAATACTCATATACTACCACGGGTGGTGTCGAAATGAGTATATTTTTTTCAAGAATGCTCATTTGCAACAAAAATTATTAGAATCAATCAAATACGAAAAAAATGAACAAGAATTGAAAATGTATTTTTATCGACCGCCAACATATATAAGGGAGGTATTGTGATCATACCGATTTTGACATTTCGAGATTTCGATGGATCTCCACGAATTGAAGTCCCTACATAACGTTTTGACTATTTTAAGCATGATATCTGTCGGTCTGTCTGTCTGTCTGTCCGTCTGTCTGTCTGTCTGTTCGTCCGTCTGTCTGTCTGTCTGTGTACACGTGCAGAGCAAATTCGGCTGAAAGGATTTTTATGAAACTTCATATTTAAGCTTCTGCCATCAATGGAACGAGTTGATCAACTTTTGGTAAAAATCGGTTGACTAAAAATGGGAGTTTACTCGTGTCGATTTTAAGATTTTTGTGAATATTTCACAACAGAAAAATATTTCGAAAAAATTTATGGAACAAAAGTTGCTATAAAAGCAATAATTAATAACTTTTATTTGAGACCTTTTTTGATAAAACGAAAAATTTCGAATAATATTTGTAAAATTTTTTCTCAATTTTTTCATACTTATATTTAACGTTTCCATGGTCATGATAAATAATATCTCTGTTAGAAAATATTAGGCCAAGTTATTTCTACTCTGCTGCTAGAATGTATTTTATATAACTACTTTATGATGGCGGTCGGTCCTGTGGTGGCCACAGCTGATTTTTTTCAATGACTGTGGATGCGTTGCCGTAAGTTTGCGCAATTGTATATTTTGAAAAATTAGCAGAATTAAAGTAATAATATTTTTACGTTAATTTGACGGCGAAAAATACTTTTTCCACGACTATATAGATATACGTTCATTACAGGAGTGTCAGTGATTAGTAAATGTAGCACATTCTCCACTCCTTTTTACTACACACCGCTGACCTGTTACGTAATGAGCTCATTACGTAATAGGTTGAGAACATTACATAACAGGTTCAAGCAGCAATGGCCGACCGTTGCTAGGCAACGTAATAGGTTGAAATCATATGTCAAATTATTGTTAGTTTGTAAAGGAAACCGGGTTAAAATTAAATAATATAGTTGTCGAATTTTGCACATCTATTTTTTGATAGAGTTGGTCTTGGTCAGTCAGTTAATCAGTTGACGCAAGTATTGTTGTTTTAACTAAATTTACATTCCGTATGACACGTACATGACCATTGCTAGACAATGTAATAAATAGGTTGAAAGCAACTGTCAAATTATTTAGTTAGTTTTTAAAGGGAACTGAATAATAATTAAATAAGTAATATAGTTACAGTCGTGGAAAAAGCATAGTATGAAACTTGCATGGAATAGTCATTTCTCACTCGTATGAATTGAGCTTATGAACTTTCTCACTCGTATGAATTGCGCTTATGAACTTTCATACTCGTGTGAAATGATCATCATCCATGTTCGTTGCATAATATATTATTTTTCAATGATTGTGGATGCGTTTTTTTGCGCAAAGAAAGTAAAACTAATTTTATATTTTGAAAAATTAACAGAATTGAAGCTGTAATAATATTTTTGCGTTAGTTTGATGGCTAAAAATACATTTTTTATAAATTCGAAAAATTGATCAAATTTGAAACGCTCTAGCGGCAAAACGGTTCAGTCCACAAAAAAACTTATAAAAGCTAAATTATAGAGAATTTATCCTTCTTTAATTCAGTATTGATACGTTTTTTTCAGTTTTTGCAAAGGAACGGAGATATTTGTAAAAAATAACATTTTTGCACGGATTTCTAGGTATTTTTCTAATTGAACAACAAGAGAATCTTTTTCAGCCTCCTGATTTAACAAAAAGGAAACAGTTAACCATTTATGGCCCCCGGATTTAACAAAAAAAAATGTATTTCATCTCTGACTTCCTGATTTAACAAAAGAAAGACACTAACTCAGTTGTGGTCTAATTAAACAACAAGAGATTTTTTCCAGCCCCTTGATTTAACAACAGGGAAACAATTAACCATTAATGGCCCCCTGATTTAAAAAAAAATGTATTTTATCTTTAACTACCTGATTTAACAAAAGAAAGACACTAACTCAGTTGTGGTCTAATTAAACAACAAGAGATTTTTTTCCAGCCCCTTGATTTAACAACAGGGAAACAATTAACCATTAATGGCCCCCTGATTTAAAAAAAAATGTATTTCATCTCTAACTACCTGATTTAACAAGAGGAAAACACTAACTCAGTTGTGGTTTGATTTAACAAGAGAATAATTTCCAGCCACCTGATTTAACAACAGGGAAACAGTTACTCATTTATGACTCTCTGATTTAACAAGAGGTAAAAACAAACTCAATAGTGGTCTGATTTAACAAGATAACAGCAACTCAGCTCAGACCACAAAATTCAACACTTAAAACTTCTTTTAATTTAAATCTACACTGTAAATTCAAAATTAATTTTTGGTAGTAAGTATGAATCACTAGATGTTATTCGATGTATTTTTTTATAACAATGTAGAAACCAAATTTTATTATTTTTTAAATATCAGATCTTTAAACAAATCTAAAAAGATATAAAAAATATATTGTTGACATGTTAGATCAATAATTTCACAGAAATTATCGGTCGCAAAGTTTATAAAATTGTTTAAAAGATTCATGAAATATCTAAAAAAAAAATGGACATATAAAAGGGAAAAAGTAACAGCTCTAACTCTCGATTTCTACAACTGATTACTATTAAAAATATCAAAAATACAAGAAGTTTTCAAAAAATGAATCTTTTAAATGTTAAAATTAAAAAATGTGGTTAAAATGATTGAAAAAAAATCTTTAAATGCCATTTCCGAGTGCAAGCTTGATTAATGACGTAAATACTGAATACAGCAACTCGAAATATATGTTTGAGAGGCCGAACCATTCTCTTAGATTCTATAAACAAGATGTTCCATGCATTCCAACTGATCTCATGCCACTGATATTTCAAAAGAAGTCCTTCTGGGGATAAAAAACTAGAGAACTACTTCCATCAAGATCAGGCAGAATTTTGAAGTACAGAGCGATCAACAAATCTTGTCCGTTATGCAATACTTGACATAAACATTTAGTTATGAAACTTATTTCCAAGGACATGTACACATAGGCGTACATTCTATTTTTATTACCTTATACGAATAGGGGATACGCATAAAATTTATATTTCCTTAAAACTACATTTTTTTGATATGTTAATGTTAGTTATGTCACCTAACAAAACAAAAATCACATTTTAATTAATATTATAGCCAAATTTTTTAATTAAAATATTGTAAATTTGAAATAAGCCGACCACGGCGCGAAGGTTGCCGAGTAAATACGACTGAGACTGCTGGGGTTTGACGTCACAGATACAGACTAAACATAATCGTGTGTATATTGTATTGTTCGAGAGTTTTGTATTTGTTTTTAAACAATTTTTCACGCATTTATTATTAAAATAATTTATAAAATATATGTACTCACATTAAAATGCTCTTCACAAACATAAAGTTTACTTTTTTCTGAAATATCGGTTTTATTTCGCCTCATAGCTTTCAGCCACAAATTTCGGCTTTTCTGTTGTTTTTCGCCATCAGGTAATGATATAACGTGTTTTTTTGGATTTCTAATTGAACTATTTGTGTACAACGGTACTAGACAATATTGTCGACTATGTTTCGAAGTACTGGGGCCTGGATCTTCCATATTTTATATATTTTAATATAGAATTTAATTCGGTAAAAATGTATAAATTGTTTTTATAGAATTAAACTTTATTTTAATTAAAATCACTCTAACTTTACATAACCTATAAAAGTTATACAAGCAAATAAGTTCACGACATACTGTGTAAGTTGTACGCTGTACACTGGGTAGGCTGTACGCAGTACACTTAGTTGGGGTATGACATCACACGTCGTTTTCGCGCGCTACATACATTTATGATTTTTTAAGCCTTCAAATTAAAAAAAAAAAGAAATGCCAAACTGTTTTTTATGTTTATATGCAACAAGAGGAATATAATAAAAAATAAATAAAAATCATGCCTATCCCCTATTGATTATTAAATGAACACTATTTTTCTCTACACGCCAATGAGTTAATAACAGGTATTAAGTTAGGAACACATATTTTCGTTGTTCCTCGGGTGAGTTCGGACAAACGAAGTAATCTAATTGGTTCTTTGTTAAATTGGGATTTTCAGCTGTGAATGAGAAGACAGTTTTGGTATTTTTAAACTCATTATTTACTGTTATATAACTGACAAGAAATAATGATCGCACGGTTTTAGCACAGTGATGTGTTGGAGACGGCTCGGGCGAACTGATTAATAAATTTTGATCAACTAATTATTAACAATTAATTAAAATGAGTAAAAAAAATATGTGTTCTCCAATTCATATTTTATAACGGACTTTTCCAACACAACACTGTATAAGCTACTGTCCGACAGATATTTCGTGGCCGGGCGTGAAAGATGCGCGTGAAATTTGTAGTGGGGATTATAATTTTGGCGAATTGCCTTATTTCCTATACACGCTATTACAGTCAAGTGCATAAGTGCAAGATTCAAAATATATTAAATATTTAAAATCATGGAGACAAAAAGCAAACTGCGTGGACCTGCTATTAATAGTCAAAAACTTTACATTGTTATGTAAGTATATTTAGCGGGAAAACATCTGTATTACATTATTACATAAAATGTAAGCCTTTATTGTTTACAATCTACTTGAAATTGCTGGAGTTTGGAAAAAGACGCGGGGTGCTCTGGCCAATAAACAACTCGACAAAGTGAACGTCAAATGCAGTAATCACTTAAATCAAGCAGATGCGTTTATATAGTTTTGTTGTTCGACTATGATGGGAGGAACTTGTCTTTGTAGACGTAATTAACTGATAAATATAATGTACACGTGTAAGAATGTGAACTTGTTTCTCTGACTGTACTCTATATCTGACACTGTCTTTCATAGTGTCCTCTCTATGCGCACAATAAGCTACGCCCGGCCACGAAATATTTGTCGGACAGTACAACTTATCAAGCAAGGAAAAATTTAAGAACTTCATTGCTGAAGAATCTTCGAGAATGGTACAGAGAAACAAAACATTTATTAATAAAAATATATAATCGTTTAACCACATTGAATAAAAGAAAATATTTATCACAAGAAATTAATTTTAATTTGTATGTTTGAAAAGAACTGTAGTGCCTATTTGCAACAGACGTATCTTAATTGTATGTGCTACCCCCTCACCCCTTAGTCATAAATATCCCTCTCTTGACCCCCTTTTAGCGTACTTTATAACAGCGCGTTTTATTAGCTCACTTACTTAAAAAATATTTTGGAAATTTAAAAAATTTTAAAGTTCGATAATTGAACTTAAGAAAGATGGTAAAATTATTATGAATGATCCGGAACATCACTGAATATTGAACAGTCAGCTAAGGCGTCGACTCAGCCTCAAGTATTTAATACTTCAAATATCTGTTTGCACAAAAAGATTAGAACTGGTCAAAACGTTCCACTGGCGAAGTGGCATTCATACATAAAATGTTGGTTTTCCATGGTTTCACTGTTGAAATTTTAAATTGCCACATGCCAACAGGAAATAACCCAAGCAAGGACCCTTCTCGTGGCAACTTAAAAGAATGAAACTCCCATTTAGTTCCGCTTAAACCAAAGAAACATAGTTCTAAACTTCCAAATTTATTCAAAGATATACGAGATTTTTTTTCTTGGCTTACTCTGATGTATTGTTTTTGTTTTTTTTTTTTAATCACGTTTTATCATGCTGATATTAGACTTAGTTCAACATAAAAACACAGGGTATCATAAATTACGTCATCAATTCTGCACGAGAAAACAGCTGATCACATTAAGTGGGGAACAGAATTCAACGAGTTCTACGGCGCGTTGACGGCGTTCGGACGGCGCTATCTGTCAGAAGAAAGTTAAAACCAAGCTGTCGTACGCAAGTGCACAGAATGTGTAACGTCTTAGCGGCGTTCGAACGCCTTTGATACTGAATGTTCGTCAACTTCCAACTTTTGACGCCGTTGAACGTTAACGCAGAACACCTAACCTCAGTTTTTACTGAATGGTAAAGTGTTTGTATGTATAAATAACTTGCATACAACATAAATAACATCACACACAAGTCTTCATCATCCATTATACTTTTAATAAAAGAAAGCGCACGTATTAACACAGATATAGGTTGTCACGTGACACTTTGACGGCGTTAAAAATTATTGCATTGTGTGCAGGCGAAAATTCTCAATGGCGCTAACGCAACGCCGTCGCAAATGACGGCGCGCTGTGCATTCTGTTCCAGGCTTTAACGTACATAAGGATTTTAAACAATTGTTGTGGAAACCAAATGCACAAAATCATGTATTTTAAATACATTTTTACTCATTTTAGTACACGGTATACCTTGAAACGTACGAGAAATAAATAAAAATAACTGAAATAAACAAACAACATCGCACAATACGGGTAGTCAAAACCAAATCAAAGTGTGCCACTGAAATGTGTTAAACTAACTGTTCAGGTCCGGCTTAGGCCATGTAGGGGCCCTTGGGCACACAGAGATTGGGGCCCTTTTAGAATGTCAAAAAAAAAATGTGAATGAAAACATCAATATGTACTTTTATTTAGTAACTTTATTGATTATTATGGTTAGCTTTATACAAAGCAAATATAAGTGAAGTGATTACTATTTTGAGGATTGGACTTACGTTAATGATAATGGTTTCTTCTGGGATTTCTGTTGTGCAAAATCTTCTATTGTGTCCTAAAAGTCTAATTTTTGAAGCATATCACTTTCTATGCACATGACAAATTAGTAAGTCGTTCTTGTAACATAGTCGCTCGTAATTCATTATTTATTCTTTTTAGCCGTAAAAATAAGCGCTCTCCACTACAATTGGTGACCATTAAGCAAAGGAATATCCTTGTACCAACTTCCACATTCGGGAAAATGTCTTCTAATTTATCTGATAGAGATACTCAAGTCCGCCGATTAATTTGCAAGGTTTTTTAATAAAAGTAGTAAAATTGCACTAAAAATTGAGCTTCTCTTTTTTCCGTGTAAGGCAGCAGTCTGACTGATCGAGTGCTGTCGATCGTTTGCTGTCGAGCAAATTTCAAACACACGTTAACTAAGGGCATGAGTCGCACTGAACCATCGTTTGCCGTCAAGTAGCATCAAGTTGTTTGTATTTCAAACCGGTTTGAATTTCACTCGACGCTCGAGGCAATAGCACATGCGCATTTAAGCATATTAGTTCATAACCGTATATTATTTGACAGTTGGAATGTCAAAAAAAAAAAAAACAAAATTACAATATAGAGTAAAATGGACTCGCTAATTAGTAAAGTGTGGAGTACAATCGAAATTGATTTATTAATCAATCTAGTTAGAGAAAACGACGATCTCTATGATCAATCACGGAGATAAATTAATTTTCAATAATAATTTTGGGTGATTGCACTCAATAATTTGCTCAAAAAATGTAGGGTATCAAATGTAAGACTAAACTAGCGGTAAATTGGATTTTTTATTATTCATGTAGGATATTAAATGGAAGTTCTAAATATTTAGATTCCCAGATGATTTTCAAAATATTGTTCACTCTAACATTACTGTTTTTCCAATTTAATATTTTTATTTGTAAAGTAAAATACTCCCTCTGTTCCAAAATAAGTGTATGATTTTAGTTTTTTTAATGAATTATTGAAATAATGAAATTAAATATATCAGTAACTCGTATGATGATTTATTCATTCTATAATAGCTATAAAACATTGACTCATCATTTTCGAGTTGAGGTTTCAAATGGTGAAATTCTCTTAACACTTCTCTATCTAAAAATATGTTTCGAGCCCATAAGTTTTTCTTCTTTTTTTAAATTTTATTTCTCCATATTAAGTAGAGAATTTCAGCCTCGTCGCTATCTGACATACTAATATTGTATAAAAAACAACTTATTGTCCAAATATTACCTCAAAAACAATTCCAAATTAACTGTTTGATAGTTTTAGGTTGAAATATGCACTATTTGACAAGTGAGAAACAAATTTACTTGACACTGAATGATCGATAATACTCGCCAGTACTTGATCAGTCAGACCAGCTTTTAAATTTTTAAATGACGCTACACGACTCGACGCTACGTTACACGTCGGCGCTCGATCAGTCAGACTGCTGCCTAAACGACGACCTCGGCATTTTGAGGCCCCATCAAGCCGGGGGCCCTGGCCTCGTACCGTTATGTAAAAGACGGAACTGTAACTGTTGATAACGTAATGGACGAAATTTGGTTTCTGCGCATGGGAGCCGCTAAAATCTGCCTGTGTTTTTCTAATGTTGAACGAAGTCTACTTATTATAAATAATAAAAAAAAAAAAAAAAAATAAACGGTCGCAACACACTGTATACTAAAAATTGGGGAGTCGTTTTTTCTTTTTTATAAATATATTAAAAATGAGCATATATAAATTTAATACTAATTTATAAATTTTAAATGAATGAATTATGATTGTTGTAAACAAAATATTTGTTTGACTAGTGTTGTTAATTATGATTACTGTAATTTACTGTACATTGAGTACAGAAATTTATAAAAATGAATTATTTGAAATTGAAAGTAATTGAAGTTGTTTTTTTGGACACTGTCATACTATTCGCTTGATTAACCCTACCATCTTTCTCTGTAGATCTTGCCAGGTATCTTGTATACAAATGCTAGATCTTTTATCAGCTGAAGAAAGATTTATTTAACGTTTCGGAATATAAAGTTGGTAGTAAGTGAGCTAAAAAACTTCTTGTATGTTTCAATGTAAACTCGAGTATATGTTATGAACATATTTCAAGATGATTAAAGTATATTGCTATTGTATATGTACATATATGTTAGTATTAGTAAATTCGTTTTAGTATATTGTAGGTACCAACCAATAAAATGTATTTAAGTTAACGTTCTCCTCTTAATCTTTTCCCCAAATTAGAGTTTTCAGCACAGACAACCAAGAGGAGATGCGAAACCTCGGTTTATTCAGAAGATAAAGTTCCAGATAACATTATCTGTCGGATAGTTACCTAGTGGTTTAAATGAAGGTGGAAAGACCGGGCCTTAAGGTCATAAAGCCCGGGGGCGGACACCTTAGCCCTCCAAATGGACCAGTAAATAAAAAAATTAACCTGTATAAAATTCTCTAGAGATAACTCAATTATAACGGGTGTTTTTTTTAGAGGTATAGAACTTTAAATTGCAATAAAACAACGATGGATTATTCGATTGACATGAATTTTTTTTTATTCGAAAGATAATCTTGTGGCATTACATTAAATCATACCAACAAGACGGCGCAACATGTCACACAGCTCGTGCCACAATCGATTTATTGAAAGACACGTTTGGTGACCGCCTAATTTCACGTTTTGGACCTGTGAATTGGCCTCCAAGATCTTGTGATTTAACACCGCTGGACTACTTTCTGTGGGGCTATGTAAAGTCATTGGTCTATGCGGATAAGCCACAAACGCTTGACCATTTGGAAGACAACATTCGCCGTGTTATTGCCGATATACGGCCACAAATGTTGGAAAAAGTCATCGAAAATTGGACGTCCAGATTGGACTACATCCTAGCCAGCCGTGGCGGTCATATGCCAGAAATCATATTTAAAATGTAATGCCACAAGATTATCTTTCGAATAAAAAAAAATTCATGTCAATCGAATAATCCATCGTTGTTTTATTGCAATTTAAAGTTCTATACCTCTAAAAAAAACACCCATTACTTCCAATAGTAATTTTCATCCCTTTCTGAGATCTCAGAATTATCATTGATAGCCCAAAAGTCATCCTATTATCACCTCTGTCCTCCCATTTTACCATACAGGTGTCTCCAACGCTATATCTCCTAAATTTTAATAAATCCTCAATCAAAATGTGTAACTATTTATATACAGATACAAAGTAACAAAATATGAACTATTTTAGATCATGTAGTACCAAGTAACTTCCCAATTTAACGTTATACTTCATCTTCAATAATAAAAAAATAGTGTATTGGGCCCGGTAGTTCATTTCAACCACCTGTATAATATTGATAAAATATTAATATATGTGTTTATTCTCATAAAGAATTATTTTAAGCAATTCTGTTCCTTAATTATTAATTGTTAATGACTATATTCCTTAATGAGCTTTATCAGGATTAGCCATCTTGATATGTAGTGATACGTGATTTTTGCAAGTGGCGTCATTTTTTTCTGACGTTTTTAGTTATTTTTAAGTGATAAAAGTGCAGAAAATACTTGAAATAGTGTGTTATAATGTGGACTTTAGTAATTGGACTCAATGCAGACCAAAATTGGAGCGACTGGAAAGGTATTTGTAGAAATTTTTGTTAATTTTATAATGTAAGTCATTGTTATGTAGAATGTGCTTCTAGGGACAATATAGAAACACATACATGCATACATACACTATCGGCTATAACTAGAGAAACAAAACTATTTTTTAAATCATTTTCATAAATCCCGATTATTGACTAAATGAATATTGAATTATATTGGTATAGTAACAACAATTTATGGCCGGTTTCTGAAAGCTTAGTTAACTATAACCAAATGGTCAAAACATGGTTGCTATGGTTACGTATGGGATTGTTATACTGTAATCGAGTTTAACCAAATGGTTAAACTCGGCCAAGCTTTCAGAAACCGGCCCTTATAAGTTAGAACCTGCTCTTAAAAATATTTGTTGTACTGGTACAATAAATAAAATAATTATATATATATATATATAGGGGGGCCGCAGACAATATTTAAGTTATTTTGGGGGGTCCCATGCCAGAAAAGGTTGAATAACACTGCATTACAACACTGTTTATCGGGTGCGAAATTAAAATATGTTAAAAATAGAAGATCATAGGGGAAATTTCCTAAGCGCCCTAACATCTGGTGGCAATTTGCAGAAGATACAAGTGTGACATATTGTTTTTGTTTTGTTCAATGAAAAAATACGTGTTTTTTTTTTTTGTTGTTTGTGAAACATGGCAAAAAATCAATTCATTTTGTTATGTGCCGCAATATAAATCGTGGATAAAATAGAATCCCACTTTAAAATTCCATCATTTTCCTAAATCGGGAACAATATCAATTGAACCGATATTTGAAGATAAAGAGAAAGTGGATCGTAGGTTTCTATGGATCCAAAAGCTAAAAATGACCAAAAATCCAAGCCCATACATGCGCGGTTGCTTATTGCATTTTATGGAGTGATATTTTACGTCCAAAAAAAGACTGAAAAAAGGCACCTACCCCACCCAAAATTTGCCTAAATCATCAATTGATATATTAAAAGACCCTTCCACTTCTTCAGGCAGAGATTTTAATTTTCTACTAATATATTTACCATATTTTTGTTGATATTATATTCACAGACAGTCTTATATTGGGTGCATTCGAGTTGTACAGAGTAGAGCGAGCGCTGAGCGAACAGTTGATGGTGACGTCATGAATAGAGCACTAACGGAGCGAGCGTTCTTGTCGTTTATAAAATCTAACCCTACAATTTTAGGCGGCGTTTTTACTGTCAGATTAGTTCACGTCAGTTATGAATCAAAATTATATACAGTCTATTCCAAACGGTTAAGCGGAACTAAATGGGAATTTAGTTCTTTTAGGTTGTCACGAGAAGGGAACTTGCTTTGGTTATTTCATTTTTCACGTTGGGATGTCAAAATTTAAAATTCCAACAATGAAACCATGGAAACGAATGACATATGTCAAAATTAAATATTTTTTTTACGTATTTTAATGACAAAAAAATAAATAAATGGGAAATTTGTATTAAGAATGACACAAAAAATCAAAATATAAAGAAAATGACATTTTAAAATGATATTAACCTTAACAAAAAATGTTTATTGTAAGTATGATTTACAAAGCTTAAACAAAACGGCCGAAAGGCACGGTTTAAACGATGAAAGTAACTAGATTGCAAAATCTAGTTCCGCTTAACCGTTTGGAACAGACTGTACCTCGGTTTTTCCTTGATTTTTTTCAATGATGAAGAAATAAAATTAATTAAAATTAAATAATAATTAATGAATTAATTTAATGAATTTTTTCCATTTTAATTTTATGCACGGTGTATTTTAATAATTTTTTGCTGTTTACAGAACGTCACAAATACATAAAATGGCCGTACTCTGTAGCCATAGACAAATAACAATATTATTTGTCTAAGGCTATTATTTTTATTTTATTTATAATTTAATTTTAAACTTTCATTTCTTTCCCGCCATTCCCCCACTTTTTTACGTCATACTCCATATGCTCGGTCTTAAAACTCCGAACACATAGAGCGCACTCTAAATGCTCGCTCGATCGCAAAACGAATGCAATTGAGTGTACTCCGAGCGTCAAATCGAACACGTTTGAGTGTACAGAACGTGCTCGGAACGTCAAATCGAATGTACCAATTTACAATAGTTTATTATTACATATCTTGTAAATCGTAGATTACCTTTAAATAAAGAAAAAAACAAAAAAAAAGCTCAGAAAATACAACTCGTGTTCATTTTCAGTATGTAAACAAATACACAAGTAACAGTTAAATGTCACTGTCGAGTGTTCCAGCTTTTGACGCATACGGCGCTGCGATCTTAAAAAGTTTCCTCTATAGGGATTTGCAGCTAAGCACCCTACCATCTGGTGAGCGTTTCAGGAACTTGTGTACATCATATAACATTTCGTTTTGTGTATTGGTTTTGTATGAAGTTTGTTTTTAAAGTTTTATTATAATCATTGAAAAATGTATAATACATATTGTTGTGTGCCTATGTGCAATTCATTGAAAAGAAGAAACCCGGAAATATCGTTTCATTTGTTTCCACTAATATCAGACACCGTATGGTTCGAAACAAAATTGGGAAAGCAAGAGGTTAAGAATCGACGCGATGTTTAGATAAACAATTTAAAAATTGGAAAAAAAGTGAACCCTTGTATCAAAGTTTGCTCATTACATTTTAATAATAGTGACTACAAAAAATATTTTCAAATTTGTATTTATTATCGCAAATCTTGAAAATTCCTGTTATTGTGTGTGGGTTTATAATGCACAAGTTTGTAGGCATAATGCATAAATCTTTATGAACTCTCTGTTTTTTTCAGTGACTCCACACAATATTATATGCCCAGCATTGTAGATTTCTAGCCCTTGGTAAACAACACGGGAATTATTATTTCCCCCAATATAGTTAAAATAATCGACAATGGAAAACCGCCATAACTTAAAACCAGATCACAAAATGTAGTATTTTAGATGTTTACAAGTAATGTCATTTCACAAAATCAGAAAATCCCAAACAATTATTTATTTTTTGTCGTTTTTTGATACACTTTTCGCTATTATTTACTAGTAAATGTCAAGTGGTATCTGATTTAGAATGGTTTCAAAAAAATCCGCGTGGCGCTACGATCTTAAAATTTTTCCCCTATAAAACCCTAAAAATGGTTTAAGAAAATCTATGACAAAATAAAATATAATAAAGCAATAAAACACAAAAATAATTCAAATTTTTATTCAACAATACAATAAATCCAGAAAATCAATTTCTAGCATTTTTAGCATTATGCTTATACCAGTCAACAGACTCTTTAATAGCAATACTGAAATCCGTAAACTTAAATTCAGGTAAGTATTGTCTTAATTTTTTATTACTTGCTGTTTTCTTGAACTGTCCATCAGCTTTTGTAGTATCGAAAATAATTTTTCCTCTAAAATTAAAAGCTTTAGCAATCTCTTCTGCGGCTTCTTTGATAGTAACTTCGTCATTCTCATCAACGCATAAAATAATCGGTTCGATTTCATCATAGCTTCGTAAAACCCAGATAAACAATTTAGCCAAGTCCATCGAGTAAACAAACTGTCGAAGAGGTTTTCCAGAACCAAAAACGGTGAAGGTTTGGGTCTCAGGATCTCCACCTAAATATAATTGAATATTAATAGGAGGCACAACCTTCTTAATCAGGTCTTCTTACAAGTTTTTAATACAAAATTGACAATCTATATTAATAAAATTGGAGGCTATTAGACCGGGAGCTCATGACAGTTTTTGTTCTCCGATTTCATACAGCATGCCTTTTGGAGGAGAGAATATTTACCCTGTGACAACAAAAAAGGGATGGTACTAAACCCCTGCACGCTTTCCGGTCATAGGGAAAATTGCATTTCCACTTAAACACAACATTTTTGTGCTTTTCTCTGATTTAATATTGCTTGCCCTTTTGTCAAAAGAAAGTTATAACAAATTTAAAGTCTTTTAAATATATGCATGCGATTCGGAGGGTCCCAAAGGGCTCAAACGGTCATGTGATCTTGTAATAAAAAAATATGATTTTCCGCGTTTTCATACAGCATGCCTATAATTAAAAGACTTTAAATTTGTTATAACTTTCTTTTGACAAAAAGGCAAGCAATATTTAATCAGAGAAAAACACAAAAATTTTGTGTTTAAGTGGAAATGCAATTTTCCCTATGACCGGAAAGCGTGCAGGGGTTTAGTACCATCCCTTTTTTGTTGTCACAGGGTAAATATTCTCTCCTCCAAAAGGCATGCTGTATGAAATCGGAGACTAAAAAGTGTCATGAGCTCCCGGTCTATATCAGACCAATTCTGTAACTCAGTTACTATGATCATAGTAACTAAATTTGTCACTATGAGCAAGGTCAGTTACTATCATAGTAACTTTAGAGTATTTCGTATTCCGTATAGAGATAGGTCATTCATGAACGAACCGGCTCACTGAGGCGGGTCAGTACACTGACCGAAGTGACACGGTTCACCAAATTGAAATGAGCCGGCTCACGGCTCACTGGGATAAGATTGGTCGGGCGATTGTGAGCAGTGACCGGAGTGATCCGGATCTGGATCAATGTCATGTTGAACTTCGCGAGAACTCGGCTTGTAATGTATTATCATAAAGTGTATTTTATCATCAATTTGTAGGGCAGTTTATTTGAAACTAATAGGCTTAATCTGTATTTTCTTACAACCATACTATATAAAAATATTGCCCAAATCCCAGATGTCCGATTTATAAGGGCAATAAACATCACCATAAACTTAACACATCTGGTTTAAAATACAGTAGCTACATAAAGTGAATTGTTTGTTTCAAAAATGTTAGATAAGAACCGGGGCTAAGCGACGTTCTACCTACGAACAAACGACCGACCGACCTGTGTCTCGGGATCATGTTTACAGTTCATATATTGCAAGAACCGGCTCTAAGCGACGTTCTACCTACGAACGAACGACCGACCTGTGTCTCAGAAACATGTTTACTTAACCGGATCACTGAGCCGGATCAATGAACCAGCTCAACAAACTGAACGACCTCCACTGATCCGGTTCCGCAAACTGAGCCGAAATTCCCATTTCTAATTCCGTAAGGCAAAAGTTACTAAAATATTTAGTAACATGTTACTATAAAAGTTTCTATCATTGTTACTACCAAATGCTGCACAAGATATAACTTTCATAGCGACGTCACTACAGTTAGATATTACAGAATACGAAAAATGTTAAAGTTACTACACGGTAACTATTATAGTAACTTTTAACAGAATTGATCTGAATATATACACTCAAATTTGCAGCAAATCTTTATCTATTTAATAGGTTATTTATAAAAATTGTTGTAAAAATGTTATCGCTTCATAACTTGATAATATAGATCAGCCAACAATTTTCTATAATTTTTTAATTATAGGTACTTGTATAGTGAAATTAGTTCGTCAAGTTGTTACCTATCAGGTAATGGCTAGACGGCAAACTGGACGTAAACCTTTAGAATTACTTTCTTACCTTTGGCCATGATGTCGTACAGTTTTCTTATTAATCCAGGAATCACATGACTTGAACTAGGATTGTAGTTATCGTGAGGTCCAAAAACATTACATGGTATAACAGATGTATATTTTAAACCGTAATCAGTAAAATAGGCATGGTTTTGGACATCAATAAGTCGCTTAGCGAAGCTATACCCGAAATTAGATGGATGTGGAGGACCATTATGGATCTACAATAAAAAATAACTATAAGAAAAGATATATAAACCTATGTCATTTCTAAATAAATATATTACTTACCATTGTCTCATCAATAGGATATGTAGTTTTATCAGGAAAAATACAAGTCGAAAGACAGGATACAACCTTCGTAACCCCCAATTCGTAACAAGTATGTAGAACGGCATCATTCATAAGCATATTCTTGCGCTAAAAGACAATATTTTAAAAATAATTCACCTAAATATTACTAAAAACTTACCAAAAAATCTAAGTTATGAGCCATGTTATGAAATAATCCTCCTACCATAGCTGCTAAATGGATTACGTGAGTTGGCCGATGTTTCGTAAAAATTTCTTTTACGACTTTAACATTACTGAAATTAAAATTATAAATGAACGAACAAACTAACAATCGTATTTGTTTTTGTATTATTGTATTTACGTTAAATCTCCATCTTTGCTACTTAAAAAAATCCATTTTTCATCAGGTCTCGATTCTTGTTCTACAACTTTACGTATTGCACTTCCAACCAAGCCAGTTCCTCCGGTAACAAGAACAACTTTCATCTCACATGAAGCCATAATTTAAATCTAAAAAATAAACCACAATTTATATAAAATTGTTCAAACTATTTTATTTATATATAAAAATGACATACGTAGATTTTTAGGTTAATTTTTGCAACCTGGCACTTTTTATCACTTATTTCTTATCAGTAATTGCTTTATTTAATAATAAACATACACGTAATTACTAAAATATGTACATTTTAAATAACTGGAGAATAAATTAACTTAATTTTACTGTTTTGGAATGTTACATGCTGGCAAATTTCACTTTGACAGCTGATATGAATAAACGTCAAATTTCTATTGTAGCAAAATTAGTATTTTACTGATATTATTGCTTATTTTATGCTAACATTTTATACTTTAATTCTATTTTACCAATTTATTAGTTTCTCAATTCTTTTGCACAATCTTTAGGTTTTATGTTATTTTAGGCTCTACAAAACAGATGAAACATATGTTGGCACTTTTTGGCAATTTTTAGAAAACGTTTTGAACTATTTTTGAATATTGTAACAATTATTTAACTCTTGAGGCGTAGATTAACGAACAATTTTTTTATTTCAATAATTAAAATATATATTTTCACCTGCAATTTGCATATGACAAAAAAAAAATTATTGTCCTTACCGTATCTTCCAGAGGGAGTCGTTTAAAATAACATCAAAGTAAGACATATTGATAAGCAGAACTAGTACCCTTAGGAATAGTTTAAAAGGAATTTTTAATTAGGTTGATTTTTCAAAATATAATGAATTTTTTGTGTTGAATAAATTATCATTTTTAGAAATTCATTATGTGATATCAAAAGAAAGCTCTTAAGACTTAAATTAAGGAACAAAAAATAGTTACGCAACTTTTAATTTGTATAATAATACGATTTTTTCCAAAAATGTACCAAAAAATTTCTCTGCCGTACCCTTTTCACGCTAAGGGGTTAAACTAAAAATCTGAAAAAAATCTAAGGGAGGGGACAAGAATATTTTTAACATATTTTTCATTAAAATGGTGTTAAAAATAACAAATTTTAAAAAACTCAGTCGTTCCTCAATTTCGTTTTAAGAGCTTTCTTTTGATATATGCTGTTGACTTTTGTACGGACAAACCAGATCTAGTTATTTTGGTTACTTTTGTAGTGTATTACTGACTTTCAATGTCATTTAAAAAATTCCCTTCCACTGTAATTCAGTCTTCAGATTTTTTGGTTATGATCATTATAATTAAGATATTATATAATTTTTTATTATGACGTATGTCATAATATTGACATTTTTTGCCATTTTTTAATATCAACATGACATACAGTTTCAAAGACGAAAACTTTTGAAATCAAAATTTCCTCTTAGTTTGTTCTTACAAAAGTGAACAGCATATATTATCTGTCTCATTTTGTAATACGTAACTAACAGGGAAAGATAATTTTTTTTGTTGTATATTGACAATACATTTATAGGGGAAAAATCGTAGCGCGGATTTTTTTGAAACCATTCTAAATCAGATACCACTTGACATTTACTAGTAAATAATAGCGAAAAGTGTATCAAAAAACGACAAAAAATAAATAATTGTTTGGGATTTTCTGATTTTGTGAAGTGACATTACTTGTAAACATCTAAATTACTACATTTTGTGATCTGGTTTTAAGTTATGGCGGTTTTCCATTGTCGATTATTTTAACTATATTGGGGGAAATAATAATTCCCGTGTTGTTTACCAAGGGGTAGAAATCTACAATGCTGGGCATATAATATTGTGTGGAGTCACTGAAAAAAACAGAGAGTTCATAAAGATTTATGCGTTATGCCTACAAACTTGTGCATTACAAACCCACACAAAATAACAGGAATTTTCAAGATATGCGATAATAAATACAAAATTGAAAATATTTTTTGTAGTCACTATCATTAAAATGTAATGAGCAAACTTTGATATAAGGGTTCACTTTTTTTCCAATTTTTAAATTGTTTATCTAAACATCGCGTCGATTCCTAACCTCTTGCTTTCCCAATTTTGTTTCGAACCGTACGGTGTCTGATATTGGTGGAAACAAATGAAACGATATTTCCGGGTTTCTTCTTTTCAATGAATTGCACATAGGCACACAACAATATGTATTATACATTTTTCAATGATTATAATAAAACTTTAAAAACAAACTTCATACAAAACCAATACACCAAACGAAATGTTATCTGATGTACACAAGTTCATGAAACGCTCACCAGATGGTAGGGTGCTTAGCTGCAAATCCCTATAATATTATCATAGTATTGGTTCACACGGATACGCCTAAGTCTGTTTACACCACAACAGTCACCAAAACAACCAGATCTAGTTTCGTATTACAAATTGAGACGGATTATACCACATAATATATATATATTTTTTTAAATACACCTATTTTGTTCAATGCCACAAAAAATCGATATTTTTCGGAAAACTAAAATCTGATTAAAAATTCCTGTCGAACTATTTCGGTTCCCATCAATGTACATTATGGAGATTTTTTCACATTTTTAGATCAACCCCTCTGGAAAATAGGATGGGGGACAAAAGTTTTTTTTACATATTTTTGGCAAAAACCTCAACAAAAAAAATTATTTTTCAAAAATAAAAATTTGCTTCTCTATCCATGTATTAAGAGGTTTATTTTTTGTTACCCCACTTTTGTTTTTTTATTATCATTTGATACCCCACTCACAATTTCAAAAAATATATAATCATTTCATTTACTACATATTTGTTTATATTTACCTGGGGATGTGTTTTTTTTTTTTTGGACTCTCAGTAATTTTCCTATATGTGGGTCAAAGAGTTGTATAAGCTTACCAAATTTCAACTTTCTATGCTAAACCGTTTGGCTACAATTTTTACCGTACAGACAGACAGACACATGAGTGACGTTATAAGGGTTTTTTGGTGGTCATACCTACAAAACCCTAAAAACATACGAAGTACGGAGTTCTTCTGGGGGTTAGTAAAAATTGTTGTTAATAATTAAAGCAACCATTTATCACAGTATAAATATATTAAAATAGCAATATAAATTGTTAAAAAATACAAAATTTAAGAAATGAATACAAAATTAACAACTTAAAATTAATTCTAAACTAAATTTAACAATATTGAGTACAAATTCAAATGATCTAGCGATCATTAAAGATCATTTTTTACACATAAATAAACTAAGAAATAATTTAAATCAAAACTATTCTAAAATACTCAAATGTTTAAATATAAAATTTTGTAAATACTTCTGAAAAGGCGTTACAATATCAAAAAAGCACTGAGTAAAAAAATTGTTGTATACAGAACAAAAATCTTTACTTATGACTATAAATATCAGTTTTTCCAACGACATTGTCGCGGGGCATGTTCTAGGAAAATGTTACCTATCTTCTAAATGGCCAAAAAATTACCAGATTATACTAAGCTGACCTCTTAGAATATTAAAAATATTCTTTAATTTTAATTCGCACTATTTTTCATCCTGCCTCTTAAAATCTGAGGGGATAATTTTTGACTAAAATTGGGGGGGGGGGGGCATGAAATATTTGAAATAATTTTCTTATCGTTTATACATGAATTTACAAGTGATGACCTAAAAAATGGTCCTCTCGTCCAAAATACATTTTTCTCCAAGCAATTCTGGGGGGGGGGCAACTGGTAGCCAGAGCAATTTTAGGGGAGGCCTGGGCCTTTTTGGACCCCCTGCTAGCGCCGCCATTGTGCTTTTGTGTTACCACCACTCAATAAATATAGAATAAATATAGCCAATCACCGCTTAATATATTTTACGCTAGTAGATTCGGGCTGCGATGAATGTAGCATGTAGACTTATTACATCTCACAAATAAGCGAGCTGGGTTGCGATTACAATAGCTTATTTTTTGTGGTGGCCAACAATGGAAGCCAAATGTGAGCTCTACTATATAAATATGTGCATTTCAATGATTTGGGCCCATGGCAGAACATGTTTATGCGTGTTTAACCAAAGTTTGAATGATATAACTATTGGCAACACTGATAGAACATGCCAATATACCCATTTGTCGTTACTGTGAATTCTTGGTTCGTTTTCGTTTCAACTTATTTTGTTCGTTCGTAGATTTTGTTCTATATTTTGTAGGCGACTTAAGGAGTGATTAGAATTACTTCCTTAAGGCTGGAATTAATTATTTTATATATTATTAATTTCACACAGTGCTTTATCAATTATTTATCAAATAACATTAATTTGAAATAGATTTTTATTTATTTCTTTCCATTTTTGCAGTGGCAATCTGCGCTTTGTTTATTTAATCTTTGATAGAATCCATTTTCTTCTACTTTAAGGTCATTTATTGGCCTTTGTAGCTGTTGTTCTATCCAATAGGTGTCAACCTTTGTGTATCCTGCTAGTTGAGATTGAGTTCTACAGCCTGTGTCCCAGGAGTAGACACCAGCAAGGGTATAGTGGCCATCTCCCAAGTCGCAAGCTAACGCAGATCCTATGTCAACCTGCAAAGAAATAATACATTTAGTTAAATATAAATTATTGTTATAATTATATAATATAAACCAATACCACCCATATATATACAGTGAATTTATTCTTTTATGCAACATGTACTATGTCATTACCATCGATTCAGTTTTTGACAGCAATATAAATCATGTTCATTTTCATTTGCAACATAGACAATTAGTTTGTATATTTTTGCTCATTGCTGATTTAAAAATTAATCAACATGTATATACAGATGAAGAAAAAATAATGATGGTAACTTGGTATAACTCCCAAATGAGTTTAAGAGAAGTTTTTGTTGCATTTAGTGCAACTTATCCAGATCGGCCAATACCAAATCCCTCTACAATTTCAAAACTAGTTAATAAATTTCATCGCGAAGGATGTCTTAAGTCAAAACATAATAAAAAAAGAAAAACATCCCACGTGCTTACAGAAGAGAAGCAGTTGGAAATATTATTACAAGTAGAAGAAAACAATCAAAATACTTTAAGATCAATTGCACAAACCGTTGGTGTCAGTAATGGATCTGTTTTTAACTTCTTAAAAAAAGAAAAGTTTCGATCATACAAATTTCAAAATCATCAAGAATTGTTAGAAAGGGACGCAGCAGTACGTATGGATTGTTTTGAAATTTTTGAAAAAATTAATTCCGACCCAACAATGCTTCAAAGAATTTTATTTACAGACGAAGCAACGTTTACTCTAAATGGTGAAGTGCACAGACAAAATTTTAGGTACTGGAGTCGAGAAAATTTACATTTGTTTCATTCCTCACGAACTCAAAATCCGCAAAAATTAAATGTTTGGGCAGGGATAATAGGAACCAATATTATAGGGCCTTTTTTATTAACGGTAACCTTAATGCCGCAAAATATCTAGCCCTTTTGCAAAACCAAATATTACCTGCGTTGCGAAACCTGAATATTAATGGACAAGTATGGTTTCAACATGATGGCGCACAAGTCCATTATTCTAGAATAGTTAAAAAATATTTACATAGAACTTTCCCAAAAAGCTGAATTGGAAGAGGAGGGTCGATGAATTGGCCAGCGAGATCTCCGGATTTGGCACAGAATGATTTTTTATATTGGGGATATTTAAAGGCCAAATTATATAATGGAGAACTTAGGGATGTTGCTGAACTGCAAGACATAATTGTTTAAGCATCCAACAATATACCTCAAGAGCAATTGCTGAATGTTTTGAATCATTTTTATGATCGCTTAACATTTTGCATGCAAGTAAACGGAGAAACTTTTGAAGATTTATTTTAAGTTTTTATTAGTTATTTATTTATTATCATTTTTTTTTAATTTGTATTTTCAATAAAATATTTTGATTTTGCTAGTAAATATGATTTTTTCTATGTTGCAAATGAAAATGAACACGATTTATATTGCTGTCAAAAACTGTATCCATGGTAATGACATAGTGCATGTTGCATAGAAGAATAAATTCACTGTATATATATACACCAATTATGTTTTATGAGTTTAAGTGTAGCTGAAGCGGCAAAATACGAATAAATGAGTAATAAAAGGAAGAAATTGTTTCTGAAATAATAGCTAGAAATTGGTTTCATACATTTCAATTTGGGGTACAGAATTTTAAAAATGTAACCCATAAAAATACGCACGAATGATTTAATTAATTCTTGGAAATTATGTGTAGAATTTAATAGTGATTACTTTAAGATTTAGGTTTCTTAATGCTTCTTGTAATGTTTTTATACTTACATCACAGATGTCTGTATTTTGTTGTTTGGTAGCTCCACATACGCAGTTCGTGTTGTAGTATGGCGCGCTTGATTGATGGTACTGTTGTAACGTCTGCTGGCATTGGGAAGAAGGAACAATACCAACATCCAGAGAGTGCATTAGAGCATTCAGCAAATGTACTAAAATAAAAAGAAGAAAGGTTATTACAAATTTTATGTACACAAAACTAAAAGTTGTTCAAAGAGCTATATATAAAAACACTTGGATCTTCGAAACGCAGTAAGAATCATGTAATCGCATCTGTTTTTTTTAGGATTCAGGTTTTTGAATAATATGGGCAATAAGTGAGGCAGTAGCTCCTAGTAATACAATATACCTCGATCACAATACAACAGCAACAACTATAAGGCCCGGTCTTTCCACCTTCCGATAAACTTCTGGGTAACTATCTGCTAGATAAAGTTATCTGATACTTTATCTGTTGGATAAATGTCATCCCGTCTTTCAATTCAAATTTATCTTTCAGATATAATCTGTCTCATTGGGTAATACGTAACAGGTAAAGTTCATTTTTTATGTTGTTTATTGACAATACATTTATAATATTATCATAGTATTGGTTCACACGGATACGCCAAAGTCTGTTTACACCACAACAGTCACCAAAGTAACCAGATCTAGTGTCGCATTACAAATTGAGACAGATTATAGTTATCTGACGGATAATAAGACTGATATATTGAATCCTCAGATTGGTAACACTGAATGTGTAACTGAAATAGGCGTCGAGAAAGATTTTTTTTTTTGTTTCTCTATGGATATATATAAATAAATTGGTAAACTGACAGCTGTCGAGCAGTTTTTTGGTTATTGTCATTAACAAAATTAAATTTATGTATGCGTTATACAAGATTTTAGCAATTATTAATGTCGTAAGCATGTAATAAAATTGGGGGAATGAAAAATAGATAGTAGATATTAATAATAATTGTTCTACGTTTATTTAATTTTTTTATTTTATTATGATTGAAGTAAATATAAAATAAGTTATAATAAATTTGAAAATAAGAAATTAAATCACGGAGTATTCATTCATTTTCTTCTGAGTAATCAGTTTCTTCAGGTACGTCACCGACACAGTACTGATCTTTTGTGGGTGGTTCTTCATATCCACTCTTGTAACGTTAAAGTTGCGTAATACTGCAGTTGCTACTATACCAATTATAATCTTATTGCTCAAATTCGAAGCGAATATTAGAATTATTAAACTTTATATTGTAAGGCGTGGGTCCCAGCTAACGTTTAATATAAAATATACTTCTCGACACCGTTTACTTCAGCCTTTTTTTCACAGAAAGTAGTTTCACTAACATTTCATCCAAGGCTGCAACCACTTGTGGATAGCGGGCAATTTCGTAAAATACTCGTTGAAATTTGTGTATTTAATATTCCGTACAAGGCATACAAATTAAATCAGACATAAGCTGGATATTGCACGAGATACTTTTTTTATATTTTTCTCACCGTGGACTGGTGCACTGTTATTTTGGAGTTAAGGCATTATTTCTACAATTAATAAAATTCAAACAAATTATATTTTTCCAAGTTCATTTTGCAATTTATTGTTCCAAGAAATCATTTAATTTCTAAGTTTTTGATAGTGACAGCACTTATTTGTTACTTATTTGCTACTTTGACTACCGAATAACTTATCTGCCAGGTAGCATAGTTTATTCGTAGGAATAACTTTATCTGAAGGTAGAAAGACGCTTTATTGTTTTATCCATCAGATAACGTTACCAGCCACTTTATCTGAAGTTGGAAAGACCGGCCCTAAATCACAAGCAGATCGAATAAAAATTTTGCTCATTCTTATAACGAATAGCTTTTACAATTGAGTGAGTCGGGGCAAAGGAGTGATAATCTCATATATACCTATAAACTTTATTCCACGCGTACCTTATCAAAGTAATGAGTGAAAAGTGGTGTAAAATAAGAGAGATAGAATATACTCAATTCTATTCTTTATCCTTTATCTAAAATAAATAAATAAAAAGAAAAACAACTTACATTGTAAAATAGTTTTGCCCCATCCAGTTGTAATACACTTAGCATTTTGGAAAGTAGCTTCAACGTTCGTGTCAGGTGCTGGCAAGCAAATAGTGTCCACATTTTTATCAATTCTGAATTTTTCAGTCAAAACCAAGATAGCAACATCATTCAATTTGGTATCTGGATTGTAACCTGGGTGTCTAACAATAGCTGCTACCTTGATAATCTGGAAAGGTTTAGGTTCTTCATCAATTCCAAGTTTCCATTCACCACCTTTGACCAAGACATCATCAGAGTGAAGACTGTAAAAATAAATTATATAAGAATAATGCCAAACTGATATTTGTGTTTACCAACACCAAATAAGCTAGTCTAGGGACGTAGCCAGGATTTCAGCGTGGAGGGGGGGGGGCAAAAATAACAAAATATTTTAAATTGATCGGTACGACCTTAATTACATGGCTTGGGTAAAAAATAACAGCGTTCTAGGTCAGGGGTTGGCAACCATTCAGTGATAAAGAGCCAAATCTATATTGAAAAAAAAAACACAATAACATGGAAGAGCCGCTAAAAAATATATGCTATATTTAAGAAAAAAAAACGTAAAAATGGTTTATTTGTTTTAAAATAATCAAGTATTACAATAAATTAATATTTACTTATACATTTAGTTTGTGATACCTATTGTAGTTGCCAGTATATTACAATATAATATTTTTTTTAATGGGAAGATTGCTCCTGTATAGTGTTCTATAAGACAATATTTGGTGAATATTCAGTAATCTTCAACTTAAGGCAGCACTCTAGTTTCAGGTCAGTAAGATTACTTCTTAACTGACTCTTTATTAATTTCATATGTGAAAAGATTTGCTTACAGCAATATGTGGATCCGAAAATTGTCAGTAGCCCAAAAGCATAATTTTTTAAAAAATTAACCGATTCTGATCCGTTCTGGAAGACGGTTCCAAGCTTCGAAAAGAACTTTATGTACATTTTGAAGATTGCGAATTTCGGCCCACTTATGCCAGGAAGATAAAATTCACTTTTTTCTTTCTAAATTTTCCAGTTCAGAATTAAGATTTAAGAATATATAATTCCATAAACCTTTGGATTTCAAATCCACTAATTGAAGGTGATAAATGTAATTGCTACATATCTACTTCAATTGGCTTTGTCAAAAAAGCTAGTGTAGCTTTATATTTTCTAAACTCTGTAAATCTATCTCGAAAAGCTTCTTGCATGTTAACAATAGTTTGTGCAAAAAAAATTGCATTAATAACATGTTTTTGCACGTAAATCATTCACAAATACAGATAACTTTTTTTCGAAACAAATAACTTCTTCTAAAAGAGAATATGCAGTAACTCGGGGAATTACCGGGTGTGAATTGCACCGTAAAACATCCTGAACAATACAAAACCTGTATAGTACAGGCAGAAAGTTGAAAATTAAAAAATAGATTATATTAAAATAAAATCCAGCCAATTTTCAAAGAGCCACAAAATTTTCTAAAAGAGCCGCAGGTTGCCGACCCCTCTTCTAGGTCTTTTGTAGTATATTAAATAATAAAAGTCCGGTAAATTTATAAATTTTCTTCACCTCCGGTGAAGAAAACTTCTAACAACCTAAATTATATTTTATATAAGGTAAACTATCCGGGGAGGAATGCCCCCTATGTTCCCCCCTGGCTACGTCCCTGAGCTAGTCTATTAAAAAGAGATGGATTGACCATTTAGCTGTAGCGTCATAAATAGACAGAGAAATATTTGAGTGATATTTTAGACTCTTTTTTTATTTTAATGGTCTTTGCAGCTGCGGCAATTAGCCAGGACAATTATTATTTTTGAAAAATTCCATGCCTGAAAAGGATTTGACCCCGGGACTTTGTATTACCACTACGCTCCGCCAGTCGGCATTTTAGACTCTTACTTACCCTTCTACACAATGGGCAGCTGTCAATACAGCATCTCTTCTAATAATAGCTCCTCCACAAAGAAGACTTCTATTCTCTTTTAAGATAGAATCTCTTAAGATCATAGCTTGCCATGGAATTTCAGCGAAATCTACATCAATTGGAGCTGCACCTCTTGGATTTCCACCCTAGAAAACACACATTTGTTCTTAAATTTGAAAAATACCATAAGAAATAAATGGAGACTTCAACGCTTGATCAAGACACAAATACTTACAGGTCTTCTCACTCCACAAGATCCACTGGATATTTTGGATGGGCTGTAAGGTTGTTTTCCATTCAAATTTATTTCAATTGGGCTTTTAACATCAACCTGGAGAGGCTTATTTACTTGTCTGTAGTCAAAAGGAATGCCTGGTACCTAAAAAGAAAACAATTAACTGGAGTTTTCTTTTGTCAAACTGATGATAATTGGTTTCTAATGCTTAGGTGTACGACCACGTAGGTATGGCTAGCCAGGGCCGGCAAACGAGAATAAATATCTCTTTATTTACAAATGTAGCCGTACACATATAAAGTTTATCGGTACCTGTAGGCACAAAAACCATGCAACTATAAGTAAACATCTAGTTTTAAGACTTTTATGCAACTGGACATAATAAATATCGGTCTAGGAAAAAGTTCATGGCGTTTTTGCCGATAAACGGTGCAAATTGCAAATAACTCAGGAACACAGATCGCAGCGACACCACTAAGCGCTCGTTGGAAAGGTGACAGTTCGAGCGTTACTTTGAGTGTCTAAACATCAAAATTTGTGCAGTGAAAGTTGTTTGCGTTTGACAATGGAAAAAGTAATGAAAAATTGCGCTATATTTTGCAATATTATTACGACAAAAGAAAGAACGCTGCGCAGGCTTGTGAAAAAAATTGTGCTGTGTACGGTGAAGGTACTTTATCCAAATCTGCTGCGTGGCAATGGTTCGCTCGCTTTCGTTCTGGTAATTTTAATGTGAAAAATGACTCACGCTCTGGTCAATCAGTGAAAAAGCTGATGAAATTCTTGAAAAAATCCAGCAAGATAGGCATATCAGCAGTGTCGATATTGGTACGGAGCTAGGCATTGACCACAAAACTGTTTTGAACCATTTACGGAAAGCTGGCTACAAAAAGAAGCTCGATATATGGGTTCCTCATGAGTTGAGCACGAAAAACATGATAGACCGAATTAACATCTGCGATGCACTGCTGAAATGCAATAAAATCGATCCATTTCTGAAACGTGTCATAACTAATGATGAAAACTGGATCACGTACGACAATCGGAAGCGTAAAATATCGTGGATAAGGGATGGTGAGGCGTCACAAGCGTTCGCGAAGCGAGGATTGACGCCGAATAAGGTGATGCTGTGTGTGTGGTGGGACTGGAAGGGAATCGTGCACCATGAGCTGCTTCCAGTTGGTCAGACGATTGATTCTCAACTGTACTGTGGACAACTAGAGAGATTACGCCAGGCAATTGAAAGAGAACGGCCCGAATTGAATAATAGGAAAGGTGTTGTCTTTCATCATGACAACGCAAGACCACACACTTTTTAGATGACCCGTCAAAAATTGCGAGAGCTTGGTTGGGAAATTTTGTTGCATCCACCGTATAGTCCAGACATAGCACCCTCTGACTATCACCTATTCCGATTTATGCAGAATTCTCTCAATGGAATTAAGCTGGTTTCAAAAGAAGCCTGTAAAAACCACTTGTTTTTCAACCAGAAACCAGAGAAGTTCTTCACCGATGAATCACGAACAATGGCTAAACGTTGTCGATAATAATGGAGCATATTTTGTTTATATAAATTCATTTTCACACTATAACAAAACCAGTTGAATTTTACTAAAAAAACGCCACGAACTTTTTCCCAGATCTGATATAAGTATATATTTACGTAATACACAAAAATTTGGTTTAGTCTTAGATTTGGCCAACCTAAAGTAATAAAATTAGCTGTCAAATAAGGGAACTATTGCTGCCAATAAAACACTAGGGCTGTCACCTTCTTCAAAGATTTGTGCTACTTTCCTTATATAGAAACTTTTACAATTATACACTTATTGAATCTTACCTGGCTAGGATATCCTTGATTATCTGGTCTTACAAAAGTACCAGGTTGGTTGCTAGGACTTCCAACTTGATTAGGTTGGTATGGTCTTCCTTTAATTCCTGGTTGTGGTGCAATTGGTAAATTTGTTCCAATAGGACGTCCAGAAATTGGTGGTTTAGCGTATTTACCTTCATTTCTGGTTTCTTTGTATTGTCCATTATCGAATCCATTATCTGGGTTGTAAAGACCAAGTTGACTGGCTGGCCATGGGTCCACGTAGTTTGGATCACGACAACATTTACCAGTAATTCCACTTTCTGGATCAGTACATTCCTAAAATTTTACACAAAAATATTTATATAGTTAGAAACTTCTATCATATATATATATATATATATAAATAAAACGCAGGTTCTCTTTTATTCGTCAGTTTATTAAAATGTTCTTGTGAATTTATAAAATATGAAACGTTTCGTGCATGGGTAGTATGCACATCTTCAGTCTACAATAATTAAAAATGTATGAAATAAAATTACATTACATGAAAACATGATTGTAAAATATTTGTACTAAGTTATGATATTCAAAGTGTAATATTAAGAAAATTGGTTTATGAACCAGTGGGTGTTTAATAATAAGTGTTCCAAAACATAGAAATAGAGACAATTTTTTTTGATTGACTGGTAAGTTGTCTCTATTTCTATGTTTTGGAACACTTATTATTAAACACCCACTGGTTCATAAACCAATTTTCTTAATATTACACTTTGAATATCATAACTTAGTACAAATATTTTACAATCATGTTTTCATGTAATGTAATTTTATTTCATACATTTTTAATTATTGTAGACTGAAGATGTGCATACTACCCATGCACGAAACGTTTCATATTTTATAAATTCACAAGAACATTTTAATAAACTGACGAATAAAAGAGAACCTGCGTTTTATTTCATATAATACTCGTCAAGAACCAAATATCCAAATATATATATATATATATATAGGTAGATGTGCAGTGTGAATTTTCACACATTTCAAGATTTCGTAGCTATTTGGTAAGTGAAAGAGACCAATAAACAACGATATTATTCCTGGGTACAGTATTTAAGATCGCCAAATATTCAAAAAACAACATAACCAACACAACGAAAGTGTAAAGAGCAAATTTCGCGGTAAATAGCGTCTTGCGATATTTTAAATATGGATAGTAGTTCGCGTCTCCACCGTGTGGAGGCAATAGCTTCTGAATCGAGGTACCGACACTAGACAGATTGTCTAATGTCTGGCCAACTATGATATCGCCGCCATTAAGGGATTTCTGAAAGCTTAGTTAAAAAAATTGATGTGAAGTGTGAATATTCACACATTTCAGGGTTTCGCAGGTATATAATAAGTGAAGGCGGTATGCTGAGTGTGTAGGACAAATTTTACTTTGTAGTAATCACGGCAAAAAGAACGATATTTTTTAAATAATTTATCGTCTGTTAATCATATAATAAGACTGGTTATTAAATTTACGCTCTTAAAAATTAAATACAACATTTGTCAAAATATAACTAGAATTTTGACAAAATAATTTCAACATAATAAAAAAAAACAGAAAAAATAAAATTCACTCCGTACTCGAACTCGAAACCCTTCGTTTCCAGCGCATTTTAGCTCCAGTGATCTATCCCATTACGCTATCGCACGCCTTGAAAACATAATCTTATCAAGAATTTCTGTTGTATTATTTCGGTTCACACCAATATACATTACTTAGAATTTTTTTAGATTTTTAGTTTAAACCATCTGGGCTACAGGGTGTGTGACAATTTTTTTTTTGCACAATTTTGGCAAAAATCGCATCAAAATAATTTATTTTGCAAAAATAAAAATTTGCTCGTTAATCCACGTACTAAGGGCTTTCATTTGATACCCTACTCAAAATTTAAAAAAAATATTTTTGTTTTCGATGAGCACATATTTGTTTATATTTTTAGGGGGGTATGTTTTTTAGATGTTTTAGTATTTTTCCTAGGTGCGGGTCAAAGAGTTGTATAAGCATGCCAAATTTCAACTCTCTAGGTTTAGCCGTTTGGCTACAATTTTTACCGAACAGACAGACAGACAGACAGACGACAAAATGACGGTATAAGGGTTTTTTGGTCATACCTACAAAACCCTAAAAATGGATACTATGGTTACTTATCGGACTCTTATATTGTAACCGAGTTTAGATAAATGGTTAATGCCATTTACCTCAAAATCTGCTCGTTACTTTAGTCGCCAAAGTAAATTCTACGCTAAAAACCTCTTGGACCCCTCCAAAGCAGATAGACTCGTCGATTATTCATTATCTAGTGCACTAGATGTTTTTATTTCATATGTTTAGTTTGACTGATAATAGTTTCTTAAACTTACCGTTAGAGGAACTCGAAGATGTTCTTGTTCTTTAGTTAACACAACTGGTACAGTACTCATAACACCTTCAGCAGTACAGAACTGGGCTTCGACGCACTTTAAAGCAGCAGCACATCCAGGGTAAGGTGTCGTATTCAAATCACCTCCAAATGGATAAGGCGTTGTTCTTCCTGGTATTGGTCTGGGTGGTAATGGCCTTGGACTAGTAGGTGGTGTAAGTCTGGTCTCACTAATTCCAGCTCCTGCACCTTCACGATTCAAATTTGGTTCTGTTGGTGGCTTCAGAATGTTGACATGAATGATATTTGAGTCTGGTTCTTGTGGTGGAAGATAAGAGTTGGTTACTGAGGTACCTGAAGGTTGTTGAGGTGGAAGATAACTTGGTGGAGTACGTGGAGGAGTGTATACTGGTTTGGGGGTTGTTGGAGAATAAACAGGTTGGCTAGGTGTATAAACCTGAAACAAATTTATAATGTAATTAAAAAGAAAGACATTGTAACGATAAAAAATGATACCATCCTCAAATATTTCCTGACCAGATTTTAAGAGCTAGCGCTACCATTCTTGCCAAGGGATTGCGTTTTTCTTATCTACCTTGACCAGAACGTACCCTAGAAGAACAAATAGAGCTTATTCTTACCTTTTGTGTTGGTTTAGGTGTATAATATACCCTTGGTGTGGTAGTACTGGGTTTCTGCGGAATCAAAACGTTGTTATTTGTGCTGCTTGGACTTGGATAGATCACTTTTGGTGGTTCCAAATCTGTGGTATAAACAGTTGGTGTTGGGCTATTGTCTGGTGGTAAATATGCTGGACCCTGGATTGTTGAAGCGAAACCAAGTTCATTTTTAGTGTCCTTAAAGGTGTCATGGGCGGATGATCCAAAAGGTTTTCCATTTGACGTTACGTACACAGAATTTGGTCCTAAAATTAAGGTATAAGATTAAATAATATGATTCAAATTCTTTCTGATTGGAAATTTATAATTTTACCGTATTAGACAGGTTTATTTAGATTGGTACCCGTGGAGAACTATTTTTTAAGCAACTCTTGGTGCAAAGTTGCAGAGATATGTTTGTTTTATAGAATACTAGAAGTCATTTGAAGGATATTTACCTGATGTGAAAGGTCTTGGAATATCAGTGTCACCATTTGGTTTAACATGAATAAGTCCTGGTTGATCTTTAGTTTGTCCTGGAGCTACATGGATGAGACCTCCTCCAGGAGTATATGGTCTCGTAGAAGAAGATTCTGGTAGAACATGAATTAAACCTGCAAAATAAAACAAAGGATAAATATCTCGGGAGAAATGAATGCTCAATAAACATATAATAATAATAATATAAAAATGGATGGCGTTATAAATACTTTGGCGTACAGGGCCCACATATTCCAAATAGCGTAGTCCACACTCTGTAGGTTGTGCCACCACCATTCTGAAACGATTATGCACATTCTGTCTGCTTGTCCATCTCTTGCAGCGTCGAGCTACGTGTCTCGACATAATGCTGCTCTCCGCGTGCTCTACTATCAACTTAGACATGCCTATGGTATTAACCAAATACCGGTTATACCGTACGTCCCTTCTGACATAGAATCGGTGGTAGAAAATTCCAAGTGCCGAATTTATTGGAATTACTCCTTCCCCACCTCAAGGTTACTGACAGCCACTAAGCCGGATATAACCCTCCTGGATATCGGGACTAAACAGATGTTTGTGATCGAATTCTCAAGTCCAGCTGAAAAGAATATCTTTCTCGAGGAGGATGAAAAGAGGTGCAAGTATATGGACCTCTTGTCCGAGCTTAGAAAGCTGTATACCGGGTATAAAGTTAAGCTTGTAATCCTGATAGTTGGTGTTTTGGGTGGTATGAAAGCCTCCTGTCGAAGGGAAATCGAGTCCATTCCCGTCTGCAGATCTTCTGCCAACTCTTTGATCTGCAGGATACAGAAAGCAGTGCTGCTCGGGTCACTCCGCATTGTGCGGGCACTGGATATAGCGTAATTTCCGCGGCTGCATATCGCCAGGGTTTGGGATGCAGTCGTGTGTATTTAGCTCCACTAGTCTCTAGTATGA
This sequence comes from Liopterus haemorrhoidalis, assembly GCA_963971575.1. Taxonomy (NCBI): domain Eukaryota; kingdom Metazoa; phylum Arthropoda; class Insecta; order Coleoptera; family Dytiscidae; genus Liopterus; species Liopterus haemorrhoidalis. The sequence continues at coordinate 6,811,165 of OZ020626.1, read as the reverse complement.
CGCGGCTCAAAAGGTTGCTGAAGTTTGAGATTAGTGGACGCTTGTCAAGACCTGACAAACCCCATAATAATAATATATATATATAAAGTTGCAAAAAAAAAATATTATTTAATAAGCGAGGTTAATTTTCAAAGTTATATTTTTTCGAACTAATAATTTTTAGTTTCTTAACAAAATTAAAACACTCCGTCAATGCGCGCATTGAATTTTAGGCAGTTCCGTCATTTTTTTTTATGTGAAGAGCGGAAAAGGCTTTCAAAATTGTACGATGAAGCCATAAGGGTGTTGCTGCTGCTTGAAATAAGCTATCTTTATAAAGACTTTTCACTTTAAAGATCTTTAAAAAAATTTACAAAAATCGGTTGAACCCCGAAAGCGGTATCAAATATTTTCAGACATAAAATAGTTCTAATATTAAAGAAGAATTAAACTACAGTTCTCCAAAACATGATGTTAAAATATTTTCAATGTAATTCCCTAGTTCCCTAATGAATTTTTTATAAATTTTGCCAGTTACTATTTCTTATTTTATGCAGTTTATGAATTTTTTATATACATCATGTGTTTACTAGTCTTTTAATCAATACCACGATATATTATTAAATATTTTTCGATGCCAATATTACGAGATGGTAGTGATATCAATACAAAGTATCGATCCCTTCGATACCTCAGTGCTGACTGCACTAGTTAACATAACTAGTTAAGTAATCGATGCCACGTAGTATCTATACTTTTTTCTAGTACCAATACCGGCATTGGTAATATTAAATGATACCGATACCAATACAAAATATCGATATCTGCGATTGACAATTACATTTCTCTGCAATTTTGAGAGTAATTAGTTCGTTTTTCCTCACTCTCTGGTCTAGAGGGAAATATCGTTGAACACAAATATATTTTGGGGTAATACCCAACAAAGTTCGCCAATCACTGTCCAAGAGCGTTATAAACTGATCAAAAATTGAATTCGTCGTCTTTTTTTAAGCATTATATATTGATAAAACATTGAAAAATATCGGTATGAAGATTACCTGGACTATTTCCATCATTTCCTCCAAAAGGTACAGTCTGTCCAGGTCTCAAATCTTTAGCTGGGACATGAATAAGACCACTTCCACTATAAGTGCTATCTCCTGGTTTCTGTGGAGTGTATTGGTTGGCAATATGACTGGCTACCGTAGGTCCATGACTAGGAGCTCCAGGTCCAGAGGTGAAGTATGTGTTGGAATTCGAAGAAGTTGCTGAAGAAGCTGCTGATGATGCTGAAGATGAGGAAGAATGGTAGTATGTTGGAAGACGACAACAAACTTGGGTGTTGACATTGCAGAATTGGTCCTGAAAGAAATAAAAATATATATATATATTGAAGAGTTTAAATAAATAATATAATAATAATAATTTATTTTCAATAATACATACAAATAATACAATAAATTAATGTACAGTTTTATTTTGTTATGTTACAATAATGAAAATAAAGAAGTAACACCACAATGAATGTTGTTCAGTGCGTGGCGATAGTTTTTAATATAAATATTACAAAAATGTAGTGAACTGTATATATACAAGTAATATGATTAATAGAATGAAAAAATATTAATATAATGAATAAACATTAATATTTAATTTATAAAATTTGAATAATGTGGAAGAACTTTTTAAATAGTATTTTAGGCTACGTCTCGAGTAATGCTATACTGTCGGTATAGTCCATTACTGAAAGCCATTTTTTAACATTGCTCCTATAATTTAAAACGGATAACTGAATGTTATTATTTTTTAAATAATTATTAAAGGCATTGTATATTTTACTGACAAAATAAGAGTAGTAATATTTGGATTTTGTTTTGTTGAATTTTCTGGTTACGGCTTGATTAGATGACATATTTCTGGTAGAGTATGAGTGATCCAAGAATGTTACAATGGCAGGATTTTTAATTAGGTTTGCAGCAATGGCTGATATATATAATTTATTAAAATTGAATATATTAGATTCTGAAAATAACAATTTAGACGAGTATCTTACGGTTTTATTATACATTATTTTCATAATCCTTTTTTGCAGGACAAGTATTTTATTTTTATATAGTTTAGCCGCACCACCCCAAACAAGAATAGGATATTGCATTAAAGATTGTACAAGACCGAAGTAAAAGGTTTTTAAATTTAATGAATTGAGTATATTCTTTAATTTTTTGAATATGTAAAGAGTTTTGCGCAAATTTTTAGCCAATCTCTCAATATGGTGATCCCATCTCAAATGTTGATCTATTATAATGCCAAGATACTTTATTCTATCTTTTCTAAACAGAGCAACAGAGCAATCACAATTACTGTAGTCATTACACATGTGGAGGATTATTTTATCAAGTTCAGGCTGAGAGTGCCTATTGCATGAAAACGATATAGATGAATAAGGCTGTTAACTTTTGATAAAACGTTATGAATAAATATAAAAATAAAAAACACACACACATACACTTGGTAATATTCTAAAACATATTTGTCAACGTATAATTGGTTAGAGAAGTCGGCTTACGGGGATGCAAACTTGTCAAAAAGCTTTTAATATCTGCCAAGAATCGAAAGGCTAGATTAGAATTTGCAAAACAGCATATAAACTGGTCAGTTAAAAATGGAAAACATTCCTCTTTTTGGATGAGATCAAATTTAATTTGTTCGATTCCGATGGTATAAAGTGGATTCGACGTCCTATCAACAAAGGAATGGATCCAATATATAGTAAACCAAATATAAAACACGATGGGGGTAGTGTGATTGTGTGAGGATGTTTCTCGGGTTTCGGTATAGGTACATTAATTAAAATCAGTGGCATAATGAACAAATTTTATTATAAATATGTCCCTGAAATGTATTTTCCAGCATTACAACACACCTCCGGAGTCGCCAAAGATTGCTTAAGAACAAATAAAATTAATGTGTTGAAGTGACCAGCTCAAAGCTCTGATTTAAATCCCATAGAGAACCTCTGGTATGAAGTTGATAGCAAAATAAGAGTAAAAAAATACAAAAATAAGAACGAAATATTTTTGGCACTAAGAGACTTATGGCAAAATTTAAATCATGACATTTTTGACCCATTATGTTTTTATAACATTTAAAACAAATTTTTTTGTAAAATTTATGTAAACAATATTTTTTTTTTTCTAAATGACTTAAGCCGCATTCAGAGCTCTTAAATCAATAGCTTATACACTGTAGCTTATAGACTGTTTACTGTCACTAGAAGTTTGACATACTGTAATACGTGAAACCGTTCAGACCTCTAAATTCAATACGTTGTTCGTTGTGCATTGTGGATAAGTTTCTAAACTTATAGCAAGTGAGAGGTTTGAGACAGACATATAAACACATTGTCTATCGCATTCTATCAGTGACCGTAATTATCGAATGCCTTTACATAACTTAACATAATGTCATCATTAATAAATCTTGCTCAAAATTACAAAAAAAAGTACAGTAAATATGATCAAGTTAGGTGATTAGGTAGTTAAAATCTAAGACAACAGAATTATAAGAACGGTAATACATATAAAACATTTTACGAAGCCAAGTAGTTGGTTTCAAAAAACAGAGATGACTGTCTATTCGTAACATATTAATTTCTAACTTGCTATGAACGGTACAACGTTACAATAATGCATAGAAACATAACTTACAGCTAACAAAGAACAGTCTACAACCTGTTAATTTAAAAAGCTCTGAATGCGGTTTTACTTCCTGACAACGATACAAAAATCAAATTTGTATTATCAAATTTATCATACAATAAAAAATATTAAAATTTTTAAAATGTTTCTCTACTTATGGTCGAGAGTATATATATCCCAATCTTATTTTTTATTACCTAGTGGGACATATATGTCCCACCACCCTATGTAAATTTTCCTGCAAATATAGTTTTTAATTTATTTGTAATTGTATCTAAAGGTATACATACAGATTAAACTAAACAACGCAAAAAAAACAAATTGAGACTCAAAGGGTTAAATCTTGTTCTCTATAAACTACAATATTCATAGTACATCAACTTAGACCAAGATATAATCATCGGCGTGTTATGTAACTGAATTTTAAAAAAATCCATTCAGCAACTTATAGCCAAACCGAGAATAATTTTACCAGCAATCAGTTTAAATCCTAAGCTATACCCAGTTGAGTACATTCCTTGATAAATATCTGAACAAGTTTTTAATGGAAACACTGTAAGATCATCTTCAAAATTTCACAAGTTGTTTACGTTTGGTAAACTTATATTGGTTTATGCAACTATGCGCTTTCGCAGAGGTCAGAGAAGATGTCACTTTCGGCAGTGGAATGTGGGACAGTCGCCGAGCCACTGTCGTAACACTGCCTGCCTCAGGCAATGTCAAGGCTAGCTTAAAAGTGAAATTTACAGTGAAACCAAATGTGGGTGGAAACGCATAAGAAATATAGTAATATATAGTATGGGAAATGAAAGAAAAACTAACAATAAATGTAGCTTTAGATGTACCTATAAAGATTGGCTGTTTAACAATACGTCGAGACCTTAAAATAAAAGTGTATTTTTATCATTCAGGTACAAGATTGATGCTTGAACTTTTTTATTTATTTTTTTATTTTTTTATTTTATTAACGGCCTTTGTTAACTAGAACAATGAGCCAGACATGGTATTTGTTCAATATTTCCTAACTCAGGATAACACAAGTACACAAGAAGGAAAGTATAGTGCAGAGGGGTCCGTCTCTGCGGGATTTATACAAACTGGAATCAGACCATCGGAAGGGAAGACAGTAGCGATGTACAGTTAATTCTAAGAACAGTTTTAAATGTCTAGCTTTATGTTGTTGAGAAATTTTATTACGTATTTGTAAATTTTTTGCTTGAACTTGATTTTCTCAAAATGGACATATTGTCACATTCAACCCTTTTATTTTACGGTAGCGACGTATATCTTCCAGATATTAAAAGTTTATTGCATAAAACTAACAATCTGAAATAAAATAAGCAACAATTTAAACTACAAAATTAGCAGGAAGTTTTAATCTATCTAATAGTATTTTACGATTAAATAGATAGAGTTTTGAGTAAGACTAGGTTTTTGTGGGTTTCAAATAACTTTTATATTTATATAGTTCTGTGTATAATATTTCCAAAATGAAATGGCCACCCCCGCTCTCTGATTCCAATAATGGCTGACAGTATAACCATTATACCTGTTGAGTTTATGGTTTTGTTAATAGTAGTTGACAGGACCGTAATAATTATTTAAAATAAACTTGTTTTCTTATATGCTGTTTAGAGTGAACTGTAAATAAACGAAAATCTCCTTTATTTATAAAGATACAAAAAATCTTCAGAACAAAAGTTAAACTAGACAAAAAGGCCCATCTAAAGGTTACTATAAGAATTCTGAGGCACTTCCGGTTTCACCGGAAATGATGTCAACTTTTGATCTAGCATAGGGAATCGATAATTTTATATTTTTTTCCTAAAAGTACATTAAATTAGCTTTACAATGACACCAAAAAGTCATATTTTTATGTTAACCATTTCAAAATGGCGACCATTTATTTACAAAATAATAATCAACATAAGTTTTACAAAGGTGAACGTAGCAAGCTTTGAAAACAATAAAAAAAGAAACAAAATATCTCTAAAATAAACTGTTATAACTAGTTATTATATGAAATAACATGAAATAACTTAAATAACGACGATAGAAGATTTAGAAGAAAGGGTTATAAGTGCAATCCGGGATATCCAAGAGTGTACTCTTATAAGGGCGATGGAAGAGTTTTTATTAAGAATGAGAAAATGTGTGGACAATAATGGTGGTTTGATCGAACATTTGTATTTTTTTTTTTTTTGTAAAATAATTGTAAAAAGTAATAGTTTTTTTTCTAAATAGTCAAATAGTTTATTTTAGAAATATTTTGTTTCTTTTTTATTGTTTTCAAAGCTTGCTACGTTCAACTTTGTAAAACTTATGTTGATTATTATTTTGTAAATAAATGGTCGCCATTTTGAAATGGTTAACATAAAAATAAGATTTTTTGGTGTCATTGTAAAGCTAATTTAATGTACTTTTAGGAAAAAAATACAAATTATCGATTCCCTATGCTAGATCAAAAGTTGACATCATTTCCAGTGAAACCGGAAGTGCCTCAGAATTCTTATAGTAACCTTTAGATGGGCCTTTTTGTCTAGTTTAACTTTTGGACAGAATATTTTTTGTATCTTTACAAATAAAGGAGATTTTCGGGGTGCCCTGTTTCAAACAAACACCTGTATACATATTGTTATTAATTTATTTCAGATTGATAGTTTTCTATAAGAAACTATATGGTTGTGCGCCCCCTATTAATGCCTTGTTTTAAGGAAAAATTCAGTTTCAACATTAAGGGATAATTTACTTTTTTAAAAACTAATTATGAAGGCTGTACTGTATTCCAAAACTTATTTTTAAAGCTTTTTGCAATTTAAAATGCTTTATTTATTTGCGTTTTGTTTTAGTCAGTGTTTTAAGATTGTCAATATTTCGTTAAAAGAAAAGTAAGAACAAATTGTACGACATTCATTTTATACCATAAAGAAAAAAAAAATCTAGTAGCATAGGGCATGTTTCTTAATTCAGCTCTAAATCTAGCGCATAAAGCACAAATCTAACAAACCGTTTCTTAATTCAGCGTAAAATTCTAGCAGGTTGTTTCTTATTACAGCACTAAATGTCCGCTAGGTACTAGCGCTAGATAACGAATCTAGCGGTTAATAAGGCTGCTAGCTGCTAGAATTTGACATTTGATGTAATAGTTTTCTGCTGTCACGCCCTGTTTATCTCAAATTTGTATATATGGCAATTCCTAACAATAATTTGGTATTGTACACGCTTCAATATAACGATACACTCATGACGGCGAATGTGAAAATCCATATCGTTATAAATTTTTACTACATTTTTCGCATAATTCATTATTTGCACCCTTTTTGTCTTTTGAAACAGATATAAAAATTCTAATTCTTCTAAATCTTTAGTACAGTATTCTTCATCACTTTCTTCTTCTGAACCTGATGATGATTGAAGAAATCGTTTCATTACATAAAATGTCATCTTTACTAAGAACTACATAACCTCCTTGAAACCTAGCAACAAGCTAGCAAGTCGTTTCTTTATTTTTGAAATTTTGTATTTAGCGCATTAATCTAGCAACACAGTGACAATCTAGCGCTAGAAATTAGCACTAAATTGTTAGCTGAATTTAGAAACATGCCCATAGCAGTAGACAGATTTTTGTCTATATATAGCATTGAAATCTCTAGGTTTGTGTCTTGGTTTACCGTTGAAGTATCTAGGTTTAAGTCTTGATATTGCGTTGAAGTATCCAGGTTTGTTTTAATTTAGCATTGAAGTATCCAGGTTTGTGCCTTGATTTAGTGTGGAAGTCTCCAGGTTTGTGTCTTGATTTATTTAGTGTGGAAGTCTCCAGGTTTGTGTCTTGATTTAGTGTGGAAGTCTCCAGGTTTGTGTTTTGACTTAGCGTTGAAGTTTCCAGGTTTGTGTCTTGATTTAGTGTTGAAGTCTCCAGGTTTGTGTCTTGATTTAGCGATCAACTCTTCAGGCGTGTGTTTTGATTTGGCGTTTAAGTCTACAAGTTTGTGTTCTTATTTAGCGTTAAAATTTCCGGGTTTATATCTTGATCTAGAATTGAAATCTCCAGGTTTGTGCTAGTCTACTATAACTCTTTGTTGTATGTCTATGTTGTGACAGACATTAGCAAGTTCGTGTCCTTGCTATAACTTTCACACAATGCAAACAAACTCATCTGTGAAATAATCACACACGCGTGATCAATTATCTAACATCTTCATTGTCATAAACTTGACATTGAATAAAAGATAAAATTATATATTTATAAATTTAAATTATTAGTTCACACTTTGTTCAATTCGACATGGCATAATTAAATTTTAGACCGTGAAGTTAACGCGCACACTCGAATTAATTCGAGTAGGCTTCATTTATCACAGTGGCGACATACAGCAACAGACCGCCATTTACTGTCCAAGCTTAAAATATTGGATGTATAGTGAATTTTTTATATCGGTCAACATTTCCATAACTATCGTTAATTAACAGCAAAGTAAAATAAGTTTCTTTTAAAATAGAACATTCTCACCAATAAATAGAATGATATGTAACTACAACAATAAATTTCAACAAATGGATATTTACTATTTACCGTAGTTAAAATTTAAATATGGTTTATAAGAAGCACAAATTTGAATTTTATTATGCTTTATACAGGGTGTTAGGTAAATGTCCGGCACAATTTTAAAGGCAGCATTGTTGAACCATTTAGAGCTAAAAAGTCCTCAACCATTTTTGGATAAGATGCGTATATCACTTGATAATCGATGCAGTACCACCGTTTAGGAACCACTAATATTTTGTCTGTTACAACAATCACATATGTGACTGAGATAAATAGAAACCATGGAAACAATACCGTAATTTTATTTCAACAAAATGCTTTTTCAATTTTATGAAGAAAAAAAAAAATACAAACAAAATTTTGCATTCCAGTAGGTTCTTCAATTTGTTCTAATACCTCTTCAACGACATCCAATTCCATTGGTTTTCCTAATTTACTTCCCTTTGGCAAAACAGATCCAGTTTCGCGTAATCGTTGTGCTACCACTTCAAAAGTTTTTCTGTTTGGGTGCCTTCTATTCGGAAACCGTTCAGCATATCGTCGTTCTGCTTCCACAGCATTGCCGACACATTCCCCATACACAAAATGCATGTCTGCATATTCTTCAATTGTGTAATGTGACATTTTTTTAACAAAATCGGAACAAACTTTTAGATTATAACGCACACGTACTTTGATATTCTATTATTGAACTACAATTAAAATATTTTCTTCTCTATGGCAACTACACAACTTCTGGATTAATATGGAAAATAAAAAAAGGTCATTGGTTTTCAAAATTTGGGGCATCTTTTTGTTTGTTTATTTTTGTACGAAATTCACATTTTAGAGAAAATTGGCAAAGGAAAAATCGATTGCATTTTACGTCACCATGTCTTTTAAATTGTGCCGGACATTTACCTAACACCCTGTACATGTATCACTTATTTTATTTTATTATGTTTTCTTGGTCCTATTGGATTCCAATTTGTCACTCTATTTACCCACCTTGCTTCCATAACTCTCCTAACATGGCCGTGTTAGACGAGTCTCTTGTCTATGTGTGTTAAGATGTTCTTTTCTACATCCATTCTCCTTCTCATCTTTTCATTTCTGATCCATTCTTGTGGCCCTACAACAACTTTCCTAGTATTCCATTTCCGTTTTTGTGATTTTATTTCGAATCCTCTTGTTATTATTAATAGATTTTATTCCTGCCTTGCGGCTTCGAATAGATTACATAGAATTACCCATTTGAATTAATCGAATCCTCTTGTTCATAACCCAGTTCTCTGCTCCATATGTAATAATGCTTTGGACTATAGTTTTATATATCGTAGTTTTGGTACTTTTTGTGATTCTTCTTTCCCAGAGAACTGGATTCAGTAGCTCAATACATGTTCTTGTTTGTTCCAGTCGGCTATTTTTTTCTTGTTCCGTCGATGCATTTTTTGAGATTGTGCATCCAAGATATTTGAATCTATTACACCCTTTTATTTGCAGATCAATCAGGATTTACAAGTCTTGAACTTCTTCTTTATCTGTTCATAGGTACTACGTTTATAGATGTTGATTTCCAAACCAGCTTTTTCATATTTTTCTTTCAATAACAAACTGGTCATCTAAAAACTAAGAGTTACTCGTTCCTGACTAAGTTGCCCATTCTCTCGCATTTTCTTCTTTATTTTTTCCATGCGGATCTCATCGGTTACGTGACAAAAAGGTTGAGGAATGCTGGTTTATAACATCATGGATACCAATTCTATGTTTTCATTTATTAGCTTAACTAATTATTAATTCGTTTCTTTATTAATATAAATATTTATTTTTCAGAATAGTGTGAATTCTATCCCACATTAATGACATCATTAAATTAAGTAACTAGGCTTGGCAACCCACAAATATGACTCACAGTTGACGGGACATTCAAGGGGACATACAGCCTTCTTGGATGAGTTCCAAGGGAAAATTGAAAAACCTTGAATGTTATGAAACACTTTATTATTGAAAATAGGTTCAGAGGTCGATGAAAATTTGTAAGATAACAAAGTACCTTGAGATGAATTGATATTAAAACTTAATTTAATTTGACAGTTGGTTATTTTGACGTTTTTAGAGATATCTAATTAAAAACACATTAATAATAGATAAGCAGATATCTGAAAAGATGATACTTTTTTTTTTTGGTTGTTTTGGTCTTGACATTCATTGCCCTTAACCAATATTGTATTAACTTTTGAGAGTTCTAATTTTTATATTATTTTCAATTATAAATTTGTAGATTAATGTCCATATTTTTATGTTGTTACGATTTAGAATGAAGGGTATATTAATTGGAAACATCAAGTTGTTTTGGAGAGGTTCTTGAAATAACACTCTTCGGCTATTGTCATATTGGAGGCATGATATTACTATCATGCCTCCAATAGTGCCTCCTAAGTGATGGGCGTCCTGGGTCGATCACATACGCATTTATCGGTATCAGTAGGGTGACCATTCGTCCCGCATTTTAACATTTTGTCCCGCATTAAGATGCGTCCCGCATTTTAACATTTTGTCCCACATTGTCCCGCATTTTGGATTTGGGAGGTGAGGACTTTTTTTTGCTCTTTACTTGGATTTTGGGAGATGAGGACCTTTTTTTTTGCTCTTCACTTAGATTGGGAGGTGAGGACCTTTTCTTTGCTCGACACTTGGATTTTGGGAGATGTGGACCTTTTTTTTTTGCTCTTCACTTAGATTTGGGAGGTGAGGACCTTTTTTTTTTCTCCGTCCCGCATTGCCTTCTTAAGAAAATGGTCAGCCTAGGTATCAGACATGTTAATTTTATATAAGTGTTGTTTTGAAAGGTTTTGATTGAATTTGAGTCTACAAATAGTTGCCATTAATCCTCTTTTTAAATCAGGTGTAAACCATAACGAGGTAGGTAGTTGTGGATGGATCAGACCATAGTGTCTGCTTTTATGTTGTATAGAATTTTGGTATTCTGTATTCCATTCATTTCTCAGTATTCGTTTGAGTTGTGATATCTCGTCATTGGAGATAAAATAAATGTCCTAAGATATCCCTCTGGTTATGGCTTCTTTAGCTGAGGCGTCAACCTGGTTCTTATGAATTATTTCAGAATGGCCTTTGACCCATATTACTTTTACTTTTACATTTATATTTTGAAGTTTTTTATGATGTTTATAATTTTGTATATTATTTCCGGATTTTTATTGCTGAAATTAGGGTGTTTTAATTCCTGTATAACCGATTTGGCAGATGACACTTTAGTGTACAGTGATATCTCAACAAACTAATTTAATTCGTTCCACGAAGTGATTCTTAGTACGCAGAGGCGTCGAAAGACGGAGGAAGCTGGTACAAATTACCGGTGCTCAGCCTGACTGCAAGACTGCAAGGCCTGAGACTGGGTTCTTTTTTTTTACAAATCGCTATAAAAGAATATGCATTAAATTTTGCGTGAAAAATTAAATCAAGTTCTTTAAAGTAGTGGAAATATTGCAGAAGCCATTTGGTGAGTCGAGTATGTATTAACGAACGATTTACAAATGGTATAAACGCTTTCAAGATGGCCGTGAATCAGTTGAAGATGGTGATAGAGTTGGGAGACCCATCACTTCAATCAGCGGAAAAAACGTGGAAGAAGATATGAAAAAAATTCTAGATAACCGTCGAATTACAATTACAGAGGTTGCTGAGGAACTTGGTGTACCGTATGGTTCATGCGAAGAAATTTTCACTAATGTTTTGGGCATAAGGCGAGTGCAGCAAAATTCCGAAATTGTTAAATTTTGAACAAAAGTGTGTCGTAAAAAAGTCCTTCAGGAAATGATCAATGGTGTTGTCAATGACTCAACAAGGCTCAATCATCTTAATGGAGGCTTTCAAATGAACCAAGATCCAAAAAAGCACGCCAAGTTTAAGTTAACCAACGAAATATAAGTTTTTCTCACTGTTTTTCGATTATTGTGGTATTGTGTACCATGAACAGGGTGTTTTTACAACAAGGTGTTCAAGTTTTGAAATAAACTTCTGAAAATGCAAATCCTTTTTCAATAATTTAAATGCCATTACATCTAAATATAATAATAAACTAATATATTTCCAAAAATACGTCAGGAAATGCTGTTTAAGAAGTTGTGGCAACGTACGAATAGGCTACCAACCTGTAGAAACCAAATGTAACAACTGAGTAATGCTTGCATGTTAGTTATATAACATTCTAACTTAGGAATCTAAATTAACCAAGTGTGGCGCCATTTTATAGTTATTTTGAATAGACTTTATATGTATTTTTAGAGAATTTATCCATATATCCTTCTGCGTGGCAATATTGAAAGTCTAATTAAAATTAAATAAAGCAAAAACAGTTTAATAAAAGTTTTTATAAGTATGAAACATCATAAATATGTTAATTTAAAGGTACAGCCTGTACCATAAATTATTATATAACATTTAAGTCGTTTAAGACATACTTAGGTTAGTCATGAAATCCGGTTATTAAGTAAATTTTCTTCGTCATTTTTAACATTACATGTGTTTAAATAATGTTTTAATGTTTATTTTTACTGTTTTTGTAGAAAAAATTAACGGATTTACACAAACAAGATTTGTATAGGGATATTATCTAAAGTCTCATATAAAATAATTATTTCACATATTAAGGGCCGTATTCATAAACGTTCATAATTGAATTTAATGATGATAATAGTGCATAATGATCATTAAATATTTTTTTTGTATTCATGAATGCCAATAATGTGTTATGATCATTAAATATTTCATTATATGTAATGTTGATATTGAAGTCCATTATAACATTACGCTCATTATTTTATTGATTAATTTATAATGTCACTGTCAAATATAATTCACGCCAAACATAATAAGAAGTAAGTCAGAACCAACGAAAAGTGTAATTAAGGATTCTTTTGAAATTTAGTATTGTTATGGATTCGTCGTCTGATTCTGACGTAAAATTTATAGAACAAGTTATTAATATTTTACCAAAATATCGTTTATTTCGAGACCGAACAAATCCTTTTGCAATGTTCAATGATATTGAATCTAAATTAAGATTCCGTTTAAATAAAATGACTATTGCAAATATATTACAAATTATTAGGGAAGATTTAGAAAAGGCCACGATGAGAAACATGCCTATAACCCCAATTAATCAGTTACTAGTAACCCTAAGATATTTTCAGGTTTCACATTGATTTGATCAGTTTTTTTACTCTCTATTGTACATATGTATTCTTCTAATATATGAAGTATTAAACTGCACTCGTTAGTCGTGAAGTTCTTACGTTTTTGCCTTTTTTCCATTTTGTAAATTCAAATGACAAGTGACACTGAGAGCAATATTTTTAAATTTAGTTTTTGCAATATTTTTTCTTGACATAAAATAGTAAAAAAATGAAAAACATCCCTAGTAATTTTGTATTATGGTCTTTACATAATTACTCATTTGCATTATGGACGTAATAAAATGTTTGATTAAAATTTGTTCATTATTTTTATGAATAGCAATAGAAATATTACCATTAACTATATTATGTTCATTACAAAATGTACGATTATGGACTGTTTTATGAATACGGTCCTTAGACATCCAGAATTATGTTGGCTTCTTACACTTATTAAATACCTAAAAAACCCTGAAATGTATAAAAATTTACACTTCACATCAATTGTTAAAATATCCCTACACAAATCTTGTGGGTATAGGCTATTTCAAATATTTATGTGGGACTAGATTTTGCAATCTATTTACTTTCATCGTTTGAATCATTCTCTTTGACAGTTTTGTTTAAGCTTTGCAAATCATTCTTACAATTAACATTTTTTGGTTAAGGTTAATATCATTTTAAAATGCCATTTTCTTTATATTTTGTGTCATTCTTAATACAAATTTCCCATTTATTTATTTTTTGGTCATTAAAACAGGTAAAAAAGTATTTTATTTTTGACACAAGTAATTCGTTTCCATGGTTTCACTGTTGTAATTTAAAATTTTCACATACCAAACGTCAAACATGAAATAACTCAAGCAAGGTCCATTCTCCTGACAACCTAAAAGAACAAATTTCCCATTTAGTTCCGCCTAAACGTTTGGAATAGCCTGTATATTTTAAGTAAATGAAATTTTGTGTTTCATTGTCTTCAAACATTCTTTGGTTATTCATTTCTTTGTCTATTTATTTATCTTCATCGCCTACTGACTTGAATGACAAATTAGATTTATAATTTAATTCCAAGAATGACTTATTAAGTATGCGGCTAAAAATAAACATTATTATATCGTCATCCTAGAATTGATTTGTTTAATAACCATTTTTACCAAAAATGAGTTATGACCCTTATCTTACGATAAGGGTCATAACATTACTGTCGACAAAAGTTGTGAAAAACTATACAAGCAGAACAAATTGTAGTGTTTTTGGTTATCGTTCAAGAAAGGCCAAATATAAGCATCTTAGTATTCTTTTACTTTTCCTAAGAAAAATGGAATGAAAATTAATATTAAGTTAAAATTAGGAAAAGATTTGGTTTTGGTCAGGAGGAAGGCGTTGCACTTTTTCTCTAAAACAATTAGGGAAGTAGGAAATAGCATACTTATTATTTTACATGTTAAATCACTATGGCCGACAAGCCAATTCACTACCCCTGTATATTTGTTTATCGGTTCTCTGTCGATCGATCGTCATCTGAATTCTCAACGAGTATAGCCCAGACAAATTTTGAAATAGACTACTGAAAATGCAAGTTTATTTTCAATAAATTAAATGCCATTACAACTAAATATAATAATAAACTAATATATTTCCAAAAATTTAAATTAAAATCAAATTTTTCGATGACACTCATAAAAATACTTTGTCCTAATCAACATATTTCCTTATTTGCATAGCACAGAAAATTCATCTTCTGGCCTTCAATAACTCTGAATAATTCATGTCCAAATTTTTTACAAGGCAAAAACGAGATATTTTAAAATAACAAAATTCTTAAAAGAGTTATGTGTGTTTTGGATTTGACAACATATTTGATTTTACGATTTTGTAAATTATATTTTGACCCATATTTTAAATATTTTGATGTCATTTGAAATTTATTTATTGGTAGTAAAAATTATGTAAATATTTTTCAAAAGTTTAAAGAATTTTAGTGAAACTGACAGTGAATAGTTTTAATAAAAAAATCATCAATGTTATTCGGTCCAATATGTCCAATATTGGACCGAATAACATTGATGATTTTTATAAGTCTTCCTTATTATAAGTCTTCCTTATGCCAGATCCACACCAAACCGACAACACGAAAACAAAAACAAAAACAAAACAATTCAATGTTTAAAGTACTGACGGCTCTAGGACTATGCAACTGGAAGGGCAATCCAAGTTTAAATAAAAAAATTGATGTGAAGTGTGAATTTTCACACATTTCAGGGTTTCGCAGGTATTTATTAACTGTGTGATGATTATTTGGGATGCCAAAACAAATTTTATGTCAAAATATGTTTTTATGAATTTTAATTCGAATGCCTACTACCATTATTTAAGTTTCTAAATATGTGCAGTATTTTTTTAAAATTTTTTATATAGCAAGGTTCATTAAGATTTTGAAAATTGCGCCTATGGCTTCCATTGGTTGCTTAAATCATAAGCCCCGCCCTCTGATACCTTCCAATATAGAATTAAATTATAATTTCAACACTTCCCACTGGTTATTAAATTTACGCTTTTAAAAATTAAATGCATCATTTACCAAAATATAACTAGAATTTTGACAAAATAATTTAAACAAAATAAAAATGCAAAAAAAAAACTGAAAAAATAAAAATTGACGGGATTTGAACACAGTTTCTTACAGTAGCTTCAATTCACTAAGCAACAACGCTACCACTGTGCTATACAGGATCACTCGTTTACTATGTTAAATAGCGGATTAAATATATTACATATTTTACTTAAAAACACAAAAAATGCGTTATTTTCCGAAAACATAATCTGATCAAAAATTCCTGTTGTACTATTCCGGTTCACACCAATGTACATTACTGAGAATTTTTTCAAATTTTTAGTTTAAACCATCTGGGCTACAGGGTGTGGGACAATTTTTTTTGCATAATTTTGGCAAAAATCGCTTCAAAATAATTTATTTTGCAAAAATAAAAATTTGATCGTTAATCCACGTACCAAGGGCACATTTGATACCCTACTCAAAATTATAAAAAAATATTTTTTTTTTCGATGAGCACATATTTGTTTATATTTTTAGGGGGATATGTTTTTTAGATGTTTTAGTATTTTGCCTATGTGCGGGCCAAAGAGTTGTATAAGCATGCCAAATTTCAACTCTCTAGGTTTAGCCGTTTGGCTACAATTTTTACCGAACAGACAGACAGACAGACAGACAGACAGACAGACGACAAAATGCCAGTATAAGGGTGTTTTGGTCATACCTACAAAACCTTTAAAACAAGCTGTTAGGATTTAAAGATTTAAAATATATAAATCAAGAAAATTATTAAATAAGAATCTTTAAATAAATATTAAAAATATTGATTTAAAAATATAAAAAGATTATCTTTTCTTGTAGGGGCTTCTCCATTTGTCTTTACATAAAAGCAGCTCTTGATTTATCACGCAGACTAGAGCCATAAATCAGGTAACAGAAAATAATAAATAAATCAGCATCTCCAAATTACAAAGACTTGATTTTTAACAAAATATTTTATGTAAAAAAAAATGTGAATTCAAATTTTTATTTACAATAAAAAATAAATTAAAAAGCTGTAATACTTGTCATATTTAAAATACAAAAAATATATTTTTAATTTTTTTAAAATATTTACCTTGACTTTTAAATGAATTTATTTTTTAATTTATATTTTATTATTTTTGTTATATTACAAATATATGATATCATCGGATGTCATTTCAAATTTTTAATTTTTTTAATCAATTAATTTTAATTGTATATAGGAGAATTTGAAAGTTGTTTGTTATTTATAATTATTTTAAACTTATTTTTATAGATTGCTCTTTCATTAAATTCTAGATCTAGACACACAGGAAAAATAATTAATTGTATACTTAGCAATGCATTTACCAACACTTGACGATGTTAACTAAATTGTTAGACTGAACAAAGCTTTTTGAAACTGGATCTTTAAATTGCAGACCCAAGAGCTAAATTAAGCCAGAAATTTTATTGAACAATGGAACACATTAGTCTGGAATCTACAGGTAAAAAGTTTCTTACTTTTCAATGCTCAATCAATATGCAAATTTGGTAATTTCAACATGTAATGAAGAGGAAAACCGGGAGACTATAACACACGATGGAGACACATACCAATATACATTAACGTATGATCCAGACTCGAATATGGAGCTTACAAGGCTGTCAAAATTTAAACGAGATTTTTAACGCTTAATCAGAATTCAAACCGTCATATTAACAAATCAGCTGTTGAATACGAGGGCATAACTAAATTTTAAAACTTATGTTTGAACGATATTTCGAAAAACAAATCATGCCAAATGTACAGTCTGTATAATAAGACGTCCTTGTTAATTTTTGGCGAACTATTCGCTACTCCAAATAACAGTGAGACATCCGGTGGCAGCTTGGTAAATCAAACAGAAGCGTATATTTCTATAATATTTGTGTGTTGTCAGTGGCGGATCTACATACGGGCTAACAGGGCTTAAGCCCTGGGCCCCCGATCCGCAAGTGAGGATATATTCTATTACTGTGGATTTGGGAGGTGAAGACCTTTTGTTTTGCTCTTCACTTAGATTTGGGAAGTGAGGATCTTTTTTATTTTGCTCTTCTCTTAGATTTGGGATGTGAGGACCTTTTGTTTTTTAGGGTTTTGTAGGTATGACCAAAAAACCCTTATACCGCCATTTTGTCGTCTGTCTGTCTGTCTGTCTGTCTGTCTGTCTGTCTGTCTGTCTGTCTGTCTGTCTGTCTGTCTGTCTGTCTGTCTGTCTGTCTGTCTGTCTGTCTGTCTGTCTGTCTGTCTGTCTGTCTGTCTGTCTGTCTGTCTGTCTGTCTGTCTGTCTGTCTGTCTGTCTGTCTGTCTGTCTGTCTGTCTGTCTGTCTGTCTGTCTGTCTGTCTGTCTGTCTGTCTGTCTGTCTGCCTGTCTGTCTGTCTGTCTGTCTGTCTGTCTGTCTGTCTGTCTGCCTGTCTGTCTGTCTGTCTGTCTGTCTGTTCGGTAAAAATTGTAGCCAAACGGCTAAACCTAGAGAGTTGTGCAGAATATGTGCTCATCGAAAACAAAAATATTTTTTTTAAATTCTGAGTAAGGTATCAAATGAAAGCCCTTAGTACGTGGATTAATGATCAAATTTTTATTTTTGCAAAATAAATTATTTTGATGCGATTTTTGCCAAAAATGTGCAAAAAAAAATTTGTCCCACACCCTGTAGCCCAGATGGTTTAAACTAAAAATCTAAAAAAATTCTAATGGTGTGAACCGAAATAGTACAACAGGAATTTTTGATCAGATTATGTTTTTGGAAATTAACGCATTTTTTGTGGTTTTTGGTTAACAAAGTACAAAAGTTATACCAATGTAAGACACTCACATGCATGGCGTGCGATGGCTACATGCGTTAGAGCACTCTTAAACTGGTTGGAAAACGAAGGGTTTCGAGTTCGAGTACGGAGTGAATTTAATTTTTTCTGTTTTTTTTTTTGTTTTTTTATTATGTTGAAATTATTTTGTCAAAATTCTAGTTATATTTTGACAAATGTATTTAATTTTTAAGAGCGTAAATTTAATAACCAGTCTTATTATATGATTAACAGACGATAAATTATTTTAAAAATATCGTTCATTTTGCCGTGATTACTACAAAGTAAAATTTGTCCTACACACTCAGCATACCGCCTTCACTTATTATATACCTGCGAAACCCTGAAATGTGTGACTATTCACACTTCACATCAATTTTTTTGTTCTTCATGTAGATTTGGGATGGGAGGACCTTTTTTTTGCCCTTCACTTAGATTTGGGAGGTGAGGACCTTTTTTTTGCTCTTCACTTAGATTTGGGAACAAAACAAAAATATTACTTTAAAAAACAATACAAAAAAAGCACGTGTAGGGCCCCTTGGCATTTTTAAGCCCTGGGCCCCCAAAAAGCTAGATCCGCCACTGTGTGTTGTGCTGCAGTTTATGTGAATTAAGACGTATTTTTAAATAAAGTGACTTAAATAAAGTGCTTTTTTGCCGAAATATTGTTTGAACAGATAAATATTAAGAAAAAACTTCTGATATATACGCTTCTCGTCGGCCATTAACTGTCGTACGCAGTGCCGCCAACGTTAGTTTGAGTTGCGAATAAGAGAGAAATGGAAAAACTAGAAATAAATTAAAAATTTACTGTAAATATTATTACACTACTACATAATAATTAGTCCAATCTCCATTATTATCAATTATTGCTTGGCATCTTTTTGGTACACTTTCTGTCAGATTTTCGGTATACGGCTTTGGCAGTGATCTCCATATCTGCCGTATTTGACGAGTTAGCTGACTCAATTTTTTTTTTGTTCGAAGCTTATATATCATGTTTAGTTTCAGAAAAAACCACATCACTCCAATCGCGGTCTAAATTTTCCTTGGCCCAAGCGAGTCGTTTTTCGACAAGTTTCACCGATAACAATGGTTTTTGTTTGGTGCTCCTGAATTTAATACTATTTTCAATTAAACGACTTCTCAGGGTCATTAGACTTAACTTAATATTCTTTTTTAACAAAATTGCCTGATTTTTACGTAAAGATAACAAAGGATTATTTTTAAAAACGTTAAAAATCACTTTATCTTGTTTTTTAGTGGTCACTTTTTTTATTCAGGATTAGGTAAATCGTCAACATTTTTATTAATTTTATAACGTTTCACTCAATACTTCACAAAGTCTACTGACTTGTGCATATATTTTGCTGCACTTGAAAAGGACATTTTTAGCCCTTTTGGGTAGGTACATAAAAATACCGCTTCTAAACGTTTTGCAAAAATAACACTCATTAATACACAACGGGGCGTTGATGTTATTAGGTGTTGATGTTCTTATCATGTCTAAACCTGTTTAATATTTGTGCATATGCCTGATCATGAGTCATAAGCATGTATGTCTTATTATACAGACGATATATGAGTATTAAATATTAATTAATAGACTTACCCCAGAAACCTTTGATTGAAGAAGTCCTTCGCCATTTGTATTAATAATTCCATTATTGCACTGATATTTTTCAACACAGAAGTATCCTTGTCCTCCACACCTTAAAGTCAGTTGACCTTCAGCTCCAGTTGGATAATTTGTTGGTTGAGAACCAGTAGTACATCCAGGTTGTCCTGGGTAACACTTCTGTCCACTTTGACCAAACTGTCCTTGTCCAGCTTGTCCTTGCCCGGTCTGTCCTTGTCCACTCGGTCCTTGTCCAAATTGTCCTTGTCCAAACTGTCCTTGACCAGTCTGTCCTTGTCCAGTCTGTCCTTGACCAGTCTGTCCTAGCCCAGTCTGTCCAAATGATCCAAATTGTCCTTGAGATCCACAACCTGGTTTACCAGGGTAACAGTTGGATTGGGAAACACCAGAACCACTGGTACCACTGAAGGAACCTTGGAAGGAAGTTTGAGAGCAACCTGGTTGGCCTGGATAACAAGGACGGTCAGGGTGGGATGGGATTGGTTTGTTACAACCGGGTTGACCAGGTTGGCAACTTGGTTGACCAGCAGGTTGACCACAGCCGGGTTTTCCTGGGTAACATTGAGCTGTAACAAAAATAAAAAGTTATTATTAAAGAGTTATTATTTCTCTGCTGTTAAACATAAGATCAGAACTAATTACTATTTCTTTGTCGCCAAATTAGGACCAGACCTAAATTTGAGTTGAGATTAATTTAGATACCAATCATGTACGGTGAAAAAGACTTGAAACGGACAATAGATACAAATCTAGATGTTTCAACGATCACTCAATCACAAACCTGAAGACAAAATTAAAGAAACAAAACTGAATATCAAAATGACGTCCCTTGAGATGATTTTTCAAACTTGGGAAGAAAAAAAGTCACAAGGACTCAAGTCAGATGAATAAGGAAACTGAGGAGCCAAAGGAATGTTTTTACTGGCCAAAAACTCGTTTATTGAAATTGCTGTGACAAGGCGCATTGTATGTCCCCAATTCATTGGTCAAAATCTAATGAACGGTAGTGTGAGTCAAATTCAACTCTTCCCCGATCATTCTGACTGTCAACCGACGATCTGAACGCACAAGATCTCAGATTCTATCGACATTTTCATCGGTTCTTCAAGATTGAAGCCTTCCGCTGCGTGGTTCATTTTCAATCAACACTCTTCCTTCTGAAAATGATTTAAAACACCAAAAAACCTGGGTTCTTGACAAAACACTGTCTCCGTAGGCCTGCTGAAGTTTTGCAAAAGTTTCCGTTGCACTGTGCCCAAGTCTGAAGCAAAACCTGATAGCACACCATTGTTCGAAATGAATGTCACTAATTTTTAGAACGCAATAGAAAAAACTGTTCTTTTCTTGAGAGAAAAGATAAATGAAGAATTACTTAGTTACTATTTCTTTACTATCAAATTAGGGAACCAGAAATGAGTCACTATTGTTGTTAAATCAGGAGGTCATAGCACTGTTACTAATTTCCTATTGTTAAATGTGGGGGTCAGAGCTGTTACTTTATCTCTATTGCTAAATCTGGGAGGCATAAGCAGAGTTACTTAATTAGTAAACCAAATTTACCTGAACCAGTTGGTTGTACTCCTGATCCAGTTGGTAGATCACATCCTGGTTTTCCTGGATAGCATCCAGGTTGCACTCCAGAACCAATTGGTTGTTGACATCCCAGTTGTCCAGGATAACATCCTTTACCAGGTTGTACACCAGTTCCACTAGGTTGATAAGTTCCTTGACCTTGCTTATCTTGTCCAGAAGCACAACCAAAACCAGTACAACTAGGTTTCTGACCGCCAAAAGGTGGTGGTGTTATTTCTTTACTTGGAATATTCTGTCCTTGACAAGCAGTACCAAAACCACAACTAGAACCGGATCCACCAGAAGATGAAAAGCTTCCACTTCCAGAAGTTCCAAAATCAGTTTTTGATGGTGCAGTTGGTTGAGTTCCAAAAGAAGTATGGAATGTTCCACTTTGAGAACCACCAAATGATCCACTTGTCTGAGAACCACCGAAAGAACCATGTTGGAATGTAGTTTGTGGACCACTTGTTGGGAAAGAACCACTTGTTTGTAGGTTACTTTGTCCAGAACCAAAACTAGCACCTTGATGTAATCCAGTTGAACCTCCTTGAGTACCACTTGTTGGATAAACTTGGCCTTGTGTTCCAGTGGTTGTTAAAGTGTGAGAACCACCTGCTCCATGGGCTATTTCTGATCCAGCACCATGAGAACCCTTGAAAGACCCAGAACCACTAGAAGATCCACCGAAATAAGATCCACTTCCAAAGGTACCAGTACCGAAAGTGCCGCTTAAGAAGGGGTTGCCACTTAGGTCTAAGGGTTTTTGTGCTTCTCCTTCATGTTTTACTGTTTTACATTCAGAGCCCTTGCAGTTGGTGACGGTAACATGGGGTTTGCCTCCTGGACAAGCATTTCCGGTGCAAGAAGAAATTGCCACACCTAGATGAAAAATATAAAAACAGAGTTAGAATTTCCCTTTTGTTAAATCAGGAGGTAGGATTTATTACGATAGCTGAACAATAAATAAGGTTTCCAAACTGAATAACTCTATCGGATATCTATTATTTTTGAGATACCAGCAGTACAGTCTGCTTTACTACTGGAAAAAAGCAGTTATAGCCGGTTAAGATCGGGCCTTTGTCGGAATATTTCAAATCAGGTTTGCTGCGAATGACTATACTATGAAAACTATTACAGAGTTAAAAAATCAGCTATGGCCACCACAGGACCGACCACCATCACAAAGTACTTGTTTAATTAATGCTGCTTTATCAAAAAATGTCTCAAAAGTTGTTAGTTATTGCTTAAGAGAACTCAAAAAAGACCGTAAAAGACCTACTAAAAAAGATCCATAGTTCTGAAAAATATAAAAAGTTTTCTACTGAGTAATTTTAATGAATAACTTTTGAATTCATTTAATAAAATCCTGTGTATTTAATAATGTTCCTTTTAATAATATAAGTTAATTATCTGTGATTGGAAATTTTTGTTTATTATAAATTATAATTATTTATATAATTTGTATTAAAAACATCAGCTGTGGACACAACTGTACCGACCACCATCACTAAGTACTTGTTTAATTTATGCTGCTTTATCAAAAAAATGTCTTAAATAAAAGCTGTTAGTTATTGCTTTTATAGTAACTTTTGTTAATTTTTTTTTTTTCGAAATATTTCTCTGTTATGAAATATTCGCAAAAATCTTAAAAGTAACACGAGTAAACTCTCATTTTTAGTTAACCGATTTTTACCAAAAGTTGATCAACTCGTACCATTGATGTCAAAAGCTTAAATATGAAGTTTCATAAAAATCCTTTTAGCCGAATTTGCTCTGTACTTGTACACGGACCTACAGACATTTTGACATATTTTGAAGACAAAAAAAATCAGCTGTGGCCACCACAGGACCGACCGCCATCACAAAGTACTTGTATAAAATTCATTCTAGCAGCAGAGTAGAAATAACTTGGCCTAATATTTTCTAACAGAAATATTATTTATCATGACCATGGAAACTTTACATATAAGTATGAAAAAATAGATACTTAAAAAAAAAAATTCAAAATTTATCAAAAAATGTTTCAAATAAAAGTTGTTAGTTATTGCTTTTATAGCAAATTTTGTTAAATAAATTTTTTCGAAATAATTTTCTGTTTTAAAAATCTTTTTTTTCGAAATATTTCTCCGTTGTGAAATATTCGCAAAAATCTTAAAATCAACACGAGTAAACTCCCATTTCTAGTCAACCGATTTTTACCAAAAGTTGATCAACTCGTGCCATTGATGTCAAAAGCTTAAATATGCAGTTTCATAAAAATCCGTTTAGCCGAATTTGCTCTGCACGTGTACACAGACAGACAGACGGACGGACGGACAGACAGACGGATGGACAGACGGACAGACTGGCGGACGGACGGACGGACAGACAGAACAACAGACATCATGCTAAAAATAGTAAAACGTTATGTAGGGACCTCAAATCGTGGAGATCCATCGAAATCTCGAAATGTCAAAATCGGTATGATCACAATACCTCCGTAATATATGTTGGCGGTCGGTAAAAATAAATAAATAGGAAATTTCTACTAAGAATAACACAAAAAAATCCAAATGTAATGGAAAGACATTTTATAATGACAGTCAATTTAATCTGGAATTATCAATGCAAGTATGATTTACAAAACAAACTAAAAGTTCGATTTAATAGATAAAAATTACGAGATTTCAAAATCTAATTACCGCCTAAAGATTCGAAATAGCCTATAAATTGCATTTATTTATCTTAATTTTTTGGATCAAATAAGATTATTTCACAAAACAGACAAAAATTAAATTGAAAATGTGTGGATATCTACAGATAGATCGCCATGAGAAATAAAACTTGGGCAATAAAAATTTGTCAAATATACGGAACCTAATTTACTGAACAACCATTGTGTTGTCAAATCACTATGTCAGCTGTATTACCATTTCCATATTAAATAATGAAAACAAAAATTTTCTTACCTTTAATTTCGCCATTCAAGAAAGGGTTTTGACTTAAATCCAAAGGTCCAATGCTCCCTTTTCCTGGAATATTACTAACACATCCACTAGGTCCACAAGGACCAGCATTTTGATTAAAACCAGGGATCTTAAAAGGTCCTGGTACATTGGCACAATCTCCTTTTAAAGCACATTTTTTGTAATATTCCTGTGCTTCTTTGAAAGGACTGTCTGGACCAGCCCACCAGAAGGCAGCATTGGAGAGATCTCCAGGAATCTGACTTCCAGCAGAAGCAAAAGAACCGGCTCCTGAAGAACCAAAACCGGGGAACCCAGCTTTAGATCCTCCGCAACCACCACAACCACCTAAAGAATTACCACGATTGTTACAACTGTACCCAAGTGGTTTTTAAACATTAAAAACCTTTTATCTAATTCAATTTACACATTAAAAAAATAATGTATAACAAAAAATGTAGGTTAACATCTACTAAAATTCAATTGTAAATATTATTTAAGAATCAATGTTACATAATAAGAAATATTTAAGATTTTCTGCTTACAGAAATAACGTACTTGAAGAGGTTAAAAACTAATTTTACCAGCAAAATTTTTTTTTTTTTGACGAGGCGACATCCTTGCCTTATCTCCACTGATTTTTATTAATTTACTTTTTTAATACCTCTATTACATAATATTTCGTAAATTATATTAGTCCAAAATGATGTACACTTACCTTTAACTCCTGATGAACCTGAAAACCCTCCTGCGGAACTGTAAGCTGAGCTTGATGCAAAGCTGCTACCTCCAGCGAAACCACTAGCTGATCCTACATGTCTTGGAAATTTGTTTTCAATGCCCAAACAAAAAGGAAGCAGCAGACATACTGCTACAAGATAAGGTGGCATTTCTTAAATATCTGTAAAAAGAAAATTATAATTAGGTCTCAAAATGAACTGGAAGAATTCTGAGCGTGAAAAAATTTAAAAAAATCAGCTTTAGCCACCACAGGACCGACCGCCATAAAGTACTTGTATAAAATACATTCTATCAGCAGAGTAGAAATAACTTGGCCTAATATTTTCTAAAGCGTGTTCTACATTATACTTTATTCATTAATTTTCTAAACTTTTTTCTTTGAACTAGAAGTTGTCAAAGTTTAAATACAATTTATTTTTCAATTTTTTGGTAGAGAATGAAATTCTTACACGTGTTTCAGTTCATTTAAAGTACCAACATAAAAATATAACTCATATCTTGTCAAGTGTCTATAACCTAGCTATTAGATTTGTAAAATTACTGATTTACGTACAAAACACAATTTATATATTCGCTTATTCAAACCAATGATCAACAAAACACTATTAAACACGTGGCAATACAAAATATTTACAAGCGTAATTTTAATGTTGGTACTATTGTTAAAAGTGTCTACTGCGCATGCACCGAGTTCCAAGTTGGATGTGTTTTCAAGAAAAGTTTGTTCAAATCTAGTTTTGAATAAAGTTGACCTTGACTACATAAAGTGTTCTACACTGTACAATTTCACGGATTTATTTCTAGTACAAGTTCTAGTCAAAGAAATAAGTATGAAAATTTGATGAGAATTGTATAATGTAGAACACGCTTAACAGAGATATTATTTATCATGACCATGGAAACGTTACATATAAGTATGAAAAAATTGAAATAAAAATATAAATTTTTTCGAAATATTTCTCTGTTGTGAAATATTCGCATCTTAAAATCGACACGAGTAAACTCTCATTTTTAGTTAACCGATTTTTACCAAAAGTTTACCAACTCATGCTATTGATGTCAAAAGCTTAAATATGAAGTTTCATAAAAATCCTTTTAGCCGAATTTGCTCTGCACGTGTACACGGACCGACAAACAGACCGACAAACAGACAGACCGACAGACAGACAGACAGACAGACAATAAACTAAACATCTCTAAAATAAACTGTTATAACTAGTTATTATATGCAATAACATGAAATATAGTTTTTTTTTTTTTTCTAAATAGTCAAATAGTTTATTTTAGAGATATTTTGTTTCTTTTTTTATTGTTTTCGAAGCTTGCTACGTTCAACTTTGTAAAACTTATGTTGATTATTATTTTGTAAATAAATGGTCGCCATTTTGTAATGGTTAACATAAAAATATGATTTTTGTCATTGTAAAGCTAATTTAATGTACTTTTAGGAAAAAAATATAAAATTATCGATTCCCTATTCTAGATCAAAAGTTGACGTCATTACCGGTGAAACCGGAAGTGCCTCAGAATTCTTATAGTAACCTTTAGATGGGCCTTTTTATCTAGTTTAACTTTTGTTCTGAAGATTTTTTGTATCTTTACAAATAAAGGAGATTTTCGGGGTGCTCCGTTTCAAACAAACACCCTGTATATATATATATATATATATATGTATATTTTCACGTCTTCACAAATATTCATTATTTCTGTTAAAAACACCGGTATTTGTAAAATTAGCCTCGTCTGTCCACAATATTTTATAAGCTAACTTGCTATCGATTGTAAAAGTTTACATGAACCAGTTACAGAATTGCATTCTTTAAAATTCGTCTACAAAATTATTACAAAGGTAACAATTACCTGAAACTTTAACAAAATGACAGATTTAATTCAATTATTTCGCTCAGTATCATCTAGTAACAAAACGATTAATAAGTTATTACTTATTAATTCAACTTGTTTTTATTTTCTTTTCTTTGATCATATTTTTGGATCACATCATTCCTTTGTAAGACTATTTTGCCTATTAGAATAGTTTATTTGTTTCTATTCTGTTCTTATTCTTATATTTTCATTTCATTTCACAACAAGTGACAGCATACAAATATTGCATTCGTTAAATAGATGAATGTAAACGTACTAAACCTGACGTCACATTTTTTTGTGACGTTTCAAGTGACGAAACTGTTCTGTTTCGCCGATTTCCCTATAGAACTTTGTCCATTTAACCGAATCTCTATCTATAATATTAAGAAAGATATCAATGGTGAGCCACTTGCCGGGGATATATGTTGGCGGTCGGTAATAATGGTTTTGGTTTTTGCAGTATTCAAAAACAATTTGTTACTGGTGAACCATTTACGATGGTTAATACCCTTTTCACACTAGAACTTTAAGACAAGTGAACTTAAAGTTCACCGATGTTTAACATCGGTATGCTTTTACACTTGATGTTTAAATCTCCGGTGCTGTCATCAGCTACAGTAATTTTGTCCTTAAGTTACCGTAATGAAATTACCAGTTTTGATCTGTCTGCGCAGACGCACATTTTGAATTATTATAAACAAATATGGATATTTCATTTCATTCTACAATAAAGACACTACAATAAAGAATATATTACACCTGTATTAACATGTAAGTCGATACATTTTATCTCAATTATTGTAGCTCTGTATTTTATTAAACACATTATTAAAATAAATAATTTTAATATAACAATAAGTATAAACTTCTTATAACGTCGATATAATACAGTATTATTGTTTATGATAATATAAAATGTTGACAGCACAAATTCTTATATATTAGAAATTATTTTTTTATATTTAAGTTGGAAATTAAGTTGGCAATGCGGACGTTGTTTAAGATGCAGATCTCTGTCTTAAACATCGCTTGTATTTAGACGAGGCCATACGGTTTCACATTAGCGTTTAAAGATACATTCACTTTAACATCCGATCTTACGGTTCTAGTATGAAAAGGGTATAAGATGCCTTAAAGATGGATTGCCCAAATAAAAGATTATACCGGGTTGAAACTAGAAGTCAGAAATGCAGAAGACCGACAGAATGGTGCGAGATTGTACATAGAAGTGGACTCTGTTGCTACACGCGTTACGATTCCTCAATATTAAGGAAAACGACTAGAAAGAGCACGAGTTTTGAGTATTAATAAGGTAGCTATTGAGACAAGAGGTTTTTTTTCTTGAGTTATTGATTAAAACCAGCTTCTTTATGAATTTAAATATTGTCAGCAAATATTCCGAATGCAATAACTGGTTTCGCAATTTTCAGCAGCAGTGATATTTCTGATGTGTTTAAAAATTACAAATTCAAATTTAGTATCAGATTATATAAACCTGCTATTAACCTCAAATTGTTAAGTTAACCCAGCTGTTGCCTAAGAGCAGGTCAAGATTTGACCCCAGCTTTGCGACTTGTCACATGGCATCTAATATACTGATTGATAAATTATTCTAAGAATAAAACATTATAAATCATGATTATTATGAAATTTTAAGTGTGGAATTGAGTGTTATATTATGTAATATTGTTTATTAATGCTTTTAATAAGAGTTTATTTGTTGATTGCGAAACCCAAGTTAATCTAACACCAAAGTATCAAATATACAACAATCTAAAGTCCACCATATACAAGCATGCAAATTGACCAACTTGGCTTGTCAAGCAAAACGGGATGAAAAGTCTATCGTTCGTTCGCGTCGCCACCAGTATCAGCTGGTGAGTAAAATATTTTGGGGGACAATTTTTTTTATCCATATACTGCAATAATATCCAGCCTATTGCCCGTGGATTGAATCCGACTCAATAAGTTTGAAACGGCGCTCAAGAAATTTCTGCCCTTTGGTTTTTCGAAATCACTACCCCCCCCCGTTCTAAAATGATTTTGGAATCACTACCCCTCCATCCTCAAATGACTTTCGGAATTTCTCCTATTCTCCTGCCCTTGCTTGATTTTCAGAATTTCTTCATCACGTTCTCAAATAATTTTCCGAATTTCTACCACACGTTCTTTATGATTTTTAAATATCTAGCTCCCGGTCCAACTCAATCTGGCCCGTGAAACATATCTAGAATTGATATACAGGATGTATCAAGGTAGAGGAGACACGATTTTTTTCGAAAACGCTATGTGTACTTTGGGGAAAAAAATTTATGACCAAAGTTAGCCATAATAAAATTTAAAATATTTTTAATGATATATATATATATATATATATATATATATATATATATATATGTACTTGTGTAATGTAATGATAAGTGTAATAATTTATATGTAAACAACTCGTGTGACAATACATCATATTATAAAAGTTGTATAATAATATACTATTATTAACAATTTAGTTTCATAGTTAATAACGTTAGTTTTAATTAGAGATGGGTCGTTCATGAACGAACCGGCTCACTGAGCCGGCTCAGTACACTGACCGAAGTGACACGGTTCACCAAATTGAAATGAGCCGGCTCACGGCTCATTGTATAGTTTCAAGTTTCAAGAATACGATAGGTCGAGCGATTGTGAACAGTGACCGGAGTGATCCGGATCTGGGTCGATGTCATGTTGAACTTCGCGAGAACTTGGCTTGTAATGTATTATCATAAAGTGTATTTTGTCATCAATTTGTAGGGCAGTTTATTTGAAACTAATCGGCTTAGTCTGTATTTTCTTACAACCATACTATATAAAAATATTAAAAATATTGCCCAAATCCCAGATGTCCGATTTATAAGGGCAATAAACATCGCCATAAACTTAACACATCTGGTTTAAAATACAGTAGCTACATAAAGTGAATTGTTTGTTTCAAAAATGTTAGATAAGAGTCGGGGCTAAACGACGTTCTACCTACGACCGAACGACCGGCAACTGACTGACCTGTGTCTCGGGATCATGTTTAAAAGAACCGGCTCTAAGCAAGAGTCGGTTCTAAGCGACGTTCTACCTACGAACGAACGACCGACCGACCTGTGTCTCGGGATCATGTTTACAAGAACCGGCTCTAAGCAAGAGTCGCTTAGTAGCGACGTTCTACCTACGACCGAACAACCGACCGACCTGTGTCTCGGGATCATGTTTACAGTTCATATATTGCAAGAACCGGTTCTAAGCAAGAGCCGACTGTAAACGACGTTCTACCTACGACCGAACGACCGACCGACCTGTGTCTCGGGATCATATTTACAGTTCATATATTGCAAGAACCGGCTCTAAGCAAGAACCGGCTCTAAGCGACTTTCTACCTACGAACTAACGACCGTCCTGTGTTTTGGAAACATGTTTACTTAACTGGATCACTGAGCCGGATCAATGAACCGGCTCAACAAACTGAACGACCTCCACTGATCCGGTTCCGCAAACTGAGCCGAAATTCCCATCTCTAGTTTTAATATAATGTACTGTATTCATTTTAACGTCTGAGTACTTATCACAAATCAAATCAAACGAACTAAGCTTAACACACCGGCCGTAATTCACTAATACATACACACTAAACCTCGGCACTGTTGCCTTTTCCAGTAACTTTTTATTGCTTGCGTAAATAAATGCACTTTTTTTTTATTGAGTATGCGTAATTTTATTGATTTTATTTATTTATTTATTGTTTTTAATATGTAGTGTAATCATTTAGGCGCAAATAGCCTTTGTTACTGTGCGCCAAGATTTTTAACTAACTAAACAGAAATAATAAAAATAAATATATGCAGATATATTTAGCTAGTTTAATGCAATTTTAAAGTATAAATGAAATTTTATATTCAGTTTTTTTATTAAATTTTTTTAGGAGATCACTGTACCAGATACACCCTGGTTGAGATAGGGTGTCTCAGCCAGCACTGGTCTCCACACCCTCGCCTACGGCTCGTCTGGTAAACGTCATCCTCGTAAAATATAACTTCCAATATATGCTTGTTAAATAAAATACTAATTCAAGACAAAACAAATGAGAAAACCTAAGATACAAATCGTGTATAATAAATTTTGCAAATATGTAAATTTTCAACAATTTGTAATGTTTAATCGCCATTTTAAATTTTATTTAAATAATTAACATAAGTAAACTTAAAGTGTAAACATACTTAAGTCCATTTAAATTGACGTGTATAAAGAATATTAAATGTTTAAATTATATTTTGTAATATTTGTTTTTAATACATATAATAAATTAGGAGTATAACTATATAATACGAATAAATTATTTGCTATTCTATTGTTACTCAGTAAAGCATATTATTACAGTTAATCTAAAAAAAAATCTCCATAATGTACATTGATAGGAACCGGAATAGGTCAACAGTAATTTTTAGATAGATAGGTACTATTCCTATTTTTAAATTTGGTACAAGGGGTGTTGCTATTACTGTATTTAATTAAAAACTGTCATTCTACTTAAAATAAATTACTAATTAATTTCAAAAATATTTAAAAAGTCACTATCACTATTAAATTAAATAAATCAAATAATATTTATTGCAAATTTAAAAAAATATATATTTTTTTTTAATTAGTATTCGAAGGTTAAAATTATTTGTCAAATCTTAGAGATGTGCCCATCCTGTTTTTAGTTCCGCATATTTAAAAATATTTAAATTTTAATTAGCAATAAATATTTTAAACTAATTTTTTTGTAATAAGGAAATATTTTATGCAAAATTTTGCATTCTGAGCTTCGAATCATTTAGATTAATTGCAAACAAATACCATATCCAAATTATAAATGGTGATTCCACAAGAATGATTCTTCCACAAGTACTGTATTTAATAATTGGACCCAGAGGCAGATGGTTACAGTGTATTGAGGATGAGACTAAGGTGGGTCCATTAATCATTAATTTCAATAAATTTTAAAAGAATAACCCACATACTTCCATCTGGAGACATATAATTGTACTTAAGATGTACTTGCATCAAGACCCAGCTATAGCTATCCAGTTTTCCAGTTAGTCAGATAAATATTGTAAGCCCAAGTTGCAAAAAATTTGATATCTTTCGAAATAGTCATCAGATAAAAATTCTTCAAGTACTATTTCGGTTCACTTTCATGTGCATTACTCTGATTTTTTGGATTTTTAGATTAATCCTCCTGGGTTATAAGTTACCGGAGAAGAATAGATCTTGCCCATTTTTAGATAAAATCATGCTTAAGTAATTTTTTTTCTTATGAGCTTTCTTTTGATTGCAATAATTTTTTTCAACAAAAAAAAAAGATTCTTTTCGAAATAATAATCTGAACTATTATGGTGTACATTAATGTACATTATTGAGAATTTTATTCTGATTTTTAGATTGATTCTGGGAAATAAGGTGGGACACAAAAGTTTTTGACACATTTTAAGTGAAAATTCCTTACAAAAATGTTATTTTTTCAAAATAAAATTTTGTTGGATTATCTATTAATGGGCTTCATTAATTATACCAAACAGAAAATTTAAAAAATATTTATTTTTTCGTTAAATATATATTTGTTAATATTTTTCTCGTTATTCGTTTTTAGGGTTTTGTAGGTATGACCAAAAAACCCTTATATCGTAATATTGTCGTATGTCTGTCTGTCTGTTGGTCTTTCTGTCTGTCTGTCTGTCTGTCTGTTCGGTAAAAATTTTGCCAAACGGCTAAACCTAGAGAGTTGAAATTTGGCATGCTTATACAACTCTTTGACCCGCACAAAAGAAAAAAACTAAAAGATCTAAAAAACATATTCCCATAAAAATATAAACAAATATAAACTCATCGAAAAAAATTTTTTTTTTTTTTTTAAATCTGATTAGGGTATCAAATGAAAGCTCTTAGTACGTGGATTAACGATCAAAATTTTATTTTTGCAAAATATACTATTTTACGGCGTTTTTGCCAATATTGTGCAAAAAAAAAAAAAAAAAATCCCACACCCTTTAGCCCAGATGGTTAAACTTAAAAAATTCTAAATAATATACATTTGTATGAACCGGAATAGTACAACAGGAATTTTTGATCAGATTATGTTTTCGGAAAATAACGCATTTTTTGTGTTTTTTGCTTGACTATGTAAAATATTTAATAACTTATGTAACACAGTAAACTAGAATGCTTTCATGGTGTAATGGTTAGCATTCCCGCGTTCTTATTTGCAAACTAGGGTTCGCTACCAGCCTCGCGACAATTTTATTTTTTCAGTTTTTTTGCATTTTTTTTTTTTTTGTATAAATTATTTTTTCAAAATTCTATTTATATTTGGGCAAATGTTGCATTTCATTTTTAAAACTGTAAATTTAATAACCAGTGGAAATTTTTCAAATTTCACACGAAATCAGAGGGGCGGAGTTATGACTTAAAACAACCAATGGAAGCCATAGGCGCAATTTTTAAAATCTTAATGAACCTTGCTATATAAAAAAAAAAATACTGCACATATTTAGAAACCTAAATAATGGTATTAGGCATTCGAATTAAAATTAACAAAAAAAATGTTTTAACATAAAATTTGTTTCGGCATCCCAAATAACCACATTCACTTACTAAATACCTACGAAACCCTAAAATGTGTGAAAATTTACACTTCACATCAATTTTTTTTAACTCTATAGATTTAATAAGCGTGGGTCAAAGATGTACAAGCATGCCAAATTTCAAGTAACTGTTTCTGAGTGACGTTATAAGGGTTTTTTGATACCTACAAAACCCTAATACCCTTTTCACACTAGAACTTTAAGATCGGATGTTAAAGTGAATGTGTCTTTAAACGCTAATGTGAAACCGTATGGCCTCGTCTAAATACCTGCGATGTTTAAGACAGATCTGCGTCTTTAACATCGTCCGCATTGCCAACATAATTTCTATTATAAAAAAATACTCTTTGAATTTGTGCTGTCAACATTTTGTATTATCATAAACAAGAATACTGTATTATATCGACATTATAAGAAGTTTATACTTATTGTTATAATAAAATTATTTATTTTAATAATGTGTTTAATAAAATACAGAGCTACAATAATTGAGATAAAATGTATCGACTTACATGTTAATACAGGTGTTTATTGTAGTGTGTTTATTGTAGAATGAAATGAAATATCCATATTTGTTTATAATAATTCAAAATGTGCGTCTGCGCAGACAGTTCAAAACTGGTAATTTCATGACGGTAACTTAAGGACAAAATTACTGTAGCTGATGACAGCACTGGAGATTTAAACATCAAGTGTGAAAGCATACCGATGTTAAACATCGGTGAACTTTAAGTTCACTCGTCTTAAAGTTCTAGTGTGAAAAGGGTATAAGAAACGAATGAAAATCGGATCAGCAATTCTCGAGAGAAAAGTACGGAGATATAGACAGACATACAGACGTTGCGTTTTATGTAGAGATTTATAATAAAAATTAAATTAAATAAACTAAAAATAATTCTTAACATTTGTCGTCAAAAACAAGTTTTATTTTTCAATATCAGTCGTGCATAAAAATAGATAAAAACAATACAAAAATTTAAATATATTTTACTTTCAAATTTCTTTAATAAATATTTATGGGATTCTTTGAATCAGTAGCTTCTTCAAACATTTAAAGTAAATCTAAAAATTGTCCAAATATAATTTGACAAAAATGTTGAAGTAATTAAAGTTGTTATTGAACTTTAAAATTTGCTAAGTGACTTAATCTTGGTAAATATTTGATTTAAAGTAAAATATGCACAAAAAAAAATACACGAGGCATTATAGGCTATTCCAAACGATTAGGCGGAACTAGATTTTGCAATCTAGTTACTTTCATTGTTTAAATCGTGCTTTTTGGCCGTTTTGTTTAAGCTTTGTAAATCATACTTACAATAAACATTTTTTGGTTAAGGTTAATATCATTTTAAAATGTCATTTTCTTTATATTTTGATTTTTTGTGTCATTCTTAATATAAAGTCTGTTCCTTTGGTTTAGGCGGAACTAGATTTTCAATTCTAGTTACGTTTACCGATTGATTGAAGCTTTTGATCATTTTATTCAGGAAAAGCTAACTTCGATATATAAAAAAATAGCTAATGACTAATTACAAAAATAAAAATTCCAGTTAGTTCCGTCTAATCGTTTGGCATAGACTCTAGTTATTTAAAATGTGGTGGTTCTCAACATTTTTTAGTTTTTTTTTTGAACATTTTTACAAATCCAGGATTTTGCCTTCAGTAGAAATAAAGACATTTTCATTTAATTACACATTACAACTAACTTCAATAACTAGAGTAAATAAAATTAGAGACCTTGGCGTGCTATTAGATGATAATAGCATTTAAAAATATTTCGATACTAACTTACGATTCACACATTGATAATATCTGCAAAAAAGCTTTTCAAATGCTTGGATTTATTATGAGAACTTGTAAGTTCTTCTACAATACTTCTGCTATCCAATCTCTGTTCAATGCCTACGTTCTAAGTCAGCTCACTTACTGTAGTTCACTATGGAATCCACTTTATGGAATTCAGACAAAAAGATTAGAAAGAATACAAAAACGTAAATGTTCGGTATCTATCTATAAAAAGCCCACTTATTAACATAAATTATTTAATTTCTTGTTACTAATTTAAGATACTAACTCTAGAAGATAGAAGGATACTATCGGACCTATCACTTTTGTTTAAAATTATAAATCTATAATATAATACGCCAACCTGTTTCCTTGGCTGCGTGGGTGCGAGGAAGTTGTCTGAAATCTAAAACAATTGAAAGCTCCAAAGCTCACCGAGTTTATATTGACATATAACGCGTAATAATAATAGTTGTTAATTGATTTGTTTACACAAAAATAATATAAATTAAAATTATTAGTAGCAGAAAAATAATTATTTTAAAAAATATTTGGCTTTGATGAAAGTAAGTAAGAAAAATTTGACTTTCCTTTCTTTATTATTATTTTTTAATGCTTCATTATTTTTTTATTTCTACGATTAACGTTTTAAATTATCTAACGTCTTAAATTTTCAAAAATATAAATGTAATGTATTGAGTAAAACTCGCCTTAAAATTATAATTTTTACCAAGAATTACCGGCCGAGTTTGGTCATTCATATCAGTGTCACTAGGTGACAACTTATTTGTGTGAATTAAAAATTGGTTGGAAATATTTAAAATATTTTGGTAAAAATTACAAATTGATACATTCAATAGTTTGCACCTGAAATTGTATGTCATGTTGGTATTAAAACATGGTAAAAAATTTCACTTTCTTAAAATGTAATTTCATTTGACATATGTCATAAAGATAAATAATATCATAGTTATAAGTAGTTCACTTTTGTAAGAACAAACTAGATCTGGTTATTTTGGTGATTTTTATAGTGTATTACTGACTTTAAGAAACTTGGTTATATTGTAAAAAAGGCTTTACAGTTTTGGGTTATGTTTGTATTATTTAAGGTTGGTATTATATTTACAAAATATTTAAGATGTCACTATTCAAAATGAAATATGACGAATTATATTTTTTTAAATGACATATTTATAATCTGACTTTTCAAATTATTTTTCTGTAATATCAACATGACATACAGTTTCAAAGGTGCAAGCTGTTAAAAACAAAATTTCCTCTTAGTTTGTTCTTATAAAAGTGAATTGCTTATAAAATGATTATAACCAACAAATCTGAAGTGGGTTTTACAGCATAAGGAATATTATGAAATGACAAATTTACATTTAAAAGTCAGTACTACACTATAAAAGTAACCAAAATAACCAGATCTGGTTTGACCTTACAAAAGTGAACGCAATATATTATAACGGGCAAACAATTACATTTTACTGTGTAATAGTTTCTCACCATATATTTCAAACAGATTTGAGATATAGTCTAAGTACGCTTTTTTCCGTGTATGCATTTTTTCATGTGCGCTTTTTTCCGTGTGCATATTTTTATATTATATAAGTAATTGGAAAATTTATTTTAATAAATATATTTTAAATTTAACGTCTCAAATCATTTTTAGTTTTATTATTATAAAGGTAATGCACGAGTGAAAATGAATCGTTTTTCCATCTTAAAAAGTTAATGAATAAATAATTCGGAATAATACTCATTATTTGTCCAGTTTTTAATAATAGGCGAAGAGTTGATTCAATTTGAATTGGATGAAGTAAGGCGTATGGCTAGAGAAAGAAGTCTGAGGTATCGAGCAAGTTCCACATTAAGGTAATGATTTGTTTGCCAACACAGTTGGCAACGGGTCCACTAGTAATATAATAGATTGCCCAGACTTATTACAAAGAATTGGTTTAAACGTCCCCGGTAAAAACTTAAGAATTAACACCCTCTTTTATATACCCTACTCTAGAACTAATTATATATTAAACTCTCCGTTAAATAGAATAGTTAACGGAGGACATTAATAGAAGTGTAAATAACGCGAAAGGCGAGGGACTTAATGGTACACTAAAAAATAAATTTTTAGTGTACCATTAAGTCCCTTTAACACTTTTTTTTTAGAGTGTATAAAATAAATAAACAAATACAAATGACATACTTTTTAGTAATTCAAGCAGATAATAACACCTTATTATTATTCAAGAGATAGTAATTATGTAATAACTTACACTTCCGAAACGGAAATAGTTACTGTGTTAAGTTCATTGCCATATTTCATATTAAAATACTTACGGACTTTTATGAAATCGTTTCCAAAGTAAAGAAACCAATCAGAAAAAGAAAATTTAAAAAAATATATCGTTTTAATTATATTTAATAATTTTGGTAACTTTTATAGTGTAATACTAACTTTAAATGTCATTTAAAAAATTGCCTTGTGCTGTAAATCAGACTTCAGATTGGTTGGTTATGATCATCATAATTAAGATATCATTTTTTATTATTACATGTGTCAAATTGATATTTTTACCATTTTTAGGGTTTTGTAGGTATGACCAAAAAACCCTTATACCGTCATTTTGTCGTCTGTCTGTCTGTCTGTCTGTCTGTCTGTCTGTCTGTTCGGTAAAAATTGTAGCCAAACGGCTAAACCTAGAGAGTTGAAATTTGGCATGCTTATACAACTCTTTGACCCGCACATAGGAAAAATACTAAAACATCTAAAAAACATATCCCCCTAAAAATATAAACAAATATCTGCTCATCGAAAAAATATATATTTTTTTACAATTCTGTGTAGGGTATCAAATGAAAGCCCTTGGTACGTGGATTAACGATCAAAATTTTATTTTTGCAAAATAAATTATTTTGAGGCGAATTTTGCCAAAATTGTGCAAAAAAAATTTTGTCCCACACCCTGTAGCCCAGATGGTTTAAA
The DNA here is from genome assembly GCA_963971575.1 of Liopterus haemorrhoidalis. Taxonomy (NCBI): domain Eukaryota; kingdom Metazoa; phylum Arthropoda; class Insecta; order Coleoptera; family Dytiscidae; genus Liopterus; species Liopterus haemorrhoidalis. Next base: position 6,772,176 of record OZ020626.1, on the reverse strand, counting down.
CTAAAAATCTGAAAAAATTCTCAGTAATGAACATTGGTGTGAACCGGAATAGTACAACAGGAATTTTTGATCAGATTATGTTTTCGGAAAATAATGCATTTTTTGTGTTTTTAAGTAAAATATGTAATATATTTAATCCTCTATTTAACATAGTTAACGAGTGATCCTGTATAGCACAGTGGTAACGTTGACGCTTAGTGAGTTGAATCTACTGTAAGAAACTGTGTTCGAATACCGTCAATTTTTATTTTTTCAGTTTTTTTTTGCATTTTTATTTTGTTTAAATTATTTTGTCAAAATTCTAGTTATATTTTGGTAAATGTTGCATTTAATTTTTAAAAGCGTAAATTTAATAACCAGTGGGAAGTGTTGAAATTATAATTTAATTCTATATTTGAAGGTATCAGAGGGCGAGGCTTATGATTTAAGCAACCAATGGAAGCCGTAGGCGCAATTTTCAAAATCTTAATGAATCTTGCTATATAAAAAAAAATACTGCACATATTTAGAAACTTAAATAATGGTATTAGGCATTCGAATTAAAATTCATAAAAAAATTTTGACATAAAATTTGTTTTGGCATCCCAAATAATCATCATTCACTTACTAAATACCTGCAAAACCCTGAAATGTGTGAAAATTCACACTTCACATCAATTTTTTAATACCAACATGACATACAATTTCAAAGGTGCAAACTATTGAAATAAAAATTTCCTCTTAGTTTGTTTTCACAAAAGTGAATAGCATATGCTATGTACTATTACACAATCAAAATAATACAACAAAAATAATAATCTTATAAATAAAACAAATATTATAAATTAGAAGAGGTACAATACTAATAATTATTATACTTAATTTATTTACTTTAAGCGGAACTAAATGGGAGTTTAATTCTTTTTGGTTGTCACGAGAAGGGACTTTGCTTGGGTTATTTCATGTTTCATGTTGATATATGAAAATTTAAAATTCCAACAGTGGAACCATGGAAACTAACGACATTTGTTATAAAATATAATACAGTTTCACATATTTTGAAGACAATTTTTTTTTTTTTAAATAAGAAATTTTTATTCAGAATGACACAAAAAATTAAAATGTAATGAAAAGGACATTTTATAATGACAGTCAATTTAATCTAGAATTTGCAATGTGAGTATGATTTACAAAGCTTAAACAAAATTACCAAAAGTCCTATTTAATAGAAAAAATTACTAGATTTCAAAATCTAGTTCCATCTAAAGGTTTGGAATAGTTTATACCTTTGATTTTTTTTATTGTTTTTGACAAAAATGACAGAAAACCATTATAACCTAGACCAGCGTTTTCCAACCTTTTTTAATGGCGGACCGGCAATCGAAATAGAAAAAATTCGCGCATCGGCAAGTTTAGAAAGTAAAGTAATGTGTATCGGAAAAGTTTTATATTTTTTATTGCACCGATTACAAACAAAAAAAAAAAAAAACAACAAATAAAAAATCAAATATAATTTGTGAAAAAAATTTAATTATTGCTTAAGCAATTAACAGAAAGACCGAGATTTTCATCTCAAAATGAAGTGGGTTATCACTTATTAGGCGAATAAATGATTTTTTTTTAATGAATGAATTTATTGCGAGGTGGATATCTTAGCTTTGAATAAAAATAAAACATGTATCGTTTATTGTGGAAAATAATTATTATTGTATTTTATAAATTAACATAATTTTTTGTTATATAAACTTGCACATAAAAATAATTCTGCGGACCGACAAAAAATCTCACGGATTGGCAAAAAAATCTCGCGGACCGGTGGTTGGGAAACACTAACCTAGACGATTTATTAACAACTAGTAGCTATAGCCTGTTTATTTAGTTTAAACGGAACTAAATTTTAAATTCTAGTAATTGTTAACATATGATTGAAGCTTTTGATCATTTTACCAAAATCCAACTTCAAACCATTAAATCCATTTGGTTCCTCTTAAATTTCAAATAGCCTATATATTTTAACATTGTGGAAAAAAAACTTCTGGAAAATGAGTGAAAATATATATGAAAATAATGGTTGATTTTCTACCCCAAAATTCACGGAAATTATATAAAACTATAATGAATTTTGTGAATGAAGCTGTATTTATTATTTTATTTATTTTACATCGGTCTATTTCTGCAACGAGGCTAATCGCCGATGCCAGGGGGCGAGCTCCTACACCTGGATGAGAGGTGAATGATTGTGAAAATGAGAGTAATGTAAACATATTATTCTCACCCGAATAATATCACCAACGGGGAACCGAAATAGCAACCTCACAATTCTGTTTTAACCAATCAAAACTACACGATTTAAAGAGTTTGACCACTCTGTTGGCAAATTTATTAAAAATTACAAGGTAAAATTATATGTTTTTTTTTTTGTGTGTTGTACTTTTAATTTTCAATATAAATAATTATTTTCTGTTTTGTTGTTATTTTTGTCAACAATTTTACTCCCTAGGGAAGGAGTGACATTTATTACCCAGACTGATCGTTTCAAATATAAGTAATAACGGGTGTTTTTTTTAGAGGTATAGAACTTTAAATTGCAATAAAACAACGATGGATTATTCGATTGACATGAATTTTTTTTTATTCGAAAGATAATCTTGTGGCATTACATTAAATCATACCAACAAGACGGCGCAACATGTCCCACAGCTCGTGCCACAATCGATTTATTGAAAGACACGTTTGGTGACCGCCTAATTTCACGTTTTGGACCTGTGAATTGGCCTCCAAGATCTTGTGATTTAACACCGCTGGACTACTTTCTGTGGGGCTATGTAAAGTCATTGGTCTATGCGGATAAGCCACAAACGCTTGACTATTTGGAAGACAACATTCGCCGTGTTATTGCCGATATACGGCCACAAATGTTGGAAAAAGTCATCGAAAATTGGACGTCCAGATTGGACTACATCCGAGCCAGCCGTGGCGGTCATATGCCAGAAATCATATTTAAAATGTAATGCCACAAGATTATCTTTCGAATAAAAAAAAATTCATGTCAATCGAATAATCCATCGTTGTTTTATTGCAATTTAAAGTTCTATACCTCTAAAAAAAACACCCATTATAATGGTTATTAAATTGAATGGTTTGCCTTTAATAGATTGGGATCCAGTACCGATAGTGCTAAATTGGTTAAGAAGCAACCACAGTTCGGATGATCCTCGTGTAAAAACAAAAACGGAAGTAGAAGTGATTGAAAACCAGAGGACTATTTAGCAATATTTAAAATAATTACATATCTTAATGTTTAATTTAAATAAACACTATTTTGAATTTTGTGAAAATGTTGTGTTATTAAACGAACTGCATGTTGAGCAAATTGAACCCCATCACTGATTATATGTAGTTCATGCAAAAAATAATTTATAAGTAACTACTATTTAAAATTTGAGATAAAATTTGCGATTTAATTATTTTTTAGTGTCAATTTATTGATAACATATTCTATGTGTTTTAGTTATTTTGTAAATAAAATAAACAATGTACTTACATAAATTCACAAACACATACACACAGAACATACACTTAAAATGTTAAAAATATTTTTAAATATCTTTCCTTTCTCGTGTATATAGCAATTGAATCAAAGATGAAAAACTGACCAGAACCATCTTTAGCATGTATTTATATGTTAGTCGCTCGCAATGAACCCCACCACTTCGCTGAATCATCTTCAGTGGAACTGTAGGTCCGGTATCAACCGTGTTTGGTACAAAAAAATATTTGTTTGTTTCAAAAATACCCACGCATTTGATACTGTTATTTATAGAACAACAGATCTTTGTGGCTCCCTGGTTAGATTGTCTACGGAACACAGGTAGCGGGTTCAACTCCCGTTGACTCCGTAGATTTTTCACCTCTTGATACAGGCAAATCATCTCAGGAAGACAGAGCAATGATTTTCATTCAAAGTGTCATGTGCCACCAAAAAAACTGTTTTGGAGCCAGCTAAGCTCTATATACGTATATATAATTGGAGGTTTTGTTTGTACTTTAAAAATTCCTTAGTATTTTGTCTTTGGTAACTTTAATATGCTTAATTTAGACCATTTTGAACATGTTTAGAATGTTTGTCTGTGTGTTTGTTTGTTTGTTTGTCCAAGCAAAACAAAAAACTACTTGTCGGATTTTGATTAAATTGATAATATTGTACCTTTAAAGTTTTTACAAAAAATAAAGAAAAAATAAAGAAAATATTCGCCTTTAAGATTTGTACACTTTTGCATACGTTCAAACCAATTCTCGAAACATTTTTTCACTCTGAAGTTGTATCTTAAAAACATGGTTTTCGAAGGCTTCAAAAGCTTCTTCAAGTGATGAATATCGCTGTCCACGCATTTTTTGTTTGACATTGCGGAACAAAAAAATCTGTATGTCCGTCGGTATGTTTCTTTCTTATGTAAGTTTTTATCGAGAATACCCTTCACAAGTGAACCCCGCTTAACGAATCTTTCTTTACTTAAAGTATTTGTAAATCTACTGAACGAATATTAATCGGAAATTTTGTTGAAACGCTTTATAGCGACATTATTAAGATTAATAAATGTCAAGCACTATTGATAATTCAACAAGAAAATATGTAAAATGATACAAGATTCGGGTGTTGGAAGAAAAAAGATAAAATGTCGGATAAAATGAGAAGTCATTAAGCAACGTTGAGCGAGCAAGACGCTGAAAAGGGCGCTGTAAAGCTGCGGTGTGCTGCGTCAACGTCCGCACTAGGCGGCTGTGTCTATGTAAAAACTAATAAAATTTTCGAAATAAATTAAATGAAACGTTAACCACTGTTTCATTACCACACACAAACGCTACTGTCACAAAATGACACTAACGTATTCTACGTTAGAAATGTATTTTCCGACACTACACTGCCGATTTTTTTTTTTGCGTCTTATACGCTTTTATTTTTCAAAACAGTATTCTTCAATATTTAAACTAAAATAATACAAAAAAATTTATGTGAAGTGTGTATTTTCACACATTTCAGGGTTTTGCAGGTATTTAGTAAGTGAATGATGATAATTTTGGATGCGAAAACAAATTTTATATTAAAATATTTTTTTTGTTAATTTTAATTCCAACGCTTAATACCATTATTTAGGTTTCTAAATATGTGCAGTATTTTTTTTTATATAGCAAGGTTCATTAAGAATTTTAAAAATTGCGCCTATGGTTTCCATTGGTTGTTATAAGTTCCGCCCCTCTGATTTCGTGTACATTGAAACAGAATTAAATTATAATTTAAACAATTTCCACTGGTTATTAAATGTACGCTTTTAAAAATTAAATGCAACATTTGCCAAAATATAACTAGAATTTTGAAAAAATAATTTAAACAATATAAAAATTTAAAAAAAAAAACCAAAAATAATATTGTCTCTTCTCACAGGGTTCGATCCCATTCGGATCGGGTTACTTGGTTGAAAAATCAGCGTCAAATACCACTACACCAGCATACACATTCCAGTGTGGCGTGTTATAAAGCTATAACTTGTGTACATTATTAGCCAAAAATCACAAAAAATGCGTTTTTTTCCAAAAACATAATCTGATCAAAAATTCCTGTTGTACTATTCCGGTTCACACCAATATACATTACTTAGAATTTTTTCAGATTTTTAGTTTAAACCATCTGGGCTACAGGGTGTGGGACAAAAAAATTTTTGCACATTTTTGGCAAAAATCGCTTCAAAATAATTTATTTTGCAAAAATAAAAATTTGATCGTTAATCCACGTACCAAGGGATTTCATTTGATACCCTACTCAGAATTATAAAAAAATATTTTTTTTTTCGATGAGCACATATTTGTTTATATTTTTAGGGGAATATGTTTTTTAGATGTTTTAGTATTTTTCCTATGTGCGGGTCAAAGAGTTGTATACGCATGCCAAATTTCAACTCTCTAGGTTTAGCCGTTTGGCTAAAATTTTTACCGAACAGACAGACAGACAGACAGACGACAAAATGACGGTATAAGGGTTTTTGGTCATACCTACAAAACCCTAATGATACAAATTTGAAATATGTGACAAATACATATAAATTTTGAAAGAGGGTCACGTGTGACCCAATTTTGGAAATCAAGATTTTAAATTTGTTTTAGGACGGCCAGGGTTGAAAATCATGATTTAACATTTAACATATTTTTGAAAATAACAATGATTAGAAGTAAGTTATTGCACTTATAAGTAAGAAGAATCTTTATACATATTTTATAATTATATTTCTCGTTACAAAAACTAACGTCTGAACTTGTGAGCCTTGACAAGTTTTGCACCCTATTCGGAATGCAGTCAATTGAAAAAGGATGAAAAATGCTACGACGGAGTTTGAAAAGAAAACATTAATATTTAAGCAGTTTTTATATTTAGGCTTGTGTTGGTCAGTGACTTTTTTCCATATATTTAATACTTCGTCGGCTGAAAATAATAAGGTTGTATGTCGAAGTGTATTACATTTGAGAAAACAAGCTTCAAATATTTTGGCATGGAAAAAACCAATATAAGGTTACAATACAAGGAAGAAATTTTTTTAATAACTATATATTGATATGTTATTGTCATTAAGGAATTATTTTGAAAAAAAAAATTTGAATAATACCATTTTAACAATTTGAAAAATGAACATACAACTTTGTGATTAAGAAAAACACGAAACTTAGTACCTTAACGTTACATACAGCTTTGTAGTTCAAAGTAATATCGGGGGGAAATTCAGTTTATAGGTAAAGCTTCAGTTTTTAGGTTTCTGAAAATTATTAAAAAGGTACCAGAAAAGGTAAAAGAAATGTTAGTCACGTATTAAATTTTGATTTGATTAAATAACACAAATTAAACAATATGCTTGCAAAATAATAACAAATTAAACATTAATCTTACAAAAAATTAAGATAAATTAAGATAATTTGAACTGAAACTGAAACATTCGAAATACTTTCTTGGCAATATTGTTTCATAATAAGATTTATCCATAGTAGGCATCCAATCCAGCATAGATTTTAAAGCGATTACCTTGTTTTCTGGTAACGGATTTTTATTTGTAGAAACCTTAATGTCTCTAAATATATTTAACAAGTCTTCAAGACCTTTTTTTATTCTTTTTAATATTTTTTGTAACCCAGGTGCCCGAAAAATATGTTTTATATTTAACATAAAAGATGTTGTATGTCAAACATACAACCATAAATTATGAATTAAAAAAAACAATTAAAATACAAGGGTGTATGTTTTAACATACAACTATGTTTTGTAAGTTTTTTATTTTTTAAGACATACAACTATGGTTTTCTGCTTTTTTCTCCGACACCGGTAATGCTATCTTATGGAAATTATTGGAACAAGTAGGTTACGTGACATACAACTCTATAGTACTGAAAAGTGCATTCGACAAAAAATGTCACATACAACCTTATTATTTTCAGCCGACGACTTCTATACTGCATCAAAGAAAAGAACATTTCTTCGCCAAAATGAGATAAATTCCTTAGACACGTAATATGATACGCACGAGGCCCTATGCTTAGGAGCGACAGGAACCTTATATATTCGATTCTTTGATTATAATTTTCCCCCAACTCGCACATCACGTTTTCGAGAAAGATCGTGATACCTCTCTTTTGATACATCTGTAAATAGAGACAGAGATACGGAACCAATGAAAGGATTTTTTTTAAAGGAAACCCAATGTTGAAATATATTATAATATTTTGTTAAAATCACCGACATAAGTTATTGGTAATGCACATAAGAAAGTAAAATACAACTGAACGAGAGTGTCGTAAATAATTCTCCAATTGTCATGTTGTTTTAGTATCATTATTTGAATTAAATGAGACAAAACTTGCGTTGCATTTGTTCCTGTATAAAAATCAAACCTGTTTATATAGTGACCACGTGGCTTTCATATAGTACCCTAGGTGTTTGAAACGCATTATTTATTAATTCAAGACGACGTCTGATATTTTGAAAGATTATTGATAATAATTCAATATGTTTTTTTGATTTCAACAATTGCAAACACCCTTGACAAATAAAATCAATTTAATATTTGCAACTTTGGTATGCAATATATTTAAATTTCACAATACAAAAACATGAAATAATAAATAAAATTTTCTATTAAATTATTTAGGCTCATCATTGTGACAATGATAAAAAGAATTAACAATAGTAAGGTCAACTCGCCCACTATGATATTCATAAGTGCAGATTCAGCTCTATTGCATCATACCTCCATATTTGGAGGAGAATAAATGAAATTTCTGTATAAATAGATTTAATAATGGTGAAAGAATTTTATACAGATCAGCAACAAGAGAAATTACAAGAGATAAAGATGAAAAATAAACGAGTGACATAGAAGATTAGGAAAACAATAATATCCGTCGGATAAGGCACGGATTAAAGTAAAAACTGCAAACAATTTTTAAGAAATCAATTTCTTTTCTGAGTTCTTAAAAAATATTATTGGTCCTAAATAAATAGAGTAGGCGTTCGATTATGTAAAGACTCCGTTAAACGAACAATACACTATAGTCAATAGTCAAAATTTAACATATCAGGTATTTTTTTATAGAGTTCCATGTGATGATACTAAAGAGTACATAGTAAGTTCAAAAATACTTACTTATTTAATCCTGAAGCTTTTTTACCTTGTGGTGTTATGGTTGGTTTATATACGGAAGAAGAATAAGGAATAGGAAATAAGAATAGTACACAAGATGTTAAAACATGGCTGCGCCGTACATCGGTTTATGTAGGAATGATATTTAACTTAAACATAAGAATAGTTGGTAACATTCAACATTTTATTCTTATTTCAAGAATAAGACACGATAAGCCTGCGCACAGCAATCCAAATGTCTGCCGTAATAAAGTTTGTTCAACAGATGTTTTTCAGTTGTGATCAGAGGGTTGTAAACAACAATAAAATGTTTTATTATTTTTATTTATTCTTCTTGTAAGTTTTAAGAACCTCTCAAGTGACAAACGTTCAACACAGGCCAACGCAAATACGCAGGCGCAGCGACGAAATGTTATGTCCTATATAAACGATTTAATATTTTTTATTCTTGTGCACTATTCTTATTTCCTATTCCTTATTCTTGTTCCTTATATAAACCAACCATTAGACTGTAGTTGTGTTATTTTTCAGTGTTGCTCTCTCTACTTCTTCCCATCGCGATCTCTCCTTTGTATATTTCCTTACCCCCTCCCACTTTATATCTCTCTTCGTTGCAGCTTCTTTTATTTCCTAGTACCAAGCTTTTCTCGGCCTCTCTGGTCTAACTTTCTTCACTGTTCTTACTTCAAAAACTCGTTTTATTATTTTTTTTTTCACACATTCTGTTAAGATGTATGAAAACAAAATTCCGCTAGTGTGAAGGCAAGATTCCGCTAACATGGCTGGAACATATACAGACGATTCCGCTAAATTGGGCCACCGCTTAATTGGGGCAGCCGCATATTTGGGCCAAATACCAAAGAGAAACCAAACCAAGGAACCAACAGTAAATTTACATGTTTAATTGGGACAACATTCCGCTTAATTGGGACAACATTCCGCTTAATTGGGACAGTAAATTTAAGATCACAGTACATATTTTCAAGAAAAAATATGTACAAAGAATTTAATATTACAGCGTTATTTTATGCAGGAAGGAAATGAAGGGAGCCCTACATCCGCACTGAATACCTGTGCTGATTTTGTAGAAGTGAAATGTTACAAAAACAAAAGACAGACTACACTTGACGCATTTTTGCATTGAATTAAATTGTATGTACCTATTTATTATTTTATTTTGGAATTTATTATTATTTTTTCTTAAAAGTTTATATTTTTTGGTTATATGTAATTTATAGTTTTGTCCAAGAGTTTATAAAATAAAATTATTGAAAGAAAAATATGCATTGTTTAATTTTATGTGAAATTCGCTTAATTGGGGCAGCCGCTTAATTGGGCCAAAATGCTTAAGTCCCGATGTGTCCCAATTAAGCGGAATCGACTGTAGTTCCAGTCATCTTAGCTGTTCTTCTTGTACTATGGTCTTCACTGGCTTTGTGTCTAGTTTTGCTCTGAATACTTCATTTCTTATTCCAATTTTCTCTTGCCTTCAGTTCCTTAGAAAACTCATTTCAGAGTTAATTTTTTTTGACCTGTGCTTCTTTGTGGTAGTCCAGGATTCTGAGACGTATGTCAAAATTAGTACTGTCACTTTTTTTAAGATCTTTACCTTGATGTTGGTTGGTATTTCTTCTTTAGTTAGGAACGTTGTTTTGATGCTTTACAAATTACTTACAAAATGCTTACAAAAATTCCAGCTGCGCCTACCCTTTCCATAATTTTTTTCCGTCTTCCGAAAAAACTGTGTATTTGAATTTCCCTACCTGTTAAGTTGAATTTTTGTTTTGTTTATTACTATTGTTTTTGTCTTCTGTGTGCTAGTTTTAATATTTATTTTCTTCAGTTCTCTACTATACTGGTTCAAATTGTTTTGTAGTTCGTCTTCCTACCTATTTTATTATTTTGTGTTATATTGTACTTTTATCCTGCTTATTACCATTGTATTTGTCTTGTGTGTCTTCTTAATTCTACTAACGAGTGGCCACACAGATTTAAGAACTGTGTACCGGCCAGAGGTGGTCATTTTGAAAATGTTTCTTTTTGTTCTTATTTAAGTTTTTGTTTTGTTTCTTATTTAAGTTGCATCTATGTATTATGTACTAAAATCAAAATTAAATATTTTAAAATATTTTGTGGAATATCACTGTAAATTTTGTGACAGTATTTTTGGTAAAGGTAGGTAATTAACAAAGCTGTATATTTCATAAAAAATTCCAGTTGACTTTACCAAAGTTCTTGATTTATAACTCTGAATAATATGTTACAAATGTAACCTCGATTGACACTGTGTTACACAATATATGATTCAATCTAAAATTCCTATAACTTCCTAATAACAAGGACGTTTTGAAGGAAATTCAAAACCTACACTTGGAAATAATGATTCAATCGAAAAATTCTCCCGAATTACAGCCAAAGAAGTGAGATTGTAAATAAAGATAATAACATTGTTCTGTAAATGTTCTAATCCTGGACATTTGAACTCTAAACGCATGTCTGTGCCTTGGCACTAACTTAGACTTTAACGGTAAGTCAAGACATGAACCTAAAGAAAAAAGAAAATGTATTTACCCGTTACTTTGTGATATCCCATATTATTAATAAAAACATTAAATTGCTATGCAATAAACTAAGTATACACACATCGTCGGCTGAAAATAATACAAGTGTATTACATTTGAGAAAACAAGCTTCAAAAATTTTGACATGGAAAAAACCAATATAAGGTTACAATACAAGGAAGAAATTTTTTTAATAATTATATATTGATATGTTATTGTCATTAACGCATTATTTTGAAAAAAAAAAATTTGAATAATACCATTTTAACAATTTGAAAAATGAACATACAACTTTGTGATTAAGAAAAACACGAAACTTAGTACCTTAACGTTACATACAGCTTTGTAGTTCAAAGTAATATCGGGGGGAAATTCAGTTTATAGGTAAAGCTTCAGTTTTTAGGTTTCTGAAAATTGTTAAAAAGGTACCAGAAAAGGTAAAAGAAATGTTAGTCACGTATTAAATTTTTATTTGATTAAATAACACAAATTAAACAATATGCCTGCAAAATAATAACAAATTAAACATTAATCTTACAAAAAAATAAGATAAATTAAGATAATTTGAACTGAAACTGAAACATTCGAAATAAAAAAAATTAAACGAAATAAATTGTATTTTTATTATTTTCTTGAGATTTACTTTCTTGGCAATATTGTTTCATAATAAGATTTATCCATAGTAGGCATCCAATCCAGCATAGATTTTAAAGCGATTACCTTGTTTTCTGGTAACGGATTTTTATTTGTAGAAACCTTAATGTCTCTAAATATATTTAACAAGTCTTCAAGACCTTGTTTTATTCTTTTTAATATTTTTTGTAACCCAGGTGCCCGAAAAAGATGTTTTATATTTAACATAAAAGATGTTGTATGTCAAACATACAACCATAAATTATGAATTAAAAAAAAAAACAATTAAAATACAAGGGTGTATGTTTTGTAAGTTTTTTATTTTTTAAGACATACAACTATGGTTTTCTGCTTTTTTCTCCGACACCGGTAATGCTATCTTATGGAAATTATTGGAACAAGTAGGTTACGTGACATACAACTCTATAGTATTGAAAAGTGCATTTGACAAAAAATGTCACATACAACCTTATTATTTTCAGCCGACGACATGTCAACAGTGGTTTAAAAAATTTAGATCAGGAAATTTATGCTTTGATGATATACCTTGACCTGAAAGGCCCTATAAAGCAATAATTTATTATAAGATGTTAAAACCAGAGCAAAGTGTTAATTCTGATCTCTACAGCTAACAATTGGATCGACTGAATCAGAACTTAACCAGAAAACGGCCAGAAATTGTGAATAGAAGAGGAGTTATTCTTCAAGGCGACATTGCTCGACTCATGCATAAAAAAGGCACGTGAAAAAATTTCCGAGCTTGGTTGGAAGGTTCTAACACACCCACCCTACTCACCAGACATTTCACCCTCCGACTATCACTTATTTCGGTCACTGGACACTTTTTAAGAAACAAGACACTTAGAGATATGAACCAAAATGACCCTTGAACAATATTTATCTTCAAAAAATCAGGAATTTTATAAATCAGGAATAGAATACTCTTCCTGATAGATGGCAGAGTGTTAAATATCACAATTTTACTCAAAAAAGTACATTTTTTTTCTTTCGACTTGTTTTTATTTTAATAATACCAATTAATCGAAAAAAACTTTCCGGTACCCTTAATATTTCAAAGTTTGAATTAAATGTTGACCAGAAGTATTTAGATGATACCTTCGCCCAGCAATTGGTTTCATAGGTTTTATATTATTCTTATTAACACATCACAGATCTGCATTTTCCTGAATTAAGTTTGTCTATTGTCTTAATATGTCACTGTGTAAATTATGATTCCGAATATAAATGTAAAACCTACGTAATTTCAAGTTGTGATAATCATAGACAAACCCACCCGGAACTCCCTATTAAAATCAAATAACAGGTCAATGCCGTATGTCTTAGTCTAATGCAGCATTTAACACATACATGAGTCAGAAATTTGAAATGTTAAGTCCTATGCAACATAAAGGCGTCTATGATGTAATTGGGTGATATTGAAATAAAACTAAGTCACCAAGAAAATATGTTAGTTTCATTGGATAAACATTGTGGTTTGGTTAATTCTTTAAAACACAAGATTGTTAAAACAATTTTGTTTCAACAGTTTTTATGTTATATTAATACAAAAATCAGATTTCAAAATGACTAATTCCGACAGTTACTCAGTTCTTAAGTCTCTGCAGTCACTCTTCAGTATAAATACGAAAGGTTTATACAGGAAAACCCTCCTTTGTCTTCATCGGGGAGCTCTTCAGATTAGCAATATTAGGGTGTCTCTTCTTGCAAGACATGTCCTATAGCACGGTACTCAATTTTTAGTCCAGGGGATTGAGGTCGAAGCTGCTAGATAGACAATCACCAGAAGAAAAGAAGGCTGGTACATTGCTTTCAAGCCACTGCTGTGTAGTCTTCGACTTATTGGTTGGCGCTGAAGCTTGCTCGATGCTGCAGTGGTGACCAGCGAAGCGCAAGATTCAACCAATAAGGTTGAACGAGGGCGAATTGTTATGAAGCCAACACCGCCTGAAGCGGGGTGACGGAGGTTGCCCTAGGAGTTGTACGGGTTGGTTACATTCATGTTAAGCATCATGGTTCGTATTTAGAGGTCAAAATAGGATATGAAAATAGTTTGTACCTCGAAAAGTTCGTATTTCGAGAGGTTTGTAAGTCAAGGTACCACTATATAGTAAAGGAGACTTTAGTTGACAGATGACGGTTAATTAAAGCATATGGTTCAATGGGAGAGAACTATAGCAATACATTTTCCATTTTTGAATAGAGCCATATTATTTGTTCACAGACAAAGCTAGAACTAGAGAAAGAGATACATTTCTTTCACTTGCCTTTCTTCCATCTAGTGGTGGGAGCTGAATGCCCACGCGCGTATACAAAGGGACATATGTTGAACTTACCATATTATAATGTAACAAAAAAAGACAAAAACTATGAACGTATGTTACAGTAAAAAGCAGACATACGTTCTTGACATCTTACATAAAACTGTGTGAAATAGATATATATTTCTTTATCGGTTCTCAATCGATCAATCTGTCAAGTAAATTTTCCTATACTATATCAGCAAATTTACTTAGCCATAATTAGTATTAGCTTAAAATGTATAAATATTTTAATTGTAATCATCTAAATCAAAAGAATATGTTCGAAATAAGATTACGAGCACCTACCCTCTCCTTTTCGGGAGTAGTAAAGATTTATTTTCACCTTGCGGTGTTAAAATTTTTATACATTTACATTTACAATCTAGTAGCAAACAGTTTGCAATTATCATATGTATAGTACATATTTTAAATTTTATGTCATTTACAGTCTTTTATTTAGTATCTTCTTCATCCAGGTTTCATCCGGGTTTTCGTCATTGAGTATTTGTATGGCTGATTTCGGGTTTCTCACTTCTTCCGTGCAGTCACGTGTTAGATGCTCTATTGTCTCTTCATTCCTCTCACATATTCTGCACTTCTTTTCTTCTTTTTCTCTCCAATATTCGTTCCTTCTTTCTTCGTTTCCTACTCTGAATCTGGCTATTATTTGTTGGTTTTTGGATTGTTTTCTTAGATACAGAGTCTATTGTTTCTAAAAACCTGTATCTGGGGTTGTACTTTGGTATCTGTATCTTCTCTCTTCGTTGTTGCAGTTCCATGTCCTTTTCCCTTCTCACAATTTCTTCTTTTAAACTATCTCCCATTCGTCTTCGGTTCTCTACTTCTGTTGTTGAATAGCCTTTTCTTTCGTAGTACTTTGAGCATTCTTGTTCCCAGTCATTCTTCTCTAGCTTATTTTCTTCTTTTCTTCTTATCTGCTCCCAGCATGTAAAACCCAGTTCTTTCCAGTTAGATCTTCTTATTTTCTCCTCGTAAATTATTGCTCTTCTGCCCGTTTCAACGCATAGTTTATGCCTCTTCGTTTCCTCGTGTATTATGTAGAGCGGTGTTCTTTTGTCGATTGAAAGTGTCCATCGTAGATATTTGTTGTGGATTTTCTCTATCTCTTCTTGCTCTTTCCATCCCCATATCTCAGCTCCATAGTACAATATGGGGGCCACGAGTTTGTCGAAAAGGAACATTCTTAGTCTAAAGTTGTTTTTGAATTTTCTTTGTCCAATTCCCCATATCTGCGAAAGTGCTATGTTAGCTTTCCTTGCCATCTCCTTCATATGCCCTTCCGATATCCCGTTTTTTTGGAAAGTGTATCCTAGGTATTGGACTGATTTTACTTTTTCTAGTAAAATTTCCTTTTCGGTACTCCACTTCATATTGTAACAAGTGGGCGCAGTTTGGCGGGTTTACCCCGGGCGCCAAAAGAGCTAGCGCCGACTCTGATTTAAATTGAATGAATAATGACAGGGAAGCAAAAAGATGGATGAGAGAACTAAGAGAAATCGCTGAGGAAGGCACAGGAAACATGGAGTGAAAATCTGAAGAATGCGGTTGAAAAAATATGAAAAGATTGGAGGAACACTAAAGCCTTGATGAAAGATAGAAACAAATGAAAAGAGTGATGGAGAAATACACCATCTTTAGCAGAAACTCAAAATCCAACAGCCTGACACCTAATGGTAATAAAGGCAAAAAGATTAAGATAAGAAGAAGACATATCCACTTGTAAATATGCGTTTGGAAACTTCGAAACAGCTAAATTAAGATACAAACCTGGAAACTTCAACGACAAATCAAGACACAAACCTGGAGACTTCAACGCTAAATCAAGAAACAAACCTGGAGATTTCAACGCTAAATCAAGACACAAACCTGGAGACTTCAACGCTAAATCAAGACACAAACCTGGAGACTTCAACGCGAAATCAAGACACAAACCTGGAGACTTCAATGCTAAATCAAAACACAAATCTGGTGACATTAATATTAAAGACACAAACCTTAACTTCATCTTCGTATAATGACGTCAACAATAAGTCAAGGCACAAACCTTTTTTTTAACTCCTAAAGAAAACAAAATTAACATAAAGTATATTTCTTTTGTAAATTTTAATAAACAAATAATTTAAATAAAATGTTAAGTACATTTATTTTAAAAATTTTAACACATATTAATTATAATAATTAATTTTTGTCAGTAAATAATTACTTATATTTAGCGAATCATATATTTAAGTGGTAGCAAAATGTCAAGAAAATTTCGCAAAAAAATTTGACAACTCATGAAAAATGGTATTTTAAACAACCTGCAGTAAAATATTTGTATTTGTTTGCATAATTAAAAATTTAATTATATAATAAAAAGATTAATATATAATCTTGAATCTTTCCAGTTATTACTTTGAGAGATGGACAGAAAAATATATATGAACATTTTTCTCACGATCAGAATTGATAACACACCCATCATAAGTTGGAAACCAAGATGATAATAATAATAAAAATGGTGTGAATTTTGTGGGTATTTAATAAGTGTAAAGCCGCATTCAGAGCTCTTAAATCAATAGCTTATAGACTGTAGCTTATACTCTGTTGATTGTACACTAAAAGTTTGTCATATGGTAAGACGTGAAACCGTTCAGACCTCTAAATTTAATACGTTGTTCGTTGTGGATTGTGGATAATTTTCTAAACTTATAGCTTGTGAGTTGTTTTATTGAGACAGATATATAAAAACATTGGCTATCTCAGTCTATCAGAGACATCGTAGATATTGTATACCTTTACATAACCTAACAAAATGTTATCATTAACAAATCTTGCTCCAAATTACAAAGACGGACAGCAAATATGATCAATTTAGTTAATTAGGTTAGGTTCAGTTACTTAAAATCTAGAACAGCAGAATTATAAAAACGATAATAGATAGAAAACATTTCACGAAGACATGTAGTTGGTTTAAAGACACACAGATGTCGGACTATTCGTAACCCACTAATTTCTAATTGCTCTAAACGGTACGTAGAACGATAAAATAATGTATAAAAACATAACGCACAACGTGACAACGAACGGTGTACAATAGACCGGGAGCTCATGACATTTTTGGTCTCCGATTTCATACAGCATGCCTTTTGGAGGAGAGAATATTTACCCTGTGACAAAAAAAAAGAGGTGGTACTAAACCCCTGCACGCTTTCCGGTCATAGGGAAAATTGCATTTCCACTTGCACAAAATTTTTGTGTTTTTCTCTGATTTGATATTGCTTGCCCTTTTGTCAAAAGAAAGTTATAACAAATTTAAAGTCTTTTAATTATAGGCATGCTGTATGAAAACGCGGAAAATCATATTTTTTTATTACAAGATCACATGACCGTTTGAGCCCTTTGGGACCCTCCGAATCGCATGCATATATTTAAAAGACTTTAAATTTGTTATAAACTTCTTTTGACAAAAGGGCAAGCAATATTAAATCAGAGAAAAGCACAAAAATTTTGTGTTTAAGTGGAAATGCAATTTTCCCTATGACCGGAAAGCGTGCAGGGGTTTAGTACCATCCCTTTTTTGTTGTCACAGGGTAAATATTCTCTCCTCCAAAAGGCATGCTGTATGATATCGGAGACCAAAAACTGTCATGAGCTCCCGGTCTACAACGTGTTAATATAAAGAGCTCTGAATGCGGCTATTATGCTCCAAAGATTTTTTTTTACCGACAAAGAAACTTTTAATTTAAACCGTGAGGTGCACCGCTAAAATTTTAGGCATTGGAGTCGAGTAAATGTACATTTATCTAATGCTTCCCGTACGCAAAGGCCGGAAAAATTAAATGTGTTAGCAGGATAATAGGAACACATATAATAAGAACCTTTTTCATTGATGGTAACCTCAATGCGGATAAATACTTGGCCTTATTACAAAGTCACATAGTACCTGCTTTAAGAAATTTCAATTTTGCTGGTCAAATATGGTACCAGCAAGATGGAGCTCAAGTGCACTATTCCAAACGAGTAAGGGACTAATTGGACAGGCAATTTCCCAACAGTTGGATTGGGAGAGGAGGGACGAAAAATTGGCCAGCACGATCTCCGGATTTATCCCCAAACGATTTTTTTTATTGGGGACATCTTAAAGCAAAAGTATATGATGGAGAAATAAGGAACATCACGGACTTACAAAATAGAATCATGCAAGCATCAAACACCATCCCACAAGAGCAAATAATAAATATTTTAAATAATTTTTATGACCGCTTTATATTACTTTTTGTTTACAAGTTAATTGTGGTATTTTTGAACATTTAATTTAGTTGTTTTTTTGTAATTTTTGTATTTAATAATTGTATTTTCAATGTATTTTCAATATTAGTATATTAAAACATAAGTTTCATAAGGTATGAACAGACAAGTGTGGCAAAGGGCCTTATGAAACGAGTTTTTTATACTATTTTTTCTACTTTGCCATTTATTCTTTAATTTGATAAATTTGTATTACAGTCTGTTCCAAACGGTTAGGCGGAACTAAATGGGAATTTTGTTCTTTTAGATTGTCACGAGAAGGGACCTTGCTAGGGTTATTTCATTTTTCACGTTGGAATGTCAAAATTTAAAATTCCAACAATGAAACCATGGAAACGAAGTATATATGTCAAAATTAAATAATTTTTTTATATATTTTAATGACAAAAATATAAATAATTGGGAAATTTGTAATAAGAATGACACAAAAAATTAATATATAAAGAAAATGACATTTTAAAATGATGAAAAAAATCACCAAAAAATGTTTATTGTAAGTATGATTTACAAAGCTTAAACAAAACGGCCGAAAAGCACGATTTAAACGATGAAAGTAACTAGATTGCAAAATCTACAGTCTGTTCCAAACGGTTAAGCGGAACTAAATGGTAATTTAGTTCTTTTAGGTTGTCACGAGAAGGGACCTTGCTTGGGTTATTTCATTTTTCAAGTTGGGATGTCAAAATTTAAAATTCCAACAATGAAACCATGGAAACGAATGACATATGTCAAAATTAAATATTTTTTTTTATATTTTAATGACAAAAAAATAAATAAATGGAAAATTTGTATTAAGAATGACACATAAAATCAAAATATAAAGAAAATGACATTTTAAAATGATATTAACCTTAACCAAAAATTTTTTATTGTAAGTATGATTTACAAAGCTTAAACAAAACGGCCGAAAGGCACGATTTAAACGATGAAAGTAACTAGATTGCAAAATCTAGTTCCGCTTAACCGTTTGGAACAGACTGTAGTTCCGCTTAACCGTTTGGAACAGACTGTAATAGCAAACAGTATCATTTTATACAATATTTGTTATATGTTGGTATCACTGATTTGTTGTTTTGAAATGTGCTGTCAGCTGTCAATTGAGTTTTTGTTTTCTGCAACATATCTCTCTGGCGAATGTGTAATTATATTTTAATGAAAAATTTGAACATATCTGAAGAAGAGAATCATTGTACCCGAATTACGGGAAATTGTAGTAAATACCTTGAAAAATTTACTTCCCCGGAAGTCAAGAGAGGCATACGACAGAGAATATAATAACTTATTTGGGGAAGGTTCATAGAACACCACTATAATATGGGGGGGGGGGGAAATAACCTCATACACCCCCTCCTGGCGTTGATGGATCTACGACCCAATATCAGAAGTAATTTCCGCAAGAGGGATATTTAAAAAAAAATAAAAATAATAATAAATATGAGTTGGGGGGGAGGTACATACCGCAAAATATGCGGAGTCTTAAATGGTAGGGCTTTATATAAAGGGGGTGAAAAAACACGTTAAAAACCCCGAATTATGAAACCCTGTGGCGCTAGGACCAAAAAACTAAAATATTTCAATCTTTTCAAAAACTGCAAAAAAATTTAGCAAATAGTCCACGAATATATTAGGTTAACTTGACAGCATCAGAATTTGACATTTCATTCAGTGTTACCAACCTCCAATAACTAAAATTCGGGTGTTGAAATGGACCTTCTTATATACAGTCTGTTTCAAACGGTTAGGCGGAACTAAATGGGAATTTCGTTCTTTTAGGTTGTCACGAGAAGGGACCTTGCTTGGGTTATTTTATTTTTCACGTTGGAATGTCAAAATTTTAAATTCTAACAATGAAACCATGGAAACGAATGACACGAATCAAAATTAAATTATTTTTTTACGTATTTTAATGACAAAAAAATAAATAAATGGGATATTTGTATTAAAAATGACACAAAAAATCGAAATATAAAGAAAATGACATTTTAAAATGATATTAACCTTAACCAAAAAATGTTTATTGTAAGTATGATTTACAAAGCTTAAACAAAACGGCCAAAAAGCATGATTTAAACGATGAAAGTAATTAGATTGCAAAATCTAATTCCGCCTAAGCGTTTGGAACAGACTTTAAGCTGTTCACTTTTGTAAGAACACACTAGATCTGGTTATTTTGGTTACTTTTATGGTGTGTTACTGATTTTAAATGTCAATTAAAAATATTCCTTACGCTGTAAAACCGACTTTAGGTTGATAAGGTTATGATCACTATAATTAAGATAGTATTTTTCATTATGACTCTCAAATGGATCGACATTTTAAAAAAGTGACATTTTTTAATACCAACATGACATACAGTTTATTGCTTATAGCACTCAAATGTGGAAATGAGCGTCTTATGAACGCAAAGTAGAAAAAATGTTTAGCCTTTTCAATGAATGTTTATCCCTATGTTGCAAGATAAATGGAACGCAACTTTATATTGCTGTCAAAATAATTTGTCGTTACTAGGAAAACCATGCATAATAATAATTTCAATGATGCAGGATAAAAGAAATTCACTGTATATTTACGCATATACATTGATTTTTATCAGTGGTAATTTTTATAATTTTTCTTATTATCATTTCAAAATGCACTGAACATGTTCTGCAAGAGATGTCTAAGTACAAAACTGGTTCAATTACCATCTAAGAAGCGAGATATCATTTACCTTATGCGTCTGTCCAAGGCATACCGGATCCTCTGGTCAACGTTACTTGTCCTTGAGCCTTCTCATCAAAGATATCCGTTTTTAATATTTACACAAATTAATAAACAAAACAAATTATAAATATTTTCAGAAAACGTGGGGATATTTTAGTGAATCATAATATCAAAATTTTGTTTGTATATTATGCCTAAAAATAAATCTAATTTTTTATAGTTATAATTTTAGTACACAGTAGCTTATGGTATGCAAGAATTCGAAATATTTTGTCTGATCAAAACGTGTTTATAATAAAAATATATTTTTATGATTTATTCATGTTCCTTTTATTAACAAAATTAATACCTTTCGATAATAAAATCACCAGGAAGACACAGTTTTAAGAGAATGTTGGCGGGAAATGAGACAGAGAGAAAGGAATTTACAAAACAAGTCTAGGTGGGACATAAATAGAAGAAAATATTATGAAAGAAATGGGTATTCCACGATCTACATAGAGATGATGCGAGAAAGAGGTGAAAATGTGATCAGCGAAATAGAAAATAGAGATAGAGATGTACAGAGTCAAGTACAGCATGACAGAATAAGAAACTCTACTTACTTCCCAATGTACCATCACATTGTCACTCTTGATAAGCCAAGATATCTACTGCACTCCAAAGCAGAAAGAATAAGAATAATTGCCAGATTTAGATGTGGTAATGAAAGCACTGAAAATAAAATATGGAAAAGAGCTGAGGAAAAAAATGCAGAGTATGCGAAGAAAAAGAAGAGACAATGTGGAATTTGGTCTATGAATGCGAAAATGGAAAAGAGAGCAGAAGTATGACAGAAATATTACATGACTTGGGATCAGGAGAAGAAATAATGAGAAGTATATTAAAAAGAATGAAGAGTAAATGATAAAAGAAAGAAGATGGAATGTATTTATGTATATGTATATGTGTGTGTAACAAAATGTAAAACATACATAACTAGATTTTTTAAATATTGCAAAATATTATGTAAGATTCGAAGCCTTAGGGCAAGAATAGTAAAGTTCTATTCTATTCTAATAAAAGCACCAAAACTTTATTATTAAATGCAGAACTTTTACCTCAATATGTTTATTGAAAATTAGATTTACATTTCAACTGCTAGGTAGTTCATTATGGCCCCCACAAGTGTGGGGCTGACAGGGCTCTAAATTGGGATCTAAGAATATTAAGCCCCAATATATACTAAATGTTATCCCGAAGATAAAAACCAAACACAGGAACAGATGACACAAAAGACTTTATAAAATATTGACTTTTCTTATATCTATCCAGCTAAAATTATTTTACCGGGCACATTATCCTCATCCTGATTTTTTGTTTCGTCCTTGTGATTGACATGTGCCTGTTTTGGTATAGTTAAAAAAAGCTCAACTTGTCAAGAGCCACTTAATCATCTAGTATTTTTGTATATCGAAAATGATTTAGCTAAACATATTGATGTTAATGAAGTTTAAATAATTGCGTCGAAAAAAGCTAGAAAATGCACTTTGAAATAATTTTTGATACTATTGTAGGTGTTCATTATGTTCTTTACCTCTTACCTCCTGATTTAACGACAAAGAAATAATTATTACTATTTGATCTCCTGATTTACGAGGGCTACCTTTTAAGTTTTTACAAAAACTAAGAAAGAAAACAATTTTGTTGGAACAAACTGTTTTATTGCTTTTCAAAATATTTGCCTTTAAGATTTATACACTTTTGCATGCGTTCAAACCAATTCTCGAAACATTTTTTCCACTCTGAAGTTGGTATCTCAAAAAACATGGTATTCGAAGACTTAAACAGCTTCTTGGGGTGATGAAAATCGCTGTCCACGCATTTTAAGTTTGACATTGGAAAACAAAATAAAGTCGTTAGGGGATAAATCAGCTGAATACGGACAATGAGACATTAATTCGATGTTTTTCTCCTTCAAATAATCAACTGTTTAATGTGCTGTGTGGGAGCTTGCATTGTCATGATGAAGAATGATGGGACGTTTTTGGTTGTTTTTCCTAATTTTGTCGATGACTTCTGGCAAACAAATTGTTGCATACCATTCAGTATTAACTTTTCTCTGATCCTCTAAAGGAATGGTTGCGACATTTCCAGTACAGCCGAAGAAACAACGATCATTTTTTTTTAAATGCTTCATGAACAAACAACTTTTGTGAATTTCTCTTCATCTTGGAAGACCCAGACAGTGGATTTTTGCTTAGTTTCCGGTTCATATGAAAAAAATCCAAGTTTCATCACCTGTAACGATGTTGTACACGGATTTTACAGTGCCCAGGTTGAATTTTTTTAGCATTCCCTTACACCAATCAACACGAACCTTTTTCGAGCTTCGGTCAAATTATGCGGAATCCATCGGGAACAGATCTTTTTCACAGCTAAATGTTCATGCAAAATCGAATGTATTACAGTTTGCGATATACCAAAGGATGCCTCTATCTCACGGTAAGTCACATACCGATCTTCTTCAATCATTTTGCGGACAGCATCGATGTTTTTTTGAATCACAACCGATTTTGGTCGAGCTTCACGAGATTCATCACTGACGGACGCACGACCACGACGAAATTCTGCAAACCAATTGTAAACAGTCTTTTCTGATGGTTCTTCATTACCAAAAGTTGAACGAAGAGAATCTATCTATTGTTGTTGTGTTAAGCCTTTACTAAAATTGTAAAAAATCATCCAATGAAAACCTTAACGAGTAATATCCATTTTTTCATATACTTGTTTTTAGGGTTTTGTAGGTATGACCAAAAAACCCTTATACCGTCATTTTGTCGTCTGTCTGTCTGTCTGTCTGTCTGTCTGTCTGTCTGTTCGGTAAAAATTGTAGCCAAACGGCTAAACCTAGAGAGTTGAAATTTGGCATGCTTATACAACTCTTTGACCCGCACATAGGAAAAATACTAAAACATCTAAAAAACATACCCCCCTAAAAATATAAACAAATATGTGCTCATCGAAAACAATTTTTTTTTTTTTTTAATTCTGAGTAGGGTTTCAAATGAAAGCCCTTAGTACGTGGATTAACGACCAAAATTTTATTTTTGCAAAATAAATTATTTTGATGCGATTTTTGCCAAAATTGTGCAAAAAAAATTTTGTCCCACACCCTGTAACCCAGATGGTTTAAACTAAAAATCTGAAAAAATTCTAAGTAATGTACATTGGTGTGAACCGGAATAGTACAACAGGAATTTTTTATCAAATTATGTTTTCGGAAAATAAAGCATTTTTTGTGTTTTTAACTAAAATATGTTAAATATTTAATTCGCTATGTAACACTTCACATCAGAAACTCTGGTAGCTCAGATGGTTTCGTAATGTACTTTGTATTTTGCAGTGCAAACGTTGCAGAGTTCGAATCCTGTTAATTTTATTTTGTTTAAATTATTTTGTCAAAATTCTAGTTATATTTTGGTAAATGTATTTATTTTTTAAAAGCGTAAATTTAATAACCAGTGGGAAGTGTTGAAATTATAATTTAATTCTGTTTGACGAAATCAGAGGGCGGGACTTATAATATAAGCAACCAATGGAAGCCATAGGCGCAATTTTAAAAATCTTACTGAACCTTGCTGTATAAATAAAATACTGTACATATTTAGAAACTTAAATAATGGTATTAGGCATTCGAATTAAAATTCATAAATAAATATTTTGACATAAAATTTGTTTTGGCATCCCAAATAATCATCATTCAGTTACTAAATACCTGCAAAACCCAGAAATGTGTGAAGATTCACACTTTACATACATTTTTTTTTAACCCTCACTGTCAGCAAACTTGTGGCAGCTTATAAAGTGACCGAGTACACTTTATAAGCTGCCACTGATTTCACAATAACAAATGTCATATTTTAGGAATATAGTAATGACCCATTTCAATATTGCCATCTAGTTAAAAGGTAGCTCTCGTAATTCACTCTCTTTGCAAAGTCTGTAGACCAAATCGCAAATCTAGAACCATCAACTTAAAAAAATATAAACAAATAAGAGCTATGTAATTTTATAAACTTTTTTTCATAATATTTTTTAATAAACAAGTAAACAAATATATCATTATCTTATAAAATTATTACTTAATTGTCGGTCATTAGTTTAATGAAACCTTTTTATACACACTTTAAAACATAATTTTTTATCTTCCTTCCTGAATGTCCAGACCTCAGTGGGCAGCCAAAATCTTATGCTAATATATAAAAAATTAAGAAGCATCTACCTTGATTACAACTTTGGGATATAAAAAAGCATGACCTACACAACATAATAATAGCTTGTCTAGTCGTATTCAGAAAATTTGTTGTTTTTTTAATATATGTTTACTAAAATAGTCTTGTTTACGACTTCGAAAAATTCTATTCGTGAATCTTGGAAGATTCATAAATTATCTGATAACAAAATATGTTTATCAATATTTTATAAAAAGTTTGTTTTAAAACAGGATCTTGATTTTATTTTTACACATAACATTCTTGTATAAAATGGTAAAGCTCTAGAACCTGGTAAGAACGACAAAAAACTTCAACGAGGGCTAACTTTTAAATTTTTACAAAAACTAAGAAATACATTTTTTTTGAACAATCTGTTTTATTGCTTTTAAAAATATTCACCTTTAAGATTTATACATTTTTCTATGCGTTCAAACCAATTCTCGAAACATTTTATCCACTCTGAAGTTGGTATGTAAAAACTGGTTCTCGAAGGCTTGAACAGTTTCTTGAGGTGATGAAAATCGATCTCCACGCATTTTTTGTTTGACATTGGGGAACAAAAAAAATCGTTAAATCAGATTAATACGGCCAATGAGACATTAATTCGATGTGTTTCTCCTTCAAATTAGTAATTGTTTGAAGTGCTGTGTGGGAGCTTGCATTGCCATGATGAAGAATGATGCGAAGTTTTTGGTTGTTTTTCCTGAATTTGTCGATAACTTCTGGCAAACAATTTGTTGTATACCATTCAGCATTAACTGTTCTACGATCCTCTAAAGGAATGGTTGCGACATGTCCAAAAAAATTTATTGGTTTTTTAAACATAGCTCCTTCATTTTTAGTGATAGAAAGTTTTTTCAAAAACGATTTTGTAGGGCTTTTCAAGAGCTATAAGACTAAATTAAATTCCTTAAGATCCCTTAGTTTTTAAATGGGGTGAGTTTGAAGGGGTCGAATAAGGTGGTGTTCGCTTGTAAATAGAGGTTTTAAACGGCTATATCTCGCCAAACATTCACTGTACAGAAAATATATGCGCAAGGAAATTTAAGTCATTAAAAAAGCTACAATTTAGTGCTCTATCATTTTTTTCGTATCTCCAGTAATTTCGGAGATATTTTGAAGAAAAGGGTGAAAAAAACGAAATCGCAAAAAATCGTTTTTTCTTTAAACTCCAACTTTCCTAAAATTAGGCATTTTAAATTGGTCAAACTTCTTGGGTGTACTGAAAATACAAATATGAAGAGAACCACAGAAGGGTGAGGATCAATTTTAATAAGGGGGGTAAATAGGGGGTTGTTTTCACTGATTTTTTCGTAGAAAAAAGTAGGTACCAACCTTATTTTGATCATAAGTTGCTTAATTTTTATGCTAGAGACTTTTTTTTTTTGTTTGAAAAGTTTAACCAAATAATTTAAAAAATATTCAATGAGTTTTCCTCGAAAAATGCAAATTTTTCCTGTTATTTGACTTTGAATCTTTCAAATTATGCATTTGGCGAAAAAAAGTTAACCATTAACATGCCGTATCTCGGTTCGTATTGGTCGTAAAAAAATAATAAAAAAAGGATTTTGTTTGTTTTTTTAAAATCTATAATTTTACTTTCTACAGTTTTTTTGATAAAATGCATATTTTTCGAGTTATTCGCAAAAAACTTTTTAAAAACATCGATTTTTTCGTCGAAAAACTGTTACTTTCAACCGCGAATAACTCAAAAAATACTAGTTTTACGAAGAAAACGTAAAGAACATTTTTTTCTTAGAATTACTTTTCCCATCGATTTCTATAGTTAAAATGTAGGAAAAAATGTCCACCCCCGAGATGGGGTGGCAACCACCCCCAGGGTTTTAGCGTACACCGGCATGATGTAGAAAATGATCCTTGGGCTATTCCCTACCTTCTGTGAAAATTTCACGTAATAGGGGATAGGCATGATTTTTTTTTTATTTTTTATTATATTCCTCTTGTTGCATATAAACATAAAAAACAGTTTTTTTTTTTTTTTGTAATTTGAAGGCTTAAAAAAATCATAAATGTATGTAGCGCGCGAAAACGACGTGTGACGTCATACCCCTTCTAACTGACGTATGACACTACTAGCTTACCGGCGTACATAGTCTGTTGTGAACTTATTTGTTTGTATAACTTTCATAGGTTATGTAAAGTTAGAGTGATTTTAGTTAAAATAAAGTTTAATTCTATAAAAACAATTTATACATGTTTACCGAATTAAATTTTATATTAAAATAGATAACTTATATTGCAGTATTTCAATTATGCCTCTAACGTTTTGTAACTTCATGTAAACAATGTAGTAAAATTCTGACATCTAAATTACATAAATATTTACATTTTACAGAGTTGCAGCGTTTGTTTACATACAGTTATAGAATATAAAATAAAAATTACTTTGACACCACGTATTTCCTCAGCACTGTAGCATTCATTATTTTTCATATATTCCATGAGCATAAATGCATCAATGTTGGGTAAATTATCACTCTGAGTCCTAACAAAATCTTTATCTGCCATTTTAATAATAAATGCGTGAAAAATTGCTTAAAAACAAATACAAAATTCTCGAACAATACAATACACACACGTGTAAAGATTATGTTGTAGCTGTATCTGTGATGTGAAACCTCTATCGTTTAACGTCATACTCAGTCGTTTTACTCGGCAACCTTCGCTCCGTGGTCGGCTTATTTCAAATTTACAATATTTTAATTCAAAAATTTGGCTATAATATTAATTAAAATGTAATTTTTGTTTTGTTAGGTGACATAACTAACATTAACATATCAAAATAATGTAGTTTTAAGGAAATACAAATTTTATGCGTATCCCCTATTCCATGCTGGACGAAAAAATTGCGAGCCATAATGCTTCATTTCCTGTACTATTAGTAAATAATTTCGTATTACATTTAAAGATGCGGAGTGTTTTTGTTACAAAAAATTGAGAAACAATACGTTAAACTAATATGGGTGTAAATATCGAGGTCCTTTTTGGAATATTTTGGAATACTTCCGCGTTCGTCACTATTATTGTTTTGTTTTGACAACTCTTTAAAAGCAAATATTTTTACATTCCTACCATAGTTTAATGGATGTTTTTTTTTTAATAATACCATTCCGTGTACTTGTCAATAAATTATTATTAAAATTATAAAATAACAAGGAACAATAACATAGATTCCTTGGAATAAATTTTGTTTAAGTGCATCTGTTCTCATATTTGACCTTAAATTTACAATTTTTCTTATTAGATGTATCCTTATTGAATGGAAAAACCGCACATAATAGTATATTATAACTAATAACAATGAACAATATTCAATTTTTTGATGAGCAAAAAATGTGCATACGTTAAACCACAAGGAAAAAATTCTTCGAATTATTAATGTTGAAAAAATGGATCCGCATCAAAATAACAATGATGTTACCAAAGAAATGATTGTAAGAACAATAAAAGTATTGTCTATTTAGAAATGGGACTCATAAATTAGGATGTAGATGATCTTTTGTGTTTGTGTTGTAATGGTTACTATTGAAAAGTATTGTTAATATTTTCGTTTGTATCTAATTATGAAGATATTACTCCATAAGAAAGGGAGGCTTCAATACTAGATTAAGACACAAACCTAAAGCTGCTTTCAGAGCTCTTTAAATTAGTTTACTTCACTGTGCATTATGGATAAGTTTAGTAGATAGTTTTAACGTCCAAGGCAGTGTTTACATCTAATGACTACAGTGACTGTATAAAGACAGTGTGGCCATACGATGGTCTCATTTACTATTGGTCGAGCTGAAGTCCGTCATATTTCTTCCAACTTTGTTACAGATTATATATGGTTTACATGTGTTTAGCTTGTGTTTCAACAGATTTAAGTGATATTTTCAAATAATATACATACGTATATTTAGACGTTTAATAGTGAATATTGTTGTGATTGTGATGAGTAATGAGTAATGTAGATAATGTAAACTGCACATATTTTAAATTGTCGGAAATTAAAATTAAAAATAATGAAACGTTTTGTTATGTTTAGGTTTAAAATTGCTGGGAAAAAAGGCTAAATGAACATAAAAAAACATTATGCCAGTAAATCAATGGATGGCTTCACAATTATAAGAAGTATTTACTTTCATTAATTTTAATGTTATTCCATGCTGATTTCATTTTATTTTTCATTTGACCATAATTTTATTTGAATAAATGCATAATTGAAAATATATACATCAGTTTTCTTTATTAATATATCATTTATACCATGAGTTCAAAAAGAAATTGCATAAGGGTTGGCTATGGAAAATAAAAGTAATGTCAACAGAAAGCTTTAGAATTAATTTACTGTCCGAATTAATTAAATCACTCTTGTTGTCATAAGTTATTTATTGTTACATAAAGCTTGTAGTATACATTATTTTATTTTTCCATAGCCAACTCTTATGTAATTTCTTTTTGAACTCAGGGTATATAACATGTTCTGCTTATTCGTTTTTAATATGAAAATATCCTATTTTTTTTTTTATATATATAAACATGCGTTTTCCCAAAAATTAGAGAAATGTTGGGTTCTCTAATTTTTATAGAACCTTATCATCATTTTTTCCCTATCTTTTTATTTTAATTCTAATGTCCTGTTTGAACTTGTTTTCTTAAATTTAAAATATTCAAATTAAAATGTAACTCCCGTTTTTATAAAAAAAAATGTTTTAGTTTTTATAGGTCCTCAAATAAAATTATAAAATAATAAAAACATATCTCTTTTATTTCCTTTCATGTCCTTTTTTAAGAATTTTTTTCATTTGTTTTCTTTTTATTTTGCAAACATTTCAAAAAAATATCTTCATCGGTAGGCAATTTTAATATTTATCTTAATAAATGTTGAATCATATACATGTTTTTTCTTAACAATAAATTGATATTCACATATATATATAAACATAAATACGTAAAACTATTAAAAATTTAAAAAATATTATAATATATTAGGATATATTAACATTTATTCCATATAACCCAATACAAATCTGGAATAAACATGGCGGCTACAGTTCATATGGCCACACTGTCTTTATACAGTCACTGTACTAATGACATTAGGGTGTTACGAATAATGCGCCAACTGTGTGTCTTTAAACCAACTACGTTGGCTTCGTAAAATGTTTATTATCTTAGTTGTTGTCATAGTATCAAACAACTTTCAAATTGAATGTAATACCCTACTTTCAATAATAAAAAAATTGGCGTGAAGTGTGAATTTTCACACATTTCAGGGTTTTGTAGGTATTTAGTCAGTGAATGATGATTATTAGAAGGCCAAACAATGAATGCCTGTTACTACATAACACAATTATAAGTGTTGGTTTTAAATCTTTTAAATTAATAGGCACGACAAGAAGGTTGCAGTTAGATTTTTTTCTACCTTGTATCATATATCTCTAATAATACCATAATATATATTTTAAAGATTTTTTTTTTCTATAATTACAAAAATATCATTCAAATTCAGAACTGGCCACACCGTGGGCGATCTTTCGTCACGCAAGAGCATAACGCCTACAGAGACATTGTTTATATTGCGACTATATAAAAAACTAACAGATTCTCTACTAGAAATGGAATCCCAGCAACCAGCCAGTTATTTATTTATTTTCCTAGTCGATATTTGCAAAATAAATTTACGTACCTCTTTTTTACCCATAACAAAATGTATCCATGTATATACAAATATATTTTTTTAATTTTAGCTAAGATATTAAACGAAAATCTTAATACTTGGCAAAATTTAGTCAAAAATGAACTGTAACGAAAAAAAATATCGGTTTATTTCGGTTCAGATAATGGTTATGTGAGTGAATATAAATATTACATTTTATTTCAGATTATTTTTTAAACTGATGAGCAGAAAAAAATCGTAATTTTTCTGACAAGTAAAAAATAAATTGCGATTCTATTATTTCAGGGGAGGGGGGAACGCCCAGAACCTCCCCCCCCCTTGGCAGCGGCCTTGCTATGATTATTACAAAATAAAGAATAAAATGTTCTTCTAAATTATAGTAGAAAATAAATTTCTAATACAAATAAAGGCATTTAAAAATTTATCACTCGGAACTGAACCGAAAACCGAAAAAAACCGTTATTTTTGCCAGAACGAAAACCGGAACCGAACTGATATATATTTTTTTAATTGAACCGGAATGAAAACCGAAACGAAAAAAATAACGGTTCGAAGCCCTGTAATAAATTTTAAAAAACATTTTTAAGTTTTTATATTTAAAAATGCTGTGCACTGTCGGGGTCCATTTATTGTTTATACATTTGTTGTTAAAAAACTACGCAAAAGCAATTTAGTTCCGCGTAAATGTTTAGAATAGCCTATAATGCTAATACTGGTTAACAAAATTATTATAAATTTAAAAAATTATTTTTAAATTTTTATATTTAAATTTATGTGCACTGTCGTGGACCATTTATTGTTTACGCAATACAGAACTACGCAAAAAAATCCACATTAAAATTCTCATTAGCGAAACTAATTAAGAGGATTAATTTCTTTACTTAAGCCTTTTTGGTAGACATTACGTCATTAATCCTTCCAAATATTTCTTGTTTATGAAACGTTCTGAGTAACAACACATGTTGACCAGTGCATTTTTTGTATAAAATACCCTTATATTAATAACTACCGTAAGCTCTAGTAGCCATAAATGCTGTGTGTACACATTTTTACCAGTTTTATAAAAAGTAAAATTTGAAAAAGTGCAATAGTGATGAAACAAGTTGAGTGTCTATTGAAGGGTTAAGAAGGGACATCCTATACTGAGTCGACATCCCTTGGGGTTTAATAGCCAAAGATGCTGCACACCATTTTCTCAAAATTCAAAAAATTCTGTGGATTTTAAATTTTTTGTAAGTATTGTACAGGTAAATTTTATGTTTTTTCGACTGAATATTTTTAATAGCTCTAAGTATGTATGTTCCTTGGGCGTTAATAGCCGAAAATGCTACACACCACTTTCTTAAATTTACAAAAATTCTGTGGATTTTAAATTTTTTGTAAGTATTGTACAGGTAAATTTTATGTTTTTTCGATTGAATATTTTTAATAGCTCTAAGTATGTATGTTCCTTGGGCGCTAATAGCTGAAAATGCTACACACCACTTTCTTAAATTTACAAAAATTCTGTGGATTTTAAATTTTTTGTAAGTATTGTACAGGTAAATTTTATGTTTTTTCGATTGAATATTTTGAATAGCTCTAAGTATGTATGTTCTTTGGGCGCTAATAGCCTAAACTGGTATACACCATTATTTCAAATTTCAAAAAATTCTGTGGATTTTAAGATTTTTGTAAATATTGTGCAGGAAAATGGTTTTGAAAATGATTTTGAAAATGTTTTTTCGATTCAATATTTTTAATAGCTTTAAGTTTTATGTTCTTTGGGTGCTAATAGCCAAAGATGCTGCACACTATTTTTACAAATTTCAAAAATTTTTGTTGGTTTTAATTTTTTTGTAAGTATTGTGTAAGTAAATTTTTGGAATGTTTTTACATTTCAATATTTTTAACAGCTGTATGTATGTTCTTTGGGCGCTAATAGCCTAAAGTGCTGTAGACCATTTCTTCAAATTTCAAAAATTCTGGAATTTTAAATGTTTTGTAAGTATTGTGAAGGTAAATTTTTGGAATGTTTTTTCCATTCAATATTTTTAATAGCTCTAAGTAAGTTTGTATGTTCTTTGGGAGCTACTAGCCAAAGATGCAGCATACCATTTTTTCAAATTTAAAAAAAAAAATTAAAAAATTACTTCTGAATTATAGTAGAAAATAAATTTCTAATACAAATAAAAGCATTTAAAAATTTATCACTCGGAACTGAACCGAAAACCGAAAAAAACCGTTATTTTTGCCGGAACGAAAACCGGAACCGAACTGATATA
The DNA here is from genome assembly GCA_963971575.1 of Liopterus haemorrhoidalis. NCBI lineage: Eukaryota > Metazoa > Arthropoda > Insecta > Coleoptera > Dytiscidae > Liopterus > Liopterus haemorrhoidalis. The sequence goes on along the minus strand of OZ020626.1, from coordinate 6,738,787 downwards.
TAATTTTTTAATTGAACCGGAATGAAAACCGAAACGAAAAAATAACGGTTCGAAGCCCTGCATAAAACTGTGTGAAATAGATATATATTTCTTTCTCGGTTCTCAATCGATCAATCTGTCAAATAAATTCTCCTTTACTATACAATTTCTACCGTACAGACAGACAGACACATGAGTGACGTTATAATAGACCGGAAGCTCATGACATTTTTGGTCTCCGACAGCATGCCTTTTGGAGGAGAGAATATTTACCCTGTGACAACAAAAAAGGGATGGTACTAAACCCCTGCACGCTTTCCGGTCATAGGGAAAATTGCATTTCCACTTGCACAAAATTTTTGTGTTTTTCTCTGATTTAATATTGCTTGCCCTTTTGTCAAAAGAAAGTTATAACAAATTTAAAGTCTTTTAATTATAGGCATGCTGTATGAAAACGCGGAAAATCATATTTTTTTATTACAAGATCACATGACCGTTTGAGCCCTTTGGGACCCTCCGAATCACATGCATATATTTAAAAGACTATAAATTTGTTATAACTTTCTTTTGACAAAAGGGCAAGCAATATTAAATCAGAGAAAAGCACAAAAATTTTGTGTTTAAGTGGAAATGCAATTTTCCCTATGACCGGAAAGCGTGCAGGGGTTTAGTACCATCCCTTTTTTGTTGTTACAGGGTAAATATTCTCTCCTCCAAAAGGCATGCTGTATGAAATTGGAGACCAAAAACTGTCATGAGCTCCCGGTCTATAAGGGCTTTTTGGTGGTCATACCTACCAAACCCTAAAAAACAATCATTTGTTTATTTATTTTCCACAATAGATTCTTGAAATATAACTGATGATTCAAACACCTTATAGCCTTTACATTTTAACAAACCATTAAGAATAGTGTCTCGGAATTTCCAATGACTACAACAAAGTATGTATGACCGGATGCACAAAAAATTGGCGCTTAGTTGATTTAAAAAATATGATTTACACCAAAGATAAGCTCTATTATTTTTACATATATTAAAATAATAAACATAATAAATTAGTATAAATATTTAATTATTTATTTTTATCATTCCAGAAAAACAATTTTATCTGATAGCTGTGAGAAATACAAAAAAATATATACAGTAGTTCTTGAATCCAAAAATTTTTGAATCCGTGTTGTAAAAATTTTTGCCAGGTATTTCCCAGTTTTTTGTCTCAATCTAAAGTTGTAAATCAAAAAACGTGCTTCTTTAATGATTTATTAGTATTAAATAACAATTCGTTGTAACGGTATATTACAAAAAATAATTTTTTACTGGCTTGTTCGTTTTTTGCTAGCTATTTAGATCATTGATAAAATTATTTGTGCTAGTTCATTGTTAATAACCCACATTGAACCCGGATTTAAGTATGACTCAGCTTATATTAAAATAGGGAGTCAGATGTGAATTACTTATTTATCAAATGAGGTCGGAGATATTGTTTCCTTATGTCGGGTTTATATTGGTAGAGTAAAAGAGCTAGTAACTAGCGCAAGTACAATTGCCGGGTTTACATTGGTAGAGTAAAAGAGCTAGTAACTAGCGCAAGTAACTAGCAACTAGTTACTATCCCTGTGTAAACAGTTGACATAGTGACTACTAGAGTACTAGCTGCCAGTAGTTGGGCTAGGATAGCAGCTAGCTCGTCGACGTATTTACTAGCTACTGTCTTTTCCCCCACTACGCAAAATTGATTCATTTCAAATTGGCGGCAAGTGGTAACCTGTCATAACAAACAGAAAAAAACCCATATCAGGTAAGTTACAATTTTTTTACATAAATTGCGTAAGATTGATTTATTAATTGATGATTTTTGAAACCATCTGTGAAATAACTGCCTTTGATACACGAAAAAGATTTTGTAGACCAGTGTTTCTCGACCAAAAACGCACCGTGGATCAGAATAATATATAATTTTCTAACGCGGACTACTAATAATAATTGTTGATTTATTTTTTGCCTGAAAACAAATATATTTAATGTGCTACTAAACACATTTATTTTATTTGTAGAAAATCACAGAAAGTTTACAGAAAATAAACACAATATAAACTATTTACATAAAAAATGTGCAAAATAAATTAAAAATAAAACTGCAAAAAACACATAAAAACTTTCGCGGACCATTAAAATTTTTCTAGGGACCACTGGTGGTCCACGGACCACCTGTTGTGAAACACTGTTGTAGACTACAATAACTATTTCCTGTGGATAGGAAATAAAGCGTTAATTCCAATTTTTGCTGGAATCGCATCCCTTATTAGTGTATCAGTTCGTTGTATTAATGGACTAACTAAATTTAATAGCCTATTAAAATCATTTGGTGTCATTCTTAAACACAGTCTGTACTCTTTTTGATCTTCCACGACTAATTCACGAAATAGAAGGACTGATGCGCCATGGGTAATAAGACTATCAATTATTTCCTCCACAAGAAATGATGTAATTTAAAATACCACTTCTTTAATGGCATCACGCCGGCGACTATGTATATCCACATTCATAAACTATTTTTTGCAAAAAGATAATTTCACTACAAAATCACAGTGAAGATGTCAAATGTGTTTTGACACTTACTATCCAGAAAATAAGATATGAATGTCAATTGTGTATGAACACCTACTATCCTGAAAATAAGATAGTAGAGTAAAGCGCGTAGTACTTGCACTAGTTACTAGCTCTTTTACTCCACCAATGTAAACCCGGCATATGCGCTTTACTCTACTATCTTATTTTCGGGATAGTAGGTATTCGTAACCAATTGGCATACTATCTTATTTTCTGGATAGTAAGTCTCAATACACATTTGACATCTTCACTGTGATTTTGTTGTGCAATTATCTTTCATCAATTATAGTTTATGAATATGAATATACATCGTCACCGGCGTGCTACAATTAAGAAAATGGTATTTTGTATTACATCATTTCTTGTGGAGGAAATAACCGATTGTCTCATTGAAGAAATCGGTACAGATTATAAGCCTAAACGAAAATGGTTAAAAAATGGATTGATAGAAGAGAGTCCCATGGCGCATCAGCCCTTCTATTTCGTGAATTAGCTGTGGAAGATCAAAAAGAGTACAGACTGTGTTTAAGAATGACACCAGATGATTTTAATAGGCTATTAAATTTAGTTAGTCCATTAATACAACGAACTGATTCACTAATGAGGGATGCGATTCCAGCAAGAATAAAATTGGAATTAAGGCTTTATTTAAAAAGAAATTGAAAAGAAATCATCAATTAATAAATCAATGTTACGCAATTTATGTAAATAAATTATAACTTACCTGATATGGGATTTTTCTATTTGTTATGACAGGTTACCGCTTGCCGCCAATTTGGAATGAACCAATTTTGCGTAGTGGGGGAAAAGATAGTAGCTAGTAAATACATTGACGAGCTAGCTACTCTCCTAGCCCAACTACTAGAAGCTAGTACTCTACTAGTCACAATGTCAACTGTTTACACAGGAATAGTAACTAGTTTCTAGTTACTTGCGCTAGTTACTAGCTCTTTTACTCTACCAATGTAAACCCGGCATTATTGTTAAATCAGGAGGTGAATATTGAGTTATTATTATTTTTTTAGAGCAAACGGTTTAGCGCTTGCAGCTACAGGCTTGAGCGAGTAGTTTTCTTAAATCATTTTTATGAAACATAAATCTTAGGTAACAATACTAAACGTTCTGCTTCTCAGTGATATTCTTTCATGACCTTAAGACCTAATAATCTAACAAACAACTAATTTAGTATTAACAAACATATTCTTCCTTCCAGCAACACATAAATCAACAAATAACTAAATATTTTTTTTTTCTTAAGTACTAATTATAGTATAACGAGAGATAATTTCAAAATAATATTACAAAATATGTATTGAAGTATTGTCGGAGTCTAATTTCTGTAAAATGTCTATCAGAATTTGACATTCAAGACTGTCAAAGTACAATTCGACCTATGACTTCTAATAATTAAGAGTTGGAGATGTCGACACGCAAGTATGACTTAAGCAAGATTCAGAAGACGCCACAAGAGCTAACAACAGTCGCTTACCTTAACACAGTGGCGGAGAAGAACGTCTCTGTTAGCTTTGCAATGTGTTCAATTTATTCAGTTTTAATAAATCGAGACACAAACTTGGAGACTTCAATACTAAATTAAGATACAAACCTGGAGACCTCACCGCTAAATCAGGACACAAACCTGGAAACTTCAACGCTAAAGCTGCATTCACAGTTACCAAATTATATTTACATTTTAAAATTATAATCAAGAGTTATATTTATACTTAGGAGACCATTCATACATACCAATTCATAATTCTAATTAGTATGTGATGCTATCTGTTGTTATAAATAAAAGTTACTATAAAATGAATAAAAAATCTACGTTTTTTAACATTTTTAGGCCATGTTCATAATCTTTTACTAAATATTGCGATTAAGCGTTACTTGTTAAAATAAGCAAGTAGGATACTATCGTTAGTAGTGTTCATAATCACAATACTAAGATATTTTAACTAATATCGATGTAAATTTGACAACGTTGCTGTTGGCATTAGAAAAAGATAGACATATGCACTGTTCAACATGTTAAAAGAGATGGAAGGCGTGTTACTAGCTTGTATTATCGGTTATTTTACAATTTGCATCACAAATAACCTGTGTAAAAATATAATAAATTATCTTATTGTCATACATTTTGAGAAATAAATTTACCTGTACATTTAATGAATGGAAACCTTTACGACATACATATGCATCACAATAAGGTCCACTTGGGTTTTTGATTTTTATGTGCGTCCCATCAATAGCACCAACTATATTAGGCATTTGAGCAATGTCATAAAATTTTCGTTTTACAGTTTCTAGTTCTGCAGGAAATAATATAAATTGTGGTCGTTTTCTGGCTAAGGCAAAACTAACACATTTTATAATTCGCGAGACAGTTGCTGACTCCATGTAAATCAGCTACAATAAGCATTGTTATGTTAAAAGAATTTTGAATAAAAACATAATGGTAACTAATTATTCATGTTATTAACTACTTACCTATATCTTGTTGATATGAACCTTTCGCAAAATAACGTAAAGCAATACATATTTGGAGTTCAGTAGAAATACTTCCACCTTTTGAAGATACTGGTTTTATATCGTCATGTAAGATTTCAATTAATGTTCGAACTCTGTCTTTTGAAAATCTATAATTTGTTTTGAAATCTTCTTCACTTAATATTTCCAATACATTTTTTCTTTTACTATAAAATTTTCTTGGCAATTGTGCCCGTAATTCACGAATTTCACGAACATCACGCAAATCTCTCATATACATGATTAAAGTCAATCAGTATTATGAACACAATTGCTATTTTAATATATTTAATACAACCTCTCCGCACTTCTAAATCTGTACTACTAAATTACAATTTACTAAGCACTACTAACAATAATTCTGTATTATGAACACCCATTTTTAGTAACGCTTGTTATACTTGTCTTAGTAGTGCTACTAAGATTTAGTAAAACATTATGAACATGGCCCTTTGATTTTTAAATATGCTAGAATGATCACAGTTCTTCGTCTAAGATTAATTTTGCCAGTTATATGCTTCTTTATTGTCTTATTTTTGATGTTGTATCTATTTTGACATTTCAAATTTACTTATAGGTTAGTTTCTGTCTCTTTCTCGCTAAGTGTAAATCATAAGTATGAGTATAAGCATGAAGTTTGCAAATTTTTAAATTATACTTATAATTAAGAAACTTAAGTACGTTAGTGTGAATGGCTACGTAGGAGGCAATATGACAAACTTCTAAGTATAAATGTAAATCATAAGTATAATTATAAATAGGGAAGTGTCAATGAAGCTTAAATCAAGACACACACCTGGAGATTTCAACGCTATATCAAAACACAAACCTGGAGATTTCAACGCTAAATCAAAACACAAACCTGGAGATTTCAAGGCTAAATCAAGACACAAACCTGGAGATTTCAACGCTATATCAAAACACAAACCTGGAGATTTCAACGCTAAATCAAGACACAATCCTGAAGACTTCAACGCTAAATCAAGACACAAACCTAGAGACTGGAGTTACATAATAGACAGGAGATTTTAAAGTTAAATCAAGGCATAAACTTGAAGAATTCAAATCCCCATTTTCCTGGTGATTTCTGCGTCACTGGTAATCATCGAAGTGATACATGTTGTAACAGAGTGTAACATTAATGATTATTCATCATTCTCGAGCTAAAGACCAGTGCTGGTTTGGCAATTATTATTGTTGGAATTTACTCATTTACATATCAACCTCTTTTTGATGCAACAATTTTTTCCTCTGTACCAATTTCATTTTCGAAGAATTATGATTGAATTCTGAAGAAACTATTGAAAGGGAAAGTATTTTTACCTAAAAAATCTGAAAATTGTGCCATATCGTTGACACAACAACCGGAAAATCCAAACATAAGATTGTATTCGATATAAAAGGTAAAGTTGCCGTGGTTTCATGTTAAGATGGTTGTTTATGAAGCACAGAGATGCAGGTTCGATACCCACCATCTCCCTTGGAATTTTATCTTTAGATATTGTGTAATCAACTCGGAGTTGACGCAGCCTCAAATATTGTATACGTAAAATGAGAATTTATGCAAGAATAATAGGACCAGTTGAAACGTCGCACTTACTACGTGGCTTTCATATAACATTTTTGTCCTTTTTATTTACATACATATTGTATTAACCAGGTACAATAGGGATTTAACATGTAAAAATTGATAAATGTTATTTCAGGCTTCCTTGTTGGTAACTCAAAAAAAATAATAATATATAATTTGATCAGAATTTTATTTTGAATTTAATAAATTCATAATAACTAAATTTCGATGTTTACTTTTTTCTACTGAAATTAACAAATGATTAAAAATAGTTGGTCATGATGCCATTGTTTATTATACAAGGTGTCTCAAAAGAAATTTTATATTTATTTAGCTTACTGCGTGAACGCAACGTATCCGAGGGGCGCGGGGGTTATGTCAATCGGTAGCCTGGCTCTTGGGAGCAGACCGCGCGTTATGCGTGCGAGAGTTTTACAAAAACGGTGATTCGGGGACTGTAGCGCGTAGAAAATTCTGCAGTATTCGAGGTTTTCGCCACTTAAATGATGCGCCAAGCATTCCTCTCATTTGGCATTGGGTTAAAAAGTTTGAAGAGACTGGTACAACGCTGGATAAATCAAAATCCGGACGACCTAGGTCATCGAGAACGGTAGAAAACGTGGAGAATGTTAATCAGTCTGTTCGTGACGACCCGAACCTTTCAATTCGGAAGCGCGCAAGTGCTTTAAATGTGCATAGATCATCATTACATCGCATTATGCACAAAGACCTAAAGCTGCACCCCTACAAAATTCAATTGGTGCAAGAATTAAAGCCCCAAGATGCCAGTCAGAGGCTTAATTCTCAGGCAAATTGATCTCCCGGAGAGGTGACATAAATTGGCCTCCACGCAGTCAAGATTTAACCCCTATGGACTTTTTCCTATGGGGTTATCTTAAATCTAAAGTTTACGCCAATAAACCGACTTCACTGGCGCATTTGAAAGAAAATATCCGTCACGAAATGGCAGCCATCCCTGAGCCCACCTGCCGAGACGTCATAAGTAATTTTACTGTTCGATTAAATGAGTGCCGAGAACGCGAGGGTCTACATTTAGACGATATTATTTTTAAGAAATAAATCCCCAAAAAGTGTATTTTAATAATTAATAAACATTTTTTCTATATACGGCTTACTTTTTTTTTAATCGTTCCACTAAATATAAAATTTCTTTTGAGACACCTTGTATATATAACAACATATAGGCAACTCATGCACTGGCGCACAGAAGGGGGGGGGGGTTCCAACGGGTCCGGACCACCCCCGTACCAAAATGTACCTATGGTCTATTTCAAAGTAGAAAAATGTGTGTAAGAAGATAGGAGCTGTTTGTCCTTGCTTCGGATTAGTTTAGAACGTCATCCCTATTACACTGTTGACAGATGTTCAGTGTCGTACATTGGAAATATATATTGTTTATATTTAAATATATAGGTACTTTCTTGGGTTTCGGTCGATAATTAAAAGCAAATTTAGTCAAATATTTAAAAAGATTTATTTACTTGCTAACTAGTTTCGGTTCGATCTGAACCATTCTCAAAGCCTATAAAGAAGTACATGTTTGTTAAAATGAATTATATAAAGTAAATATAAAATTAATAATAAATAAAATATAAAATTAAACATTATTACACTTACTTGCAAAGATTGTTATAAAAATCAGAGGAAATTATATCATAAAATTTGAAACATACAGTCTGTTTCAAACGGTTAGGCGGAACTAAATGGGAATTTCGTTCTTTTAGGTTGTCACGAAAAGGGACCTTGCTTGGGTTATTTCATTTTTTACGTTGGAATGTCAAAATTTAAAATTCTAACAATGAAACCATGGAAACGAATGACAAATGTCAAAATTAAATTATTTTTCTTACAAATTTTAATGACAAAAAAATAAATAAATGGGATATTTGTATTAAGAATAACACAAAAAATTAAAATATAAAGTAAATGACATTTTAAAATGATATTAACCTTAACCAAAAAATGTTTCTTGCTAGTATGATTTACAAAGCTTAAACAAAACGGCTGAAAAGCATGACTTAAACGATCAAAGTAACTAGATTGCAAAATCTAGTTCCGCCTAACCGTATGAAACAGACTGTATTAAATTTTTTTTTATTAATTTAACGGATAAAATTTTTCTCCTTATCTTCTACAGGTTGCGACACATATACGTTACACGTCAACTAAGTTAAAAAGATTTTTAAAAAAATATAGAAGTACCGTATTTTCTAATTGAATAAAAAATAAAAAAATATACCATATTTTCAGACGGAGGCAGTATATATTAACTACCATACCCAGTTAAATACCTGAAATAAAATTTCCTGAATACTAACCTGTTTTATTTAATTTTGATAAAAGATTTTGTCATCTTACTTGAAGTGTTTTCCAACGAGATGCTCAGACAATTATAAAAATTTCGATTAAGGTCGACCAGTACATAAAATTAATAATTAGCATATATAAAATTATACATTTTTAACACATAACTTAAAAGTTAATTATGCTTATTTTTTCGAAAAATTAATAACAATTTAGTTTTTATAATAGAAAATAAAAGCAATAGTCGATTCAGACATACTACTAAAAAATACAGACGACTCATTGTAAATTTCAAACTTTATTTTTAATTTATTTTTTAAATCATAAAAAATTTGTATTTCTAAATTTATTTTAGTGTTTTATTCACCTTATTAGATTTGACATTGAACTATTATTTTTGAGAATTTTGAAAAATTTCTTGGAAAAATTATTAGATTTTATATCCCATAAAATTATGACACAAACTCATCGTTTTTAGGATTTTGTAGGTATGACTACAAAAAAAAACCTTTATAACGTCACTCATGTGTATAAACTTAAGGATAGAATCTTATTTAAACTACATAAAGAAATTGACAAGATGTATAATTAAATTAAATTTGAAATTTTATTTTTAAAACTTATAAGAGACCTGCTGAATATGTCTGGAAAACCAGGAAGATCAGAGTAAAAGTTATGCAAAATAGATTCTCTATTCATACTAGAGTTTAAATAATAGCTAGTCCGAGTTGGTGCCACAGAAAAAAGTTCAAATTTTCTAATTGAGTAGATAGGTACCCTTAACGAGATTTTCTGAACTAGTTCCGAACAATCTACCAAACAACTCATCTTGTACAATCCTAGATCCGTTGTTTTACGTCATTTTTCAAGTTGCTGTAAATTAACATTGAAAGTAGGAAATTTTCTATTTATGAAATAGGTAAATTTATTTTGTACAGCTTGAATTCTGTTAATATAGATAAAATACTGGGGGACCAACAAATGGTTGCAAATTCAAGCCGACTTCTAACCAGCGTTTTATATTGTGTCATAACCAGGGACGTAGCCAGGGGGGGCATAGGGGTCATTGCCCCCCCCCAGGATAGTTTAAATCCTGGTTAGTTTACCTTATATAAAATATAATTTAGGTTGTTAGAAGTTTTCTTCACCGGAGGTGAAGAGAATTTATAAATTTACCGGACTTTTATTATTTAATATACTACAAAAGACCTAGAACAAGGGTCAGCAACCTGCGGCTCCGGAGCCTCATGCGGCTCTTTTAGAAAATTTTGTGGCTCTTTGAAAATTGGCTGGTTTTTATTTTAATATAATCTATTTTTTAATTTTCAACTTTCTGCCTGTACTATACAGGTTTTGTATTTTTCAGAATGTTTTACGGTGCAATTCACGCCCGGTAATTCCCCGAGTTATTGCATATTCCCTTTTAGAAGAAGTTATTTGTTTCGAAAAAAAGTTATCTGTATTTGTGAATGATTTAAACGTGCAAAAACATTTTTACATTTTATTAATTTACAAAAAAATGTTATTAATGCAATTTTTTTTGCACAAACTATTGTTAACATGAAAGAAGCTTTTCGAGATAGATTTAAAGAGTTTAGAAAATATAAAGCTACACTAGATTTTTTGACAAAACCAATTGAAGTAGATATGTAGCAATTACATTTATCACCTTCAATTAGTGGATTTGAAATCCAAAAGGTTTATGGAATTATATATTCTTAAAACTTAATTCTGAACTGGAAAATTTAGAAAGAAAAAAAGTGAATTTTATCTTCCCAGCATAAGTGGACCGAAATTCGCAATCTTCAAAATGTAGTTAAAATTCTTTTCGAAGCTTGGAACCATCTTCCAGAATCGTTCAATCTTTTAAAAAATTATGCTTTTGGGCTACTGACAATTTTCGGATCCACATATTACTGTAAGCAAATCTTTTCACACATGAAATTAATAAAGAGTCAGTTAAGAAGTAATCTTACTGACCTGAAACTAGAATGCTGCCTTAAGTTAAAGATTACTAAATATTCACCAAATATTGAAGTCTTATAGAACACTGTACAGGAGCAATCGTCCCATTAAAAAAATTATTACATTGTAATATACTGGCAACTACAATAGGTATCACAAACTAAATATTGTAATACTTGATTATTTTAAAACAAATAAACAATTTTTACGTTTTTTTCTTAAATATAGCATATATTTTTTAGCTCTTCCATGTTATTGTGTTTTTTTTTCAATATAAATTTGACTCTTTGTCACTGAAAGGTTGCCGACCCCTGACCTAGAACGCTGTTATTTTCTACCCAAGCCATGTAATTCAGGTCGTACCGACCAATTTAGAATAGTTTGTTATTTTTGCCCCCCCCCCCAAGCTGAAATCCTGGCTACGTCCCTGGTCATAACAGACAAAGGATTCTGAAAACAGCGGCATGAACGTATAAGAAAACCTAACATTTTTTATGCTTTTTAGGGTTTTGTAGGTATGAACAAAAAACCTTTATACCGTCATTTTGTCGTCTGTCTGTCTGTCTGTCTGTCTGTCTCACATACAGAAAAATATTGACCCACATACAGAAAAATACTGAGAGTTCTAAAAAACTCATCCCGAGATAAATATAAATTATTATGTATTTAATAAATAAGTATTTTTTCTCCACGACCACTATAGAATTTACCAATTCTAAAACCAATTTTGACTACAGAAAGTTAATATTCTAACACAAGAGTTGGAATGTTATTCTAAAGCACATATCTTCTTATGCATTTTGCGTGTATTTCATTCCATCACTTGTTATGGAATAACTATTCCATGCTTGTTGTCTTTTGTTTTTGTAGGGTTATATTAAGATACATGTAACGTTTACATTAAATAAATGCAACATAACTTCCTAACCTAAAATAGTGACCGATGTGCGGCAAATTAAATTAAAATTAAACAAATAATAAATAAAAAAAATAGTTTAACTAATTGATTAATTTGTTCTGTAATATAAATTATTTGTTAAGATAAAATGTTTGTTAAAATAATTATTTGTAAATTTTTTATTTTTTTTTCTTGTGGTCGTGAAGAAAGTAGGGTCTGTGACTCGGTTGGAAGAGAAAATTCGATGCTCGTGGTTCCTCACGCTCGCCTGCGGCTCGCGCTCGGAATGTTCCACTCGCATCGAATTTTCTCATTCCAGCCTTGTTACAGAATATAGTATTTTAAATTTTGAGTGGCATACCAAATGAAACCTCTTAACGCATGAATCAACAAGCAAATTTTTATTTTTGAAAATATGGGGTTTTTACCAAGAATATGTGAAAAATGGTACAGAAATACATTCAATAAATAGAAAATTTACAAATTATTAGAGAGAAGAGAATGTATTTCTGTAAATCCTTTGTATTTCTGAAGATGGCTTCATAGGTCGAAATACGTATCAAATAAACTTGTTTTATTCTTTGAAACTAACCGAGTGTTTTAATTACCAGGTCTACAAGTATGAAATGCGGATTTTTTAAAAAATAAAACACATTAAACTCAAAAGAACAGTAAAAGTTTATTTATTCAAAGTATGATCCATTAGAAGTTATACATTTTTCCCATCTTTCAGGCAATTTGTGAATACCTCGCCAGTAGAACTCTTCCCCTTTCCCCGCAAACCATTCATCTAGCCATTCTTTCACATTTTCATATGAACAAAAGTGCTGCTCGGCAAGTCCGTGACCAATCGATGCGAACAAGTGGTAATCTGAAGGTGCCAAGTCTGGTGAGTAAGCGGCATGGGGTAGCACTTCCCACTTGAGTGCCTCCAATGTGTTGCAAACGTTTTTGCCTTATGTGATGGAGCGTTATCGAGAAGAAAGATTACCTTGTGCTGTCTTCTTTCGTATTCTGGTCGTTTTATGAGCAGCGAATAGTTCAATTTGATCAGTTGTTATTGGTAGCGTTGGGTATTAACTGTTTCACTAGGTTTTAACAATTCATAATAGACCACACCCTTTTGGTCCCACCAAGTACAGAGCATTGTCTTTTTGCCAAAGCGATTCGGTCTTGCAGTTGATGTGGATGGTGAGCCTGGGTTCACCCATGATTTTTTGCGTTTGGGATTTTTAAAATAAATCCATTTTTCATCGCCAGTAATGATACGATGCAAAAAAGACTTTCTTTTGTATCGTGCAAGAAAAATTTCACAAGTGTTTTTGCGTTTTTCCATCTGCCTCTCATTCAATGCATGTGGAACCCATCTGCCGACTTTCTGGATCTTACCCATCTCTCGTAGGTGATTGGAAACAGCTTGTTGACTAACGCCTAACTGCTCTGCTAGTTGTTTTTGTGATTGACTATCGTCTTCCTGTAGCAATGTTTCCAATTTTGTATCTTCATACTTTTTTGGAGGTTTTCCATGTTCTTTGTCTGTAAGATCAAAGTCACCACTTTTGAAACGCCGAAACCATCGTTCACACGTATCTTGCGATGCAGCATATTCACCATAAGCTTCTCGAAGCAGTCGGTATGATTCAGCAGCAGTTTTTTTCAAATGAAAACAAAACAGTAGTACTGTCCGCGAATGCTCTTTATTTTCAAAAATTTTGACATTTTTAACACAGTAAAACAAAACTATATGATCACTTTTCAAATTATAACCTATACGCATTTGACACTTAATGATAACTTAACAAAACGCCATATTTTTTGAAACTTTGAACTATACACACGGTTTGCGCGGCAAGTTTGAAAAAATCCGCATTTCATACTTGTAGACCTGATATCTTTTCCTGTTATTCAATATGTTTCAACAAGAGCCTACAACTGAATCTATCCATTTTATGACTAATTTTAGAGTTGTAAACGGAATTTAAATGTAGGCAAAATCTTTTATAAATAAAATATATTTAATCCAGGTCTGGAATGTTATAAACAAAATATCTAACGCTAATAAAAACACCTCTGTGACCTACAGAGGTCGTCATGTCATCTGCTAAACACGGTATTTCGTCACAATCTTCTGGCTCAACAATTGTTGAAACTGAAAGTATGTTTTCGAAATACCGTTCGAAAATATTAAATTCAATCTATTTCGACCTGTTTGGAAATTTATTAAAAAAATCGTGAGGAAATTTTACAGTAAATATATTAGGTAGCTGATGAAAAGAATTTTTATTAATTAAATATTAAAATCAATGGAATTTTGTAAATTTTTAATTATACAAAATTCCAAAATAGTAAGAACCAAAAGATCACACAGACGGTGTTTCCCAGAACTCTTTCAATATTACCCAGCAAACATTTTTATACGGGCCAGTACTGGTAAAGCACATACTCCCCGGCATTGAAAGTAATGGGCCAGTACCCCGGTGTCCCCGGGGCCGTTACTGGTCCATTGATGTATCAGTTGCTGGCCCAGCAACGGTAAAGTGCAAAATAATCGCATTAGTTGCAAGATTTATTTCTGATGGTTTTAAGTAAAAAGTATGAGTGAAGAAGAGTGCTTATAAAATGCTGGTAAAGTACTTCGTATAGGCGGAATGCGAAATACAAATGTGAAGTACATTATTAATACTGGCGTTGCACTTACTTTTGGTGCCAGTAAATTACCAGCATAAAAGCAGTTTGCCAGCATTCGGCCGTTAGTTGAATGTTTGCTGGGTAATAACTTCTGTATTATAAAAGTACGAAGAAGGTTAAATTAGGAAAAATTGAGTGTTTTACTCTACAAATAACAATATTAAATTGTAAAAACAATTGATCATCGTATAGATTTTTTAATACATTTTCTTACGTTGAAACCCCCTGTATTTTTTAACCTATCGCGTAGAAAATGCATTTTTATTTAATAAATCACGAGGGTAATTTGAATACGAAAAATAACGAAGATAAAATATGAGGGATGTTTCCTAAATTCTGGGAATTGTGCTATAAATAAATTACGCAGAACTTATAGGCAATGTTATTAGTGCCAGACAAGTCTTGACATGTTTATGCAACTATCTAGTGCAATATTGTTCAGTCTGATTTAGGTGTTCGACTGATATAGACGCGTTTTCATAGCACTGTTTTTGTAACCATGGAAGACGCAGCAAAATCTCAAAGAGCAATAATTTTCTTTTTGTGGAAAGAAGGTGTGAAAACAGAAAATTATTCAGCGTCTGCAAAGAGTATTTGGTGAGTCTGCAGAATCCAAAAGTACTGTTTATCGGTGGATCGATCGTTTCAAAACCGGTAGAACATCACGGTAGAACATCATCCACGCAGTGGGCGCCCAAGCACGTCGGTAAATGAAAGAAACATTACTGCCGTCGAAGACCTACTAAAAGAGGACAGGCGAATGACTATTCGTCAAATTAGTGTGCGCCTAGGGATAGGTACACGACAAGTTCATGACATCTTGCATGACTGTTTGAGCATTAGCAAGGTTTCGCCGCGCTGGGTGCCAAGGCTGTTGGGACCAGAACAGAAACTCAATAGGTCTGATACTTGAGGACGGCTTAAAAAAATTAGTTTATCGTTGGGATAAATGTATTCAGTTAAATGGAGATTATGTTGAAAAACTACATTGTACTATTGACAAAAATTAACAAAGCAATAAAAATTATAGCAAAATTCCCAGAATTTTGGAAACATCTCTCGTATATTATAATCTCTTCGGTTCATCTGAAATGGAAATGGGCAAGTAACATTGCGAAACTGGGTGATTAGAGGTGGACAAGACGAACTACGGAGTTGCCGATGGACAAGAAACGGAAAAGAGGAAAATAAAGAACCAGATGGTCCAATAGCGTAGGGAGGGAACGAGGAAGGCAATAGTCAAGGGTTGTTAAGGATAGAGAAACTCGGAAAGAGCTAAATAAGTACAAATTGCTTACAGTATAAATAAATGTGTAACCGCTAGGTAACTATCTGACAGACAAGGTTATGTGATACTTTCTGTGATGAATAAATGTCATCCCGTCTTTCAATACAAATTTATCTATCGGATAGTTATCTAACGGATAATGAGACTGACGTATTAAATCCACTGATTGGTATTGACATTTATTGAGCAGATGAAGTTCTAGATAACTTTATCTGTTAGATAATTACCTAGAGGCTTACCTTAAGGTGGAAAGATGGGGCCTTAGTCAGTTAACGATAACCAACTTATACCTACGAGCATCACGTGTCAATATACATAATTATCAACCCATACATCCACGTTTCCCATAATTTCTCGCGGTAACCGGATGTTTACACAGTTTTTCATGTTAGGAATAAGTTCTGACGTCATTGGTTCAAAGGTCATCATAGAAAATACATTGTATCCTACAGAATTGTGAAAAAAGATTTATTTTATTGTTTTTTCATTGTGTTGTAATTAGTCAGGGATGTCAAAAATAGGATACTAGTCCTATTTTAGTCGAGGAAGACAGCCCACTCACTAAGGTGATGACATAAATTGTTTACGAGGGTTACCTTTTATGTTTTTACAAACGACCACTAGATGGCTATATTGAATTAAAAACGGCTCGTGTTGATTTTTGTAAGGGAATGTTAAAAAAATTCAACCTACGGTCTATTTCAAAGTAGAAAAAAGTAGATAGCGCTGCGAACCGAGTACGATTTACACTGATCAAATATAGTATAGCGGGAAATTTAAAATAAGTTACAACTAGGGCATAGGCGTAGCAACTGGGTTAGCAAGTGATTTTTTTTTATAATAAAAAAGGTTAATAAGATATTGAAATAAACAAGGCAGATACGCCCACACTTACTTTATTTATACGATATAAATTCAGTTTAATGGGAAATTTGAAAAAGTTAAAAAAATATTAATTTTAAAAATTATGTACGATATATAAAAAGAGAGATTTGGCTAAAAGAGTTTAAACAAAGCAATAAAACAAACAATATATCTTCAGAGCTAAAGTTTCTTATTTAAATAATTATTGTAAATAAAAATTAAAAATATATGTATATATGAAGGTCTAAAAATTATATCAATAACTTCTTCTTTGGGCACAATCAGCTGGGCTGTCTTTTGGCCTCACATTAGTCCTCTTTCTTGATCTGTTAATTGTCAACTGTCAAAAAATATCTATATGTCAGATAACCTAAAAAATATATAACTGCGTAAAAACAAATTACATGGAGAATGTTCTCCATAAAATCTACGCCAAGAATATAAATAAAAGTCTAAATATGTAAATAATAACAAAATATATGAGAAAAATTAAATAATATAAATAATATATATTTCCAATGTACGACACTGAACATCTGTCAACTTGGACTAAAAACAATATTTTTACAGTGTAATAGGGATGACGATCTAAACCAATCCGAAGCAAGGACAAACAGCTCCTATCTTCTTACACACATTTTTCTACTTTGAAATAGACCATAGGCACTGCAAAATCCGTATACAACACCGTTATAAGTGACGAAACTTGGATTTATTAAAGAACGAAATTCCCATTTAGTTTCGCCTAAACGTTTGAAATAGCCTGTATTTTGCAAGATTTATTATATTTTTTAATAATATTTATTTCTTTCTCTCAGTGACGCAGCCAGGATTTTTTTTTTTTTTTGAAGAGAACCCAGAAGACAAAATTATTAATTTATGAATAATGTTCTCACTTTTCAATAACAAATGACGACCTAAAAAAAAAAGTCCTCGCTTCTAAAATACAAGTGGTGACCTATAAAAAGGTCTTCACTTCTAAAATACACGTGATAATCTAAAAAAAAATTTATGTGAAGTGTGAATTTTCACACATTTCAGGGTTTCGCAGGTATTTAGTAAGTGAATGATGATTATTTGGAATGCCAAAACAAATTTTATGTCAAAATATTTTTTTATGAATTTTAATTCGAATGCCTAATACCATTATTTAAGTTTCTAAATATGTGCAGTATTTTTTTTTTTTATATATAGCAAGGTTCATTAAGATTTTGAAAATTGCGCCTATGGCTTCCATTGGTTGTTTTAAGTCATATGATCCGCCCCTCTGGTTTCGTATACATGACAATAAAATGAAAATATAATTGCAATAATTTCAACTAGTTATTAAATTTACGCTCTTAAAAATTAAATGCACCATTAGCCAAAATATAACTAGAATTATGACAAAATAATTTAAACAAAATAAAAATGAAATAAAAAGACAAAAAATAAAAAAGTCTCCTCTGCACGGGAGCGAACCCAAGTTTACTACGTAGCAAGCGAGCAAACTAACCATTAGACCAGGATACGCCTTTCAGTATAGTGTGTTATATAAGTATAACTATTGTACATCGTCAACCAAAAAAAACA
This sequence comes from Liopterus haemorrhoidalis, assembly GCA_963971575.1. Lineage (NCBI taxonomy): Eukaryota > Metazoa > Arthropoda > Insecta > Coleoptera > Dytiscidae > Liopterus > Liopterus haemorrhoidalis. The sequence goes on along the minus strand of OZ020626.1, from coordinate 6,720,502 downwards.
CAAAAAATGCGTTATTTTGCGAAAACATTATCTGATTAAAAATTAAAATTCCTGTTGTACTATTCCGGTTCACACCAATGTACGTTACTTAGAATTTGTTCTGATTTTTAGTTTAAACCATCTGGGCTACAGGGTGTGGGACAAAAATTTTTTTGCACAATTTTGGCAAAAATCGCATCAAAATAATTTATTTTGTAAAAATAAAATTTTGATCGTTAAGCCACGTACTAAGGGCCTTCATTTGATACCCTACTCAGAATTTTAAAAAAATATTTTTTTTTCGATGAGCACTTATTTGTTTATATTGTTAGGGGGATATGTTTTTTAGATGTTTTAGTATTTTTCCTATGTGCGGGTCAAAGAGTTGTATAAGCATGTCATATTTCAACTCTCTAAGTTTAGCCGTTTGGCTACAATTTTTACCGAACAGACAGACAGACAGACAGACAGACAGACAGACAGACAGACAGACAGACAGACAGACAGACAGACAGACAGACAGACAGACAGACAGACAGACAGACAGACAGACAGACAGACAGACATACAGACAGACAGACAGACAGACAGACAGACAGACAGACAGACAGACAGACAGATAGACAGACAGACAGACAGACAGACGACAAATTGACGGTATAAGGGTTTTTTGGTCATACCTACAAAACCCTAAAAATAATCCTTGTAATTCTGACCCCTCGACAAAAGGCAATAATGAAACTAGCTTTAAAACTCTTTTATTTATTTACATTATTATTATTTATTTATATTTATTAATTAACCTTTCATAATTTTTACTGGTTGGCATATAATGTTATATTAACAAATATATTTTGCAATAATTCTGTTAATTGTTATTTATGATTATTAATTTGATATTTATTATATTTAATAAAAATTTATTAATGTTCTTGTCAAATTTATGATTAGTAAAAGGCAATATTATACAAAAATATCAATTTTTTATAAGGAAATATACCATATATTATACATAATGAATTAATAAAAATATTTAACGATCAAATTACAACATTTAAAATTTCTCCAGTGTTTCAACAATTTGGCGCCACTGCTTGAAATATTTCAAAATTTATAAAAGAAATTCTGGAACCTTGGATGATTAATACAATCATGTATATTCCAAGAACTTGATTTGCGTTTAACAGCCAACATATGTTCAGAGAATAATTCTACTACCATAGGTAATAAATATCTATGTTCCAAGATTATTTTTAGGGCTAAACTCTGATTTATAGTGATCCCTAATATAAGAGCATTGGATGGACATAAAGATGAATCAAAGGAGTATCATTGTTCAATTAATTATTGAGTTAAGATGAAGTTTAGGATGAGAAAGAATTAAAAAGATTCTATACTTCACCAATAGAGGATACGCATAAAATTTATATTTCGTTAAAATAATTTTTTTGATATGTTGTTAGTTATGTCACCTAACAAACCAAAAATCAAATTTTAATTAATATTACAGTCAAATTTTTTAATTAAAATATTGTAAATTTGAAATAAGCCGACCACAGCGCGAAGGTTGCCGAGTAAATACGACTGCATGACGTCAAACCCCAGACAGTCCAGACTACAACATAATCTTTACGTGTGTATATTGTATTGTTCGAGAGTTTTGTATTTGTTTTTAAAAAAATTTTCACGCATTTATTATTAAAATGGCAGATACAAATTTTGTTTGGGCTCAGAGTGATAATTTACCCAACATTGATGCTTTTATGCCCATGGAATATATGAAAAATAATGAATGCTACAGTGCTGAAGAAATACGTGGTGTCAAAACAGACTTGTAAGTAAACCATTTATGTATTCTATAACTTTATGTAAACAATAAACGCTGCAACTCTGTAAAATGTAAATATTTATGTAATTTAGATGTCAGAATTTTACTACATTGTTTACATGAAGTTACAAAACGTTAGAGGCATAATTGAAATACTGCAATATAGGTTATGATTTTGTTAAGCCTTCAAATTAAAAAAAAAAATGCAAAACTGTTTTTTATGTAACAAGAGGAATATAATAAAAAATAAAAAAAAAATCATGCCTATCCTCTATTACGAGGTGTGTATATTAAGTAACTGGAATGGCAACATAACGTTTGATCTGACAATATTTGGGACGCGGGACATGGAGGGGCGGCAGGTGAACATGTGATTCGCCTTCAGTACGACTTTGAATTTGCTAGAGTAATTTTGTTGTGCGTAATATTTTATAATATAATTTTTTTCGTGAAACAGTTTTTTCTAATGCGTTCTAAAATGAGTGACATTCATTTCGAGCAACGGTGTGCTATCAGGTTTTGCTTCAGACTTGGGAACAGTGCAACGAAAACTTTTACAAAACTTCAGCAGGCCTACGGAGACAGTGTTTTGTCAAGGACCCAGGTTTTTTGGTGGTTTAAGGCATTTTCAGAAGGAAGCGAGTTGAGTGAAGATGAATCAGGCAGCGAAAGGCCTTCATCTTCAAGAACCGATGAAAATGTCGATAGAATCCGGGATCTTGTGCATTCAGATTTTCGGTTGACATTCAGAATGATCGGGGAAGAGTTGAATTTGATTCACACTACCGTTTTTCAGACTTTGACCAATGAATTGGGGATGAGAAAAATCTGCTTGTCACACAGCAATTTCAATAAACGAATTTTTGGCCAGTAAAAATATTCCTGTGGCTCCTCAGCTTCCTTATTCGCCTGACTTTAGTCCTTGTGACTTTTTTCTTTTCCCAAGATTGAAAAATCATCTCAAGCGACGTCATTTTGGGACACTCGAAAACATTCAAACGTCCGTAAACGACCAGCTGGAAACTATTCCGGTATCCGAGTTCCAGCACTGCTATGAGGATTGGAAGGACCGTCTCCAGCGCTATGTGGCTTCCCAAGGAAGTTATTTTGACCGAAACAATATTGAATTATAATTCTATTCGAATAAAAATATAATAATAATAATAAATCAGTCCGGTTACTTAATTTACACACCTTGTATTGTCAAAAGTGCACCGCGATTTCGTAAAGGTTAAAAAGCACTGGTGAATTCTGCGTTTAGGTCAACACAAAGATTCAGATCGCATCCTGTAGCCTTAGATTACTAATACATATATTCAGATTGAATTCTATGAGCTAATACAACAATAGAAACACTCCTAAAATTTTTACCATAACTCAACAATCCTATATTTTCATAAAAAATAAAAATATTACACCACTTCCCACATAATGGATTTTCCACATCGTAATTTAAAAATCTAGTTAACAAAGTAATGGCCAAACCTAAATTGCTACTTAATAGAACTGCATTTTAAACAAAATATTCTAAAATAGATTTTAAAAAATGAAATTCTTATGTGATGACACCAAACAAGAAAACCTTGACTGAAACTAATATTTTTTAATATGTGTTAAATACGAAGTAATAGATTCTATTAGAAAATTTAAATAATTGATTTATTGATACTTGATTTTAAAGATCCAAATTTAAAATTTATAAAAAAAATTACATATTTTAAGTTGTCTTCTCTCACGCAAAGGTGAGATAAAGTGTTTTTATATAAATTTTGAATTTGTGTACAAAATTCGAGGGTCATTTTTAAATAAGAACCGTTCTGGTTTAAAAGAAAACACAACGTTTTTTCAAAATTTTTATTTCTAAAGGGTGATTCAATTTGGAGTCTATGGTCTATTTCAAAGTAGAAAAAAGTAGATAGCGCTGCGAACCGAGTACGATTTACACTGATCAAATACAGTATAGCGGGAAATTTAAAATAAGTTACAACTAGGGCATGGACGTAGCAACTGGGTTAGCAAGTGTTTTTTTTTTTTTTAATATATAAAAGGTTAATAAGATATTGAAATAAACAAGGCAGATAATACACTTACGTTATTTATACGACATAAATTCAGTTTAATGGGAAATTTGAAAAACTTAAAAAAATATTAATTTTAAAAATTATGTACTATATATAAAAAGAGAGATTTGGCTAAAAGAGTTTAAACAAAGCAATAAAACAAACAATATATCTTCAGAGCTAAAGTTTCTTATTTAAATAATTATTGTAAATAAAAATTAAAAATATATGTATATATGAAGGTCTAAAAATTATATCAATAACTTCTTCTTTGGGCACAATCAACTTTTGGCCTCACATTAGTCCTCTCTCTTGATATGTTAATTGTCAAGTGTCAAAAAATATTTATATGTCAGATAACATAAAAAATATATAACTGCGTAAAAACAAATTACATGGAGAATGTTCTCCATAAAATCTACGTCAAAAATATAAATAAAAGTCTAATTATGTAAATAATAACAAAATATATGAGAAAAATTAAAAAATTTCCAATGTACGACACTGAACATCTGTCAACTTGGGCTAAAAACAATATTTTTACAGTGTAATAGGGATGACGATCTAAACCAATCCGAAGCAAGGACAAACAGCTCCTATCTTCTTACACACATTTTTGTACTTTGAAATAGACCATAGGATTTGTTTTTTGAATAAAACACAACATATTGAAAAAATCCGAATTTTATTTTTATTAGCGTAAAGTACAGACTTGGCAATTATTTATGAAATATGTCGGCCAAATACCCTCTACGACTCCGCTGACATGATACCATTCTTTTAGCGAAGTTTTCCGTAACCGTTTCCAATAAATGCGGTTCGATTTCAGCAATTGCACGTCTGATGTTCTCTTTTAGTTCTGGAATCATAGCAGGATTGTTGACATAGACCCTTTCCTTCAAATAGCCCCAAAGAAAAAAGTCTAATGGGGTTAGATCGCAAGACCTCGCTGGCCAATTGATGTCGCCCCTCTGAGAGACAACATGACCAGGAAATTTGGTTTGAAGTGAGTGTTTCACGTGCTGTGTTATATGTGGTTCCATCCTGTTGAAACTACATGTCATTTAAGTTCAAATCATTGGTTTCATTGAAAAAAAGTTGTTTAGCATCTCCCGATAGCTTACACCATTGACAGTAACAGCGTTACCAGCTTCGTCCTCAAAAAAGTACGGACCAATGATTCCTCCAGCCCATAATGGTCACCAAACAGTGCATTTTTGTGGATGCATTGGTTTTTCTTTGCATGTGGATTTTCACTACCCCAGATGCGACAATTTTGGTGATTAACAAACCCATTCAAAAGAAAAAGCTTCATCGCTCTATATGTTTTTTTTTGCAATACTCAGCATTCTGTGTTTTCTAAAACCCAGTTCACAAATGTACGGCGTTTCTGGTGGTCCGCTACTTTCAGTTCTTGCGTCAGTTGAATTTTATACGCCTTTAAATGCAGGTCTTTTTTTTAAATTTGTTGACTAGTGCCATATGAAAGATTCAATTGCTGTGAACGGTAACGGATTGACGTGCTTGGTTCTTCTTGCACACTAACACGTATACGAGCAATATTTTCACCTGAACGACCTCTACGTTGATAACGAACTCTTGGTGTATCAATAAGCATACCACTTCTTTCAAATTTTTGCAGTAGTTCACGAATTGCACGCTCGGAACATTATTCCGTCCAAAAATTGGTCGAAGTTTTCTTCGCGTAATCGTAACTGATCGCCTGTTTTAATAATAAACTTGCACGATATTTATGCGTTGCTGTACAGTATACGGCACCATGATGAATTTGCAATGTGTTTAGATACTAACTGTAAAAATGCAAACTTCCAACATTCACTGAACCAAAATGGCGCGCAATTGAAATCCCGGAGTCCAATTTGGATCAACTTATATATACAGTGCTGTGCAAAACATTTGCAACTGAACCTATATGTTTGAATATTGTTGCTTTTGTTTTAAATTAAATTTAATCAGAATTTTTGTTTATTATTATTTTTATAACAATTATTTATTGTTATTTTTATAAAAAAAATAACAATTAGGTATAATTTGGCTGTGCAAAACATTTGCAACTCATGTCATTATTCGTTTGTTTAGGTGAATTGTCGTGCATTTTCGTACGAATTCGGAATATTTGCGGGATTTACCGAATTTTTATTAGTTGTTTTTCTCAATTTAAAATAGTGTGATTGGTACATTCAGAAGATAGGAAGTTTATTTAAAATATGAAGGTAGTATTTAAAATAATTTAAAAAATGGGAGGTGTTAAGTATAATTCTGAAATAAAATCAAAAATTCTACTTGAATTCAAAAACGGCATGACACAGAAAGAAATTTCTGAGAAGTATAAGATCCATAAATCTACAATTTCCAGCGTGGAAGAGTTGAATCTTACCATAAGGGAGGACGACCTGTAAAATAACGCCACGGGAGGACTATGAAATACTAAAATTAATTTAAAAAAATCCTCAAATATCTTCCAAAGATATCAAAGACAGCCTAGGACTAGATTTAAATACATCAAATATAAGGTGACGGGCGATAGACAATAATCTACGCAGCTACAAAATAGCAAAAAACCGTTTGTTGCAACTAAAAATCGGTTAGTTCGTTTACAATTTGCAAAAACCGGAGTCAACACAAATGGGGAACAGTATTATTTTCAGATGAAACAAAATTCAATTTAGAAGTGATGGCAAACCGAATGTCAGATGGCCTAGAAATGAAAAATTTAATCCGAGATATACAAAAGGGATGCTTCTCGGCACAAGGAATAGGTCCACTAAGACAAATTTATGGCAACATGAATGCTTTGGATTATAGAGATATTTTGCAAAATACAATGCTTCCGTAAGCAGACTGGAATATGCCACTTGTTTGGAGGTATCAGCATGATAACGATCCAAATCATACGGCCAAGATCGTCAAAGATTGGATCGAAGAGCAAAATATTGATGTTATTAAGTAGGCGGCACAGTCCCCAGACTTCAACCCCATCGAGAATCTTTGGGAGATTGTCAAACGCCGAATAGGCAATCAGAGATTCAAAAACTTGACGATTAGTTTGAGGAAGCAAAAAGGCAATGGGGGGCCATTCCAGTTACCATAATTAATAATTTAATTCAATTAATGCCGCGCCGATGTGCCTTAGTCAATAAACAGAAAGGTTTCCCTATAAAATATTAATTATTTAATATGAAATTTATTTAAAATGTATGTAGGTTGCAAACGTTTTGCACATGCTAATTATTAATAATAAAAATAATAATAAATAAAATTTCTGATTGAATTTAATTTAAAAAAGCAACAATATTCAAACATATAGGTTCAGTTGCAAATGTTTTGCACAGCACTGCATATATATATATTTTTTTTTCATTGTCTTATTTGGTGGTTTTACAACCCAAAGCAAAAGCTGCCATTGGAAAGAATGAACAAGATATTAATTAAAATGATGTGTGACTTCCTCAATCGTATATAATGTACACACGCATGTACTTACAACTGCGCAAATAACGCTCATAATAATAATGATTATGTCTTTGTATTCAAATTCAATGACATTTTTTCGATTTCTTTGTTAAAATTTATTTCAAAAGTTCATAAATTATGAATTTTATTGTAATGTATTTTATATTTGTAGATTCTACTACTATTTTTGAAAAAAGTCAATATTTGTCAAATTATTTTCAAATTAAAATTGTTTTGAAGTCAGAGATATCAAATATCGAACAAAAAACTTAGTAAATATAGTCATAACTTTTCTATTATATGTTATTTACTTTTGTATTTTATTAATTGGCAGCTAATTGGAAAAATATATTATTCAGCAAAATATGTATGTATTAATTAGAGACCAAACAAATATATGCAACTACCAATTAAAAATTATAACAAAACATAATGTTAAATTAATTTATTGGGCTCTAAATACATGAAAAAAACTAAACTCAGTAGTAAACAGTTATAATAAATAATTTTTTTGACACAGTATTATAAAAATTCTTCATCTTCTTCTTTGGGCACTATCAGTCAGGTTGACTTTTGGCCTCCCTCACATAAGCCCTCCATCTCGATCTATTCATTGTCAAGTCTTGCCAAGAATCCTGTATACTAATACTTGTTAGATCTTCGGTTAGCTGATCTCTCCATCTCTTGCGAGGTCTTCCCACTGGTCGATGGGTATTCAATCTTCCTTCCCATATCTTCCTAACCATTCTGTCCTCCCTCATCCTCATAACGTGTCCTATCTACTGTAATCGTCTGCCTCTAAGTTCTTGTGTGATACCTTGAGTACAGTTCCCGGATATCGTTGTTCTTACGGATTCTCCATTCACCATTAATTTGAATGGGACCAAAGATTCTGCGTAATATTTTATTTAATATACCATAAAATAATTTATCTTAGACCCCCCCCCCAGGAATGGAAAAAACATATACTTTTTTATGAACTAAAATTTATTTATAATAAACAAATTAAATTAATATACTACTCTGTCAAAAAGGTAGCGGGAATTTGTGATTTAAGAAGCCCGCGCTAATAATTTTTTTAAAGTCTTTTTTTTTCATAAAATGGCAGCACTGTCCCTAATTACTGTGTCAAATATGAGCGCCATCTGTCAACTAGTTTGATTACATCGGCTGTTTTAGTTAACACACTTCAGTAGTGCGTCGCGATTTTTACAATGAAGAAAACTATTGAACAAAGAGTTTGCCTTAAATTTTGTGTTGCGAATGGAATTATTTGTGCAGACTCGTTAAAAATGTTGGAAAAGTGTTATGGTGAATCAGCTTTATCAAAAACACGGGCGTACGAGTGGTACAAAGCGTTTAAAAACGGTCGAGAGATCGTCGAAGACAAACCACGTTCCGAACGGCCTTCGACCGCTTCAACCGACGAAAACATCGAATAAGTAAAGGAAATTGTGTTTGATAATTGGCGTTCTAACTTAAGAGAGATTTCATGTGATTTGAAATTGAGATTTCTACATGTTGATAATGCGCCATCGAATAGAGCAGCAATTGTGACTGAATTTAAGGCCAAAAACGGGACAAATACCATCGAGCAACCACTGTATTCACTAGATTTGACTTCTTTTAATTCCGAAATAAAAATTGCCGCTATATGGAACCCGTTTTTAGTCGATCGAAGCCATAAAAGAAAATTCGTGGAATGAGCTGAAGGCTATACCGGAAAGCGCCTATATAAGGTGTTTCGAAATCTGGGAAAAACGCCGGAAAATGTGTGGTGCATAAAAGGCCTACTGTGAAGGCGACAAATTAAATTTTGATGATTAAATGAAAATTGTGTGCTTCATTTAACAATTCCCGTTACTTTCCTGACAGAATGTATAAGCCCACCCTTCTCCGTGAAAGAACGATAATGAAATGGTATTAATTTGCAGATATTTTTTCGAAAGGGACCCCCCCCCTAACAATTTTCTGTGTGGGCCTGGTGTACAGTATTCTTTGCAAGTCTTCTTTCTCTGTTATTAATACAGCATCAGCATTGTTACATAATAATGTAATTTATTAATTTGTTTTTTTCATAACAATAAATCTAATTGTTTATTTTTTGTTCTTACCCAATTCTATTCAATCAGTGATCTCTGACCTTAGTTATAAAATGTATGGCAGAGGCGCCATTAAAAATATTTCTAACTTCTAATATATTGGATATTTGGCGACAATAATATTGGAATCAGACCTGTTCTTTATAAAATAATTTAAATAATTTTCAAATAAATTTTAGAACTTTTTTGAAAGTGTTCTGTTTTTAAAGAATATTATGTTACTCAAAAACAGGGATATACAAATTCAATTTTATTAAATTTGGGGGTCAAAGCTGAATTACTCTCCCCAGTGGTGTACATAGGGGTATGTAAGTATAACGTAGCATAAGGGCCCGATTCTCTAGAACAGCGGTTCTTAAACAGTAGTCTGCGAACCCCTGGGGGTTTATAATATATTACCCAATGAATAAATATTATCCAATTGATAATATATACAGTGAATTTATTCTTCTATGCAACATGTACTATGTCATTACCATGGATACAGTTTTTGACAGCAATATAAATTATGTTCATTTTCATTTGCAACATAGACAATTAGTGTGTATACTTTTGCTCATTACTGATTTAAAAATTAATCAACATGTATATACAGATGAAGAAAAAATAATGATGGTAACTTGATATAACTCCCAAATAAGTTTAAGAGATGTTTTTGCTGTATTTAGTGCAACTTATCCAGATCGGCCAATACCAAATCCCTCTACAATTTCAAGACTAGTTAATAAATTTCATCGCGAAGGATGTCTTAAGTCAAAACATAATAAAAAAAAGAATAACATCCCACGTGCTTACAGAAGAGAAGCAGTTGGAAATATTATTACAAGTGGAAGAAAACAATCAAAATACTTTAAGATCAATTGCTCAAACCGTTAGTGTCAGTACTGGATCTATTTTTAACTTATTAAAAAAAGAAAAGTTTCGATCATACAAATTTCAAAATCATCAAAAATTGTTACAAAGGGACGCAGCAGTACGTATGGATTTTTGTTTCGAATTGTTTGAAAAAATTATTTCCGACCCAAAAATGTTTCAAAGAATTTTATTTACAGACAAAGCAACGTTTACTTAAGCAAGTGCACAGACAAAATTTTAGGTACTGGAGTCGAGAAAATTTACATTTGTTTCATTCCTCCCGAACTCAAAATCCGCAAAAATTAAATGTTTGGGCAGAGATAATAGGAACCAATATTATAGGGTCTTTTTTTATTGACGGTAACCTTAATGCCGCAAAATATCTAGCCCTTTTGCAAAACTAAATATTACCTGCGTTGCGAAACCTGACTACTAATGGACAAGTATGGTTTCAACATGATGGCGCACAAGTCCATTATTCTAGAATAGTTAAAGAATATTTACATAGAACTTTCCCAAAAAGCTGGATTGGAAGAGGAGGGTCGATGAATTGGCCAGCGAGATCTCCGGATTTGGCACCCAATGATTTTTTTTATTAGGGATATTTAAAGGCCAAAAAATATAATGGAGAACTTAGGGATGTTGCTGAACTGCAAGACATAATTGTTTAAGCATCCAACAATATACCTCAAGAGCAATTGCTGAATGTTTTGAATAATTTTTATGATCGCTTAACATTTTGTATGCAAGTAAACGAAGAAACTTTTGAACATTTATTATAAGTTTTTATTAGTTATTTATTTATTATTATTTTTTTTTAATTTGTATTTTCAATAAAATATTTTGATTTTGCTAGTAAATATGGTTTTTTCTATGTTGCAAATGAAAATGAACACAATTTATATTGCTGTCAAAAACTGTATCCATGGTAATGATACAGATGTTAATGATGTACTAACATGTTGCATAAAAGAACAAATTCACTGTATCAGTACCTACACGTTGTGAATAACTTATCCTATAGATAACTTAGTTACTCTAGAGATAAATAATTGGAAATACGCAAAAAATCGTTTATTCGTTTGATAACAACTTATCCCATAGATAGTCAGTTTTATTTATGGTTCGAAATACCGGGCCTTAATGCAATTTTAAAGTATAAATGAGATTTTAAATTCAGTTTTTCGTATTATAAATTTTTAGGAGGACCATGTCCCAGCGTCAAACTGTCTCAGCCGCCACTGATATAGATATAGAGTTATTCAGATGGAAAATATTGACTTCTAGTTTTAATAAACAAACAAAAAAAAGCGAATTCCAGCACGTAAGCCTTTTAAAAGTTAAAATTCGATTTCTGTAATGATTTTGACATTCGAGAAGTGAAAATAACAATCAATTATGTTCTTTTCCGGTTCTTGGCATAACACTCAATATTTAGTATACTTTCCAAAGCACTCTTCATAAATATAAAATAATGTAATACCGATATTTTTAGATATTCGGATGTAATATTATGAAAACAACTATGTAATCTTCATAAAATTGGATTTGCATACATTTTTATTCAAATTTTACTGCCAGAAATTATAAAAATGGATAGATATTGCAGAGGCGTCACTAAAAGTGGTGTCATCCGCTGCGGTAATACGAGGTGTGTAAAGTAACCGGACTGATTTTTAATTTTTTTTTTTTATTCGAATGGAATTTCAATTCAATATTGTCTCCCTCAAAATAACTTCCTTGGGAAGCCACACAGCGCTGGAGATGATTATTCCAATTCTCATAGCAGTGCTGGAACTCGGATACTGGAATAGCTTTCAGCTGGTCAGTTACGGATGTTTAAATGTTTTCGAGTGTCCCAAAATGAGGTCCCTTGAGGTGATTTTTCAATCTTCGAAATAGGAAAAAGGACTCAAGCCGAAAAAAAAATATCGGTTTATTTCGGTTCAGATAATGTTTATGGGAGTGAATATAAAATACATTTTATTTAAGATTATTTATTAAACTGATGAGAAGAAAAAAATCGTCATTTTTTTTAACTGATAAGTTAAAAAAAATGCGCTTCTAGTATATCGGGGGAGGAGGAAGTAGAACTCCCAGAACCCCCCCTCCCTGGCAGCGGTCTTGGTATGATTATTATAAAATAAGGAATAAAATGTTGTTCTAAATTATAGTAGAAAATAAATTTCTAATACAAATAAAAGCATTTAAAAATTTATCACTCGGAACTGAACCGAAAACCGAAAAAAACCGTTATTTTTACCGGAACGAAAATCGGAACCGAACCGATATTTATTTTTTTAATTGAACCGGAACAAAAAACGAAACGAAAAAAATAAGCCCTGCTTTATACAGTAAATAACTACGTAATCCGAGTGGTCAAGCGCATTGAATCGTGCAGTTTGGACTGGTGAAAACAGTCTGGATTGTGATGATGGTGGTTCGGTTCTCCGTTGGTGATATTATTCGGGCGTGAATAATATGTTTACATTACTCCCATTTCATAATCATTCACCCGTCATCCAGGTGTAGGAGCTCACCCCCTGGCAACGCAGAAATAGGCCGATTTAAAATAAATAAATAAATTTAAAAAATCAACTGTTGCCACCACAGGACCTACCGCCATCACAAAGTACTTGTAGAAAATACATTCTAGCAGCAGAGTAGAAATAATTTGGCCTAATTTTTTCTAACAGAGATATTATTTATCATGATCTAGGAAACGTTACTTATAAGTAAAAAAAAAAAAAATACTTTTTTCAATTTTTTTTCGTTTTATCAAAAAATATCTCAAATAAAAGTTATTAGCTATTGCTTTTATAGCAACTTTTGTTAAATAATTTTTTTCAAAATATTCTTCTGTTGTGAAATATAAATAATAAATTCTAATTAAATTTTAAAATATTTCTTACCTTTTTACAACTTTTCACCACAAATTTTCAATTTAATTTCCTTAAAAAATATCAAATGTCATCATTAGACAAAAATAGGTAGCCATCTTGCGATTGAGTCAGTTGACGACACGTCTCTAGGGCCAATCAAAATGCCTAATTAAAAAGTCCTTGATCAAATTTTATCTGCATAAATTACAATTAAAACATACGTTTTTCCAGTAAATTACATTGTAATCCTAATGACGTATATTTATATTTTGATTTGATTCAGAAATGTATGGCAAGTGCTGCTAACCCGGGAATACACCTAAACTAAACCAAATATCTGAACTAATTACTGAATTAGACCAAATAATTAGAGCGGATTAATGGAAACTAGTTCAAATGACTGTAGCTCGCTTATTTATGAACGGATTTTGAAAATACTTACAGTTTTAGAATTAGGAGTGCATGAAGCTTTTGACTGTATAGTCAAAAACATGAAATTCGCAAGGTAAAAAAAAATTGCTCCAGTTTTGACCAAAAATAGAGCACGGCCACAACTGGCTTATTTATGGACCGATTTCGATGGGATTTGACACAAAATATTAGAATAAGTGTCTCCTGGTATGTAGGTGTTCAAAATTCATGTATCTGTACAAAAAAGGCCTAAATAGGGTTCCAATTTTTTTTAAATTACAATATTTTTAATGTTTATGGGCCAATTTTGATAAAAATTTTATACATGGAGATAGAATTAGTTTCTGCTCCTTATATGAGAGACAAAGTTTATATATCTATACAAAAAAAAGCCTAACGGGGGCCCTATTTCAAAAAATTAAATAAATGTTATATTATATTTTTTCGTTTTATCAAAAAATGTCTGAAATAAGTTGTTAGTTATTGCTTTTATAGCAACTTTTGTGAAATAATTTTTTTCGAAATATTTTTCTGTTATGAAATATTCGCAAAAATCTTAAAATTGACACGAGTAAACTCCCATTTCTAGTCAACCGATTTTAACTAAAAGTTGATCAACTCGTGCCATTGATCTCAAAAGCTTAAATATGAAGTTTCATAAAAATCCTTTTAGCCCAATTTGCTCTGCACGTGTACGCAGACAGACGGACGGACAGACAGACAGACGGACGGACGGACGGACAGACAGACCGACAGACATCATGCTAAAAATAGTTAAAACGTTATGTAGGGACCTCAATTCGTGGAGATCCATCGAAATCTCGAAATGTCAAAATTGGTATGATCACAATACCTCCCTTATATGGTATATGTTGGCGGTCGATAAAAAAAAAAGTAACTACGTACCTTTAAGCTCCTTGTATGTAAAATCCTTTTACAATGGTGTTGCCAATCTCCTTTCTATTGACAGAATTATTTAAAAACAAAACCATCAAATATTGTAATTAAAATAAACAATATTTCTGTAACGCTAACTATTCTATATATTATTTTATTCAAATATATACAATTAACAGTAAAATTTAAAATACAAATAGAAATATTTCCATTAAAATTGCACTTTATCCCTCTATACATTCATATCTCCATCTAACACAACAAACCATAGAGACATTCTATAGAGAGAACAAAAAAATATTCAGCTTTCATGATAAATTTTTATAAAACTTCTGTGAATCTACAAGAAACAACTAGTTCTCAATAAATTAACAGACGTATATTGATTTTGAACAAATCTTACTTTGGTTAGTTAAAAATTTAGCCAAAAATGTTCGTCACGTATTATCTGTCTCAATTTGTAATAAGAAACTAAGAGGAAAATTTCATTTTGTATGTTGTCTATTTAAAATATCATCTTAGGGTGGTACTGCTGAAATGGCACCTTTCAAAACATTTGACATTAAATTATATGTCAATTTATTTTTTTAATTGAGAAGTATTTTTATACAACCAAAATAAGAACATACCATCAAAAAATATGCATATGAGACAACAATTAGATAAATATACAAAAAAACACATATACAAGGTGTCTCAAAAGAAATTTTATATTTATTTAGCTTACTGCGTGAACGCAACGTATCCGAGGGGCGCGGGGGTTATGTCAATCGGTAGCCTGGCTCTTGGGAATTCATTCACTATGGAGCGTTTCTCGGGAGCAGACCGCGCGTTATGCGTGCGAGAGTTTTACAAAAACGGTGATTCGACGACTGTAGCGCGTAGAAAATTCTGCAGTATTCGAGGTTTTCGCCACTTAAATGATGCGCCAAGCATTCCTCTCATTCGACATTGGGTTAAAAAGTTTGAAGAGACTGGTACAACGCTGGATAAATCAAAATCCGGGCGACCTAGGTCATCAAGAACGGTAGAAAACGTGGAGAATGTTAATCAGTCTGTTCGTGACGACCCGAACCTTTCAATTCGGAAGCGCGCAAGTGCTTTAAATGTGCATAGATCATCATTACATCGCATTATGCACAAAGACCTAAAGCTGCACCCCTACAAAATTCAATTGGTGCAAGAATTAAAGCCCCAAGATGTCAGTCAGAGGCTTAATTTCGTAAATCAGGTGATTGAGCGATTTTCAACGTTTACCAATATTTTGTTTTCGGATGAAGCTCATTTTCATCTTAATGGCCACGTAAATAAACAGAACTGCCGCTACTGGAGTGCAACGAATCCGAAACGCAAACATCAGAAACCCCTACATTCGCCTAAAGTGACCGTATGGGCTGCGATGTCGGCGCGAGGAATTATCGGCCCTTACTTTTTTGAAGACGAAAGGGGGCGTGCAGTTACAGTGAATTCAGAGCGTTATGTGGAGATGTTAGACAACTTCTTGGTACCTGAACTGCAAAACTTTCCTGGCTATAACCAAAGAACATGGTTCCAACAGGACGGAGCAACTTCACACACGTCCAATATGTCTCTGCCACGTGTTCGTGAAATTTTCTCAGGCAAATTGATCTCCCGGAGAGGTGACATAAATTGGCCTCCACGCAGTCCAGATTTAACCCCTATGGACTTTTTCCTATGGGGTTATCTTAAATCTAAAGTTTATGTCAATAAACCGACTTCACTGGCGCATTTGAAAGAAAATATCTGTCACGAAATGGCTGCCATCCCTGAGTCCACCTGCCGAGACGTCATAAGTAATTTTACTGTTCGATTAAATGACTGCCGAGAACGCGAGGGTCTACATTTAGACGATATTATTTTTAAGAAATAAATCCCCAAAAAGCGTATTTTAATAATTAATAAACATTTTTTCTATATACGGCTTACTTTTTTTTTAATCGATCCACTAAATATAAAATTTCTTTTGAGACACCTTGTATAACGCTTATGGATAACTTTTAGAAAAAAATGGAACAAAATTAAAATTTGTTATGAAATATAAAATAATTTACCCATTTCAATTTCTTTAGATTTCTGAAGGAGAAGTAAGAAAAATTTTAAATGAAGGTGCAGAAAATTTAAGACCGACGAACATGGCAAGAGGTAATAAGAAAACAGATAGAACCACAGACTACATGTTTCGGAAAGATTTGCAGAGAAAAATTTGGGATTTACATTCAAAAAATGAATATTTTTGTTTAAATATGTTATTAAATTTTGCAAAACCAGAATGATATTTTAAGGGAAGCACAATAAAATGATAAATTATTATTATATAATACGTATTTTTGTTTTTTATATTTTATCACGATATTTCATTGATAATCGTAATATTTTTTTACTATTATACGAGTAATAATCGAAAGTTTGATGAAATAAATATTAATATATACATTCAAAATATTTGACATGTTAATCACAATTTTGACATATCAATTTAGTAATAACCTCAATATGATGAAACTTAACCATACTTTTAAAAACCCGATTTACAAGTTCACATGATTCTACAAAAGTCTATTTACACCACAACAGTCACTAAAGTAACCAGATTTAGTTTCGTATTACAAATTGAGACAGATTATACTACACCTTTTCCAGTTGTATTTCAGAAAAGAACAAGTTTATTTCAGAAAAGATCAATTGTAATTCAGATTAGTCAATTTAATTTCAGAAAATATCAAATGTGTTTCAGATTAGTCAGTTTAATTTCAGAAAGCGTCAATTGTATTTCAGATTAGTCAATTGTAATTCAAAAAATGTCAATTGAAATTCAGAAAATATCAAATGTATTTCAGAAATCGTCCGAAAATCGTCTTCTTTAAAAATATCGTATTAGATAAATAAAAAATCCCTGCAAATTTTAATGTATAGATTGTTTTTTTTTTTTAATTTAATGGCCTTTGCTACTTTGGCAATTAGCCAGGACAATTTTTATTCGAGAAAATTTCCATGCCTGAACGGGATTCGAACCCGAGACCTTCGCAACGCAGAGCACATGTGTTACCACTACGCTACGCCGATCGGCATGTATAGATTGTTACTAATTTTATTTCAGACTGCTAGTTTTGTATAAGAAACTTTTAAGAATTAAACATTGTGGCTGCCCATGAATTATAAATTAATTTTAAGTTTATAATAAAAAGTAACGCGACCTCAACCGTGTAGACAGTTGAACGACATTCTCACGTGACATGATCACACGCTAAGTCGAACCAGTCTAGACACGTCATTAAAATTTTTCTAAAAATTGAATATTTTCCTTGGTGGCGTAGTTAGGATTAATTTTAGTGGAAGAAAAATTGAAATTATTTCTTAAACTAATTAAGCAATGAGTTAAAATTGGCATATTAGAAAAATTTGAAAAATTAATGGAATGTAAATTCTGATATTTAACATTTTACTTTTAGAAAGATTCGTTAAAAAACTTTTTTTTTGTGTTTTTAATTTTTTTGTCCCCATTTTTAAAATTTCCTTCCTACGCCACTGTTTCTCTCTATAGACATAAAACTCTACAGATCCTACACACTACTTTCACCTTTACCAATCGAAGTAATCGGGTAGACATATTTTTTTCTGCGCACAAAATTTGGACTTGTTTTTTCACTACCACCTAAACCACTTAATAATGGTAAACTTTCATTTTTACTAAATCCAGGTTCATCCCTTCTTTTAAATTTAGGACTATAATTGGCACTAGTTTTCTTTTTGTTTTTTAATAAACTCCATTTCCATTTTGGTGAACTTTGCGTCCTTTTAGGATCAATGTTTACAATATTAGGATTAAAAGTCACATTTTTGGCATCAGAAGGAGTTCTACAAACACTACCCGAATCAACCGAATTCGTTTTAACCGAACAATCATCACGGATAACTTGAATTTGACTCCGGTTCTCTTCTTCTAAATTCAGATCAATTGCAAGGTTGGATATTAAATCCGGGTCAATCTCTTGAGGAGTGGAAGGACTTAGAATTTGTGGACTACTGCTCTGGGAGTAAGTCCTGCTTAATACCTGAATACCAGCTCTGATATCCAAACAACCAGGACTTCTCAAAATTGGTTTAATTTGGTTATTCTCCTTAAATATCTCTTCATCGAAGTGTGTTTCCATATAGACTGTCTTCTTTGGTTGCAAGTTTAATAAATTTCTGCTTCGTATTTCTTCTTCCAATACATTTTCAGCTGACTGGAAGCTATCTGTTTCCATGCTCTTGACTTCAGTTAAAATATTTTCTTCAGCAATTCCACAACACTTTGATGCATCAACAAAGTGATCGTTTTTGCTGCAACATCGTTCAATACTTATGCTCGTTGCTGATTCGTAACTCAGATCTCCAGAAGAAGTAGTTGCTGAACTTCCATTGGTTGAAGGACACCTGAACTTTGAATTTTGTCCAAGTTTCTGGAAGTATCGTACACTTTTAATATCATCCGCGCATGTACTTAAGTTTCCAGGAATTTTCGGTGTACGTCGAAGAATTTTCGGTGTTTTCATTTCGTAAGATGAACTTAAAACTTCAGTTAAATTAGATTTGTCCAAATGGAAAGCAAAACTAGCTCTTGAACTTATAGAAGACACTTCACTTAAACTTTCTGGACTTGCTAAAGGTGCTAATCCAAACCAATCATCATAAATCAAATCTACTTTCTTTGATCTAAGATTTAAACTTAAATTTTTTCTTTCCCCTTTCCCGGATTTTAGTTTTTCATCCAATATACTTATTATAGATGTCAATTGGACTGGACTGCTTTGACTCTTTGAACTTTGATATCCATTTACTGAACTGTTCAGGCTTGATATATGGATTTCTATGCTTGGACTTTGTAAAGATGTAAAACTTGTTTCGAGGCAGAGTTTAGAGTTTTTTGGACTTACAGTTGTTGGAGAATGGAGTAATTGGCAGTTTTCAGAATCCATAATCTCTGGACTTGTAGCACCAGGATGACGATGTGGTTTCTTTGGTCCAAATGTCGTTATAACCTAGAAATCAAAAGTTGGACTTTAGAATGAATAGTTGGCAGGAAATTTTTATAACACTGGATATATTATTTGACTAAGCGACTCAGACCACCTTTGGTGGTCTTCACCTGTACATTGTGCAAGTAAGTGGTATTCGTTTTCTCCAAAAATGTTACTAAAACAATGGTAGAGAAATTTAAAATCATGATAATACAGTAGCCATGACAAAAAGCTGGTCTAAAAGAGAGTCGTCCAACTCCGGTGGACTCGATTTTGTTTGTTCATCTCGTACATAATTTTAAAATCACAAAAATCACGATTTTACATTAAAAATATTTTTGTCTAGATATAATTTTCAGGTAGAAATCATAAATTTATAAAATTCCCGCTCAAATTTAATTTTTACTTGCCCGACCTTAATATATAAGGGGTAAATATTGTAATCGCGAAAATTTAGAGAAAATGTCGAGATTTTGACTGATGACCACGTTTCATGGTCCAGGGAATCCAAAAAATCTATTTTCGAAGTGCCGCCCGTATGTGTGTGTGTCTGTTTGCGTATACAGGGTGTTTGTTTGAAAAGGGCACCCCGAAAATCTCCTTTATTTGTAAAGATACAAAAAATCTTCAGAACAAAAGTTAAACTAGACAAAAAGGCCCATCTAAAGGTTACTATAAGAATTCTGAGGCACTTCCGGTTTCACCTCGAAATGATGTCAACTTTTGATATATAGATATTTTGTTTCTTTTTTATAGTTTTGAAAGCTTGCTACGTTCAATTTTGTAATACTTATGTTGGTTATTATTTTGCAAATAAATGGTCGCCATTTTGAAATGGTTAACATAAAAATATGACTTTTGGTGTCATTGTAAAGCTAATTTAATGTACTTTTAGGAAAAAATATAAAATTATCGATTCTCTATGCTAGATCAAAAGTTGACATCATTTCCGGTGAAACCGGAAGTGCCTCAGAATTCTTATAGTAACCTTTGGGTTACTATAAGATGGGCCGTTTTGTCTAGTTTAACTTTTGTTCTGAAGATTTTTTGTATCTTTACAAATATAGGAGATTTTCGGGGTGCCCCGTTTCAAACAAACTGTACGTATTCGCGACTGAAACTAACGTTGGCGGCGCTGCGTACAACAGCTGATGGCGGACCAGAAGCGTATATGTCAGAAGTTTTTTCTTAATATTTATCTGTTCAAACAATATTTCGGCAAAAAAGCACTGTATTTAAGTCACTATATTTTAAAATAATTCTTAATTCACAGAAACTGCTGCACAACACGCTACAAATATTATGCAAATATACGCTTCTGTTTAATTTAGCCAGTTACCACCAGATGTCTCATTGTTATTTGCAGTCGCGAATACACGATAACTATAATACAGATAACTCAAGAACGGTTTAACTTAGAGAGTTCGTTCTGGTACTAAAAAATTCTTCTATTGATTGGGAAGAACAATATTGTTTCTTATGAAGATCCGAAAACGGAAACGGAAGTTATTAACCTTTAAAAATTTTAAAAATTCATAACTAGTAAACCAAGCCTTAAACAAAATAATTAAATGTATTTTTGAAGATTTAACTAAATCTTTTTTTTTTATTATTATTCTTGAATGGGAGGGCAAGTCTAGCGGAGGTCTCCCTTCGCCACTGATTTTAACCTAAAGTCGTCACAGTAAAGATTCTATAGGACTAAAAGTTAATATATTCTTTTTGCAAACTTTTTTTGGTAGATCATTTTTATAATTTTTGCAGATTGAATTTTTATGTTGTGTATTTCGTTTAGTTCATCCCTGTTTATAATAAACGACAACGATTAAGCCTCTCGTTTATCGACCAATTTGCTTAACGACCTAGTCATAGGAATGAAACCCGGCCATTAAATAAGGAGTACCTGTATATGGTATATTAACACTCACTAATAGATTTATCGACATAAAAACGATGTTGGGGCCGATTAATTGTTTTGCGCTACCAACGCTCATATAAGACTAGTTACAGTAGTTGACATTAAAAAATTTTTGTGTTCCAAGTTGGGCGCCAATTATAACCAATCAACGAATATTTAATGTAAACACTTCTACAATTTTAGCAAATTATTTATTTTACATGTCAAAATGCTCTCAAATATTACGTTACTTTTTATGTATCTATTAAACGTAAGGGTTTTCGGTCCCATGTTGGGCGCCAATTATATTATATCAACGAATGTTTAATGTAAACACTTTTACAATTATAACAAATTATTTATTTTATATGTCAAAATGCACTGAATTATTACATGGTACTTTTTTTATATCCATTAAACGTACGGGTTTAGTCTTCGGTTCCACGTTGGGCGCCAATTATAACTGATGAATATTTAATGTGAACACTAACAGTTTTTTTTTTTACGCTTACAATAGTTGGAGGCACGTGACAATAGTATCACTTGAAAGACTATAGATGTACAATTGATACCGCTTGTTGTGATTTTGAGTTTGAGACGGGGCCAGCAGGATTTCTACAATACTAGAGTGCAAAAAAAGCGAACTTATATCCGTAACACAGTGCAAAAGTGGAAAAAGTTACAAAAATTCTGTTCGAACTGTCGCAACATTTACAAAGATTATGTTATGAACCCAATAAGATTCGGCAGTTGGAAGATAGAAAACAAAATGCCAGGAAAAACAAGGGAGAGTTGTAAAGCTAAGGAATGCGGCGTCAATATTCACGATAGCACTATTCACGATAGCAAAAATCAGGAGTCGATAACTTTTTCCGATTCTTGACTCGGACTCCTCCAAAAAGCTTCGACTCCTTAACCCCCGACTCCCGACTTCAACTCCGAGTCCCCATCCCTGAATAAATCTGTTTATAAATTTTTATATATATATATATATATATATATATATATATATATATATATATATATATATATATATATGAGTCATTCTTTTTCATCGAGAGACCCCATGCTGTCCAAAAATATAGTAGTCTATGAAAGGTCTACCAGGGCTCATTCGATGCTTATTGTAGTCTAGTTTCGAAATCCGAGTGGCTCTTTTACGGAAACATCGTAACTTATCAAATATGGCCACCAATCCCACGTGACCTCTACCTTTTCTTCGATAAATCGATTATAAAGTCAACACAATCGAGTCAATTTGGGTGTCAAACCCCTGAAAATTTTACCTAAAGATAGTTGAGGCGGTTGTTAATGAATCCAGGGTCAAATTTAGAAAATTCAATATGGCGGATGCAATATGGCGGCCGAAACCACGTGCCAAGTGAAGATTTTTAAAAAAATTATTTGATTTCAATATAATATAATGCCTGGGAGTTTATGAGGTCACTGATGATGAATTCAGGGTGCAATTCAGAAAATTAAATATGGCGGATCCAATAAAGCGGATTCAATATGGCGGCCAAAACCACTTGATGAAAAGAGATTTTCAAAAAATCACTTGATTTTGTCCTTATTTAATACCTGGAGGTTTATGGGGTTTCTGATGATAAATCCAGGGTTCATGTGAGAAAATTCAATATGGCGGCCAAAATCACTTGACAATCGGAGATTTTTAAAAAATCACTTGACTTCAAACTAATTTGGTACCTAAGGGTTTATGAGATCGTTCATGATAAGTCCAGGATCGAACCCTGTATTTTCTCAAAGTTTTTTCAGAAATCTTCCCTTATTACGTTAAATAGAGTCGATACAGAAAAATTAAATTAAACAATCCACTTAAACACAACTAGAATTTCTGTGTCCGTAACACTGTTTCTAAATCTAACATTATTTGTTGAACTATAAAAATTTACTATTTTGACTTATACTTACACTTGAATAGTGTAATTTATAAAACTATAATTAAAAAAACTATAATTTCTCATCAAGTGGTTTTGGCCGCCATATTGAATCCGCTTTATTGGATCCGCCATATTTAATTTTCTTAATTGCACCCTGAATTCATCATCAGTGACCCCATAAACCCCCAGGCATTATATTATATTGAAATCAAATCATTTTTTAAAAAATCTTCACTTGGCACGTGGTTTCGGCCGCCATATTGCATCCGCCATATTGAATTTTCTAAATTTGACCCTGGATTCATTAACAGCCGCCTCAACTACCATTAGGTAACATTTTCAGGGGTTTGACACCCAAATTGACTCGATTGTGTTGACTTTATAATCGATTTATCGAAGAAAAGGTAGAGGTCACGTGGGATTGGTGGCCATATTTGATAAGTTACGATGTTTCCGTAAAAGAGCCACTCGGATTTCGACACTAGACTACAATAAACATCGAATGAGCCCTGGTAGACCTTTCATAGACTAATATATTTTTGGACAGCATGGGGTCTCTCGATGAAAAAGAATGACTCATATATATATATATATATATATATATATATTTTAATTAGTAGTTTTATTCTATTTATCATATTCATCTTATCAACTCGAGAAATGCGTAGTCTTCTTTAAACTGTCTTAAGCAAATATATATCCAGTGTATACAATATAAATAAGCTAAAATTAGGGCATATTTGGTATATTTTAGTTATTTTTTTTTAAACTTTGTATTTTTAATTTTTTTAGTGTATTTTTTTAAAGGTTCAAGTCCATGCATTTAAAAACATGCTGGGTGCAAACATGCATTCAAAATTCTAATTTCAAAAGTGCAAATATACCCTACTGATCAAGTTGAAATTTTGAAATCATGAATACTGGTTGGATGGTCATGGTCCAAATTGCAAATAATTTTTTCAACAATTTTCAACTTGATTTTTTTCTAAGTGCTAATGTAATATGAAAACACTTACCTTTATTACACTAGGGAAGTAACACAGAAAATTTTTAAAATTGGTTTTAGATGAAAAATATGAAGCAAAATTAAAGCTATTTAATCTAAGGTACTGAAAATTTGACGATATATAGACAAGAAAAATAAACTGCCCAGCGCTAAACGTAGAAGCAAAGCAATAACATTTTAAGGTCCCATAGAAAAAGGCTCTAGTCAGGTGCACAGCTAGTATGTTTTTTCGGGGGGGGGGCAGAATCTTTCAGAAACAAATTTAACATTCCTTTAGTACGATATTCTTGTAATAACGGTGCACCAAATATTTCTTTACTGATATTTTTAAAACTATTATACAAAAGTAATAGCGACTTCTTTAATATTTTAATACAATCAAACTTACTAGCATTAGTTCGATGCTTTAATGCCTGTTTTGGTCTCCTTTAAATTGGTATTTCGAAGATCTGGACTTCGATGACAGATCGCCAGTACGCAAGAGCCTCTACAAGGTTACATCCGATGCTGATAATGAGACGAAATGAGCTAAATTATCTAATTTTAATTGGCATACCTACACTTCTAAGAATAATACACCTCCTCACGACCATTAGGTATTGCGGCAATTGAGTCTGGGAAAATTTTGCCGACCGAGGGATTTTTTGTGGTGATACCGGCAAAGATAATAAGAATAGTCGCACAGGTGTTAATTACACTGCCCAACAAAATAATTTTTTTATCTTGGTGCCGGAAAAGTAAAAACTGATTTTGGATATTTTTGATGTACTGATTCCAAAAATACCTGACTCTTTTTCGTAGCAGCTCTAGTTTTTGAGATACAGACTAATTGATTTTTTATCTAAAAACGGTAAACTTCCTCCTTGGACAGCAAAGTGGATATACAAAATATCCTTGTTTTTTATGTCTTTGGAACAACAGAGCTAAGGATCAGCACTGGGTTAACAGAAATTGGGTGATTTCCATTAAGAAATGTCATAATTCAAGAAAAACAAAACGTTGTCAACGAACCTTTGGTTGCGAGAGAGAAAATTATATTTCCACCCTTGCATATCAAGTTTGGGCTTATGTAGCAATTTTTGAAGGCTTTAAATCGAGATGGACTTTGTGTAGGCTACTTGACACGTAAATTTCCTGGGTTTAACTCTGAAAAACTGAAAACCAGAATATTTGATGGTCCTCAGATAAGACAACCTACTGAAGATCCACAATCCAATCCAACCGCATCAATGAACGAGATTGAATCTAATTCTTGGTGTTCATTTATTTAAGTAGTACAAAATTTTCTTGGAACGCATAAGGCAGAGAATTAGTGGAAAATATGCTTTCCAACTTTAATATTCTCGGTTGTATTATGACCACTTACCAGAAAACCTAGGTGATTTTAGTGAAGAACCGGGGGAAACATTTCATCAGGACATAAAACTATGGAAGATAGATATCAAGGAAGATAAGATAGCCACATGATGGCCTACTACTATTGCAGTCTTCAGAAAGACTATATAACTATATAACATTTTTATCTACTTTGTGAAATAAATACCTTACTTTGTCTCTTTTGTGTTTGTAACTGGCAGTTGGAGCAAACAGTAATAACGTGAAAAATACACAAGTTAAGAAATAAGATATTTTATTGTAAAAGAGGCCAATATAGTGTATCTCAAAAACTAGATCTGATAGACCAAATCTGACGGTAATTTTGGAGTCTGTGCCCAAAAATTACCTAGAGACAGTTAAAAACTCGCAGGCACCAAAATGTCTGTTGGGCTGTGTTATAACTCATGTTATTATTATTATTACTCAATTATAGCATTCAGGAAGTGTAATATTATTTACCAACTGATAAAAGTTACTATAAGCTATATGGGAGGGAGCAGAGGGAATTCTCTTGGCTCTCGGGAAAATTTGGTTACCTTAAGTATAGTAAAATTAACCTTTAAGGGACTATTACCGGTTAAAATTTTCAAAAAATCGTTGTTTTTTTTTTACATTTTTTGATTCCTTATACCTTCAAAAATCATATCCTAAATTTTTATAACGAAATTCAAAAAAATAAGAAATTGGTGGCATTTTAGCGCATGCGCTTTTTCGGAGGTCCAAGAATATATTAAACCGATTTTTGCAAAACTAACAGATGAAGAGTTGCTGAAACGATGTTTGGGAAAGAATACCCAAAATAATAATGAGTGTTACAACAAAACACTTTGGGCTATCGTTCCCAAACATACGTTTGTGGGAAGAGAAGTTACTGAGTTGGCTGCTAATATTCCATTAGCAATATTTAATGAAGGTAGAACGTCCCTCTTGAAAATATTGGAGGTATTGGGATGCATAATTGGACACTCTGCGTATGATTATGTTAAAAAAAAAATTGATGTGAAGTGTGAATTTTCACACATTTCAGGGTTTTGCAGGTATTTAGTAAGTGAATGATGATTATTTGGGATGCCAAAACAAATTTTATCTCAAAATATTTTTTTATGAATTTTAAATCGACTGCCTATTACCATTATTTAAGTTTTTAAAGATGTGCAGTATTTTTTTTTTTATATATCAAGGTTCATTAAGATTTTGAAAATGCGCCTATGGCTTCCATTGGTTGTTTTTAGTCATAGCTCCTCCCCTTTGATTTCGTGTACATTCAAATATATAATTAAATTATAATTTCAACAATTTCCACTGGTTATTAAATTTACGCTATTAAAAATTAAATGCAACAATTGCCAAAATATAATTAAAATTTTGAAAAAATAATTTAAACAATATAAAAATGCAAAAAAAAAATAAAAAATAATATAGTCTCCTCACGTAGGACTCGAACATGAGTCCGAATATGAATTCTTGGGCAGAACGCAAGTATCTTAGCCACAGCACCAAGAAACACGTTATTGTTTAGCGTATTATATAACTATAAGTTGTCAACATTATTAGCAAAAAAACACAAATAATGCTTTTTTTCCAAAAACATAATCTGATCAAAAATTCCTGTTGAACTATTCCGGTTCACACCAATGTACATTACTTAGAATTTTTTCAGATTTTTAGTTTAAACCATCTGGGCTACAGGGTGTGGGACAAAATTTTTTTTGCACAATATTGGCAAAAATCGCTTCAAAATAATTTATTTTGCAAAAATAAAAATTTGATCGTTAATCCACGTACCAAGGGCTTTCATTTGATACCCTACTCAGAATTAAAAAAAAATATTTTTTTTTTCGATGAGCACATATTTGTTTATATTTTTAGGGGATATGTTTTTTAGATGTTTTAGTATTTTTCCTATGTGCGGGTCAAAGAGTTGTATAAGCATGCCAAATTTCAACTCTCTAGGTTTAGCCGTTTGGCTATAATTTTTACCGAACAGACAGACAGACAGACAGACAGACAGACAGACAGACAGACAGACGACAAAATGACGGTATAAGGGTTTTTTGGTCATACCTACAAAACCCTAAAAAAGATGAGGAACGCATTGAGATGGCCAATAAAGTGAGTACAGCGGCGTCGAAGGAAGCTCGCTTGGCCAAGCAAACTGCTCAGCAAGAGGAACAGCAACAAATGATTGATTCGGGAGTACTTTTATATGGACCAGGGATTGCTGATTAACCAATTGTAAGTGCTGAAACTTAATTTTTTTTTAAATATTACAATACAAATATTAAAAAAAACTTTAAAAGTGATTTTCTCGAAATGGTGTTTTTTCAATCGGCCCAGACTTATTCTCCATAACTACACAACGGATATTTTTAAATTTTAGTGAGTTTTGTTCATTTTGATGTCCTCTACCGTAATTTACCAGAAAATTGCAAAAAAAATTGAAAAAAAAAATTGATAAGGGTAAAAGGGGAAAAAAAACATTTTGTTTTTACACTCTTTTTTTTATAATAGGTGGTAAATTACGATGTAAGACACCTTCATCTTTAAAATTATTTTTGAATTTTTTGTTTCAGACTTGTCAATTTCGAGATTAACCCCGGGCCATGGAGCATCATAATTTTTTGTTACCGAACTTTGGCGCCATCTATATAATTATCTATGTATTGAAAAAAAAAAAATTTTTTTTTTATAATCTTGAATATAATATTAATAAAATAAAAAAAGTTGCACAACTTTCTATAATAAAGGAAACGAGAAAAAAAAATATTTAATTATAGGTCATTTTTGGCCTTTCTAACCGGTAATAGTCCCTTAATTGCTGCTAGACATTTTCTTCTTTGGTTTTTACGAAGGCGAAGCATAATTACAAATGCTTTCACTTATTTATTTACATATTTCTCTTCAAAATTTTCAACAATTGATTGAGTTGCTCGTATCTGGTTGTTGCTGTTTACATGATTACCGGTTATTTTCCCGCACGTGTGCTCACACAATTAACACCAAAGTTTAGCCGCCGCGGTTAGAAATCCGCCCATGCGTTTCCTCTTAAGCCTGGTTCATTATAGGCTACATAACATAACGCATGGCATATAACATAGCATGTCTCCACAGCACAACGCACAAGTCATAACTGCGGTGTCAATAGAACCGGTGTACCGCTTTAGTACATTAGTCGGAACGCGGAGCTCTTCTTGATTTGTCATACAATATTGGATTATTTTCCATTAATTCAACCAACATAGCTTCTTTTTCCATTTTTAATAAGTTGTAAACACAATAATAACCAAAAATATATACAAAAACTTATGACAATTGTCAAACACGGCGCATACTCGCCACTCTCTTCTGTGATTGGCTACGCATAGCCTCCACAAACATGAATGTTCAACTTGGTGAATTTTTATGTTATGGAGTTGTGTGTCTGTGTTGTACGGTCGTATTATAAACAGGACAACGATAGTACAATGTTTCAACTTCATTAAGTTATGGAGCCATGCTTCGCATATGCTATGCGTTATGTTATAAATCTATTATAAACCAGGCTTTAGGGTAATAGTCAAAGAAGTCAGGTATATCCTACAATTTGTTTTATAGCTCTGTCTTTACCGAAAATATGATTTGTAAATAAAATGGCCAAGCTAACATGCTAGCAACATAAGGATAAAAAAACATAAATAGATGGTAGATAAAGATGGTATATTGTGGTCCTGTACCTGGTGTCGTGTGGTATGGGATGATCGGTGGGCGATATGGGGCTGTCGGGCCTGACCCCTGCTCGCCCGCGACATAACAATACCTGCCGTCAAACACACCTAGCTATCAAAACTGACAAACACAACCAAATCAAACCAAAACCGAAACATACAACCAAACAGATATACTCGAATAACATGCTGATTAACCCCTCTTCTCTCATCTTCCTATCCTTCTAACGGGTGTTTTTTTTTTAGAGGTATAGAACTTTAAATTGCAATAAAACAACGATGGATTATTCGATTGACATGAATTTTTTTTTATTCGAAAGATAATCTTGTGGCATTACATTAAATCATACCAACAAGACGGCGCAACATGTCACACAGCTCGTGCCACAATCGATTTATTGAAAGACACGTTTGGTGACCGCCTAATTTCACGTTTTGGACCTGTGAATTGGCCTCCAAGATCTTGTGATTTAACACCGCTGGACTACTTTCTGTGGGGCTATGTAAAGTCATTGGTCTATGCGGATAAGCCACAAACGCTTGACCATTTGGAAGACAACATTTGCCGTGTTATTGCCGATATACGGCCACAAATGTTGGAAAAAGTCATCGAAAATTGGACGTCCAGATTGGACTACATCTGAGCCAGCCGTGGCGGTCATATGCCAGAAATCATATTTAAAATGTAATGCCACAAGATTATCTTTCGAATAAAAAAAAATTCATGTCAATCGAATAATCCATCGTTGTTTTATTGCAATTTAAAGTTCTATACCTCTAAAAAAAACACCCATTACAATCACTCGAAATAATAATTGACAGCTGCCATCTGCGAATTAACATTTTTCACTATTCCAAATATAGGTAGACGAAAATTAGATGAACAATCTATATTTATTAAATCTAAATAATAGTTATCTATGATATCGCATGGGTACAATTCGTTATTAACAATTTAGATTGACGATAGATTTTTTTTAAACTCCAAAATACCTACTGTTATTGTCACTAAAAATTTCAAGAAAATGTAAAAAAATTATACTGTTCGGCAAATATCTCGTGCAACGGCGGAATTTATGGTGCGCATAAAGAAAGCACTATGATAGACAATTAAAGACACAGAGAATAGTAAAAAAACAAGTACCAATTCACTTTCTAAGGGCCGAGAGTTCCAGTTGCTAATAAACTGTCCAATACATTTATTAGCAACATTATTTTTTTCCCGAGAGTTCCACCCCGAAATAGTTATTAGGTTGCTAATAAATAGGCTCATTTGTCTAATAACTTATAGGCAACATGAAGTGCTTAATAAAGTGACATATAACCAAAAACAAGTTCGCAAAATGTGTTAATATTTAGTGTTGTTTAAAGAAGATCTGTTTGGATGAATTTATAAATTATAGACAACCGTTTTTAGAATATTTTGAGCATTTATTGTAAATGTGAAATATAAAGAATAATATATAAATATATATTTTTAAATAAACATTGTCTTTTATTTTTTCATATGTATTTCTTTAAATTACGAATACAATACATTACAAACAATACTTAAAGCATTACTATTTATATAAAAATGATAAAAAATAAGAAGATAGACGCAATTATTGGTAGAATAATAAAGATGTGTGGCTGAAAATTGCTGATAAGTTTAATTCATATTGTTTAAGGAATGTAAAATAAAGCAAAATATGGCTGTCTTCTTATTTTCAATCACTTTTGTATTAAAAAATTGATGTGAAGTGTGAATATTCACACATTTCAGGGTTTCGCAGGTATATAATAAGTGAAGGCGGTATGCTGAGTGTGTAGGACAAATTTTACTTTGTAGTAATCACGGCAAAATGAACGATATTTTTAAAATAATTTATCGTCTGTTAATCATATAATAAGACTGGTTATTAAATTTACGCTCATAAAAATTAAATGCAACATTTGTCAAAATATAACTAGAATTTTGACAAAATAATTTCAACATAATTAAAAATGCAAAAAAAATACAGAAAAAATAAAATTCACTCCGTACTCGAACTCGAAACCCTTCGTTTTCCAGCCAGTTAAAGAGCGCTCTAACGCATGTAGCCATCGAACGCTATGCATGTGAGTGTCTTACATTGTTATAACTTTTGTACTTTGTGAACCAAAAACCACAAAAAATGCGTTATTTTCCAAAAACATAATCTGATCAAAAATTCCTGTTGTACTATTTCGGTTCACACCAATATACATTACTTAGAATTTTTTTAGATTTTTAGTTTAAACCATCTGGGCTACAGGGTGTGGGACAAATTTTTTTTTGCAAATTTTTGGCAAAAATCGCATTAAAATAATTTATTTGCAAAAATAAAAATTTGATCGTTAATCCACGTACTAAGGGCTTTCATTTGATACCCTACTCAGAATTTAAAAAAAATATTTTTGTTTTCGATGAGCACATATTTGTTTATATTTTAGGGGGGTATGTTTTTTAGATGTTTTAGTATTTTTCCTATGTGCGGGTCAAAGAGTTGTATAAGCATGCCAAATTTCAACTCTCTAGGTTTAGCCGTTTGGCTACAATTTTTACCGAACAGACAGACAGACAGACAGACAGACAGACAGACAGACAGACAGACAGTCAGACAGACAGACAGACAGACAGACAGACAGACAGACGACAAAATGACGGTATAAGGGTTTTTTGGTCATACCTACAAAACCCTAAAAATGGTATTTTTATTAACTCCTCTTCTATTTATATTATCCTTTTTTCTTCGGTAAAATTGGTTAAACACCGTTTAATTGTCATTTTAACAGTAGCACAAAAAATATACGTAACGTCATTGAATGTAAAGTCAAACTATTTAATGTCAAAATATTTAATGTCAAAATATGCAATGTCAAAATTTCATCTCACTTTAGCTCTACAAATTTACGTATAGCTCTATCCCTCTTGCACCGTGTTACTATCTTCATAAGAAATACCAATACAAAAACAAAAAATTATGTTGTTAATAAACTATTAGAAGGATTTTGTAACTTGTAAATCACCAATAAATTTATTAGCTTCATAAATATATTATGTGTCAAATAACTATTAGGGAGTTTATTAGGAACTGGAACTCTCGGCCCTAACAGTTATACAATATATTTATTAGTTAGGACTACATACTTAATTACCACCCATCACAGTTGGACATCAAAACTGAAGAAACGTTGCTGCTTACTTTATGCGAGAATATCACTTGGCGATCATTATGTCTACTTGTTTATTGGCTATGGCTCTTCGCCAAGTGAGTTTTCCAAACTCAACCTGTTTCAATTAGTACAAATTGTAAACAAAAACAACGCCTCAAGTACTGCAAAATAATTAGGGTTTCTAAACTGATATTAATAAGCGAAAACGTTTAATATTTGAATCAACGCACTTACGCACACTACGTAACAAACGACTGTATTGTCTGGAACAATGCAATTGTTTGTTACGTCGTGTGACGTAACTGCGTTGATTCGCCGACGCTAGTATAACAGAATTAATTGAGAACGGTAATTTCACATAAAAATAGTTTTTCTAATTACGGTAAAATATCGATGGACATAAACATACCAAACCAAAATACCCCAATACATCGTTCACCTACTTTTCGTCCTATATGTCTTCAAATTAACTAGCCTTAATTCAAAGAAAAGTTTTATTTGAATTATTCGAAACCTCTCCACACGAAACATTTCATTTTTCTTTTACTGCATTGTTGAACTGTGTTGCGCTCTATTATAAAATTACAACGTGTGCTCTCTTTATTGAAAAATGACGACGGACAAAATAACACTTAATTAAAATGGCAGTTGAAACATTTAGTTCATCTATTCGCCCATCTGTATCCCACAGATTTGATTTGAATTTTACCTAATCTTAAAAATAATGGGTGTTTTTTTTAGAGGTATAGAACTTTAAATTGCAATAAAACAACGATGGATTATTCGATTGACATGAATTTTTTTTTATTCGAAAGATAATCTTGTGGCATTACATTTTAAATATGATTTCTGGCATATGAACGCCACGGCTGGCTCGGATGTAGTCCAATCTGGACGTCCAATTTTCGATGACTTTTTCCAACATTTGTGGCCGTATATCGGCAATAACACGGCGAATGTTGTCTTCCAAATGGTCAAGCGTTTGTGGCTTATCCGCATAGACCAATGACTTTACATAGCCCCACAGAAAGTAGTCCAGCGGTGTTAAATCACAAGATCTTGGAGGCCAATTCACAGGTCCAAAACGTGAAATTAGGCGGTCACCAAACGTGTCTTTCAATAAATCGATTGTGGCACGAGCTGTGTGACATGTTGCGCCGTCTTGTTGGTATGATTTAATGTAATGCCACAAGATTATCTTTCGAATAAAAAAAAATTCATGTCAATCGAATAATCCATCGTTGTTTTATTGCAATTTAAAGTTCTATACCTCTAAAACAAACACCCGTTATAATAATTAAACGAAATTAGGAATGTTAGCATTTACTTTTTAAATATTTGTAAAAAAAAACAAAATATTATCTAATTATATATTTTCATAAACATTTTTCAAAATAATTATAAATCATAAAATTACAAAAATAATAAATAAATAAATAATATAACTAAAAATAAAATTCCTAAATAACATTAACTAACTAACAATTAAAACAGTGCCGGATTTATATAACTTAAGGGGATCATCCGAACTTTGTATTTTAATTTATATTAACTTAAAATATTATTGTTGTTACGTATGATCATAAAATGGAACAGTCAACGATTTTACTGTGCCACCTTTGCAAACATTTACTTATGCCATCTGTTGATGAAAAGTTGAACTCGTAAACTTTTAAAAACAATTTTTTTTTTATTTTGTTGTTTATAAGTGTTATTGTGTCGAGCTTGCTTTTATTTCTACGCGGTTTTGAGTATTTTTACAAATAAAATCGTGTTATTATGTTGACGTTATTGTTACCGATTTATTTTTGGTAAGTTACAAATTATTTTTTTAAATATACCTATTAATTTTATAATCAGATAATTTTGATTTCAGATTTTTAGTTTTTCTATTACAATACTAAAAATTTGGTTCTATGAACAATATTATGAAATTTAAATTATTTTTGTACAATTTAACGTTAAATATTTTGTTTTTGACAGTTTAGGTAAAGCCGCGACTAGGTACGATGGACAAAAATTTCCGATACTGAAATTTTTCATCAACAGATGGCTCTACAAGTTTAGCATAAAACTTGAAAATGACGCGAGCTTACTTCACTACCGGTTGACCGATTTTTACCAAAAATTGATCAAATTGGTGTCAAAAGCTTGAATATGAAGTTTCATAAAAATCGGTCTAGCCAAATTCACTTTACACGTGTCCACGCTACGACAGGCAGACAGACAGATAGACAGGCAGACAGATAGATAGACAGACAGATAGGCAGACAGATAGACAGACAGACAGGCAGACACACAGACAGAGAGGTCTGTTTAATAATTATCTTATTAATTGCTACAAAACTTTTTCCTGCTTTTGAATTGTATAGATTTACAAAAAAAAAATATTGATGGTAATTAATTTTTTAATAAGAAAAATTTAAAATTTCCAAACTTATGGCCATCATTATAGCCAGTCACCAAAGTTAGTCTGCCATTCTGTTTAAGGTAACACTATTTTAAAATTAATATTTTATTAGATGTAGGAAGAAATATTTATTTATCTTAAATTAAATCCGTCACTGTATTAGAGAATTTACAAAATTTTTACAAAAAATAAAACTAAAAAAATATATATATTAATACACATATTTGTCAGTCAATTGTACTTACATATAAGATATACAGGGTGTCTAATAAATCTAATAGCAAGTGTTTTATATACATTTAACATTTAACTAATAATCTAGAATTTACTTGCTATACAGGGGCATGCAAATTATGTGTAAATATTGCGTTAACAATTTCATAAACTTTTAAAGACTTCTGGATTTTGAATAAAATATCAGATCTATCCCAAGCATCTTCCAAAGAAAAATTGTCAGATATGTCCTAAAAATATTCAGTTACTGTAGTCTGTGCTACAATTTTGAAAAGCTGGAAAAATTATCAGACATACTGTCTGACTAACTTAAGCTGGCCGGCTGCGCAGTACAGAAAAAAAGATAAGGGGTCCTCGTTAGTATTCATGTAGCAATCTTGTGGTACAGTCACACAAAAATATATTTTCAGAACAAATTGCGAAGCGCTAAAAAGTCGATCAGTTTTTTTCTGACTGTACTCGGGTGGCACATCTTATGTCACTCACACATGATACTGTCGCACTTTGAGCAGTACTATGTCGTACCGCAAAGCTTTATGGGGACTATATCTCGAAAGTCTTCGGTTTCTATAGTCATGCTAGCAGAGTTGGGCAAATTGCAATCAAACTAATGATTGAGGATTGATATTAAAAAATTAATTTCAAGACTTGATTAATGAGTAAGGTACATCCCTCATAATGCAGTTATTCACACTGGTAACTAAATTAAATATTTACTCATTATCATGATTAAATTTTTAGTTATGATTGAAACTAAAATCAGGATTGAGATTTGATTTTTTCACTCTCACTGTTCATTCGAATTTAGTGTGGACGTCTGACGCAGATTATGTTTGTGAAAAATTTGAGTGATGTATTTTTCAATTATATATTTGTATTTTTTCGCCAACATGAGTGACAGCGATACTCGTGAAAGTTTTGGTACATCTAGACCGGGAGCTCATGACAGTTTTTGGTCTCCGATTTCATACAGCATGCCTTTTGGAGGAGAGAATATTTACCCTGTGACAACAAAAAAGGGATGGTAATAAACCCCTGCACGCTTTCCGGTCATAGGGAAAATTGCATTTCCACTTAAACACAAAATTTTTGTGCTTTTCTCTGATTTAATATTGCTTGCCCTTTTGTCAAAAGAAAGTTATAACAAATTTAAAGTCTTTTAAATATATGCATGCGATTCGGAGGGTCCCAAAGGGCTCAAACGGTCATGTGATTGATTCAAACAGTTGTTCCTCAAAAATCAAGAACAATTAGAGCCGGGACATTGTCACAACAAAAATTTGAAGAAGACATTACCAAATATGTTATTCCTCTAAGGTTGGTACAGTGGCAAAATGTAAAATGCTCTTTTAAAGCTGCAAGACGGCCGAAAATTATTGAGAATTTGGGTAAAGGGATATTATATATGTAATATATAAATTGATCCAAGCGATTCAAATTTTTCTGAAAAAATATTACAATATGATTAAAAACTAATGATTTGAAACTAACGATTACCATTTAGTTAAGGATTATGATCCATTACTGATTGAATAAGGAATGATTAATTTAGTTTGATTACATTTTCATTCAAACTTTTAGTTGACTAAAAGTTTAGTTAAATAATGCCCAACCCATTTGAAGTGCTGCAAAAGCTAGTTAAAAATTCCGTTTAGAGCATAGGTTCTCAAACTGGGGTACGCGTACCCCTGGGGGTACGCGAAGCGTCTATTGGGGGTACGGGAGATCATTCACATAAACATACACTCATAAAGCCATGTATAGAAGTATTATTTTAATTTATCAAAATTGGAAATTGATTCTAATATTTTATTTAAAATTTAAATGCGTATTTTTATTTAGCACTTTTTGTTACGCCAATGTGCATTAATGTTGGCGCCATCCCTTGATATTTGTGCGCAGTGTTGCCAGATCTACCGCTAAAGCGGTATTTCTACCGTTTTTTTACCGTTTGAAGAGTTCTGGCTCATGGCTAAAAGTGAATATCCAGAATTAGCCAAACAAGCATTATTGTTTTTAATACCTTTTTCAACAACTTATCTCTGTGAATGTGGGTTTTCCTCCATGGTGATTTTAAAAAACAAATATAGAAATAAATTAAATATCGATCCTAATATGCGGTTAAAATTGAGTAATCGAGAGCCCGATATTGAATCACTTATTTCAAGCATGCAGCTTCATCCTTCCCACTAAAGTTGGTAAGTGTATTTTCATATATGTTTTTTTCAGTCAAGTCTGCTTTGATTAACAATTTTCAAATTGTTCCGATTTTTTTTTACCTTTTTGGGGGTACGTGCCTGTTCTGGAATTGACATAAAGGGTACTAAAAAAAAAAAAGTTTGAGAACCTATGGTTTAGAGTATACACATCAAAAAGTAAAGTTGGAATGTTTGTTTGATATTTTATAAAGATGTATTAATGGTGTATAGGCAGGGCCTTTGTTCTAATATTGGGTTCGATTCTTGTCGAAATACGGCAGGTGTTGATGAAAATTTGCATACTTGCGCGATTTGGATTCAAATTTAGTGGGGGGGCGGTTTTGAATATTTGTACACAGAAGTTTGCCATGTTTACATATTATTAGTTGGGGTTTCAAAGGGTAACATATGAACATTCGGCCAACGGAGTGTCGAGCGTGTTAGATCATGCAGTTCCAACTGGAGAAAACAGTGTGAATTGTCAGGTTGCTAGTTCCCCGTTGGTGATATTATTCGGGCGAGAATAATATGCTTATATTACTCACATTTTCAGTCATTCACCCCTCATCCAGGTGTAGGATGTTCCAAGTTCCATTCGCATCGAATTTTTTCATTCTAACCTTGTTACAAAATATAATATTCTACACGCGATTTTTAAACTTTGACCCCCGTGGCGGGTAAGCGATAGTCGCTCTTGAATGAGACAGTGGGTGCGTTTTGTTGGTGGCTGTTTAGAAGTACTAGAATTGATGCGCAAGAAAACGACAATTTTGATAGTAAAGTAAACATGGAATGACATTTGCATGGAGGTTAAGTCATATGGTTGTAGAACAAATAAAGAACATATTTCACCTAAATGGATCTAAATAATAAATAATAAATGCAGAATAAGAAAACTTTATATTTGAAGCAAATATTCTAGAACGTAATGTTTTAGTAATTGAATAGTACATACATTTAAAGTTTAGATTTAACAATACTATATTAAAATCATATAGGTATATATTTATTTTAGGACACAAAATGAGAAAATACCTAAAAGTAAAAATTATTTTGAAGCAGTAATACCAAGATTTAATTCTAATACATTTAAAAACCAAATGAAAACAACTGCATTCAAATATTACTTTTCATCCCCACCCCACTTATTCATTCCAGTCGTTCGACCTCGAGTCACCGAATGAGTAGAATGAATAGAATGAGAATACAGTCGCAACAAAACGCGTATTCTGGTTAAACCGAAACCAGAATTGGCACAACAAAACGCACCCACTGTGTAAACTAAAGCAATCATTTAAGTAAAAATGTTGCTATGCAGCGTATACTTAGCCCCAGTGACAGGATGACCATAGCCGCAGTAACAGTATGGCTACAGTGACAGCATGACCACAGTGACAGTATGGCCACAGTGACAGTATGGCCGCAGTGACAAGATGATCAGAGCAATATGTTGACCACCACAACAGATAAGATCGTGCATACCTTTAAATCCTAAGCACTACTTTGGTCAGTCTCACGAAACACGCGTGCCAACACTTTAGTGCAAAATCTAATATTCAAAATCCAGAAATCCCTACATCCTAATATCTTTCTTCGTGTATGAGTGACAGGGTGCTATTTGTGTTACTATGATGATGTGGTCTCACCTTATTAAGAGCTTCTAAGACTTTATCTGGCATATGATCTTGTATCATAACTGGTGAGATTAAAACCTCGTCAAAGTCGGTGTTTTGTGCCCAAAGTGCTTGATAGACTGGCTCGTGGGAGTGGATAGCTTGCCTGTAGCAGAAATATTATTAAACATCACGAAAATACAATTTAAACAGTGATTAGTTTGATGAAAATCAAACTAATCTATCTGTAGAAAAGTAAAAATTACTACAGGGTGGAATCTATTAGTAACTTGCATGGTATTGGTCAAAATTTGCTACTTTTGGAGGGTTTAGAATGAGAAATGTGTCAAAAAAGATATAAAACAAGTGGATAAAATTGATTTTGATTTGTAATCGTGAACAATACTTGCAACTTTTATGAACTAATAGTATGATCATCATCATTACTAACCACAACCAAATATCTGGTTAAAACCTTCACCATCATGCGACTGTACAACCGATGCCATCGGGATATAAACCACCTCTTTTTTTAACTGCCCGATGTACCAGATTCAATAGAGACAACTTTATGAAGAACTTTCCCTACATAAGGTCCCATTTACCCAGTAGTATACCAGGTCTACAAGTATGAAATGCGGATTTTTTTTTTATAAAACACATTAAGCTCAAAAGAACAGTAAAAGTTTATTTA
This sequence comes from Liopterus haemorrhoidalis, assembly GCA_963971575.1. Taxonomy (NCBI): domain Eukaryota; kingdom Metazoa; phylum Arthropoda; class Insecta; order Coleoptera; family Dytiscidae; genus Liopterus; species Liopterus haemorrhoidalis. The sequence goes on along the minus strand of OZ020626.1, from coordinate 6,680,782 downwards.
TTCAAAGTATGCTCCATTAGAAGTTATACATTTTTCCCATCTTTCAGGCAATTTGTGAATACCTCGCCAGTAGAACTCTTCCCCTTTCCCCGCAAACCATTCATCTAGCCATTCTTTCACATTTTCATATGAACAAAAGTGCTGCTCGGCAAGTGCGTGACCCAACGATGCGAACAAGTGGTAATCTGAAGGGGCCAAGTCTGGTGAGTAAGCGGCATGGGGTAGCACTTTCCACTTGAGTGCCTCCAATGTGTTGCAAACTGCTTTTGCCTTATGTGATGGATCGTGAAGAAAGATTACCTTGTGCTGTCTTCTTTCGTATTCTGTTCGTTTTATGAGCAGCGAATGGTTCAATGCGATCAGTTGTTGTTGGTAGCGTTGGGTATTAACTGTTTCACCAGGTTTTAACAATTCATAATAGACCACACCCTTTTGGTCCCACCAAGTACAGAGCATTGTCTTTTTGCCAAAGCGATTCGGTCTTGCAGTTGATGTGGATGGTGAGCCTGGGTTCACCGATGATTTTTTGCGTTTGGGATTTTCAAAATAAATCCATTTTTCAACGCCAGTAATGATACGATGCAAAAAAGACTTTCTTTTGTATCGGGCAAGCAAAATTTCACAAGTGTTTTTGCGTTTTTCCATCTGTCTCTCATTCAATGCATGTGGAACCCATCTGCCGACTTTCTGGATCTTACCCATCTTTCGTAGGCGATTGGAAACAGCTTGTTGACTAACGCCTAACTGCTCTGCTAGTTGTTTTTGCGATTGACTATCGTCTTCCTGTAGCAATGTTTCTAATTTTGTATCTTCATATTTTTTTGGAGGTTTTCCATGTTCTTTGTCTGTAAGATCAAAGTCACCACTTTTGAAACGCCGAAACCATCGTTCACACGTATCTTGCGATGAAGCATATTCACCATAAGCTTCTCGAAGCAGTCGGTATGATTCAGCAGCAGTTTTTTTCAAATGAAAACAAAACAGTAGTACTATCTGCGAATGCTCTTTATTTGGCACAAAATTTGACATTTTTAACACAGTAAAAGAAAACTATATGATCACTTTTCAAATTATAACCTATACGCATTTGACACTTAATGATAACTTAACAAATAACTTAGCCATATGTGTTGAAACTTTGAACTACACACTCGGTTTGCGAGACAAGTTTGAAAAAAATCCGCATTTCATACTTGTAGACCTGGTATTAAACTGTATTCTATTGTGTACAAATATGTAACTAGAACTAACATCAAAATTTAATGCATCAAGCTATGTAAATGAATTCGTAAATGTGTACTTGCTGGCTGTTAGATAGAACTAATGCCATTCCTTTGAATAAAAATATATATATTTATACATATCTAGTTACTTTCTCATGTTTACGGAACATTATATAAGTTGTAATAAATTGTTCATTTTCTTCAATTTTTATCCTACTTGTTTGTATTTTTTGACACAATTTTAGTCTTTTTTTTAACTTTTTTCTACTCTATTCTACGTTTTTAATGTAAAAATATAAAACTAGTTTTAAATAATAGGGGACATGCAAGTTTTGATAAAATTACTAATGGTACTCGTCCTAAATAATGGAAAAAATGATTTTTAATTTTTGGAAATCTAATTTTTCCATGCTTCCATGCTAAGAGTGGTTTTTACAACCTACCTCCAACGTTTTTCGTATATTTGTCTGGAAGTAGAAATTTAGAACAGTTATTTGGCATAAAAACGAATTATTTCTAATAAAAAATCTTAATTTTTAATCCTGTTTCTTATTACGAGGAAGATGATTACAGAAGGAGATGTAATTAGGATGAAAAAGGGCATTAGGATTGCAACTGTGAAGTGAAATAGAACATTACCTATAAAAGATGTACAGAACAGCAAACAGATTGGATGATGGTGTACCTGATACTTGGAAAGACTTGATACTAAGCGAAACGGGACAGTGTACACAAGAATAAGAGACAGTAAGGTAGGATATAGGAAGAAATACTAAGCCATCGTCGAAAACCTCGCTAACATGGAGGTATATTAGGACAAATCGAGGAGTAACTTGGTTTAGGTACTCATAGATCTAAGAGTACCCAAACTTAGTGGCTGCTTCTGTCATCTATTACCGTAGCAGTCACTAGGGCCACCACACACGAGGGGCTCATCAAATTGAGTGGCATTTGAGGTAGATTCTAATATAATCCTACTAGTAGAGGGTGGTTTAATGAATGTTTACACACGGGCGGCCTTTGGGTTCGATTCTAGTAAAATATCTAATGAATATTCGGCACGCGGGCGGCTGTATAACAGCCACTGTATAAGTGCTTATATACCTTCCTTCTGTATCATAATCCAGAAATAGTCAGAAGAGCACTAAATTTTACTTAATATAACCCTTAAAATACAATTTCTTTTTAATCAAATGAACACGAAAATTTACTTAAGCCAACCCCTAAAATACAACTTCTTTATTTATTCTAATTCCCACCAAAATGTACTTAATCAAACCATTAAAATATTTTTTTTCAAAAGAACACGAAATTTAATTTATGCCAACTTGTATAGGGTGTTTTTTTTAGAGGTATAGAACTTTAAATTGCAATAAAACAACGATGGATTATTCGATTGACATGAATTTTTTTTTATTCGAAAGATAATCTTGTGGCATTACATTTTAAATATGATTTCTGGCATATGACCGCCACGGCTGGCTCGGATGTAGTCCAATCTGGACGTCCAATTTTCGATGACTTTTTCCAACATTTGTGGCCGTATATCGGCAATAACACGGCGAATGTTGTCTTCCAAATGGTCAAGCATTTGTGGCTTATCCGCATAGACCAATGACTTTACATAGCCCCACAGAAAGTAGTCCAGCGGTGTTAAATCACAAGATCTTGGAGGCCAATTCACAGGTCCAAAACGTGAAATTAGGCGGTCACCAAACGTGTCTTTCAATAAATCGATTGTGGCACGAGCTGTGTGACATGTTGCGCCGTCTTGTTGGTATGATTTAATGTAATGCCACAAGATTATCTTTCGAATAAAAAAAAATTCATGTCAATCGAATAATCCATCGTTGTTTTATTGCAATTTAAAGTTCTATACCTCTAAAAAAACACCCGTTAAAATAATAATTTTTTATTTTAAACAAAAGTAAACTCTAGCTCTTATAGTTATGGCCCCAGTTGTGCAAAGCCCCAATTGTGTACGGCCCGAATTGTCCATCGCCCCAGTTGTTAATGGCCCCAGTTGTGAAAAGCTGCAATTGTGAACGGCCCGAATTGTCTTACGGCCCCAGTTGTCTGGTTACCGTATTCACCTGATTTAGCTTCCTTAGATTTTCATTTGTTCCCGAAACTGAAAATATTCCTGACTGGAAAATGATTTGTATCGAATGGAGAGGTGATAGAAGCAGCAAACAACAATTTTGAGGAACTCAAAATAATGGAGAGATCAACTAACATAAGTAGCGACCATTGATGGAATGTATAACTGGATAAACCCAAAGCTAAGAAAGTAAGATTAATTTGTGTGACCAAAAGTCCCAACTCACAATTCTCATGAAAATTGGCACAGTTTTTATTTTAAAATTTGTAATGAACCAAAATTTACTTACTCTCCTTTTCGAGGATGATGTCGCACTACGTGGATTATCCTCCCAGGTGGATATAGAGGATTATGTAATGTTAAAGCTATCGAACTATCTGAAGGATGTACTCCAGTTTCTCTGGCAGAATCTCTATCCGCCATATACTCTAAGATATTTGCATCTGTTTCTCCTAGCTTGTTGGCAGACGTTGGTTCTTGCCCACAACCACAGCATATTACACTACAGGTGATTGTTTTCCACTACAACAGAAAATCAATGTTAAACAATTGACACGAAAATTAAAAAAAACTGCTCATCCGGTGGCACAAGTGTTTAGCAAAAATATAATCGTTTTTTAAATGATGTACATGTTTTTAGGGCCTACGGACGGAAATAAGTAGGAAAAAATCTTGCATACGGAACAATAAAATCGTTACGACGGCTAAACTGTAAGAGATATATCGAAAATATATATGGCAGACTTTTAAGGTTTAATATTACTACAAAAAAGTCCAGGAGAGCATATATCGTAGGTCAGTAGATAACTCACAATTATCATTTATCAGTTTTCATTTTCGGCGAAAATTATAACGCTCAGTTTGTTGTGGAATATCGTTGGTACCTTTAAACATTTACGAAGAAAAATTACTTTAATTTCAAGAGTATTTACTAACAAAAAAAGCCCTTTGACCCATTTACCTATAGTTTATTAATCAGAAGTAATGACAGAAAGAACATCATAGTAAATAAATTAATCTCATGCGTGTATTGGTAGACACTACGCTAGTCAGTCTGTTTGTTAGGAGGTAGAGCGGGGTGCCGGCGGTTTAACAATACTTCTGGTTCAATAATTCAAGGTGTGCTTAGGTGAAGTAAATTTTCAATTGTGTTTTTATTATTTGTTATTTTATATTGATTATACAAGGTGTCTCAAAAGAAATTTTATATTTACAGGATCGATTAAAAAAAAAGTAAGCCGTATATAGAAAAAATGTTTATTAATTATTAAAATACACTTTTTGGGGATTTATTTCTTAAAAATAATATCGTCTAAATGTAGACCGTCGCGTTCTCGGCACTCATTTAATCGAACAGTAAAATTACTTATGACGTCTCGGCAAGTGGACTCAGGGAAGGCTGCCATTTCGTGACGGAAATTTTCTTTCAAATGCGCCAGTGAAGTCGGTTTATTGGCGTAAACTTTAGATTTAAGATAACCCCATAGGAAAAAAGTCCATAGAGGTTAAATCTGGACTGCGTGGAGGCCAATTTATGTCACCTCTCCGGGAGATCAATTTGCCTGAGAAAATTTTACGAACACGTGGCAGAGACATATTGGACGTGTGTGAAGTTGCTCCGTCCTGTTGGAACCATGTTCTTTGGTTATAGCCAGGAAAGTTTTGCAGTTCAGGTACCAAGAAGTTGTCTAACATCTCCAGATAACGCTCTGAATTCACTGTAACTGCACGCCCCCTTTCGTCTTCAAAAAAGTAAGGGCCGATAATTCCTCGCGCCGACATCGCAGCCCCTACGGTCACTTTAGGCGAATGTAGGGGTTTCTGATGTTTGCGTTTCGGATTCGTTGCACTCCAGTAGCAGCAGTTCTGCTTATTTACGTGGCCATTAAGATGAAAATGAGCTTCATCCGAAAACAAAATGTTGGTAAACGTTGAAAATCGCTCAATCACCTGATTTACGAAATTAAGCCTCTGACTGGCATCTTGGGGCTTTAATTCTTGCACCAATTGAATTTTGTAGGGGTGCAGCTTTAGGTCTTTGTGCATAATGCGATGTAATGATGATCTATGCACATTTAAAGCACTTGCGCGCTTCCGAATTGAAAGGTTCGGGTCGTCACGAACAGACTGATTAACATTCTCCACGTTTTCTACCGTTCTTGATGACCTAGGTCGCCCGGATTTTGATTTATCCAGCGTTGTACCAGTCTCTTCAAACTTTTTAACCCAATGTCGAATGAGAGGAATGCTTGGCGCATCATTTAAGTGGCGAAAACCTCGAATACTGCAGAATTTTCTACGCGCTACAGTCGCCGAATCACCGTTTTTGTAAAACTCTCGCACGCATAACGCGCGGTCTGCTCCCGAGAAACGCTCCATAGCGACTGAATTCCCAAGAGCCAGGCTACCGATTGATATAACCCCCACGCCCCTCGGATACGGTGCGTTCACGCAGTAAGCTAAATAAATATAAAATTTCTTTTGAGACACCTTGTATTAAATACTAACACCGAAACTTTCAGTATTGTGTTTTATTACACTAGATCTTTTACGGCCTGTCTGTTTACACGTTACACGTTACACGTACCAATTGATGAGAGATCGTACATTGTTAAAACCCTATATAAAACTATTTTGATAAATTAAACGTTCTTAAATTAAATATCTAATATCGAAGGTAACGTATGTTGGTATTTAACCCATCATTGAAATAATTTGAATTTTTTGATTGTGCAGCATCATTTATTTTTCTCAATTAAAATATTTTTGATAAATTATTATTTTTCTCCCGAGCATCGCCGGGTTTCTCTGCTAGTTAGAAATATTTTAACTGAAAGAGTTTTTGGAAAAGTTTTTGGTGTATATTTGACTGACCCTCGTAGATCTATAAAAGATATTGACAAAATCCTGGCAATTCTCAGTATCTAGATAAGGTTCATCCTTAAAATTTCAACTCATAGGTTGGTTTTCAGCAGTTCTCCATGCTTCCCTTTTCTCAGTCAGTCTTTTTTAGTTCCATGAACAAAATTATATTCCACGTATTTTTCGATGTTCATATTTGGAATATATTTATATTTTTACCTTTGGGTCCACACTTCTTTTGATAGCATTTATAAGATCTGCTCTAAGGGCTTCCATTTGGTGTAGACCAATTCTAGGGACAACATCTTTTCCAACTACTATTGATGTTATAAAGGATTTGCTGTATTCTACAGCTGGCATACTGTAAAAAATATTCTTTATTAATATCACATAAGATCAAAATATAATAAGCCAAATAATGAGGTGTTTTAAAATAGTAATGAGTAGGGTCCGGCAAAAATATGCAACGGTACTTTAGTTAGGTTGTTTATCGTAAAAAAAAAAATTATGTGAAGTGTGAATCTTCACACATTTCTTGGTTTTGCAGGTATTTAGTAACTGAATGATGATTATTTGGGATGCCAAAACAAATTTTATGTCAAAATATTTTTTTATGAATTTTAATTCGAATGCCTAATACCATTATTTAAGTTTCTAAATATGTACAGTATTTTATTTATACAGCAAGGTTCAGTAAGATTTTTAAAATTGCGCCTATGGCTTCCATTGGTTGCTTATATCATAAGTCACGCCCTCTGATTTCGTCAAACAGAATTAAATTATAATTTCAACACTTCCCACTGGTTATTAAATTTACGCTTTTAAAAAATAAATGCAACATTTACCAAAATATAACTAGAATTTTGACAAAATAATTTAAACAAAATAGAAATGCAAAAAAAAAAAACAGAAAAAAATAAAATTAACAGGATTCGAACTCTGCAACGTTCGCACTGCAATTTACAAAGTGCGTTACGAAACCATCTGAGCTACCAGAGTTTCTTATCTGAAGTGTTACATAGCGAATTAAATATTTAACATATTTTAGTTAAAAACACAAAAAATGCGTTATTTTCCGAAAACATAATCTGATCAAAAATTCCTGTTGTACTATTTCGGTTCACACCAATATACATTACTTAGAATTTTTTTAGATTTTTAGTTTAAACCATCTGGGCTACAGGGTGTGGGACAAAATTTTTTTTGCACATTTTTGGCATAAATCCCATCAAAATAATTTATTTTGCAAAAATAAAAATTTGATCGTTAATCCACGTACTAAGGGCTTTCATTTGATACCCTACTCATAATTTAAAAAAAATATTTTTGTTTTCGATGAGCACATATTTGTTTATATTTTTAGGGGGGTATGTTTTTTAGATGTTTTAGTATTTTTCCTATGTGCGGGTCAAAGAGTTGTATAAGCTTGCCAAATTTCAACTCTCTAGGTTTAGCCGTTCGGCTAATAATTTTTACCGAACAGACAGACAGACAGACAGACAGACAGACAGACAGACAGACAGACAGACGACAAAATGACGGTATAAGGGTTTTTTGGTCATACCTACAAAACCCTAAAAAGCGACACATGTGTTATCTGTAGAAATAAAATGTAGTTATATATATTTGTAATGTGCCCTGCTGACAAATAGTGTAGCGTATAAAAATTTAATATCTTATCAAAAACCGACCAATGGCAAAGGAGTGATGGGAATTACCTATCTCGGATATAATCCCAAAATAATGAGGTCTCGTTATTAAGATAAGAATTCATTGCGGTACAAGTGTTTTATTCTTTCGTTTTTTGTTGGTTTTTTGTTAAAATAAAGTTTAAAATTGCACGGCTATGGCAAAAGTACCATTGTATATTTTTACCTGTCTCTAGTAATGAGTAACAATCTTGTGCACAGTATCACAATTTAGATTAAGTTTCTCAGTTATCATTTGTATTGTAAAATATTGATTTATGTAATCCCTAACGCGTTGATCATATTAATTTAATAATTTGTAATATAACATTATTTATTAATTAAATATCGCAAGAGGTTCAGAGTTCTTTTTTGATTCCGGGGGTTGAGGGGGTGAACAGAAGAGTCGAGAGACGGGGGATGTCGGTACAAATTACTGGAGATTACAAGACCCTGAAATAGTTTTTTTTTTTTTACAAACCACTATCCAATTTTATTAATTGCGATTTTGTTGCATAATTTCTTCAATTTATTTGTCGGTAATTGTAATACTTACTCTCTTCTTCTTTAGAACATTAAAATACAATTAAAACTGTTGACTTATTTTATTGTTATCAAAATACAAGCTGTTAACAGCGTGTAATTTTTTTTTTAATGGTGCCGGCTTGTCCTTAACGAGTTTGTGACGCGAGAAACGAATGTTTCTCCTTGGCTAAAAAAACGGGGCACCAGAACGGGGTAAAGGGGCGCCAAGACTTCCATTTGTTGACCGCTCCCCATCTTTTCAACTTTATAAATAAAAATTAAATTTTTACAAAACGATTTTTTTTCCAGTGAGCGCCCCTTTAGTAAAGTTTGCCGCAGGCACCAAAATTACTCAGTACCGCCCTAGAGGACGGTCTACAATTTTTTCCTGGGCTAGTTTAAATTATCAGAAGAAAACTCGTTACTTTTTTAATACCCCTCATAAAATTTATAACCAATCATAACACAGCTCTACAAAAAAAAAGGGTCATCAGCAAGGTTTGAGGACCTGATGGAGACAAACCGACCACAGATTCGTGATCAGCGAGCAAAAATACTTCGGAAACCATGTATCGCATGTCTGGGTATGACCCTTTTTTTGTAGAGCTGTGTAATTAATCAGTTATTTTTAGGATTTATATTGAAGAGTACCTTAAAAGTCCACCTGGCGGTGAGTAACTAAAACACACCAGATCATGATACTCTTGTTTCATGAGTATCGCCAATATGCTAGCAGTTCCAGCTCCTAACGAATGCCCAACTAACACCAATCCAAAATCTTTCGTTCCTCTTTCAGGACAATGATCGAAAGCCTTCTCCAAGATCTGGTCGCTACGGAGCTTTTCCAAAATATAAACAGCTGCTTGGATCATGCCCTTATGACCTGTCCAATCCTCCCTGGGGGGATCTAGGGGTAGTTGATCACCTTCAGCATTCAGATCGGTCAGTACATCCTGCAAACAAAATATTAATCAGAAAAAATGTTTTTCTAATGCTGTTCCAAACGATTCACGCATAAAGGAAGAAAAAATGATTCGTTTAAAAGGTCATTCTTTTATTCTTCTTACCTTCATACTGAGAGTTCCTCGGATGCTGATAACTACTTTTTTTCTGTCATAATCGATGGCAACAAAAAATGGCGTTTCTCCAACGTCAACGTGATATGTTACATAAATTATTTCGATATCACCATTCGTTAGTATTCTTTGTAAAGCTGCATAGTTGCATCTACAACAGTTATCATCTACAACTTCTGTTGAAACTTTGGCTCCACAGCAAGGAATACAGCAACACCTAAAAAAATATGGTATTATGGGGCTTCTTCTACCTTTCCCTGTAAAATGTTCTATATCAGGGTTCGGCAACTGGCAGACCGAGGCACGATTGCGGCCAACCTTTTTATGTGGCCCACCAATTAAAAAATATAATGTTTACTGTTCTTATTCAGAGTAACCAACACATTACTGCCGGTCTGATTTAAGCTTTTTACAAACTAGGCGTATTTATGCCGTCGTAAATACCTACAAACTGGCGTAAACAAGAATTTAAAATAAAAAAGAAAATACAAAAGAAAAAAATTGAGCTACGGAATGTGGCACTCTACATAAAAAAAGCTGTCAACTCCTATTCTAGATCACTGGTCATTCATCTAGGTGACGACACCACGGGCGGATTTAATTAGTTGAGGTTTTTAAATAAAAGATCCATATTTTAAAATTATTTTGATTCTATCATTTTACTAACCGATTACACGGGTGACTGTTTCGATGTGATATGCTGTTGTCACTGTTAAGGATAAAAGACCAGATGCGGACACACGGGGAGTTCTCGCATATAACTCCTCTCCAGAAAAGAAATATTACACTGGTCAACAATGAATTTGCATCAGCTTTAATTTTAGGTGTACTATATGTAGTTTTTCACGCTGATTCCAAATATGTGCTTAGTTTTTCTCCAGCACGTCTGGACCTTGAGATGTCCGTGTGTCATTTTAGCTAAACCAAGCTTGATGTGTAGCAGGAGCAGGAAAATTTGACGTGGATCAACCAGCGGAATGTGGTGAACATTGCTTACACCGGGCTTATATTCAGTTCTAAACATCCAATCACGTTTTATGTACTGATCGTTCACTGCGCGACTATCCCACAAATATTCAAATTTTCCTGCTCCTGCTACACATCAAGCTTGGTTTAATGAAAAACTTTATGAAAGCGATGAGCAAAACTGATTCGGCGGGGTTTCATTTCTTGGTTGAAAAATTTCCCAAGATTAGTGCAGCGAAACTTAAAGAAGGCATCTTCGTCGGACCTCAGATTCAAGAGGTTTTGAAAGACGAACATTTTGAAGAATCACTTAATTCTGATGAAAAAGAGGCATGGAAAGTGTTTGTGTGGGTTTGTGAGAACTTTCTCGGAAATCACAAATCGCCCGAATATGAAAAAGGCGTTCGACGACTACTCGATTCGTTTCAGAAAATGGGCTGTCATTGAAAATGCATTTTCTACATTCGCATCTAACTTTTTTTCCTGAAAACTTGGGCGGCGTTAGGATGAACAAGGTGAACGCTTTCACCAAGATATTCATGTGATGGAAACCCGTTATCAAAGAGTTTGGAATGAAAGCATGATGGCTGACTACTGTTGGATGCTTTATCGTGATGAGCCAGAAAAATTCTACAAAAGGAAGTCATACTCGCAGAGATTTTGATTGATTCGTGTGATAACAACTTTGCATTGATTTCTATTGATTTTAAAAAGATCATAAATACGTTAGTGGTGTTTGAAATAACAAATCAGTTTAGCATAGATATCGAACAATACATTATAGCTGGATACTGAGAAACATGGAATGTACAAAAACACGAGTTCATAATATCTCAACAACCAGACGTGCTAGAAAAAAACTGAAAGTAGATTTGAAATCAGTGCAAAAAATTGATTTAGAAAAAAATAAAAATAAAAACGTATTTTTATATCTGATGCTTTCAAAAAGTTTTTTTTTTATTGACCGGTGTTATAGTATTCAACGAGTGTACGGTGTTAATACAACCATCCACTCAACTATTCAAAGAAAATATCTGTCTTCTCGCTATATTTTTCAAAGCTATTTAGACGTGCCAATATAATTAAAAATAGAAAATTTTCAAAAATAAAATAATTTTTTATGTCATTACTTCCGCAGGGTCCAAATGAGTAACGGTGCAAAAATTGGTCCAGATCGGACTTAGTCAAAGGGCCTAGGAGTATCTAGGGCTTCTTGTTTATACCTATGAAACCCATGAAACTTCTATGCGCCTTTGTGCCTTTAGGATCTTAAAGAGTAACTGTGCAAAATTTGATCCAGATCGGTTAAGAAACCTAGGAATGTCTAGGGTTTATTTATTATGCCATTACCGAACAGTCATTATCAAACTGACTCTTAATTGAAAATTGTAATACGATAATTTTCACTAACAGGAAGCTAACTTTGACTGTGACCGTTAACAGTCGATTGTAAAACCGGGCATTAGGCAAGTTACTGAGAGTCAGCTCCAACATACCACTGTCTATGGCAGTTGTTTTACCACGAAGAAATGAATTTTGAAAAATGTACTATACCTAATTTTGGTGCAAAGTTGGCACATTCCAGTTGTTGAATACGTCATTAAAAAAACTGGCCATCCATATGCTCCTAAAGCATAATGCATATAATGGATAACAGTTTGGAAGAGCTCCAGATCTCCAGATTCATGTAGAGCTAAAAATTGGGTTCTAGGAGTTACTGCCACTCCAGATAAGAACTCGTAGGTATCGTTCTTTCTCTAAAAAAAAAAAGAAGAATTAGAACAAGAATTCTAAACGTGAAGAAAGGGGATGAAACAAATTGGAGGATTTGTTTTAAAAAAATACCTGATCGACAATGGCTTTTTGTTCAATTTTCTGAAATTTTCTAAGCAGAACTAATCCTGCTACTACATCAGAAGGCACAACATCAAGGTCTCTGAAGAAATCAGACAGTAATCTCGCAATATCAGCGAATGAATTTCTGTTTCTATCTGATGGTCTCATACAACAGAATAAAAATCTACATCTTTGGTCCCAACTATCTTGGTACGCCCTTATCACTTTCCTAAAACACAAAACACAGTTTAAAAACTTGATCCAAAGCTACTGAGAGAATTTCCTTTTGGGTTTTATATTTTTTTGCACGATAAACATCGCATATTAAGTAAACGTATTTTAACAAAATTAAATCATTATTTAAATAAAATTATTAGCATTAGTTATTCTTAGGGATTTCTAATCTCTTGCACGAGTTTTTTGTGCAATAAAATTATAATTTATAATAAGTTACCAGATAGTACAAGGTGTCTCAAAAGAAATTTTATATTTAGTGGATCGATTAAAAAAAAAGTAAGCCGTATATAGAAAAAATGTTTATTAATTATTAAAATACACTTTTTGGGGATTTATTTCTTAAAAATAATATCGTCTAAATGTAGACCCTCGCCTTCTCGGCACTCATTTAATCGAACAGTAAAATTACTTATGACGTCTCGGCAGGTGGACTCAGGGATGGCTGCCATTTCGTGACGGATATTTTCTTTCAAATGCGCCAGTGAAGTCGGTTTATTGGCGTAAACTTTAGATTTAAGATAACCCCATAGGAAAAAGTCCATAGGGGTTAAATCTGGACTGCGTGGAGGCCAATTTATGTCACCTCTCCGGGAGATCAATTTGCCTGAGAAAATTTCACGAACACGTGGCAGAGACATATTGGACGTGTGTGAAGTTGCTCCGTCCTGTTGGAACCATGTTCTTTGGTTATAGCCAGGAAAGTTTTGCAGTTCAGGTACCAAGAAGTTGTCTAACATCTTCACATAACGCTCTGAATTCACTCTAACTGCATGCCCCCTTTCGTCTTCAAAAAAGTAAGGGCCGGTAATTCCTCGCGCCGACATCGCAGCCCATACGGTCACTTTAGGCGAATGTAGGGGTTTCTGAAGTTTGCGTTTCGGATTCGTTGCACTCCAGTAGCGGCAGTACTGCTTATTTACGTGGCCATTAAGATGAAAATGAGCTTCATCCGAAAACAAAATGTTGGTAAACGTTGAAAATCGCTCAATCACCTGATTTACGAAATTAAGCCTCTGACTGGCATCTTGGGGCTTTAATTCTTGCACCAATTGAATTTTGTAGGGGTGCAGCTTTAGGTCTTTGTGCATAATGCGATGTAATGATGATCTATGCACATTTAAAGCACTTGCGCGCTTCCGAATTGAAAGGTTCGGGTCGTCACGAACAGACTGATTAACATTCTCCACGTTTTCTACCGTTCTTGATGACCTAGGTCGCCCGGATTTTGATTTATCCAGCGTTGTACCAGTCTCTTCAAACTTTTTAACCCAAAGTCGAATGAGAGGAATGCTAGGCGCATCATTTAAGTGGCGAAAACCTCGAATACTGCAGAATTTTCTACGCGCTACAGTCGCCGAATCACCGTTTTTGTAAAACTCTCGCACGCATAACGCGCGGTCTGCTCCCGAGAAACGCTCGATAGCGACTACATTCCCAAGAGCCAGGCTACCGATTGACATAACCCCCGCGCCCCTCGGATACGTTGCGTTCACGCAGTAAGCTAAATAAATATAAAATTTCTTTTGAGACACCTTGTATAAGAGAAGTAGCTAATATAAGACAATTTAAATTGAAATTAAAAAAATATTATTTAGAAAAATAAGTAAATGTTTTATTTTTATTTGTTATTTGAATGTTTTGTTAAAACTATATACTTTAGATTAAGTGTGAAATATTAATATTAATTGTTTAGATTTACTTTAAAATATATTACATGAAATTATATTTACCTAGTACCTATTAATATTTGTTTATGTAGCAAAATAATGCTAAATAAAGTCTAATCTAATCTAATCTAAAAAAAAATAATATAAAATATCAGCTGTGGCCACCACAGGACCGACCGCCATCATAAAGTTCTTATATAAAATAATATATTTATTTAGCAGCAGAGTAACTTGGCCTAATATTTTCAAATAGAGATATTATTTATTATGACCATGGAAACGTTACATATAAGGATGAAAAAATTGAGACAAAAATTTTACAAAAATTATTCGAAATTTTTCGTTTTATCAAAAAACGTCTCAAATAAAAGTTATTAATTATTACTTTTATAGCAACTTTTGTACAATACATTTTTTCGAAATATTTTTCTGTTGTGATATATTCATAAAAATCTTAAAATCGACACGAGTAAACTCCCATTTTTAGTCAACCGATTTTTACCAAAAGTTGATCAACTCGTGCCATTGATGGCAGAAGCTTAAATGTGAAGTTTCATAAAAATCCTTTCAGCCGAATTTGCTCTGCACGTGTACACAGACGGACAGACAGACAGACGGACAGACAGACAGACCGACAGACATCATGGTAAAAATAGTCAAAACGTTATGTAGGGACCTCAATTCGTGGAGATCCATCGAAATCTCGAAATGTCAAAATCGGTATGATAACAATACCTCCCTTATATATGTTGACGGTCGGTAAAAATCAGCTGTGGCCACCACAGGACCGACTGCCATCACAAAGTACTTGTTTAATTTATGTTGCTTTATCAAAAAATGTCTCAAATAAAAGTCGTCTTAAAACCGATACGAGTAAACTCCCATTTCTACTTAACCGATTTTTACTAAATGTTGATCAACTCGTGCCATGGATTGAGAAAAAATTTCGTTTTATCAAAAAATGTCTCAAATAAAAGTTGTTAGTTATTACCTTTATAGTAACTTTTGTTAAATAAATGTTTTCGAAATATTTTTATGTTGTTAAATATTCGCAAAAATCTTAAAATTGAAACTCCTATTTCTAGTCAACCGATTTTACCAAAAGTTGATCAACTCGTGCCATTGATGTCAAAAGTTTAAATATGAAGTTTCATAAAAATCCTTTTAGCCGAATTTGCTCTGCACGTGTACACAGACAGACGGACAGACAGACAGACAGACAGACAGACAGACAGACAGACTGACAGGCAGACAGACAGACCAACAGACATCATGCTAAAAATAGTCAAAACGTTATGTAGGGACCTCAATTCGTGGAGATCCATCGAAATGTCAAAATCGGTATGATCACAATACCTCCCTTATATATGTGGGCGGTCGACCAGTAGACGTTGCACACGTCGCGTCTTTACATGAAGATGGCCGCAGTATTCAATTATTGCTGGAGTTTTAGAGGTAGCTAAAACACCAGCAATATTCGAATACTGCGGCCATCTTTATGTAATGACGCGGCTCGTCAACCCTTGATAGTTGTGAATAAATATGTTAAACTACGTGAAAAATCATTGTTGAATTGTGTGACATATACAGAACAAAACAAAATGGCAAATGAAATTGGTTCACCTATCTTTTGCCTATCTTTTTGTTTTCCATACCTTTGTCTCCAGTTCCTATTGGTGTTTCCAGACCTCCTGTACTGAAATCTAGACTCTGATTCTCTCATACTTCTTTGGAACTGTTTCATTTTCACCCAAGATCTCCCAGCTGTATCATATGTACACCAGACTGTGATTAGAACGGAGACCAATACACACCAATTGCATACTACTAAACCTGAAAAAAAAAAACAAAGAATTACAAAAAATCAGTCTAATCCAGCGGTAGCGAAACTATAACACGCATGCCAGTGATTGCAAGGGAAACAATTTTGTTGGCACGTTGGGATGACACGATACTATCGATACCAGTAAGGTATCTATATTTTTCTTTCGATACTAGTACTTTAGTTCAGGTACTCATCGATTCTTCAAGATAAGCGAAGTATCCGTATGGTAGCCAATAAAAAAAATCAAAATCGCCCCGCTTTTTCTCGGCCGAGTTTCTCGTTCAGTTTGACCGTCAGGTATCCGTATGATAGCCGATAAAAACATTTCAAAATCTCCCCGCATTTATTGGCATTATATATTGACCGTGCGGTGTGATGGCAGGTTGCTTTTTTACTGGTATTTGTTATAATTATTATCGGTAATATTTGTTTCATAAAGTGAATCAGCGATCCTAGAGGTGAATTATGGTATTTAATATTGATTAATTTTGTAATAGTTTTGAATTTAATAGGAAACTCTAAGCCTAAAATCAACTACTACATATAGCAGCATCAAATGAAACGTGTCAATCGGGAAATTAAATAATAAGGAACCAGTTCCAAATCTGTAAATTATTATTTTAGTAATTTACTGCAATTCACAACAAATTTTCATATTTTCCTATAAGTATTCGACACGTAGCGCTAGTATATTAGTATTCTGATGAGAAAGAAGAGTGCGAAAATTTAAAACTTAATAATTATATTTTTGGGCCGTCTCTGACCTCTGGTCTTATTATAGAACCAACCAGGTTACGTATATTGTCATATTTTTCTATACATTTTTAATACCACTGAAAATCCTCTCATATGCATCATTTGTTTGAGAACAATAGACTCATGAGCACTATTCACAATGAAACGCTTCGGGAATTTCAAAAGAACAATTTTCATTCAAAGGGAAATATTTTTCATGCATTTTCACGTTTATAGTTTTTAAAAGGTGTGTTTGGTTATCTGCCTACTGTTAAATCAGCAGAATGCAAAGCTGTATTTCTGCTTCCTTTTTAAATCAGGATTTTTGTTTTCCCTGCGAATCCAATTTTGCATCGAGTCCATCACAATGTTAGTTACTTCCAAGAGTTAGTAAAAACAAATAAGGATAATAAGAAAAGTTTTAATATATACAAGAGTTAACATATACATCTAAATTAATTTTCAACTCAGTCGCTGCCAACATTAAAGGATTCCACACACCAAAGCGGCCGCGGTGGCGGCCACCGTAGCGATACGGCAGCGGCCTAACGCAACCTATACAATACAATGAGACCACGCACATACAAGCGTTCAGCTATCTGAGAACCCCACCGAATGCAGCGTTCAGTCTAGCGATCACAAAACACTGGCGGCCAAACTCGACAAGTTGCGTTAGGCCGCGCGATATTCATTGTTTATATACCACAGAGTGAATATATTTATAAAAATAATGTCGAAAATAGATAATTTAACAGAAAAAATCATAGATCAGTAAAGGATCATTTAATTTTGTATGACTTAGCACATCCTGATTACAAGAATATTAGGAAAACAAATAAAGTGTGGAACGAAATAGGAAAAGTTTTGGAAATTGATAGTAAAGTCTGTTCCAAACGGTTAGGCGGAACTAGATTTTGCAATCTAGTTACTTTCATCGTTTAAATCATGCTTTTCAGCCGTTTTGTTTAAGCTTTGTAAATCATCCCAGTAAACATTTTTATACGGGCCAGTACTGGTAAAGCACATACTCCCCGGCATTGAAAGTAATGGGCCAGTACCCCGGTGTCCCCGTGGCCGTTACTGGCCCATTGATGTATCAGTTGCCGGCCCAGCAACGGTAAAGTGCAAAATAATCGCATTAGTTGCAAGATTTATTTCTGATGGTTTTAAGTAAAAAGTATGAGTGAAGAAGAGTGCTTATAAAATGCTGGTAAAGTACTTCGTATAGGCGGAATGCGAAATACAAATGTGAAGTACATTATTAATACTGGCGTTGCACTTACTTTTGGTGCCAGTAATTTACCAGCATAAAAGCAGTTTGCCGGCATTCGGCCGTTAGTTGAATGTTTGCTGGGATACTTGCAACAAACATTTTTTGGTTAAGGTTAATATCATTTTAAAATGTCATTTTCTTTATATTTTGATTTTTTGTGTCATTCTTAATACAAATATCCCATTTATTTATTTTTTGTCATTAAAATATGTAAGAAAATTAATTTAAGTTTGACATATGTCATTCGTTTCCATAGTTTCATTGTTGGAATTTTAAATTTTGATATTCCAACGTGAAAAATGAAATAACCCAAGCAAAGTCCCTTTTCCAACCTAAAAGAACGAAATTCCCATTTAGTTCCGCTTAACTGTTTGAAACAGAATGTGAGTAGATTATTATTTTTCCTCTACATACAATTAATTATTCTATTGTGTTCTCGCAATCAATATTATCATACAACTATATACCGTGATTCACTAACTGATCGCTACCGCTACCGCCACTCCCACCGAGTTAGTGTGAGGAGACCTGATCGCTAGTCGTATCGCTACCGTGGCCGCCACCGCGGCCGCTTTGGTGTGTGGAATCCTTTAGGCATTTGACGTAACGGGAAACCAGTTTTTGTATACCCTCCTCATATCATGTTTCTGCTTGGGTTCTCAGCCTATCTTGCACACTGGTTTTCAGCTCCTCGTTAGTGCTGAACCGCTTCTTTTTCAACAATTTCATCCTGGTGAACAAATGAAAATCAATTGGTGCCAAACCCGGCCCGTATGGCGGGTGGCCAATTATCTCCCATCCGAAATTCTTGACCAGTTCATTTGTTTGTGCTGCGATATGAGAGTCTGCATTGTCATGAAGAAG
Organism: Liopterus haemorrhoidalis; assembly: GCA_963971575.1. Lineage (NCBI taxonomy): Eukaryota > Metazoa > Arthropoda > Insecta > Coleoptera > Dytiscidae > Liopterus > Liopterus haemorrhoidalis. The sequence continues at coordinate 6,661,904 of OZ020626.1, read as the reverse complement.
GACAATGCCTGATGACAACATGCCACTCTTTTCTTTCTGTATTGCTCTCCGTAGACATCCGTAGAGAGTTCAGAAATTGTGAACCGTCAGCGCACACTTTTTCGACAATGTTGTCTGTTGCTACAAACTTCCTTTTCCTTCGCTTACATCATTTTCGCAATTCATTATCCCTCATAATGTTTTCCCCATACACACTGCACAAAATTCGATGTATTTCTGCTGCATTGTTGCCTTTTGCTTGTAGAAAACGGATCACAGAGCGAATCTTACATGCGGCGGGATCTTCGATTGTAGTGGCCATGATAAAACAACGCTCACTTCAAAACTACGGCAAGTAATGGCCGAACCGGTTGGGAGGTACTGACAGATAGGTTGTTAAACAATACTGCGCAAGCGCCGTTTAACAATGGCACCTGAGTTTCCATTACCAGCCTAAGAACTTGAAAAAAAAATAGCCCTCGCATAATATTAAAGATCTTTAAATCATCAGCAAACATATGATCGGTAGTTAAGACAGACATAAAATCATTTATAAAAATTAGAAATAGAAGTGGGCCAAGGTTTGAGCCCTGGGGCACACCTGACCTTGAAGGAAACATATTGGATCTAAGTCCCATATAGCCAACAAACTGACTATAGTAATTCTCGTTACTAAACAGTAATTTCCTTGTTGCTAATTTATCAAATGATAAAGCACGAAGTTTTGTTGTATAAAAATTGTAAGTAGAAAAGTAAATTGTGAATAAAGTCAGACAAAGCGTTGTTACAAATGTTTTTATATTTATAACAGTAATCTGTATTCAAGATTAGTGAGATAGCATTAATTTCCAGGAGAATGAGCTCTGAGGTTTCTGAATTGAAGATGTTTTGAAGGTAAAGGATTCTAAGGACGCAAACATGGCTAGCAACGAAATCCTTTTATCCTTTTCACTCTTGTGTATACAAGTGACGTCATATTGCGTCATACCTACATCTGTTGTACAAGGACGTAGAGTATTTAAACTCTTAAGGGCACAAAATATTAAAATATTGATTGAAAGCTTTAGATGACGAATATTGGTTTATAGTCTACTCTGGGAAATTAAATAAATAATGCATGCATTTTAAGTGTGTTCTAGAGCCTTAAGTAACCAATACATGTTTCCAGAATGGATTCCGAAATCTGGTGAAAAATAATATACAAAAATGATCATAATTTCTTGGTACATCTTGGTACAAAGGTGGCGTTATTTGAAAGAAAGCATTTAAAAAAGTATTTGATGACTTTCTTCTAAAAAAATTGTTTTCAAAGCTTGCTACGTTCAACTTTGTAAAACTTATGTTGATTATTATTTTGTAAATAAATGGTTGCCATTTTGAAATGGTTAACATAAAAATATGATTTTTTGGTGTCATTGTAAAGCTAATTTAATGTACTTTTAGGAAAAAAATATAAAATTATCGATTCCCTATGCTAGATCAAAAGTTGACATCATTTCCGGTGAAACCGAAAGTGCCTCAGAATTCTTATAGTAACCTTTAGATGGGCCTTTTTGTCTAGTTTAACTTTTGTTCTGAAGATTTTTTGTATCTTTACAAATAAAGGAGATTTTCGGGGTGCCCCGTTTCAAACAAACACCCTGTATATATATATATATATATATATATATGAGTCATTCTTTTTCATCGAGAGACCCCATGCTGTTCAAAAATATATTAGTCTATGAAAGGTCTACCAGGGCTCATTCGATGCTTATTGTAGTCTAGTTTCGAAATCCGAGTGGCTCTTTTACGGAAACATCGTAACTTATCAAATATAGCCACCAATCCCACGTGACCTCTACCTTTTCTTCGATAAATCGATTATAAAGTCAACACAATCGAGTCAATTTGGGTGTCAAACCCCTGAAAATGTTACTTAAAGGTAGTTGAGGCGGCTGTTAATGAATCCAGGGTCAAATTTAGAAAATTCAATATGGCGGATGCAATATGGCAGCCGAAACCACGTGCCAAGTGAAGATTTTTTAAAAAATGATTTGATTTCAATATAATATAATGCCTGGGGGTTTATGGGGTCACTGATGATGAATTCAGGGTGCAATTCAGAAAATTAAATATGGCGGATCCAATAAAGCGGATTCAATATGGCGGCCAAAACCACTTAGCAGTACACTGGGTAGGCTAGTAGTGTACTGCGTCACTTAGAAGGGGTATGACGTCACACGTCGTTTTCGCGCGCTACATACATTTACGATTTTTTTAAGCCTACAAATTAAAAAAAAATGCAAAACTGTTTTTTATGTTTATATGCAAAAAGAGGAATATAATAAAAAAAAAATTAAAAAATCATGCCTATCCCCTATTGGGATTGTGTTGCTAGTGGCTCCTTGGTGAGGTACTCTGCATTCTGCTTCCGAGCATAATGCTTTGAATTAATAAATTTACGTTTACCAAAAATTTTGTTACAAAAATATATTTCAGTCAATTGGAGCAAGGGATACACCTTGTAAGTGGATATATCGGCGGTAATAGGTTCATTTTTGTGTCCATGGAAGAGCAGAGCATGACTTTTTTTGTATTTAAAATGAGTTTATTTAGTTACTTTTACCATCAAAAGCTAGTAAAGTTGCATCTGCACTGCAATATTTCGTCTATTTGGGTACAGGATGCACTGTATCTCTTGCTTCCATGGACACCACGCCACTGTATAATTATTTTCAGAGCCCTAACGAAACTAATACATATTCAGGGTGTATACTGTGAGGCCCTAGAAAACCAACATGTTGTTCTCAGTTGGGTCTTAGTTGATTAATGCGTTTTGTAATCTGATTGTGCTCCACTGGAAGTAAATGTGTATGTGTGAGTAGCGTCGCCTTCCTTTCAGACTCGTGTTTGCAGATGTGATTATTTTCACAGTTTGATTATGTAGGATAGATTACTTTCAGACCGGCAAACACGGCTTTACAACTTTCAAAATAACTGTCAACAACGAATAGCGCCACGATGCCCTCTTGCTATATTGCTAAATTACAAACAAGATTAAATTAAAACGAATTTACTCAAAAAGAACAGAATCAGTTTGAAACTAAAGTCTACAGCAGTGGTTTTCAACTTGGCCATAGAAACGTCTCCGTTCGCGGCTTGTATGGGGTCGTTTCCGAAAATCGTGGTTAACGAAATTTGGTTATGTTTCAAACGCTTAATGCATCATTTTCATGGTAGTGTCAAAATCGCGACAGGGGTGAGAGACGTGGTGTTATATTTACAAGTTCGAATTTCATGGTGGGGTTGGAGGCGTGATTAGTGCGCGTTTTCGGTTTTGACAACATTTGTATCTAACCCAAATCTAACCTAAAAGTTTATACAATTGTTTGGAGTAAACGGTTATTCAATTTCATTAAATATGTCGTCAAATCGAAGGAGACGTCTAGCTCTTCTTTATGTATATTTATACTTATTGCGATATGAAGAAAAGAGATGGTGGGTACGTCCCATATATACATAGAAACAGAAAGCAACAGGGAGATTATTTTAACTTGTTGCAAAAAATGAGACACAAAAAACACAGACAGTTACTTCAATTACAAGAAAAGAATTTAATACACAATCTTTTTTACTTGACATCACAATTAGAATGAAGATTCTGTTGGCCCATGCTTGGGGGTGTATTATTAGTATACCCACTGCATGACATTTCTGCAGACCAGATATTTGAAACCGAATTCATAATAATAAACTTTATGACTGCCGACAACATTGTAAAAGTTGCTATTTCACTACATCAATCTATGTTTTTTTTTTTTTTTTAGAAAATTAATGTAAGTGTTTCGCTAAATATCTCACCATTCCGAAAAAATATATCTGTTTCTATGGTTTCGACGGTGCAGCCAGCGCTAGAGTTGAAATTTCTGAACTTGTGACATCGCGTTTCTAACACCGCGCCTACGACACCATGGTACGGGTTTTTTTAAAATATAGCGATCCTATTGGTTGAATTTCTTGTTCCATGCTTCCAACACCAGAATGAAAGTGATACATTATAAGCTAATAATCTACACTAGAGATGTGTCGTTCGCGAACGATTCGTTCCAAAAGAACAAATCGTTGCAATGAATAGATACGACCGAATCTTTTAATAAGCAGCGAATGAATCTTCAGTACGCGAACTCACGAACCAATGATAGCGAGTGGCGAGTGTGACTCGAAATGGAACGGAATGGAACGAGGGTCAGGCACAGAGCTCACGCTGGTGGCTGTGTAGTGTGTAGTGTGGAACATACGTACATCTATGTCTGTAGACTGGTACGTAGGATCTGTAGTCTGTAGTCTGGATTGGGGAACTTAGAACTTGGCATGAGCGAAAGCTGAACGGCAGACTCGATACACTGCCCAGTACAATATGTGTACGTGTACGTAACACGTACACGTACGTAACCAGTTTTTTCTAGTGCGTTCTAAAAATGAGTGACATTCATTTCGAGCAACGGTGTGCTATCAGGTTTTGCTTCAGACTTGGGCACAGTGCAACAGAAACTTTTTCAAAACTTCAACAGGCCTACGGAGACAGTGTTTTGTCAAGGACCCAGTTTTTTTGGTGGTTTAAGGCATTTTCAAAAGGAAAAGAGTTGATTGAAGATGAATCACGCAGCGGAAGGCCTTCATCTTCAAGAACCGATGAAAATGTTGACAGAATCCGGGATTTAGGTGGTTGAATGCATTTTCAGAAGGAAGAGAGTTGATTGAAGATGCATCACGCAGCGGAAGGCCTTCATTCTCAAGAACTGATGAAAATTTCAACAGAATCCGGGATCTTGTGCGTTTAGATCGTCGGTTGACAGTCAGAATGATCGGGAAAGAGTTGAATTTGACTCACACTACCGTTCATCAGATTTTGACCAATGAATTGTCACACATCAATTTCAATAAACGAGTTTTTGGCCAGTAAAAACATTCCTGTGGCTCCTCAGCCTCCTTATTCGCCTGACTTGATTCCTTGTGACTTTTTCCTTTTCCCAAGATAATGTAATGTCGGGGAACAGCGAGAGAGCCTGTGCGATCTGCAGTGAACCGACAAACATCGACGACGCATCATCTGACCGGTAGCACGGACGTTTCGCAGCGATTTTCGAAAGGAACGCGCGATATTATCCGTTCGGCGACGCTTCCGTTGCATCCGCACAGGATACAGATACACATTCACTATCCATTTTTCGCACCCCCCCCCCCCCGGATTTTTCCTTTCTCCCTTCCTTCTCCTCTCTTCTCCTATCTATCGCTGTTCTTCATCTAGCACGAAACGAAACCTACGCCAACAAATGTACTATGTATGGTATGTATGTATGTATGTATGTATCACCTCAAGAGACTTTATTCTGGGACACTCGAAAACATTCAAACATCTGTAACCGACCAGCTGAAAGCTATTCCAGTATCCGAGTTCCAGCACTGCTTTGAGGAAGAACCGCCTCCAGTGCTATGTGGCTCCCCAAGGAAGTTATTTTGAGGGAGACAATATTGAATTGTAATTCTATTCGAATATAAAAATTTTAAAAAATCAATCCGTATACTTAATTTACACACCTCGTAATTTCAGCTCAGAACGAAGTTTTACTTTTTACAATTCCTTTTCTTCTAAGTGATAGCTTTACAAAACTAAACACTTACATAACTAAAAGTATCAAGTGTCACATCTCTTAGTTTTAACCCTGTCAAAAGTTTTGCAAACTCTGAGACACTGTAGATGAGACAGTTCTTCTGTTCGGTTCTTTTAAAATAGAAAACTTCGAATATTAAAGAATCAATATGGTAATACGCAGCTTAGTATTTAGGTTACATGATAGAATAAGTTAAATCTAAACTATAGAAGTACGATTCAATATATCACGCTATATCTGAGCATAATTTTGAACCATTTACGTCTTTGAAAACTGCTCAACACGTTTTCACCCATGTGTGCCACTTGTAATCCTTTATAAAAATTCATGTATAGAGACATCTATTGAAAACCAAATAAAGTTAGCTTGTGCATCTCATATTTGGCTAGTAAACGAGCTAGTGACTAGCTTGTTAGTGACAAAGGTAGCTATTATCCTAATATAAATGCTTAATATTCAACTAGCGCTTGTATTCGCGCTAATAATTGGGATACGGTAGGATTTTAGATCAAAAACAATTATTTATCAACAAAAATGGCTTTATTGTTTTTCAAAATATTCTCCATGAAGATCAATACACTTTTGCATGCGTTTCAACTAATTTTCTAAGCACTTTTTCCACTCCGATTGAGGTTTTTTCCACTGCGATTGTCAAATTATGTGGGATCCAATGCGAACAAATCTTTTGACGGCCAAATGTTCATGCAATAGTGAATATATGCTGGTCCCACCAGAGCCGCTAGAGGACTTCTGGGGCCCCGGTAAGAAATTTTCTTTGCGGGCCCCGGGTAATGATCAATTCTATATCCGCGAATTTTTATTATAATACAGGTGAAAATACATACTGATGACCTGAAAAAAGATCCTCACTTACAAAAAACAAGTGATGAGCACAAAAAAAGGTCCTCACTTCCAAAATACAAATGAGTGGCGACCACGCGCCGACTTCGGGGCCCGAAACACCCGGGGGGGGGGCGGTAATTTTCCCCTCCTCTTGTGGGCCTGGGTCCCACTAATGCCCAAGGATACCTTAATCTCACGATAAGTCACATGACGATCTTGCAGTATCAGTTCACGCACAGCATTAATGTTTTCCGAAACAACAACCGATTTTGGACGACCTTCACGTAATTCGTCCTTAAGCGAACTACGGCCACGATTGAAGTCGGCAAACCATCAATAAACAGTCCTTGATGGTGCTTCATTGTCAGTCGAATTAAGTCCATTGATTCACTGTTGTTGGGTTAATCCACGTCGAAAGTTGTAAAAAATAATGGTAAAAGTGAAAAGGTTGTACGGGTATCGGACATAAAATAACTATCTACAGCTGAGCAGTTTCGGAATAATTTATTCCTTCATCAGAGTTGCTACATAGAAAAAAATCGAAATATTACGAGGATGTTTACTAAATTCTGGGAATTGTGCTATAATTAAATTACGCAGAACTTATAGGCAATGTTATTGGTGCCAGACAAGTCTTGACATGTTTATGCAACTATCTAGTGCAATATTGTTCAGTCTGATTTAGGTGTTCGACTGATATAGACGCGTTTTCATAGCACTGTTTTTGTAACCATGGAAGACGCAGCAAAATCTCAAAGAGCAATAATTTTCTTTTTGTGGAAAGAAGGTGTGAAAACATCAGAAATTATTCAGCGTCTGCAAGGAGTATTTGGTGAGTATGCAGAATCCAAAAGTACTGTTTAACGGTGGATCGATCGTTGTAAAACCAGTAGAATATCACTAGAAGACGATCCAAGCAGTGGGCGCCCAAGCACGTCGGTAAATGAAAGAAACATTACTGCCGTCGAAGACCTACTGAAAGAGGACAGGCGAATAAGTATTCATCAAATTAGTGTGCGCCTAGGAATAGGTACACGACAAGTTCATGACATCTTGCATGATTGTTTGGGTGTTAGCAAGGTTTCGCCTCGCTGGGTGCCAAGGCTGTTGGGACCAGAACAGAAACTCAATATGTCTGATACTGCAAAAGTTCTTTGAGGACAGCTTAAAAAAATTAGTTTATAGTTGGGATAAATGAATTCAGTTTAATGGAGATTATGTTGAAAAACTACATTGTAATATTGACGAAAATTAACAAAATAATAAAAATTATAGCTAAATTCCCAGAAACATCCCTCGTATATTAGTGTATAGTAGATAAATAAATAAATATAAGTACAATATTGTTAGACATACCTGATATCAGTAGTGAGGGATATAATAATATTGATAAAAAATTTATGTGAAGTGTGAATTTTCACACATTTGATGATTATTTGGGATGCCAAAACAAATTTTATGTCAAAATATTTTTTTATAAATTTTAATTTGAATGCCTAATACCATTATTTATGTTTCTAAATATGTGCAGTATTTTTTTATATAGCAAGGTTCATTATGATTTTGAAAATTGCGCCTATGGCTTCCATTGGTTGCTTAAATCATAAGCCTCGCCCTCTGATACCTTCAAATATAGAATTAAATTATAATTTCAAAACTTCCCACTGGTTATTAAATTTACGCTTTTAAAAATTAAATGCAACATTTACCAAAATATAACTAGAATTTTGGCAAAATAATTTAAACAAAATAAAAATGCAAAAAAAAAACTGAAAAAATAAAAATTGACGGGATTCGAACACAGTTTCTTAGTAGTTTCAACTCACTAAGCGACAATGCTACCACTGTGCTATACAGGATCACTCGTTTAGTATGTTAAATAGCGGATTAAATATATTACATATTTTACTTAAAAACACAAAAAATGCGTTATTTTCCGAAAACATAATCTGATCAAAAATTCCTGTTGTACTATTCCGGTTCACACCAATGTACATTACTGAGAATTTTTTCAGATTTTTAGTTTAAACCATCTGGGCTACAGGGTGTGGGACAAAAAATTTTTTGCACAATTTTGGCAAAAATCGCCTCAAAATAATTTATTTTGCAAAAATAAAATTTTGATTGTTAATCCACGTACCAAGGGCTTTCATTTGATACCCTACGTAGTGACTTGTTTCATATTTTTCAAAATGAGTTCATTTTATTTGAAGAGGCTCAGTACATACAGGCTTTGAAGACACTTACCTAAAAGAGTTTCTTTGGCTCCCTCTATAGGGCAATCATTGTAGTGATACACCAACCATAGGATTCCTAATACCAGGAGTGATGCTTCCATCAGTAAAATAACTAAAACAATTAAATAATTTTTAATCTGGAAAAGTATAACGACACAACAAAATATCTACTACGAACGACAAATAACACACCACAAAATATGTACTCAGCTAAGGAGAACAATCGTACTCCTTTGGGTTGGAGAGTCCTCTTTTAGCCTAAATATATCCTCCCAATTTAGGTACTTTAATTTATTTTAATAAAATAATTATACGTTTAATTAAAAATATAAATATGGCATAAATATGTGTGCAAATAAATTTGACAACATGTACTTAATAAAAAAAAAATTGATGTGAAGTGTGAATTTTCACACATTTCAGGGTTTTGCAGGTATTTAATAACTGAATGATGATTATTTGGGATGCCAAAACAAATTTTATGTCAAAATATTTTTTTATGAATTTTAATTCGGATGCCTAATACCATTATTTAATTTTCTAAATATGTGCAGTATTTTTTTTACATAGCAAGGTTCATTAAGATTTTGAAAATTACGCCTATGGCTTCTATTGGTTGCTTAAATCATTAGCCCCGCCCTCTGATTTCGTATACATCAAACAGAATTAAATTATAATTTCAACACTTCCCACTGGTTATTAAATTTACGCTTTTAAAAATTAAATGCAACATTTACCAAAATATAACTAGAATTTTTACAAAATAATTTAAACAAAAGAAAACTGCAAAAAAAAACAAAAAAAATAAAATTGACAGGATTCGAACTCTAGTTTGCAAGTTAACTGTTTAGCAAATTAGAAAACCAATGACTAAACGCACATCGCTATGAGCGTTGACGTATCAACTTGGTTACATAGCGAATTAAATATTTAACATATTTTAGTTAAAAACACAAAAAATGCATTATTTTCCGAAAACATAATCTGATCCAAAATTCCTGTTGTACTATTCCGGTTCACACTAATATACATTACTTAGAATTTTTTCACATTTTTAGTTTAAACCATCTGGGCTACAGGGTGTGGGACAAACATTTTTTTGCACAATTTTGGCAAAAATTGCGTCAAAATAATTTATTTTGCAAAAATAAAATTTTGATCGTTAATCCACGTACTAAGGGCTTTCATTTGATACCCTACTCAGAATTTTAAAAAAATATTTTTTTTTTTCGATGAGCACATATTTGTTTATATTTTTAGGGGGATATGTTTTTTAGATAGTATTTTTCCTATGTGCGGGTCAAAAAGTTGTACAAGCATGCCAGATTTCAACTCTCTAGGTTTAGCCGTTTGGCTACAATTTTTACCGAACAGACAGACAGTTTCAACTCTCTAGGTTTAGCTGTTTGGCTACAATTTTTACCGAACAGACAGACAGACAGACAGACAGACAGACAGACAGACAGACAGACAGACAGACAGACAGACTAAAAAATGACGGTATAAGGGTTTTTTGGTCATACCTACAAAACCCTAAAAATCAATTGACACATTTCATAATTTATTCTAAAAGTTCCACCTTGATGGAACAAAATCAAGATAGTTCCATGGCTACTAATATCTTCTTAATCAGTGAATGGAGTACACATATTTTGTCATTTTTAATACATTATTTGTTCTTAACAATCCTTATTTTGTCGGGCCGACAAATTGAATCGTTTATAATTTCCAAAACAATAAGTTGAATATTTACCTAAGCGTATATAAAGAAGGTACTGCATGCTTGCTCTTGGTGCAGTGTCCAAGATGCTCCCTCTCATGGCAACGACACAGATCGCGACCTCGTTGGTAAGAGAAAGACCTAGGACAACCAGGTACCCCAACACAAACTCAAAGAGGTGGAGGATGCATGTCTTCTCCAGATCGAATTTTACCATCGCCAGGAGTGTTGATAAAACCACCGTCCTGAAAATTAGAAAGATATCTATTAGATTATACACAGGATGTCATTATAAAACAATCAATGGACAGTAACTCTCTTATTTTAAAATATAAGATTTATTGCCGTAAAATCAATGGACAAAAGGATACAGTTTTCTTTTACTTAATTTACACCAGGAGTCGGGGAACATTTTTACTCATAAACCAAAGATATATTTCTTTACACCGACGTTACCCCATTGGCTTGTAAAAAAAAATTTAAGTGACAAGCAAAAAAAAACAAGGTCCTCACCTTTCAAAATCCAAATTACGAGCAAACAAAAAATTGATGTGAAGTGTGAATTTTCACACATTTATGGGTTTTGCAGGTATTTAGTAACTGAACGATGATTATTTGGGATGCCAAAACAAATTTTATGTCAAAATATTTTTTTATGAATTTTAATTCGAATGCTTAATACCATTATTTAAGTTTCTAAATATATGCAGTATTTTTTTTTTTATATAGCAAAGTTCATTAAGATTTTGAAAATTGCACCTATGGCTTCCATTGGTTGCTTACATCATAAGTCCCGCCCTTTGATTTCGTCAAACATAGAATTAAATTATAATTTCAACACTTTCCACTGGTTATTAAATTTATGCTTTTAAAAATTAAATGCAACATTTACCAAATATAACTAGAATTTTAACAAAATAATTTAAATAAAATAAAAATGCAAAAAAAAAAACAAAAAATAAAATCAACAGGATTCGAACCCTAGTTTGCAAGTTAAGTTTTATTATTAAGCGTACGACAAATCCAACCACGCCACGAGAGCTACTGATTTGGTACGTTACACAACGTATTAAATAGTGAACATATTTTAGTTAAAAACACAAAAAATGCGTTATTTTCCGAAACCATAATCTGATCAAAAATTCCTGTTGTACTATTCCGGTTCACACCAATGTACATTGCTCAGAATTTTTTCAGATTTTTATTTTAAACCATCGGGCTAGAGGGGGTGGGACAAAAATTTTTTTGCACAATTTTGGCAAAAATGGCATCAAAATAATTTATTTTGCAAAAATAAAATTGTGATCGTTAATCCACGTACTAAGGGCTTACATTTGATACCCTACTCAGAATTAAAAAAAAATATTTTTTTTTCGATGAGCACATATTTATTTTATATTTTTAGAGGGATATGTTTTTTAGATGTTTTAGTATTTTTCCTATGTGCGGGTCAAACAGTTGTATAAGCATGCCAAATTTCAACTCTCTAGGTTTAGCCGTTTGGCTACAATTTTTACCGAACAGACAGGCAGACAGACAGACAGACAGACAGACGACAAAATGACGGTATAAGAGTTTTTTGGTCATACCTACAAAACCCTAAAATTTTCAAATTTTCAAAATTAAAAACATAAATTACAACGTGACACGAACAGTCTACAACGTGTTAATTTAAAGAACTCTGAATGCGACTTTATAGGTTACGTAGTTTTAGCTTCACACTTTTTGTTAAGAAAAAATCAATTTCTAGATAAAAATCTATACCCATTTAACCTTTTTGTTTCGTAGATTAGAATCATCATCAACCGTTTGCGTTTATCTCTGTAAGTACACTAGTTTTACCCTGATAATCCGTTTATTATCTACAGATTTACCCCTTTACCCTACATTAAAGCTTTATCCTTTTCATTAATACGGATTAGGTAACACAGAAACACAACAAATATTGGGAAAAATTAACTAGTTAGGAAATATAGAAACCAAATGCATCTTTGTTGAAACTTATCTATATTAATGGCAGAACTGTGGCTAATAGCCAAAGCAGCTAAAGCCAACAAATAAAATGAAAAAAATTGATGTGAAGTGTGAATTTTCACACATTTCAGGGTTTTGTAGGTATTTAGTAAGTGAATGATGATTATTTGGGATGCCAAAACAAATTTTATATTAAAATATTTTTTTTGTTAATTTTAATTCGAACGCCTAATACCACTATTTAGGTTTCTAAATATGTGCAGTATTTTTTTTTATATAGCAAGGTTCATTAAGAATTTTAAAAATTGCGCCTATGGCTTCCATTGGTTGTTATAAGTTCCGCCCCTCTGATTTCGTGTACATTGAAACAGAATTAAATTATAATTTAAACAATTTCCACTGGTTATTAAATTTACGCTTTTAAAAATTAAATGCAACATTTACCAAAATATAACTTGAATTTTGAAAAAATAATTTAAACAATATAAAAATTAAAAAAAAAAAAAAACAAAAAATAATATTGTCTCTTCTCGCAGGGTTCGATCCCTTTCGGATCGAGTGACTTGGGTGAAACGCCAGCATCAAAACCACTACACCAGCATACACGTTCCATTGTAGCGTGTTACAAAGCTATAACTTGTGTACATTATTAGCCAAAAATCACAAAAAATGCGTTTTTTTCCAAAAACGTAATCTGATCAAAAATTCCTGTTGTACTATTCCTGTTCACACCGATGTACATTACTTAGAATTTTTTCAGATTTTTAGTTTAAACCATCTGGGCTACAGGGTGTGGGACAAAAAATGTTTGCACAATTTTGCCAAAAATCGCTCCAAAATAATTTATTTTGCAAAAATAAAAATTTGATCGTTAATCCACGTACCAAGGGCTTTCATTTGATACCCTATTCAGAATTATAAAAAAATATATTTTTTTTTTCGATGAGCACATATTTGTTTATATTTTTAGGGGGATATGTTTTTTAGATGTTTTAGTATTTTTCCTATGTGCGGGTCAAAGAGTTGAATAAGCATGCCAAATTTCAACTCTCTAGGTTTAGCCGTTTGGCTACAATTTTTACCGAACAGACAGACAGACAGACAGACAGACAGACAGACAGATAGACAGATAGACAGACAGACGACAAAATGACGGTATAAGGGTTTTTTGGTCATACCTACAAAACCCTAAAAACTACTTTCCGTTCCTTAATCTATATATTTTTTTTTTTCTCTCACCCCCATACAACTCCGCTCATACAAGTCCGTTGAGATTGTTTGTAGCCCCCATTAGCCGATGTATTATGCTTATGGAAAGTGTGAAAGCAATTAAATGATTGACCGTGAAACATATCAAGCGTTTGATTTATATATACTCATATAATTACTTTCATATTTCTAGAAAAATAGAGCGAACCGAAAACAGTTTCATAAAAAAATATTTTCTGGATGATTTAAAACACAGTAGAACGTCGGAAATAAATAAACGTTTGAGATAGATGGAAAGAAAAATGGAAAAAGAAAGAAAAAAGCTCTTTTCATTGGCAGAAAAGCCATGTTTTATATCTATAAAGTATCATATAACATCCCAAATGCGTCTTTTAAGAAACAGATGGTGAAAACTTAGGCCAAGATATTGTTTTCATGGAAAATATAACAATTTATAAGTGGTATAAAATATGGGAAATTAAATAAATTTCTGTAATTTTTCGTACTTTTTATTTATCGTTTGGATTTTAGAGATTAAAAAATTAAAAGTACAAAATTATTCTCTCAAACTTAGGGCTGTATATCTAAACTGCTAAGTCAGTTAAACCTTTCGCTATGAGACATATATTTCAAATTACCTGTTCTAAGATTTGAAAAGAGTCTAATGCATACGGCATTCATTTCTTGGCATTAGCGTATACGCACGTTTCTCGTACGTTGTACAAATATAATAAGACCTCGTTTGTCCAAATTATCAACCTTATCGATATAGCAGAACTAGGAGATGTAGATGAGCAAGATATTGAGAAGTTACTGCAGGTTTCTGGTGAGAACCTTACCAACGACGCCCTTCAAGAATTGACAAAGCAAGGAATTCATGTAAAACTTGAAAATAGTGATTCCGATAACGAAGAACTTGCTACAAATTTCTGTAGTAAAAGTTTGGTAATGATAACCGAAATCGTTGATCAAATTGTAGCGAATGATCCAAATTTTGACAGAAGTGCCAAAGCAAGACAAGGAGTTTGGGATGCGCTCTTTTGCTACCGACATTTGCTTAACGAGAGAAAAAGAAAGCAACAAATAACACTAGACGACTTCATCGCAAAAAATTAAGAATTTCAGAAGTGCTAGAATGTTTTTACAACGAGCCTTCGCCTTCTTAGTTGGAGGATGCTATTGCTGTCACCGCCACATGCTGTCGGTATCTCTGGAAGAGGATACCGACTCAAGCGATCTGGCGCCCCGGAAGAGGTGTTGCGTCACTCGCCAGGCACAAGGAGGCCATAAGGAGAGTTGATTAATATAAATTAACGTTGGTCCAAATCATATTTGGTATTTTTTACTGCATCCAGGGAGAGTCTTTCTTTTCAGGCGTCTGGTCTACCAACAAGTTACCACAGGCATTGTTTCTCTGAGATAGCGCAGGGTAAGTCATGGTACTCTATCGAATCGCCCCGTGACAACGTTAAATTAAAAGAAAAATGTATCCCTTAAAATCGTGTTTTTTAAGTGCTTGGGAGGACTCAAGCCCGTAAGACCCCACTGGTTATATGCATTTATCTTTCTGAAGATGTCCTATTACGCCAAAATACGTATAAACACAATTAATAAATTTGAAACAATAACCCAGTGTTTTTATTTTTAAGTTACATTCTTGGTTGAGTTAATTTCTTGTTCGAAAACAGTATAACGTAATGTTTAAATACAGGGTGTGGGGTAAATGTCCGGCACAATTTAAAAAACAGCATTGTGACGTAGAATGCAATCGATTTTTCCTTTGCCAATTCTCTCTAAAATGTGAATTTCGTCCAAAAATAAACAAACAAAAAGATGCTCCAAGTTTTGAAAACCACTGACTTTTTTTATTTTTCATATTAATCCATAAGTTGTGTAGTTGCCATAGGGAAAAAAATATTTTAATTGTAGTTCAATAATAGAATATCAAAGTAAGTGTACGTCATAATCCAAAATTTTGTTCCGATTTTGTTAAAAAAAATGGCACATTACACAATTGAAGAATATGCAGACATGCATTTTGTGTATAGGGAATGTGTCGGCAATGCTGTGGAAGCAGAACGACGATATACTGAACGGTTTCCGAATAGAAGGCACCCAAACAGAAAAACTTGTGAAGCGGTAGCACAACGATTACGCGAAACTGGATCTGTTTTGCCAAAGGGAAGTGAATTAGGAAAACCAGAGGAATTGGATGTTACAGAAGAGGTATTAGAACAAATTGAAGAATATCCCGCAGCTTCTACTAGAGAGATATGTCGTCAATTTGGGGTGAGCCATTGGACTAATTGGAACATTTTGCGTAAAAATTGGCTTTATCCGTACCATATACAAAGGGTCCAAAGCTTGACCGAAGACGACTATCCACGGAGAATTCTTTTTTGCGACTGGTTGCTTCAGCAAAACAACCAAAATATTGGATTTGTTTCAAAAATGTTAATGTCAGATTAATGTAATTACATATTTTTTTTGTAACATTTTTTTTTTTAATATTACTGTTTTTCTTATTTCTTTTTTCTTCATAAAATTGTAAAAGCATTTTGTTGAAATAAAATAACGGTATTGTTTCCATG
Source organism: Liopterus haemorrhoidalis (assembly GCA_963971575.1). Taxonomy (NCBI): domain Eukaryota; kingdom Metazoa; phylum Arthropoda; class Insecta; order Coleoptera; family Dytiscidae; genus Liopterus; species Liopterus haemorrhoidalis. The sequence goes on along the minus strand of OZ020626.1, from coordinate 6,645,697 downwards.
GTTTCTATTTATCTCAGTCACATATGTGATCGTTGTAACAGACAAAATATTAAAGTCTTCAGGTCTTGACATATCACACGGTATTTGAATATTAGTTAACTTAGACTTGGAAATTGTTTGTTTACCCATGCGCACATCGTGAAATTATGACAGTTGACAGTTATATTTTGAAAGGTTATTTTAAAACAAAGACGCGTCAGCTGTAAGACCTGGGTAAAGAGACCGAGAAATTGTATCCTGTTTCATTTGCCTGGTCTTCAAAACCTAGGTTTTTAGGGTTTTGTAGGTATGACCAAAAAACCCTTATACCGTCATTTTGTCGTCTGTCTGTCTGTCTGTCTGTCTGTCTGTTCGGTAAAAATTGTAGCCAAACGGCTAAACCTAGAGAGTTGAAAATTGGCATGTTTGTACAACTTTTTGACCTGCGCATAGGAAAAATACTAAAACATCTAAAAAACATATCCCCCTAAAAATATAAACAAATATGTGCTCATCGAAAAAAAAAATATTTTTTTAAAATTCTGAGTAGGGTATCAAATAAAAGCCCTTAGTACGTGGATTAACGAACAAAATTTAATTTTTGCAAAATAAATTATTTTGAGGCGATTTTTGCCAAAATTGTGCAAAAAAAAAAAAATTTTTTGTCCCACACCCTGTAGCCCAGATGGTTTAAACTAAAAATGTGAAAAAATTCTAAGTAATGTATATTGGTGTGAACCGGAATAGTACAACAGGAATTTTGGATCAGATTATGTTTTCGGAAAATAACGCATTTTTTGTGTTTTTTGGTTGACGATGCATACATGTTATACTCTTATAACACACTAAGTTGATAAGCGTTTGGTGGTCTAGCGGCTCAGTTGCTCGACAACCACACAGGATCGTTATTCACTACACAGGTTCGTTCCTGGCTTGTGGAGTCAATTTTATTTTTTGTTTTTTTTTCATATTTATTATGTTTAAATTAATTTGTTAAAATTCTAGTTATATTTTAGCACATTCTGAATTTAAATTTCAAGAGCGTAAATTTAATAACCAATTGGAATTATATTTTCATTCTGTGTCATTTATACGAAGCCAGAGGGGCGGAGCGTATGATTTAAGACAACCAATGAAAGCCATAGGCCCAATTTTCAAAATCTTAATGAACCTTGTTATATAAAAAAAATACTGCACTTATTTAGAAACCTAAATAATGATATTAGGTATTCGAATTAAAATTAACAAAACAATATTTTAACATAAAATTTGTTTTTAAAGCTCTGAGATTAACAGACGATAAATTATTTTAAAAAGATCGTTCATTTTGCCGTGGTTACTACAAAGCAAAATTTGTCCTACACACTCAGCATGCCGCCTTCACTTATTATATACCTGCGAAACCCTGCAATGTGTGAAAATTCACACTTCACATCAATTTTTTCTTCATACTATTACACGCACAAGACTTCGATTCGAATGCAAAGACTTTAATTTTCCAAGTTTAGACTTGAATAATAACTCTAGTGTGATAGGGCCTTTAGTGGTTCCTAAACGGTGGTACTGCATCAATTATCAAGCGATATACGCATCTTATCCAAAAATGGTTCAGGACTTTTTAGCTCTAAATGGTCCAACAATGCTGCCTTTAAAATTGTGCCGAACATTTACCAAACACCCTGTACATATTTCATGTATTCGGTTTTGAAAACAGTTTAATTCTCTCCTTAAGCTTTAGAGTTTCGTATTTCAGTCTTAGCTTAACATATAAAGCTTTTAGTGCTATGTTGAACTTTGAACTATTGTGCAGCTGTAAGCTATCCCTGATGGACCGGGAGAGGGCGTCGCGACGCCAGACGTGCAACTATGACGTCGATCAATACGTCATTATATTCTCCCGCCAATACACCAAACATAGCAAAACTCTAAAACTAAATTATTTATACATTTAAATTATTAATACAATTTTTGTTTTAAGTTGTTTTCTAAAATGATTTTTCCCCTTCAATTTCTAGGAATCAAATCAAAAATTTATGAAATAAGATTTGGTAGTGACAGTGAATTAGGGATGTGGTTTAAATATTTTAGATCTAAAATAGGTGCTTTTGTATTAGGGGAGATCTAGTTTAAGTACTTTTTATGGAGATGAAATCTATGGAGTAGGAAATTATTTTCTCTGTGAAATACTTTGAAATAGATCTCAACCTGGGTCGTTACGAGAGTAAAGTTCAACTATCCAGAGAAGTCCAGTGAAGGTAATAATAATAATAATAATAATAGTTTGAGATTAGTGGACGCTTGTCAAGACCTGACAAACCCCAAAATAATAATAATAATAATAATAATAATAATAATAATAATAATAATAATAATAATAAGTCCAAGTATATGGACCTCTTGTCCGAGCTTAGAAAGCTGTATCCCGGGTATAAAGTTAAGCTTGTAATCCTGATAGTTGGTGTTTTGGGTGGCATGAAAGCTTCCTATCGAAGGGAAATCGAGTCCATTCCCGCCTGTAGATCTTCTGCCAACTCTTTGATCTGCAGGATGCAGAAAGCAGTGCTGCTCGGGTCACTCCGCATTGTGCGGGCTCTGGATCTAGTGTAATTTCCGCGGCTGCATATTGCCAGGGTTTGGGATGCAGTCGTGTGTATTTAGCTCCACTAGTCTCTAGTATGACGCGGCTCAAAAGGTTGCTGAAGTTTGAGATTAGTGGACGCTTGTCAAGACCTGACAAACCCCAAAATAATAATAATAATAATAATAATAATCTGTGCAGCGCATTTACCTCCCTCGTCAAAATGGGGGTCGGGGATTACTAAATTTGGAGTGCTTGCACGATCGACTCGTCCTGGTTACAGCTAACAGTATCCTCAGAAGTCAGGACCCACTATTAAAATTCGTTAGTGAGCACGAATTTAGTGGCAAAGGGGCGTTTCTTTACCAGGCAGCGCGAAGAGCAGCAACGAGATTTAACCTGGCAGACTTGAGTCCCGTCAGGGAAAACGCTGGAGTACAACTCTCTCGGGAGGAGTACAACAGAGTTACCGGTTCGGTGAAACGAGGCGAGACAGACATGTTGACAAAAGAACACATGAGTAAAAGTATGCACTCTGTGTTCTTCAAACATATTATAAGTCTAGAGTTGTCCACCGAACTCACGTTCTCGTTTCTTAAGTCTGCTGGTTTGAGATCGGAAACAGAAGGTTTTGTGTTTGCGTGTCAGGATGGTGTTATAAATACTTTGGCATACAGGGCCCGCATATTCCAAATAGCGGAGTCCACACTCTGTAGGTTGTGCCACCACCATTCTGAAACGATAATGCACATTCTGTCTGCTTGTCCATCTCTTGCAGCGTCGAGCTACGTGTCTCGACATAATGCTGCTCTCCGCGTGCTCTACTATCATCTTAGACATGCCTATGGTATTGACCAAATACCGGTTATACCGTACGTCCCTTCTGACATAGAATCGGTGGTGGAAAATTCCAAGTGCCGAATTTATTGGAATTACTCCTTCCCCACCTCGAGGTTACTGACAGCCACTAAGCCGGACATAACCCTCCTGGATATCGAGACCAAACAGATGTTTGTGATCGAATTCTCAAGTCCAGCTGAGAAGAATATCTCTCTCAAGGAGGAAGGAAAAGAGGTCCAAGTATATGGACCTCTTGTCCGAGCTTAGAAAGCTGTATCCCGGGTATAAAGTTAAGCTTGTAGTCCTGATAGTTGGTGTTTTGGGTGGCATGAAAGCCTCCTATCGAAGGGAAATCGAGTCCATTCCCGTCTGCAGATCTTCTGCCAACTCTTTGATCTGCAGGATGCAGAAAGCAGTGCTGCTCGGGTCGCTCCGCATTGTGCGGGCACTGGATCTGGCGTAATTTCCGCGGCTGCATATCGCCAGGGTTTGGGATGCAGTCGTGTGTATTTAGCTCCACTAGTCTCTAGTATGACGCGGCTCAAAAGGTTGCTGAAGTTTGAGATTAGTGGACGCTTGTCAAGACCTGACAAACCCCATAATAATAATAATAATTACATATACATCTATTGTTTTTAGTCAGTCATTATTAGGTACATACGATTTCATATACAAAATTCAATATTTTCAAAATTATTAAAATCATAAATGGGATTTTTCAACAAAATGTCCTTAACTTTATTTGAAAATTCTCTGCATGATGGTTGTTTAATCTCCTCGGGCAACACATTGAAAAATTTTATACAATAATAATTTGAGCTATTTCTGGATTTGTTCATGCGAAGGTACTGAGAACGGATATCGTTTTTTGAGCGAGTATTGTATTCATGCGAGTCTCCAACAGTAGTGAATTTGCTCAAATTCTTATGTATTAGCAAGAGGCAATTATAAATGAATAATGCTGGTAAATTCATTATTTTGAGACTTTTAAAATAATCTCGACATTCGGCTCTGTAGGCAGCGCCGGCGATAATTCTGACTGTTTTACGCTGAAGGCTAAAGATTCTGTCAGCGGACGGAGAATGTCCCCATATAAGTATCTCATAGTTTAGGTGGGATTGAAATAATGAAAAACAGGCTTTCAATACGACCTCTTTACATACTTCGTATTTCAACCTCCTTATCAGATAAATGGTGGACCTAAGCTTTCTACTAAGAAATTCCGTGTGTTGGTCCCAACGTAAATGAGGATCTACGTGGATTCCAAGAAACTTGACGTAAGGAGGGTTTTCAAAATTATGTTTCCTAGAAGTAAAAAGCAGGGTCTGGGATTTGTCCGTGTTTAAGCATAATTTATTGGTGTTAAACCAAGAATTTGCTTCAGCTGTCAAGGATCTATTCTCGGAAAGGAGAGCACTTAGATTGGAGTTTCTAGTTAATAATGTTGTGTCGTCTGTGTAGAGAACTGTTTTAGAAGTCATAAAAAGGGGTAGGTCATTAACATATATTAAAAGAGTAACGGACCAAGTATGGAACCTTGTGGAACACCAAACTGTAACGGAAGAGTTTTCGATTTATTGTTGTCAAGCTGAGTGAATTGTTTCCTATCCGATAGATATGATCTAAGCAAGGAGCAGCTGTTTTCATCAAAACCATAAAGATATAGCTTATTTAATAAAATGTTATGCGAGATGCAGTCAAATGCTTTGCTGAGATCTAAAAAGGTACCAACACAGTATTCACCAGCTTCCAAAGGTCATATGACTGAAATAATAATTAACGTACTGATGTATTTCTCACTCACTCACTTACATTGGCAAAATAGTAAGAGAAATACAAATGAAGCATGTCAATTTTTTTTGTTTCTATGGCCGGTATAGCTACGACAAACGTACTTATACATACAAATGAGTACCGTCAGTAATCCCACCTCGAGGTTTGTCTTTGATTACTGATGTTTTCTAGTGTCATTCGTACTAAACCAGTGGCATATAAAACTCTGTTTAACTATTTACTTAATAGCGATTTTCATTAAATCTGTCCTTTTCAAGACAGTATTTGTATTTTAAATAATTGTTTTTTTGATAATACGATGAGTAAAAAAAGCCAAACGTTAAGAAAGCAGTCTCATGAACTGGCTTATAACTTAAATGAATTCTGAATATTTTTTTACGAGAGGAAGAAAACAGTGGACCTTTGTTAACTACATACAGTTCACCAGGTAAATAAATATGAATAATATTTATTATAATTAAGATTAGGCTACGGCACCATATACCAGGTCTACAAGTATGAAATGCGGATTTTTTTTAAACTTGCCGCGCAAACAGAGTATATAGTTCAAAGTGTCAACACATAAGGCGTTTTGTTAAGTTATCATTAAGTGTCAAATGCGTATAGGTTCTAATTTGAAAAGTGATCATATAATTTTGTTTTACTGAGTTAAAAATGTCAATTTTGTGCCAAATAAAGAGCATTCGCGGACAGTACTACTGTTTTGTTTTCATTTGATAAAAACTGCTGCTGAATCATACCGACTGCTTCGAGAAGCTTATGGTGAATATGCTCCATCGCAAGATACGTGTGAACGATGGTTTCGGCGTTTCAAAAGTGGTGACTTTGATCTTACAGACAAAGAACATGGAAAACCTCCAAAAAAATATGAAGATGCAAAATTGGAAACATTGCTACAGGAAGACGATAGTCAATCACAAAAACAACTAGCAGAGCAGTTAGGCGTTAGTCAACAAGCTGTTTCCAATCGCCTACGGAGATGGGTAAGATCCAGAAATTCGGCAGATGGTTTCCACATGCATTGAATGAGAGGCAGATGGAAAAACGCAAAAACACTTGTGAAATTTTGCTTGCACGTTACAAAAGAAAGTCTTTTTTGCACCATATCATTACTGGCAATGAAAAATGGATTTATTTTGAAAATCCCAAACGCAAAAAATCATGGGTGAACCCAGGCTCACCATCCACATCAACTGCAACACCGAATCGCTTTGGCAAAAAGACAATGCTCTATACTTGGTGGGACCAAAAGGGTGTGGTCTATTATGAATTGTTAAAACCTGGTGAAACAGTTAATACCCAACGTTACCAACAACAACTGATCGAATTGAACCATTTGCTGCTCATAAAAAGACCAGAATACGAAAGAAGACAGCACAAGGTAATCTTTCTTCACGATAACGCTCCATCACATAAGGCAAAAGCAGTTTGCAACACATTGGAGGCACTCAAGTGGGAAGTGCTACCCCATGCCGCTTACTCACCAGACTTGGCCCCTTCAGATTACCACTTGTTCGCATCGTTGGGTCACGCACTAGCCGAGCAGCACTTTTGTTCATATGAAAATGTGAAAGAATGGCTAGATGAATGGTTTGCGAGGAAAGGGGAAGAGTTCTACTGGCGAGGTATTCACAAATTGCCTGAAAGATGGGACAAATGTATAACTTCTAATGGAGCATACCTTGAATAAATAAACTTTTACTGTTCTTTTGAGTTTAATGTGTTTTATTTAAAAAAAAATCCGCATTTCATACTTGTAGACCTGGTATATATAGACACACTCAATTTGACTTATTTTCATAATTTTTTTGTAGGTACATCTTTCTTAGATAATAATAAATTATATTAGGCATGTTGTCATTATTTTTTACTTTTATAACTTGCAATTTTAGGTTAGATTTCCCCATAAATCAGCGTAAATTTGACGTCTGTTCAATGCGTCTGACACTTTTTTGAAACAAAGTATTCTTCTCATCTCAGTTCCATTTATGAAATATTTATGAAAACCAATCTACTTATGTCCAAAATATTACTTAACCTAAATTATTACCCCAATAATACCGCAAGGGTGTCACCGTGTAAATTAATGTGTTACATTAATTCCACCGCTACTAATTGTGATACAGTTTTACCAAATTAAAACTGAATTTCTAAGAGAAGGGTTGGTAACACTACATCATTCATAATTACTTCATTTGTTTGCAGTTGTCAACACTGGCTGCGCTTTTCAAATGACATTTTTAAATGAAAATATTAATGAAATATTCCTTTTTTATGGAAATGTTTTTTTTTTAATTAAAACTTTTAATTGATATGCAAAATATGCTTCTGACATATTTTAAATCTAATAATAAAAACGATTGGACAAAATTAAAATCAGTTAACAATAAAACATAGCTTCTTTAATGAATTGGATTGAAAATAATTTAACTTTGCGAAACTAACTTATGGATAAAAGGTTGTTTAACCCTTTAGTGTCACTTTTTTTTTTTTTCTTCGCCATAAAAAAGTGCAATTGTAAACTTATTAATATAAGTTAATTAACGCAACGAAATCATCGTACAATAATTTTGTATAATTTCAAACGTGGTTTGTCTGCGGAAGAGTGTATCTCCGAAATGTTTACTATTTTTTCTGAGAATTGTCCAAGTCGGAGCACAGTGCAGTGTTTCGTTGGTATAAACAATTTCAAAGAGTAATTTTACCAAAATACCAAACAGCTATAAGAGCTGAATGGTGTCGAAAAATGTTTTTAAAAAAATTGAAATTGGGCACTCGACTGTGTAACACTGGAGTCTCACAAGGTTCTTTACTTGGCCCAGTTTTATTTCTCTTATATATAAATAATTTGCCTACATTTTTTCCAAATAATGATATTTGTTTATATGTGGATGATACATCTCACTTGTTTCATAATTCAGATGCAACTTCCCTAGCTTTAGATGGTAAAAGTAACTTGGAATCAATGAGTCAATGGTGCTCTGAAAATAAACTCATTTTAAATACAAAAAAAATTCATGCTCGCTCTTCCATGGACACAAAAATGCACCTATACCAGCCCATATATCCACTTACAGAGACAAAGTATTCAGTGTTCCCAATCAACAAAATTTTTAGGTATAATGATAAGTGATTGGCAAAATCACGTTGGATAGATGCTACCTAAACTTATCAAATTTTGTTTTATATTAAAAAAGCTTAAAGATTTGGTTTCCTCTGATATTTTTAAAACCGCTTACTTTGGAACGTTTCACGCAATAATGAGCTATGGCATTTTGTATTGGAGAAGTTCCTCTGAAACTGAAAGGTTTTTGTAATTCAAAAACGTGCTATTCGCATAATAGCTGGTGCCCCCTTTAGATCATCTTGCAGATCCCTTTTTCCTGTTTTGTCCATATTAACTCTTCCATCTGTTTATATATTAGAAGCCGTAATGTTTGTTAAAAATAATTATACCTTTTCGCTACCAATTCTGATTTTCATTCTTACCAAACCCGCAGTAAACACTCAATTGTATGTCCTTCTCATAGCTCTGCACTGTACAGTAAAAGTCCTCACTACATGGTTTTAATATTATTTAACTGTGTACCAACTGCATTAAAATCTATGTTCAGTAGATCATTTAAATTAAAATTTAGACATTTTTTACTATCCAACTATTTTATAGCATACAGGAATATTTACACCATAAGGGCTAATATTGAATTAAGTAATCTCTTAACTGTACTATTTGTTAAATTTATATGTATTGTTTTACTCATATGGTTTCAATTTATATTATATGTGTCATCTTAACTAAACCACAACATTTATGTAATGTGTTATTGGTTGAATAAATTTATTATTATTATTATTATTATTAAATACGTGAACTCCATTGTGATAGGGGACGAAACATGGTTTTATTATTATGATGTGCCATCAAAGTCAAGAAACAAGATATGGCTCTTTAAAGACGAAGTGTTAGAACATCATCCGTATAGTCCAGATCTTGTTCCTTGTGATTTTGGACTCTTCCCTTTCATGAAGGAGAAACTTAAAGGCTGCTGTTTTAAGAGCGATGATGAGCTTCTAACAGCTTTGGACCAAACCTGTACAGAGATACCAACTGAGAAGTAGGAAGACATTTTAAACACGTGGTTTATACGTATGAGGAAGTGTATTGAACACGATGGGAAGTACTTTGAAAAAGTTTATAAAGTAAGCCCGAATCTCAAAACTTTCCTAGCGCTCTTCGTATATACATACACACAATGGAACTAATTTCTGTTAGTATAGATTTAATATTTTCGTTAAATTCATTCGGTATTACATAATAGTATTCTAGTATAATAAAATCATAACAAATCCTGCCAACATAACATGTATTTTCCGCTCAGTTTCTCTACCATTTCAAATCTAAATACCCCTAGATTTAGTGAGACCCAGCATAATACCGGGTGTGTATACTGAACTTGGCTTAGATATTCTATTCTACAAAGGATATAACGTTAAATTTATTGCATCATACTATAAAATACGAACAAAAAATTAATGTTAGCGTATTTTAATGTTCTCATAAAACTGCTTAGTCAGGACTTAAAATGTTTAACTTGACAAGTTTAAGACTAGATGGAAATTGGGAAAATTATTAATGAAATATGGAAGAGTTTTAGAGTTGCAGAGTTAGGAAAATTACACTGTTGCAAATGTGACTCGCAGAGCTGATTTTGCTCAAATTTATAGAGCTGAGATTACTCTGTTTCAAAGAAGTTTCACACTCACAGACTACCTTTTGCGGCACAACAAAGTGGCCACCGCAGTACACTGGAATCTCTGCAAAAAGTACGGGTTACCAACTGGTGGCACCATATTCCAGAAAAGGTAGCTGAGAATGAGCAGGCTAAAATAATGTGGAATTTTCGAATCCAAACCGACAAACACCTTGAGCACAACACACCAGATATCACAGTAGTGGAAAGAAAACGAGTTTGGATCATTGATATAGCGATACCAGGAGACAGCAGAGTACAAGATAAGGAGCTGGAGAAGATCACGAGGCACAAAGACTTGCAGGTTGAAATTGTGCGACTTTGGGTAAGGAAAACCAGTGTAGTTCCCATAGTAATAGGCGCCCTGGGGGCAATACCACCTAATCTCCAGAAACACTTGGACGCGTTAGGGCTGGAACGGATTACAATCGGACAGTTGCAAAAGGCAGCCCTTTTGAGAACAGCACGAATTTTGCGAAGATACCTTTGCGACTCTTAGGTCCTTGGTTAGGACCCGATTCGTGAAGAGGACATTTTTTCTCCCAGTATTAACAATAGTTATACTGGGAGAAAAAGTTAGCTGGGAGCAGTAGTTATACTGTGTAACATAAATAATAATAAAAAAGAAAAAGGAAAAGAGGTCCAAGTATATGGATCTCTTGTCCGAGCTTAGAAAGCTGTATCCCGGGTATAAAATTAAGCTTGTAGTCCTGATAGTTGGTGTTTTGGGTGGTATAAAAGCCTCCTATCGAAGGGAAATCGAGTCCATTCCCGCCTACAGGTCTTCTGCCAACTCTTTGATCTGCAGGATGCAGACAGCAGTGCTGCTCGGGTCACTCCGCATTGTGCGGGCACTGGATCTGGCGTAATTTTCCGCGGCTGCATATCGTCAGGGTTTGGGATGCAGTTGTGTGTATTTAGCTCCACTAGTCTCTAGTATGACGCGGCCCAAAAGGTTGCTGAAGTTGATTAGTGGACGCTTGTCAAGACCTGACAAACCCCATAATAATAATAATAAAAACCTATTCCGCCCACTGTTGGACAGAAGCGAGACTTGGTGGGGCAGCAGGTGAACCTGTGATACGCCTTCAGTACGAGTTTGAACTCGCTTGAGTAATTTTGTTGTCCGTAGCAATTTTTGTCGTGAAACAGTTTTTTTCTAGTGCGTTATAAAAATGAGTGACATTCATTTCAACCAAAGGTATGCTATCAGATTTTGCTTCAGGCTTGGGCAAACTTTTGCAAAACTTCAGCAAGCCTACGGGGACAGTGTTTTGTCAAGGACCCAGGTTTATTGCTGGTTTAAGGCATTTTCAGAAGGAAGATAGTTGATTGAAGATGAATCACGCAGCGGAAGGCCTTCATCTTGAAGAACCGATGAAAATGTCAACAGAATCCGGGATCTTGTGCGTTCAGATCGTCGGTTGACAGTCTAATCGGGGAAGAGTTGAATTTAACTCACACTACCATTCATCAGATTTTGACCAATGAATTGCGAATGACAATGTCACACAGAAATTTCAATAAACGAGTTTTTGTCCAGTAAAAACATTCCTGTGGCTCCTCAGCCTCCTTATTCGCCTGACTTGAGTCCTTGTGTCTTTTTCCTCTTCCCTAGATTGAAAAATCACCTCAAGGGACGTCATTTTGGGACACTCGAAATCATTCAAACGTTTGTAACCGACCAGCTGAAAGATATTCCAGTATCCGAGTTCCAACACTGCTATGAGGATTGGAAGAACCGTCTCCAGCGCTGTGTGGCTTCCCAATGAAGTTATTTTGAGGGAGACAATAGTGAATTGTAATTATTCGAATATATATATATATATATATATATATATTTTAATCAGTCCGGTTACTTAAGGCTGCGTATAACCCCCGGAGGTTACTAGTTTCTTATACAAAACTAACAATCTGAAATAAAATTAGTATCAACCTATACATCAAATTTTGCACCGAATTTGTATCTATCTAATATGATAGTTTTAATTGTAGAAACATTTATTGTAAAAATATTATCGCTCAATAACTTAAAAATAGACATCAGCGATATTGTTCTGTAATTTTTTAAATCTATTTGTGGGTTTCGAATAACTTTTATATTTATATATTTTTGTGTAGAAATGTTCAAATAATACGTCAATTTTTTTTCGACTTGATTACTTGTAGTTTAGAGCCTTCGTCGAAAAATATTATACTTAAAGATAATAGAATGCCACTTGGTACACGTATTCTTCACGAAAAATAAATCATTTTTACATGTAACACCAATTTTGAAAACCGCAGCAGATTCAAGAGGGCGGCAAAAATAGATTACCAAGTACAATAACTATAAGTAATTTTCACAATATAACAAAATAGCTAGAATCATATTTGTAGAATGAAGCTTTAGGTACAATTTTCCGCATCGTACGCAAATGTGCGTCGATTGGTTTACAAGATGGCGTCTATAATGCAATTTGCTTATTTACAACTACCTAACAGTTTTTTCTACAATTAAAAATTACTATTAAATAGATAAAAATTCGCTGCAAATTTTGATATATAGATTGTTATTAATTTGATTTCCGATTATTAGTTTTGTATAAGAAACTACTGAGGACTCTAGGGTTGTGCGCCACCTTAATTTACATACCTCGTATATATCCGAAGTGAGAAGAAGCCTTCCATGATAAAAAGTCCCCCCATCTATGTCTTGGACCCACAGAGCTAAAAAGATGACTCAGTTTCAAAACTGTATCAAACTAACAAGAGTCAGATTACTGTTTTATGGAAGTCTCATATTCCAGAAAGACAAAAGAATATTAGAATTTAATATTTTTATAAAATTACTCTCACAGAAATAAAGTTTTGTCTTTTTATATCACGGTACTTTATGAGAGAAATCAGTGGAATATAGAGAATAAACAGAGACAGATGAAAATAAAAAACTGTGGTCACGTAGACGAGATAAACGTTGAATCCGCAGTTTACGCACAACATCACGTACGTAGCAAACGTGTGTGACGCCTCCTAACGTATTTATTGAGAGCTTTATACCCATGGATGAATGACTACACCTAGTATTAGCACATTAAAAAGTTTAAACAGAATCTGTCAATTCTTATTTACCAGTAGCTGGAGTATCCGAACTTTGCGGTTCTTGTACGGTTTTTGTAAGGCAATAAAAAAAAATCAGCTGTGGCCACCACACGACCGACCGTCATCACAAAGTACTAGTAGAAAATACATTCTAACAATTTAATATCCTTACATAATAAAAATATTGAAAAAACTGCGATTGAAATTTAAATATTTTTTTAATATTAATGTGCAGTAAGCTATGAATGAAAAACAAGAGTGATAAATTAGAGTTTGCCGACCGGCGTAGCGTAGTGGTAACACATGTGCTGGGCGTTGCTAAAATCTGGGGTTCGAATCCCGTTCAGATATGGAATTTTTTACAAATAAAAATTGTCCTGGCTAATTACCTCAGCAGCGAAGGCCATTAATTTAAAAAATAAATAAATAATTAAAGTTAAAAATTAATAATTGTTAAATACTCCTTATAAATAATGTTACATTTGATTTCCTTTATTTTCTTAACATAATTCTATTCGACTTAAAATAGAAGAAGTACCTTTCATTATTGATCAGATATTAATATCAAAAATTAAAAAAAATATTTAAATTTCAATATAATTTTCAATATATTTATTATGTAAAGATATTAAACTAATATACGGTTGAATTAAAAAAAAAACGCTTTTGAATAGATATGAAAAATATATATATAATCCCATTTGAAAAACAGGACCGACCGCCAACACAAAGTACTTGTATAAAATACATTCTAGCAGCAGAGTAGAAATAACTTAGCCTAATATTTTCGAACAGAGATATTATTTATCATGAAACGTTACATATAAGTATGAAAAAATAGATACTTGAAAAAAATTTCGAAAAATTTTTCAGAATTTTTTCGTTTTATCAAAAAATGTCTCAAATAAATGTTGTTAGTTATTGCTTTTGTAGCAACTTTTGTTAAATAAATTTTTTCTAAATATTTTTCTGTTGTTAAATATTCGCAAAAATCTTAAAATCGACACGAGTAAACTCCCATTTTCAGACAACCGATTTTTACCAAAAGTTGATCAACTCGTGCCATTGATGGCAGAAGCTTAAATATGAAGTTTCCTACAAATCCTTTCAGCCGAATTTTCTCTGCACGTGTACACAGACATACAGACAGACATACAGACGGACGGACGGACGGACGGACGGACATCATTCTAAAAATAAATTGGATTGCGATGGTATATATCCAAACATTGCTTGGAGATGGTCACATGATTTCATTTTACTATACATCATCTACTGTGATCAGACGCGGTACCCATCTTGCTGATAGCTTTTTTATGCCCAAATGTTCCTGCATGATATGAAACACGCTTTCGTCTGGGGTGTTCACCATCTTGATTATTTCGCGTATCATCCATTGACGCTCGTCCAATGCGATATCATGAATTTTCCTGCCCATCTCTTCAGTGTGACCTCATTCGGACGTCCTGGACGCTTAGCATCATTCTTGCTCGTATAATCACAATGAAATTCAGTTAACTACTTGTGAACAATTTCATGCGACGGAACAGAGTTTCCATAATACTTTTTAGCTTTGCTTCAGTTTCATTAATGTGTTTTCTAAGCAAAGAGTAGTGATTTATCAACACATGATTCACTTTTTTACCGACCGTCAACATATATAAGGGAGGTATTGTGATCATACCGATTTTGACATATCGAGATTTCGATGGATCTCCACGAATTGAGGTCCCTACATAACGTTTTCACTATTTTTAGCATGATGTTTGTCGGTCTGTCTGTCCGTCCGTCCGTCTGTCTGTCTGTCCGTCTGTCCGTCCGTCGGTCTGTCTGTGTACACGTGCAGAGCAAATTAGGCTAAAAGGATTTTTATGAAACTTCATATTTAAGCTTATAGTTGATCAACTTTTGGTAAAAATCGGTTGACTAGAAATGGGAGTTTACTCGTGTCGATTTTAAGATTTTTGCGAATATTTAGCAACAGAAAAATATTTCGAAAAAATTTATTCAACAAAAATTGCTATAAATGCAATAACTAATAACTTTTATTTGAGACGTTTTTTGACAAACAAAAAATTTCGAAAAATTTTTGAAAAATTTTTTGAAATTTTTCTTAGTCTCAATTTTTTCATACTTATATGTAAAGTTTCCATCTTCCAGATATGATAAATAGTATCTCCGTTAGAAAATATTAGTGAAGTGTGAATTTTCACAACATTTCAGGATTTCGCAGGTTTTAGTAAGTGAATGATGACTATTTGGGATGCCAAAATAAATTTTATGTTAAAATATTTTTTTTTGTTAATTTTAATTCGAATGGCTAATACCATTATTTAGGTTTCTAAATATGTGCAGTTTTTTTTTTTATATATATAGCAAGGTTCATTAAGATTTTGAAAATTGCATAACCCCGCCCAGCCTGTCTCAATGTTTTCATACTTATATGTAACGTTTCCATGGTCATGATAAATAATATCTCTGTTTGAAAATATTAGGCCAAGTTATTTCTACTCTGCTGCTAGAATGTATTTTATACAAGTACTTTATGATGGCGGTCGGTCCTGTGGTGGCCATAGCTGATTTTTTTAAATATGTTGATTTTGATTTTGCGTTAATAAAACATGTTTACAATTTAATAAAAAGAGTTTTTTCAAATGTTTTTAAATAATATGTACATAATTTGGGTAATAATAAGCTTATATCTGACATCATTTTCGGGCCTTAAAATTTTTCGGACAAACTTTGGCCCGAGGGCCAAAAAGACATTCACATTATGATAATAATTATTCCCATTATAGTATTTTTTATTTAAAGTAAAAATATTTATTAAATGTACATTTTTTAATATTTTAATGCACAAAAAAATCGTTTTAAAGCAAACTATAAATAATATATTGCTCAATTTTAAATTTTTATTTTAAATAGATATATTTATTTAATGCTAAATATTTTTTATTTTAATGCACAAAGTATTAATATTAGTGCACATATCTATTTAAATAATTCCCAGTTAAATCATACCTAAATATATCATGAACGTTGCACCACGACAATGCACTACTTCACTCTTATGGTGCAGCAGGTTTTTTGGCTTCTTCACTCTCACTCCTCATCCTTCTTCGTCTCCTTTCTCATCCACCAAAAACGCGCGGAGTTTTCGTATTTTTTTCATTTTATTAAAACGTATACATCTTTCCGATAATTTATTTTCAATATTTTCTCGTAAAGCACGTCAACAAACAATGCAATTTAAGTTTTACAACTTCCATAAACTAAATTGCATTATAGTTTTCCCCCAAAACAAAATTGCATGCAAATTGTAAGACGCAATAAATTTCGAAGAATTCAATCAATATGCCATCCTAAACAAGACAAACTATACAACTATTGAAACAAATGTTCAATACTTTTTCTAAAAGGTGCGTAAATTGCACATTGAACCCCCCCCCCCCCTACCAATGGCGTACGTTATTTAAGACATATAAAATTCACCCTTGTTCCCTGAGGGATAGTTTTACACTTAGAAGGGAGGACCCTTAAAGGAATCAAGGGATGACTTAGAAATACCTTAGAGGTAAACCTCTACTGAGCAAACATTTAGGATTAACAGATGGGATTATGGGCTTATTGAAATAAATAGCTTTGGTCCTTGTTTAGCAATTTGTAGGATATGGTAATTTAAGTAAAAATTAGGTTTAAAAGGTAGAAGATTTCGATTCACTGAAATTACTATGTTTTGAAGAAGTCTTAGAGCCGAGAGTTCCAGTTCCTAATAAACTCCCTAATAGTTATTAGACACATAATATATTTATGAAGCTAATAAATTTATTGGTGATTTCCAAGTTACAAAATCCTTCTAATAGTTTATTAGCAACATAATTTTTTGGTTTTTGTATTGGTATTTCTTCTGAAGATAGTAACACGGTGCAAGAGGGATAGAGCTATACGTAAATTTGTAGAGCTAAAGTGAGATGAAATTTTGACACTGAATATTTTGACATTAAATATTTTGACAATAAATAGTTTGACTTTCCATTCAATGACATTACGTATATTTTTTGTGTTACTGTTAAAGTGACAATTAAACGGTGTTCAACAAATTTTATCACAGAAAAAGAGGACAATATAGATAGAAGTTAATAAAAATAGCATTTTTAATACAAAAGTGCCTGAAAATAAGAAGACAGCCATATTTTGCTTTATTTTACATTCCTTAAAGTCTGTTCCAAACGGTTAGGCGGAACTAGGTTTTGCAATCTAGTTACTTTCATCGTTTAAATCGTGCTTTTCAGCCGTTTTGTTTTAGCTTTGTAAATCATATTTACAATAAACATTTTTTGGTTAAGGTTAATATCATTTTAAAATGTCATTTTCTTTATATTTTGATAATTTGTGCATTCTTAATACAAATTTCCCATTTATTTATTTTTTTGTTATAAGCTGTTCACTTTTGTAAGAACAAACTAAATCTGGTTATTTTGGTTACTTTTATAGTGTATTACTGACTTTAAATGTCAATTAAAAATATTCTTTACGCTGTAAAACCAACTTTAGGTTGATAAGGTTATGATCATTGTAATTAAGATATAATTTTTCATTATGACATATGTCAAATGGATCGACATTTTAAAAAAGTGACATTTTTTAATACCAACATGACATACAGCTTCAAAGGTGCAAACTATTGAAAACAAAATTTTCTGTTAGTTTGTTCTTACAAAAGTGAACTGCTTATATTAAAATTTGTAAAAAAAAATAATTTAATTTTGACATGTCATTCGTTTCTATGGTTTCATTGTTGGAATTTTAAATTTTGACATTCCAACGTGAAAAATGAAATAACCCAAGCAAGGTCCCTCTTCTCGTGACAACTTAAAAGAACGAAATTCCCATTTAGTTCCGCCTAACCGTTTGGAACAGACTTTACAATATGAATTAAACTTATCAGCAATTTTCAGCCACACATCTTTATTATTCTGCCAATAATTGCGTTTGTCTTCTTATTTTCTATCATTTTTATATAAATAGTAATGCTTAAAGTATTGTTTGTAATGTGTTGTAATCGTAATTGAAATAAATACATATGTAAAAATAAAAGACAATGTTTATTTAAAAATATATATTTATATATTGTTCTTTATATATCACATTCACAATAAATGCCCAAAATATTCTAAAAATGGTTGTCCATAATTTATAAATTCATCGAAACAGATCGTTGATTTCGTCAAAATACAACTAAAATGTATATAAAACACTAAAATCACCATTATAGAAATGTTTAAAAACTACACTTTCGTATATTCTTTTAAAATTATACTGTTTTTCAATTAAAATGGAAATATTAACACATTTTGCGAACTTGTTTTTGGTTATATGTCACTTTATTAAGCAGTTCATGTTGCCTATAAGTTATTAGACAAATAAGCCTATTTATTAGCAACCTAATAACTATTTCAGGGTGGAACTCTTGGGAAAAAAATTATGTTGCTAATAAACTTATTGGACAGTTTATTAGCAATTGGAACTCTCGGCCCTAAGACATATAGGAATACTTTGTTCTAAAGAAGTCTCAGACTTGCAGAGTTGAGATTACTTTGTTTCACAGAAAATCTCACACTTACAAAGCTGAGATTACTCTGATTCAAAGAAATCTCACGATCGCAAAGATGAGATTAGTCTATTTCAAAGATGTCTCAGACTCATAAAGATGACATTTATCTGTTCCAAAAAAGGCTAAGGCTCACAGATCTGCGATTACTATTTGGAATAAGTCTCACATTCACACAGCTTACTCTGATTCAAAGTCTCAGTCTCACAAAGCTAAAATTATTCTACTAAATTGAATTGGAGCCTTTTTATCGGACATGAACTTTCAAGTAATACTGGGCGACTATCTTTCTGACCCTGAAGTCCTCAGTGGTGTACCACAAGGTTCAATACTTGGACCTCTTCTTTTTCTAATATCAGGTCTGGGAAAACGTTCATGGCGTTTTTGCCGATAGACGCCAATTGCAAATAACTCAGGAAACACAGATCGCAGCGACACCACTAAGCGCTCGTTGGAAAGATGACAGTTCGAGCGTTACTTTGAGTGTCTAAACATCAAAATTTGTGCAGTGAAATTTGTTTGCGTTTGACAATGGAAAAAAGTAATGAAAAATTGCTCTATATTTTGCAATATTATTACGACAAAGGGAAGAACGCTGCGCAGGCTTGTGAAAAAATTTGAGCTGTGTATGGTGAAGGTACTTTATCAAAATATGCTGCGCGGAAATGGTTCGCTCGCTTTCGTTCTGGTAATTTTAATGGGAAAGATGACTCACGCTCTGGTCGATCAGTGAAAAAACTGATGAAATTCTTAAAAAAGTCCAACAAGATAGGCATATCAGCAGTGTCGATAAAGTTACGGAGCTAGGCATTGACCACAAAACTGTTGTGAACCATTTACGGAAAGCTGGCTACAAAAAAAAGCTCGATATATGGGTTCCTCGTGAGTTGAGCGTGAAAAACATGATAGACCGAATTAACATCTGCGATGCGCTGCTGAGACGGATTGAAATCGAGCCATTTCTGAAATGAGTCATAACCGATGATGTACAATGGATCACGTACGACAATAGGAAGCGTAAAAGATCGTGGACAAGGGATGGTGAGCCGTCACAAGCGTTCGCGAAACGAGGATTGACGCCGAACAAGGTGATGCTGTGTGTGTGATGGGATTAGAAGTGAATCGTCCACCATGAGCTACTTCCAGTTGGTCAGACGATTGTTTCTCAACCCTGCTGTGGACAACTAGAGAGCTTACGCCAGGGAATTGAAAGAGAACGGCCCGAATTGAATAATAGGAAAGGTGTTGTCTTTCATCATGACAACGCAAGACCACACACTTCTTTGATGACCCGTCAAAAATTTCGAGAGCTTGGTTGGGAAATTTTGTTGCATTCTGACTATCACCTATTCCGATCTCTGCAGAATTCTCTCAATGGAATTAAGCTGGTTTCAAAAGAAGCCTGTGAAAACCACTTGATTCAGTTTTTCAACCAGAAACAACAGATGTTCTTCACCGATGGCATCATGGCTCTACCCGAAAAATGGCGAAACGTTGTCGATAATAATGGAGCATATTTGGTTTAAATAAATTCATTTTCACAGTGCAACAAAACCAGTTAAATTTTACTAATAAAATCGCCATGAACGTTTTCCCAGACCTGATGTATGTCGCCAATCTGAAATCCAAAATTTCTTCCTCATGCTCTTTTTATGCTGATGACACCAAATTATATAATGATCCTCTTACAAATGCAACAGTTTTTCAAAATGATCTGGATAATAAATAAGTAGATAATACCTTTAAATCCAGAAAAAATGGTTGTACTGCACACTGGGTCGAATAATCTACTAGTTCAGTACTAAATAAATGAATAACAAATTAAATGTGTTTCGGAACAAGACAGATCATAGCTGATTACACTGTTTTTAAAGTCGTCCCTTGTTCTGAATACCTTGTAATTTTATGACATAAACCAACAAATTATTATAAATAACAGTAATTTAAAAAATACAATCCCCTATTTCCGTAATTTTGTTTATGATCTTTAGTTCTTTTTCATCTTGTCAAGTATATCAGCCCTTGTCATATCTCCCTATTTTTGACGAGCAATAAACTAGCCCCGTCTGAAGGGGATAGTTGACAATATTACCCAATATTCGGAATGACAGTACTCATAGCCACTACGATAAAGTTTCAGATGAACGCAATAGCGATAAAGTTCTAAACAGATGTTGTCCAAGTTGGATAGTTCAGAAAATACGGTCGGAAATATTGGTTTGTGGTTTTGTTATAGGAATCGTGTTATGGTAAATATTTTGTTTTTATTAAAGATCAAAGCAATCAGTTTAGTTTTTGTTTTTAATGTATCAGATAAGAATAAATAATTTTAGTAAAGAAGTAACACATTGTTATTACAGAGATATATGTTTTTGATATTGAAATTGCAGTATTATTAACAGATCATTGCAGTCTATAATACTATTGCAAATTTTATATAATGTAACCATGTCCGACAATGTGCGACGATTCCTTAGTGACAACATATTTAGTTCAAGTAGAGCTGAATTGTAGTCAGTAAGGCGAGTTTTTTCTTTAAATAGAATGTATTTCACGGTTTTAATTAGTACTTTTTCTAATTTATTAATGTATTTATCATACATAGGATTCCATATGATGGAGCAGTAACTGAGAATGCTAGAAACATAGGCGTAATACAAGGTGTCTCAAAAGAAATTTTATATTTATTTAGCTTACTGCGTGAACGCAACGTATCCGAGGGGCGCGGGGGTTATGTCAATCGGTAGCCTGGCTCTTGGGAATTCAGTCGCTATGGAGCGTTTCTCGGGAGCAGACCGCGCGTTATGCGTGCGAGAGTTTTACAAAAACGGTGATTCGGCGACTGTAGCGCGTAGAAAATTCTGCAGTATTCG
The DNA here is from genome assembly GCA_963971575.1 of Liopterus haemorrhoidalis. Taxonomy (NCBI): domain Eukaryota; kingdom Metazoa; phylum Arthropoda; class Insecta; order Coleoptera; family Dytiscidae; genus Liopterus; species Liopterus haemorrhoidalis. Next base: position 6,624,190 of record OZ020626.1, on the reverse strand, counting down.
AGGTTTTCGCCACTTAAATGATGCGCCAAGCATTCCTCTCATTCGACATAGAGTTAAAAAGTTTGAAGAGACTGGTACAACGCTGGATAAATCAAAATCCGGGCGACCTAGGTCATCAAGAACGGTAGAAAACGTGGAGAATGTTAATCAGTCTGTTCGTGACAACCCGAACCTTTCAATTCGGAAGCGCGCAAGTGCTTTAAATGTGCATAGATCATCATTACATCGCATTATGCACAAAGACCTAAAGCTGCACCCCTACAAAATTCAATTGGTGCAAGAATTAAAGCCCCAAGATGCCAGTCAGAGGCTTAATTTCGTAAATCAGGTGATTGAGCGATTTTCAACGTTTACCAACATTTTGTTTTCGGATGAAGCTCATTTTCATCTTAATGGCCACGTAAATAAGCAGAACTGCCGCTACTGGAGTGCAACGAATCCAAAACGCAAATATCAGAAACCCCTACATTCGCCTAAAGTGACCGTATGGGCTGCGACGTCGGCGCGAGGAATTATCGGCCCTTACTTATTTGAAGACGAAAGGGGGCGTGCAGTTACAGTGAATTCAGAGCGTTATGTGGAGATGTTAGACAACTTCTTGGTACCTGAACTGCAAAACTTTCCTGGCTATAACCAAAGAACATGGTTCCAACAGGACGGAGCAACTTCACACACGTCCAATATGTCTCTGCCACGTGTTCGTGAAATTTTCTCAGGCAAATTGATCTCCCGGAGAGGTGACATAAATTGGCCTCCACGCAGTCCAGATTTAACCCCTATGGACTTTTTCCTATGGGGTTATCTTAAATCTAAAGTTTACGCCAATAAACCGACTTCACTGGCGCATTTGAAAGAAAATATCCGTCACGAAATGGCAGCCATCCCTGAGTCCACCTGCCGAGACGTCATAAGTAATTTTACTGTTCGATTAAATGAGTGCCGAGAACGCGAGGGTCTACATTTAGACGATATTATGTTTAAGAAATAAATCCCCAAAAAGTGTATTTTAATAATTAATAAACATTTTTTCTATATACGGCTTACTTTTTTTTTAATCGATCCACTAAATATAAAATTTCTTTTGAGACACCTTGTATAAGGTCTTGATAGGCTGCGCAGATCGGAAGTCTTTAGTTGTGCGGTTAATAAATCCAAGCATTCGCAATGATTTCGTATAAATATACTCGAAGTGCGGTTCAAAAGTCAGTTTTGTATCAAATATTACACCTAAATCTTTGATTTGAGAAGCTCTAGTTAGTGATGTGTTGTTGATGTAATATTCATTTAAGATAATATTTCTGTTACGGGTAAATGTTATGATATGGCATTTGTCACAGTTAAGCTGAAGTTTATTATCTTGACAATAATTGGTGAAGCTAGACAAGTCAGACTGAAGGAGAGTAGCGTCTGCTGGGGTTCTGATACTTCTGAAAATTCTTAAATCGTCGGCAAAAAGCAGAAAACTACTATATTTAAATAATTTTTTAACGTCGTTTATAAAAAGCAAAAATAGCAAAGATAGCAAAGGTATATTTCTTATTAATTTAATGAAGGCTTAGATACGAAACAAATGTAGAAAAAATTGCTGAAAATTTTTATTTAAAATTTTATTGTAAGAGAATTTTTGCAAATTATTTAATTATTAAAAAAAAAAAAAATGAAATGGAAGTTCAGTACTCAAATAAAGAATAAAAATATTTTTTTTTGTCATAAAAATATTGTCAGACATCCAGCATTCCGTTGGCTACTTACACTTATTAAATACCTACAAAACCCTGAAATCTTTGCATCTTGTAGCCCTCGTTATTTGTTTTAGCTACAAAATCCTAGTTTTCAATTGCGCCTTTAGCTATATGTCTACCCCATCACTTTTATGTTATGATTGTTGCGTATAATCAGGCGCATAAAATTCCATTTCAATTTGTAGGGGAGCAATTTATATTTTGTGCCTAAATATTGACTTCGCAATTCAACCCAAACGCCGGGTTTACATTGGTAGAGTATAAGAGCTAGTAACTAGCGCAAGTAACTAGAAACTAGTTACTATCCCTGTGTAAACAGTTGACAATGTGACTAGTAAGAGTACTAGCTTCTAGTAGTTGGGCTAGGATAGTAGCTAGCTCGTCGACGTATTTACTAGCTACTATCTTTTCCCCCACTACGCAAAATTGATTCATTTCAAATTGGCGGCAAGCGATAAACCGTCATAACAAATAGAAAAAAACCCATATCAGGTAAGTTATAATTTATTTACATAAATTGCGTAACATTGATTTATTAATTGATGATTTCTGAAATCATCTGTGAAATAGCTGCCTTTGATACACGAAAAAGATGTGTAGACTACGATAACTATTTCCTGTGGCTAGGAAATAAAGCGTTTTTTCCAATTTTATTCTTACTGGGATCGCATCCCTCATTGGTGTATCAGTTCGTTGTATTAATGGACTAACTAAATTTAATAGCCTATTAAAATTATCTGGTGTCATTCTTAAACACAGTCTGTACTTTTTTTGATCTTCCACAGTTAATTCAGGAAATAGAAAGGCTGATGCGCCATGGGTAGTTCTTCTATCAATCAATTTTTTAACCCATTTTCGTTTAGGCTTATATTCTGTACCAATTTCTCTAATAAGACAATCAGTTATTTCCTCCACAAGAAATGATGTAATACAAAATGCCATTTTTTAATGGCATCACGCCGGCGACGATGTATATTCATATTCATAAACTATTTTTTGCAAAAAGATAATTACACAACAAAATCACAGTGAAGATGTCAAATGTGTTTTGACACTTACTATCCAGAAAATAAGATAGAATGCCAATTGTGTACGAACACCTACTATCCCGAAAATAAGATAGTAGAGTAAAGCGCGTAGTACTTGCGCTAGTTACTAACTCTTTTACTTTACCAATGTAAACCCGGCAAAATAGACTCTAAAAATCTATCTCTAAAGCTGTTTTCACAGCTCTAAAATTAGTCGACTTTAGGCTATGACTTGTGCACTGTTGATAGTCACTAATAAGTTTGTCATATGGTAACGCAAGCGACTGTTCAAAGCTATAAATTTGTGTAAGAGGTGTAGCTTTCATGTAATATTTCCTAATGCACTATCTCAATTGTCCTGAGTGCTGAATGTCAAACCCTAGACTACATCAGCCCTAGTGCAACTTAGTCCTCAAGTAAGGTTTCATAAAACACTAATCTTCTGCCCAAGGGTGCTAAATTGCATTCCCCACCCCATTTTTGCACTCGAGCATGCTGTACTTTTCATGTAAGGTTTAGTAAAACCACCTGAGGTGTTTTCAGAGGTTGTAAATCTTAGTAATGGGCAGAAAAAAACGTAAAATTGATATAAAATTGAAATAAATTTCAGCGAGGGTTAGTGATAAGTGAAATCGTTTCGATTTATATCGTTTGAAATATGAAACAACTCTTATATCAAAGTGAAAATATTTTCAAGATGTTTTGAAAGTTTTATTTCCTTAAATTATTTTAAAACTGAACTTTAAAGACTGTCAATTGAAAATTTTATCTTTCTTTAAACCAGGATGTAGTATTAAGTTGCATACAGAGCTCTTAAATTAGTTGACTATGCGCTGTGCGTAGTAAGTGGATGAATTTAATAGATAGTTTTAACGTTTAATGACAGCGTTCACAGCTAAGAAAATTAATACGTTTTGCAAACCGCTCGACTTGTGGACGATATCCAGTCTAGAGATGAGAATTTCGGCTCAGTTTGAGGAGCCAGATCAGTGGAGGTCGTTCAGTTTGCTGAGCCAGCTCATTGATCCGACTCAGTAATCCGGCTCATTGATCCGACACAGTTATCCGGCTCAGTGAGCCGGCTAATTACACGTGTCCTCGAGAAACAAATCGGTCAGTTGTCAGTTTTCCCACCGTTCAACACGGTTGTTGGTTTGCAATATGTAGGGTAGAAGACGTAAATTATGACTTATTGACAAATTCTCTCTCTCTCTCTCTCTCTCTCTCTCTCTCTCTCTCTCTCTCTCTCTCTCTCTCTCTCTCTCTCTCTGTCTTCCTCATTATCTTGTTATAAAGAAATAATGAAGTTAAATAAATAAAAATCTATAGAAAGTGAATTATCTAACATTTTTGCCGGGTTAATAGTAAACAAACAATTCACTTTATGTAGCTACTGTATTTTAAACCAGATGTGATTAACAAAAAAATGTTTTATTGCCCTTATAAATCGGACATCTGGGATTTGGGCAATTTTTTTAATATTTTTGCATAGTATAGTTGTAAGAAAGTACAGACTAAAGCCTGGTTTATAACAGATGTTATGTTATGGAACATAAGCATCAAAATAACACTACTCTCTTTGTTCTGTTTATTTCAAACAGATGTTTTGTCAAATCAATTGTTCAATGCATATATGTCTATGTTATGGAGTTGTTATAAACTAGGCTTAAGCCTATTAGTTTCAAATAGACTGTCCTATAAATTAAAGACAAAATACACTTTTTTTTTTTTTAATTGGTTTATTTAGAGATGCTCCAACAACTTGGTTATTAGCACCTCGGAACATAAGTTTACATTGTTTTACATTTGGTATGTATTGGTTTAGTTAAATTTACAAGTTTTACATTAATTTTATTACATTTGTTGATATGTGTATATTATATTATTGTATATATGCTAGATTTTAAAATACACTTTATGATAATACATTACAAGCCGAGTTCTCGCGAAGTTCAACATGATATCGATCCAGATCCGGATCACTTCGGTCACTGCTCACAATCGCCCGATCAATCGTATACTTGAAACTATGAAAGGAATCATGAGCCGGCTCATTTCAATTTGGTGAACCGTGTCACTGCGGTCAGTGTACTGAGCCGGCTCGTTCATCAACCCATCTCTAATTCTGTCCAAACTAGACAAAAATGTTACACGGTGTATTACATTACGCGGTGCATTACATGATCGTTAATCTGGACACAGCGTTAAAGGCAGTCAACGCACAAATGATAGTTGCGTCTTGTCATATTGTGATATTGAGCAATTTTTTTATCTTTTTAGGGTTTTGTAGGTATGACCAAAAAACCCTTATACCGTCATTTTGTCGTCTGTCTGTCTGTCTGTCTGTCTGTCTGTCTGTCTGTCTGTCTGTCTGTCTGTCTGTCTGTGTCTGTTTGGTAAAAATTTTAGCCAAACGGCTAAACCTACAGAGTTGAAATTTGGCATGCTTATACAACTCTTTGACCCGTACATAGGAAAAATACTAAAACATCTAAAAAACATAGCCCCCGAAAAATATAAACAAATATATGCTCATACAAAAAAAATATATTTTTTTACAATTCTGTGTAGCGTATCAAATGAAAGCCCTTGGTACGTGGATTAACGATCAAAATTTTATTTTTGCAAAATAAATTATTTTGAGGCAATTTTAGCCAAAATTGTTCAAAAAAACTTTGCCCCATACCCTGTAGCCCAGATGGTTTAAACTAAAAATCTGAAAAAATTCTAAGTAATGTACATTGGTGTGAACCGGAATAGTACAACAGGAATTTTTGTATCAGATTATGTTTTCGGAAAATAACGCATTTTTTCAATCCGCTATTTAACATAGTGAACGAGTGAACCTACGTAGTACAGTGGTAACGTTGTCGCTTCGTGAGTTGAAACTACTGTAAGAAACTACGAATCCCGTCAATTTTTATTTTTTCTGTTTTTTTTTTGCATTTTTATTTTGTTTAAATTATTTTGTCAAAATTCTAATTATATTTTGGCAAATGCTGCATTTAATTTTTAAAAGCGTAATTTAATAACCAGTGGGAAGTGTTGAAATTATAATTTAATTCTATGTTTGAAAGTATACGAAATCAGAGGGGCGGAGTTTATGACTTAAACAACCAATGTAAGTCATAGGCGCAATTTTCAAAATATTAATGAACCTTGCTATATAAAAAAATACTGCAAATATTTGGAAACCCAACTAATGGTATTATGCATTCGAATTAAAATTAATAAAAAAATATTTTAACATAAAATTTGTTTTGGCGTTCCAAATAATCATCATTCACTTACTAAATACCTGCGAAACCCTGAAACGTGTGAAAATTTACACCTCACATAATTTTTTTTTTCTCAAACCATGTATTTTAAAATGTAGCAAATTCTCTATCGTCTTCTATCTAAGTGAAATGGAATAAAAGTTTAGAATTTGCAATTATTTTCCAATTAAAGAGGAGATTAAGTACCGTACTAATTAATTTTTAACGACTCTGCAATGAATTTAAATTTTAGTTACTGATTAACGATTTTCTAGCAACCCTTAAATTACTCTATAACCAAGTGATTAATTATTATCTAAAGAAGGAGCAAGAATTTAGAGGAAATATCCTTAGAAACATTGTATTATGTTGAGTCCGAGACTAAAGCACAAATTTAAAACAAATTTCGAAAATCGTGAAACGAAAAAGAATTCCTTTAGTTGCAGATATAATTTTGTTATTAAAATTTAGTAAGAAATCACCATCTCGCTGATGGGGGGCTCCTAAAATGTCACATAAATGTATTTATTTCTTCGTAGTTGGTTTGAAAAATCATAGATGTCACTACATTCACTGCATTCATTTCAAGAAAGTTGTGTAGACAGATATGTTTCAGAAGTATATGGCATTTATTTTGGGCTTCGACGAAAAATTATAATGTTATTGATCTACCAGGCCTACAAGTATCAAATGCGGATTTTTTTCAAACTTGCCGCACAAACAGAGTGTATAGTTCAAAGTTTCAACACATATGGCGTTTTGTTAAGTTATCATTAAGTGTCAAATACGTATAGATTATAATTTGAAAAGTGATCATATAGTTTTGTTTTACTGTGTTAAAAATGTCAAATTTTGTGCCAAATAAAGAGCATTCGCGGACAGTACTACTGTTTTGTTTTCATTTGAAAAAAACTGCTGCTGAATCATACCGACTGCTTCGAGAAGCTTATGGTGAATATGCTCCATCGCAAGATACGTGTGAACGATGGTTTCAGTGTTTCAAAAGTGGTGACTTTGATCTTACGCACAAATAACATGGAAAACCTCCAAAAAAATATGAAGATACAAAATTGGAAACATTGCTACAGGAAGACGATAGTCACAAAAACAACTAGCAGAGCAGTCAGGCGTTAGTCAACAAGCTGTTTCCAATCGCCTACGAGAGATGGGTAAGATCCAGAAAGTCGGCAGATGGGTTCCACATGCATTGAATGAGAGGCAGATGGAAAAACGCAAAAACACTTGTGAAATTTTGCTTGCACGATACAAAAGAAAGTCTTTTTTGCATCGTATTATTACTGGCGATGAAAAATGGATTTATTTTGAAAATCCCAAACGCAAAAAATGGGATTACCCATGGGTGAACCCAGGCTCACCATCAACATCAACTGCAAAACCGAATCGCTTTGGCAAAAAGACAATGCTCTGTACTTGGTGGGACCAAAAGGGTGTGGTCTATTATGAATTGTTAAAACCTGGTGAAACAGTTAATACCCAACGCTACCAACAACAACTGATCGAATTGAACCTTCCCTGCTCATAAAACGACCAGAATACGAAAGAAGACAGCACAAGGTAATCTTTCTTCACAATAACGCTCCATCACATAAGGCAAAAGCAGTTTGCAACACATTGGAGGCACTCAAGTGGGAAGTGCTACCCCATGCCGCTTACTCACCAGACTTGGCCCCTTCAGATTACCACTTGTTCGCATCGAAAGAATGGCTAGATGAATGGTTTGCGGGGAAAGGGGAAGAGTTCTACTGGCGAGGTATTCACAAATTGCCTGAAAGATGGGAAAATTTATAACTTCTAATGGAGCATACTTTGAATAAATAAACTTTTACTGTTCTTTTGAGTTTAATGTGTTTTATTTTTTTTTTAAAAATCCGCATTTCATTCTTGTAGACCTGATATAATAACTTAAAGTTTAAAACTGTCTATTAAATTTATCCACAACGCACAGCGTATAATCAACTAATTTTGGAGCTGTGAACGCAGGTTCAGCTAAAAGTCAACAAACATTTTATACATTTTTAAAATGTACCTGGAATTTTCAGACGGTGCAATATCAAATCTATCTCTCTTATCATTCCAGACATAAGACAGACATTTCCCGCAGGAGGTCTAAAACCTATTCATCTGATCTAGGGAGTGTTCCCAGATATCCCTTAGGAAAAGTGGGAGAGCTTCCGACCTTAGCAGTTCATTCAAAAATAATATACAGAATATTGTTTTCAACATCCAGAAAAAATGTTTTTATTTGTGGGATGTAACAGATAATCAGACCAATTTTGTAACTCAGTTACTATGATCATAGTTACTAAATTTGACACTATGAGCAAGGTCAATTACTATCATAGTAACTTTGGGGTACTATAATATTTAGTAACATGTTACTATAAAAGTTCCTATCATAGTAACTACCAAATGCTGGTGTTTATATGTAAACTTAGTTCTTCTGAAGATAAAAATGGCGGACATTTGATTTTAAGTGTAATTTTTAGATATAATAGAAAATGAAGAAGATTAGTAAAGAAAATTATATAAATTATATATATATAATTTATATAATTTTCTTTACTAATCTTCTTCACCCGCCTGCGCCACTGGTTCTATTGTTGAGAATTTGTCTTTGCATTCCGTTTTTTACAGTTTTACGTTTATTACATTTCTTTACTCATTTGGTTTTTATTTTTATATTTTATAAATGTATATACCATAATATATATTATATAACAACAAAATAATGTAAGGAATACAATATTTTGACATTTTTAACCTCAACTGTCTTCTGTATGCCACCAATGCGCATGCGTGTTGCGCTTCTGTAATTAACTTCATTCTTTTCTCAGTAACTGTCACTAAGATATAACTTTCATAGCGACGTCACTACAGTTGGATATTACAGAAGACGAAAAATGTTAAAGTTGAAATGTTAAAGAAAATAACACATTTTTTGTGTTTTTTGTTTGACGATATACAAAAGTTATTAACACACTATACTAGAAGGCGTATCCTGGTATAATAGTTAGCTTGCTCGCTTGCTACGCAGCAAACTTAGTTTTCTCCCGGGCAAAGGAGACAATTTTATTTTGTTTTTTTCCATTTTTATTTTGTTTAAATTGTTTTGTCAAAATTCTAGGTACCTATATTTTTGCAAATGTTGCATTTAATTTTTAAGAACATAAATTTAAAATCCAGCTGGAATTGTTGGAATTCCATTGGTTGTTGCATTGGTTAAAATTTTGAAAATTTTAATGAAAAAATACTACACATACAGTCTGTTCCAAACGGTTAATCGGAACTAAAAGGGAATTTAGTTCTTTTAGGTTGTCACGAGAAGGGACCTTGCTTGGGTTATTTCATTTTTCACGTTGGGATGTCAAAATTTAAAATTCCAACAATGAAACCATGGAAACGAATGACATATGTCAAAATTAAATATTTTTTTAGATATTTTAATGACAAAAAAATAAATAAATGGGAAATTTGTATTCAGAATGACACAAAAAATCTAAATATAAAGAAAATGACATTTTAAAATGATATTAACCTTAACCAAAAAATGTTTATTGTAAGTATGATTTACAAAGTTTAAACAAAACAGCCGAAAGGCACGATTTAAACGATGAAAGTAACTAGATTGCAAAATCTAGTTCCGCTTAACCGTTTGGAACAGACTGTATAAGCAGTTTATTTTTGTAAGAACAAACTAAAAGGGAATTTTGTTTTCAATAGTTTGCACCTTTGAAGCTGTATGTCATGTTGGTATTAAAAAAATTTCACTTTTTTAAAATGTGGATCCATTTGACATATGTCATAATGAAAAATGATATCTGAATTATAATGATCATAACCCTATCAACCTAAAGTCGGTTTTACAGCGTAAGGAATGTTTTTAATTGACATTTAAAGTCAGTAACACACAATAAAAGTAACCAAAATAACCAGATCTAGTTTGTTCTTACAAAAGTGAACTGCTTATATTTAGAAACCTAAATAATGGTATTAGGTATTCGAATTAAAATTAACAAAAAAATATTTTAAATTTGTTTTTAAAGCTCTTAGATTAACAGACGATAAATTATTTTAAAAATATCGTTTATTTTGCCGTGATTACTACAAAGCAATATTTGTCCTACACACTCAGCATGCCGCCTTCACTTATTATATACCTGCAAAACCCTGCAATGTGTGAAAATTCACCCTTCACATCATTTTTTTAATAAATCACCCCATTATTTTACGCACAAAAATGTGTGTTCTAAAACCTATGGACCGTACAGAAAAATTACATTGTTTAGTAACTAAAAACTCTGACAAGTTAGATATTATTTATTATCTAACTGAAACAGATCTTCCCTTTCTATGTACGTACTAAAATATTTTATAGCTGTCATATGCAGATCTAAAAAAAACTTTTGTTACCATCTGAAATCATTTTCAGGCCATTAAACTAAGCTTTTTTCAGTCTGTGTTTTCATAAAACTGAATTTTTGTGAAATAGCTATACATATATTTAAGTAGATGCACCCTCAGTATAACTAAAACCACAAAAATATCAATCTTTAGAGAATACTTTTCGTTACTCGAAACTTTTGCGTATTTTATTGATTCTCTATATATTGCTAGCTTTATAAACTAATAATACTACAATGAATACATAGATTTAAGGGGAATTTTGAACAGTGGTACTTGGAGAATTCTAATAAAGGGTAGAATAAGGGTGACTTCATGCATTTTTACTACCCTTCAAAATATAAACCAAAATCCTTCATTTTTTAAGCTGTTTTGACTTTTACAGCCTTTGTATATCATTGTAATGTTCAAGATTAATAAAAAAATTGGAATGGGATGGGCAGCTTTTGGAATTCTAGGGTAGTAAAAAGGTTTGATCAATTCAAGTTTTTTTACCGACCGCCAACATATACAGGGTGTTTGTTTGAAACGGGGCACCCCGAAAATCTCATTTATTTGTAAAGATACAAAAAATCTTCAGAACAAAAGTTAAACTAGACAAAAAGGCCCATCTAAAGGTTACTATAAGAATTCTGAGGCACTTCCGGTTTCACCGGAAATGATGTTCTAGCATAGGGAATCGATAGTTTTATATTTTTTCCTAAAAGTACATTAAATTAGATTTACAATGACACCAAAAAGTCATATTTTTATGTTAACCATTTCACAATGGCGACCATTTATTTACAAAATAATAATCAACATAAGTTTTACAAAGTTGAACGTAGCAAGCTTTGAAAACAATAAAAAAAGAAACAAAATATCTCTAAAATAAACTGTTATAACTAGTTATTAAAGACTAATGGCCAATAAAATAATAAATAAATAACTAGTTATTATAGATATTAGATATTTTGTTTCTTTTTTTATTGTTTTCAAAGCTTGCTACGTTCAACTTTGTAAAACTTATGTTGATTATTATTTTGTAAATAAATGGTCGCCATTTTGAAATGGTTAACATAAAAATATGATTTTTTGGTGTCATTGTAAAGCTAATTTAATGTACTTTGAGTGGAACCCTAGGGTTCCATGGAACACAGTTTGAATACCGCTGGTCTAGTCTAGGGATGGGAAAAAAACATCGATGTATCGAAAACATCGATGTTTGTTTTAAAAACATCGATGTTTGTTTTAAAAACATCGATGTTTTTACCATCGATGGTCAGCTGGCGATAGTATCGATAAAACATCGATGTCTACAACCGATGTCGATGTTTAAACTTTGAAATTCAGAAACTACCGATAGAGGCGCTGGAATCTTAAAAAAATTATTTTTATTAAAATTAGTACACAAAATATAAGCGCCATCTATTGTGATATAACAATACTAATAGTGTTAGTTCTTATTCTTCTTAGCAGTTAGCAGAATACGAAAAAATAAGAAGAAACTTCTAATTTTTGCAAACAATGCGAACAACCAACGACGCCAACACACTTTTTCTTTTTCAGTCTTGTTGACACTTTCCCAGTTGTTATTCCTCCAATCCCTGGAGTTTTGTAAGTTGTCATTAGCTATTTTTTTATATATTGAAGTTGGCTTTTCCTGAACAAAATGATCAAAAGCTTCAATTAATCGGTAAAAGTAACTAGAATTGAAAATCTAGTTCCGCCTAAACCAAAGGAACAGACTTTATTTCAACTTAAAAATGTATAACAATAATTGTATATGACATTGTTATTTTTATGTTAAATAATATAAAATTAACATTAAGATTACTATATTTGTTTTGTAATAAAATCCAATATTTCATTTTAGAAATGTAAAAATAGTAAGGTCTGTTCCTTTGGTTTAGGCGGAACTAGATTGTGAATTTTAGTTACTTTTACCGATTCATTGAAGCTTTTGATCATTTTGTTCAGGAAAAGTTAACTACAATATATAAAAAAATATCTAATGACAAATTACAAAAATGAAAATTGCGGTTAGTTCCGCCTAATCGTTTGGAATAACCTGTAGGTACAAATTAGGATTATTATATTGGGTATAATAATATTAATGTGCAATTAATTACTATTAAAAGGAATATTTCTATTTCAAAATCTAATAAATGCTTTTTGTGTATTATGTGTTACTTTTTTCGTATTTTATCTTTACATTATTAAATAAAACCTATATAATATAAATAAATAGCTTTTTTTAATATTTAAAAACATCTATGTTTCCGATACATCGATGTTTTTCCTTCGATGTTTTTTCAACATCGATAGTAAGGCGCCGATGTTAACATCGATGTTAAACATCGATGTTTTGCCTTCGATGTACAACCCTAGTCTAGTCTATTAATTCAAGAGCTCTGAACTAAAAACAGCGAAATTCATTAAAAAATATAAATCTCCAAACAAAAATATGTTTCTGTACTCTTAATATAATCTTCTGTTTGTTTAAAAGATTAACCTTTTTACTAATTTAAACAAAATACCAAAAAACTAATAAAATACGAGATTAAAATCCTGATGAAGCCATGATGTACGCCATTTTTAAACCATTTATTTTAAATCTTCAGTTGATTTGAAGTAATCAGCCATGCTCTGATAACCTCCTAACAGGGTATACTAACCGGGCGAGCTGATACGTAGCGAGGGTTGCCTACTTACAGCGTAAGGCTGCCTCTGGCTTATAAGTGTAGTTATTGCACCTTCTTGGTTTAGGGTGCGCTAATTGGGTGTTATGACTTGAATATTGAAATAACTGATTTTGGAAAGAAGTCGAATGAATATTTCAACAAAGTTTAGCTAAATGGAGACGCAGGAATATGTGCATTGTGCAAGATTCTATTTTTGTGACCCTTAAGCCGCATTCAGAGCTCTTAAATCAATAGCTTATAGACTGTAGCTTGTACTCTGTTGATTATCACTTACGTACCATATGGTAAGACGTGAAACTGTTCAGACCCCTAAATTCAATGCGTTTGTTCGTTTTGGATTGTGGATAATTTTCTAAACCTATAGCTTGTGAGTTGTTTTAATGAGGCAGACATATAAACACATTGGTTATCGTAGTCTATCAGTGACACCGTAGTTATTGTATGCCTTTTCATAACCTAACAAAATGTCATCATTAACAAATCTTGCTCAAAATTACAAAGACAGACAATTCATATGATCAATTTAGGTAATTAGGTTAAGTTTAGTTAGTTAAAATCTAGAACAGCAGAGTTATAAAAACGATAATACATAGAAAACATTTTACGAAGCCATGTAGTTGGTTTAAAGACATACATATGTCGGACTATTCGTAACCCAATAATTTATAACTGTTGTAACCGGTACGTAGAACGTTGCTGCCGTTAAAACAATGTATAAAAACATAACGCACAACGTGACAACGAAAAGTCTACAACGTGTTAATTTAAAGAGCTCTGAATGCGGCTATATTTTTTAAAAACAGAGTATTTGTTTTTTAATACACTTTACTCCCGAGATGCATACAAAAATTTTCTCACGACGATCAGTAACAATTTATTTAAATCAATTTGAAATTTGATTTCATATAATTTTCAAGAAAATCAATAGACCTATAGGTCATTTCTTTGCTTTAAGCTTGTTTTGCTGTACTTGAGCTTGTCAATGATAACGTGATGAACTGTGCCAACACTTACTGCAACTTTTTACCGACCGCCAACATATATAAGGGAGGTATTGTGATCATACCGATTTTGACGTTTCGAGATTTCGATGGATCTCCACGAATTGAGGTCCCTACATAACGTTTTGACTATTTTTAACATGATGTCTGTCGGTCTGTCTGTCCGTCCGTCTGTCTGTCTGTCTGTTCGTCCGTCCGTCTGTCTGTCTGTCTGTGTACACGTGCAGAGCAAATTCGGCTAAAAGGATTTTTATGAAACTTCATATTTAAGCTTCTGCCATCAATGGCACGAGTTGATCAACTTTTGGTAAAAAACGGTTGACTAAAAATGGGAGTTTACTCGTGTCGATTTTAAGATTTTTGTGAATATTTCACAACAGAAAAATATTTTGAAAAAAATTATTGAACTAAAGTTGCTATAAAAGCAATAACTAATAACTTTTATTTGAGACGTTTTTTGATAAAACGAGAAATATCGAATAATTTCTGTAAAATTTTTCGAAATTTTTTCCAAGTCTCAATTTTTTCATACTTATATGTAACGTTTCCATTGTCATGATAAATAATATCTCTATTAGAAAATATTAGGCCAAGTTATTTCTACTCTGCTGCTAGAATGTATTTTATATAAGTACTTTACGATAGCGGTCGGTCCTGTGGTGGCCACAGCTGATTTTTTTGCTATATCTTCAACAGTAATACGTCGGTCTTCACGAATAATGTCGTCAATGCGGGTTTCAAGCGAAGGAGTTGACATTTCAACTGACCGGCCAGGACGTTACTCGTCAATCACTGAGGTTCGACCATTTTTGAACAGTTCTACCCACTTATAATAATTTCCGCGATTCATACAATTTTCACCATACTGTAAAATCATTTTAACCGGGTTTTCACCTTCAGAAAGCAAAAACCGGATCACTGAACGTTGTTCAACTAATGTGGAAACTTCAAGCGAACACGCCATCGTTAAATGCAATTTTGAGAAAAACAAAACAATTTTTATCCGTCAGGTGTTCTCAGCTTATCCCAGTGATGCCAACTTAAGGTCATGAAAGTACCAAACTCCTCCTACAAACCGCTTTTTTCTACATCAGTTTGTGTCTTTAATTATTGAATGTCGTTCGTATATTGATGCCTAAATCTCCTGACTGGAGCATAGGGCCTTAATAAATATTCGCTATCTGGGTCTATTCTGTGCGAGATGTTTCATTTGTACCAAGTTTTCACATATTCTCTCAGTTCCTGCTGAATTGTTCTTCTGCAGTTGGTTTGAGATCTGGCCCTTTTAAGACTGTCTTGTGGGTTCCAATTGAAAGCCATCCTAGATATATCATATCGGATATTTCCTAAGAGCATGGCCTATCCATTTCCTAATATTTTCTCCCTTGTCCTGGCCCTACCTATAGGGTTGTAAAGTCATGATGATGGAGTAATTTTCAAAGCATAATTATTATTAATCAATAATTAAACAATTGAAGTTTAATCTGTTTGATTTAATTAAAAACTATTGAAGTAATTCACAATTGACATCTTGTCCTGTACAATTAGAAGAGTAACATGCACAAATGAAGCGGTATGCTTTCTGTTAGCTTTGTCTCAGCCGCCTACTAGTTACAAAGGCTATTACTTCATTTCCTACAACCATTGAAGACAATTAAATGCTCTAATTGCTTTATATTGTTTTAAAATACAACTACCATTTCATTTCATTTACCGTTTTAATCAAATAATATTTGTATTCCAAATTATAACAAAGTTATTGTTACTCTCTGTCTTGAACACTGTTAGTTGTGGCTTATAGCCTTACGCGCAACTTTTGTTCTGGATCAGGTCATCCAAGAACGGCGATACAGTGGCGTAATTACTGCCAAGGCTGACCGGGCATATTGTCACAAAGGTAATCCTACGTCCTACGTTCATATGCGTTAAACTTTAAACGTTAGCATATGCATATGCTGCATTTTCGTAATAAGGTAATACCAGATCTACAAGTATGAAATGCGGATTAATAAAACACATTAAACTCAAAAGAACAGTAAAAGTTTATTTATTCAAAGTATGCTCCATTAGAAGTTATACATTTTTCCCATCTTTCAGGCAATTTGTGAATACCTCGCCAGTAGAACTCTTCCCCTTTCCCCGCAACCATTCATCTAGCCATTCTTTCACATTTTCATATGAACAAAAGTGCTGCTCGGCAAGTGCGTGACCCATCGATGCGAACAAGTGGTAATCTGAAGGGGCCAAGTCTGGTGAGTAAGCGGCATGGGGTATCACTTCCCACTTGAGTGCCTCCAATGTGTTGCAAACTGCTTTTGCCTTATGTGATGGAGCGTTATCGTGAAGAAAGATTACCTTATGCTGTCTTCTTTCGTATTCTGGTCGTTTTATGAGCAGCGAATGGTTCAATTCGATCAGTTGTTGTTGGTAGCGTTGGGTATTAACTGTTTCACCAGGTTTTAACAATTCATAATAGACCACACCTTTTTGGTCCCACCAAGTACAGAGCATTGTCTTTTTGCCAAAGCGCTTTTATGTACATTTTTTATGTAAATAATTAATATTTCGTTTATTTTCTGTAAACTTTCTACAAATAAAATAAATGTATTTAGTAGCGCATTAAATGTATTTGTTTTTTTGCAAAAAATGAACCAACAATTATATTATTAGTGGTTCGCGTTAGAAAATTATATATTATACTGGTCCGCGGTTCGTTTTTGGTTGAGAAACACTGGTCTATAGCATATTCAGCGTTGCAGTGGGAACCAGGGAGGAAAAGAAAACGGGAAAGACCTAAGCTAACATGGATGCAAGAAATAGAAGAAGATCTGAAAAGGGCCGGCATTACGAGATGCAGAAATAAATATAGAAACAGACAACTTTGGAGAGAGATCACAAAGAAGATTTAATGCGAGATATAGGAATTGATCCATCCTAAAAAAGGATTTAGAAAGCCCAAAAGGCGGCGTAACCCCGTAGGGATGTTTAGCTATTTACTATTATTATTACAAGGTGTCTCAAAAGAAATTTTATATTTAGTGGATCGATTAAAAAAAAGTAAGCCGTATATAGAAAAAATGTTTATTAATTATTAAAATACACTTGTTGGGGATTTATTTCTTAAAAATAATATCGTCTGAATGTAGACCCTCGCGTTCTCGGTACTCATTTAATCGAACAGTAAAATTACTTATGACGTCTCGGCAGGTGGACTCAGGGATGACTGCCATTTCGTGACGGATATTGCGTTTCTGATGTTTGCGTTTCGGATTCGTTGCACTCCAGTAGCGGCAGTTCTGCTTATTTACGTGGCCATTAAGATGAAAATGAGCTTCATCCGAAAACAAAATGTTGGTAAACGTTGAAAATCGCTCAATCACCTGATTTACGAAATTAAGCCTCTGACTGGCATCTTGGGGCTTTAATTCTTGCACCAATTGAATTTTGTAGGGGTGCAGCTTTAGGTCTTTGTGCATAATGCGATGTAATGATGATCTATGCACATTTAAAGTACTTGCGCGCTTCCGAATTGAAAGGTTCGGGTCGTCACGAACAGACTGATTAACATTCTCCACGTTTTCTACCGTTCTTGATGACCTAGGTCGCCCGGATTTTGATTTATCCGGCGTTGTGCCAGTCTCTTCAAACTTTTTAACCCAATGTCGAATGAGAGGAATGCTTGGCGCATCATTTAAGTGGCGAAAACCTCGAATACTGCAGAATTTTCTACGCGCTACAGTCGCCGAATCACCGTTTTTGTAAAACTCTCGCACGCATAACGCGCGGTCTGCTCCCGAGAAACGCTCCATAGCGACCGAATTCCCAAGAGCCAGGCTACCGATTGACATAACCCCCGCGCCCCTCGGATACGTTGCGTTCACGCAATAAGCTAAATAAATATAAAATTTCTTTTGAGACACCTTGTATATAAACCCCAATTATTATTTCTTTTCAAAATCCTGTTCCAACATGACATTTTCCAATTTAATTCTATCCTCCATTTGAAGTAAATTAAATTATGGAATAATAATCAATTAATCGGTAATGTGTTTGTAATAGATTTAGGGTTTATTTTTTAAATGTGTTGATACACTTTGAAGTCTATCAGCTAATTGAAAACGTAAATGTTTGCGGAACTGTTTAAAAATAGGAACATTTTAAAATGTTTACTTCCAACAATCATCTTTAATGCTATATGTTTACGAAAACGTCATATGAAAACACGGAAATTCCAGAGTTATGAGTTGTTAATGCAGCAAAGCAAAGATTGTTGGACAATGAGACATTAATTCGATGTTTTTCTCCTTCAAATAATCAATTGTTTGACGTGCTGTGTGGGAGCTTGCATTGTCATGATTAAGAATGATGCGACGTTTTTGGTTGTTTTTCCTGATTTTGTCGATTACTTCTGGCAAACAAATTGTTGTGTACCGTTCAGCATTAACTGTTCTCCGATCCTCTAAATAAATGTTTGCGACATGTTCAGTACAACCGAAAAAACAAGCCATCATTTTCTTGGAAGTGCATCGTGAACGAACAACTTTTGTGGGTTTCGGTTCATCTTGGAAGACCCAAACAGTTGATTGTTGCTTAGTTTCCGAATCATATGATTAAATCCAAGTTTCATCACGCCAGGCGTAGCATGTTGTAACACATGTGCTCTGCGTTGCTAAGGTCTCGGGTTCGAATCCCGTTCAGGCATGGAATAATTTTACGAAAATAATAATTGTCCTGGCTAATTGCCGAAGAAGCAAAGGCCATTAAAATAAATTTAAAAAAAAAGGCTCGTCACCTATAACGATGTTGTATACGGATTTTGCAGTGCCTAGGTTGAATTGTTTTAGCATTCCCTTACAGCAATTAACACGAGCCTTTTTGGGTTTCGGTCAAATTATGCGGAATCCTTCGAGAACAGATCTTTTTCACAACTAAATGTTCTGGCAAAATCGAATGTATTGCAGTCTGCGATATTCCAAAGGATGCTTCTATCTCACGGTAACTTACATGCTGATCTTCTTCAATCATTTTGCTCATAGCATCGATGTTTTTTTGAATCACAACCGATTTTGGTCGACCTTCACGAGATTCATCACTGACGGACGCACGACCACGACGAAATTCTTCAAACCAATTGTAAACAGTCTTTTCTGATGGTGCTTCATTACCAAAAGATGAACGAAGTGAATCTATGTATTGTTGTTGAGTTAGGCCTTTACTAAAATCGTAAAAAATCATCCAACGAAAACCTTCATGAGTAATACCCATTTTTTCACAAACTTGTTTTTTTAAACGCTCTCTGTCATGAAACTACTCGGTCAATTTATAAGCTGCCCCTGATTTCACAATAACAAATGTTAAATTTTACAAATATGGTATTGACACAATTCAATACTGCCATCTAGTTGTCGTTTGTTAAAACATAACAGATAACCCTCGTAGTTTACTTTTTTCTGAATCCAAATCAATCAAACCATCCTTCCTATGATTTAATCCATCAACCATAAATTAAGAGAATCCATTACCACTAGGCCACTTAACGTTATATCCTTTTCCACCAATCAAAATGGTAGAAATTTCATTACTTCACTCCTCCATTTCTGTAGTTTAATCAAGTTAGTCGTGACTTGTGATTTAGGTGACATTTTAGTTCACCTTAGCTTCTGCTTGAAATAGAGTGACACTTTACTCGGAATAGTTTCAATCGCACGAATAGGTTTCGACAAATTGTCCTAAGATTTATTAACAGAGACTTTTTGAGATATTAGATCAATAGGAATTGATCCAATTAGTGTTTACTAACGGAAAATGTCGAGAACTGTTTCAGAAGGGCTACAAGAGGTTATTCAAGTACTTGTAAATGCTTTGAGAGCTTCCAGATAATTAGAAATCTGCTTAGAATTTAAGTAAACTGATTTAAAAAAAAAACGAGAGTATTTCTCCAATGGAGAGGTCCAAGAGGTTGGGGACGCAGATTTTACTTTGGTGACTTTCGTGGTTTAAAGACTTCGAACCAGTTTAAAGACATTTTTTACACATTTGTACAAAGAAATAATTTTCACTCAAGTGCTTGCTGTTTAATATAACTACATTTAACTTTTATTTAAGTCTTACCACTGCCAGCAAAACAACGCTTAAGTTGGATGCAGTCCACCACACAGCAATCAGAATAGCAACAGGCGCATTTAAATGCAGTCCATTCATCAGTAACTTGAACGAAGCCGGCAAGCCAATGTTACAGGAGCATGGAATATATTAAATCTTGCTGCTAAACCAAACCATGCAACATACAATATTTTTTTCTTAAAATCATATATTCAAAATATACTGAACATACATAACAATACCAAGTTACAACAATATATTAGACGATTTAACAATATTCTAATTCCTCCAATTCAACCAACCATCTTCCATTATACCCCAACATGGCTTTTTGGCAAAATAAACACACACACACAGGTCAATTGGTAAGTTAATATAAAAAATCAAAATCAACAATGTTAAAAACCAAGTTCGCGGAACTACAGCGCGAACTGCACGAATGTCTTATTACGCAGACTCATCGAAAACTGACAACAACTATACTAGAGTTGCTGTGCATAACGAGGAGAGTAAAACGTACCAGTTACCAACAACCAGTAGTGTGTTCGAAGTAGAAGCGGTAGCAATTCTGAAAGCACTCGTAATGGCATCAGATACCACCTACCGAAACACAACCTTCTGCACTGACTCTCTGAGTGTACTAAAAGCCCTCAACAACACCTACTCAAAAGAAACAGTCATACAACAAATTCAAGACCTAGTACACCAGATGACAGCGGAACCAACGAAAACAGTTCATCTCATCTGGGTTCCTGCCTACATTGGCATAGAAGGCAAAGAACGTGCAAACACAGCCGCCCGGGATTCCACCTGTCAAGAGACACTCTACCTACCCCCCAACAAAACCTGCATAAGACCGATCATCAAGAAGAAACTCCACACGACAAGATTTACTAAGTGGCGCGAATCAACCAACAACAAACTACGAACAGTTAAGGACGACAAAACTGGAACTGAAGCACCAACAGACGAGAACAAGTAATAATAACAAGACTCAAAATCGGACACACCAGACACACACACGAACACCTCATGGCAATACAAGACTAGATAACAAACTATGTGAGGCATGTAACGAACAACTCACCGTTAACCACATACTAATTGACTGCCAACTCTACACTAACTTACGTACAAACTACAATTTAGAGCAAGACCTTAAAGACAACGTAAGACTAGACTCAACAAAGACTAATAACGTACAAAATTTCTTACAGGCAACCAATATGCGTCATGTAATATAAGTTTAAAAATTAATAATGTACCAATATACTAATTACACCGGTCAACAGAAATTTTGAGTCTGGGTTGTGCATATCTGATTTTTATTTCTTCCACATTATTAATTAAAGAATAAATAGTTTTACCCGAAAAAGTTTGCTTTTGTAGCTATCAGAATGAAATTAGGGATTTTAAGAAAATTTCCCTTTTTTCAGACCTTTATTGTATGTAAAAATAATACAAACTTTTGTTATGAATTTCAATCAGTTTTATTTACAAGAAAACCATTCGAAACAAACAACTACTGTAACAGAATATATAAAAAAGTTTAGAAATGATTATTTTTCGTATTTCTTCTGTGATTGTATGGACTTTCTCGTATTAGCCCCCAAATATAGTCCCCCATCATACTCTCATTGTATTGCCCCTGATAACGAGGTTCAAAGTCCATCACGTCTTGATGAAAAGGTTCACCTTGTTCTTCCGAATAGGCTCCCATGTTATCTTTAAATTGGTCCAAGTACGCATGTAACATATGCACTTTAAGGGACATTCTGCAACCCATGAGTTTAAAGTTATCAAGCATAGTTGCAATAAGCTCTTTGTAATTGTCTGCTCTGTTGTTTCCGAGAAAACCATGAACCACTGCTTTCAGGCTTTCCTTTCATGAGTATTGAGTATCTATGAAAATTCGTCACTGGCTATTATTTTCTTTATTTTTGGTCCGACAAACATAAAGGTAGCAAGGATATTTAGTATAACCGCCTATGCAAGGCGGTCGGAATCTCATGCATTCCTTCTGACTGGCGTCTTTCCATAGACAATTCTACAACAAGTTTAAAAGCTGTCCTTCTTCACAATGGAAATAAATTTCCATCTCTTCCTTTGGCTCATTCCGTAATGCTCAAAGAAAATTACGAAAGTGTGAAAATGGTGCTTGAGAGTTTAAAGTATGACGAGTATACCTGGCCAGTGATAGGGGATTTTAAGATGGTTGGATTTCTGATGGGAATGCATCCCATCAGAAATCCAACCATTCTCTTGTTTTGATAAATTCGCAGCAAATATAGCAGGAAGAGTCTACCTCGTGTTTACAAATTTTTGACGCCATTTTTTGGATCTGCCGCCACACAAAATGCGTTATATCGCTGCAATGCGCAAGCGCATACCGACTAAGAACCACGTAAGTGAAATGCCACTTGCTTTCCGCCCGCTCGTCCCCGCCCTTACTTAATATAACGCGCTTCTCCTTATATGGTCATAAAAATAAATAAATATATATTGATCGTTGTAAAATGTACAAAAGCAAAGTTTTTCAAAAATAAACGAAGGTTTTAGTTATTTTTCGATATAATGAAACAGAGTCATTAAAATAAAGACTCAAAAAAAATTTTTTTTTTTTGTTGACCTTTGTTATGTATCAATTGTGTAACCACTAATTAATACATAATTAACCAGTAATTTCAGACATAATAGCCAAGCAGCTGAAGTGTCTAAATAAATAAATTGAAAAAAAAATTAAGTCTTATTTTAAGGTCTTACAAAGAGAATGACCTGAGTACGAATATATGCTATTTGACGTAAACATTCCGTATTTCAAACTGCATCAAATTCTTTCTTAAGTCATATGCATTCATTTCCTACTAGGGCATGGAAGCCATTCACTCTTAATTAAATTAAACATTCCGCAATCCCCTCACCCTATTGAGGTCATCCTACCACCCTCTCTACCCCCTTTAGTCATTCTAAACACCCTCATGCAACCCTAATGTGCAAGAATGCGATAAAAGGGTAAAAACTTAGTTTTAAACTACAGCTTTATCGCACATTTTATTTTATATGGCAGTTTTCGAGAAAATTGCGGCTTTTTGAGAAATTTATATTAATATGAAAATATTATACAGTGAATTTATTTTTTAATGCAACATGTACTATGTCATTACCATGGATACAGTTTTTGACAGCAATATAAATCGTGTTCATTTTCATTTGCAACATAGATAATTAGTGTGTATACTTTTGCTCATTGCTGATTTAAAAATTAATCAACATGTATACAGATGAAGAAAAAATATTGATGGTAACTTGGTATAACTCCCAAATGAGTTTAAGAGAAATTTCTGCTGTATTTAATGCAACTTATCCAGATCGGCCAATACCAAATCCCTCTACAATTTCAAGACTAGTTAATAAATTTCATCGCGAAGGATGTCTTAAGTCAAAACATAATAAAAAAGAACAACATCCCACGTGTTTACAGAAGAGAAGCAGTTGGAAATATTATTACAAGTGAAAAAAAACAATCAAAATACTTTAAGATCAATTGCACAAACCGTTGGTGTCAGTATTGGACCTGTTTTTAACTTCTTGAAAAAAGAAAAGTTTCGATCATACAAATTTCAAAATAATTAAGAATTGTTAGAAAGGGACGCAGCAGTACGTATGGATTTTTGTTTTTCAATGTTTGAAAAAATTAATTCCGACCCAACAATGCTTCAAAGAATTTTATTTATTGACGAAGCAACGTTTATTCTAAATGGTGAAGTGCACAGACAAAATTTTAGGTACTAGAGTCGAAAAAATTTACATTTGTTTCATTCCTCTCGAACTCAAAGGCCGCAAAAATTAAATGTTTGGGCAGGGATAATAGGAACCAATATAATAGGGCCTTGTTTTATTGACGGTAACCTTAATGACGCAAAATATCTAGCCCTTTTGCAAAACCAAATATTACCTGCGTTGCGAAACCTGAATATTAATGGACAAGTATGGTTTCAACATGATGGCGCACAAGTCCATTATTCTAGAATAGTTAAAGAATATTTACATAGAACTTTCCCAAATAGCTGGATTGGAAGAGGAGGGTCGATGAATTGGCCAGCGAGATCTCCGGATTTGGCACCCAATGATTTTTTTTATTGGGGATATTTAAAGTATATAATGGAGAACTTAGGGATGTTGCTGAACTGCAAGACAAAATTGTTCAAGCATCCAACAATATACCTCAAGAGCAATTGCTGAATGTTTTGAATCATTTTTATGATCACTTAACATTTTGTATGCAAGTAAACGGAGAAACTTTTGAACATTTATTATAAGTTTTTATTAGTTATTTATTTATTTATTTTTTTTTTTTTTTTATTTGTATTTTCATTAAAATATTTTGATTTTGCTAGTAAATATGGTTTTTTCTATGTTGCAAATGAAAATGAACACGATTTATATAGCTGTCAAAAACTGTATCCATGGTAATGACATAGTACATGTTGCATTAAAAAATATATTCACTGTATTACTTTTTAGAATAAAGTACCTACCTACAGAAATAAGGTGATGCGTTGCTTAAAGATAAGTATAACACTAAAGCTGCGTTCACAGCTCTAAAATTAGTAGACTATACGCTATGACTTGTGCACCGTGTAACCCAAGAATTGAAGTTATTAGAAGTTTCTGTGTTTTGTTCATATTCAGGGCGGTTATGTTCGTGCTAGTTCTTAATAGAGTGTCGAAACATTCGGATTTATCTAACAAGGTAGTGTCAATCAAATAAAATGAATTTTCTATGACCCTCCAAAAATTTTACGTCCACTCTAAAGCTATAACTGAGACATATTCGGCCCAATTCTGTAAGCAAGTTACTACAAAAAAGTTACAATAAAAGTTGCTAAATACAAGGTCAGTAACTTTTTTAGCAACTTTCACGAAATCCGTATTCTGTAAGAAAAAAGTTACTATGAAATTAGTAACTAGTTGCTAAAAAAGTTATTATGGATAACAACTAAGAGAAAGCAGTTGCTACACTTAGTAACTTCAAGATAACTTGTTAAAATCGTGAAAAATCGCAATTTTTCTGTTTAATAATGAATTATTTCAAGCATTTTACAATGAAGGGCAACATAGAGACAATAATTATAGAAGGATTTTTATTTTATTTTCTGTATAGCACAAAATTCTTCGAGTTCTTTATTTCAATTTCTATTTCTTTTTTTTTTTTTTGTTTATTTATATTTGTTTTATAATAGTATAACAGTACAATATTTTTTAAATGTATTAACTACGACTGTCAATAGAAGCCGCGCACACAAGGGGGTGGTCGACGAGTTCAGACCCTCTCCCCGAAGGATTTGAAAAATCAAATCTTATTTAATAAAAACTAAGCGATTGCAAATAAGAATCACCTTTTTTATTATTAAAAATTAAATTATAATCAAAATTAAATTAATATATAAACCCAGTCCTCTCCATAAAAACACAACAATAGATTTGTATTATATTACAGATATTTTTTCGAAATGGACCCTTCCCAGATCAATGTTTTAAGTGCGCGCCTGTTCAATGGCTATCCGAGCTTCTTTAACTGTAATTCACGCAATTCATTTAAATTTGGACTATAACTTGCACCACCACATAGAAAACAGTAACCACATAGCACATCACTACAGCACCACCACTCGTTCCTGTCAATTATTTTTTAAACACTCGTATCGCCGACCATGACCGGGTTATTTGCCAGGAAATTCAACAGAATTTCCATCTGTTTGAAATTCTTTTTCTGATTTTGTTTATAAAACATTTTTCGTTTAACCTCAGAAACTCACAACATAGCTGTCAAACTCAATTAAAAACGAATACCTCGCCTGCGCAGAACGTAATCTGCTTCTAGCTTCACAGTTCTTTGTAGCAACGTTACTAAATATAACTTGTTATAAGAACGTTGCTTGTGCTTATGCTTGGAGAATACCAATTGTTTGGCGATTGCTAAGAAAGTTACTATAAAAGTTATTTCGTAGCAACGTTACTCAGTAGCAACTAGCCTAGTAACTTTTTACAGAATCGGGCCGATTATGAATAAATTGCACTTTTAGCTCTTCTATATCTTTTTAAAATTCCTTATAATTTCTGTTCTAAAACTAATGAACCTATACTGATTTCTATTCTCTTAACAAAGTAACAAACATTAAATCCTATTTTTGTTATTACATATTTTTCTGTTTCAAAGGTCTTAATATCTCTTGTGGTTCAAAACACACACGTATAATTTTGTGTTTTTTGATAACTTTATTTCTAACTTTCTTTACGAGTTTTGTTCTTTAACTAACGCTGAACATTTCTTTTATACTACAAAACAAAAAGATGATGAACGAGTAGGAAACGAACTGCAAGAAAGTTACAAAACAGGAGAAAGGAAAAAAATACGAAAAGAACGTAGAAAAGTCTGGAAAATTTTCTTGTTCGCATTCAGGAAACAATAAAAAAAAAGATGGAAGTCAAATTCATTGAGCTTAGTAGATTACAGTATTTTTAAGAATTCATTTCAGTCTCACAGAACTGAGTTGACTCTGTTTCAAACAAATATCAGACGCGCAAAGCTGATTTTAGTTTTTTTCAAAAAAGTCTGAGAAACAGAGATTTAAAATTGACTTACAGACATGAGATTATTTAGTTTCAAAGAAGTCTCAGACTCACAGAACTGAGATTACTCCACTGTCACCTATTATTGCTAATATATACATGGAACATTTTGAAGCGAAAGCTTTAAAAGAAGCCAAGTACAAACCAAATAAATGGTTAAGATACGTCGATGATACTTTTGTCATATGGCCACATGGTAAAGATAAACTCCACGAATTCCATCAATACCTAAATTCAGTACACACTAACATTAAGTTTACTGTTGAACTGGAAGTTAGCAATCAACTGCCTTTCCTAGATGTATTGATAATCAGAAATGGCAAGGGGATTCTAGCAACCACGTTCTACAGAAAACCAACACACACAGGTCTATATCTTAATTTCAACTCATTCCACTATAATAGCACTATGAGAGCTGTTGCACTGAGTCTAGTTAATAGAGCCAAAGTAATTTGTTCTTCTAAAAAGCTTCTTAAAGTTGAATTGAAGAACATCCGTTCCACCTTACAGGATAATGGCTACAGTCATAAAATTATTACTGATGCTATCAAGCATAAGAAAAATGACGCACCTAGAACTGACGAAGTGAGATATGTCTCTATGCCCTATTATAAAGGAGTATCTGAGAAAATTGGTAAGATACTAAAGAAGCATAATACCCAAGTAGCCTTCAAATCGAGTTCGACTTTAAGATGTACAAAACCCAAATCTGTCCTAAACAAAAACTGTGTCTACTCTATTCCCTGCCAGTGTGGGAAACAATATTTTGGCGAGACTTGCAGACCTCTACATGTTAGGGTAAACGAGCATAAGAAGAAAGTTCAACAGGGCGAAATTTACAGTTCCAAACTGGCTGAACATGCTTGGGAAAATGAACACCATTTCCAATGGAAAGATGCTAAACCCTTAATGTATGAGGAAAACAAGTTCAAGAGAAAATTGAAAGAGTCTGCTTTGATCGAAAACTCTGGAGATGCTGTCAGCCAAGCCAGCATAGAATTTCCTCAACTCTGGCTTTCCATTATTCAAAACAATCCTGTTAATCCTCAAGTCACTAATCCGGTAACAAACAACTCATTACCACACAATAATGTGACAAACAACCTTAATCCGGTCGTTAATCCTCAGCAGGTAGTCGCGTCCCTACCCATATCTGATCCCAACCACCCAACCAATAGCAACGCACCTATAACCTGCTCCCACTCTTACAATACTAGGTATAAAAATTCGAAGAAAACTGAAATGTTTATCACTTCTCGTGATCGCTAAAGACGGAAACAGATTGTTGAGCAGTTTCCGAAACGTCCGAATTTTTTACATTACTCTTGAAGTATTATATCTTTTTGATACTAATACTCATTATATTGTACTATTCTAGTCTAGTACTATCAGCAATGGCAAACGTCCAAAATAAAGGTGTCTGCATTAATATTGGACCATTGCAAAATAATTTCAAAGATATTATGAGATTACTCCGTTTCAAAGAAGTCTCAGACTCAAAGAACTGCGATTACTAGATTTCAAAGAACTCTGAGATGCCTAGAGCTGAAATTACACTGTTTCAGAGAAGTGTCAGACTCACAGAGTTGAGATTACTCGGTCTTAAAGAAGTCTCAGACTCATAGAGCTCAGATTACTTCGTCTATTTTAGTCTCACGGAGATGAAATCATTCTATTTCAAAACAGTCTCAGACACACAGAACTGAGATCAGAAGTCAAAGATATTGTGAAAAAGATCTGTCAACTCAGATGTTACTGGGCAGGTTATATATGTAGCGCCAGCCACAACCGATGGACCCAAAAATTGTTGAAGACCATGACCATATAAACGCCCAATCGGAAGACTTCAAATAAGATGGACGGACGATATTAAAAGGCATGCAGGACACGACTGGATGATAAAAACTACCAATACAGAAGAATGGAAAGCACTAGTGGAGATTTACATCCGACAATGGATGACATAGAAATGATGATCATGTTGAAAAACTTATGTTTGTATAACCAAAATAGCATTCAAATTGAATGTCATTATAAGGAAGATTGTTGAAAATCTAAAGTATCTTTGAAAGTACACATAATTATAAATTACGCGTCAATGAGAGCGCAGTGAAAGAGAGTATACCAGAAGAGTTAACGAAGTCGCTGTGAGGTTTAATGGACTATACTCTAATACGAAATGGAGTGATAGAGAGAAAAAGAACGTCGGAACGACGTACAGGCGAATAAATGCGAGAACATAAAGTATACGTGGTTATAATGCGCTTACAGACAGACAGGGGTGTACGCGATTGATGACTGAGATTCTAACAGGGGTGAACAAAAGATGAAGAGTTAGATTTACTACCAGATATGCTGATATACCACCCTAGGCAAATTTAAATTCAGTCAAAGATATGTTTCAAAGATAAAAATCGTCGACCAGTGTAGCGTAGTGGTACTATATAATTAATTAATCGACTAATTGATCATTTGATTAATCAAAATATAATAATCGATTAATCCCATTTGAAAAAATATAACTTAGTACTGGAACTTGAGAACCACTGGTTTAAAAAAATATTTTCCCTTAACCCATTGATGGCCAAAGGTTCGTATACGCAACCTTTTAGAAATGATTTTTTTTGAAGGAAAGCAATTGTTTTATTTTTATTGCATAATTATTTTACAAGCATTACTAGGATACAATAGCTTCGTGAATATTTTATTTCGCAGTTTATTTAAAGAGTATATTTTTTAAATATTTTGAAATTGGTCAATTTTTGAAGATTTTACTGATTTATAAAAGCAGGCATTTTCTATACACTTGTTGGTAATATATAAAATATATATATATATATAGTCAAACCTTATGAGAACAGTGTTATGAATTATCCTATTTTGAAAAAATATAAATTTTATCTGTCATGTTGCTGTGTACATCATTCAAATTTATGGGGTGCGTATACGCACCTTTGGCCAAATCAGTGAAATGTACAGGTGTGATTCATCATCGACAAGTCTCATCTTGTCTTAGCCATCTAACCTATTGTTCATTTCTACTGTGTGTTCTTTCATAGTTCAGTATATGTATTTACAGAATAAGTATAGTGAAAATAAAAATTAGTTGTACAGCTGTCAAATGATAGTAAAATTTCTTAATTGGTCACGACTAGCAGTTGCTGTTATGAAGTATCAGAGTAATGTAGATACTGATAGAGAAGCAACAAATTCAAACTATGGGCGTCCTTCAAAAAACAGTTTATCAGATGTAATCAGATTTGATAATATTGGTCATCTAATAAGAGGCATGAAGCGAATGTAAAAAAAAATACAGTTGGTGTAAGAGCAACTCCATTTATTTATGTGTAAAATGTAAAGCACATATGTGCCCAGAGTGTTTTGAAATGTTTCATTCCAAATAAGTTCATATTTCATTAATAAATAAAATAATTTGCTTATTACATGTTTACTTATATTTGATATTGTTATTAGCCAGGGGTGCGTATACGCATCCTTATATTCCTGTAGAGTTAAGCATATATATATTTTCAAAATGCAATAATTGTTGATGTATTTTAATTAATTTGTATTACAAGTTTCGTGAAAAATATTTTTTCTTAATAGCTTGGCCATTAATGGGTTAATAAAGCTAATATTGGCGGTGGTCGGTTTCGCTGATACACCCTGTATAATATCGCATATTAAATACGTAAGTTGTAACACAATAAACTCATTGTTTAAACAAAATTTTGCCATTAGATACCCATCTTAGAGATTTCTAAACTTCAACAGGTCTTTTTTTTGTGCAATAAAATTAAAATGTGTCCGGAAGACGTTGTACGAGCTGCGCCATTATATGAAAATGGCCACAGTATTGGAATATCACGGGTGTTTTGGATGTAGCTAAAAACTTTATTAATTACGCTATAAAACATCATCAGCGTTTTGGCCTCTACATAAAAAAAATCTGATTTAAATAATCCACGAGCAACAAGCGCTCAAAACGACTGATTCCTTAATCTAATTTTTCTGCGCTATCATGACTGGCCCTTAATTTTTTACACACGTCATTTCGAAGATCGAAATTTAGCAATTTCATCGAGCTGTCCAAAAACGATTTAGGAAAGAAGGGCTTGTATCCAGAAGACTTGTAAATTGCCAGGCTTTTCTCGCAAATTATCGAGTTGGAAAATTGCGTTTTGCTCGTGAGCAGTTTAACTGACTGGACGCAAACTATAGCAGTATATTGTGCAGAAATGAGTAGCGGTTGAGTTTAATTCTCCAGATGGGCAAGAACGAGTGTTCTGGAGGCCTAGTGATCCTAGAGATTTCATTGAAAAGAAGAGAGCAAAGTCATCTACCAACCAGTGTTTCAACAATAAAACTAAGTAATTTCTTGAAAATAAAATAAAGTAATCGATTAATAATAAATGAATCGGTTAATTATTAATTAATCGAAACCAAAAATATGATAAATCGATTAACTGAAACAAAATAATCGATTATTTCAATCATTTAATTAATCGTTGCCATCTCTAGGCTTGCCCTGTGTGTGTTTCTATCCAATAAATAAATAAAATAAATAAATAAACAGATTTCTCAGTCCCAGAGCTGAGAAGATTACTCTGTTCCAAATACTAGGTCTACAAGTATGAAATGCGGATTTTTTTCAAACTTGCCGCGCAAACAGAGTGTATAGTTCAAAGTTTCAACACATATGGCGTTTTGTTAAGTTATCATTAAGTGTCAAATGAGTATAGGTTATAATTTGAAAAGTGATCATATAGTTTTGTTTTACTGTGTTAAAAATGTCATTTTTGTGCCAAATAAAGAGCATTCGCGGACAGTACTACTGTTTTGTTTTCATTTGAAAAAAACTGCTGCTGAATCATACCGACTACTTCAAGAAGCTTATGGTGAATATGCTCCATCGTAAGATACGTGTGAACGATGGTATCGGCGTTTCAAAAGTGGTGACTTTGATCTTACAGACAAAGAACACGGAAAACCTCCAAAAAAATATGAAGATACAAAATTGGAAACATTGCTACAGGAAGACGATAGTCAATCACAAAAACAACTAGCAGAGCAGTTAGGCGTTAGTCAACAAGCTGTTTCCAATCACCTACGAGAGATGGGTAAGATCCAGAAAGTCGGCAGATGAGTTCCATGAGAGGCAGATGGAAAAACGCAAAAACAATTGTGAAATTTTGCTTGCACGATACAAATAAAAGTCTTTTTTGCATCGTATCATTACTGGCGATGAAAAATGGATTTATTTTGAAAATCCCAAATGTAAAAAATCATGGGTGAAACCAGGCTCACCATCCACATCAACTGCAAGACCGAATCGCTTTGGCAAAAAGACAATGCTCTGTACTTGGTGGGACCAAAAGGGTGTGGTCTATTATGAATTGTTAAAACCTGGTGAAACAGTTAATACCCAACGCTACCAACTACAACTGATCGAATTGAACCAATCGCTGCTTATAAAACGACCAGAATACGAAAGAAGACAGCACAAGGAATCTTTCTTCACGATAACGCTTCATCAAAAGCAGTTTGCAAAACAGAGGCACTCAAGTGGGAAGTGCTACCCTATGCCGCTTACTCACCAGACTTGGCCCCTTCAGATTACCGCTTGTTCGCATCGATGGGTCACGCACTTGCCGAGCAGCACTTTTGTTCATATGAAAATGTGAAAGAATGGCTAGATGAATGGTTTGCGGGGAAAGGGGAAGAGTTCTACTGGCGAGGTATTCACAAATTGCCTGAAAGATAGGAAAAATGTATAACTTCGAATGGAGCATACTTTGAATAAATAAACTTTTACTGTTCTTTTGAGTTTAATGTGTTTTATTAAAAAAAATCCGCATTTCATACTTGTAGACCTGGTATGTCTCATTATAACCTACGAGAAGTTTTAACCAACATTATGTAAAACTTTATCTGTATCCCAAACCATATTACTCATCTCAAAGCAACTTAATCTTTTTTGTAAAACAAAATCAGAGCTTTACCTCGTGCCAAATGTTTCTACACATGTAAAAGCTCTTTTCATTTTATTTGTAGTGACCCGTTGAAAGTTAGCAAATAAAAAATTCAAGCTGTTTCAGGAACTCAATACATAAATAATGAGAATAGAACGCGTTGAGGTTATTTAAACCAACACAGTTAGAGTTCATGTTGAACTAACACTGCATACAGTAATTCAGTGTTTATGAAGGATTTGAATCACAGCTTGATGTCAGTCCTGACCGAGATGCGAAACGAGATTATGCTTTATCTGTTTAGAAAATGTCAGAGTTTTTATTAAACAGGGAAACAAAAAATTAAAATGGTTACAAAGAAGATTTGTTCCGGAAAAGAAATTTTATATTGAGATGGCAGGTCTAAATTGACTTTATAAATGGGTAAAAAAAATTTAAATGAAGCACTTGGTACAGTTTCATAAATATTTTGACGTAGAATACGTCTATCATTTCGTTCCAATAGAGGGTCAAAATCCGTGGTCAAGTCCCTCGGTAAAAATCCGTGTGCCCCAAAAAAGTGTACAACAAACCAGTGGCGCATCCAAGGCGGAACCCGGGGGGCTACCCCCCCCCCTGAAAAAGGAATATATATACAGCCTTGCCAGAAAGTATTAGACTCCCTAAGGAAATTTTAGTTTTCATTTATTATCAGGTCTATATTACAGGCAATTTTAATTATTATTATATTTATTTTACAGCAAATTGCCAAAATTCTTTACAAATAAATGTATGTACTCAGAATACAGAATAAATATAAGAACAGAAAATAACAATAGAACAAAATACAAAAAAGAGAAAAAACAAAAAACAAAAAATAAAATGAATAAATAAATACATAAATACAAGAGGTAAATATTGTCCACCGATCCACACACACACCTGAAATGAACAAAAGTTCGTAGCAGAACACATGTGTAAATCAGTGAGAGCAATGGAATAAAATACAATAGACATACAATACAGGTCTATCCCCTCCACTACCTAGTACCTGGAGTGGGAACGCGCAACGCAGAGCTCCAAAAACTGTTAAATATTTTGTCATTCCGCACGCATGACTTAATAATGTTGTTCTCCACCCCCCAGACACCGGAGCGAAACGAATAGACCCGACTTCTTATCACACAATCAGCTGTCTTGACATTATTCGTAACAAACATCCAAGATGCACTACAGAATTTGCTGTAAGCATTGATAATTCTAAATGCATTGTTGTAACAAACTCTGAATTTACGTAGGCTTGACTGCGGTGCGTTTATCCACAAAGCTGTGGCATAAACACACGCACAGTAAACGTTAAACAAACTGTTAATTATCTAGTTGTTAGTTATAGTATAAGGTTCAAAGTATAAAAACAGAACATTGTTATTAAAAAAATATATATATTTATAAAAATATACATCAATATTTCGTAAATCCCCCTTTTGCTTGAATAACACTTTTGATTCGTCCGGGCATACTCGCCACTAATTTCTGGTATATTTCTATAGATAATTGATTCCACTCAGCTATAATCCTTTCCTTTAATGTCTCTTTCGAGGAACACTTATTTTGGGAAACCTTTCTTTTTAAAATGGTCCATAATTGCTCAATCGGGGATAAATCAGAGGATTGAGCGGGCCAATCCATAACTTTAATCTCACTATCACTAAACCACTGTAAAACACGTCGGGATTTATAGCAGGGCGCGTTATGTTGTTGGAAATAGTAATTAGGTGTCATTTCGCCAAATAGTTTTAAATATGAAGGCTCCAGAGTCTCTTCCAGCATTTCGATGTAGCGTTCGCTGTTCATTCTTCCTTCATATATGGAGATTTCTCCAACTCCAGTTGCATCTATACTGCCCCACACCATTATGCTGCCCCCTCCGAACTTCACCGTAGGTATTATACATTCCGACTTATAAGCCTCCCCAGGCCGGCGACGAACAAACTGTACACCAGGTTGACCAAAAAGCTGCATTAGAAATAAAATTAAAATGAATTTAATATTCTGTGATTTTTCAAAATTATAAACTTTGAGCAAGTAATTTACATGTGTTTCAATACTCACCTCTATGTTTGATTCATCTGTCCACATTACTTTGGCCCAATCTTCACTTTTCCAATCCTGGTATTTTCTGGCCCACAATAGCCGTCGCTTTTTATGGGCTGGGGTCAGATATGGTTTGTGTCTTGCCTTCCATCCTCTTAGTCCTACATCAGAGAGGTGTTGTCTCACGGTACTAGGAGAAATTTTTAAGTTATAATGTTCATTCAGTTGACTGGACAGATCTTTCGATGATAACCGGCGATTACGGAAGGACATGCGTTGCAAAATTCTATCCTGTTTGACTGTTGTAATTTTTTTTCTCCCGCTTCTGGGTTTCCTTTTGTAGCATCCAGTCTCCTCGAATCGTCGAATGGTAGTTCGCAAAGCACAACGAGAAAATTTTAATTGTCTGGCAATTTCATGAATTGAAAGTCCTTGCTTCTTCAAAATCACAATTTGGCTTCTCTCCACTTCACTCAATGCACGTGTTTTTGGTATTATTAATTAGCACACTAAATAATAATGATGAAAAAAATGTTTAACTTCAAAAGCACAGCGCAAAACGTTCATACAAAGCTCAAAGGCAAATGTTGTCATATAGAAGCATTACCTAGTTTTTATAATTTGTACCACCACTAATGATCCAGTAGTTCCAGGATCGTCGGATATCTTCCAAAATGTTGTTATTGTGGTTGTTTTGATTCTAGGAAGTAATTAATACCAATACTTTTCTTAGAAATTTATATATGGAAAATTTCGTGGGGGGTCTAATACTTTCTGGCATAGCTGTATATATACATAATCGAAATAAATAAAATACCTATAATACATATATATATATTTTTATCATCATGGTCTTATTAGGTAAATATAAAAATAGAGATGAGGACCTTTTTATTTTTAGGTCAACACTTGTATTTCAGATGTGATGACCTTTTTTACCGACCGCCAACAAATATAAGGGATAGACCGGGAGCTCATGACATTTTTGGTCTCCGATTCCATACAGCAGGAGGAGAGAATATTTACCTTGTGACAACAAAAAAGGGATGGTACTAAACCCCTGCACGCTTTCCGGTCATAGGGAAAATTGCATTTCCACTTAAACACAAAATTTTTGTGTTTTTCTCTGACTTAATATTGCTTGCCCTTTTGTCAAAAGAAAGTTATAACAAATTTAAAGTCTTTTAATTATAGGCATGCTGTATGAAAACGCGGAAAATCATATTTTTTTATTACAAGATCACATGACCGTTTGAGCCCTTTGGGACCCTCCGAATCGCATGCATATATTTAAAAGACTTTAAATTTGTTATAACTTTCTTTTGACAAAAGGGCAAGCAATATTAAATCAGAGAAAAGCACAAAAATTTTGTGTTTAAGTGGAAATGCAATTTTCCCTATGACCGGAAAGCGTGCAGGGGTTTAGTACCATCCCTTTTTTGTTGTTACAGGGTAAATATTCTCTCCTCCAAAAGGCATGCTGTATGAAATCGGAGACCAAAAACTGTCATGAGCTCCCGGTCTAGGAGGTATTGTGATCATACCGATTTTGACATTTCGAAATTTCGATGGATCTCCACGATTTGAGGTCCTTACATAACGTTTTGACTATTTTAAGCATGATGTCTGTCGGTCCGTCTGTCCGTCCGTCTGTCTGTCCGTCTGTCCGTCTCTCCGTCTGTCCGTCTCTCCATCTATCCGTCTGTCCGTCTGTCCATCTATCCATCTGTTCGTCTCTCAGTCTGTCCGTCTGTCCGTCCGTCTGTCTGTGTACACGTGCAGAGCAAAATTCGGCTGAAAGGATTTTTATGAAACTTCATATTTAAGCTTGTGACATCAATGGCACGAGTTGATCAACTTTTAGTAAAAATCGGTTGACTAGAAATGGGAGTTTACTCGTGTCGATTTTAAGATTTTTACGAATATTTAACAACAGAAAAATATTTCAAAAAAATTTATTGAATAAAAGTTGCTATAAATGCAATAGCTAATAACTTTTATTTGAGACATTTTTTGATAAATCAAAGTTTTTCCAAGTATCTATTTTCTATACTTATATGTAACGTTTCCAAAGATAAATAATATCCCTGTTAGAAAATATTAGGCCAATTTATTTCTACTCTGCTACTAGAATGTATTTTATACAAGTACTTTGTGATTGCGGTCGGTCCTGTGGTGGCCACAGCTGATTTTTTTTTAGGTCATCACTTGAAATTTTGAAATTTAAAAGTGAGAACATTATTCATAATTTAAATAATTTTGTCTTACCCCCCCCCAATTCCTAGGTGCGCTACTGCAACAGACTTCCTTCATTAATTTCAGAACTAGAAAATCTAGCAACAATATAATTGAGTTGAAGAGTGATGCAATTGTGAACGGTTTTCTGGCCAAATACCCCACAGCGCGCAATTGAATTTGTATAACTCGGGATCGCAACCTGATAGCATTTACCGCGAGATGCCATTCGTTTCGTCTATGCGAAATCTATAGAAGTCTGTAATAATATTTTTGAGAAAACTTTCTTCGGTAGCCGATGAAAAGAATAAAAATAAATCTCTTGCAATAGTGAATGTATGCTGGTCCCACTAATGCCCAAGGATACCTCAATCTCACGATAAGTCACATGACGATCTTGCAGTATCAGTTCACGCACAGCATCAATGTTTTCCGGAACAACAACCGATTTTGGACGACCTTCACGAAATTCGTTCTTAAGTGAACTACGGCCACGATTGAACTAGGCAAATCATCGATAAACAGTAGTCCTTGATGGTGTTTCATCGCCAAAAGTCGAATTAAGTCCATCGATGCACTGTTGTTGGGTTAATCCACGTCGAAAGTTGTAAAAAATAATCGCTTGAAAATGTTCACGATTTAATTCCATTTTTAGCTGAGATGAATTTTTTCAAGTTACTGCAAACAACACAAATAGTACTCGTACGTCAAAATGTTCTGAGTACGTATACCGTCAAAAATGCCAAACTTTATGATAGAAGAGTCAGTTGCCAGATGGCAGCACTAGTTTAGCGCAATCCCGAAATATAAGAGGCAACCCTCGTACAAATATGTTTCTAGTTATTTTGTGTCATTTTTGTGTTTGACCTACCCTTAAGAACCCATTAACTTTATTCAAATGTCACCAAATAATTTTATTAATTATTCAAAATTCTTTTATTGTATGTGCATTGAAATTTATTTACTTATTTTGCATTTGCTAAAATTTTAAATTAAAAAACTTTTATCTGTAGTGTAACGATATGTAAATTAAAATCAATACGGACCTGCTAGTTATAAGTTTGGAATAAGAAAGGAAATACGATATAAAATTTCAAATTTCTAGAAAGTGAAGTATTTGATCTTAAATTTCCTAATATTAGACCAGATTTCCTTTTATTTAGGATGTTAGCTAATTGTTATGCAAATCAGATTACATGCCAAGTAATTATTTCAAAATAAAGTAACTATTTCAAAACTCAACCTAACTAAAGGTTTGTTCGTTTGTGTTGCACCAGACTTGTCCAGGACAAGAGCAGCTGACGTCACTATATAAGATAGCATTGGTGGGGGAAGCTGTGGTGTAGTTCAGTGTAGGTTGGGCAACACAAACGAACACACCTTAACTGTGTCCAAGAAGAAACAAAATATTTGTAACTTTGATATTCTCTTCTTTCTCTCTAATTTAATATTATCAAGAGGGTAATAAATTGTTAAGTAACTCAACTTTGATATTATATACTCAATTATATCTATGCTAGCTGACGTGCCCGTTCTTTGTACAGTTTTTGTTGTAAACATTTTCAATCTCAAGTAGAACAAAAAATAATTGTTTATTTATTCTTAACAATTCTTTTATATATATATATATATATATATATATATAGTTGATGTTAAGTAAATAATAACCAGGGCCGTGCGCTGGCATGGAGCAATGGAGCGAAGTTTTGAGGGATCACATTTGTTTATTTTTATATTTTTTTATTATAATGTCATTCATCATCTTTGTTTTTCCGAAATGCATTTTTTCGTTACGGTATCTTGATACGAAATTAAAAATCTTAGTTCGAATAGTAACTCGTCAAAAGAGTTTTTTGACATTAGACGATATAGTCGGATTGCTGATAAGTGACTGTTCGTTGCTACAAAAAAAGTGACAACCGCTGTTCTAATAAAATGGTGAATTTTGATCAAAATTGTGTTGAATTGCAAGAAAGAAGTTCCAAATTGACTTAAATCACGACCGCCAAATAGTCCAGATTATAATGTATTAGATCTTGGCTTTTTCAATTCTATAAAATCCTTACAACATACAGCTTCACCGAATACAATCGACGAACTGATTGAATGCGTACAAAATGCATTAAACATACAAACCCTTGATAATGTTTTTCTAACATTGCAAACTTGTCTAGAAGCAACCATGTTAGCAAAAGGAGGGAATTTCTATAAGATTCCGCACATTAATAAGGCAAAACTTCATCGTAAGGGACGATTACAAACAACATTATCATGTTCCATACAGCTGTGGAGACAGCCACGTCCTTGTTAAATTAAAACTTTTTGTATTATTCTTTGTTTTACTAGATATTTGTAACTATTTCATAAATAAAATCATTCTAATTAATTAAAATTGTAAATGTATATCATATTTTCGGACGGAGGGAGTGCTAAATATAACAAAACGACAATTAATCACGGACTGCCGCTGAAAATGGAGGATAATCACGTTTTGCAACAAAATAACGTCAATTGACTAGGGCAGTGTTTCTCAATGTTTTTACTCTCGTGGCACATTTTCCAAAGAAGAAAAATTTCGCGGCACACCTACGTAGTTACAGAAGAAGACAGTTTGAATGCAAACTCCTCTGTATTCAGAAAATGTCAATTTCAATTCGTCATAAAAAGATCGTTCGTGTACTTCATTCTTATTAATGGTATTGTACGTAATAATAATATATTATTGTACGTATATTCGGACAATGATGTTAAAATAATCACGACGCTAGTTTTTTTTTTTTTTTAGAATTCGCCACACATTTGAAAAATTTTGCGGCACACTACATCGTCGCTCGATAAGTCTCCGATGTAACTAAGAACAATTTTTTTTTTTAGAAATTCTACTTTATTCATCAATATACTCTCCTTCAAGAGTGATATATTCATTCCAACACTCCTCTAACTTTTCGATGCCTTCTTTGTAGAACGATTTGTCTTTGCCCTCAAAATAGGCCTCGGTTTCGGCAATCACTTCTTCATTTGAGTCAAATTTTTTCCCTGGAGCATCTTTTTGAGGTCTGCAAAAAGCCAGTAGTCCCTGGTGGCCAGATCTGGAGAGTACGGTGGGTGAGGAAGCAATTCGAAGCGTAATTCATTCAATTTAAACATCGTTTTCATCTACTTGTGACACGGGGCGTTGTCTTGGTGAAAGAGCACTGTTTTCTTTTGCATATGAAGCCGTTTTTTCTTGATTACTACACTCAATCGATTCAATAATGCCATGTAGTATTTGCTATTGATAGTTTTACCTTTCTCAAGATAGTCGATAAACAAAAAACCATGCGCGTCCCAAAATACGGATGCCATTACCTTGCCAGCTGACATTTGAGTTTTTGGTCATTTTGAACAACTTTCACCGACTTCTGTCCACTCAGCTGACGTTATTTTTGATTCAGGTATGTAATCGTGGATCCATGTTTCATCCATTGTCACATACCGACGCAAGAAATCCTTTTTATCTCGCTTGAACAGCTCCAAACATCGCTCTGAATCGTCGACGCGTTGTTGTTTTTAGTCCGGTGTAAGCGAACCCACTTCGAAAGCAATTTATGCATGTTCAAATTTTCGTGTAAAATTGTACCACACTACCTTCTGATATCTTTGTCAGCTATCTCACGCAACTTCACTTTACGGTCTATCAAAACTATTTTGTGAACTTTTTTTATGTTTTCCGGAACAACTGCCGATTTTGGGCGACCAGAGCGTGTAGCATCATCGGTGTTTGTACGACCGCGTTTAAATTAATCAGTAATAGTTTATTTGCCAGGTGCAGAGTCTCTATAACGCTTATCAAGCCACTGTTTCGCTTCAACAGTATTTTTTCCCATCAAAAAACAATGTTTAATCAACACACGAAATTCTTTTTTATCCATTTTGAAAATTACAAAACTGGAGTCACTAAAACCACTATAACCTCTAAACCAATTGTCAGAATGTCATGAAATTTTCACACGTATCGTTTGAAAGTTGGAACTATTTAGAAATCATATGGGTCTGTCAACAGTGTTGCCATATATACATATGTCAGACCGGAAACTTCAATAAGTTTCAATAAGTGCTTCAATAAGTGGAGGTTAAAAAAGAAGAACTTGTTTAGTTACTCAAAATAAATATTTGTTATCTTTACCCCTCAAAGTAATTAAATATAATTAATCTGGGAATAAACTATTTGCTATATTAATTTCAACATGTCTCAGCATTTCTATTCTAATCAAACAATGGTGCGGTACACTATCTCCAAAAAACACTTGTTAAATATTAACATTCCTATGAATAAAATCATTTAATATTTGATGTAATGTAATTGTAGGGACTGTACTAACCCCCCGGATGAGTCATACGTCATTAATAATACCCTCTCAACCCCACTTCCTCAAGGGGAGTACCATACTTGTTACCCCTAATCTAGATCGCAAAATTCCACCTTATTTGTACATGCAGAAGTATCAAAATTGCAAAATGCTAAACAGTAGTTAGGGGTGACAAAAGAGTTTTTTTCTGGGGGCAGAATATGTACAGTGACGTACATAGGGTTCTAATATTGGGGTAGTAATAGCCACTTAATCAAACTGGCAATAAAAAAATATTAATAAGAAATTATTTAAATTAATAACACCTTTGAAATACTGCCTTTGTGAGGCTTTACATTGCTGCTAGTGTCACTTCAACTTCAGGAAACAATTTTTTTCTATTTTGCATTCATAATGCTGCATTCACAACATTAAAATTAGAAATTAGAATTAAATTTGTGTAACCCTTTACTGCATGAATTTTTATTTTTGGCTGAAATAATTTAAGAGCATTAGGAATTGGTTCTTATTGATAGAAAAATTAATTAAAAAAATATATTTAAAATATTAATTATTATATTTATGAAAAAATAATAATTAAAATAATAATTTAGGGTTTGTGCCATATATGGAACATTATGATTCTACATTATGTTACAAAAGAAAATGATTCCGTATTATTTGCTCGTCAATTGATAGGTGTTCTTCATTTGGGATTAAAAGCAGTCGCCCTCGAATTTTTAAAAGAAAAGGTCGTATCTTCTAGTTGTCCTTTCTCAATAAATTCAGAGTTATCGTTGAAGTGCAAATTCCGCTTGATATCCTCAAATCTATTGCAGCCCATTACTTGAGATAATGCAGGATCCATTGCTGTGTATGTGGCATATATGAACATTCATGAAGTAACGTTCTGATTCAGTTTTAAAAGTAAAATAAAAATAAAAATCGGAATGTGCCATATATGGCACACTATGCGGTAAAGGGTTAATATTCAATTTGTACGTGGAAATAAACTAGCATTCACAATGTAAATTAAGACACTGACAGCGTTGTATCGGTAAATTTCTAAAATAAAATCTAAAAAATTTTGTTATGTAAGAATGTAAATTAACCGATTAAGGAGTACGCCCGAGTATACTCGGGCGGCTATTATGTGCGAAAATTCCCACACCCGAGATAACTCGGGCAAGCTTTACTTGCAGATCTTTACTTAAAGATCACTCCTCAATGTACTATTTTTATATTTTTAATTTTTAATTCATTATTTGCATTAATAAGGCATAATTATTAATTATGATGAATAAAAATGAATATTTTTATTTTATGAATTTATTTTATTTCTCGACCCATACTTATGCACCATAATATCAACTTTCAATCCCATTTTGGGCCCGAAATGGCTTTTATGAAGGGTATATATATTCAGTAAATAAAACTCATTCATAAAAAATGTTTTTTTTTTAATGATTACTGAAGGTGTTAAGTAACCGGACTGATTTAATTTTTTTTTTTATTCTCATAGATTTACAATTCAATATTGTCTCCGTCAAAATAACTTCCTTGGGAAGCCACACAGTGTTGGAGACGGTTCTTCCAATCCTCATAGCAGTGCTGGAACTCAGATATTGAAATAACTTTCAACTGGTTGGTTACGGACGTTTGAATGTTTTCAAGTGTCCCAAAATGACGTCCCTTGAGGTGATTTTTCAATCTTGGGAAGAGGAAAAAATCACAAGGACTCAAGTCAGGCGAATAAGGAGGCTAAGGAGCCAAAGGTATGTTTTAACTGGCCAAAAACTCGTTTATTGAAATTGCTGTGTGACAAGGTTTTTTGGAACCATTTTTGTGTTGACTGAATGTTTGCACACGGGCGGCTGACACCCACGCAACGACCCTGACAAAACTTTATACATAACATAAATCATTTTATAACTCTATGAGTAATGGTCATTTGTAATATCGTACAACAAAAATACATCGCTAAATATAAGACTACTTAAAATATTTCAATTGTTTCTTAAAATAGTTAGTCACCTTTGAATCTGAAAATAGGTATTCCATTTATATTTAGTAGAAAAGCAGTAGTGCAATGTCAACTTACTTTGACTTTATTTCCTTGTTGATATATTTCTTTTCTAATTTTTTTCATTGTTTATATTAGCGGTTCTTAAACTGGGGTCCGCGGGCCCTTAGGGATCCACGTAGCCATTACAAGGGGTCCGCGAAACATTTTGACATTAACTTTGTATCCCCCAACTTTTCGCTTTTATTCAAATAATTTATTTAATAAAAATCCTACATGGTCAAAATTTTTCGACGCAGACTGAAACAACGCAAAGTTAATTAACATTTTGTATGAGAAACTATGTGAATATTAAAGATAGATTCCCAAAAAAAATTCCATAAAAAAAAAATAGTAAAATTAATAATTTACATAAATAAAAGAAACTTTATTAATTCATAAAAAAAA
This sequence comes from Liopterus haemorrhoidalis, assembly GCA_963971575.1. Lineage (NCBI taxonomy): Eukaryota > Metazoa > Arthropoda > Insecta > Coleoptera > Dytiscidae > Liopterus > Liopterus haemorrhoidalis. Next base: position 6,580,243 of record OZ020626.1, on the reverse strand, counting down.
ACCGGAAAATAACAAATATCCAATTTAATACAAAATAACAACAACAAAAAAGTACAACAAATTCTTTATTCATCTGACTCAATTATACAGGGTGTTCGGTAAATGTCCGGCACAATTTTAAAGGCAGCATTGTTGGCCGATTTAGAGCTAAAAAGTCCTCAATCATTTTTGGATAAGATGCGTATATCGCTTGATAATCGATGCAGTACCACCGTTTAGGAACCACTAATATTTTGTCTGTTACAACAATCACATATGTGACTGAGATAAATAGAAACCATGGAAACAATACCGTAATTTTATTTCAACAAAATGCTTTTTATGAAGAAAAAAGAATAATGTGCCATTTAACAAAATCGGAACAAAATTTTAGATTATGACGAACACGCAGGGGCGGATCGACCTATCGGGCGATGCCCGATCGCCCGATGGGCCGACAGCTTTTTTAGGCCGATGCGATGGCCGCAATCCAGCCAAAAATATAAATTAAATAATTTTATTTAAATATACTTTGGTCTTTATTTATACCCGGGAATCGGGCCAATTATATTAGGTGTGTGAATTAATTCCAGAAAAGACTTTGTTGTGAAAAAAACATAAAAAAATACACTATACAAAGTATTTGCCATCCGTTGCTATTATTTTTTACCATCTGTCTGGCAGTTGTACTATTCCATGACGGAAAAACGACTCGTTCTTCGAAGCGATTCATTGAGCCATTTCTCTATTTCTTCATAATTGTTAAAGTGCTGACCCGAAATACCGTGTGCCATCGATCTGAACAAGTGATAATCTGATGAAGCAATGTCTGGTAAATACAGCGGGTGAGGTAAAACGGCCCAGCGGCCAAACGGAAAGTGCTTCCAAGGTGGCCTTCACAATTTTTCCAACATGTGGTCTAGCGTTATCATGCTGGAGGATCACTTTGTCGTGTCTCTTTGCATATTCCGGCCGCTTATTCTTCAATGCGTTGCTTAAACGGAGCAATTGTTGTTGGTTAAGTATGTCAGTGATGGTTTGACTCTGCTTTAATAGCTCATGATACAATACACTCTGCTGGTCCCACTATATACAGAGAATTACTTCATTGCCATGAATATTCCGCTTTGGTCTCGATGAGGATTGTTTTCCTGAGTCGCAAATGGATTTCCTTCGTTTGAGATTATCGAAATATATACACTTTTCGTCTACAGTCACAATACCATGCAAAAAGCCTTTTCTTTTTTGCCTGGCAAGCAAGATTTCCAACATGGTTTTGCGCCTCTCGATGTCTCTTTCTCTCGGTTCGTATGGCACGCAACTTCATTTTTTGTAAATCTTTCCCATGACTGCCAAAGGCACATAAATTGTTGATCGATCAACATACTACAATTGCGCGAGCTCTGGTTGCGATTGATACGGATCTTCATCGATTAGCGCCTGCAATTCCTCATCCTCGAACTTCTTCGACTGACTTGGACGAGGTTTTACATCGACACTGAAATCATCACTTTTGAAACGTCGAAACCATTCTCTGCATGATTTACCGGTGGGAGCACTTTCACCATAAGCTTCTACGAGCTGATTTCAGCAAATGAAAACAGAAAATGAGAACTTCCTGGAAATGATGCTTATTTGGCTCGAATGTCGACATTTTCGAATCAGATAAACACGATGTTATTGTTATAAACCCAAACGTTTATCAACTGAATACTATTGCCATATGTCAACACTAAAACCTAAAGCCGGTTGCATGTTAAATCACACACCTAATAACATTCCCTATAAATAGTCAACAAGTCCCGTGAACCCGGGCCGAAACATCCAAATCGCCCGGGCCGATTCAGTCCCTCGATCCGCCCCTGCGTACACGTACTTTGATATTCTATTATTGAACTTCAATTAAAATATTTTTTTCTCTATGGCAACTACACAACTTCTGGATTAATATGAAAAATAAAAAAAAGTCAGTGGTTTTCAAAATTTGCGGTATCTTTTTGTTTGTTTATTTTTAGACGAAATTCACATTTTAGAGAAAATTGGCAAAGGAAAAATCGATTGCATTCTACGTCACCATGCTGTCTTTTAAATTGTGCCGAACATTTACCTAACACCCTGTATACGTAGATGTAAGTGCTAATGATTCTGTTGATGCTGGTTCCTGCGATTTTTCTTTAACGAAATATTTTTCGATGGTCGATTGAACAGCATTTTTTTAAAACCGAACGTAAAAATAATTTACACAAAAAAAAATCAAAACATTTTAAAATAAAAAAAAATAACGACGTAACTTAGAACAATCTATGACGCAGAGCGAATATTGGTGTATTTTTAGGAGCGACGCAAGTTCGAAACAACGCAAAACAAAACGACGCAAATCGGGTCGTAAGTGTATTTTATTTTTTTTGTGTTTTTCTTAATACAAATTTCCCATTCATTTATTTTATTTGTCTTTAAAATACGTAAAAATATGTCATATTTTTAATAAATGTCATTCGTTTCCATGATTTCACTGTTAGAATTTTAAATTTTCACATAACAACGTGAGAAATGAAATAGCCCAAGAAAGGTCCCTTCTCGTCAGGGACGTAGCCAGGGGGGGCATAGGGGGCATTTGCCCCCCCCCAGGATAGCTTAAATCCTGGTTAGTTTACCTTATATAAAATATAATTTAGGTTGTTACAAGTTTTCTTCACTGGAGGTGAAGAAAATTAAAAAATTTACCGGACTTTTATTATTTAATATACTACAAAAGACCTAGAACAGGGGTCGACAACCTGCGGCTCTTTTCGAAAATTCTGTGGCTCTTTGAAAATTGGCTGGTTTTTATTTTAATATAATCTATTTTTTAATTTTCAACTTTCTGCCTGTACTATACAGGTTTTGTATTTTTCAAAATGTTTTACGGTGCAATTCGCGCCCGGTAATTCCCCGAGTTACTGCATATTCCCCTTTAGAAGAAGTTATTTGTTTCGAAAAAAAGTTATCTGTATTTGTGAATGATTTACGTGCAAAAACATTTTTACATTTTATTAATTTACAAAAACATCTTATTAATGCAATTTTTTTTTTTTTTTTTTTGCACAAACTATTGTTAACATGAAAGAAGCTTTTCGAGATAGATTTAAAGAGTTTATAAAATATAAAGCTACACTAGATTTTTTGACAAAGCCAATTGAAGTAGATATGTAGCAATTACATTTATCACCTTCAATTAGTGGATTTGAAATTCAAAGATTTATGGAATTATATATTCTTAAAACTTAATTCTGAACTGGAAAATTTAGAAAGAAAAAAGTGAATTTTATCTTCCCAGCATAAGTGGACCGAAATTCGCAATCTTCAAAATGTAGATAAAGTTCTTTTCGAAGCTTGGAACCGTCTTCCAGAATCGTTCAATCTTATAATAAATTATGCTTTTGGGCTAGTGACAATTTTCGGATCCACATATTACTGTAAGCAAATCTTTTCACATATGAAATTAATAAAGAGTCAGTTAAAAAGTAATCTTACTGACCTGAAACTAGAGTGCTGCCTTAAGTTAAAGATTACTGAATATTCACCAAATATTGAAGTCTTATAGAACACTATGCAGGAGCAATCGTCCCATTAAAAAAATTATTATATTGTAATATACTGGCAACTACAATAGGTATCACAAACTATATGTATAAGTAAATATTAATTTATTGTAATACTTGATTATTTTAAAACAAATAAACAATTTTTACGTTTTTTTCTTAAATATAGCATATATTTTTTAGCGGTTCTTTCATGTTATTGTGTTTTTTTTTTCAATATAGATTTGGCTCTTTGTCACTGAAAGGTTGCCGACCCCTGACCTAGTACGCTGTTATTTTCTACCCAAGCCATGTAATTAAGGTCGTACCGACCAATTTAGAATATTTTGTTATTTTTGCCCCCCCCCCAGCTGAAATCCTGGCTACGTCCCTGCTACTCGTGACAACCTAAAAGACTGAAATTCCCATTTAGTTCCACCTAAAGGTTTGGAATAGCCTTTAAATTCATTTATTCCATCGTAGTTGGTTTCAAAAAACATAGATGTAACAACATTCACTACGCATTAATTTGCATAGCTGTGAACGCTGTCTTAAACGTTAAAACTGTATAATATATTTATCCACAACGTACAGTCTATTAATTTTAGAGCTGTGAACGCAGCTTTACTATTACTGGAGTAATATCGTTGAATATTAACCGATGTCTCTTGATATGTAAATGCTATCGTGATTGTCATTAATCGGCAAATGGCTGGCATGCTCCAACGCACTGGGCGTCAATTGGTCATTTGTGTTAACGCCCTTGGGAATCGCCACTTATAATCAAATGTCAGCACTTTGACAGATTCAATTGTATGTTGAAGATTTCAAGTATGATAAGTACTTCTCCAATTTCATTTCTACTAATTAACTATAAAGTAAATATCCACATAAAAATACATTATATTTATTTAGTTATAATTGACAGAGGAGACCGTGTATTCTCGGTGAAACATATTTAAAATAAGATTAATAAATAAAACACTCGGTAAGTTTCACAAATATCAGTTTAATATACTCTATACGTATTTCGGCAGTGACGCCATCAACAGGAGTTTCAATTACAAACTAAACTTATTTTTTAACTAATACATTCAGTGGGAACAAATATTATGGTAGGGAATAGAAGTGTAAACCATATTAGCAGATAAGGGAAAAAGGGAAAAAAGTTATTTACCGATTTATTAGGGGTGAGTTGTAAACGTCAATCTGGTCATTCATTAAGGGAATTCCAGAGTTAATATTTTTGTGAATTTCTCGGTATTCTAAAAGGTTCAGTTTAAGGCTTTTATTGTGTATGTGTAGGATTTCATTCAAGTCATTGACGGAAAGGTTATGATTATTGGAGATCATATGTTCTGCTATGTTGGACTGTTCTACTTTTTTATTTTGGATGGCTTTCAAATGTTCACCAAATCTTGTAGCAAATTTTCGACCAGTTTGGCCTATATATATTGTTGAGCAATCTTGGCACGATGCTTGATAAACTCCACTTTTGTTGTGTAAATCAGTTTTATCTAGTTTATTATTAACGCTACGTACAACCCCCAGAGATTATTAGTTTCTTATACAAAACTAACAATCTGAAATAAAATTAGTGACAATCTATGCATCAAATTTTGCACAGAATTTTTATCTATCTAATAGGATATTTTTGATTGTAGAAAAAATTATTGTAAAAATGTTATTGCTAAATAACTTAATAATAAGTATTACACAACAATGTTCTGTAATTTTTTAAATATATTTGTTGGTTTCAAATAATTTTTATATTTATATAGTTTTGTGTAGAAATGTTTCAATAATACGTTAATATTTTTTTCGACATGATTGTTTATAGTTTAGAGCCTTCGTCGAAAAATATTTTACTTGATGATAATGAAATGCCACTTGGTACAAGCATTCTTTACATAAAATGAATCATTTTTATCCGCCGCACCTATATTGAGAACCGCGGCAAATTCGAGGTAGCGGCGAACGTAGATTACCAAGTACAATAACTATAAGTAATTTTCACAATAGAACAAATTATCTCCAAACATATTTGTAGAATGGAGCTTTAGCTACCATTTGCCGAATGGTACACAAATATGCGTCGAATAGTTTACAAGATGGCGTCTATAACGCAAGTTGTTTATTTACAATTACATGACAGTTCTTTTGACAAATTAAAAATAACCTATTAGGTAGATAAAAATTCGCTGAAAATTTTGATGTATATATTGTTACTAATTTTATTTCAGGTTGTTAGTCTTGTATAAGAAACTGTACGGTTGTGCGCACCCTTAACGAGTAAATTTTGCACTTCTATTCCCTACCATAATATTTGTTCCCACTGAATGTATTTGTTAAAAAATAAGTTTAGTTTGTAATTGCAACTCCTGTTGATGGCGTCACTGCCGAAATACGTATAGAGTATATTAAACTGATATTTCTGAAACTTACCGAGTGTTTTATTAATTAATCTTATTTAATTAGTTATACAGACAATATTCAAACATTGATAGAAGGATACAAGTAAGAAGAAAATTTATCAACTATATCGAGATAGGAGAAGCCGGGGCATAACGGGGACCTTAAGGATTATCTTTAATAAAATCTTAAGGAAATCGTAAAAAATTTCGAAATACTTTTATTTGTAAGATGATTTATTGTTTAATTATAACAGACAGTAAAAAAACAGAAAAATACAAAAATAAAAGTTATGACGATATAAAAAAAAGCTTCCTTGTGCCCATTTTGCCCCGGTGTCGGGGCAGAATAAGCACGGGCGGGGTATAATGGGCAATCAGCTAAAATCTGGCGCAGAATGAATACACGTGAGTGCATTCCTCATCGTTATCATTTTCTCCAGAGCAAGAACAATGTGCCCACTTGCCACATGCTCTGCACTGGCGCAATCAACGTCTGAATATGTGTGAAAAATATATCAAAACAGCAAAAAACACGTTTCACCAATTTACAAAATGTACTCACTTGTTTCAATATGTGGATCAAAGAATTGTATAAGCATGCCAAATTTCAACTTTCTATGTTCAACCGTTTGGCTACAGTTTCTTCCGAACAGACAGAAAGACAGGTAGACAGACAGACAGACAGACAGACACACATGAGTGACGTTATAAGGGTTTTTTGGTGGTCATACCTACAAAACTTTGAAAAAGGATATTAACAAAAAAAGCTATTTGACAAAAAATAGCTATTGAGAGTACCACAGGGCCGGGTTTTGGGGCACACTTTTACCCCCTCGGACCGGTTCTGTGGGTAATATGTTAATTAATATTAAATCAGTGTTACCACTTGAAATAATATGAATTGAATGACGATGACTGGAAACTGCACTTCAATAAATATGATATCCACTTCAAAGAACTGATAGCGTTTGCAAATAAACATTAAAATCTATAAAATACATTGTAAATATTGTTAATGATAAGTCTTATCATATATTTTGAGAATCTACAGCCATGTCACCTTGCCCAGAAATGTAGAAAAATTACAGGGGTGGATTGAGCTATTGAGATAAACTTCTGTGGGCCGAACAGCCCTTAACTATAGGTATCACATGTCAATATGTCAACAATGTTGTCAATATGTCAATGTCTTTTATGTTGATATTTAATTTTGAAAAAATATATTTTATATTCAGGATCATAGTTCTTCCGGTAACACAAGTAACTTTTAAGAGAAATTTTCTAAACTTAAATTTATTAAAAATAGATTAAGAAACACCTCTCATCACAAAATTTGGAATCCTTCATGTTGATGAATTGTGAAAGAGAGATTTGTAAAATATTCCTAACGAGTAAATAAGAGATACTTTGTCAAAGAGAAGAAAAATCGATGGTAGTTCTTTGAAATATATATAAAATATAGCCTGTTTTTTTTTGGTTTAAGCGGAACTAGATTTTGAATTCTAGTAACTGTTAATGTTTGATTGAATCTTTTGATCATTTCGTTTAGCAAAAACCAACTTCAAACATTAAATTAGATCGTAGCAACTTAAGAAAATTCAAATTCCATTTGGTTCATCTTAAAAGTTCGGAACAGCCTATAAAAATAATTATAAAATATGAGCATTCCATTTCAAAATCCCTCGAAGCGGCTTGGGCCTTCAATCTGTTCCTGACAAATAATAACTAACACCAGTGGCGCAGCCAAGGGGGGGGCCGACGGGCCTGGGCCCCTCCCAGGACCAGCAGATTACACGGTGCTGCTCGGGAAGTGGAAAATAAAATTTGTTAACCACAACAGTAGTTAATTTTTAAATTACTTCATTATAAACAATATTGGTATTTTTTTCTTCTAAGTAAACATTTTTTTAAGATTGCCTACTCTTGATAAAGTGACATAATTATTGTTCAAATGAAAATACATTTACATGTTATTTTTAGGTTTTCATAGGTATAATCAAGAAATCCTTATTCCGTCACATGAGTCTGTACGTTCGGTACAAATTGTGGTCAAGCGGCTGATTTAGAGAACTGAACATAAGTAAGAGAAATATTGAGACTTCAAATATATATCCCGCGAAAAATATAAATAAATATGTATTTATCGAAGAAAAAATCAAATGAAAGTTCTTGATACATGGATTAACAATTACATTTTTTTATCAAAAAATAATGGAATTATTATTTGATATAAACATCAATATCCAACAGCAGGGGTGTCGAACTGATTTGGGTCGCAGTCTATTTTACATACAAAATGATAAGCAGTGACGGAACTTTAAATATCCCGAAGGGTTTCTTGACATTTTTTTATAAACAGAAAAGGGGAAGAGAGTATATTTTACATTTTTTAAATATATTTTTCCCTTAAATAAGCTCAAGTGATTTTGATTACCACTTCAGGGGCCACAAAAAATGAAATTGAAGGCCGTATACGGCCCGCGTGCCCTCGAAATTTGATTTGGCCCTCCCCAAGACAAAATCCTGGCTGCGCCACTGACTAACACTGAAAAACACTATTATGACCTGAAAAACATGTTTCAGAACACGGAAGTTCTGTTATCACAAGTTTTCAACAAGCAAAACAAGTCAAGAGCAAAATAATAACTAATCCTGAAGATCTGAAAAGAAATATCATCGGATATTAGATTAAAATGAGGAATTTTCGATATGGTATTGATCAATATAATTAGAAGAAGACCGAGACAGGATGATCACTACATCTTCAGAGCCAGAGAGCAAACAAAGTGGACTCCACCTACAGAGCCGCAGTAAGGGGGAAGCGGAGGGGGCGACGGCCCTGGGCGCACTAAGGAGAAGGGCGCTGACGGGCTTGACTAAGGGGCGCCATTGCGAAGGCGAGGACCTTTTATTTGCTCGTCACTTGGATTTTGAGAGGTGAGGACCTTTTTTTTGCTCATCACTTAGATTTTGGGACGTGAGGATTTTTTTTTTGCTCATCACTTGAATTTTGAGAGGTGAGGACCTTTTTTTTATTTACCAAGGGCGCCAAAAACACGGCTCTGCCCCTAGCGCAAGTTTTCCTTACTGCGGCTCTGTCCATCTATAGTGTACCCATTTATAACTGAAACTCGTTTATAATGAATTGATTGCGTACGTCTCGAATAAAAAATGTATGTGAAATGTGAATTTTCACACATTGCAGGGTTTCGCAGGTATATAATAAGTGAAGGCGGCATGCTGAGTGTGTAGGACAAATTTTGCTTTGTAGTAATCACGGCAAAATGAACGATATTTCTAAAATAATTTATCGTCTGTTAATCTAAGAACTTTAAAAACAAATTTTATGTTAAAATATTTTTTTGTTAATTTTAATTCGAATACCTAATACCATTATTTAAGTTTCTAAATATATGCAGTATTTTTTTATATAGCAAGGTTCATTAAGATTTTGAAAATTGCGCCTATGGTTGTTTTAAGTCATATGAAAATATAATTACAACAATTCCAGCTGGTTATTAAATTTACGCTCTTAAAAATTAAATGCAACATTTGCCAAAATATAACTAGAATTTTGACAAAATAATTAAACAAAATAAAATTGCTCGGGAGCGAACCCTAGTTTCCTGCGTAACAAGCGAGCAAACTAACCATTAGACACGCCATTAGGATACGCCTTCTAGTATAGTGTGTTACATAACTATAACTTTTGTTCATCGTCAACCAAAAAAACACAAAAAATGCGTTATTTTCCGAAAACATAATCTGATTAAAAATTCCTTCTGTACTATTCCGGTTCACACTAATGTACATTACTTAAAATTTTTTCAGATTTTTAGTTTAAACCATTTGGGCTACAGGATGAGGGACAACATTTTTTTTTGCACAAGTTTGGCAAAAATCGCATCAAATTAATTTATTTTACACAGAATTTTAAAAAAATATTATTTTTTTCGATGAGCACATATTTGTTTATATTTTTAGAGGGATATGTTTTTTAGATGTTTTAGTATTTTTCCTACATGCGGGCCAAAGAGTTGTATAAGCATGCCAAATTTCAACTCTCTAGGTTTAGCCGTTTGGCTACAATTTTTACAAATTTGTATGAAAAAATTCCTAAAGCCTCTTTCCTTTAGTATTTTTATTCAATGACGTAATATAACAAGCTATTATCTTTTTCAATAATAATTTTTGCTAGAAATTATTTTGTTTAAGTACTTTTGTTGACAATCCTTTCTGTGGTAGCCAAATATGATATTTCAACACAATTTTTCAACATTTAAAACAAATCTAGAGTAACATTTTAGTATTTTTCTTAACATTCTTACCATATGAGATGCATGGTGAAAAGGAACACCCCTGGAACGACTAAGTCGTCTGATCCCACAGACCACCTCCTTCTGAACACTACAATTCCGGGCATTGTTGACTTGGTGTTCCGGGTACGATGTTCACTTCCCCGGATTATCCGGGTTGCAATTCCGGATAAATTAGCTTCCCGAACTGGGGTATGACAGGAACATCCCTATCTTCTTATTAATGATATTAAGAGGAACATTGTTCCTGGCAGCAATGTCTGGAACAGAGAAATATTTTATTAACATACGAGAGGATGGATTGCATTTTAAATTGTATTTTTACCGACCGCCAACATATCTAAGGGAGGTATTGTGATCATACCAATTTTTACGTTTCGAGATTTCGATGGATCTCCACGAATTGAGGTCCCTACATAACATTTTGTCTATTTTTAGCATGATGTCTGTCGGTCTGTCTGTCCGTCCGTCTGTCTGTCCGTCTGTCCGTCTGTCTGTGTACACGTGCAGAGCAAATTCGGCTGAAAGGATTTTTATGAAACTTCATATTTAAGCTTCTGCCATCAATGGCACGAGTTCATCAACTTTTGGTAAAAATCGGTTGACTAAAAATGGGAGTTTACTCGTGTCGATTTTAAGATTTTTGCGAATATTTCACAACAGAAAAATATCTAGAAAAAATTTATTAAACAAAAGTTGCTATAAAAGCAATAAATAATAACTTTTATGTGAGAAGTTTTTTGATAAAACGAGAAATTTCGAATAATTTCTGTAAAATTTTTCGAAATTTTTTCCACATCTCAATATTTTCGTATTTATATGTAACGTTTCCATAGTCATGATAAATAATATCTCTGTTAGAAAATATTAGGTCAAGTTATTTCTACTCTGCTGCTAGAATGTAATTTATATAAGTACTTTATGATGGCGGTCGGTCCTGTGGTGGCCACTGCTGATTTTTATACTTTGCGTTCACAATAATATCATTGTTACAATGAAAACAGTTTAACAATAGAAGCTATTATCTGTCTGTCCGTCCGTCCGTCCGTCCGTTCGTCTGTCTGTCTGTCTGTCTGTCGGTCTGTTTGTCGGTCCGTGTACACGTGCAGAGCAAATTCGGCTAAAAAGATTTTTATGAAACTTCATATTTAAGCTTTTGACATCAATGGCACGGGTTGATCAACTTTTGGTAAAAATCGGTTGACTAGAAAAGGAAGTTTACTCGTGTCGGTTTTAAGATTTTTGTGAATATTTCACAACAGAAAAATATTTCGAAAAAATTTATTTAACAAAAGCTGCTATAAAAGCAATAGCTAACAACTTTTATTTGAGACATTTTTTGATAAAACAGCATAAATTAAACAAGTATTTTGTGATGGCGGTCGGCCCTGTGGTGTCCACAGCTGATTTTTTGTATTTATAATTAAAATGTTCCTTCTCTGGAGAACTTTGACTTTGTATATACATGTACGGATGTTTAAGGCACAATAAAACATTATTATATTATTTTTTAATGTGTGCAGAAATTGAACATAAACTAGCATAGATTTCGTTGAAACGTGGAAGATGAAAGCCAATACCGATGTATGTATGTATGTATGTATGTATGTATGTATGTATGTATGTATTTCTAAGAAGTTCCAAAGAGTTATTGTATATTTGTAACATGAAGCAGTCAGATGTCAATACAAGAAATAAAACAGATTGATTGATTGCACCAGTAAATCAAACTGAAGTTTCTTTAATTGAATCTCAAGAGAAGAATTTCCTGCGGAATTAATCCTTAAGGCTCGGATTCATGAAGAAAATATCCAGGCTGCTAAATATGCTTTTAAAAATCTTGCGTAGGCAGATATTTTCATGATTAAATTTAATTTCATATGATATGAAAATAAGGCGAAAACTTTTACCGTACCAAAGAGCTGCAACACCCCAAAATTAAATGAATTTTAACATTACAGACGATTGTGGATTTTTCGCACTTTCTGTGAGTCTACACTAATGAACTCGTTTCGCAGCTGTTAACAAAATTTTAATTATATTTTTAAAACACATTTTTGACTATAAGCTGTTCACTTTTGTAAGAACACACTAGATCTGGTTATTTTGGTTACTTTTACGATGTATTACTGACTTTAAATGTCAATTAAAAATATTCCTTACGCTGTAAAACCGACTTTAGGTTGATAAGGTTATGATCATTATAATTAAGATATCATTTTTCATTATGACATATGTCAAATGGATGACATTTTAAAAAAGTGACATTTTTTAATACCAACATGACATAGAGCTTCAAAGGTGCAAACTATTGAAAACAAAATTCCCTCTTAGTTTTTTCTTACAAAAATGAACAGCTTATAACATCGTGTTAAAAGAAACGAATTTTAAAAAACTATTTGTTGTTCTTTAATCTACGTCTCAAGAGTTATCTTTTGATGCCATACAATAAATTCTTAAAAATATTAGAACACAAAAAAATCAACATTTTTCGAAAAACTAATCTGATCCAAATTCCTGTTGAACTATTCCGGTTCTCATTATTGTATATTATTGAGATTGTTTCCAGATTTTTAGATCAACCCCTCTGGGAAAAAGGGTGGGAGCCAATAATTTTTTAAATATTTTTGGCAAAAAAACCCATAAAAAAAAGGATTTTTCAAACATAAAAATTTGTTTATCCAGGCATTAAGAAGTGAAACCCAACACCTCTTTAGGGGAAACGGGGGTTGCCCCGAGGAGTTGTACAGTTTGCATACATCAATGTTTTGCCGATAAGAATTGAAAGTAAAAATATATTTTTTTAATACTGTAAACTGCAAATTTTAATAAAATAAATTTCATAAATAATATTAAATTAACGTGAATTTATAAGTATATATGTAAGATAATTAGTAGGTTTCTAACTTATATACATTTAAAATACAATATGATCGAAAAAAACTTTAATAGGCCCTAAATTTAAAATGTTAAGTGGACAATTCTGTTAATATAAAAGGCATATCACACTAGAACGCTATCCAAGTCTTATTTTTGTAGGTTTTTTTCAGGATCCAAGTCTTCAGGTCTTGACATATCACACGGTATTTGAATATTAGTTAAGACTTGGAAATTGTTTGTTTACCCATGCGCACATCGTAAAATTATGACAGTTGACAGTTATATTTTGACATAAACAAAAGACAAATACGCGTCAGCTATAAGACCTGGGTAAAAAGACCGAGAAATTGTATCCTGTTTCATTTGCCGGGTCTTCAAAACCTAGGTTTTTTCTTCATACTATCACACGCACAAGACTTCGATTAGAATGCAAAGACTTTAATTTTCCAAGTTTAGACTTGAATAATAACTCTAGTGTGATAAGGCCTTTAAAATAAATGATTCCATGTCTATCTAGACACCTTTTTTTCTCGATCATATTGTATAGCAATGCTTCAGACACTTTCTAAATTTAAAACGGGCATATATTACATCATTTATTCCATGATAAATTAAAATTTATCTGACAAATTATAAAAATCTGACATATCTATAATATGCTAGGTAAAGTACTTTTCTGATGTATTGCAAGTACTGAATACCAATACTTTTTTTAAGGAAAAACTATTGTCAACTGACAATAACTGAAGCGCCTCTAGTGAGATTTTGAGAAACTGACGGTTGTAGTATAGTCGAGTTTGTGACAAGCATGGGAATATGTTCTTAGAAGTGGAAAGACAGTTAAGGACCATTTTAGAGTGTGTTCCCGTGTGTTTCAATAAATATCACATGAAGATACCATTGAACCTGTCAAAAATATCCTACCAAATTCAGCCATGATGTGATTGCAGTAGCGCCTCTATCGGTAGTGTCAGATGCCAATACGTAACATTTTAATTAAACATTTCTTTTTAGTATTTAAAATACTACGTAGTTGAAATACAGTTCGCAACTCTTAAAATGCAATTTACGGCAATATTATTAAAAGTTGAAAGATAATGAAAAGGTAAATAGTAAAATAAAAAAAATAACACAACAAAACAATCATAAACACAATACAGCGCCGGAGTTTTTCTTAGCAATAGCTGAATAAAATAAATGTAAATTAGGCAAATTGTTATACTCCTCGGGTCAAATCCCCCTTTCGTCTCCGCAGGGTCTTGGCTTCATAACAAACAATGCTAAGGCATAGAGCGTGCTGTGTTATATGACGTCAATGGATCAACCGTTTGGCTACAATTTCTATCATACAGACAGACACATGAATGACGTTATAAGGGTTTTTTGGTCATACCTACAAAACCTTTTAAAAAGTTTCACTTTTTTGTAGCTTTTTATTTTCTCTTTTGCCAATTTTGCCGCCCCCAAATTTGTTGCTCTCGGCAGTTGTTCTGTTTGCGCCCTCCTAAATCTGACCCTGACTATACAATACTGTTTGTTATTATCTGAGACTATAAATTATCCTGAATACCCCCCTGATTTCCGGATATCAATGGAATATTCGAACATGTACCAGAGTGATTCAATTCCCGACTAACCAGTAACCAGACGTTAGATAACAGCTATCTCAGAACAGAGTTCGGTTTACTCGACCAAATGCATCATAACTTGCATCAGTAATACTCCACGAATCTCTGGTCTGCATAAATTACGTCATCTATTTGACGTCATCAATCTAATTAACAATTAAGGCTGGAATTCAATCAATTCAATCAATCAATCTATTTATGTATATGTACGATTTAATAACTACGTGGGTTATCAGTTTTTTTATTAATATGATAAGAATTTTAACAAATATTTTTCAATTGCAAGGTTGCGAGTGATATTTTTTTTGCAAAATTATATAATATTTAAGTCAAGGCTAACGTATTAGAAATGTTATTAAATATAATTACTAGAAATTTATTTAAACATACGAATGCATAAGACACGAGAAGGTGGGAATTTCTCGTAATGCTACGTTCAGAACCTCGAAATTAGAAATTAGAACGATAACCGATTAAACCGATTTGACATTCGTTCGGTAATTATAGTAAGAGTTATTTAACATACAGCCAGCTTTCAGAATCCCACTGACAGTCTTGTAATAGATACATTTAAAAAAATATCTAGATACAAATACAGATATCTAAGAAAAATTGTATCTATAGATGCAGATATAGAATTATAAAAAATATCTAGATACAGATGCATCCCAAAAATGTTTGTATCTAGATACAGCTAGATACTTTTAAAAAAACACTGAAAAATGAAAATACCATATTTTTTACCAAACAAACAGTGCATGTTAATAAGTATTATACAGGCTGTTCAAAAATGATCGTGACGTTACAAAAAGCCCACTAAATTCAAGGTAAAACACTATTCTACGGAATAAATTTGTATTAAATAACGTATGTATTATGTTAGCCATATGTGCTAACGTATGAGCTGCGTATCTGCATATTTTTGACATTCTATATAATTTTAAGTCAATAAGACATTCTATATAGTCAATAAGAAACATATTTTGTAAATTTTAAAAATTTTGAACAATAAAAATTATTATTATTATTTATTTTTCATATGTTTCTAGTAAATTGCTCATCAAAATAGCAACAATAGTTATTCAAAAACTTAGTTTTCATTAATAACGACCCATTTTCCTTCAGTGTTGTATTTATTATTGAGGTACCTAAATACGTACTATATTTACGGCCGTTCAAAAGCTACGATAAACGAGTGAGATTTTTTTTTGACATTCCATATAAATTTAATTTGTAAATGTCAGAATTTCAATTGTTTTCTGAATTTTGTTTATATTAAAAATAAAATATTTAAAATGACAATTTACAATTAAGCTCGGTATCATGGTATAAAAACAAAGTAACGATCAAAGTATCTGAAATACAGATACAAGATACTTAAATTTTAATATCTAGATACAGATACAAATACATATTTCCAAAAGTATCTAATTTGTATCTATCAGGTGATTGCAAAAATTCGTGCCCGATTTGAAATAAAATTAAATAAAACACACTTTCGTGGAAAAACATTTTTATTAATCAATAATGTACTCCCCATCATTTTCTATAACTGTCTCCCAACGTTTTACAAGTTTTTGAATTCCTTCTTTTTAGAAACTGGGTGGTTTATCTTCTAAGAAAGTAGTAAGGTAGTTTTTGACTTCTTCCACAGAATTTTTTTTTTTGCCATTCAAATTATTTTGAAGAGAACGAAACAGATGAAAATCTGAAGGGGCAAGGTCAGGGGAATACGGCGGGTGCTGGAGGATTTCCCATTTTAACTCCCTAAGTTTTTGCAGTGTCTGTTGAGCGACATGTGGTCTAGCGTTGTCGTGGTGAAATATGATGCCTTTTCGATTTACCAAACTTGGACGTTTTGCTTGGATTTCCACATTGAGTTGGGTGAGTTGCTCACAGTACTTCTCCGCAGTTATTGTTTTGCCACGTGGAAGAAGCTCGAAATAAAGTATTCCTCTGCAATCCCACCAGACACATAACAACAATTTCATTGGATGCAATTCAGCTTTTGTCAAAGATTCTGCTCGTTCCCATGCTTCCAGCTTCTTTTTCTTTTTATGTTGTGATACATAATCCATTTTTCATCTCAGTTCTTACTCGATCCAAAAAAAGTTCATTTTGTTGACGGGCAAGGAGAGAAACGGCAGTGGAAACACGTTTCAGTTTGTTCCGTTCTGTCAAAATGTGCGGAACCCATATATCGAGTTTCGAAGTATAGCCAAGTTTTTTTAAATGGTGAAACCTTAATCCGGCACTGGTGTACATATGTATGTAGGTGTATGTGTGTACAAAAAAACCTTAAGCAGCACAATTTGATATGTTCAGTACAATCTGCTTTTGCATATTTATTATACAACCAAGGCTGAGAAGACCTCAAAAAAAAACTTATTCAGAATAAATAATTGTTCAAGGGGAATTTGAAAAGTAAATAATTTGTTGTAATAATAAGAAAATAAACTTAACATCTTGTGGTATACCTAGGGCCTCGAACCGGAACTGAACCAAAAATCGGAAATCGAAAAAAAACCGTTATTTTGTCGGAACAAAAACTGGAACTGAACCGAAAAAATTATTGGTTTATTTCGGTTCAGATAATGTTTATGGGAGTGAATATAAAATACATTTTATTTAAGATTATATTTTAAACAGATAAGCAGAAAACAAAATGTTTTTTTTTACTAATAAGTAAAAAAAAGTTGCGTTTCTATTAATTCGAGGGGGGGGGGGTTGAACGTTGATTTACTAAGTGACAAATTTGTGCGCTGTCTCTGTTTGTATTTGTTGCTAAGTTACAAATAAACAGATTATTTCGCTTGTTGTTCGTTTAGCGAACAACAGTTGACTCAAATCATCATGTAAACAGGTTAAGTGCTGATTCTCAGCAGTTGCATTCGCTAAACGCGCCCAATGTTTACATCAAGAGCAAAAATATCACTGCGTGGCACAGATAACATCTTCAAATTTAATATGAAAATTTTCAAAATTTTCTTACCTTGAAATCCATTTTGCAATATTAAGTTTCACTATTTCACTATGATTTTAAACACTCACATTCATACGAAAATTTACAAATAATTTTAAACAGAATTTATGTCAGAATGTTCCGGTCATAACTATTATATAGCCTATATGTTTATATAAACATTTATATATTTTATATTCGTAATATTAGGATTTTTTTATTTTTATACAAACTGTCTTTATGGTTTATAATTTTTAATATTTTTAGATACATAATTTTGTTTATTTTTGCAACTTTTTATCTTCTAATAATATTGGTAACTGCAATAAAAAATGAAATTCTATTTTTTTACAAGAGATGTGTGTCGGGAACAAGCGTACACACAGGGGGGAAGGATCACGGGCTTGCCTCCCCCCCCCAAGAGCTTAAAAACACGTGGTTTTTGCGTGTTTTTGTCAAAATACAAGTGACCTTTTTCACTCGTATTTTGCAAGACATTTATTAGGTCTACACTTGCATTTTGAAAAATAAAGTGCATTTGACCATCGCTCTTGTTTCCGAATGATTTCCCGATTTCTACCTTTAAAAACAATTTCGCGCCTTTGCCTCCCCCCCCCCCAGCCACAGAAAAAATCCAGGGTTTGCGCCAGTCTCTTAGTACATATATTTTGAATATCAACCATGTTTATAGCATCACTCATCTTTATGTACGGTAGAAACTGCGGCCAAACGTCCGAACCTAGAGGGTTGAAATTTGGCATGCATGTAGCTATTTAACCAGGAAATAATTTTCATAAGTTTCCATTTATCGTTGTTTTCTTATGGACATCAACTTCGATACATAGATGTCGTACCACATTTAATTTTTCGACAAATGAGTATATATACACTTTAAAAAAAGTAGTGTTAAAGGGAAATGAACTTTTAGTGTAAAAGTCCCTCGCTTTTCGTGTTACGTGGGCTACTTTTTATGTTTTTACAAACTACCACTAGATGGCAATATTGAAATGTGTCATTACTATATTTGACATTTGTTATTGTGAAATCAGTGGCAGCTTATAAATTCATCGAGTAGTTTGTTGACAGTGAGCGTTTAAAAAAAAGTTTGTGAAAAATTGATATTACTCGTGAAGGTTTTCGTTGGATGATTTTTTACGATTTTAGTAAAAGCCTAACTCAACGACAATGCATAGATTCGCTTCGTTCAACTTTTGGTAATGAAGCACCATCAGATAAGACTGTTTACAAATGACATAATTTCGTCGTGCGTCCGTCAGTGATGAATCTCGTGAAGGTCGACCAAAATCGGTTGTGATTCAAAAAAACATTGATGCTGTGCGCAAAATGATTGAAGACCGGCATGTGACTTATCGTGAGACATCCTTTGGCATATCGCAGACTGCAATACATTCGATTTTGCATGAATATTTAGCTGTCAAAAAGATCGGTTTCCGATGGATTCCGCATAATTTGACCGAAGCTCAAAAAAAGGCTTGTGTTGATTGGCGTAAGGGAATACTAAAAAAATTCAACCTAGGCCCTGCAAAATCCGTATACAACATCATTACAGGTGAAGAATTTTTTTAGTAATATTGGGGGGGGGGGGCAAAATACAAGTGATGACCTAAAAAAAGGTCCTCACTTCTAAAATACATTTTTCTCCAAAAAATTCTGGGGGGACAACTGGGGGCCAGATTAATTTGGGGGGGCAGTAAAATTGGGGGGGCAGTAAAATTTGGGGGGTCAAATACAAGTGATGACCTAAAAAAGGTACTCACTTCTAAAATAAATTTTTCTCCAAAAAATTCTGGGGGGACAACTGGGGGCCAGATTAATTGGGGGGGCAGTAAAATTGGGGGGGCGCAGTAAAATTTGGGGGCCCAATACAAGTGATGACCTAAAAAAGGTACTCACTTCTAAAATAATTTTTTCTCCAAACTATTTTGGGGGGGCACTGGGGGCCAGAGTAATTTTTGGGGAACCCCCCGGACCCCCCGCTAACGCCACTACTGTTCATAAGTATCACTATTCAACTGGGGGTCCTTCCCCCCAATATTCATCTTATTAAAAACAGTCTTGAACTTAGTATTTTTTTTAAATGAAAATTTTACCCCTAAAATTTTAACCAAACTAAGAATAAACTTTTACATTTATAATTTTTTTGCTGTTATTTGCGGTTTATGAGTTTTTTAAAGTCTATTTTTCCATAAGTGGGTCAAAGATCTGTGTAAATACATGCCAAATTTCAACTTTCTATTTCTAGGTATTTAGCCGCATTTTCTACCTTAAAGACAAACAGACACATGAGAGATGTTTGAATTATTTTTGGTTATATATTGATTGGTTCCAAAATATTGTCTATCAAATTTTAAGACAATGTCAAAAAGACCTTATTTTTTGTTTTTTTATATTTAAGTCACAAATTTTTACATATGCTCTTACACTATAATTTTAAAAACACAATAAACAATTAAAATATATGTTCAACTTAGCACAATACTTTCATAATGGTTAATAATTCACATTTGCCTTGATATTAACAAAAACTATTCATTTCAAAAACATTATCACCTCTTAACGCTCCGAAACTTATACTGTAACTGAAGATTTTCAGGGTTTAGGCTTAGTTTTGATAACGTTATAGAGACGCGTCGGGGCGCTCTACGTACGCAAGCGTCGTGTACATTCCGTGCAGAAATTTGATTTAACATATAATCGATATACTTGTAGGTTAAAATTTTTAGATTTTATCTTGACTATATGGTTGATGAACTTTGCAAAAAAATATTTTGACCGAGAGTGATGGATTGTTTACCGCCAAAAAAATATTTTCCCCACTCTAATTTTATCAATTTTCTTTTGTTCTGATTTTTTTTTTTTAATATTTACAATACTAGTTTGTGTACCCTTGCTTCGCTACGGCATTGAACTACTTTAAATCCAAGTAGAACATAACACTCACAACGTTAAAGTTAAATATATAAAAATATAATATAATTTGCAATTAACTATCAGCGATGGGAAATAAAGAAGTTTTCAGCAGTACCATCTATCTATTGATAAGTTCCGCACCAAATAGCGACATATATCTACAACTTTCAACATTTCTGTGCATGCGCACACTTTACACTATGATAACTTCGTTATTATCAATCTTTGATGTGTAAAATACTTTATGATACTACGTGAACTGCTCTAATTTATTATTTTAAAATAATTGATACATCATTATAAAACTCTATAAAAAAAAATGTTTTGCTGTATAATACAAAAACTATTATGTTTAAAATTGCCCAATATACGATAACTAGCAGACCCGTTGGCAAACTGATATCGACTGAAAATCAATATAAGCAGGAATCAATTAATAAAATTTGCATGATTCTGCGTATATAAACAAAACAAAAACGTTTCTTGATTATACCTAGGAAATCCTAAAAAGCTGCTTAATGCGTGTCGTTTAAAAATTAATATCGGGCTGGGTACGGCCCGCGGACCATATGCTGGACATCAATGGTATAGCTGTTTCTGATTATACCTAGGATATCCAAAAAGCCGCTCAATGCGTGTCGTTTAAAAATTAGTATCGGACTGGATACGGCCCGCGGGCCATATGCTGGACATGAATGGTAGTTGTTTCTGATTATACCTAGGAAATCCTAAAAAGCTGATTAATGCGTGTCGTTTAAAAATTAATATCGGGCCAGGTACGGCCCGTGGGCCATATGCTGGACCTCAATGGTACAGCTGTTTCTGATTATACCTAGGAAATCCTAAAAAGCCGCTCAATGCGTGTCGTTTAAAAATAAGTATCGGGCCAGACACGGTCCGCGGGCATAACGTTAATTGACACAACATTCTTTAATTAAGCCAAGGTATATACTGACTGGAGAGCTAAGAGATATATTCTCGCTAAGGCTAAACACATAGTGAAGCAGAGAGCAAAGCAGCGATGAAAGAGGAGAGCAAAGCGGCGAAATTAAATAAATGAATTCCTGTTAACACGCGCATAGTGGAGCGTACTGCAGCGAGGTTATATCGCTGTTATAGTCGAGCAAAGCGACGCGTTCAAACAATTTTGATTTCTCTGCTATCATCGTTGCTAAAATAGTTGTTTAAAATGGATATTGAAGCATTTACAAGTAGTTCTCATTTATAAAAGGTATTTATAGTAGGTTCCGATTGAAATTTATCCATTTTTTACCAATTTATGTTGAATTTTTTCCAAAATATAATCAAACGTTGAAATACTCATGCGAAAATAAGAATGAAACTTTTCTAGATGTTCGCGGAGTTGCATATAGAAATGATGAAATTCACCATGTATATGTCTACTTTTATTTATTCTGTGAACATTGCACCTTCTAGTGTGTTTGTTTTTTATTTTTTAGTAAATACCAAATTTTCAGGGAGTTTTCTGTTAGTAAAAAATCCATTATAATTTTGTGAACTTTCTGCTCGATTTTAAACACGTCACTATGTGTAGACACTCTTTTATAAGCGCGACATTCTTTAGTTATTTTACTCTCCGCTTTCATCGCTGCTTTGCCCTCTGCTTCACTATGTGCTTAGCCTATAAGTGACCTGCTGTCGGAGAACGTCGCTCTAACTGGTGGGGAGCGACCGACCACACACCTCAAGCCCCGCTAGCACCTAGGAACTTAGCGTTACGAGGATACACAGAAATTAGGGCTTTTATATATATAATGGTGCATGATAGGTATATGCTCTCCCGGATTTGTTTTAGATCTAGTTAAGATCTACATTTTTTGTTTGCATTATGTAAATATATCTCGTAAGATTTAGCCTACGTAATCAATTCAAACTGTACGGAGAGTGTGAAACTGATGGTTTGCCCTCCATAACGCCCCTAAGAGGACATCGACGTAGTTAGTATCTTCACTAAAACCTTTCTCGGATTATTTTCCCCTCCTGTATTAAATTTAGTGAAAATCGGTCCATCCGTTTGGCTTTGTATAAAGAACGAACAAACGGATATTTATTATATCGTTGCGAAAACATGCAGTCAAGTCGGTCATGGAAAAACAGTAGTAGACAGTTGAAATATAAATTAATGACAGATAAATTAGATATAAATTTGTAATTAGTAATAATTACTGAACATGTTACAATATTTTTAGTGTAAAAATAAATTATTAGTTAAGCCATAAGACTTTTATTTCAACCCCACGAACGTTACAATATAAATAATTATAATAATTAATTTTAATTTTTTTTTAGGGTATCAAATGAAACGCGTTGATAAATTAACATATTTTGATTTTTGAAAAATCAATTTCTTTTATAGGTTTTTCGATAAAAATATGTTTTGTCCCCTACCTATGTATCGTCGATAAACATCGTGCTTACAATATTTACCTGACTGACTGGAGAACTGATAGCGTGGGTCTTGATGTGAGTGCCTCTCAAGTACGCTTATAAATCTTTAGATGGTACGGGGATTTTCCCTTCAAAAGTTATCGAAATTTATGATTTTTAACCCACAAAATGTACCCATTTGTTATCACTTTCTATATACCTATAAAATCCTATAATGTGTGAAATTCACTTTTTTTTGGTCACTATTGCTATCTCGAGAAATATAAAAGCTACGAGGTTGGTTAAATTAAACAACAATTGCCATTTTATATGAGCATATATTTATTGAGTGAATTAATTTTTTGTATGGACAAGTGTTTGGACCGAAAAAGTATTTTATTCTGAATTCAACGATATAAATAAGTAACAAATTAATATCAATAAGAAAGTTGTACAACTTATTTTGAACACCACTGGTCAATAAAAAAATTGCTTTGTTCATTGATATGCTCTTATAAAATAGCAATTGGTGTTTAAATAGCAATAGCAATAATGAACAAATTAAAGTGAGCATTCTGTATAGTCAAATAAATTTTAAAAAAATTATGTGAAGTGTGAATTTTCACACATTTCAGGGTTTCGCAGGTATTTAATGAGTGATGATTATTTGGGATGCCAAAACAAATTTTATGTTAAAATATTTTTTTATTAATTTGAATTCGAATGCCGAATACCATTATTTGGGTTTCTAAATATTTGCAGTATTTTTTTTTTTTATATATGGCAAGGTTCATTAATATTTTGAAAATTGCGCCTACGGCTTCCATTGGTTGTTTAAGTCATAAACTCCGCCCCTCTGATTTCGTATACATTCAAACATAGAATTAAATTATATTTTCAACCCTTCCCACTGGTTATTAAATTTACGCTTTTAAAAATTAAATGCAACATTTGCCAAAATATATCTAGAATTTCGACAAAATAATTTAAACAAAATAAAAATGCAAAAAAAAACAAAAAATAAAAATTGACGGGAATCGAACAGTGGTTTGCAACTTACGAAGCGAGAACGTTACCACTGGACTACGGACGTTCACTCGTTTACTGTGTTAAATAGCGGATTAAATATTTTACATATTTTAGTTAAAACACAAAAAATCCGTTATTTTCCGAAAAGATAATCTGATCAAAAATTCGTGTTGTACTATTCCGGTTCCCACCAATGTACATTACTTAGAATTTTTTCAGATTTTTAGTTTAAACCATCTGGGCTACAGGGTGTGGGACAATTTTTTTGCACAATTTTGGCAAATATCGCATCAAAATATTTCATTTTGCAAAAATAAAATTTTGATCGTTAATCCACGTACTAAGGGCTTTCATTTGATACCCTACACAGAATTGCAAAAAAAATAATTTTTTTTTCGTTGAGCATATATTTGTTTATATTTTTAGAGGGATATGTTTTTAGAGGTTTTAGTATTTTTCCTACGTGCGGGTCAAAGAGTTGTATAAGCATGCCAAATTTCAACTCTCTAGGTTTAGCCGTTTGGCTACAATTTTTACCGAACAGACGGACAGACAGACAGACAGAGACAGACGACAAAATGACGGAATAAGGGTTTTTTGGTCATACCTACAAAATCCTAAAAAAGCTAATTGTGATTTTTTTAAAAATTTTCCTAATCAGGAAGGGCTTTATAAAAAAAAATTATGCCAAGATGCAAATAGGTATTAAAAAAATTAAAAGCTGAAACCGTATCGATCTTTATCTCTAACCGTTTTTAAGATATTATTATTTAAATTTGTATTTTTTAACTGGGGCACTAGGGCCTGCTGTAGCAATGCAGTGAATATATTTTTAGAAGTTCAAAAAGTCAAAAGACGGTAATATAACAATAGAGAAGATTGATTTTATTTAAAAATGTCAATTTTTTGTGTCAACTCAACAAAAGGTTAATATAAGTTTAGGTCAAAAATTACGTACTGATATTATAAACTTATAATCTAAAAGATAGCTCTAATTAACTTTAGAAATCTAGGTATATAGGTATTGGGCAAAACCGGAGGATAGGGTATGCAGAATGTGTAGAGAGGAGGAAGAATCCTTGGAACATCTTACAAAAAGATGTGGAAAGATGACAAAATGGGAGGGAGAGATAAAGGAGCTGTTGAGTGAAGAAGGAAAGGGAGAAAGGTGGGCGAGAGTACTCGAGGAAAGAAGGAAGGAATGCGGAGAGGTAAGACAGAACTGAGTACAGGAAGGAAGAAAGAGGCAATGGAGGAGGAAAGAAAAGAGGGAAGAGAAGCGAAGAAAGAGGGGAAGAAGAACTGGAGTCAAGAAGGAAGGAGACCGGAGACGGAAGCCGAAAAGAGATTACGAAGAAAGAGATGAACACCGGAGGTAGAAGGTAGAAGAAGAAGAAGAAGAAAGAAAATCATAAAATTATATTATATTATTTTATTTTATTATATTATTATGATTATTTTTTCTCAATGTAATAGTTAAAACCCTATACGCCGCAAGGCCTAGGGGAAATAAAGAATTATATATATATATATATAACTTTAGAAATCGTTAAAATAATTATGCGCTAGTAGTTAACAATTGTAGTAAGCCTGTAAGAGTCCTGGACACTAAAAGAAAGATCGCTGCTTACAGGTGTTAAAAACTCGTTACATAAGGCTTTTTGCTGCACTTGTCGATTAGAAAACTCTTCTCGTATCCTAACTTCGACGACTGCGACAAAATCATGCCTTATAAAACATGTGTTTTAATATATTATTATGCCATCTCATCGATTAAACGGACTTATTTTATTCTAAATCCTGTAGAGCAGAGTTTCCCAAACTGTGCTCCGCGATCTACTAGTATTGCTATATATTTATAACAACAATAGTGCTCCGCTACGAATTCTTCTCGTGAAAAGTGCTTTGCGGCTCAAAAAGTTTGGGAAACTCTGCTATAGAGCATCACGATACCCTTACCATTTGCAGTATGATGGTCCGTGTTAGGATGAAAAAGCCATGCACGTGGTATTGTTGCCATGTGCCTCCTATCACTATACGCGTAGCAGTAAGCGTTCGAAATCTACCCTAATTTTGATCTTAACCGCAGCGGCAAGGACGCATTTTACGTCAAAATATTGTTATATACTTATATTATTTTAAGGCGTTTGTGATCAACTGCAAACTGTTTAAAGACTGACAGGTCGCAATTGACCATTTGCCAACTTCTGAACTAGAGTATGACAATACCTGCTGGATAGATTACTAGCAATAAAGTTGAGTTAATAATATTGCATAAGCAGCAGGCGTTGGAAAACAAAAAGTCGAAACCGCTTGAATGTTAGACAACCAATTATACAGCAACGTATACCACATTATCTATACCGTAGGAGATTGTTCTCAACACATAGAGCGATCACTTTGTTGCTTTGAGTTACTCCTCAGTCCCAGATTTAAGGAGAAGCACAACGGTGTAGATCTTAAAAGTATCTTATACAAAACTAACAATCTGAAATTTAATAAAAAATTAACAACAATCTATACATCAATATTTGTAGCGAATTAAAATCTATCTAATATGATATTTTTAATTGTAGTAAATAATTGTAAAGAAACAAATAGCATTATTGGCGCCATCTTGTAAACCAATCGGAGTATATTTGAGTACAAACCGGAAATTTGTAACTAAATCTTCATTCTATTAATATGTTTTTAGCAATTTTATTTTATGGTGGATATTGTGAAAATTAATATATAAAACAACAATGTTGCGGTCACAACCCCGAAATTAGAAATAAGAATTAACGTTAAATTAGTAATTAACATTAAATTTGTACGTAGAAATTAAGTAGTGTTAACAATGTAAATTAAAACATTAATGGTGCGATTATGGTCCAACATGTAAATCTTACAGAATTTAAGGCTAAATGAATCTTTAACTTCGACTGTTAAATTATTTAAAATTTTGCTATTATGGTCAACTAAATTTAAATACTTCAGCTACAGAATTGTGACCTTGTTAGAGGCTAACTAAGTAACGTTCAACTGAGCATTGTCTGTCTTTGTCTGTGCGCATTGAATAAAGAGAGAAAGCAATAGTAAAGACATGTTAATTTAGTGTTTTTAGTGCTGGCTGTCAGAACATATAACGTAATATAACCCAAAAATTAAAATCTTTATTTATTGAAGAAAAAACAAAATAATACATAGCAAAATGAATTCAAAGTACATGATTTATTAAACCATGTTTACAATATTTACCCAAAAATAATAAATAGTAAAAGTATAATTTTGAGATAAAAATGTTCATAGGAAATTTGCATACAAAATAACACACATGGCTTAAGCGATTCGTAATGAGCCTTTTGCTTAAACTACTCTGGCTCATGCAATTAAAAATGGAGTTCCCCACAGCAGTTGCCAAAAAGTTGATAGTTCCTAACACTTTGAGATATAGTGGAAATTCGTCTTGCCTTGCAGGTTGTCCATTATGTAGTGGTTGCAAAATTTCGTAGCAAATAATTTCATTTGACAGCTGAAAAAAAATCTAAAATTCTCATTAACCATTTCAAATGAATTTTCTGTGTCTCTTATAAATCTTCGTTCTATGCGAAGATTGTTCCTAAAAATACAAAGTACATATTTTCGATAGTTTATAATGTTTATAAATTTATCTTTTATTACTTGTTGTCATCTTCCTCGGCAATTAAATGAAATAAAACATGGATCAATTGTATTTTCTTGTAATTAAAAATGTTTAAACTTTAAATGTGTAACTTTAAATACAATTTCGGGAAACGTCACAATATGATCCAGTGTAAAACACAACCTCAAATTTAGCGCTATGGAGAGATATATCTGGCTGTAGCTTAAAGAAAAATTTAAGGATTTATTTAACGTTAAATGGTGACCGTAATTGCACTTCACGCTAAAGCCTGTGACCTTCACATTTAAAGAGCTTAAATATTTAACTGAAATGACCATAATCGCACCATTAGACACTGAGAGCGTTGCATCGGTAAATTTCTATTGATCTTTACTTTATCGATCGATATTTGAAAGCTGTTTCTATTTGTTAATGGGGTTTTGTGTATTTTATAGTTTTGAAAAGAATTAAAATAGAGGGAAAATTTATATCTATGCTCATAGAAATTAGAAAGATATAGAGAGAAACAAAACAACCGTATTTACTGCGCATGCGTTAATTATAAATTATTAAGGTTTGTAGCTTGCAAACTCTTAATTTTAATTTATAAGTATAAGTATTAATTTAGGAAGGTTGTGAATGATAACGTACAGTTACGTATAACAAATATTTACGTTAGTTTTAAGTACTAATTCTAATTTCGAGACTGTGAACGCATCATAATAATATGAAGTATTGACAGGAGTGTCCATAGAAAATTTACGTCAGGGGTAGGCAAAACAAATAAATAATTACAAATTTATTTTAAAATAATTAAATACTTCTTTTTTTGAGTCCAGAGGAGACACGTGCCCTATTTGTCCTCCCCCGCGAACGCCCATAAAAACTTGACACTTTACCTGAAATGTAAAAGATGGAGCAGCAAGACAAATAACCAAAAACACAAAATTGACACGCTAGACTTATAGACAGGTATATTAAACATGTTTTCACTACAATAATTCAAGAAGTACTGACTGGATAAAACAAGATTTTTTAATGTTTTTAACGTAGAATACATTGGAGCTAGATTTTTCGATTAACAACGAACAAAGGTGTAAACTATTGAAATTTCCTCTTAGTTTATTTTTACAAATGTGAACACAGTATATCATTTTTGAACATATTTCCAGAGCCGGCGCAAGCCTTATTGGCGCCGAGGCAGTGGCGCAACAAGGGTGGTGCGAGAGGTGCCGCCGCACCAGGCGCCGGATTCATAGGGGCGCCGAATGGCCAAATTTAATTTTTTTTATTATTATCTTTTATATTAATAAACTATAATCAACACAAATTTGATTTCATAATCGAAAGTTTCAAATGGCAGGCAAGATCATTAATTGATGACTGTACAACTGCCACTGCAATGCAATTATTAGAAGTGATCCACACTTACGATTTAAAAGATGTGTACCCTAATATTGGCATTGCGCTGCGCATATTTTTAACGCTCCCTGTAACTGTTGCTTCGAATTAACGCAGTTTTAGTAAATTAAAGTTAATAAAAAATTATTTGCGTTCTACAATGGTCCAAGAGCTTGTAAAATTTAGCTTTAATATCAATAGAAAATACTACAGTGCAGTCATTAAATTATGAAGACTTAATTAACGAATTTTCACAGTTAAAAGCCAGAAAAGTTAAATTATTAAAATACCTAAATATATATTATTTTTTGTTCAAATATCCCTTTTTTTGTCATTAAATATATGTATATATTTTTATTTATTTTGTTATTCAATTATGTAATATAATATTTCTTTAGCCTTTTTGTGTTTCATTTTAGGTGTTTTTCATTTTGTGTTTTATTGACCTAAAGTTAAATTTTGTCCCTTTTTATATTAGTTGATTATCATGATTTTTGAGTTTATTAAAAGATTTGTAACATAATTTGTTAATATAATCGTTAATATTGCAATTTTAACCAAACCAAAGAAAAAGGTTAAAACTAAACTAAAAAATAATACCAACGAATGTTTTTTTTAAATTTTTTTTTATACATTTATTGATAAAAAAATGACTTTATAATATATATTTTTGTATGTTCCTTTACTGGTAATAAGATAGTTCCTTTATTAGGAGTAAGTGTTCCTTTTCTGGCGATTTTGTGATTTTTATGAATAAAGTTATGTTTTTTATTTTCACTTGCATCAAAATAAAACAATAAGATTTTAAGGATTCTCTATAAAATATGGTAAGTAAATATCTTAAATAACATTTTGGTGAAAAAAACAACGTAAGTAAATGTTTTAAACGTTCCCTTACTGATGCAATCATCCTACCATAAAATTTTTAAAATTGCGTAAGTAATTAGTGAAGGTGGGTGGGGGGCGCCAAATAATTTTACGCACCAGGCGCCAATTTATGTTGTTGCGGCACTGCGCCGAGGACAAAGCCAGCCAAAATGCGCCCTTTTATTAGAACATGCAGAGGCGCACCGAAGAGTAGGGCTGGGTACCCCTGCCCTCCCTCAAAAATAAAAATGCGATTATTTTGTGTTTAAAAATAAAATAACACGACAGACGGACAAAGCGGTTCAACTAAAACTCATTACTATTTTTTTTTGTTACCTGAAACTGATCTAATACCAGGTCTACAAGTATGAAATGCGGATTTTTTTTAAATAAAACCCATTAAACTCAAACGAACAGTAAAAGTTTATTTATTCAAAGTATGCTCCATTAGAAGTTATACATTTTTCCCATCTTTCAGGCAATTTGTGAATACCTCGCCAGTAGAACTCTTCCCCTTTCCCCGCAAACCATTTATCTAGCCATTCTTTCACATTTTCATATGAACAAAAGTGCTGCTCGGCAAGTGCGTGACCATCGATGCGAACAAGTGGTAATCTGAAGGGGCCAAGTCTGGTGAGTAAGCGGCATGGGGTAGCACTTCCCACTTGAGTGCCTCCAATGTGTTGCAAACTGCTTTTGCCTTATGTGATGGAGCGTTATCGTGAAGAACGATTACCTTGTGCTGTCTTCTTTCGTATTCTGGTCGTTTTATGAGCAGCGAATGGTTCAATTCGATCAGTTATTGTTGGTAGCGTTAGGTATTAACTGTTTCACCAGGTTTTAACAATTCATAATAGACCACACCCTCTTGGTCCCATCAAGTACAGAGCATTGTCTTTTTGCCAAAGCGATTCGGTCTTGCAGTTGATGTGGATGGTGAGTCTGGGTTCACCCATGATTTTTTGCGTTTGGGATTTTCAAAATAAATCCATTTTTCATCGCCAGTAATGATACAATGCAAAAAAGATTTTCTTTTGTATCGTGCAAGCAAAATTTCACAAGTGTTTTTGCGTTTTTCCATCTGCCTCTCATTCAATGCATGTGGAACCCATCTACCGACTTTCTGGATCTTACCCATCTCTCGTAGGCGATTGGAAACAGCTTGTTGACTAACGCCTAACTGCTCTGCTAGTTGTTTTTGTGATTGACTATCGTATTCCTGTAGCAATGTTTCCAATTTTGTATCTTCATATTTTTTTGGAGGTTTTCCATGTTCTTTGTCTGTAAGATCAAAGTCACCATTTTTGAAACGCCGAAACCATCGTTCACACGTATCTTGCTATGGAACATATTCACCATAAGCTTCTCGAAGCAGTCGGTATGATTCAGCAGCAGTTTTTTTCAAATGAAAACAAAACAGTAGTACTGTCCGTGAATGCTCTTTATTTAGCACAAAATTGGACATTTTTAACACAGTAAAACAAAACTATATGATCACTTTTCAAATTATAACCTATACGCATTTGACACTTAATGATAACTTATCAAAACGCCATATGTGTTGAAACTTTGAACTATACACTCTGTTTGCACGGCAAGTTTGAAAAAAATCCGCATTTCATACTTGTAGACCTGGTATATCAGTTCCTGAACCATTTCAGTGCTGAAATATCCATAGTGATTTAATGAAATATTGGCGTGTTAATAATAGGGGATACGCATAAAATTTATATTTCCTTAAAACTAAATTTTTTTGATATGTTAATGTTAGTTATGTCACCTAACAAAACAAAAACCACATTTTAATTAATATTACAGCCAAATTTTTTCATTAAAATATTGTAAATTTGAAATAAGCCGATCACAGCGCGAAGGTTGCCGAGTAAATACGACTGAGCATGACGTCAAACCCAAGACAGCCCAGACTACAACATAATCTTTACGTGTTTATATTGTATTGTTCGAAAGTTTTGTATTTGTTTTTAAACAATTTTTCACGCATTTATTATTAAAATTGAGTGATAATTTACCCAACATTGATGCATTTATGCTCATGGAATATATAAAAAATAATTAATGCTACAGTGCTGAAGATATACGTGGTGTCAAAACAGACTTAACCATTTATGTATTCTATAACTTTATGTAAACAAACGCTGCAACTCTGTAAAATGTAAATATTTATGTAATTTAGATGTCAGAATTTTACTACATTGTTTACATGAAGTTACAAAACGTTAGAGGCATAATTGAAATACTTCAATATAGGTTATATATTTTAATATAAAATTTAATTCGGTAAACATGTATAAATTGTTTTTATAGAATTAAACTTTATTTTAATTAAAATCACTCTAACTTTACACAACCTATAAAAGTTATACAAGCAAATAAGTTCACGACAGACTGTATAGGCTGTACGCTGTAGACTGGGTAGGCTGTTCACAGTACACTTAAGTAGGGTATGACGTCACACGTGGTTTTCGCGCGCTACATACATTTATGATTTTTTTAAGCCTTCAAATTAAAAAAAAAAAATGCAAAACTGTTTTTTATGTTTATATGCAACAAGAGGAATATAATAAAAAAAAATAAAAAAAATCATGCCTATCCCTACTTGTGATGACATTCTCTTAAAAAAAAAATCGACAGTAAAAAACAATTGTCCAATCGAAAGCTAGAAAAAGAAGTAACAATAAAAAATAAAACAATTGTTTTTGTTTGTTTTTTTTTTAATTTTTAATAAATTAAAAAAGTATTTTCGATACAATAGTACAATATAAGATACAATATAAGATACAAGAATATCGAAAAAAATTTAAAATCACAAAATTTTACACTATTTTTACTGTTTTATAAAAAATTGTTATCGTCGTTTTTAATTATGAATATGAAAAAAGGAAAGGAAAAAAGAGGACATAAAATTCTACAAAAGAGGACTAAAGAGGACAAAAAAGGAAAAAGAGGACAAAAAGGACAAAGAAGAAGGAAAATGATTTTTTTTTCGACGTATTTTATTTATATATTTATAAAATTGTGGTATACTCTATTCCAACTTTCATGAAACTAACCCAAAAAAATTAGAATAAAGTATATATTTTTTTTAATTTTCAGATTGTTATAGGGTTTTTGATATTTAACTTTTTTTTGAGTCAGAAATTTAGAAAAATTTATGTACAAAGTGCATTTTGGAAAAAAAAACAGATATACGTATTATAATTTTTTTTTAGACGGTTCAAAACATTTTAGGGTATTATATAAACTACCATTTCACAATCTTAAACCAAAATTAGACTGTGTAAAACTCATTTTAAATAGGGTTTAGCTGATGAAAACCTATTAGAGAACAATAGTAACATTTTTACCAAATCTATAGTTTTAAATCTAATTTAAACTGGGTTTAAAACTATATAACTATCAAAATTTTAATTATATAATAAAAGAACTAGTTTAAATTGGTTTTAGCTAGTATTAAATTGGGTTTAAGTGGTCATAAACTGTGCAAATACTTTTATGAAAACTTAGGCTCTTCAAAGTAGTTTTAACTGATTTAAAATGGTGTTAAATAAGGTTTAGATGGTTTGCTGTTATTGACCAATATTTCTCCTAAAACTGATGCTATTAAACCAGTTTTTAATAAATTGTTTTTTTTTTTATTTATTTATTTTTATTTAGTATATCTGCCGCGTGTTTTTAAGCAATTCTTTTTTTCTACCTAGGGATAGGAAATTTAGGGATTTTTTATATTAATTTAGTGATTTAAGCTTTTGGGGTGGTACTGGCAGCATCTTCTGGTACTGGGGCTACTGTTGGGATCTCTGGGTATTCTAACTTGGCTCCTTCTTCACATTTGAAAATTGGACAACATCCTGGGAAGGAAGCTGTTTTGTTGGTCTTATCTGAAAAAATAAATTTAAGTACCTTAGCAGTAGAAATTAATAAAAGAACAAGGAAACAAGGGCATATAAAGCACTAAACACTAAACCCTGCTCAAGTAATTGGGATTGTATCCTGATGAGAAACCTTTACTAATCTTCTTCTTTTCTATATATATAAAAGAGGAAAAGGAGTATCAGAAGAAGTATTTGAGATGGATCTTAGGGCTAGATAGAACAACACCAGGGTATATTGTAAGAGAGGAACTGAAAAGGGATAAGATGAAAGTGGGTACAGGAAGGAGGGCGGTCAAGCACGAGGAGAAAGTTACAAGAGAAACAGACAAAAGAATAGTGAAGGAATGCTGGGAGAAAAGAGCCAGAGAGGAACAGAAAGGAAGATGGTACGCATGGGGGGGAGATGAGAAAGGAGAATTACTGGAGATGCGGAGTGAATGCGACAGTGGTGGAAAGGAGAAGAATTGAAGGGATATGCGTGACTGAGGAGGTGTGGAGGAGGAATAAGGAAGTGGGGGAGCAAGAAAGGACAGTCAGAATAGACAAATCAAGGAGCGCAGGGAGATATAAGGAGGTCAGAACTATAGGGGTACCAAGCTACTTGAAGGGAGAAAGAGGAAGGCCAAGAGGCAGGGATAGGAGGATTGCCAAGAGGCGGGAATGAAGAAAGAGGAAATATATATTGGAGGAAACAGGAGGATAAGATGTACAGGATGTACTAGGAGGAGGAAGAAGATATAGAGCACCTCAGACCTGTTGCACGAAGATGGAATGGGGGGCTGAGAGAATTCGAGGCAAGAAGGATTGAGATTGGGGAAGTACAACAGGAAGGTGTAAAGGAAGGAAGGAAGAGACCCGGTGGGAAGCAGAAGGAGGGAGAAGGAAAGAAGGGGACTGAGGTTACCTGGGAATAGGGTGGAAGGAAGAGAAGAGAACGCAATAAAATAAATAGTAATGTAAAGTATGGTTAATATGACGCTGGGATGTGAACGCCCAGAACATTGACATAATTTGAATCTTTTGATTTTGCAGCAATCATTTATTTTTCCGGATTAGAATATTTTTGATAAATTATTATTATTCTCCAGAGCAACGCTGGGTAGGTCTGTTAATAAATAAATAAATAAATAAATAAATAAATAAATAAATAAATAAATAAATAAAAGAGTCCCCAAAATCAGGCATGGATAAGGACACCGGAACACCATGAATTTTCCCGATGGGTTGGTAGCTAATGAGGCCAATTGGAGTTCGACCTAAATAAGCTTTAGTTAGGCCAGGCATTTAAATAAAAATATCTCCCACACCTGACACCGAATGGTAAATTATTCCCATTTTGTAACATACCTTCATCGAGCTTGCACTTGGGGTTGGCGAGTGGGAGTGGTCCACAGTCTTCTACGAGCTCAAGAAGACGTGGTGGTTTATCTTCAGAGAGAACGCAGGTGGAACGACCACAGAATGGACTGAGGTCCCAAGTCTTGCCTGGTTCTACGGTAGCACACTTGGTGCTAGCGAAGCACATTCCTGGGAAATCTGCAACAAAATGTAAAATTTAATATATTAATTAACAGAAGATAACACAACAACTGGCATATCGTTAAAGGAATAATCGAGGCATGGTCAAACTGATACCTAAGTTGGTCATATTCTTTCAGCGCTACTCTAACAGTCTTAACTCAGCAATCGGAGAGTCTATACAAGTGTTTGACCACTCAAACAATTAACGTACGAGGGTTGCCTTCTATATTTCGGGGTTTGAGATCAAAAACAATTATTTCTCAACAAAAATAGCTTTATTTTTTTCAAAATATTCTCCATGTATCCTCCAATATTGACTATGGTGACCTGCATGCAATAATTGATGAAATGTTTAATTTTTGTTTTGTTTTTTTCTAATAATAGCAATCAGATAATTCAATTTTATGAATTGAGTCTTGACCATGACATTCAACGTAATAAGTTTTGTTACGCCAATGGAGTGACCGAGCTTAAATCACGCAGTTCTGGCTGGTAAAAACAGTGAATTGTGAGGTAACTTATTCCAGACCCTGTTGGTGATATTAGAGAGAATAATATGTTAACATTACTCCCATTTTCGCAATCATTTACCCCTAATCCAGGTGTAGGAGCTCGCCCCCTGGCATCGGCGATTAGCCTCGTTGCAAAAATAGGCCGATGAAAAAAAAAGTTTTGTTACGTGAAGATGTACAGTGGGTGGCCAAATTATTAGGGACAGTGCAGATTTTTTGTAATTTTCAAATGAATTTAATGCGGAAATAAGTGGCTTTTGGTCTCGTATTTATTTTTATTCATTAGAGTGCTTTATTTAGAATATAAAACGACATAATTGCTTATTCATAATCATTTATTTTTGTATAAAAAGTGTTAATTTAACAAATTAAGTAAAATCTTAATATTTTGTAATGCCACCCTTTGCTGCGATTGCGGATTCCAGGCGTTTGGGCATGCTTTCTATGCAGACTTTTGCGTTGTGTCGGAGATTGGGGTTGTGATGCAACTCTCTGATAAGGGTTTCTATAAATTGCCGCTTGGTGGTGATGATTTCTTTGGCTATCTCCCGCTTTTTAAAATAATAATGATACCAGCAACAAGAATATAGAAGAAAAATTATTTAAAAACAACTTATTTTCTCACAAAATGCATTTAAACTTGAAAATTACAGGGGTGGTGTGCTGTCCCTAATAATTTGGCCACCCACTGTATGTTTGGAATTTTTCATAGCATTTCATCCGAAGGAAAAATAATGTCCTTCAATTTGAAGTAACATGCTTATCAAAATTTAAGGTCCGAGACCGTTTCTGATGAGTCCTATGCTCAGCAGATAGATAATAATAAAGATAAAGAGCAGGAGAAAAGGATAAAGAGAAAAAGACAGAGTAAATGTTAACAAACCTTTTGAATGACATCATTATTACAGTTACATATTGTGTATTTTTTCAGTTGTATTCGATTTGATACAGTGACCGATACAATCTTGTTTCCCGGATTTACGCTCTGTTGCAATTATTGTGACTCATAGCTTTGTAAAACTGTTTAGATTGGGGGCATTTAACTTTGTGTGAAACTGAAACGTTAAATAACTAACAATAGTTCACAAAATTTCATCCGCAAATTCACCAAAAAGTAAAACAGTATTTCATAAAGTATTAACATCTGTAGTCTTCATGGATGGACAAAATAGACAAATAAATGATTTTCTCACCAATTGACATTAAAAATTATATTTTAAAAGTAGTAAAGTGTCACTTTTACTGACTAGGTCATCGATGGCGAACCCTTTTCACCAGACGGGTCAAAATTGAATTTGAAATTTTGTAGATTCAAATGGTGGATCAAATATATATTACGAAAATAAAAATCTGGCGCTTTAGTGTGGATGTATTTGTATGGAGTCCCCTGCTAATCTCGTTAACTCTACCTGAGCTAGCGGCCTAATGTTTGACGTGTATAATACAGGTATGTAACAGGTGATAGTTGAATGTTATATTTTTCAAACAATTTACAAGTAGTGAAGTATCATTTTTACTGACTAGGTCATCGATGGCGAACCCTTTTCACCAGATGGGTCAAAATTAAATTTGAAATTTTGTAGATTCAAATCGTGGGTTAAATATATAATACGTAAATAAAAATCTGCCGCTTTAGTGTGTAAGTATTTCTGTGGAATCCCCTGCTAATCTCGTTAGCTCTACCTGAGCGTGTATAATACATGTATATAACAGATAATAGTGAATTCCATCTCGTTTTTAACATCGAGCTCAAGACCATGCACCCCCCCCTGAGTGCGCGCCTGTTATCAAATGAGATAATCTTGGAACTAAATAAATAAATCAATGAAACTAACCAAGTATTTTTTTTATTATTACATTCATCATAGTCGCGACAGCCGCGAGGTGAGCCTAGGCCTCTTGTTTTCCAGGTTAGTATTTAGAAATATATTTTTAAATGGTTCATTGTTCAAGGAGACATTTGTTCAGAGTTATTGCTTAATAACTTTGAACACTATCATCCCCTTGAACAAAAGGGTTTTTTCTAGAAATGCCTAAAAATGTTTTATAAAAACTCCTGTCTTTCTGAAGAGGAAATTAGTCAGTATTCGGTCCGCGTAGCAACACAGACACTGTGTCGGCAACCTGGTGGACTACTCGATTCGTTACACAGGTCAAAGGGCCGCTTATTGCCCGCTTTCGTCTTTTCAAAATTCAAAACCATCATATTTTCATTAATATTTTTAGCGATAAAAAAGAATTTTACCTCCTTCAGATATTTCCTGGTTCCCAGATTCTAAAAGCTAACGCCTCCACTGGTCCATACCCTTGCTTAGCGATTAAACAGCATGTACAAACGATTTAACACTTACGATCACAGGCTTACCCCCCTTTTTATTACATTATGTTTCTAAAAAGTCGGATACCGACAGAGCTAGAATGACATGGTTTCAGATTCCTAAAATTATTCAGATATAAAATAAAATCATTTAAAGAACATTGATTTTCCGTGATAAAAATTGTGATGACTGTGAAAATCTAAATTATATATTGATTCTTATAATGACATTACTCTTTTATCTGAATTCCACTTCGTTGGTTTTTCATGTTACATTTTGCAAAGATATGAAAAAAAAACTAATTATAAATTAGGTTTGAAACCTGTCCTTTTTCTTTAAAAATGCATATAAAAAATAGCCTTGTGTCCAGTTACTTGGTGACAGTTAGTCAGATTTGAATAAACGAAGGTCGTTTGTTATAAGGAGTGACACATACTTCCCACATACGTCGGAAGATCTAATTTAGTAATCTTACAATAAATTTACTTAATATATTAATATTAAGATGTAAATTGGGAAGAGAGTAGAGGATATTTGGTCACACACAGCTGATGAGTTTCAGACACAGAGATTATTTTGTTTCAAAGTTTCATACTCGCAGAGTTGAGATTACTTTATTTTAAATAAGTCTCACTGACAGAGCTGAGAATATTCTGTTTGAAATAAATGTCAGATTTACAGAGCTGAGTATTTTGGTGGAAGTCCAAACCTGTAATTTTGTACGAACCGTTTTGACCACCAGAGCAACAATAACCAAACTTACACAAACTACCCGTCACGAGAATTTCTTTGAAAGGGTTTGCCATCGTTTTTTTCATGATTTTACAAGGGGTATTTTAAAATAACATTTTTAGAGAATTCAGATAATAAAATAAAAATTGATGTGAAGTGTGAATTTTCACACATTTCAGGGTTTCGCAGGTATTTATTAACTGTGTGATGATTATTTGGGATGCCAATTTTATGTCAAAATATTTTTTTATGAATTTTAATTCGAATGCCTAATACCATTATTTAAGTTTCTAAATATGTGCAGTATTTTTTTTAAATAGCAAGGTTCATTAAGATTTTGAAAATTGCGCCTATGGCTTCCATTGGTTGCTTAAATCATAAGCCTCGCCCTCTGATACCTTCAAATATAGAATTAAATTATAATTTCAACACTTCCCACTGGTTATTAAATTTACGCTTTTAAAAATTAAATGCAACATTTACCAAAATATATCTAGAATTTCGACAAAATAATTTAAACAAAATAAAAATGCAAAAAAAAAACAGAAAAAATAAAAATTGACGGGAATCGAACAATGGATTGCAACTTACGAAGCGAGAACGTTACCACTGGACTACGGACGTTCACTCGTTTACTGTGTTAAATAGCGGATTAAATATTTTACTTAAAAACACAAAAAATGCGTTATTTTCCGAAAACATAATCTGATCAAAAATTCCTGTTGTACTATTCCGGTTCACACCAATGTACATTACTGAGAATTTTTTCAGATTTTTAGTTTAAACTATCTGGGCTACAGGGTGTGGGACAAAAATTTTTTTGCACAATTTTAGCAAAAATCGCCTCAAAATAATTTATTTTGCAAAAATAAAATTTTGATCGTTAATCCACGTACCAAGGGCTTTCATTTGATACCCTACACAGAATTGTAAAAAAATATTTTTTTTTTCGATGAGCAT
The DNA here is from genome assembly GCA_963971575.1 of Liopterus haemorrhoidalis. Taxonomy (NCBI): domain Eukaryota; kingdom Metazoa; phylum Arthropoda; class Insecta; order Coleoptera; family Dytiscidae; genus Liopterus; species Liopterus haemorrhoidalis. The sequence continues at coordinate 6,540,327 of OZ020626.1, read as the reverse complement.
ATATTTGTTTATATTTTTAGGGGGATATGTTTTTTAGATGTTTTAGTATTTTTCCTATGTGCGGGTCAAAGAGTTGTATAAGCATGCCAAATTTCAACTCTCTAGGTTTAGCCGTTTGGCTACAATTTTTACCGAACAGACAGACAGACAGACAGACAGACGACAAAATGACGGTATAAGGGTTTTTTGGTCATACCTACAAAACCCTAAAAATTAGAAATCTTACGTTACAGCAGATTTCTTTATATTAAAGAAATATCAGAGAGAGCTGAAGAAATTACTCTCCTCCAAAGAAGTCTTTGTGAATAGAGTTGTTTGAAAGCCTCAGACCCACAAAACTGAGATTTGTTACATAGAATTCTCAAATTCAAAGAAGATTATACAATAATTCTCCTAAATAATAGATAACACTGGTCAACACAATTTTTGCTTACATCTAAGACTTGTTTCTTACTAATTTGGTGCTGCTGAACTCAAATATCACATCAGTTTTTGCGTATCACATTAGATTTTTGCTCTACAACAAATACATATTTTCGGCCAAATAATGCTTCTATCGTTTAATTTTAGACGTCGATACTGTAATTGGTACAATTGGTACAAATTTGGCGAACAATAAGGACTAAATAATTAGAAAATATTCTTAAAATTTTATTTATAGTGAAAGAAAGAAAATGAGAACAGTTTTAATTACATTTTAATGCACTGGAGTGTTAAAATAAAAATACAAAATAAAGGATTAAATGGTCGTTTGTAAGATCTTCTGGAGTGCACCATTCCTTATAAGTCTCTTTTAATACTCCAACAATAGTCAGCCATCATGTGAGTATCCCACCTTCCTTGATAACGTCTTTCCATCTCTTTTAAATCCTGATGGAATCGTTCACCCTGTTCATCACTAACATCTCCAAGATTGACAGGAAATTTGTCAAGAAGACTGTTTAAAAAATAAAGCTTCACGCTCATGTTGCACCCCAGATGATGATAATTTTCAATCAAACGATCTCCACATAGTTTTCTGCTTTTTTATTCCCAAGAAAATTTTTAATGAGCGCCACGAAAGACTGCCATGCATTCTTTTCCATATCATCAATATGTACAGTGAAATGTGGATCATCTAATTTTCTAATTTGTGGTCCGTCAAAAATGCCAGCTTTTAGCTTCTCATTACTGAGACTTTGAAATGTTTCAGATATATATTTGAAACAGTCACCATCTTTGTTCAACGTTTTTACAAACTGCTTCATTAGACCCAGTTTAATGTGAAGAGGGGGGGAAATGATTTTTGTTCGCTCCACCAAAGGACGTTGCGCGTTTTTGCGTTCTTACGAAATATATTGGACAACAAGAACGAAGTTGAAATTAAAGTAGACGTATATCAGAACGTGAAAAGGTGAAAAAATTCAAAATACGATAGAACAAAAATTTGACGTGATAGGCAGAAACTGTTAACATTTTTGAAACCAGCACCCCAAAATTAGTTAAAAACAAGTATCAGATCTTAGTCAGCAAAAAAAAGTTTAAATTTGTTGACCAGTGTAATTTATCAAATCCGGACGCAAATATACTTTTATAGAATTATGTAACATCGCCCTATTTTTGTCCATCAAATCTGAACTATCAAACTTTTAATGTATTCATTAGATATTTACCATTCAAATCAATGAGATTGATTATGATGCAACACACCCAGAATTTCCTCTTGCCTCTCTACACTCCCTTGTTCAGTCGTCCAGAAGTGAGAGAGTGGACCCCACCCGTAGACCGGTTATATTACTTGTACTTTTACTGGCTTTCAAACCATCTCTCAAGGAGCCACGTTACTGGCCTACTTATAAACAAACAGGGATGGAATAGGAAGAAATCGCACATATATATATAACATTAGTATCAAAGAAACACAATCTGCCCTTTCTAAGATGGTCACAAAAACAGAACTAACAATATGGTTCGTTTCCAAAGATGAACATCATTCTCGGTGGTGAAAGATTGCTGCATCTTGTCTTCGCATACATAGATGATATTACGTTTCAAAGTAGTTTCAGACTGTTAAATATGAGAAAATATTCTTCGCTGAAAAAATGCGTGTCGAAAATCATATTCATGTTCGTCATATAATGCTCTACCACTTCGAGAAAGGATGGAAAGCGGCACAGTTATTTCGCGATCTCAACGAGCTTTTCGGCAAAAAAATCAGTCAAAAACAAGTTGAAAGATGGTTCCATAAGTTCAAAATGGGTGACACAAGTCTTAAGAATGATGAAGGAAGAGGACGGCATCGGATTTTGACAATCAGGCACTTTTGTCAGCCGTGGATAAGTATGATATCATGATAACCCAGTTACTGGCCAAAGACTTCAATGTCGACAAATCCACGATCGTCGGTCGCCTAAAAAAGCTTGGAAAAGTGTGCAAATCGGCTGGATGGGTACCGATGGGAAGACGATCATGTTCGAATGGTCACCGAATTGCTGCAGAGAAACGAGCAATCGTAATTTTTGAAGATGTTACTGGTAGTTGCTCTTCAAAAATGTCAAAAGAAAGTTTGTGTATCTCCGGGTGAAACACCTAAAGGAATAGCAAAAGGTGCCCATAGTAAAAAGGCAATTTGTTGCATATGGTGGGACAGAAGCGGAATAATCCATTGGGAGATCATTGCAAACGGCATTTGCTTTTGCTGGAATGAAGATGATGAAAATCAACAGTGGCGGATTCTGGACAAAATCGGCAAACGGAAATTCAACATCAACAGCGACGTCTATCTGGCTCAGCTCAATGTCCATGCAGCAATAGATCGACTGCATACAGCAAATTTTTTGTTGAATAAACTTATATACAAAAAAAAATCGTCGTTAATTTTGTATCAACCCAATATAAGATATAGGCGCTTTTATAATGTCTGCTTCGGGCGCCATATTATCAACACAGCAGTAGCTATTACTGATTATATTAATTGACTGGTACAGAAGATTTAGGTCGTCTACACATAGAGTTACTCTGTAAATACTCATTGCTGACGCGAGTTACTAAAAGCCGCCTCCTATAGACCTATGATTGATGTGAGTTTCACATTCCCAGATGAGGCAAAGAGTCATCTGAAACATCTGGTTCTAGCCAGGTGGCAGCATGAGTGGAGCAGCATACAGGACGTTAAGTTGACAGATTAAGAGAGACGTTAAACTATGGGGTTCTTCCTGCAGGATTAACCGCAGGGAGGAAACCGCCATCACACGCCTTCGTATAGGTCACTGTTGTTGGACCCATGGACACCTCCTTCGAGGTGAAGAGCCCTATCTGTGAGACGTGTAACACAGATTTGTCTGTGTTACACCTTTTAACTGAATGGGTACAGTTCGAGGATGTCAGGGAGAGGTTATGCCTGTGCCATGACCTGTTAGTTGCCTTAGGTGCCGACAGAGTACTCATGGACAGGCTGATACTCTTCCTGAGAGAACTTCACACATAACTTACTGTTTTATGTGTGAAGTCTTGCACCTTATTATAACGTGTTCTGTTTTTAAACTGTGATATTCGATGGTAATTGGCCCCTTTACAGCCTCTTACCATCACCTTGAGTCTGTTCAAATTTTCGAACAGACTTTTTATCTTATTTATTTGTGTTTGTCAGTGCAAGATTTCTTTTATTGAGTATGCGTTATTTTATTGGTTTTATCTATTTATTGATTGTTTAATTTATTGTTTTTAATATGTAGTGTAGTCATTTAAATGGGCTGCGTTAGGCGCAAATAGCCTTTGCTGCTGTGCGCCAAAAATTTTAACTAGCTAACTAACATTACTAATGGGTAGATTGCGAGAAACTTCCAGTATAAATCAATGGGATTCCCCACACGGTACTACTCATTATGAATCCGTTTTATGCGCATTAACAATATTGCCAACTTATTAGATTTTTTACTAAATCTGGTAGAATGAGATATTGATTTAGTAAGTAAAATTTTAATTTAGTAGACAGTAGAAAATTTGGTAGATTAAGGCCCGGACTTTGCATCTTCAGGTAAACCTCTAGGTAACTATCTGACAGATAAGGTTATCTGGAACTTCAAGTATTGAATAACTGTCAATACCAATCAGTGAATTCAATACGTCAGTCTCATTATCCGTTAGATTACACTCCGATAGATAAATTTGTATTGAAAAACGGGATGACATTTATTCAGCACAGAAAGTATCACATAACCTTATCTGTCAGATAGTTACCTAGAAGTTTACCTGAAGGTGAAAAGACCGGATTTAATATGTACCTGAATCGATTTAGACAAAATTCTATCTTTGTAAATTTGTACTATACCCTGTTCAAATGCGGTCCGCACCGGGCGGCACATATTTTGGGGCGGCATATTTTAAAAACCAACTTGAAAAATATTAATGGTATCTTTTTGTGTAAATTAGGCATGTTTTGTCTTATAGGTGGGGAACCTGCGGCCTCCGTAAGTTTCTTGTGGCCTTTAAAAAAGTATCTTGTATTTTTATAAAAGTTGCATTTATAGGTATATCAACTTATGCGGCCTCCTTTATTACTGCCTAATTTAAATATGGCATTCAATTGTAAAGTTCCCCATCTATAGTTTGTCTCAATTACAATTATTTAATTATGGTTATTAATTTATAAAAACCACCATTTGATTGACTTAAAAAGGGCGGCAAATTGGAGACCACCCCGGGTGGCAAAAATTTTAGGTACGCCACTGCACGCGGGTCATACGTTCGCTATCACTCGTTTAGAGTAATACCCTTTTCACACTAGATCTTTAAGACGAGTGAACTTAAAGTTCACCGATGTTTAAGATCGGCATGCTTTCACACTTGATGTTTAAATCTCTGGTGCTGTCATCAGCTACAGTAATTTTGTCCTTAAGTTACCGTCATGAAATTACCAGTTTTGAACTGTCTGCGCAGACGCACATTTTGAATTATTATAAACAAATAAGGATATTTCATTTCATTCTACAATAAAGACACTACAATAAAGAATATATTACACCTGTATTAACATGTAAGTCGATACATTTTATCTCAATTATTGTAGCTCTGTATTTTATTAAACACATTATTAAAATAAATAATTTTATTATAACAATAACTATAAACTTCTTATAACGTCGATATAATACAGTATTCTTGTTTATGATAATATAAAATGTTGACAGCACAAATTCAAGGAGTATTTTTTTATAATAGAAATTAAGTTGGCAATGCGGACGAAGTTTAAGACGCAGATCTCTGTCTTAAACATCGGTTGTGTTTAGACGAGGCCATACGGTTTCACATTAGCGTTTAAAGATACATTCACTTTGACATCCGATCTTAAAGATCTAGTGTGAAACGGGTATAACCCCAGAAAAAAAAACTCTTTGTCTCTGTTCCACATAATTTGATTCATCTGTATTAAAAGACGAAGACCAAAGCTCAGATTTCTGTTTATAATTTTTAGACTTGCATCTGAAATTTCAAACTCATATAGTCTACTAAATACATTTTGAGTTTCACCAAATATTAGCACTTCACTTTAAACTATGTCATATTATTAACGTCTGGTTTTTACAATGCATGGGGAAAGTATATAAACAGGTCAAATTGAGAAATTGATATGACCTATAGTCATATCGATATCACTGGTGATATCTATTGTAGGCAGTGAAATTTAGAAAATGAAAGTGTGCAAAAAACTTTCTTACATTATAAGGACCTATTTACAAAACTTGAACACGAACAAACTTGTACCAACCCCAGATTAACAACAAGGAAATACAGTGGAGTAACTATGAACCCAATACGACCCCACGCCGATGGGGGAACGTCAAGGGGCCCATCAAACAGTAAGGGCCGGTTTCTGAAAGCCTAGTTAACTACAACCAAATATTTAGAAAATGGTTCCTATGGTTACTTATGGGATTGTTGTATTGTAACCGAGTTTAACCAAAAGATTAACAATATATAGTCGGATTGCTGATAGGTGACTGTTACATGTATGTATCAAGTAGTGCATTCATATAATAATCTAGTTACCATTTTTCAGCGATTTTAAAAATGTTTATTGTTATTTGTCTTAGCTGTCAGTGTCTATGGTATATGGCTTGCGGCCAATTATTAAATTCACAAACTTTAATTTTAAATCTGCTGGAATAAACAACAAATTATAATCCAAAATTTACGTATGAGTATAAATTTTTTCTTATTTATAATTATAACCTTAAAATTAATAATTTTGTTTGTTTGAGTACTGCTGTAAATTTATTTTCGCGCTCTAATTAGTAAAGATATCTACGAATCATGCTGTTTCTAATGCTTTGTTTTTTATTCAAATAATTTGGAAGGTTAGTTGTCAACTTGGGTCACTATACGTTACTATGGGTATGCAAATAATTATAATGATATAGACAGAGAAAGCATATAGTATTGAATATCGATACTTGTAGCAACGAACAGTCACCTATCAGCAATCCGACTATAGTATATTATATAGTATATAGTATATTATACACAATACAGTATAACACAATATAGTATATTATACTTTATATATTGCTTATTTCTTTGGGGCACTCCTCGCTGTGCTCTTTGTACTCCAAACAACTCGTGTGACAATACATCATCTCATAAAAGTCATATAATAATATAAAGGCTATTCCAAACGACTAGGCGGAACCAAATGGAAATTTCGTTCTTTTAGGTTGTCACGAGAAGGGACCTTGCTTGGGTTATTTCGTGTTTCACGTTTGGTATGTAAAAATTTAAAATTTCAACAGTGAAACCATGGAAACCAATGACACATGTCAAAAATTTTAATACATTTTTCCATATTTTGAAGACAAAAAAAAAAAAAATGAGAAATTTTTATTAAGAAAAAATTTAAATACAATGAAAAGGACATTTTATAATGACAAACAATTTAATCTAGAATTTGCAATGTGGGTATTATTTACAAAGCTTAAACAAAATGACCAAAAGTCCGAATTAATAGATAAAAATTACTAGATTTCAAAATCTAGTTCCGCCTAAAGGATTGAAATAGCCTATACCAGCGGTTCTTAAACTGGGGTTCGCGAACCCTTGGGTGTCCGCGTAGCCATTACCGGGGGTTCGCGAAACAATTTTGACATTAACTTTACATTCTCCAACTTTTGTTTAATAATAATAATTAAATTTTTACTAATTATTGTTTAGTTATGTCAATAACTAGTTAGATAACAACAAATACAAAAAGTCTTGACCATGTAGGATTTTTATTAAACGTGTTACTTGAATAAAAGCGAAAACTTGGGGGATGTAAAGTTAATGTCAAAATTGTTTCGCGGACCTCCGATAATGGCTACCCGGACCCTCAAGAGTCCACGGACCCCAGTTTAAGAACCTCTGCTTTAGTCTATGTCAATAAAAAAATAAGGTACCGGCCGTAAATGAGACTAATATTTGTTGCGGGCGTAATAAGAGGGCGTTATAGATTTAATGCTCCGGTTGTTATACCTAAATATCTTAGGCATTATGGCCAAATAACAACGAAGTGAAAAATAAAAACAATAACATAACTTAAGCAATAACAGGTAAAGAGTAACACAAGTCTGACCCCCTGATTTAATAACAAGGAAATAGTAACACAGCTTTGACTTCCTGATTTAACAACAAGGAAATAGCACCTCAGTTCTAACCCCCAGATTTAATAACAAAGACAAAGTAACTCATCTTTGAAGCTCTTAGTTTATTGTAACATAAATTAGCAACAGATGAACAGTACCTCATTATGTCTAAACCGATTTAACAAAACTTGAAATATTTCCCAAATTTTTATACTTAAAAAAATTACCTCTAAGAACATCGGCAGGAATTAGCCTTCTGTAGGTCTTTCCACTTTCCTTGGTTTCTTCAGCGAAGGCAACAACGGCCAGAACAGCAAAAACAATGAAGTATTTCATTTTTTTTTTTTTAATTTGTTAGAACACTCGGAGATTCTGTATTCCGACTGAAGTGACTATGAGTTGGGCACCGTTTTATGTAGCCCCACATGCAGACTACTGCGGACTCCCTACTCTGGTGGGGATCACACAACATAATGGGACTGTATTCATTATTTTTAATTATTGTTAAATATTATAATAAATACACGGGGTTTCTTTGAATAGAAAAAAATAAAGAAATGAGCATTATTTAAAAATTGATGTGAAATGTGTATTTCTCACATTTGAGGTATTCGTAGGTATATATTGATCCTCTCTTGCAGTGGTTCTCAACCTTTTTTAACTTGCGTACCCCTTGGCAGCTTTATTCCCGAAATTGTACATCGTTTTCGTTTCGACGAAATTGTACGTCCTCATATTACAAAAATATTTGTAATTTGTATAGTTGCTGTTTTTTCTTTACATTTATATGTAACTGTAAATAATGAACAGTGGCGTAGCAAGGAGAGACATCTTATTAAAAACTGCACTGAAGAGAAGAAAAAAAAAATTTCATCATACACATTTTTTATGTAAAATCAATAATAATGAGATATTTCAAGATTTTAGTTTCAGGGTGTCTTCCCTAACTCCAAATATTCATTCAGTTAAAAAAGTATATACAAAAAATTGATGTGAAGTGTTAATTTTCTCACATTTCAGGGTTTCGCAGGTATTTAGTAAATGAATGATGATTTAGGATGCCAAAACAAATTTTATGTTAAAATATTTTTTGTTAATTTTAATTCGAGTGCCTAATACCATTATTAAGTTTCTAAATATGTGCAGTATTTTTTTTGTATATAGCAAGGTTCATTAAGATTTTAAAAATGCGCCTATGGCTTCCATTGGTTGTTTTAAGTCATAAGCTTCGCCCCTCTGATTTCGTATACATTGAAACATAGAATTAAATTATAATTTCAACAATTCCCACTGGTTATTAAATTTACGCTTTTAAAAATTAAATGCATTTGCCAAAATATAACTAGAATTTTTTCTAGAAAAAATAAATATAAATTAAAGTAGATTATTTTGAATTTATTTTGATGTAGGTAATTACACAATAAAATAGTACACATAATGGAAACAGGTGTATGTAATATGTATGTAATATGTATATAAAGTGTAGGTATGTCTAATATGTACATAGTACCTGTTATATTACAGAGTGATCCAAAATGATTGAGGACAGTTTAAATTTCCCGGCACGTTAAATTATTGTCATGTTGGCAACACTAATACATACCTACATTTAAACAGCGGCGTCTCAAAAATAAGTTTGTATACATATGTAGGTAAAAATTCTCTATATTTAATAATAATAATTATTTTTATTATTTATTTTTAATTTAATTTACAATGCAGTTACAAGTTCAGGGATAAATACAAGAAAACATAAACATAATTTTTAAAGATGTTTATTTTATTATTTACACAAATTTATACAAACTTAAAAAAAATTGTAAGTAGTCTTACATTTGTACATTCAAAAATAAATAAAAGTTACAATAAATGTTCAAAATGTCTTCCATTGGCATCTAAACATAAATTTACTCTTCTTTTAACATTATCAAATATTCGCTACAAAATTTGCTCAGATATGTTTTCTATTTCCCTTTGTATTGCTGCTTGTAATTCCTCTAGCGTATGCAGCCTTGTTTGAAATATTTTATTTTTTAAATATCCAAAAAGATAAAAGTCCAGAGGGGTCAAATCTGGTGAACGTGATGGCCAAACACCCCTACTAATCACTCGTTCACCAAAAAATTCCTCTAGATACTGCAATGTCTCACGAGCCACATGAGGAGGTGCACCGTCCTGCTGAAAACAACCATTTTGCAGCTCATCATCATGTAGTTCATTTATGAAAAGTTCTAATATGTTATCACGGTACCTCTGTCCATCAATTGTACCGTGAAAAAATATAGGACCAATTATTCTACGCCTTGAAATCGCCACCCAGACCCCCAATTTTTGTGGGTGTAAAGGGCTTTCTACAAAATTATGAGGATTCTCCGATGCCCAGGTTCTGCAATTCTGGCTGTTGATATAGCCAGAAAGGTGAAACCAAGCCTCATCTGTCATAAATGTGACATTTAAAATATTGTCATCGTTAATAGTGTCGTTAAACCAGTTGCAATATTGCAGTCTTCGTTCGTAATCTATCGGTAATAATTGATGAACAGCTGTAACCTTGTAGGGATGCAGGTCCAACTTATGAATTAAAGCTCTTCTAGCTGTACCATATGATAAACCTACAACAGTGATCACACTTTTTAATAAAAAAGAGAGATGTTTACAGGGTAAGTTTCATACCTGATTGTGCCGATAGTTTACGAATAGATTTGTTTGGACTTGCTTCCATTCTATTTTGAACATCCTCAACCACTTCGTCGGTTAAAACAGATGGTCGTCCAGGTGATTTTCCTTTACAAATGCAACTTCTCTCTTCAAACGGACCAACAATCCTTTCCTTGTGTCAGCGAAAACTTTGTACGAGACATTATGCTCTGGATACTGCTGATTGTACTGCTCTCGACAAAGTTGTAAAGAATACTTCCAAGAACCATCTTCCTGTCGAATACCACTGCGATAATAAGCTTTCAAAATAAAAGCATTTTGTTCATTTGAAAAAACCATGATGATATTGGTATAACCTATAAATATAAATAATACGTACAGATTATAAACTTCATTACATTTAAATAATAAAAAGAACTATTTTATTTATGTTTATTATTCAAAGAAAGCTTGGAGAAATATAAATACACGTCAACGAGTCACCCTTTGATCAACCATTATGATTTTATGCAAATCACTAACAACTGCCAACCTAATATCGTGAAATGCACTTAAATCTATGCCGGGAAATTTAAACTGTCCTCAATCATTTTGGATCACGCTGTATACAACCGTCAAAAGAATTGCCTTATTTGCAATGATAGAATTGAATAATACCTATATTCTTCATAATACCACCACAGGCTAGGAAGCATGAAAAAGTTCGAGAATTTTTAACTGGAGTTTTCAAAAATATGCCCTACAACTTTTAAAAAAATGTTTGCGTATTATTTTTTTGTGAAAATCGAAGGTTATCTTGATATTTTAAAACAATTTGTATAAATAATTTTGGCAGTTTACAATTAATTTACAACCTTCATATTAATTAATTTATTTATATTAATTCCTAGATCCGATATATATTTGCATACATTATAAAGATTAAGATCTGTTTCGATAAAAAAATATTCTCAAGATATATTTAAAATTTGGATCTTTCTAATTTGACAATAGGGAAATAGTAGCTTAGTCCTGATTTAATTGAGAAATAGTTTAGCTAATGATCTATAAAACAATCAGAACCTATGTTACGTATTGTTTAGAAACCTGGGTCCTAAAAAGAAACAACAGTTTAAATGCTGTAGAGACTTTCTAAGAAGAAATTGAGGATATCTCGCCTAGAATACAGTGGCGTACCTCGAACTGAAGTATTGCTTTGGGGCCCCAGAGCAACCGAATTACTTAGGGGTCCCCGATAAAATATAACCTAGCAATCCTAAAAGACTCCGAAATATTTTGTTTCCTAGCACAATAATTCTATAGTATGTTTTTGTTAGATGGAGTGAGTTATAGAACGAAACCTCTTAATTCGTGGATAAAATAACAAATTTTTATTTTTGAAAAATCATTTTTTTTTATGGAATTTTCTCCAAAAATGTGTCACCCACTCTATTTCCCAGAGGATTTCATCTAGAAATCTGAAAAAAATTCAATAACGTGTATTGATGGGAACCGGAATAGCTTAACAGGAATTTTTGGTCATAGTTTTTTGAAAAATATCGTACTTTTTGTGTCGTTGAAAAAAAAAATGTTTTTAATCATTTACTGAATATCTACAAAATCCTGAAATGTGTGAAAATTCACACTTCACATAAATTTTCTCTGATTATGATGTATAACCATTGATTTAATATATCAAAAAACTGCTCTAATTTTCTTCTTTATTCCAAGAAGTAATTAAACAATTAATGAAACTGATAGTTAATTATTTATTATACATAATTTTTACAGAATTTTATAATTAACGCTTCTTATCTGAAACAAATCTATAATTATAAAAAATCCCATATTTTGCAACCAGACCACTATTTTTTCCATCAATTTTTTCCCAGAACAAAATTGTGTAACATTCGTTAATTATTGTGAATTCAATAATGGAAATACCTGACTTCTTCGAAAGAAAATAACAATAAAAAATTAAGCTTGATTAAACAACAAAATCCCTATTTAAAAAATTAACAATTAAGGGAAACGTGCCATTCACCCACCCCCCAGATGCCGGCTATATGCGGTTGCAACAAATTAAATATACAAATGAAAATAAAAAAAAAATATATGTATGTAAGAAATCAAGTTGAAATCCAATTATCTTATGGTTGTTTTATATACGGAACAAGAATAAGGAATAGGAAATAAGAATAGTACACAAGAATAAAAAATATTAAACCGTTTATATAGGACATAACATTTCGTCGCCGCGCATGCGTTCTTGCGTTGACCTGTGTTTAAAGTTTGTCACTTGACAGGTTCTTAAAACTTACAAGAAGAATAAATAAAAATAATAAAAACATTTTATTGTTGTTTACAACCCTCTGATCACAACTGAAAAACATCTGTTGAACAAACTTTATTACGGCAGACATTTTGATTGCTGTGCGCAGGCTTATCGTGTCTTATTCTTGAAATAAGAATAAAATGTTGAATGTTACCGACTATTCTTATGTTTAAGTTAAATTTCATTCCTACATAAACCGATATACGGCGCAGCCATGTTTTAACATCTTGTGTACTATTCTTATTTCCTATTCCTTATTCTTGTCCCGTATATAAACCAACCATTAGCAATATTGTTGGCCATGTGAGGATTTATAAAAGTGGATAATTTTCTGTGTGAGCATTTTTCTGTGTGCATTTTTCGCGTGAGCCTTTTTCTTGTGCTGATATGTCATCGAACCCCTTCAAAATTACAAAAACTTTTTTTTCGATTAATACATATTTGTTTATATTTTTCATGGGAATACGCCACTGACTGTGATTAATAAAAATAAAAAAAGTTCTCGCTAAGTCTATTAGTTTTTGACTACCCCAAAAGATGTCACTCAAAAATTCAATCACTAACCTTGAGTGAAAAGTCACCAACTTTAATCGCTTCGGATGTGGAACTACCTTCCTGGTTGTTTATGAGTGTTACCATTTGGCATGGTAACAGTTTTGGTACCGCTGTTTTTCTTGTTTTTCTTCCAACTTATTTGCAAAATTATATAACTTATTTTGTTGTTTCGGGAATTTTAAATTGTGATTCAACCATTTTTGAATAAAATTATCATATTTAAAATGTCAACGATGAAACTTTTCTAAGAAAATGCAATTTATGAATATTTTATTGTAAGATTTGGGACAAAATTAACTTAGAATTAATTTCCTAGCTTAGGGGTTAAGAGAAGAGGTTCCGTGTTATTATTATTATTATTATTTGTTTTTTTGACACTTTTGAATTTTGTCCCGCACTCTATTTTCCAGAAGAGTTGATATAGAAATCTGAAATATATCTCAATAATGCACATTGACAGGAACCGGAGTAGTTCAAGAGTAATTAATTTTACGAAAAATATAGAATCTTTTGTGTAGTTGAAAAAAATCAGAATTTCCTCAATCACAATAAAACCCTTACGACGTAGATTAAGAAACGGAAAGTAGTTTTTAGATTTTTTTTTTTTATTTTAACTCTTTCAAAATTCTTTTCCATAATTTTCTTTTAAAAAAATCTAAAAAATAACACAGGTCAACAAAAAAAAATATTTTTTTTGAGTCTTTATTTTAATGACTATTTTCTGTTTCTTTATATCGAAAAATAACTAAATCCTTCGTTTATTTTTGAAAAACTTTGCTTTTGTACATTTTACAACCATCAATATATATTTATATCTATTTTTATGACCATATAAGGAGAAGCGTGTTATATTAAGTAAGGGTGGGAACGAGCGGGTGGAAAGCAAGTGGCATTTCACTTACGTGGTTCTTAGTCGGTATGCGCATGCGCATTGCAGCGATATAACGCATTTTGTGTGGCAGCAGATCCAAAAAATGGCGTCAAAAAGTTGTAAACACGAGGTAGACTCATCCTGCTATATTTGCGGCGAATTTATCAAAGCAAGAGAATGGTTGAATTTCTGATGGGATGCCATCAGAAATCCAACCATCTTAAAATCCCCTATTACTGGCCAGGTATACTCATCATACTTTAATTTCTTTGAGCATTACGGAATGAGCCAAAGAAAGAGATGAAAATTTATTTCCAATGTGAAGAAGTACAGCTTTAAACTTTTTGTAGAACTGTCTATGAAAAGACGCCAGTCAGAAGGAATGCATGAGATTCCGACCTCCTTACATAGGCGGTTATACTAAATATCCTTGCTACCTTTATTTTTGTCGGACCACAAATAAAGAAAATAATGGCCAGTGACGAATTTTCACAGATACTCAATACTCATGAAAGGAAAGCCTGGGATAGCCTGAAAGCAGTGGTTCATGGTTTCTTGGAAACAACAGAGCAGACAATTACAAAGAGCTTATTGCAACTATGGTTGATAACTTTAAACTCATGGGTTGCAGAATGTCCCATAAAGTGCATATGTTACATGCTCACTTGGACCAATTTAAAGATAACATAGGAGCCTATTCGGAAGAACAAGGTGAACGTTTTCATCAAGACGTGATGGAGTTTGAACGTCGTTATCAGGGGCAATACAATGAGAGTATGATGGGGGACTATATTTGGGGGCTAATACGAGAAAGTCCATACAATCACAGAAGCAATACGAAAAATAATCATTTCTAAACTTTTTTATATATTCTGTTACAGTAGTTGTTTGTTTCGAATGGTTTTCTTGTAAATAAAACTGATTCAAATTCATAACAAAAGTTTGTATTATTTTTACATACAATAAAGGTCTGAAAAAAGGGAAATTTTCTTAAAATCCGTAATTTCATTCTGATAGCTACAAAAGCAAACTTTTTCGGGTAAAACTATTTTTTCTTTTATTAATAATGTGGAAGAAATAAAAATCAGATATGCAGAATCCAGACTTAAAATTCCTGTTGACCGGTGTAATCTAGGTAATATACATTGATCTGAACCGGAAACGTATGAAAGAAATTTTTGATCAGTTCGCGTATTTGGAAAATTGCGGTTTTTGTATTTTGACAATTTTTTTAATTAATGATCAAATTATGGCTAATAATACTATGGATTTAAATTAGCTTGAGGTTAAATTAGCTTTCTGATCATTTTTCTAATTTATACAAACTTACTATTCTTTTAAAAACCTTTTTTATACCATTTTATATATCATTTTTCCAGATGTCTCGTAATCTAAATTAATTTAATATATTTACGTGAAACCACATCTCATTAGTTTGTGCGATATTTGAAATCCCAAATTGTGTTAAACAGCCACATTGTTATGGAAACAATACCTACAGCTAATTTCCTGTTGATGATTGTTAATTAAAAGCATCACTATCATCACATCCAGCCATGACACATTTCCACCTAATATGACAATGAAATGCAACCATTGTTGTTTACTCTTGGGATAATAAAAATATGACTCACTTGCTATAAGGTAATCCCCAATTAATATTTAAATACGATAACAAACTATGACTTCATGCAAGATGGACAGAAAAATATAATTTGCAACCCTGTAATTTATTAACCGAAATAATTAAATCGAGCATTTTGAAAAAATAACTTTATTCCAGAAGCTAATTGGTTTGTTTACATACATTTTTGCAAATTCTAAGCGTTTCTTTTTATTCGTTTTTGAAATCAATGGTTTCTTGCGTGCAATTCGACCATTGTAGTTATTTTTCCGGAGTACTCGGCGGATTGTTTCTAC
Source organism: Liopterus haemorrhoidalis (assembly GCA_963971575.1). Classification (NCBI taxonomy): domain Eukaryota; kingdom Metazoa; phylum Arthropoda; class Insecta; order Coleoptera; family Dytiscidae; genus Liopterus; species Liopterus haemorrhoidalis. The sequence continues at coordinate 6,524,414 of OZ020626.1, read as the reverse complement.
TGAAATTTGTTTATTTAATCTTTGTGACAATTCTGACGTTAACTGGGGTATACTAATTTTAGGATCTTGCTTGATTTTTCGCAAAATAAATCTTTCATCCACAGTTGATAAAAAATTTTCTGCCTCTGCCCGTTTTGTTTTTGATAGTACCTTCATATTTAAATTTATTTATTATTTTTTGAATTGTGGAATGTCTTCGGTTTACTATATCACCTATTTCACGTATTGTATGACCCCGGGCGTATAATTTAACTATTAGTTTTCGTGTAGATTCGTCAGTCTGTTTACATTTATTTTCCATTATAATAGAAACAAAATCACTGTACTTGAATGCAAACTACACTAATGAAAAAACATCTGTTGCAAGATAAAACCTATGCAATATAATTTCAGGAAAAGACAGGTCTTAAATCAAACGAAATTAACTAGTACGCTCAATTTTGTGTCTCCAAAAAATTATTCTTTTTAGGTTTCCTTAACAAATATTACTATACTTTATACTGTCTGTCTGTCTGTTCGTCTGTCCGTCCGTCCGTCTGTCTGTGTACACGTGCAGAGCAAATTAGGCTAAAAGGATTTTTATGAAACTGCATATTTAAGCTTGACATCAATGACACGAGTTGATCAACTTTTGGTAAAAATCGGTTGACTAGAAATGGGAGTTTAATCGTGTCGATTTTAAGATTTTTACGAATATTTAGCAACAGAAATATATTTCGAAAAAATTTATTGAACAAAGGTAAAAATTTCGACAAATTTTTGTAAATCTTTTTAAAAATTTTCTGTCTCAATTTTTTCATACTTATGTAGAGTGACCATTTTCTTAATGCAATGCAGGACGGAGCAAAAAAAGTTCCTCATCTCCCAAATCCAAGTGAAGAGCAAAAAAAGGTCCTCATCTCCCAAAATCTAAGTGAAGAGCAAAACAAGGTCCTCATCTCCCAAAATCTAAGTGAAGAGCAAAAAAAAGGTCTTCACCTCCCAAATCCAAGTGAAGAGCAAAAAAGGTCCTCAATCCAAAATGTTAAAATGCGGGACAAAATGTTATAATGCGGGACTTTTGCGGGACGCATCTTAATGCGGGACAAAATGTTAAAATGCGGGACTTTTGCGGGACGCATCTTAATGCGGGACAAAATGTTAAAATGCGGGACGAATGGTCACCCTATACTTATGTAGGGTGACCATTCGTCCCGCATTTTAACATTTTGTCCCGCATTTTAACATTTTGTCCCGCATTTTGTAACTTGGACTTTTTTTTGCTCTTCACTTGGATTTGTGAGGTGAGGACCGTTTTTTTTCTTTTCACTTGGATTTGGGAGGTGAGGACCTTTTTTTTTCTTTTCACTTGGATTTAGGAGGTGAGGACCTTTTGTTTTTTTTGCTCCGTCCCGCATTGCCTTCTTAAGAATATGGTTACCCTAACTTATGTATAAGTAACGTTTCCATGGCCATGATAAATAATATCTCTGTTAGAAAATATTAGGCCAAATTATTTCTCTGCTGCTAGAATGTATTTTATATAAGAACTTTATGATGGCGATCGGTTCTGTGGTGGCCACAGCTGATTTTTTATGGTTTAAAAAGAGGTATAAGAATTTTAAAAATTAAAATCAAAAGTCTCTTATTTCAAACGGTGTTTGAATTATTTTTGTTTTATTTTAAATTTATTTTTCAACATAATTTTTTTGCCCGATATTATTTAATCTTTTTGTTGTAATTATATACCTGGTTCCACAAATCTTTAATTTTAGTTATTCCTAGTTTCGAGACAAATAGACCGGAAGCTCATGACATTTTTGGTCTCCGATTTCATACAGCATGCCTTTTGGAGGAGAGAATATTTACCCTGTGACAGCAAAAAAGGGATGGTACTAAACCCCTGCACGCTTTCCGGTCATAGGGAAAATTGCATTTCCACTTGCACAAAATTTTTGTGTTTTTCTCTAATTTAATATTGCTTGCCCTTTTGTCAAAAGAAAGTTATATCAAATTTAAAGTCTTTTAATTATAGGCATGCTGTATGAAAACGCGGAAAATCATATTTTTTTATTACAAACTCACATGACCGTTTGAGCCCTTTGGGACCCTCCGAATCGCAGGCATATATTTAAAAGACTTTAAATTTGTTATAACTTTCTTTTGACAAAAGGGCAAGCAATATTAAATCAGAGAAAAGCACAAAAATTTTGTGTTTAAGTGGAAATGCAATTTTCCCTATGACCGGAAAGCGTGCAGGGGTTTAGTATCATCCCTTTTTTGTTGTCACAGGGTAAAAATTCTCTCCTCCAAAAGGCATGCTGTATGAAATTGGAGACTAAAAACTGTCATGAGCTCCCGGTCTAAAAGAAATTGACGAATTTACAGTTAAAAAGAAAAAATATAAGGGTTACACTTTCGAATTAAGAGCCTCATGTGGCTCGGGGGCCACAGGTGTCCCACGCAATTTTTTCAATGCCAGGTCACCTCATTAACATTCCACAATATTTAGGGATTATAGAACTCCTTATCATCCACTAATGAGCATGACGTCATCTAAGAATTCGGGATTACTGATTAAATAAGCCAGTCTAGATTTGTTATCAAGGTGAAAACATGTTACATTACGTACTTAAGTGAGTTTTTTGTAGCATCTATGGCTATTAGTGCCTTGTAAAGTGAGTATAGGTTGTAGGTATTTTTATATTAAATTATATTACTATTGTGTTAATGCCCTATATATATTTTGATTTATAAATGTTTTTGAATAAAATATATTTGGAAATTTGATGATATCTTAAAAACTAAAAAAGGTAAGAGACTTTGTGATCAATGTTTTGAAATTCTTGCAACTTATTTATGCTGTAGAAAATCCGGGCGTTAATGCCTAATATATTTTTTGATTTATAACTATTTTTGCAATAGACATATTTGAAATTTTTTCCAAATTTGATATCTTAAAAACTAAAAAAGGTAAGAGACTTTGTGATCAATTTTTTGAAATTCTTACAGTTTATTTATGCTGTAGAAAATCCGGGCGTTAATGCCTAATATATTTTTTGATTTATAATTATTTTAGCAACAGATATATTTGGAAATTTTTCCAAATTTGATATTTTAATAACTAAAAAAGGTAAGAGACTTTGTGATCAATTTTTTGAAATTCTTACAGCTTATTTATGGTGTAAAATAATCCGGGCGTTAATGCCTTATATATTTTTTGATTTATAACTATTTTTCATCAGACATATTTGGAAATTTTTCCAAATTTGATATTTTAATAACTAAAAAGGGTAAGAGACTTTGTGTTAAAATTTTTGAAATTCTTACAGCTTATTTATGCTGTAAAAAAATCTGGGCGTTAATGCCTTATATATTTTTTGATTTATAACTATTTTTCATCAGACATATTTGGAAATTTTTCCTAATTTGATATCTTAAAAACTAAAAAGGGTAAGAGACTTTGTGTTAAAATTTTTGAAATTCTTACAGCTTATTTATGCTGTAAAAAAATCTGGGCGTTACTGCCTTATATATTTTTTGATTTATAACTATTTTTCATCAGACATATTTGGAAATTTTTCCTAATTTGATATCTTAAAAACTAAAAAGGGTAAGAGACTTTGTGTTAAAATTTTTGAAATTCTTACAGCTTATTTATGCTGTAAAAAAATCTGGGCGTTACTGCCTTATATATTTTTTGATTTATAACTATTTTTCATCAGACATATTTGGAAATTTTTCCTAATTTGATATCTTAAAAACTAAAAAGGGTAAGAGACTTTGTGTTAAAATTTTTGAAATTCTTACAGCTTATTTATGCTGTAAAAAAATCCGGGCGTTAATGCCTTATATATTTTTTTATTTATAACTATTTTTGCAACAGACATACAGTTACTCACAAAATTGAGCATACAAGAATTTGACAAAGATACTTTTTAATAAAGAGTGACTATAAAACAGATTTTTTTAAAACTAATTATTTTTTATTTATAAAATACACCTTGCAGATCCAAAATTATTACAAATAGTACAAAGTATAGTAATATTTGTTAAAAATTTGTTAAGGGACACTAAAAAAATAATTTTTAGAGACACAAAATTGAGCGTACTAGTTAATTTCGTTTGATTTAAGACCTGTCTTTTCCTGAAATTATATTGCATAGGTTTTATCTTGCAACAGATGTTTTTTTCATTAGTTTAGTTTGCATTAGGCCACATTCAAGTACAGTGATTTTGTTTCTATTATAATGGAAAATAAACGTAAACAGACTGACGAATCTACACGAAAACTAATAGTTAAATTATACGCCCGGGGTCATACAATGCGAGAAATAGGTGTTATAGTAAACCGAAGACATACAACAATTAAAAAAATAATTAATAAATTTAAATATGAAGGTACTATCAAAAACAAAACGCGCAGAGGCAGAAAAAAAATTATCAACTGTGGATGAAAGATTTATTTTGCAAAAAAACAAGCAAGATCCTAAAATTAGTGTACCCCAGTTAACGTCAGAATTGTCACAAAGATTAAATAAACAAATTTCAGTAGAAACAGTTCGCCGATTATCCGGAAAAATAACTGCAATGGTCGAATTTCACGCAAGAAACCATTGATTTCAAAAACGAATAAAAAGAAACGCTTAGAATTTTCAAAAATGTATGTAAACAAACCAATTAGCTTCTGGAATAAAGTTATTTTTTCTGACGAGACGAAAATTAATTTTTTTAGGTCGGACGGCAGACAAATTATTTGGCGGAATCCAAATACAGAATTTAAAAAAATGAATACTGTTCCGACAGTAATGAGGCGGATCAGTTATGTTGTGGGGTGCTATGGGCTCAAACGGCCCAGGTAATTTAGAATTTATAGAAAGGATCATGGATAAATTGAAATATCTAAACATCTTGAAAAATATTTAACGGCTACTGCAGAAAAATTCACTCAAATCAAATTTTATCCTTGTTTTGTCCATTTAAACCACCATTTGTCCACTAAGTTGATGCGAAATGTAATTTGTCCAAGTTAAAAAAATCGTTTTTTTGTAATTTTTCTCATTAAAATTGTAATAATATGTTTGAATTCAATGTTTGGGACCTTAAAAATAAGTACCTTAGTCTATTTATTAGTATTCAACGTAGGTTAACTCACTATCGAGTGTATGATCATTCATGCATTCATGTTATCTCTTGCTAATATTGTCAAACATAAAGTTTGTTGTTTACATCATTTTGTATTGTGATCTGTTTTTAAAAATTAACAAAAATGAATAAAAATGTATGTGAAATGTGAATTTTCACACATTTCAGGCTTCGCAGGTATTTAGTAAGTGAATGATGATTATTTGAGATGCCAAAACAAATTTTATGTTAAAATATTTTTTTATTAATTTTAATTCGAATGCCTAATACCATTATTTGGGTTTCTAAATATTTGCAGTATTTTTTTTATATATAGCAAGGTTCATTAATATTTTGAAAATTGCGCCTACGGCTTCTATTGGTTGTTTAAGTCATAAACTCCGCCCCTCTGATTTCGTATACATTCAAACATAGAATTAAATTATAATTTCCACACTTCCCACTGGTTATTAAATTTACGTTTTTAAAAATTAAATGCAACATTTGCGAAAATATAACTAGAATTTCGACAAAATAATTTTAACAAAATAAAATTTGACGGGAATCGAACAGTGGTTTGCAACGAAGCAAGAACGTTACCACTGGACTATGGACGTTCACTCGTTTACTGTGTTAAATAGCGGATTAAATATTTTACATATTTTAATTAAAAACACAAAAAATTCGTTATTTTCCTAAAAAATAATCTGCTCAAAAATTCCTGTTGTACTATTCCGGTTCCCACCAATGTACATTACTTAGAATTTTTTCAGATTTTTAGTTTAAACCATCTGGGTTACAGGGTGTGGGACAAAAATTTTTTTGCACCATTTTGGCAAAAATCGCGTCAAAATAATTTATTTTGCAAAAATAAAATTTTGATCGTTAATCTACGTACTAAGGGCTTTCATTTGATACCCTACTCAGAATTTTAAAAAAATATATTTTTTTTCGGTGAGCACATATTTGTTTATATTTTTAGGGGGATATGTTTTTTATATGTTTTGGTATTTTTCCTATGTGCGGGTCAACGAGTTGTATAAGCATGCCAAATTTCAACTCTCTAGGTTTAGCCTTTTGGTTACAATTTTTACCAAACAGACAGACGACAAAATGACGGTATAAGGGTTTTTTGGTTATACCTACAAAACCCTAAAAATCGATTTTTTGTAATTTTTCTCATTAAAATTGTAATAATATGTTTGAATTCAATGTTTGGGACCTTAAAAATAAGTACCTTGGTCTATTTATTAGTATTCAACGTAGGTTAACTCACTCTCAAGTGTATGATCATTCATGCATTCATGTTATCTCTTGCTAATATTGTCAAACATAAAGTTTGTTGTTTATATCATTTTGTATTTTGATATCTGTTTTTAAAAATTAACGAAAATGAATAATAATTGGTATTATTATACTCCTGTGACTAGCTAGGTCACTATTGGGTGGCGTTTAAACCTGCAATATTGTCACAAAGCATGTTTTAAATTTTACTTCCCCAATTATAAATTCATTTGACCACACTGGAAGAAAAGGTTTCCAAAACAATTTTGTGCAATGTAAAATAACCTTCTTAAATATTTGGTAATATGTTATTTAAATAAATACTTGAAAAAAATATAAACAATTTCCTTCAACCAACAATTAAACTAAAAAAGTAGAAAGCGTAAATCTCAAAAGATGTCATTGTCAACGAATTGTCACGCACCAAAATGGCGACCGTTAATCAGCTGATCACAAACCATATCTTACAGATTGTGATGTTAATCTTTAAATTATTCCGTGCAGAAACTAAAATTATATCTTTTAAAATAGAAATTATGTTGTTAAATACATTATTTTTAATGTTTAATGGTTTGGAAGTTTTCTTTGTAGTTGAAGAACGAGATAACCTCAATATTTCCTGATGTGAGCTGAGTTATGACCTTCTACTTTCTGTCTGTATGCAGTTTCGTGGCCTTCCTGATTTCTTAATTTGTATTCTAAACGATATATTGTTTTACTGTGAATATTACATCGAGACAGCTCGCTTTTATTTATCTATTGATAATAATACATTGGGTTACTAAATTGGGAAATACTAAATTGCTAAAACTTAGATTAATATCGATGGTTGATTATTTTTATTAAATTATTTATAAAGTAAACAGGGGTTATCAATAGAGCCCTGCACATAATTATCAAAAAATATCAGCCAATTATATGCAGATTCTGATGATTTTTAGGGTTTTGTAGGTATGACCAAAAAACCCTTATACCGTCATTTTGTCGTCTATCTGCTGTCTGTCTGTTCGGTAAAAATTGTAGCCAAACGGCTAAACCTAGAGAGTTGAAATTTGGCATGCTTATACAACTCTTTGACCCGCACATAGGAAAAGTACTAAAACATCTAGAAAACATACCCCCCTAAAAATATAAACAAATATGTGCTCATCGAAAACAAAAATATTTTTTTTAAATTCTGAGTAGGGTATCAAATGAAAGACCTTAGTACGTGGATTAACGATCAAATTTTTATTTTTGTAAAAATAAATTATTTTGATGCGATTTTTGCCAAAATAGTGCAAAAAATTTTTTCTCCCACACCCTGTAGCCCAGATGGTTTAAACTAAAAATCTAAAAAAAATCTAAGTAATGTATATTGGTGTGAACCGAAATAGTACAACAGGAATTTTTGATCAGATTATGTTTTCGGAAAATAACGCAGTTTTTGTGGTTTTTGGTTCACAAAGTACAAAAGTTATACCAATGTAAGACACTCACATGCAAGGCGTGCGATAGCGTAATGGGTTAGAGCACTGGTGTCGTAAGCTAAAATGCGCTGGAAACGAAGGGTTTCGAGTTCGAGTACGGAGTGAATTTTATTTTTTCTGTTTTTTTTTTTGCATTTTTATTATGTTGAAATTATTTTGTCACAATTCTAGTTATATTTTGACAAATGTTGCAATTAATTTTTAAGAGCGTAAATTTAATAACCAGTCTTATTATATGATTAACAGACGAAAAATTATTTTAAAAATATCGTTCATTTTGCCGTGATTACTACAAATTAAAATTTGTCCTACACACTCAGCATACCGCCTTCACTTATTATATACCTGCGAAACCCTGAAATGTGTGAATATTCACACTTCACATCAATTTTTTATTTAGACTGTGTGGATGCGGATTTGGATATGCGATTGCGGATCGGATGCGGATATAATAATAATAATATATTTATTGTATTAAATGTTGTATATTTTTACAAAGGTCCATAATGTTTTACACAAATTATAAATTGAATAATATGCATTACAATAATATAAAAATATAATTTTAAGAATTGTAAACAGGAAAATAAACAAAAAACATTTCAAATTGATAGAATATAATGTGAGGTTTGGACGAAAAGCAGGACAAACTTGATAACAGAACATCATCTAAGTCCCCAAAATCATTTCGTAGATATTCCTCAGTAAAGTAGAAAGCCTTGGCAATTAGATATTTTTTAGTTTCTTTTTTGAATCTCATACCCTTTTCACACTAGAACTTTAAGATCGGATGTTAAAGTGAATGTGTCTTTAAACGCTAATGTGAAACCGTATGGCCTCGTCTGAATACAAGCGATGTTTAAGACTGAATCTGCGTATTAAACATCGTCCGCATTGCCAACATAATTTCTATTATAAAAAAAAATACTCTTTGAATTTGTGCTGTCAACATTTTATATTATCATAAACAAGAATACTGTATTATATCGACGTTATAAGAAGTTTATACTTATTGTTATAATAAAATTATTTATTTTAATAATGTGTTTAATAAAATACAGTGCTACAATAATTGAGATAAAATGTATCGACTTACATGTTAATACAGGTGTACTATATTCTTTATTGTAGTGTCATATTGTAGAATGAAATGAAATATCCATATTTGTTTATAATAATTCAAAATGTGCGTCTGCGCAGACAGTTCAAAACTGGTAATTTCATGATGGTAACTTAAGGACAAAATTACTGTAGCTGATGACAGCACTGGAGATTTAAACATCAAGTGTGAAAGCATACCGATGTTAAACATCGGTGAACTTTAAGTTCTTATCTTAGACGCGCATCATTATAAGTTGCTTAAACAAAAAACAGATGTTCAAAGTTTATTGGCTACTTTGTTTACATGTTGGTCCCATGATAACTTGCTGTGATTCCCCGATCTGATCGAGAAAGTACCGTAACAACTGGACTGGACAGCGCTCCAGTATCTACGAGTATAAGTATCTTTCCACACGTCTGGCGTATATCTAGTTTAGTTATTCGTAATTAAATTAGTTTATTTGTTTCTATAAAATAGATGTTTTTTTTTGCATACACATATACAAAAGGGTACAGTAAAACAATCGGTATTTGGTATCTGAAATTTTTTTACTGATTATTTGACACTGCTCTAGTCAGAGCTAAGTTACTATTTCCTTGTTGTTAAATCAGACATCGGAGCACAGTTACTGTTTTATAGAACAGTTTATTTCAGTGTTGGTAATATTAATTTCGATATTAACAAAGTAAGTTTCTCTGACTGTGGGCAGATATAATTATTGAGACTATACGGTAGATGTTTATTGAGATATGAAGGAAGTGCATGCTGTACGCCGTTCACTTTTCCAAAAGAGGAACAAGTAGCTCTGACCTTTGCAGATTACTTACAGAGTCGAACTTAATATCATTCTGAAATATTTAAAGTAAGTCGCACACAACTCTATCCCCAACTACAATGAGGGCAACGAAAATATTAGTATTTTTGGCTGAACCAGTGGCGGATTAAGATGCTTAGGGACCCTGGGCGGTAAAATTAAAATGGGCCCTCTACCATTTTAAATAGAACGAAAATATTTGTATGTAGGCGTCGGTGGGCCCCCCGGTTTCATGGGCTCCGGGCGGCCGCCCATTCCGCCCACCGCTTAATGCGTCTCTGGGCTGATCATAACTTTAAGATTTTCTAGGTACGATAAAAAATATGTATAATTTCTTAAAAGAGACTATATCCAAAAGGTATAAATAAAAATTTAATTTTATTCAGCTATTTTGGATACTATGTATTTTAGTCTAGAAATACAATGTTTCGCAAGCAGAGTCGTAGCAGTGTTTTTGGTGCCCTTGGCAAATAAAGTAAATTGATAAAATTTACTTCCTGAAATCCAAGTGAAGAACAAAAAAAAGGTCCTCATTGGGAGGTGAGGACACTTCCCACTGGTTATTAAATTTACGCTTTTAAAAATTAAATGCAACATTTGCCAAAATATAACTAGAATTTTGACAAAATAATTTAAACAAAATAAAAGTGCAAAAAAACAGAAACAATAAAAATTGACGGGAATCGAACAGTAGTTTGCAATTTACGAAGCGATAACGTTACCACTGGACAACGTACGTTCACTCGTTTACTGTGTTAAATAACGGGTTAAATATTTTACATATTTTAGTTAAAAACACAAAAATGCGTTATTTTCCGAAAACATAATCTGATCAAAAATTCCTGTTGTACTATTCCGGTTCACACCAATGTACATTACTTAGAATTTTTTCAGATTTTTAGTTTAAACCATCTGGGCTACAGGGTGTGGGACAACATTTTTTTTGCACAATTTTGGCAAAAATTGCGTCAAAATAATTTATTTTGCAAAAATAAAATTTTGATCGTTAATCCACGTACCAAGGGCTTTCATTTGATACCCTGCACAAATTGTAAAAAAAAAATTTTTTTTTCGAAGAGCTTATATTTGTTTATATTTTTAGGGGGATAAGTTTTTTAGATGTTTTAGTATTTTTCTTATGTGCGGGTCAAAAAGTTGTATAAGCATGCCAAATTTCAACTCTCTAGGTTTAGCCGTTTGGCTACAATTTTTACCGAACAGACAGACAGACAGACAGACAGACAGACAGACAGACAGACAGACAGACAGACAGACAGACAGACGACAAAATGACGTTATAAGGGTTTTTTTGTCATACCTACAAAACCCTAAAAAGGTAAAGAAAATATTGGTAAAAAATATGGTTTTTGTACATTAAATATTACATTTTATGTAATGACACCGTAGTTATCGTATGCCTTTACATAACCTAACATAATGTCATCATTAACAATTCTTGCTCAAATTACAAAGACGGACAGTAAATATGATAAATTTAGGTAATTCGGTTAGGTTTAGATAGTTAAAATCTAAGGCAACAGAATTATAAAAACGATAATACATAAAAAACATTTTACGAAGCCATGTAGATGGTTTAAAGACACACATATGTCGGACTATTCGTAACACATTAATTTCTAACACTGTGAGCGGTACATAGAACGTTAAAACAATGCATAGAAACATAACTTACAGCGTAACAACGGACAGTCTATAACGTGTTAAGTTAAATAGCTCTGAATGCGGCTTAAGTGTCTGTGTATAGCTGTTTGTGTACGAGTCCGTCCACATATATAATTCTTATGTTCTTAGCAGCTTGAATTTCACGGCCTACTTTTACTACGCCTTCCTTCTTCGACACAATATAAACGATATCGATATAAGATTCACTTTCTTTCACAGCTAAACTGTGTTACTGAGTCTCTTAAATACAACCTACACAAATTAAAATCCCAGAATACACTTATAATGCATATATAAAGCAATGACTTTTATATTCTAAACCTAATTTTTTCAACTTGTTTTTGTAGTAATTTATTTTAAATTAATACCGCAAATTTAGTATAATTATTTATAACTCTATTCATTTATGAACCATTTTTTGTGCAATTTTTTGTTCCCATGGCCCTAATTTGTGCCTAATTGTTTCTTTATTCGTTAAATTATTTTGATTGTTATGTTTGCAGTCTACAGATGCTTCTTATAATTATGGAAACTTTGTATTAGAAATTTATGGGCCAAATTTCAAGTTTTCTTTAACCCTTGGTACCTTCCCAACAATCTTCCAAGACGAAATCTTTGCAATTTGCGCATAATACATCATTTTCATGGTAGTGTCAAAGGCGCGACAGGGGTGAGAGGCGTGTTGTTATATTTACAAGTTCAAATTTCATGGTGGGGTTGGAGGCGTGATAAGTGCGCGTTTTCGGTTTTGACAACATTTGTATCTAACCCAAATCTAACCTAAAAGTTTATACAATTATTTGGAGTAAACGGTTATTCAATTTCATTAAATATGTCATCAAATCGAAGGAGAAGTCTAGCTCTTTTTTATGCATATTTAGACTTATTGCGATATGAAAAAAAGCGATGGTGGGTACGTCCCATATATACATAGAAACAGAAGGCAACAGGGAGATTATTTTAACTTGTTGCAAAAATGAGACACAAAAAACACAGACAGTTACTTCAATTACAAGAAATGAATTTAATACACAATCTTTTTTACTTGACATCACAGTTTAAAATGAAGATTCTGTTGGCCCCTGCTTGGGGGTGTATTATTAGTATACCCACTGCATGACATTTCTGCAGACCAGATATTTGAAACCGAATCCATAATAATAAACATTATGACTGCCGACAGCATTGTAAAAGTCGCTATTTCGCTACATCAATTTACGTTTTTTTAATTTTTTTTAGGAAATTAATATAAGTGTCTCGCTAAAGATCTCACCATTCCGAAAAAATATATCTGTTTCTATGGTTTCGACGGTGCGGCCAGCGCTAGAGTTGAAATTTCTGAACTTGCGACACCGCGCCTACGACACCATGGTACGGGTTTTTTCAAAATAGAGCGATCCTATTGGTTGAATTTCTTGTTCCACGCTTCCAACACCAGCATGAAAATGATACATTAAGGTACAACATAAATAGGAGAAGACTCATGCTGAGTAATATTTGATAGAAAAGGGATAGATAAGAAAAAAGTGATCGAAAATAATGTCTTTCGCGAAATTATTTTTATAGCCATGCAAGTACTCATCTTTAAAGAAAAGTTTATGTTTTTCTGATGAAACAAGTAATGTTCAGCAAACATTTTTGGTACCATATTTTAAAAATCTATAGATCAGAAAGTAGACCAGTTATATTACACCCACGTTTCATGCATAAACAAGATTTTTATTATGGTAAAATATTCTTATTGTGTCTGTGGTTTGGTTCTTAGAATATTATTTAAAAAGACTTCAATGCCAAAGATTTAAACGATTTTCTCATACCTACTTATGTAATACAGTAGTTTTATAATAAGTTTTAAGTACAGAGAAACTTCACTAAATCCAGCGTACAGAAAAAACGAAACAAAATAATCGATTATTTCAAAATATCAATTCAAAAAACAAAATAATGATTCGATTAATAGTTTTCATCTTTATGTGCATCTCCTTAAGAGGGGGGGGGGTAGGTTCTGATAACCACATTTTAAGCATATTTTTGTTAATTTTTTTCAAATCTATGTTTAAATTTATTCATTTTCAAACTAAGTACATATATAAAGTGTTTTGAAGAAGATACAAAAAAATTTTGAAGGCAAAATATGGCGAAATGAGCCAGCTGTGGCAAATCTTCTCAGACTCCGGGAAATAAATTAGATTTTGCGGTGACCAGCATAACTCGTCACTGGATCATCTGAAATCAAAAATCCAAAAAGATTTTGTTAGTTTATGAGTTTGCCGAGGTAATGACGTTGAGTTTTTATTTTTAAAATGATTTTTCACTTTTTAGCGTTACTTAGAAGACAAAAAAAAAATAATTCCCCCTAAAAAAAACCTAAAAATGAGTATATTTGTGATTATAAATAAATAAAAAACCATGAAAAAAAAATCTCAACGTCGTTACCTCGGCAAACTTATAAATTAACAAAATCTTTTTGGATTTTTGATTTCAGATGATCCAGTGACGAGTTATGCTGGTCACCGCAAAATCTAATTTTTTTCCCGGAGTCTGAGAAGATTTGCCACAGCTGGCTCATTTCGCCATATTTTGCCTTCAAAATTATTTTTAATCTTCTTCAAAACATATTTTATATATGTACTTAGTTTGAAAATAAATAAATTTAACCATAGATTTGAAAAAAAATCACAAAAATATGCTTAAAATGTGGTTATCAGACCCTACCCCCCCCCCCTCTTAATTAAAGTAACTCTGCTTTAGCCCACTGATTTAACAAGAGGACAAAGACAAACTCAACTCGATCCAAAATGTATTGTCCTCTTAGAATGAAGCAATATTTCCCACATTTAGAGTTTTAAAATTTTGCATAATCCGGGTGTTTTAATAGTAGTGCTGTATTTAAATGCCTGTTTTCCTATTTCTAATTCATTTCGTAATTTAGACTACATCCTGTATTTTACATGTAAATATTTCATATAAATTTCAAAATATTTCTTTGTAATTCATAGAATTAACAACAATAATTAAGAATAAATAAATTTCACTTTTTGATTTCACAAGTTTAGGATAGATTCCGAGAACTAGATTAGAAAATGGAATATACTTAAGAGAAGTTCATTAGCACTTCTGTAGCTGCAATATTTACTCAGAAACGAATTTCCAAAATTAGAATATTTAAAAATACAAAAACCTATTTTTTTTTTTTTTTTTTTTATCAATTAGTCATGTAACATGTCGATGAACAATTGTTTCTCTTTACATCTTCCAATGGTCAGCAACATCTTATATTGTTGCTATTTATGAGTAGTGACCGGATAAATAAGCACAAAATAAATTGAAAAAAGCACTTAAAAAATTGATGTGAAGTGTGAATATTCACACATTTCAGGGTTTCGCAGGTATATAATAAGTGAAGGTGGTATGCTGAGTGTGTAGGACAAATTTTACTTTGTAGTAATCACGGCAAAATGAACGATATTTTTAAAATAATTTATCGTCTGTTAATCATATAATAAGACTGGTTATTAAATTTACGCTCATAAAAATTAAATACAACATTTGTCAAAATATAACTAGAATTTTGACAAAATAATTTCAACATAATAAAAATGCAAAAAAAAAAACAGAAAAAATAAAATTCACTCCGTACTCGAACTCGAAACCCTTCGTTTTCCAGCCAGTTTAAGAGTGCTCTAACGCATGTAGCCATCGCATGCCATGCATGTGAGTGTCTTACATTGGTATAACTTTTGTACTTTGTGAACCAAAAACCACAAAAAATGCGTTATTTTCCAAAAACATAATCTGATCAAAAATTCCTGTTGTACTATTTTGGTTCACACCAATATACATTACTTAGAATTTTTTTAGATTTTTAGTTTAAACCATCTGGGCTACAGGGTGTGGGACAAAAATTTTTTTGCACATTTTTGGCAAAAATCGCATCAAAATAATTTATTTTGCAAAAATAAAAATTTGATCGTTAATCCACGTACTAAGGGCTTTCATTTGATACCCTACTCAGAATTTAAAAAAAATATTTTTGTTTTCGATGAGCACATATTTGTTTATATTTTTAGGGGGGTATGTTTTTTAGATGTTTTAGTATTTTTTCTATGTGCGGGTCAAAGAGTTGTATAAGCATGCCAAATTTCAACTCTCTAGGTTTAGCCGTTTGGCTACAATTTTTACCGAACAGACAGACAGACGACAAAATGAAGGTATAAGGGTTTTTTGGTCATACCTACAAAACCCTAAAAAGCACAAAAATTATGGAAAAAAAGCACAAAAATGTGCCAAACAAACATGGAGTTGAGTACAAAAAGCACAAAGTTAAAAAAATTTATGTGAAGTGTGGCTTTTCACACATTTCAGCAGTAGCGGCGCTAGCTCTTAAAATCTGGGGGGGCCAAAAAAAAATTTGAGTAAAATTTGGGGGGGCCAGGAAATATTTTTTTATCGTTTACATATAAAAATACAAGTAAGGACCTAAAAAAAAAGTCCTCACCTCTAAAATATATTTTTTTCCAAGCAATTCTAGGGGGGGCAGCTGGGGACCAGTGCAACTTTTGGTCCGCCCCCTGGACCTCCCCGTTAGCGCCGCCACTGCATTTCAGGGTTCTGTAGGTATTTAATAAGAAGTCAACAGAATGCTGGATGTCTAAGATAATTTTTTTTCTATATTTACATCAATTTTTGATAAACATTTTTATTCGATATTTGAGTAATAACTAAGAGCTTCCATTTAATTTGTTTAAATTAAATTTAAATAATTTGCGAATATTACGTTATTAGAAAATATAAATTAATATATATATAAATTAAAAAAATAAAAATTTTGATTTCAGTAGTTTGCACCTTTGAAATTGTATGTCAGGTTGGTATTAAGAAATTGATGTGAAGTGTGAATTTTCACACATTTCAGGGTTTCGCAGGTATTTAGTGAGTGAATGATGATTATTTGGGATGCCAAAACAAATTTTATGTTAAAATATTTTTTTGTTAATTTTAATTCGAATACCTAATACCATTATTTAGGTATCTAAATATGTGCAGTATTTTTTTTTATATAGCAAGGTTTATAATGATTTTGAAAATTGCGCCTATGGCTTCCATTGGTTGTTTTATGTCATAAGTTCCGCCCCTCTGATTTCATATACATTGAAACATAGAATTAAATTATAATTTCAACACTTCCCACTGATTATTAAATTTACGCTTTTAAAAATTAAATGCAACATTTTCCAAAATATAGCTAGAATTTTGACAAAATAATTTAAACAAAATAAAAATGCAAAAAAAAAACAGAAAATAAAAATTTACGGGAATCGAACTGTAGTTTGCAACTTACGAAGCGAGAACGTTACCACTAGACTACGGACGTTCACTCGTTAACTGTGTTAAATAGCGAATTAAATATTTTACATATTTTAGTTAAAATATAAAAAATGCGTTATTTTCCGAAAACATAATCTGATCAAAAATTCCTGTTGAAATATTCCGGTTCACACCAATGTACATTACTTAGATTTTTTTCAGATTTTTAGTTTAAACAATCTGGGTTACAGGATGTGGGACAAAAAAATTTTTGCACTATTTTGGCAAAATTCGCATCAATATAATTAATTTTGCAAAAATAAAATTTTGTTCGTTGATCCAAGTATCAAGAGCTTTCATTTGATACCCTACACATAATTTAAAAAAAAAAAAAAATTTTCGATGAGCATATATTTGTTTACAATTTTAGGGGGATATGCTTTTTAGATATTTTAGTATTTTTTCTATGTGCGGGTCAAAGAGTTGTATAAGCATGCCAAATTTCAACTCTCTAGGTTTAGCCGTTTGGCTACAATTTTTACCGAACAGGTTTTTTGGTCATACCTACAAAACCCTAAAAATGATTCGATACGATACTGGGTCGAATGTACTAATATAAGTAAAGTATCGGAAGATTAGTATCGATACTAAAATCGCGATATCGAATGAAAAATATCGATACTGGTATCGTACCAATAATATCGGAAGATTCCTAGGAGGCAAACCTATTTATATTTCTGTTAAATCAGGGGGTCAAAGATAAGTAATCATTTCCCTGTTGATAATTTTGGGATGTTATAATATACGATCGAAATAATAAAATGACTACTTTATTGCATTTCTAATACCAAAAAAAATTACTTTCACTCTTAATAGCCAATAAGATTAAAAAAATTAGATGTTTAAGCATTTTTGGAACTATAAAAAGTTTCAATTTCGATAAAATTTTTAACCATTAACTATTTTCACATTTGGTTTTCATAAAACACAAATTTCTTAACTTTCAGATGAGATATTGACACGAAAACGTTCACATTCTGGTGCCAGTTGTTATTAGAGATGATATTTGCAGTTTCTTCAGACTGTGAGGGAGTTGACCTCAATATTAACAATAAAGAACATCATTTGTTATCCTAGACATCTAGATATTTAATACAAAGAAACTTTAGAAATGTGTTACAGAGCATAGAGTTATTAATCTATTGAGAATGAATAGATACACTAGTCACTAGATTTATAGTCCATCGAAAAAGGCAATGTCTCTCTGTCTGTCTGTCCGTCCGTCCATCCGTCTGTGACTTTTCATCCGAGAATTGCTGATCCGATTTTCATTAGTTTTTTTCTATATGTAGTTTCATCATCTGCCATTCACTCACTTTGAATAGTTATAAATAAATTGTTGTACTTTCAAGTCATTATAAAGAACATAATCCGTAATACACTTGAGGCGCTAGGAAGGTTTTCAGATACGGGCTTACTTTTTAGGGTTTTGTAGGTATGACCAAAAAACCCTTATACCGTCATTTTGTCGTCTGTCTGTCTGTCTGTCTGTCTTCCTGTTCGGTAAAAACCGTTTCGCGAAACGGTTAAACCTAGAGAGTTTGGCAAGGCTAGCAAGTTTGAAATTTGGTAGGCTTATACAACTCTTTGACCCGCACATAGGAAAAATACTATAGTAAAGAAGATTTTTTAATTTTTTATTTATTGTTTATTTAGGGGTGCTTCAGCTGCTAGGGCTATTAGCACCCACAAATCTTATATATTACAATGTGTGTACATATATATATCTACATTTTTATAGGGGAGATGTGGGGACGGTGGCACAATTGGTACAGTAGAACATTTGAAATATCTTTGAAATATAGAATATTTTCATGTCTGTTTGGGTATATATAGGCCTCTATGGTACTGAGAAATTATACTATCCACATTTTGAGTCTATAAATTGAAGTCCTGCCATTTATAATGAAAATGTTGATTTGAGATTGACAAACTAAAGTTTATCGTAACAAGAATTTTTTTATTTGAACGACACACAACTAAATTAGTAAGAAAATTTGTATTACATGTTGTAAATTGGTCATTTGTCTACAGTGTAAAGCAATTACTAATGTTCTAAACTATATCATTTATCATATTTGATAAAATGTTCGTGAAAATAGGATTAGGCTAACAGTGGCACACGTGTTATGTGGATACAGTGGTACAGTGAGCCACTGTACCCACGTACGTGGGTACGAGTTAGAAGAACAATTCCATACTGCGCAAAATAAAAAAGATCAGAAAATTAAAAGATATTCTTGTAAGTTCAGATACGTCTGATACTGATGTCAATATTGATGAGAATTCAAACTCAGATGATAATGTTGACTTATGCCTTTTGCAATATGCCTTAATATTTGAAGGACACGGAAAGAATAAAATGAAGAGCCATTCTATAGGGTAAATCATAGAAATAACGACTGACGATATTTTTGTAACATATCTCAGACGGCTGACTCTACTCTTTAAATTTAGTAAAACAAATAAAAATTACACATTTAAAAAATCAGAGCTGTAAAAGTTTTACCATCACCTGCTTCGTCTGGTAGCACAAAACACCGTTTAGACGCTTTGATTTTTACAGTAAATTTAATGAAATATAATTAACATTAAAATAAAAACTATCAAAACTTACTGCTTGCAAGGAACTTACCAAAGTTTATTTTTTATATTAATAATAAATTTAAATTTATATATTCATTTTTATATGGTTCCAAAAAAATTGATTTTTTATTAATTTTTCAGTACCTTCAGATGATTTATTTTGAAAGACATTGAATTGAAGTTTCAATAAAAATTATTAATACGTATACGGATTTTTTCGATACCTATTATATTTACTGTTCCACTGTATCCCTAATGCTGTTTCACTGTACCCTCACGTATAGGTACAGTGGCACAATTACAGAGGTCGACAAAAATATTAATTATAAATGGCACGTGATAAGGACATTAATTTTTAACAGGTTATTTAAACAACGACATTATAAGTATTAAGTGGCGAAAAGATGTATTTAAAAAATTCAAAATTGAAAATGTTATGTACAGAAAACCAAAATGTGTGCCACCGTCCCCACATCTCCCCTACTATACATTTATAAGAGTTATAATACAAAGTGTAACATTATATTTTATTATATAGATCTATGCTTTTAAGATATGAGATGACATTATTTATCGAGTCTGAGTTGTTGCCTAAAATGTCTTTTATTGAGTGATCTGTAATTTTGTTGTCTGTTCGTTGTGTGGTGTATTTTGGGCATTCTACTAGGATGTGTCTGGCTGTAAGTGTTGTGTCACATGTGTCGCATTTTGTTGGTTCGCTTGATGTTCGAATAGATGTTTGTGGGTGAAAAGAAGATTTTACTTGACAGATTGATCGATTGAGAACCGATAAAGAAATGTATATCTATTTCACACAGTTTTATGTAAGATGTCAAGAACGTATGTCTGCTTCTTACTGTAACGTACGTTCATAGTTTTTGGTCTTTTTTGTTATATTATATTATGGTAACTTCAACGTATGTCCCTTTGTATACACGCGCGCGCTTTAGACCTCCCACTACTAGATGGAAGACAGGCCTGTTAAATGAAACAAATTTTATCTCTTTCTCTATTTCTAGCTTTGTCTGTGAACAAATGATATGGCTCTATTCAAAAATGGAAATTTTATTGCTATAGTTCTCTCCCATTGAACCATATGCTTTAATTAACCGTCATCTGTCAACTAAAGTCTCCTTTACTATACCGTCATTTTGTCGTCTGTCTGTCTGTCTGCCGGTTTGGTAAAAATTGTAGCCAAACGGCTAAACCAAGACAGTTAAAATTTGGCAGGCTTATACTAAACATACAAAAATACTAAAACATCTAAAAAACATATCCCTCTAAAAATATATAACAAATATGTGGACATATTTGTTATATATAAAAAAATATATTTTTTTAAAATTCTATTAAGGTAATTCGAGTAAGGTATTAAATGAAAGCCCTTAATACGTAGATTAACGATCAAAATTTTATTTTTGCAAAATAAAATATTTTGAAGCGATTTTTGCCAAAATTGTGCAAAAAAAATATCCCACACCCTGTAGCCCAGATGGTTAAATTCTAAGTAGTGTACATTGGTGTGAACCGGAATAGTACAACAGGAATTTCTGATTAAATTATGTTTTCGGAAAACGAATTTTTGTGTTTTTTGTTGACGATGTACAAAAGTTATAGTTATGTAACACACTATACTAGAAAGCGTATCCTGGTCTAATGGTAGCTTGTTCGCTTGCTAGGCAGCCAACTAGGGTTCGCTCCCGGGCAGAGGAGACAATTTTATTTTTTGTTTTTTTCATTTTTATTTTGTTTAAATTATTTTGTTAAAATTCTAGTTATATTTTGGCAAATGTTGCATTTAATTTTTAAGAGCGTAAATTTAATAACCAGTTGGAATTATTTGTTTTTAAAGCTTTTAGATTAACAGACGATAAATTATTTTTAAAATATCGTTCATTTTGCCGTGATTACTACAAAGCAAAATTTGTCCTACACACTCAGCATACCGCCTTCACTTATTATATACCTGCGAAACCCTGCAAAAAATATTAAATATTTCAGACAAACGGCAGACAAACCACATTTGAAATTGTAAAAAATTATTGCACGATGACCTCGTATTGGTAAGTTTACACTTGCGCTGTAATAGACTGACTAAATAAAATTTATTTATCAGTGTTTCTATTAAGCTGCATTCAGAGCTCAGTAAATTAACACCCTGTACGTTATGGATAGTTTTTAAACGAGTGCAATTGGTATGATCGGACAAGCTCGTACTATATCGCTCAACAGTAGTATAGCAACGACAAAGCACGAGCATGTCCGATCATACCAAATGATCTCGTTTAAAAATTATCCATAGCGTACAACGTGTTGATTTACAGAGGTGTGAATGCAGCTTTAAGTTTTGAACGGTCTATTTAATGATGCAAGAATAAACTTGCTATGTTTATTTATACAGCCCTATCTGTAAACTTTCCTAGCGCCCTACGTATCTCAGTAGTTACCACCTGATTACCAGTAAGGAAATAGTAACTCACCTATGACCCGCTGATTGAACAATAGAGAAATAGTAATACAACTCTAACCACTTGATTTAACAACAAGAAAATAATAACCTAATGTTATTTTATTGATACGCAAACCTTTAAATTGAAGACTTACGATGAAATTAGCAAAAAGAAAGTGGTGATTAGGTTGATTTATGTATATCTATAGATTGTTATCTCTATGGTAGTTATAAAAAATTGAGAGTGACCAAATGAAAGATGATTCATCATGATTTCTCTTGCAACAAAACAGATCCATGCAAATCTTTTGCGAACTTTATTCATATGGGGAGAAATTATAAAGACCACGTTCTCTTGTGGGCGCATTTAATGGCTAACATAAATGTCAAACGAAATTCTCTTCTAAACGATTCTAGTAATTATATAAGGCCTCAGAATACTATCTCAACACTTTTATTAATTTTTAAAGACCCAAAATGCAATCTGAACAGATATTATCAGGTCGTCAAGGATGAAATTTCTAATTAATAATATTGCCAACTTTAACAGCCTATTATTTAACATTGGCTTAATATTTTACAGTTCTGTGTTTTTTGTTGGAAAGTTACACATCTCGCCTGTTTAAAGAAATCATTGTATGCTCTAAAAAATATCAAACTTTTTTTAACCCTTTACTGCATGAATTTTTATTTTTGGCTGAAATAATTCATGGGCATTAGGAATTGGTTCTTATTGATAGAAAAATTAATTTAAAAAATATATTTAAAATATGAATTATTATTTTTATGAAAAATTAATAATTAAAATAATAATTTAGGGTTTGTGCCATACATGGAACATTATGATTCTATATAATGTTACTAAAGAAAATGATTCCGTATTATTTGCTCGTCAATTGCTAGGTGTTTTTCATTAGGGATTAAAAGCAGTCGCCCTCGAATTTTTTAAAGAAAAGTTCGTATTTTCTAGTTGTCTTTTCTCAATAAATTCAGAGTTATCGTTGAAGTGCAAATTCCACTTGATATCCTCAAATCTATTGCAGCCCATTACTTGAGATACCGCAGGATCCATTACTGTGTATGTGGCATATATGAACATTCATGAAGTAATGTTCTGATTAAGTTTTAAAAGTAAAATAAAAAATAAAAATCGGAATGTGCCATAATGGCACACCATGCGGTAAAGGGTTAAAATTAATTTTGTTGAAAATGGAACGGTCGGAAATTCGCACTATTATGAAGTATGAGTTCTTACGTGGAACTACGGAATCGCAGACCGCGCGAAACATTATTAGTGTATTTGGGTCTAGTGTTACTACGCAGCAGACAATATCAAATTGGTTCGCCAAATTTCGTACAGGTAACTTAAAAACCAAACAAAAAAAAAAACCTGGCTCGAAATTTTAAGAAAACAGCTTAGATTGGTCAACAGATCAACTCCTATCTTATTGCATGATACGCTAGACCACACACTGCACAAATGACTGTGGCAAAACTACAAGAATTCAAGTTGGAACTTCTTCATCATCCTCCATACTCACCAGACCTAGCCCCCACTACCACTTCTTCCGCAATTTGGACAACTTATTAATAAAAACAGTTTAATTCCGACAACGCTGTAAAACTGGTCTTT
Source organism: Liopterus haemorrhoidalis (assembly GCA_963971575.1). Taxonomy (NCBI): domain Eukaryota; kingdom Metazoa; phylum Arthropoda; class Insecta; order Coleoptera; family Dytiscidae; genus Liopterus; species Liopterus haemorrhoidalis. The sequence continues at coordinate 6,500,924 of OZ020626.1, read as the reverse complement.
CAGGAATTCATTGACTCTCGTCCGCCAGGGTTTTATACCACCGGCCTGAACAACCTGCCGCTTAAATGGCAAAAGTGTATAGACAATATGGGTGCATACTTTGATGAATAAAATAATTCCTTATATATTGAACTTATATTAGGGTGACCATTTTCTTAAGAAGGCAATGCGGGACAAAGCAAAAACAAGGTCGCTCACTTTCCAAATATAAATGAATAGCAAAAAAAAGGTTCTCATTTCCCAAATCCAAGTAAAGAGCAAAAAAAAGGCCATCACCTCTCAAATCTAAGTGAAAAGCAAAAACAAAGGTCCTCACCTCCCAAATCTAAGTGAAGAGCAAAAAAAAGGTCCTCATTTCCCAAATCCAAGTAAAGAGCAAAAAAAGGTCATCACCCCTCAAATCTAAGTGAAAAGCAAAAAAAAGGTCCTCACCTCCCAAATCTAAGTGAAGAGCAAAAAATGGTCCTCATCTCCTCAAGAAGAAATCAAAAAATCAAATGCACAAAAGTTAAAATGCGGAACTTTTGCGGGACATGTCTTGAAGTGGGATACCCAATCATAATGCGGGACTGTCCCGCACAAAGCGGGACGAATGGTCACCCTAACTTGTGTTCATCATGAACAATTGACTTATGTTCGTCTGTCGCTATGATAATATGTTAGAGTCGATTCAAATAGAGTTGAGTTCATCAATAAAACTGTGCAGAAATGATTTTTCGTCTGGACAGGTCTAATTTACTTATAATAGGGGTGTTAGGTTTGTTACTCATAGCCGTAGAAGTCTTGTGTGAGTTAGGAGCTTTCAACGTGTTTATATAAAAATTTATTTTTCTATTCATAATAGGGGATACGCATAAAATTTGTATTTCCTTAAAACTACATTATTTTGATATGTTAATGTTAGTTATGTCACCTAACAAAACAAAAATTACATTTTAATTCATATTATAGCCAAATTTTTGAATTAAAATATTGTAAATTTGAAATAAGCCGACCACGGGGCGAAGGTTGCCGAGTAAAAACGACTGAGTATGACGTCAAACGATAGGGGTTTCACGTCACAGATACAGCTACAACAGAATCTTTACACGTGTGTATATTGTATTGTTCGATAGTTTTGTATTTGTTTTTAAACAATTATTCACGCATTTATTATTAAAATGGCAGATAAAGATTTTGTTAGGGCTCAGAGTGATAATTTACCCAACATTGATGCATTTATGCTCATGGAATATATGAAAAATAATGAATGCTACAGTGCTGAAGAAATACGTGGTGTCAAAGCAGACCTGTAAGAAATTTTTATTTTATATTCTATAACTTTATGTAAACAAACGCTGCAACTCTGTAAAATGTAAATATTTATGTAATTTAGATGTCAGAATTTTACTACATTGTTTACATGAAGTTACAAAACGTTAGAGGCATAATTGCAATACTGCAATATAAGTTATATATTTTAATATAAAATATAATTCGGTAAACATGTATAAATTGTTTTTATAGAATCAAACTTGATTTTAATTAAAATCACTCTAACTTTACATAACCTATAAAAGTTATACAAACAAATAAGTTCACGACAGACTATGTACGCCGGTAAGCTAGTAGTGTCATGCGTCAGTTAGAAGGGGTATAATTTTTTACATTTATGATTTTTTTAAGCCTTAAAATTAAAAAAAAAAATTAAAACTGTTTTTTATGTTTATATACAACAAGAGAAATATAATAAAAAAAAATTAAAAAATCATGCCTATCTCCTATTAATTTGCCTTCTGTCATTTATGACTGACATATTTATATTAAACAGCATTTTATTTATATTTAAATATATAGCTTTTAAATCGTTCCTTAACTAATTCAATAAAAAATATTATTTAATTGTCCCATTTTGTTTAAAAATATTTTATTTGTCTCCGCCACTGGCGTTATCTAGATTGCGCAATTTTGTAACGGTCGTGTATCCTTTTCTATTTGAATCGACTCTACAGTGTTCATTTATCGTGTGTTAAATGTGTCTATGTTCATCTGTCGCATGTTAATCTGTCCATGTTAAAGTGTCGCATTTTAATCTGTCGTATGTTCAAATGTCGTGGAACCATGTAGGCGGTTTAAAGCGTGTTCTACATTATACTTTATTCATCAATTTTCTAAACTTTTTTCTTTGAACTAGAAGTTGTCAAAGTTTTAATACAATTTATTTTTCAATTTTTTGGTAGAGAATGAAATTCTTACACGTGTTTCAGTTCATTTAAAGTACCAACATAAAAATATAATTCATATCTTGTCAAATGTTTATAACCTAGCTATTAGATTTGTAAAATTACTGATTTACGTACAAAACACAATTTATATATTCGCTTATTCAAACCAATGATCAACAAAACACTATTAAACACGTGGTAATACAAAATATTTACAAGCGTAATTTTAATGTTGGTACTATTGTTAAAACTGTCTACTGCGCATGCACCGAGTTCCAAGTTGGATGTGTTTTCAAGAATAGTTGGATCAAATCTAGTTTTGAATAAAGTTGACCTTGACTACATACCGTGTTCTACACTGTACAATTTCACTGATTTATTTCTAGTACAAGTTCTAGTCAAACAAAATAAGTATGAAAATTTGATGAGAATTGTATAATGTAGAACACGCTTTACACAACTCCCTAGGAGTCCTTGAACCCCTGGTTGTGAAACACTGATCTAGAAAACAAAAATACATATTTATTTCCTCCAGTCTTAAATTTTATTTTTTATTTATGTCACCAGAAAATAATTTGAACTTTGACAAGTTTAATAAATTATAAACTAAATTAGATAGCATTTAAAATCTGACATCCACATTAAAATGTAAAAGTTCCTGCAATAATTAACATTTAAAATCAAAATCATAAAATTTAAAATACCTTTTCTATCTTAAACTTTCCGCTTTTGAATTTTGAAATAAAGATCTAGAATTGAAATCTCATTGCAGTTATTCTCACATAATAATTAGGGAAGAAATATTTATAATTTTAAAAATATTTAATAAAGGAAGAGAAACTGCTATTATATAACATATAGAAATTTCATTTATTATTTAAATAATATTAAATAAAAGAAAATTTTGCTGATCCGTATATTTTAATAATTTAAATTTAAGAAAGTGTGACAGTATTTTGAAATTAACAATGTATTCAATACAACAATGTAATTAAATTGTATTCTATGAATTCTATGACTTATGTAATCATGAATTTAAACTGTTCTAGGGCTCTAGACCAGTGTTTCTCAATCAGTGGGCCGCGGACAACTGGTGGTCCTTAGCAAGAATTTTGTGGGTCCGCGAAAGACTTATAAATTACACAGCCCAACAGACATTTTAGTGCCTGCGAGTTTTTAACTGTCTCTAGGTAATTTTTGGGCACAGAATCCAAAATAGGCGTCAGATTTGGACTATCAGATCTAGTTTTTGAGATACGCTATTGGCCTCTTTTACAATAAAATATCTTATTTCTTAACTGCATTTTTCACGTTATTACTGTTAATATTTGCTTCAACTGCCAGTTACAAACACAAAAGAGACAAAGTAAGGTATTTATTTCATAAAGTAGATAAATATACATTCATCACTTATCACTTAAAAATGTTCTTTTGTACGACTTTCTAGCATGGAGTTTACCAGAACAGTCTTTCTGAAGACTCCAACAGTAGTAGGCCATCATGTGGCTATCTTATCTTCCTTGATATCTATCTTACATAGTTTTATGTCTTGATGGAATCTTTCACCCGGTTCTTCACTAAAATCACCTAGGTTTTCTGGTAAGTGGTTATAATACAACCGAAAATATTAAAGTTGGAAAGCATATTTTCCACTAATTCTCTGCCTTATGATTTCCAAGAAAATTTTGTACTACTTGAATAAATGAACACCAAGAATTAGATTCAATCTCGTTCATTGATGCGGTTGGATTGAATTGTGGATCTTCAGTAGGTTGCCTTATCTGACGACCATCAAATATTCTGGCTTTCAGTTTTTCAGAGTTAATCCCAGGAAATTTACGTGTCAAGTAGCCTACACAAAGTCCATCTCGATTTAAAACCTTCAAAAATTGCTACATAAGCCCAAACTTGATATGCAAGGGTGGAAATATAATTTTCTCTCTCGCAACCAAAGGTTCGTTGACAAGGTTGTGTTTTTCTTGAATTATGACATTTCTTAATGGAAATCACCCAATTAGTGTTAACCCAGTGCTGATCCTTAGCTCTGCTGTCCCAAACACATAAAAAACAAGGATATTTTGTATATCCAATTTGCTGTCCAAGGAGGAAGTTTACCGTTTTTAGATAAAAAACTAAAATCAATTAGTTTGTATCTCAAAAACTAGAGCTGCTACGAAAAAGAGTTAGGTATTTTTGGAATCAGCACATCAAAAATATCCAAAATCAATTCTTACTTTTCCGGCTCCAAGATAAAAAATTTATTTTGTTGGGCAGTGTTATTATTTTTGAGATTTTTTGTTAATTTTTTAAAAAATAACTAAGTCGATTTTCTTAGCATGTGACCTATAGACTAATATTGTTCTTCACTCTTTTTTAGGGTTCTGTAGGTATGACCAAAAAACCCTTATACCGTCATTTTGTCGTCTGTCTGTCTGTCTGTCTGTCTGTCTGTCTGTCTGTCTGTCTGTCTGTCTGTCTGTCTGTCTGTCTGTCTGTTCGGTAAAAATTGTAGCCAAACGGCTAAACCTAGAGAGTTGAAATTTGGCATGCTTATACAACTCTTTGACCCGCACATAGGAAAAATACTAAAACATCTAAAAAACCTACCCCCCTAAAAATATAAACAAATATGTGCTCATCGAAAACAAAAATATTTTTTTTTAATTCTGAGTAGGGTATCAAATGAAAGCCCTTAGTACGTGGATTAACGATCAAATTTTTATTTTTGAAAAATAAATTATTTTGAAGCGATTTTTGCCAAAATTGTGCAAAAAAAATTTTGTCCCACACCCTGTAGCCCAGATGGTTTAAACTAAAAATCTAAAAAAATTCTAAGTAATGTATATTGGTGTGAACCGAAATAGTACAACAGGAATTTTTGATCAGATTATGTTTTCGGAAAATATCGAATTTTTTGCGGTTTTTGGTTCACAAAGTACAAAAGTTATACCAATGTAAGACACTCTCATGCAAGGCGTGCGATAGCGTAATGGTTAGAGCACTGGTGTCGTAAGCTAAAATGCGCTGGAAACGATGGGTTTCGAGTTCGAGTACGGAGTGAATTTTATTTTTTCTGTTTTTTTTTGCATTTTTATTATGTTGAAATTATTTTGTCAAAATTCTAGTTATATTTTGACAAATGTTGCATTTCATTTTTAAGAGCGTAAATTTAATAACCAGTGGAAAGTGTTCTTCTATGTTTGAATGTATACGAAATCAGAAGGGTCTTATTATATGATTAACAGACGATAAATTATTTTAAAAATATCGTTCATTTTGCCGTGATTACTACAAAGTAAAATTTGTCCTACACACTCAGCATACCGCCTTCACTTATTATATACCTGCGAAACCCTGAAATGTGTGAATATTCACACTTCACATCAATTTTTTAACATGTGAATTATAGACTAATATTGCTCTGCACTCTTTTATTTGACTAAAACATACCTTTTGAAGTCATATTTAGTTTGTGTTCAATAGTCATTTTGAAGAATTACAAATTTTCAAAGTGTTTATTTAATATAGGGAAATTTGTATTATTATCGCTAAATTAAACGATGTTTACATTTGACATTTAATAATACGTTCTGCTGTGTTTTGATACTTGTGTTCACATATCTAACTTATAGTAATTTCTAAAAACCTTTTTATTTAGTTTGTTGTTTATTTAGCAGTTTTGTGTTTAGTTTTATATTTTCTTATAGATATTTTATAGATTTCCATTTGATATTGTGTGTAGTGCATAGCTTTTTACAGTAGGTGGCCAAATTATTAGGGACAGTACAAATTTTCTGTAATTTTCAAATGAATTTAATGAGGAAATAAGTGGCTTTGGGTCTCGTATTTATTTTTATTCATAATAGTGCTTTATTTAGAATATAAAACGACATAATTGCTTATTCATAACCATTTATTTTTGTATAAAAAGTGTTAATTTAACAAATTAAGTAAAATCTTAATATTTTGTAATGCCACCCTTTGCTGCGATTGCGGCTTCCAGGCGTTTGGGTATGCTTTCTAAGCAGACTTTTGCGTTGTGTCGGAGATTGGGGTTGTGATGCCACTCTCTGATAAGGGTTTCTATAAATTGCCGCTTGGTGGTGATGATTTCTTTGGCGATCTCCCGCTTTTTAAAATAATAATGATACCAGCAACAATAATATAGAAGAAAAATGATTTAAAAACAATTTATTTTCTCACAAAATGCATTTAAACTTGAAAATTAAAAAAAAAGTGTACTGTCCCTAATAATTTGGCCACCCACTGTAGGTTAAATTCAACAATATTTCTATTTTCTTTTCTTTGATCATATTTTTGGATCACATCATTCCTTTTTATAACTACTTAGCCTATTAGAATAGTTTATATGTTTCTATTCTGTTCTTATTCTTATATTTTCATTTCATTACGATACAAGTGACAGCGTACGAATATTACATTCGTTAAATGGATGCTATTTAGACGTACTAAACATGACGTCACAAAAACATGTGACGTTTCCCGTGACGCCACTGCAGTGATTCACCGATTGCCCTGTAAAGTTGTTCTAGGAATCTCCGTATATATGAGTACGGTGGAGACAGGGACCAACAGTTTTAATCCAACATTGCTTGACAAACCAAGTTGATTGACTCACATGCATTTATATAGCGAGCTTAAGAGAACACAATCCTGGCTTAAGAGGCAAATAATTGTTATAAAAATTATTAATTAGCGTAACACTTTATTAAGCAGGCCATAAAATTAGCACGTTAATCTTAAATGCAACTGCGCGTTACGTTACTTAATTTAAGTAACTACTTTCATTTAACTCATATTCTCTTTACTGACTCATAAAAACGTTAAATTGTGTAACGTTGTCCTTGAAATAATTATAATGTAGACTTGTTGACATATATGTAAATTTCAGCGAAAAATACACAGTTTTTGGTATTGTTTTAGGACCACTGGCCTATAGAAATATATAAAAAGTTGCTGGGCTACATGGGTGACATAACAAGAACTTAAAACCTGTTGCCTGTTGTCTTGAAATGTTAAAATCTGATCTATAAGATTTTGAAATATCAATCAGAATACAATAAATTAAATACACGTGATTGTATTAATTATCTAAAAGCGATAGACCAATCTCTGTATCGAGCTAAAAGGAGACTATGTTGAAAAATAAAAATTGATGTGAAGTGTGAATTTTCACACATTTCAGGGTTTTGCAGGTATTTAGTAAGTGAATGATGATTATTTGGGATGCGAAAACTAATTTTATATTAAAATATTTTTTTTTGTTAATTTTAATTCGAACGCCCAATACCATTATTTAGGTTTCTAAATATGTGCAGTATTTTTTTTATATATAGCAAGGTTCATTATATATAGCAAAGTTCATTCTTCCATTGGTTGTTACAAGTTCCGATTCTGATTTCGTGTACATTGAAACAGAATTAAATTATAATTTAAACAATTTTCACTGGTTATTAAATTTACGCTTTTAAAAATTAAATGCAATATTTGCCAAAATATAACTAGAATTTTGAAAAAATAATTTAAACAATATAAAATTTAAAAAAAAAAAAACAAAAAATAATATTGTCTTTCCTCGCAGGGTTCGATCCCTTTCGGATCGAGTTACTTGGGTGAAAACCCAGCGTCAAAAACCACTACACCAACATAAACGTTCCAGTGTAGCGTGTTACAAAGTTATAACTTGTGTACATTATTAGCAAAAAATCACAAAAAAGTTGCTTAAATCATAAGCCCCGCCCTCTGATTTCGTATACATTCAAACATAGAATTAAATTATAATTTCAACACTTCCCAATGGTTATTAAATTTACGCTTTTAAAAATTAAATATAACCAAAATATAACTAGAATTTTGACAAAATAATTTAAACAAAATAAAAATGCAAAAAAAAAACAGAAAAATTAAAATTGACAGGAATCGAATGCTTTAGTTTGCAAGTTACAAAGAAACGACGAAACGCACTACGTTACGAGCGCTTACTTATCTGCTGTGTTACATAGCGTATTAAATATTTAACATATTTTAGTTAAAAACACAAAAAATGCGTTATTTTCCAAAAACATAATCTGATCAAATATTCCTGTTGTACTATTCTGGTTCACACCAATGTACATTACTTAGAATTTTTTCAGATTTTTAGTTGAAACCATCTGGGCTACAGGGTGTGGGACATTTTTTTTTGCACAATTTTGGCAAAAATCGCCTCAAAATAATTTATTTTGCAAAAATAAAAATTTGATCGTTAATCCACGTATCAAGGGCTTTCATTTGATACCCTACTCAGAATTATAAAAAAATATTTTTTTTTTTGATGAGCACATATTTGATTATATTTTTAGGGGGATGTGTTTTTTAGATGTTTTATTATTTTTCCTATGTGCGGGTCAAAGAGTTGTATAAGCATGCCAAATTTCAACTCTCTAGGTTTAGCCGTTTGGCTACAATTTTTACCGAACAGACAGACAGACGACAAAATGACGGTATAAGGGTTTTTTGGTCATACCTACAAAACCCTAAAAATGAATCAACCCAAAATAATGTGTTTTTCAATTATTTTTTAAGGACTTGTTAACCTACCCTCGTGTTATTTATCAAAAACTCAAGAATACAATCTGAACATATTTTATAATTTTAGAAAACATCTCAAAGATTTATCTGATTTAAAACATTTTAAAAAAATCAACTTTCATCTTAAGTAAAAGTTTAGATCCTCTAAAAACATAAATATATCTAATATATGTAATTAAGTAATCGAACTTATAATTTTCAATCATATGGTACGAATTATGACTAATAACATCTTTGGTGGAGACTAATATTAATAATAAATATGTATTTAAAAATTTTGTAAAAATAAAACGGAAATAAATATTTTAGTATACTTCCTTTAGTTATTTCCTGAAGGGGTTTCACTATAAATATTAATGAAGTTCTTTTATGATAACTATGAAATGACATTAGTTGATAAATTTGCAGTTATTTGTTTACAAATATCAAAAAAGTTAGGTTATATTCAATTACTTCTAAAAAAGGATTGAAAACCTATATTTCATAGGGCAGTGATGGCGAATCTTTTGAGCTCAGAGTGTCAAAATTCGGGAAAAAACAGCTTAACTCGGGTGCATGTCACGTCTGGAAATATCCATAAAACTAAGATATGAACTGACACGCTCGGATACGCAGTCTGGTAGTCAAATATTGTACTAGGCGCCTGTAGTATTGTTTGAACTTATTACATATGTTCTAGTGTTTTTTTGTTACAATGTCGATAGAAGTTGTGAAAAACTGTAAAAGTAGAACAAATTGTAGTGTTTTTGGCTGTCATTCAAGACAGGACAAAGATAGGCATCTTAGTTTTTTTTTTCTTTTCTTAAGAAAAGCCAACGGAGTGGCCGAGCGCATTAAGTCGTGCGGTTTTAGACTGTTAGAAACAGGCGTGACTGGGCGGCCGGTGGTTCGAGCCTGCTTCGTTGGTGATATTATTTGGGCGAGAATAATATGCTTACATTACTCTCATTTTCACAATCATTCACCCCTCATCCAGGTGTAGGAGCTCGCCCCCTGGCATCGGCGATTAGCCTCGTTGCAGAAATAAAGGTCGATGTAAAATGAATAATATAATAATAATAATAATTTTCTTAAGAAAAATGGAGGGAAAGTTAATATTAAGTCCAGATTGGAAAAGATTTGGTTATGGACAGGAGGAAGGCATGGGAATATATTTTGAGTTAAAAAGTAACTGATACTATGCGAGTTTGTTCATTACATTTGGCGTAGAAAAACTAAACTGGACTAATATGTTAATAATAATAGCTAATAATATTAATTACTTCTGTCCAACTAAAACTAATTTTATTTCATGAGGCAATGAACATAATGCACTTGTTTACAATCATAATCCATATATTGTAAATTCAAATGACCGACACTCAGATGTACCACATAAAATTAAATGCCTGGCATTTAACACCTGCTCAACTACAAATTACACTTCAATAAATCTATTGAAATTAAACTTTAAATACTGTAATTTGATGCCCACATTCTGGTATACACCTCAATAAATGTGTAGCGCGTAAAAATTAAAATATTTCGCAAATATTTACTCGCATTTTCATAAAATAAAAATGTACTGTGCTTAAATTAACCTGTTCTCTGTTAGCATATTGACAGCTGAATACTAGACACGACAGCCATATTGCCTTGGAGCACAGCGCCGCCAACGGTAATGTCACTTCTCAATTGTCGCTCAGAATTTCTGTATTTTTAAATTAAATTTACAATTTTTTTTAATTATAAAACTATATAGTTGTAGATAAAATTATTGTATTTGATTCGCATAAAATGGTTATACAGTCTATTCCAAACGATTAGGCGGAACTAACCGGCAGTGTTGTAATGTATCTAGGTATTTGTATCTAGATACAGTAACTAGATACTGTGCAAGTATCTAGTTACTGTATCTAGGTACATTTTATAATATGTATCTGTATCTGTATCTAGATATTTAAATCAGTATCTAAGTATCTGTATTTCAGGTACTTTTTTCAGATACTTTCCTATTTTGTCTTTTTCAAGGTCTTTTTACAAAATATGTCCTTACGATTTTTCAAGTTGGTAATACATTTAGCATCATTCAGATATTTGAATTTTAAGTCTAAATTAACCAATCAGCGACCAGTAAACTCTTTCTTGCTTGGTGGGAGTAAAAAAACTGTTGTTTTATTTTTGTCATCCTAAATACTCATTTAATAATCAGTAATTTATTAGCGAACAAAAAATGTTCGAGATATCCGCTGAAATTAGTGATTTTTTTAAAGATTAAATAGGTATATAGTTAGTTAATATTTCTGACACACAGCTTCAAAGGCAATTTGTGTTTATTTTAAGAGTAATAATAGTGCATAACTTATTTTTTATTGTGAACAAATATATTCCTTGCTCTAGTTATTTCTTTTTATTTGTGGTGTTTTCATTTTTCCAAAAGTATCTTAAAAGTATCTTGAAGTATCTAGATACATAATTTATTTATTTATTTTTATTTATTTATTTATTCAGGAGAGTTGTAAACGGGACAATCCCAACACAACAACTACATTATAATACAATATACAATATTTAAAGTGTTAAACAAAGTATAAGTAAGACAAGAAGAGAAAAGTGATTGACTAACAGTCAATAAAATGAAAAATTACAAAAAAAAAAAGAAAATAAATAAAAATAATTAAAACATGTTTTACAATTTTATAAATTAAGGTTAAAATTAAAATGAAATGCTTTAAAATTAAAATGAAATGCTTTTAATGAAAAATTAAGATAAACTATGTATACAATTATGCAGGTAGAAGTAGACTATAAATATCTGTTTGTATAAATCACACGAAGGCGACGCTTCAATGTTTTTAAATTTGTTAAAAAAGGGTCTATTATCAACGGTGCATTATTAAAGGAGCTAGCAAGACGAAAAAGTGGTGAATTTAGACCAAGGTTACTCCGAGCAAATGGTTGGTGAATTAAATATTTAATTCGTAGAGTACGAATTGGCGCGTTTAGACTGATATTAGACAACAGCTCCATACAGTCAATTTTATTGACTAGTATTTTTAAAATTAAGCAGATATCAGTGCTTACTCGTTTGTCATAGAGACTCATCATGTTGAAGTAGGCGCATTGCGTTAGATACGATGTGCTGCAAATTGGATGTCGTCTTACTAAATGCGAAATGAATTTCCTTTGTAAAGATTCAAGCCTGTTAATGAATATGTGATACTGAGGATTCCATATCACGCTACAATAACTCAGGTGACTAAGCACATAGGCATTATATAATTTAATACAAGTTAAAGAGTTTTTAAATTTACTGCAAGTTCTCAACACAAAGCCTAAATTTTTATATGATTTTTTGATTATGCAATTTATATGTGTGTTAAAAATTAATTTATTGTCAAAATATACTCCCAGATCTTTAATAGTTGTTACAGTTTGGACTGGGTTGGCATCTAGTACATAGTTATATTTAAATACGTTACGATTTTTTGTGAAAGTTATTTGATAGCATTTGGAGTAATTTAATTCTAATTTATTTAATATGCAGAAGTAATGAAGTCTATCAAGATCTGATTGCATTAAAATTGAGTCCTGCAATGAAGTTATTTTTCTGAAAATTTTTAAATCATCGGCATATAGCAATATCTTTGAGTGTATGAAGCATTGTCTAATATCATTTATAAAAAATAGAAAAAATAAAGGACCTAAATGGGAGCCTTGGGGCACACCGGAAGTGGAGAAAAAGTCTTTCGAACAGTAGCCATTAAGTGCTACCACCTGTGACCGATTTCGAATATAGGAGTCGATCCAACGAATAAGGTCACCATGCACACCGATTTCAGCAAGTTTGCGAATAAGTGTATTGTGATTTAATTTATCGAAGGCTTTGCTGAAATCGGTGTAGACTGAATCGACTTGGATACGTGAGTCGATAGCCTGGCTAATGAAGTTGGTATAGCACAGTAGATTGGATTCAACAGATCTATTTTGAAAAAAGCCATGTTGCTCAACAATAATTTCATTTTTAAATATTTGAAAAAGATGATCATAAATTACTGTTTCAAAAATTTTGGGAATAACCGATAGTATAGAGATTGGTCTGTAATTAATAATCTGGCTTTTATCACCAGATTTAAAAATTGGATGTATAAAAGAGTTTTTCCAGATGGAGGGGAAACTGCCAATAATAATAAAAAATTATTTCGAAAATCCTGAAGAGCAAAAAAACCTGTAAATATTAAGTGAACTACCAAAATTCTTTTGAAATCCAATTTTGGGGTGGGACCTAAAGTTTGGGGACCACTCTTTTAAAAAGTAGTCTTGTTTTGTAGATAGGACCAAAAGCAAAATAAAGTGAGATATTTAAATTCTGTTTTCGATTTCTTGTTTAATATGATGTACTTGATACTCAGATATTTGACCATTACTTTCACTCAGAATATCAAATACAGGAAAACAGAGTTTTTGTAATATAGGCATCTTGTGTTACAGTAATGTATTGCGGTGAAACAGTTTAGGCGTATCACGAAACAAGAAACTTTATTTAATTTTAATACAGTCGATTCCGCTTAATTGGGACACATCGGGACTTAGGCATTTGGCCTAATTAAGCGGCTGCCCCAATTAAGCGAATTTCACATAAAATTAAACAATGCATATTTTTCTTTCAATAATTTTACTTTATAAACTCTTGGACAAAACTATAAATTACATATAACCAAAAAATATAAACTTTTAAGAAAAAATAATAATAAATTCCAAAATAAAATAATAAATAGGTACATACAATTTAATTCAATGCAAAAATGCGTCAAGTGTAGTCTGTTTTTTGTTTTTGTAACATTTCACTTCTACAAAATCAGCACAGGTATTCAGTGCGGATGTAGGGCTCCCTTCATTTCCTTCCTGCATAAAATAATGCTGTAATATTTAATTCTTTGTACATATTTTTTCTTGAGAATATGTGTAACATAATATGTACTGTGATCTTAAATTTACTGACCCAATTAAGCGGAATGTTGTCCCAATTAAACATGTAAATTTACTGTTGGTTCCTTGGTTTGGTTTCTGTTCTTTGAGATTTGGCCCAAATAAGCGAATGCCCCAATTAAGCGGTGTCCCAATTAAGCGGAATCGTCTGTATTATTATTTATATTAAAAGAGCGCAAAAGACCCAAACCCAGGATCATATTTTTTAGAGGACATCATATGGCCTCCCCCATTTTTCTACATTAATCCTTAAATTAACAGGTTTATAAAACAAATTATGTTTTCTTAACCTTTTCGTCCTCTGGTAATATGAAACTCACAACAATCATAGGTCTGTAGGAGGCGGATTTTACAGATACAGCATCCTCTTCACTGCCTTTAATACCAACATGTACCGATATCCAAAACATCTCTACCCGATTAAATAAAGGGGGCTATTAAAATCAATGTCGCTCAAAATATCAAAAGATCTCCAACCAAAGGGCCTATTGGCTCTTGCTTCTGTAGTAAGTCTATATGCCTATTTTGTAGAACAGGGTCTTACGCATGATCTGGCTTGGCACTGAATGCAGCCATATTGACATCTGACACTACCGATAGAGGCGCTACTGCATTTTACATCATGGCTGACTTTGGTAGGATATTTTTGACAGGTTCAATGGTATCTTCATGTGATATTTATTGAAACACACGGGAACACACTCTAAAATGGTCTTTAACTGTCTTTCCACTTCTAAGAACATATTAGCATGCTTGTCTTCTATCCATAACTACACGTGCACCACCACGTAAATTCAGAAACACGTTTTTTTTGCCACGTTTCGGAACACGATGAAAACTTAGGTCTCTATCACGACCTACTTTTGCATTGCAAAGATAAACACAACAATTCGTGTTGCATTTAATTTTTTCTTGCAATTTTAAAGACATTTTTTTAAAAACTTGCTATGAAAACAACAGTAAACAAACTCGACTATCCTACAACCGTCAGTTTCTCAAAATCTCACTAGAGGCGCTTCAGTTATTGTCAGTAGACAATATCGCAGGGATTGAATTTTACGACGGTTGTACAATGACGGTTCGCCTGCTTCACACAGCCGACTTGGTACTGCGCTGGTGCGAAATGCACCTGTTGCCAAAAGAAAGATTTAAGGAATAAATAAGTAAATAACACATATTAATATATATTAATTTTATTTACAATATATTATATTTTACAAGTCTAATCCATAACCCAACTAAATTAAACAATAAAATATTTCTAACAGTCAAGCCTAAACTAAATTAAAAACAAAAATATATCTTTTTAAAAATACAAATACAATTTTGTACTTTTTTTTCCAATTTTATATTAGATAAAGGCTTGGAACTACAATATAAATTTATAATAATTAAATACTATTAACTTAATTATAGATAACCTTTTGCAGTCGAAATACCAAACAAACTAAGAAAAAAAAATATAAGCCTTTGTAACAAGAAGAGAACCGATGTACAATGGAGCCACAACTATTCTACTGAAACTATAGGCTATTCCAAACGTTTAAGCGGAACTAAATGAAATTTTTGTTTTTTTAATACAATAGTTAATATTTTTGGGAATTAGATCATTAAATAATTATAAAATGTTTGAAAAGACCGGTTTCGATAATGTTATATCTATATAACATAATCGAAACCGGTCTTTTCAAACATTTTATAATTATTTAATGACCTAATTTCCGAAAATATTAACTATTGTATTATTAACAAGGTCGAGAAAAAATAATTAGTTTTTTTAAGTAGTCACGAGCTAATTTTTTACTGTTTGAAGTTAGTTTTTGATAAACAAAGTGATCAAACGCTTCAATTAACCTGTAACAGTTACTAGAATTTAAATCTAGTTCCGCTTAAACCAAAGAAACAGTTTATAGACAGTTTATTATGAGGTGACCATACATCCCGAATTTTTCGGGACAGTCCCGTATTTCCGTCTTGCGTCCCGATATTTTTCAGAGGCAATATTTGTCCCGAATTACGGTTTTTTGTCCCGAATTTTAGAAAAGGTACTTATTTTCAATATTTATTTTAAATATATTTAAACTAAAATTATATTTACAAAACTTGAATTGAAAAAAAAATCTACCGAAAGGGTATTTTCATTGATGAACAGCTTTTGGACAAGTGACAAGACTCAATTTGATGTAGACACATTAATAGCAATATTACTGATTAATGTAAATTATGAAGAAAACTGCTGCTTCAAAGCAAAAAAGATCCATAGTTCAGAAAAATATAAAAAGTTTTCTACTGAGTAATTTAAATTAATAAATTTTGAATTCATTTTAAAAAAAATACTGTGATATTAATATCACCCGAGTGTCATTGGCATATAATGACCTTGGCTAGTGTTTAGTTCTATGGATCAATGGTAGATGGCAGAAGAGTGCAAAATAAATAACGAATACACCCGACTTTAAACGATCAGAAACTTCGTGTTCTAGCTGTCTATCAGCCGTCATTAGCTGTCAAACACATGACAGTAGGTATGGAAGTAATACGCATTTAAGCTTGTTGGTTTTCAAATACGTGGTTCAAATATAAGCGGTTCACTTTTGTAAGAACAAACTAAAAGGAAATTTTGATTTCAATAGTTTGCATCTTTGAAATTATATGTCATGTTGGTATTAAAAAATGTCACTTTTTCAAAATGTCGATTCATTTGACATATGTCATAATGAAAAATGATATCTTAATTATAATGATCATAACCTTATAAACCTAAAGTCGGTTTTACAGCGTAAGGAATATTTTTAATTGAAATTTAAAGTCAGTAACACACTATAAAATTAACCAAAATAACCATTCATAGTGTGTTCTTACAAAAGTGAACAGCTTATAACAAAGTTTTATTTCCAATTTTGGTCATTATTATATATGTTCCATGATTTTAATAATGTTCCTTTTAATAATATAAGTTAATTATCTGTGATTGTAAATTTGTATTTAGTATAAATTATAATTATTTATAATTGTTTATTTATAACTGATTTAGGCCCGGTCTTTCCACCTTCAGATAAAGTTCCAGGTAACTATCTGACAGATAAGGTTATTTGTAACTTCATCTGCTGAATAAATGTCAATACCAGTCAGTGAATTCAATACGTCAATCTAATTATCCGTTAGATAACTATCTGATAGATACATTTGTATAGAAAGAAGGGATGACATTTACTCAGCAGATGAAGTTAAAAATAACCTTATCTGTCAGATAGTTACCTGGAACTTTATCTGAAGGTGGAAAAACCGGGCCTTAAACAATTATATTTGTATAATTACCCCCCCCCCTCTGTTTTTGAGCCCCCGTCCCGAATTTTGAACTAAAAAATATGGTCACCTTATTTATTATCTTGTAAAAAATGCAATAAATATGCGCATGGCTAACGCCGCTTGTAACGAAAACGGTAAGACCAATGGTGTCACCCAGCCTGTTTCTGGAAACCGGTTGTAAAATATAAAGCGGTTTTCGGAAACCGGTTGTTAAAATTTACGGCGGTTTATCATAAACCACCGTTATTTATATCTATAGTTATATTTATGTATTTAAATCCCCAGGAGAACCAAGCAATTTTTTAAGGGGAGATCTAATAGGTTGAACAGAAAAATACATTTATAACCCCTCCCTCTTCCTTCAAATTTTCCACGGGGGGACCGCCCATCCATGGACCCGCCCATGCCCTTCACCCTCTCTATGAAAACCGATTGTTCGTAAATTGTGACACCACTAGTACGACACTTGTTTGATGTTTTCCAACCGCAAAAGGTTAAATATTCCGTCTGTTCAGAAAATTCTGAACAACGCAACAACACATAAATTTTAACATATATTTTTCGAAATTGGCTAATTTTAAAAACCCGATCATTCTACCTAATTTTTCTTGTGTTATAAGTTAAAAATTAATTTTATATACAAAATATATTATTTAACAAATAAATTTATTAGGAATTTCAAAGATCGGGGTTAAATTAAAAATTGTCATATCAAGATCTTGTCAAAAAAAGCCCAAAAATTATGATTTAGGCGTTTTTTGAATTACAACTAATGCACACAGCCCTTGAAATTTGAAAAATTATTTTTGAAAATTGTAGAATAAGATCTTTTATTGTTCTCGATAATATTAATTTTAAAAAAAATATTAATTATAATAATAATAAATAACCAACGTCATAAAATTTCATAAAAACCTATTTTAAGGTTGGTTTTACACAGTTCAATTTATTGATCAATAAATTGATAAATTTTTCTGACAATTGAACAATTTATTGATAACCTAGAAAATAAAAGTACCACTTTACACACATCAATTTATTTGAAAACTTTTACCAACTGTAAAAAATGTTAACATATTTATCAAAATGAAAATACTGAAAAATTATTCACAAAATTACGAGCTGTGAACAAAAACAAAACAAATACCCTAGGTCAGCGGTTCCCAAACTTTTTTGACCGCCACCCGGTACGAGGTTTTAAAATTTTTGCGACCCACCTTATGAAAAAAAACATTTATTTACAAAACAAATTTTATTTTAAAGCAATAGCTTTATAGTAATAAATAGTAATAAAGGGTATAGTATAGTAATAAAGAGTATAGTATAGTAATAAAGAATATAGTATAGTAATAAATAGCACAAATACACACTATTCTAGAGATTAACTGATGTAAAAAAAATAATGAACAAAAAAAATCTTTTTTGTGTTTTTACAATTTTTTTCGCGACCCGGCAAAATTTTTCTGCGACCCGGTGCCATGTCGCGACCCACACTTTGGGAAACGCTGCCCTAGATGATGGTAAATTAGAACTTTTGCGGTTCTGTCACATTTGAAAACGAAACACATAACCTATATATTTCTAGGTTATGTTACAACTAAACAGTTGGCAATAACTTAACACATAAAAATATATCTAGAATTCCCTAAAAATTGATGAAAAATAGAACTTAATATTTTCAAAATAAATTGATCAATTTTTTCGTCAATAAATTGTTCAATTTATAGCTGAAATTTGAACACTTGACATTTTGAAAACTGATTGGTGTTTGTTGTTTAAGATGCATCTATAGGTAATTTCTTTGCTTTAAGCGGAACTAAATGGGAATTTCGTTCTTTTAGGCTGACACAAGAAGGAATCTTGCATGGGTTATTTCAAGTTTCACGTTGGCATGTGAAAATTTAAAATTCCAACAGTGTCAAATATAATGACACAAAAAATCAAAATATAATTAAAATAACATTTTATAATGATATTAATGTTAACCTAGAAATGTTTATTGTATGATTTACAAAGCTTAACCAAAATGGTCAAAAGCTCGAATCAAACTATAAAAGTTACTTGATTGCAAAATCTAGTTCCGCCTAAAGATTTGGAATAGCCTATAAGCATCTTGTGGAATTTTACTGAAAACTTTGTAACAATATCTATAGCAAGACTAGGTATTTTTATTTTTATAACGCAGTTTGCGTCAATATTTTTCAGATATCGAAAGTAAACACCTCTTATAAATCGTAAACAATGACAATAAAAAAACTGTTAATAGTACTGATGATTTAGTTAATAGGTAACAGTACTAATCACGTTATAGAGGTAACATTCCATTAATTTATATATATTTATTTACATATTTTATTTTTTCAAAAATAATAATTCAAAAACTATATTACACATTTTTCAGTCCAACTGAAATAGAAAGAAATAAGAAGAATGTATAAATAATGGATAAAAATTGAACAATAATTATTATTCTTATTTCTTTCTTTTTTCTCTCCTATGTCAATGTTTTAATGTCCTAATTTGTGGTAGAATTATTAGCATATGAAAAAAAGTTTGGTCATCTTTAAGGCACAATTGTAAAAAAAATCTAAATAAATTTAACCCAGCCGTAAACGGTTTCATTCGTAATTTGTTTCATTTTGTAATATAAGTCATTTCTTTGTTTTAAGCGGTACTAAATTGGAATTTCGTTCTTTCAGGTTGTCACGAGATTTTGCTTGGATTATTTCATTTTTCATATTGGTATGTGAAAATTTAAAATTCAACGATTTAAGTATCATTCACAGCTCATGTTTTAATAGATAGTACGTAATTCATAATGTTAATGTTAACGCATAACAATGTTAGTTCTACACAAATCCGTATAAGCATTCATAGCTCCAATTTAGTGGATAAGCGTAAGAAAATATTTAACGCATAATGTTAGAAGTTTGTATATCTCAAACTTCTGACATTAACATTAACATTAAAACACTGACAACTGTCAAAATGAAGGAATATATTATACTTGAAATTCGAATAAGACTTGTGGATGCAGCTTGTGACATAATTATTAGTAAAAATGTTGAAACTAATATTGAAAAATAGATGTGAAGTGAGAATTTTTACATATTTCAGGATTTCGCAGGTATACAGTGATACATTTCAAAATAGACGAATATATTATACAGGAAATTATAAAAAGACTTGTGGCTGCAGTTTATGATGTACTAATTAATAAATGTGTTGAATCTAATAAAAAATTAATGTGAAGTGTGAATTTTCACATATTTTAGTGTTTTTCAGGTATCTAGTACCCAAGTTAAAGCAGCTATATGTGTGGAACATTTTTTTTTTTTGGGGTAATCAAGCCCAATTGAACAATATTTTGAAAATAATGTACCGTTTGTTATTCTATGTACAAAGAGTTTTTCCTTAAAATACTACATGAACTTTTAAAATAAAATATGTATTTTTTCAACAATAAAAAAATTAATCTGACAAAAATTCCTTTTGAACTATTTTAGTTTCCATCAATGTACATTATTGAGATTTTTTTCAGAATTTTAGACCAACACTTCTGGGAAACAAAGTTATCTTGTTTTAGTGAAATCAAAAAGTTAGGTTAGAGTGAGTAGCTTCAGAAACATTATAGTTATTTTATTTAATAATTCACTTAATAAATATTATTTTGGTTCTTTTTAGAAGTATATTTAATAAAAAAACAATATATATATTTAATAACAAGATATTTTTATTATAAATTGTTTAGTAATTTCTATTGCGAGTAGATGGCAGCAAGATCGATTTATCTATTAAAACATGAGCTATGAATGGTACCAAAGTTTTGTGACTAGCCACTAACATTATCCATTAACATTATGCACTATGAATTACGTACTATCTATTAAAACATGAGCTGTGAATGATACTTTACAAAGCTTAAATAAAATGACCAAAAGTTCTATTTAATAGATAAAAATTACTAGATCTCAAAATCTTGTACCGCCTAAAGGTTTGGAATAGCCGTTACTAGACCTGATGATTTTGGTGGACTTTTATGGCGAAAACGGACTTTGATGTATCCATGTGAACCAATACTATAATAATATTATGAATGTATTGTAAATGTACAACATAAAAAATGCACTTTCCCTGTTAGTTACGAATTACAAAATGAAACATATAATATAAGCATACAAACATAAGTTCTACTAGCCGTAAATTATTTAGGCCCGGTCTTTCCACCTTCAGGTAAACCTCTAGGTAATTATCTAACAGATAAGGTTATCTGGAACTTCATGTGTTGAATAAATGTCAATACCAATCAGTGAATTCAATACATCAGTCTCATTATCCGTTAGATAACTATTTGATATAGCCGTCTTTTCCATAAGGGTACATGGGGCACGAGCCTAGAGCCCCCGGCTTGATGGGGGCTTCAAAATGCCGAGGTCGTCGTTTACACGGAAAAAAGAGGAACTCTATTTTTCGTGCAATTTTACTAATTGCCGTTAAAATTTCTAAATTTAAATGTAAATCGAAAATCAGATGAGATTTCTAAATATTTTTTAAACAGTGAACAAAATTTTACTAAACCTAAAAAATTTCAAAAAAATACATAACGTAAAATTTCTTAATTAATCCTATAAAATGTATAGAAATATTTAAATTACTTTAAAATATTTAAAAGAAATTTTTTTGAATTTATTTAAAATTTATTTTATTGTTTAGTTGATTTAACTCGGTAGTATAGTAAAATTTACTAACCATTATTATACCATATAATATACTATAGATAGTAAAATATACAAACTAAGGATATAAATAATTTCTATTGAGAACTGACACGCTCGGATACGCAGTCTGGTGGTCAAATATTATACTGCGCGACTGTAGTACTGTTTGAAATTATTACATATTTTCTAGTGTTGATTTTTTGTTAGAATGTCGTTAGATACATTTTCATAAAATAAAAATGTACTGCGCTTAAATTAACTTGTTCGCTGTTAGCATATTGACAGCTGAATACTAGACACGACAGCCATATTGCGTTGAAGTACAGCGCCGCCAACGGTAATATCACTTCTCAATTAGAAAAAAATAAATAAAAAATAATTTCTTTTAGAAAAAAACATTCAATAATAAATTACGAATGACTTTGTTACAAGAACGACTTACTAATTTGCCAATCATGTGCATAGAAAGTGATATCCTTCAAAAATTAGACTTTGAGGACATAATAGAAGATTTTGCACAACACAAATCCCGGAAGAAACCATCATCATTAACGTAAGTCCAATTCTCAAAATAGTAATCACTTCACTTGTATTTGATTTGTAATGTAAGCTAACCATAATAACCAATAAATAAAATAAATAAAGTCACTAAATAAAAGTACATACTGATGTTTTCATTCACATTTTTTTTTTTACTTTCTAAAAGGGCCCCAATCTCTGTGTGCCCAAGGGCCCCTGCATGGCCTAGGACGGCCCTCCTGATCTGATAGATAACTTTGTATTCAAAGACGGGATGACATTTATTCAGTACAGAAAGTATCACATAACCTTATCTGACAGATAGTTACCTAGAGGTTTACCTGAAGGCGGAAAGACTGGGCCTTAAAAAATATTACTCAATCAGTTTTTAAAATTTTCGCGAACCGGATTGATTAAATCGCGAACCGGATTGATTTAATCGCGGACCGGCGATTAAGAAACACAGCTGTAGACCATCTTATAACAATGTTACGACCTTTTTCCATATGCTAAAAATATTTCTTTATCAACAATTTTCTTTAAACCGGTCATTATAAACTTTTGCCCGATGTTCTGGGTCTAAAATTTTCGTTAACATATCTTCATTATTTTTTATTCTCTGTTCAAACCTTGCCCTATCTCTTGCATATTCCTCCCAGGGTCCAACTCTTGCTGTATGGTAAGCGTAGCCCCATGTTATCATTGGATGTACGGTGCATAGTTCCGAATCATTCTTGAACGAAACCTGAAAACAAAAATTCTATTATTTTTCCAAAAATAAAAGACATTCAGACCATTTCTGTAACTCAGTTACTATGATTATAGTGACTAAATCTGTCACTATGAGCAAGGTCAGTTACTATCATGAATGAAAGTCATTATACTTTTTATAATATTTTATCTTGTAGTAACGTTACTACACAGTAATTTTTTACAGAATTGATCTGTGGGAAAGCAGGGATAAAGAAGTTTCAGTATCAAATAAGTTTTGTAGTTATTTAATTACACCAGTTATTTTTACAGAACAATTTTAGGATTAATAATACAAAGTATTTATTCAGTAGAACAGTGTAGGATGATTTTAAAGTCTTGTTATTATTCAATATATGAGCCATAGTAAGTACCGCTACTTATATTTACAAAAAAAATTAGGTTATGTTGCGTTCAGAGCTCTTTAAATTAGTTTAAACGTATTAAATTTAGAGCTCTGAACGATTGCTCGCGTTATCATATGACAAAATTGACAAACCGATGTAGACTGAAATGGCCAATATGTTTATATGTTTGTCTCATTAATAAAACTCACCAACTATAAGTTTGGAAAATTATCGACAATCGACAACATATAACGTATTAAATTTGAAGCTTTGAACAATTGCTCGCATTATGACAAACATTAGTGACAATCAACAGTGCACAAGTCATAGCCTATATTCGACTAATTTAAGATCTCTGAACACAGCTTTGCAATGATATGACCATGATTTAAAGAAGATATGACTAAAGTTGCGTTTACAGCTCTAAAATTAGTTAACTATACACTGTGCATTGTGGATAAATTTAATAATCACTTTTAACGTTTAATGACAGCGTTTCCAGCTATGGTTATTAATGCGCAATGAATGTTTTGACATCTATGTTCATCAAACCATCTACAATATGCATTTATGTGATTTTTTACGAACCCTCCATTTTAATTTCCTTAGCTGTAAACCATCCAATGCACAAAATTATCCATATCGCACAGTCAACTAATTTGAAGAGATCTAAACGTAGCTTTATAGCACTATCAATGTTATTTCAATAAGTGCTCGGGCTTAAACAGATAAAAAAACGCTGCAAAATTAGTGTTTAGATTGTTACCCATTTTATTTCAGATTGTTACTTTTGTATAAGACACTTGTAAAAACTATGATGTTGTACCTCTTAAATTCCAGTAAAATTAATTTATTTATAAATCGTTTATTTTCCTATTGTTGTGTAAAGGTACCAGCCTTGAAACTTAGCCTTAAGGGCAATAATAAACTATTATACATTAAATAAATTGCAAATCTTGTACAAGTGAAAGTTTAATATGATGAAATAAGTTAAATTTACCAGTAATACTTCTCTTAAAACGGTTAGATAACTAGAACAATATAACATTAAACCATTGTTTTAGAATTACTTAAATTAACTGAGAATAAAAATAAATTACTATAAATATTTAGATTAAAAATAAGATGTGGCCACAACAAAACCGACCGCCGTCACAAAGTACTTATACAAATATACAAACATATAATAAAATATGGTTGAATGCTGAATAGCCATGTGACCATACTAAATGTCAATACTGCCAATAACAGCAAAATAAAAACCTTAATTTTCACTTAATAATAATTAAAACTAGTCAAAACTCTTGATAAATAAATTTTAAACTGTTGTTTTTCATTAATATACAGGGTGTTTGTTTGAAACATCGCAACTTCAAATAACTCCTTTATTTTAAGAGATAAAAAAAATCTTCAGAAGAAAAGTTAAACTAGACAAAAGGGCTATTAATTCAATGAAAATGTTTAAAAATATTAAATTTTTAAGGTTTTTAACAAACTTTGTGACGTAAATTGTCTGATATTGTACATCACCTATAATAAACAAATATCAAATTTTATAATAAAGAATTTTAAAAGTAGATTTACTCGATCTAGTTTGCCTTGTATATTCAAATGTCGTATACCAATCCCAAGGTCTATTTACATATCTATAAGTTATGGTAAGAACTTATCACCTGATAAAAAAAATATTACAACAAATATTTATCTTAATTGTTATGTTGGAATTTAAAAGCAAATAAAAAAAATATAATAGAACTTAACCATGTAATCAGTGTACTAAATTTGACATCAATACTATATATCAAACTTTTTTATTATTTTTTATTTATTTATAAGTTATTAATACTTAAACTTTAACATTTATTTCACCTTATGGAGAAGCAAAACAGTATAATTCTTAAAAGTTTCTTATACAAAACTTACAAACTGAAATAAAATTAGTAATAATCTAATATTTGTAACCCATACATATGTTTAAAAAATTACAGAAAATTGTTGTTTCATATCTATTATTACGTTATTGAGCGATAACATTTTTATAACAATTTTTCCTACAATTAAAAAGATCCTATTAGATAGATAAATATTTGTTGCAAATTTTTATCTATAGATTGTTACTAATTTTATTTCAACATGTTACTTTTATAAAAAAATTGATGTGAAGTGTGAATTTTCACACATTTCAGGGATATTTAGTAAGTGAATGATGATTATTTGGGATGCCAAAACAAATTTTATGTTAAAATATTTTTTTGTTAATTTTAATTCGAATGCCTAATACCATTATTTATGTTTCTAAATATGTGCAGTATTTTTTTTTTTTTATGTAGCAAGTTTCGTTAAGAATTTTAAAAATTGCGCCTATGGCTTCCATTGGTTGTTATAAGCTCCGCCCCTCTGATTTCGTGTACATTGAAACAGAATGAAATTATAATTTATACAATTTCCACATTAAAAATTAAATGCAACATTTGCCAAAATATAACTAAAATTTTGAAAAAATTATTTAAACAATATAAAAATTTAAAAAAAAAAACAAAAAATAATATTGTCTCTTCTCGCAGGGTACGATCCCCTTTTCGATCGAGTTAGTTGGGTCAGAAACGAGCGTCATAACCACTACACCAGGATAAACCTTCTAGTGTAGCGTGTTACAAAGCTATAATTTGTGTACATTATTAGCAAAAAAACACAAAAAATGCGTTTTTTTCCAAAAACATAATCTAATCAAAAATTTGTTGTACTATTCCGGGTCACACCAATGTACATTACTTAGAATTTTTTCAGATTTTTAGTTTAAACCATCTGGGCTACAGTGTGGGACAAAAAATTTTATGCACAATTTTGGCAAAAATCGCTTCAAAATAATTTATTTTGCAAAAATTAAAATTTTATCGTTAATCCACGTACCAAGGGCTTTCATTTGATATCCTATAAGCAGTTCACTTTTGTAAGAACACACTAGATCTGGTTATTTTGGTTACTTTTATGGTGTGTTACTGACTTTAAATGTCAATTAAAGATATTCATTAAGCTGTAAAACCGACTTTAGGTTGATAAGGTTATGATCATTATTCGCGACTGAAACTAACGTTGGCGGCGCTGCGTACAACAGCTGATGGCGCACGAGAAGCGTATATGTCAAAAGTTTTTTCTTAATATTTATCTGCTCAAACAATATTTCGGCAAAAAAGCACTGTATTTAAGTCACTATATTTTAAAATACTTCTTAATTCACATAAACTGCAGCACAACACGCTACAAATATTATCCAAATATACGCTTCTGTTTAATTTAGCTAGTCACCACCAGACGTCTCACTGTTATTTGCAGTCGCGAATAATAGACCATATTAGTAACTACGTCACAAAATGGGATTCAGTGCTGCCGTCTCGCGGTTGGATTCCTTTTATTTGAATTTAGCATGTTGTTTTTTTGTTAAATTGTATTTTGGAAATATAAATTAAGTTTTCAAAGTAAGAGAATGCTTCACATCAAAACTACAAGTCAATATTTATTTATTAAAATTCTTATTTTATACATTATAATTTAATATGTCATTATTTTTGCAGAACAATATTATTTTGCAGGTTAATTTTGAAAATTTTACGTTAATAATCGTTATTATGGCAAATAACATAGCAATTAGTGTGTGTGCCATATCTAAATGGTTTAAAGGAATAATATGTTGTTTTTAATTTTCCATTATTGTTTTTCATTTTCATCTGTCAAAAAACGAAAAAATTTGCCATTATAAATGTAGATGTAATTGTTACAATTTGGAGCAAAACAATACACCAATATGCATTCTAAAACAAAATATGAATGATTACTTAGTGTTAATTAAATAAATACCAAAGATATTCCGATTTTCAAATTATTTAAAAACGTAACCTATAAATATATCTTCGAATCCTTATTTATATATTTATAAAATCATTATTCTATAATATAAAGTATCTGGACTGTATATATTAGTATATATTTATCAAAAATACATATTTTATGCTCCAAAATTGAAAATATTTATAAAATTAAGGTAACAAAAGTAATGTCCCATGTATTTTAAACTTCAAAAGGACTCAGCTCTCAGATGGCAGCACATGTATGTGACGACACACTAATATGGTCTATTAAGATATAATTTTTCATTATGACATATGTCAAATGGATCGACATTTTAAAAAAGTGACATTTTTTAATACCAACATGACATACAGCTTCAAAGGTGCAAACTATTGAAAACAAAATTCCCTCTTAGTTTGTTCTTACAAAAGTGAACAGCTTATACTTAGAATTATAAAAAAATATTTTTCTTTTTCGATGAGCACATATTTGTTTATATTTTTAGGGGGATATGTTTTTTAGATGTTTTAGTATTTTTCCTATGTGCGGGTCAAAGAGTTGTATAAGCATGCCAAATTGCAACTCTCTAGGTTTAGCCGTTTGGCTACAATTTTTACAGAACAGACAGACAGACGACAAAATGACGGTATAAGGGTTTTTTGGTCATACCTACAAAACCCTAAAAATTGATGTGAAGTGTGAATTTTCACATATTTCAGGGTTTCACAGGTATTTAATATATTTATTTGTAGAATAAAATACTTCATCTTTCCTAATTTAACCTCCTTCATATCTCTTATAAGAAAAAGTTAAAAATGCTTAAGCAAGTCTCAAATATACCCTCAATGCTACATACGTTGACATATAAATTTGTTTAAAAGTAGAGTTGCATTTACATATTCTTTAAGATTACACTTAACATAAAATTATCATGAACATTCAATATTTTAATCATTTATAACAATACCCACTTAAGATAATAGTGGAAATACCGAACTGTTAACTTAGATATTTCTTTTTTGAATTTTAAACTTTTATTTTTTTGGATAAAACAATTTATCCCTCCAAAATATTATTGAAAATTAAAAGTAATTGTTACAGTTATGTTCGAAGTAAATGTTTTTCGTCCCAGTTTCGGTTTCAGTTTGTCTAAAAATTTCGGTTCAGTTCCTGTTCAAATAACAAGTTAAAATCGAGTCTAACACCAAATATCAACCGGTATAAATTTTGGTTTCATTTTATTTACCAAATCCCTTCTTATTCTTGTTTTTCAATTATAAAATTGAAAATACAAAAGAAATAATACAAGAAAGTCAGTTGTCTGAGGAGCCAGATGTAAGAAGTGCTGAATATTTTGGTTGAAGACTAATCTTTGCTCAACAAATATTTTTGACAACAATGAACAACTTAATTTTCAGCGCCCTTAAAAATTTTGTTCAGCTGGCTAGTAACTTCAAATTTTGAAAAAAACGGGACCATATAAAGTGCAGGGTGGGAAATAGACCAAAGTCTTGCATTTAAAATATTAAAACAATGAACGTTTAAAGTGTAATGTTTATTAAAAATATACCTTTTTTTGTGCACCACTATCACAGTTTTCAGAAAATTCAACTTCCGAGTCTGATTCATAACTCATTTCCGATTCCTCTTCAAAATCAGAATCTTCATAAGATGAAACTTCATCACAGATACTCAAATCCTCGAATACCACAAACGAGTCCTCACTTTCGCACTCCGATGGCATTCTAAGTCTTCGAATAACAGGTGAACATGGAGAATCACTTTTAGATAAACTCGTCAAACTCAACGATTTTAAAATTTCATGATGACACGGTGAAATAGACATACTGGAGTCAGATTTTTCGAGTTGTAATCGAGGATTTATGTCTATCGGAGAGGATTTAATCATCGGACACTTGTCCGGGAGATTTTTAGATGTTTGAATACAGAAATTTGGTTTGTTTGAGGTTATAGTAATACAAATCGGAGTTTCTTCCATCCTATTGGAACTGTCGGAATCTAATTCACTTAATTCCATAATTTCGTAGTCCATATTTGTTTTATGCCAAGGTCTGGATTTGTTATTTTTACATTTTTTATCTAGTTTTCTTTTCGTTCGATTCTTCTTACGTTTATTTCGTTTTGTCATTTTTGGGGATTTTATTTGTTCCTGTGGTATATTTACAACTTTCTCTTGACTAGATTTATCAGGTATAACACTATCTGAGGTTTTATCTTCCTTAATATCACATTTAGGTTGAACACATATATTTTTATTGAAATTAACAATTCCAGCCAACGTAGAGGATAATATGTTCGGGTGGTGTTTATTAACATAATTTGGATTTGTGAAACTTTTATTTGATATGATAGGGCTGTTAAAAACATTAATTTGCCCTGTTTTTGACAGCAAACTATCTATTTTTTGGGGAAATACCCCTAATGTACTAAACTGACGCATGTTTGGTTGAACACCAAACTTCCTTTGCGTATTTATAAAGTTAAAATTCATTTTTAATGTCTTTTTTTAATATTAAAAACCACCAGAATGCCAAACACAAGGTCTATTCAAATTTTCTTTACATGTAATCCAAGACCAAAATTTACAATATAAAATTTTCTTTCTTTCAACAGTTTTCATATAGTTTTCAACTCTGAATGTTGAAGAAAAACTCTTAATATTGTCTTTTTCGTATGAGATTTCACTATTTAACACTGTATTAGCCATTATTTCGAAGATATAATATACACAAATAATATACACATTGTTCAATTCATCGCCATTTTGAAATAATGACGTTTCTATGACGCGCTTCAAGGAATTTCCGTTTATTTTTAAAAGATGATTTGTATTATTCCATCACGAATTCTAGATGTGAATCATTGTTTTGATGATGAAATGACCATATTTTGATCAATAAAGCAGTGTCATTTTACTTTAAAAAGATTTTTTTTATTGCATCATCTTTTTCAAATTTCGCACGTAGGTGCATCAAAACAAATCAACTGTAATGACAAATATTTTTATAATGACAATAAAATTGTTTCTAAGACATATTATAATTTAATGTTTTGCTGAAGTTTATTTGAATTTAATACTGGAATTTTCTGGGTCAACAAAACAAAACAAGCTGGTGACACCTTTTCGGAGCCTCCTGAACTAAATATATAAATATTTATGATAAATAATGATTTATTTAACAAATAAAAACACCATAAAATGCATAAATATTATGTATATAATATAAATATATTGATTCATTTGAAGTAACACATGAACGCGCGCTTTGAAATCAGAATTTATTTAAACATTTGCAGCCTTAGGGTTAAATAAATTAAACTTATATTTCAAATTACTAAAAATATAATAATTTTATTATATCCTCTCCATAATACGTCAAAAAAAAAGCATTTTATAAAAAATATTTTTATAAATTCATAGTTCTAAAATTTTTGAATAGGTGGTAGCAACAGCTTCGTTTTAATCTGATATATTTTTGGGATGAAATTTTAATGATTGTTTTATTAAAAGGATATAAACTAATTACGTTTTCCAATTTTTGAAGTTAACATTCTGTACTTAACTATAATAAATTACTGTTAAATTTAAAAAAATAAATAGTGCCTACTTAGTTGGCAACCAAAGTATTAGTTCTGTACTGCGGGTTTCAGCAAAGAAGGGGTTGTTCCATTTTCTTAAAGCTACTATTTTCGTTATATGTGGACTTTGGGACGTTTTAAAATTACCGTACTAAACACTGCAGTACAGTTTGAACTTATTACGTATATTTTAGTGTTGAATTTTTGTTATAATGTCGACAGAAGTTGTGAAAAACTATAAAAGCAGAACAAATTATAATATTGTTTGCTGTCATTTAAGAAAGGGCAAAGATAGGTATCTCAACTTTTTTACTTTACTTTAAGAAAAATGGAGGGAAAGTTAATATTAAGTTCAAATTTTCGCGAGATGAAATATAAACACTTTCTGTTATTTTTTAAATTTATTCAAAAATGGTAAACCATAGGTTGTAATGGAGATTATTTTTGAGATCAACGACTCAAAATACATACAGATTTTGAAGTAAATCAGAGAGAAACAAATTTTGATCAAAAATCGAAAAAATCCTAAGAGATACCTACAGATTTGAAATTTTGGTCAAAAATATTTTAACTCTGATTTTAGTCAAAATATAGTTTTAAGCTAAGTTTAGAGTGAGGATTATGAAAAAAATATTTAAAAAATTAATACTTTACTAGTTTTTGAGTTAGAGCCGATTTGAGTCAGTTTTTTTCCCTATAATTCCAAAACTTTTGCCCAAACTTCAAAATGGACCAAATTTTATTGATTTATGACCAAAAATACATATTTGTACCAATTTTCAATAAAAACGGAGACACAAAAGTTTTGCTTAAAAATCGTACCCCTTACGATTTTTTGGATTTTTGACCATTTTCAAGGGTTTTGTTTGACGTTTCGTATTTATTGTAAAAGTTGGGTTATTAAGGCCCCAATTTTTTTATAGACTAAACAATATACGAAGATTTGAAAAATTCAAACCGCAGTTCTTTATATTTTATTGTTTTTAAGTTAGAATTTTTTCAAATATAAAAAAAAATTGACAAATTAAAAATTTTACAAAAAAAAAATTGTATGGGAGTTGCTTCAAAATAAGTCTTAAGGCCCTTTAGATCCTCAGAATTTGAAAAATTTCAACCATAGGTCCCTATCTATATTTCATATAGATTTTGATATACGGTCTTTTGAAAATGAAATATTTACAAATTTTCAAAACTTCAGGGATCAAAACGGCGTTAATTAAGGAGGGCTCTATTTCTTTATCTAGGTAGAAAAAATTCTGTAGATTTCAAAAATTCATACTACAGGTCCCTATGTCTTATTGTTCTTTAGTAACAATTTGTAAAGTTTCAAAAAAAAAAAATGGTAAATTAAATTTTTTAAATTTTTTGTTTGGGTGTTTTTATTTATTTATTTATTTAATTTAAGACATCAACAGCCAGTGAGTGGCCAATTACAGATATCTACAGAATAATAGTACAATGTATCAGATGATATAAATAAATGTGTTGTTATAATTAAATACAATATGAAACAATTTTATTTTATTTAACATGTAATGTTTAACATAATATTCATTTTCGATTTGAACTCTGGAAGTGAACCATTAAATATGTCTATAGCATTCAATTTCTCATTAAAGACTGACATGTTGTTTTATAATATGTCTTGAGGCTTTTTAAGACCTCGGGATTTCAAAAATTCTAACCGCAGGTCCCTGTCTCATGTAGTTTTGGAGATACCTCTTTTGAAAATGAAATATTTACAAATTTTCAAAACTACACAGATCAAAAAGACGTTAACTCAGAAGTGAAGAAGCTCTACTGAATTAAAGACAATCGACAACGTATAACGTATTAAATTTAGAGCTCTGAACGATTGCTCGCGCTACCGTATGACAAACTTATTAGTGACAAACAACAGTGCACAAGTCAGCCTATATTCGCGACTATAAATACCGAAACGGCGCCACTATCGCTTTGTGAACTTTTGACACGAAAAAGGATAGTCATCTGTCAACGTATGTAAACAGTATTGGTTTATAATCAATTTTTGGTCTAATTTACGTTTTCTTGCTGTATACAGTATATTTAAATTATAACCGAGTATTAAAAAAGTGTATAAATATAGTATGTGAATCCATTTTATGATAAAATTTGCTGCTTGTAAATGAATATTTTCAGAGGTTATAATGTTGGTGCCGGCTTATACTCACAGAGAAAATAAATTGTTATACTTTGAACTTAAAACATTTATTTGAATACTTAATATCTACACATATCTCAAGAAATTTTATAGAAAGAGAACTTGTAATTTATTCTACACAAGAAAACTGTCAAATATTTGCAAACTAACACAGTTATGGAACACTCCCATGAAATAACAAGGGGTTTTAATTATATTAACAATAATTTACACAACATTAAACGATTTTCTTGCACATGTGAGACAGGGAAAATGAAAAATTCAACGTTAAAAACTTGTTTAAAATCATCTGGACAGTATAAATTCCCTTCAATAGAAACAAAATTTTAGAATCACTGATAATCTTTCAATCTAATATTCGAAGATGTTCTTCCTGTGATTGACTACCATACACACAACAAGGAGTATTTAATCTTTTTTTCTTAAATTTATCCCTTTATTCGCTGTAAAAATGGAGTGAGAATGGGCAGAAACAATAAAACACATGATGAATTATACGTAAACAATGACAGTAACCTTTTTCGAAGTGTTCGCTTTTTTGCCGCTAGAGGGATACGCGTTAAGTTGAGTCACCAATTCGACTAATTTAAGAGCTCTGAATGCAGCATTAAGGGAGAAAAGAAAATTCTGACTGCTGCAGAAATAGTTTCGAAGGTGACTATTTTTAGTTTAGTATATTTTTATCACCAAAGTCTAGCATATTTACTTTTTTTTTTCAAGTTTAGTATTATAATTGTATTCTACTCATATAAAGATACAGATAATACTTCCCACATACAAATGTATTTCGTAGTATTGTTTGTAATTGTATTCTTACATGTATCATTTGGTTGTATTGCTGATGAATACAAAATAAATCGATTATGTTAAAAATATAAATTGTCCCACGGTCCTTGAAAACGTGAGGACATTTAAAAATAACAGACTGAACACAACATTGTGTATGTTACATTGTCTTTATATTTAAGGTTATTAGCGCATACAAGATAAGGTAAATTTGGCAAATTCCCAAAATCATAAAGCACTTCTAATGGCGGTATTCTGAAGTGAAATGTTAATGGTCCTACCCCCCTTCCCCCGGACCCGCCGCTAGCGCCACCACTGTATATAATGTCATTATTTTTTAACTAAAATCATTAAAAATGAATCATGAAATGATTGCATTTATATTCTAATTTAAAATATATTTAATTGCCAACAAATTTACAATAAAAAATATATTTATTAAGTAAAAAAATCGTTGTAAATCTGAACTTTCAACAGGATACTGTAAAAACGACTATCGAAAAGCTTAAGTCCATTCTACATTATACTTTTTTCAATACTTTTTTCAATACTATCCAACTCTGACGTCATTTCAACTTTTGATACTACAGAATATAGTGGGGGAAAAAAATAAGAGACAGTGAAAATTTTTATATCTTCCATCTCTTATTACTTTTCATTGCCAACTTAAAAATTTTTAGGTTCAGATGGCAGACAACAATTTGGTTATAGTGAACCAATTTATAAATATTGTTTAATTGTGCTAAGTTTATATTTAATTATATGATCCAAATAAACTTCTTATCAACTTAATAAACTACTAAAAGTTAAGTTGTAAACAAAAACTAAAAAGTTGGTGTTGGTACGACTGAAAAGTACAGAACTGTCAATCAAAAATTTGACCGGGGGTAGTTTTGGATGACAGTTCTGTACTTTTCAATCGTACCAACACCAACTTTTTAGTTTTTGTTTACAACTTAACTTTTAGTAGTTTATTAAGTTGATAAGAAGTTTATTTGGATCATATAATTAAATATAAACTTAGCACAATTAAACAATATTTATAAATTGGTTCACTATAACCAAATTGTTGTCTGCCATATGAACCTAAAAATTTTTAAGTTGGCAATGAAAAGTAATAAGAGATGGAATATATAAAAATTTTCACTGTCTCTTATTTTTTTCCCCCACTATATTCTGTAGTATCAAAAGTTGAAATGACGTCAGAGTTGGATAGTATTGAAAAAAGTATTGAAAAAAGTATAATGTAGAATGGACTTTACACGATAGACCACCTGGTTCTACAATCAGAACCGAAGTGATTTATTTTTGTTTTATTATTTTGTTTAAAAATATTTGGTTGATACTTATTTTTTGAGCCACCACTGTACGCATATAGATGTGTGTGTATGTTCCGTATTTGCCTATGCGTCCATTTAATCTGTATTTTGTCCATGTATGTGTGCTGTTGATTGTTGATGTCTGTGTGGTAGATGTGAGAGTATTTACACTGACTGCGGCGTGTGAAGCTCTAGTGATGTTAAGTGCCAAGTTACTGGAAATTCGCCAGTACTTTGTTAACAAATAGCAGTCATAGACGTGTTACCACTCCGTCATTGGCGTACAATATCTCACAACAATTCTTTCATCTTTCATACAATGCCGTACATAAGTATGGGGCGTACTCAAGGTTGTAGTTGAGGGTATACGGTGTATAGAAAAGGGGATTTAAGTTGACAGATGAAGTTTAATTAAAGCATATGGTTCAACTGGAGAGAACTATTGAGAACTGACACGCTCGGATACGCAGTCTTGTGGTCAAATATTGTACTACGTGACTGTAGTACTGTTTGAAATTATTACATATTTTCTAGTGTTGATTTTTTGTTAGAATGTCGATAGATACATTTTCATAAAATAAAAATGTACTGTGCTTAAATTAACCTGTTCGCTGTTAGCATATTGACAGTTGAATACTAGACAATTCAGCCATATTGCCTTGAAAAACAGCGCCGCCAACGGTAATTTCTCAATAGCAATAAATTTTCCATTTTTGAATAGAGCGATATCATTTGTTCACAGACAAAACTAGAAATAGAGAAAGAGATACAATTTGTTTCACTCATAGAGAAGAAAAGACCATTAGCGACCGCACAGAGCTGAATGCGCGCGCGTGTATGCAAAGGGACATACGTTGAAGTTATCATATTATAATATAATAAAAAAAGACCAAAATTATAAACGTACGTTACAGTAAGAAGCAGAAATACGTTCTTGACATCTTACATAAAACTGTGTGAAATAGATATATATCCCAGCAAACATTCAACTAACGGCCGAATGCTGGCAAACTGCTTTTATGCTGGTAAATTACTGGCACCAAAAGTAAGTGCAACGCCAGTATTAATAATGTACTTCACATTTGTATTTCGCATTCCGCCTATACGAAGTACTTTACCAGCATTTTATAAGCACTCTTCTTCACTCATACTTTTTACTTAAAACCATCAGAAATAAATCTTGCAACTAATGCGATTATTTTGCACTTTACCGTTGCTGGGCCAGCAACTGATACATCAATGGGCCAGTAACGGCCCCGGGGACACCGGGGTACTGGCCCATTACTTTCAATGCCGGGGAGTATGTGCTTTACCAGTACTGGCCCGTATAAAAATGTTTGCTGGGATATTTCTTTATCGGTTACATTCTTAATTGCAATTTTTTTTTTTGATAGATAAAAATGAAAAACAATAATGGATAAAATAAGAACAATATATTGTTCCTTCAAACCTTTTAGATATAGTACACTTATTGCTATGTTACTTGCCATAATAACGATTATTAACTCAAATTTTTCAAAATTAACTTGCAAAATAATATTGTTCTGCAAAAATAATGATATATTAAATTATAATATATAAAATAAGAATTTTAATAAATAAATATTGACTTATAGTATTGTTGTTATGTATTTTCTTACTTTGAAAACTTAATTTATACTTCCAAAATAGAATTAAAAAATAAACATGATAAATTCAAATAAAAGGAAACCAACCGCGAGGCGGCAGCACTGAATCCCATTTTAAGACGTAGTTACTAATATGATCTATTTAAATCTACTAATCGAGGTTATTCGAGATAGACCGGGAGCTCATGACAGTTTATGGTCTCCGATCTTATACTGTATGCCTTTTGGAGGAGAGAATATTTACCCTGTGACAACAAAGAAAGGAGGGTACTAAACCCCTGCACGCTTTCCAGTCATATGAAAAATGGCATTTCCACTTTTTTCAAATTTTGTGTTTTTCTCTGATTTAATAATGCTAGCCGTTTTATCAAAAGAAAGTTAAAATAAATTTAAAGTCTTAAAAATTATAGGCATATGGTTCGCAGGGTTCCAAAGGACTCAAACGGTCACGTGATCTTATAATAAAAAAATATATGATTTTCCGCGTTTTCTTCTCAAATATTTTTAATATCAGCCCTGCGTACGAAATCCTGTAAACTATGAAAATTCACAGTTTATATATTTTTTCAGATAAATAGATTTTGTCGCATAAATGTTTACGTAATTCCTGCTAATGATATAAAAATAAAATTTCCTTATCAACTTATTTAAGAGGATTAATTATTTTTTTAATCCCATACTAATTCATTTGTGGTTAACAAAACATCGAGATAACATTAAAATGTCTTTCTTATAAATTCTAAGTTATTTTTTCTACGTATTTTAACATTGAATATATTGGATCTAGTGAAAGTGTACAGTGTAGTTATTTTTGGAAATTTGGGTATTAAATCAAAAACTATATCTCAAAAATGGTAAGAAATAGAGACCTAAGGTTTAAGTCTTTAAAAAATTTAGTTTTACGATGTTTTTTCTGTAATATTTGGTCTGTAACGACCTAAAATCTTGGTAAAATTTTGATTTTATTTTGTAAATTTCAAAAATTCATATCTCAAAAAAGGTAAGAAATAGAGACTTGAGGTTTGAATTTTTGGAATTCTCACACCTTGTTTTGTCTAGAAAAATATAATGTTTGGTCCGTAATGACCTAAAACTATTAGGGAAAATTTTGATTTTAATGGAATTTAAAAAAATCTTATCTCAAAAAAGGTAAGAAATAGAGACTTGGGTTTGAATTTTTGGAATTCTCACACCTTGTTTTATCTAGAAAAATATAATGTTTGGTCCGTAATGACCTAAAACTATTGATTTTTTTGTAATTTTAAAAATTCATATCTCAAAAAAGGTAAGAAATAGAGACTTGAGGTTTGAATTTTTGGAATTCTCACACCTTGTTTTGTCTAGAAAAATATAATGTTTGGTCCGTAATGACCTAAAACTATTAAGGAAAATTTTGATTTTAATGTAATTTTAAAAATTCATATCTCAAAAAAGGTAAGAAATAGAGACTTGAGGTTTGAATTTTTGGAATTCTCACACCTTGTTTTGTCTAGAAAAATATAATGTTTGGTCCGTAATGACCTAAAACTATTGATTTTTTTGTAATTTTAAAAATTCATATCTCAAAAAAGGTAAGAAATAGAGACTTGAGGTTTGAATTTTTGGAATTCTCACACCTTGTTTTGTCTAGAAAAATATAATGTTTGGTCCGTAATGACCTAAAACTATTTGGGAAAATTTTTAAACTTTTTGTAATTTTAAAAATTCATATCCCAAAAAAGGTAAGAAATAGAGAATTGGGTTTGAATTTTTGGAATTCTCACACCTTGTTTTGTCTAGAAAAATATAATGTTTGGTCCGTAATGACCTAAAACTATTTGGGAAAATTTTTAAACTTTTTGTAATTTTAAAAATTCATATCCCAAAAAAGGTAAGAAATAGAGACTTGAGGTTTGAATTTTTGGAATTCTCACACCTTGTTTTGTCTAGAAAAATATAATGTTTGGTCCGTAATGACCTAAAACTATTAGGGAAAATTTTGAAACTTTTTGTAATTTTAAAAATTCATATCTCAAAAAAGGTAAGAAATAGAGACTTGAGGTTTGAATTTTTGGAATTCTCACACCTTGTTTTGTCTAGAAAAATATAATGTTTGGTCCGTAATGACCTAAAACTATTAGGGAAAATTTTGAAACTTTTTGTAATTTTAAAAATTCATATCCCAAAAAAGGTAAGAAATAGAGACTTGAGGTTTGAATTTTTGGAATTCTCACACCTTGTTTTGTCTAGAAAAATATAATGTTTGGTCCGTAATGACCTAAAACTATTAGGGAAAATTTTGAAACTTTTTGTAATTTTAAAAATTCATATCTCAAAAAAGGTAAGAAATAGAGACTTGAGGTTTGAATTTTTGGAATTCTCACACCTTGTTTTGTCTAGAAAAATATAATGTTTGGTCCGTAATGACCTAAAACTATTAGGGAAAATTTTGATTTTAATGGAATTTAAAAAAATCTTATCTCAAAAAAGGTAAGAAATAGAGACTTGGGTTTGAATTTTTGGAATTCTCACACCTTGTTTTGTCTAAGAAAATATAATGTTTGGTCCGAAATGACCTGAAACTATTTGGGAAAATTTTGAAACTTTTTGTAATTTTAAAAATTCATATCTCATAAAATGTAAGAAATAGAGACTTGAGGTTTGAATTTTTGGAATTCTCACACCTTGTTTTGTCTAGAAAAAATTAATGTTTGGTCCGTAATGACCTAAAACTATTAGGGAAAATTTTGATTTTAATGGAATTTAAAAAAATCTTATCTCAAAAAAGTTAAGAGATAAAGAACGTACGTGATATCAAAAATCAACACGATTGATAAAATCTAAGTAGAGAGAGATTTTAAGAAAAGGGTCTTCTTAGTAACATGTAAAAATGATTGAACAGTAAGTTCGTTTTAAGTAATTGAGCAAATTCAATCTGGTTATGTAAACACTATCAAGTACTAGTTAAACAGGAGTTTACTAACGCGAAGTATTAGTTACGTCACTTTCCACTAGAGGGACAACAACTTCGAGTACTTAATGGAGGACATATGGTTGAATAGTGGGTGATTCAGAAACAACACGACTTAACTAAATTCATTACAAACACCAAGTAACAAGAAACGATGCATGTATAT
This sequence comes from Liopterus haemorrhoidalis, assembly GCA_963971575.1. Lineage (NCBI taxonomy): Eukaryota > Metazoa > Arthropoda > Insecta > Coleoptera > Dytiscidae > Liopterus > Liopterus haemorrhoidalis. Next base: position 6,461,041 of record OZ020626.1, on the reverse strand, counting down.
ACTGAGTGTTCGGTATAAAAGGAATATATCTTTGATTTACTTATCGTTTATATCTGTTTATCTATACTTAACATATTAGGAGGACAGGAAAGAAATCCATTATTTTGGAGTACAAAATAATTTTCTTTTTTCCAGAAATTTTTATTAAATACTAGCAGACATGGTAAGAAATAAAAACCTTGTTTTGTCTAGAAAAATATAATGTTTGGTCCGTAATGACCTAAAACTATTAGGGAAAATTTTGAAACTTTTTGTAATTTTAAAAATTCATATCCCAAAAAAGGTAAGAAATAGAGACTTGAGGTTTGAATTTTTGGAATTCTCACACCTTGTTTTGTCTAGAAAAATATAATGTTTGGTCCGTAATGACCTAAAACTATTTGGGAAAATTTTGAAACTTTTTGTAATTTTAAAAATTCATATCCCAAAAAAGGTAAGAAATAGAGACTTGCGATTTGAATTTTTGGAATTCTCACACCTTGTTTTGTCTAGGAAAATATGATGTTTGGTCCGTAATGACCTAAAACTATTAGGGAAAATTTTGAAACTTTTTGTAATTTTTTCCAGAAATTTTTATTAAATACTAGCAGACATACCCAGCGATGCCCGGGAGAAAAATAAAATAATTAATCAAAAAAAATTAATTCGGAAAAATAAATTATTGCTGCACAGTCAAAAATTCCAAATTATTTCAATGATGGGTTAAATACCAACATACGGTATCTTCGACCGTAGTTATTTAATTTAAGAACGTTTAATTTATAAATAGTTTTACGTAGAGTTTTAACAATGTACGATCTCTCATCAATTGGTACGTGTAACATGTAAACAGCATTCATTCGGGAGTAACAATATTTTTACTCTTTACGGTTTTATTTTTGCTTAGGTGGAAATTCTATTGTGTATGTCAAAAACAAATATGAGAAATGATAAGCAAAAGATCTAGTGTAATAAAACAATATTGAAGGAAAGTTTCGATGTTAGTATTTAATATAATCAATACAATAATATACAAATAATCAAAACACAATTTAAAATTTATTTCAACTAAGCACAACTTAACAATTAGAGACTAAATCAGAAACTAAAGGAAAAACGTCCTAATTCGTTTAACCGAAAAGGAATAATTTTTCATTATGACAACGCAGCACTCACTCAGCAAAAATAACCCGCAAAAAAATTCAGGAGTTAAACTGAGAAATTATTCTACATTCATCGTATTCACCCGATCACGTGCCCTCCAATTTTCATCTATTTATATCTATGAAGCATCAATCAAAGATAAAAAATTTCGAAATTTCACCGATGTAGAAAATCACCTGATTAATCTCACAAAACTAGAAAACTTATACAAAGAGTTTATCGAAAAATTAGTACAACGTTGGGAAGCAATAATTAATAATGATGGAAATTATATTTTGTAATTATAAATAATAAAATTTCCGGTAAAAACATTGTACTCTAAAATAATTTCTTTCCTTTTCTTTGGTTCCGGTTGTTTTGTGGTCTCCTAGGTAGGTCTATTCCACGTAATTTTATTTGTAGATACTTAATTTTTCGCCTTTTTCTTGCGGAATATGGACCAGGTTCGTCATCAACTTTGTTGAAATCGGATTGATGGGTAATATTCACCTCAATATCTATTTCCTCTTCCATCTCGCATGATTCCATTTATGTCTCTATTTCATTTCAGGTTGTTCTTTATTTTTTCCTCTTCCTCATCATCGAGATCTTCCTGATCATCTTGTAGTTAATACAAGTATCATTACAATTTATGCAAATAATGGGGACAAATGCAAATAAAGAATAAGTTGAATAAAGGCTTGATATTGGCTGGTATACATGGTACTATACTCTATCTCTGAAAGACTGATAGTAATAAATCATTTTGTCAGGCAGTTACCAGTGGCGTGCCATTTTAAACACGTTTAAGAGGGGGGGGTAGTGTCTGATAACCACATTTTAAGCATATGTTTGTGAATTTTTTTCAAATCTATGGTTAAATTTATTCATTTTCAAACTAAGTACATATATAAAGTATGTTTTGAAGAAGATACAAAAAAATTTTGAAGGCAAAATATGGCGAAATGAGCCAGCTGTGGCAAATCTTCTCAGACTCCGGGAAAAAAAATAGATTTTGTGGTGACCAGCATAACTCGTCACTGGATCATCTGAAATTAAAAATTCAAAAAGATTTTGTTAGTTTATGAGTTTGCCGAGGTAATGACGTTGAGTTTTTATTTTTAAAATGATTTTTCAGTTTTTAGCGTTACTTAGAAGACAAAAAAAATTAATTCCCCCTAAAAAAAACCTAAAAATGAGTATATTTGTGATTGTTAAATAAAAAAAAAACATGAAAAAAAATATCTCAACGTCGTTACCTCGGCAAACTCAAAAACTAACAAAATCTTTTTGGATTTTTGATTTCAGATGATGACGAGTTATGCTGGTCACCGCAAAATCTAATTTTTTTCCCGGAGTCTGAGATTTGCCACAGCTGGCTCATTTCGCCATATTTTGTCTTCAAATTTTTTTTGTATCTTCTTCAAAACATACTTTATATATGTACTTAGTTCGAAAATGAATAAATTTAACCATAGATTTGAAAAAAATTCACAAAAATATGCTTAAAATGTGGTTATCAGACCCCCCCCCTTAAATTGGTTTTGTGTATTTCTATATTACTATTTATCATTTTATTAAACGCACGCCTGTGAACATATTTATCATATCATTAAACACAGCCCTGTGACCATATTTTTCCTCAAAATTTTAGGGTCAAATTTTTATGGTATATTGTGAACCCTAGTTCGTATTCCCATATAATATGTGCGGCACACTCGGTTGTTTTTAACAATATTTCGTTTCGAACTATTCATATTTTGTTGCTTTTGTTTTACCGCTTTTGTGTGATAATACAATAACTTTTTACAAATAATAAATTTTATTACTATCAGTCTTTCGGAGATAGAGTATAGATATTAACTGTGTTAATTTAGTTGATTCACAAAATGAATAAATCACTTTTACAGATATTCTACTACGAGTTAGCTAATTTTAAAAATAATTAGTTGCGAACGGAGTGGCCGAGCTGGTTAAATCGTGCAGTTCTGACTAATATAACAGTCTGAATTGTGAGGTTGCTGGTTCGATTCTCCGATGTTGATATTATTCGGGCGAGAATAATATGTTAACATTACTCCCATTTTTACAATAATTCAATCCTCATCCAGGTATATTAGCCTCGTTGCAGAAATAGGCCGATGTAAAATAAATAAAATAATAAAAAAATAAAAATTGTTAATAAAAATATCTATTACTTTTTTATCAATCCAATAGTATGTTGTGGACCATTTATTTCTTGTCAAGAATCTTAGGTTGAGTGTTGTTGAGCAGACAAATCATTGTGTAGGCAAATCTCGATCAGTTACGATCTGTGACCCAACAATAAAAGGTTCATTAGAACACGCCTGAACACGTCTTGTGGTAAGGGCGTAATATATGCACCCACATGAAAACTTGCAGTATATTCTCAGTAAAAACATTTTCTGCTCCAACAAATAAAGGTATCGCAAAACGATACGTTTCTAAAAGCTTACATAGTTTTCAAAACTATTATTGTGTTTATAAAGACTGTAATAATAATAATAATAATAAATTTCGTGCCTTTGGGCTTTGAAAGAATTGGTTTCCATTCTGTAATATTTATATATAATATTCTATGGTACATATTAATTCATTTTAATCTTCTTTCCAAGACTGCTTTCATCCAGACTAGGCCTCTCCCCGAGTCGTCTAATAAGTCTCTTGTTTTGAAATGACGGCATAAGGGTTTTTTGGTCATACCTACAAAACCCTAAAAAACTAATTTGGAAAGTGCAGGTCACTATATTAATTTTGTAAATTCTAGTAATATTAGTATAGTCGGATTGTTGATAAGTGACTGTTCGTTGCTACAAGTATCGATATTCAATACTATATGCTGTCTCTGTCTATATCATTATAATTATTTGCATACCCATAGTAACGTATAGTGACGCAAGTTGACAACTAACCTTCAAAATTATTTGAATAAAAAATAAAGCATTAGAAAGAAACAGCATGATTCGTAGATATCTTTACTAGTTAGAGCTCGAAAATAAATTCACAGCAGTACTCAAACAAACAAAATTATTAATTTTAAGGTTATAATTATAAATAAGGAAAAATTTATACTCATACGTAAATGTTGGATTATAATTTGTTGTTTATTCCAGCAGATTTAAAATTAAAGTTTGTGAATTTAATAATTGGCCGCAAGCCATATTTTAATTAATATTTATTACCAGACACTGACAGTTAAGACAAATAAAAAAAAACATTTTTAAAATCGCTGAAAAATGGTAACTAGATTATTATATGAATGGACTACTTGATACATACATGTAACAGTCACCTATCAGCAATCCGACTATATTACAATAAATTATTATGGAATTTGTCTTTTTTACATTAGTCACTTTATTGAGAGAATAAAGTTCAAAAAATTTCCCTAGGGAATAAAGTGACACTTTATATGTCAAAAACTAGGTACATTTGTTGGTCATCAAGTACTAAAAGTTGTTACTTGTATTTTTATCCACAAACAGAAAAGTTTAACTAGCAATAACCCAACAAGTGTTCTAATAAAAGTGAACAATACGTCCTAAACATGACTTTATTTGTAATTTTGTCATTATATCGATTATTTCACAAATACACAATGGCATTATGTTATGCTTATTTTTGTTATTAGCCCATCGAAACAAACAAACAAACAACAAAAAAATACTGTAAACGTACATAAAACACGTTAAAAAAATTAGCTGTGACCACCACAAGACCGACCGCCATCACAAAGTACTTGTTTAATTTATGCTGCTTTATCAAAAAATGTCTCAAATAAAAGTTGTTAGTTATTGCTTTTATAGTAACTTTTGTTAAATATTTTTTTTTTTTTAGAAATATTTCTCTGTTGTGAAATATTCGCAACAATCTTAAAACCGACATGAGTAAACATTTCTAGTCAACCGATTTTTACCAAAAGTTGATCAACTTGTGCCATTGATGTCAAAAGCTTAAATATGAAGTTTCATAAAAATCCTTTTAGCCAAATTTGCTCTGCACGTGTACACGGACCGACAGACAGACAGACAGACAGACATCATGCTAAAAATAGTTAAAACTTTATGTATGGACCTCAATTCGTGGAGATCCACAGAAATCTCGAAATGTCAAAATCGATATGATCCCAATACCTCCCTTATACAGGGTGTTAGGTAAATGTCCGGCAAAATTTTAAAGGCAACATTGTTGGGCCATTTAGAGCTAAAAAGTCCTCAACCATTTTTGGATAAGATGCGAATATCGCTTGATAATCGATGCAGTACCACCGTTTAGGAACCACTAATATTTTGTCTGTTACAACAACCACATATGTGACTGAGATAAATAGAAACCATGGAAACAATACCGTAATTTTATTTCAACTAAATGCTTTAATATTAAAAATAAAATGTTACAAAATATATATATATATAATTAAAGCAAATGCTCAAAATGTGCTCCATTTGCATATAAACATGCAAAACAGATCAAGTTTCACGTAATCATTGTGTTACCGATTCAAAAGTTTTTCTGTTTGAGTGCCTTCTATTCGTAAACCGTTCAGCATATCGCCGTTCTGCTTCCACAGCATTGCCGACACATTCCCCATACACAAAATGCATGTCTGCATATTCTTCAATTGTGTAATGTGCCATTTTTTTAACAAAATCGGAACAAAATTTTAGATTATGACCTACACCCTGTATATGTTGGCGGTCGGTAATATAGTACGCTGGTGATACTCAGTAGTAGATCTCTGTTCTTCAGTCTAGTTTAGGTTTTCATCTTTTCATTCGTAATATGGACTTCACTTTGTTTTTTTGAAATGAAACACTTCTTTGGGCGTGTTGTTGGCTAAAGAGTAACGGAATCGCGTTATGGACGCAAACTTACCCTTCTTTCCCCTATACGTATTTGCGGGTGTGTGTACTGTCGTGGACCGTTCGCCTGGATATAATTTCGGTTCCGTGGTGTTTTTTATCTAAAATGTTCATTGTCCAATATGCAAAAGCACATATTGCAGCAGTATTTATGTGGCTGGGTAATAAAGTGCTAAGAAATTCGTCCCGGTCTCCGTTAAAGGGCCATTGTGATTACCATTGCATTGTCCATTTCTTATGAACGAGGATATGGGTTGCACACTTAACACACGCTCGACACCACAAGTCATGTAGACCTCTACCACTCTCTTAAAACGACTCATAGAAAAATACAATCACTTACGTTCTACTCATTTTCTTACAAATCATCTTAGATCTACATACAGTGGTAGATTTCCCTATAGCATCGTTTCCCAAAGTGTTTTCCGCGGAACCCCTGGGTTCTGCGATAAAATTCAGGGGTTCCGCGGGACAAGGTGCTCCTTATATCTCTCTTGTTTCATAAAAATAAATATTTAAAAAAAGATTTTAAAATATAGATCAAATTTATTCAAGAAAAATGCAAAAAAAATTAATAAAAGAAACAATTTCAGGTCTGATAAAAGGTAACCCTCGTTACCTTTTATATTTTTACAAACGACCACTAGATGGCAATATTGAAATGTGTCGTTACTATATTCGTAAAATTAGATATTTGTTATTGAGAAATCAGTGGCAGCTTATAAATTGACCGAGTAGTTTGTTGACAGTAAACGATAAAAAAACAGTTTGTGTAAAAATGGATATTACTCGTGAAGGTTTTCGTTGGATGATTTTTTACAATTTTAGTAAAGGCCTAACTCAACAATAATGCATAGATGCACTTCGTTCAACTTTTGGTAATGAAGCACCTTCAGAAAAAAATGTTTACAATTGGTTTGCAGAATTTCGTCGTGGTCATGTGTCCGTCAGTGATGAATCTCGTGAAGGTTGTGATTCAAAAAAATATCGATGCTGTGCGCAAAATGATTGAAGAAGATCGGCATGTGACTTACCGTGAGATAGAGGCATCCTTTGTCATATCGCAAACTGCAATACATTCAATTTTGCATGAACATTTAGCTGTGAAAAAGATCTGTTCCCGATGGATTCCGCATAATTTGACCGAAGCTCAAAAAACGGCTCGTGTTGATTGGTGTAAGGGAATGCTAAAAACATTCAACCTAGGCACTGCAAAATCATTAGACAACATCGTTACAGGTGACGAAACTTGGATTTATTCATATGAACTAGAAACTAAGCAACAATCCACTATTTGGGTCTTCCAAGATGAACCGAAACCCACAAAAGTTGTTCGCTCACGAAGCACGTAAACGAACACCAGGTTCCAGTTCCAGTTCCAAGAAAATAATCGCTTGTTTCTTCAGTTGTACTGGACATGTAGCAACAATTCTTTTAGAGGATCGGAAAACAGTTAATGCTAAATGGTATACAATAATTTATTTGCCAGAAATCATTGACAGAATCAGGAAAAATAACCAAAAATTTTGCATCACTTTTCATCATGACAGCACATCAAACAATTAATTATTTGAAGGAGTATTCACCTGATTTATCCTCAATTTTTTTTTTTTTTTGTTCCCCTATGTCGAACAAAAAATGTGTGGACGGCAATTTTTATCACCTGTAGCCTTTGTAGCCTTGTAAACCTTAGTGGAATAGCGAATGTTTCGAGAATTGGTTTGAACGCATGGAAAAGTGTATAAATCTTAAAAGTGAATATTTTGAAAAGCAATCAAACAGCTTGTTCCAAAAATAAAAACATTTTCTTTCTTAGTTTTTGTAAAAACTTAAAAAGTAGCTCTCGTAGTATAATGGAATTTGAAGACAATAAATTAACTCCGCAGCAATTTAATCAATAGATTTTCACACTTACAGGCTATTCCAAACGATTAGGTGGAACTAACTGGAATTTTTATTTTTGTAAGTTGTCATTAACTATTTTACTATTTATTTAAGTTGACTTTTCCTGAACAAAATAATCAAAAGCTTCAATCAATCTGTAAAAATTACTATATTTGAAAATATAGTTCCGCCTAATCGTTTGGAATAGACTTTACACTCTTACTTTATTTAAATATTTTATTTATATCATCAAAATTGTAATATTTCACTGAATAACAAGTATGATATAAACGAAGCATTGGTTAAACGACTCCAAAAATGTATATGACATACATTGCAATAATAATAATTATTATTATTATGATATTAAAGAAGTTAGCAATCCTTAAACTGTTCCCGAAATCTCTCTATATACTATTCGCAAATTTTTGCCTAACCTGCATACCAATATTCTTGCATATTCTTTAAATATATTAATTTTTTATGATGTTTGATTCTTCTCAGCCTTAATTATAAGATTTAGTCTGATATCTTATGGAATAATTAAGGCCATAAAGTCTGTGTATATTCTCTTGTCGCCGCTGTACTTATAATTACATGTGACAATGTTAACTCTGCCTAAAATGATGGACAAAAACTAAAGAACTGTCCAGCAATGCTACCGATCTTGTATTGTGATGTTCAATATGTTCTGTCTCTCTCTATAGCACCAGTGGCGGGGTGGATTCATTAAATGGGCGGGAACAATCACACAGTGGCGGAACAAATATTTCAAATTAATATTAAAAAATTGATGTGAAGTGTGAATTTTCACACATTTCAGGGTCGCAGGTATTTAGTAAGTGAATGATGATTATTTGGGATGCCAAAACAAATTTTATGCCAAAATATTTTTTTATGATTTTTAATTCGAATGCCTAATACCATTATTTAAGTTTCTAAATATGTGCAGTATTTTTTTTATATAGCAAGGTTCATTAAGATTTTGAAAATTGCGCCTATGGCTTCCTTTGGTTGCTTAAATCATAAGCCCCGTCCTCTGCTTTCGTATACATTCAAACGTAGAATTAAATTATAATTTCAACACTTCCCACTGGTTATTAAATTTACGCTTTTAAAAATTAAATGCAACATTTACCAAAATATAACTAGAATTTTCACAAAATAATTTAAACAAAATAAAAATGCAAAAAAAAACAAAAAAATTAAAATTGACTGGAATTGCAAATTACAAAGAAACGACGAAACGCACTACGCTACGAGTGCTTACTTATCTACTGTGTTACATATCGAAATAAATATTTAACATATTTTAGTTAAAAACACAAAAAATGCGTTATTTTCCGAAAACATAATCTGATCAAAATTTTTTGTTGTACTATTCCGGTTCACACCAATTTTTTCAGATTTTTAGTTTAAACTATCTGGGTTATAGGGTGTGGGACAAATTTTTTTTTGCACATTTTTGGCAAATATCGCGTCAAAATAATTTATTTTGCACAAATGAAATTTTGATCGTTAATCTACGTACTAAGGGCTTTCATTTGATACCCTACTCAGAATTTAGAAATAGTATTTTTTTTTTCGATGGGCACATATTTGTTTATATTTTTAGGGGGATATGTTTTAGTATTTTTCCTATGTGCGGGTCAAAGAGTTGTATAAGCATGCCAAATTTCAACTTCTAGGTTTAGCCGTTTGGCTACAATTTTTACCGAACAGACAGACAGACAGACGACAAAATGACGGTATTAGAGTTTTTTGGTCATACCTACAAAACCCTAAAAAACATAATATTAGGTCGTCAAGGATGAAATTAGTAGAAAAAAATGCAAAGTTGGTTGATAACTTACAAATATAAGGAATTATTTTATTCATCAAAGTATGCATCCATATTGTCTATACATTTTTGCCATTTAAGCGGCAGGTTGTTCAGGTCGGTGGTATAAAACCCTGGCGGACGAGAATCAATGATTTCCTGGAAGGCCAGTTTTACAGCATTGTCGCAATTAAACTGTTTTCTTATTAAAAAGTTGTCCAAATTGCGGAAGAAGTGGTAGTCAGTAGGGGTTAGGTCTGGTGTGTATGGAGGATGATGAAGAAGTTCCAACTCCAATTCCTGTAATTTTGCCACAGTCATTTGTGCAGTGTGTGGTCTAGCGTTATCATGCAATAAGATAGGAGTCTGTCTGTTGACCAATCTAGGCTGTTTTTCTTTAAGTTTTTGCATCATTTCGCCCAGTTGGTTGCAGTACATTTCTGCTGTGATCGATGAGCCAAGTTTTTTATTTTTATTTATTATTATTATTATTTTTTATTTGGTTTTTAAGTTTCCTGTACGAAACTATGATCATTGTAACTAAATTTGTCTCTATGAGCAAGGTCAGTTACTATCATGAATGAAAGTCATTATACTTTTTATAATATTTTATCTTGTAGTAACGTTACTACACAATAAATTTTTACAGAAATGATCTGATTGTTTGCTGCGTAGTAACACTAGAGCCAAATACACTATTAATGTTTCGCGCGGTCTGCAATGCCGTAGTTCCACGTAAGAACTCATACTTCATAATAGAGCGAATTTCCGACCGTTCCATTTTCAACAAAATTAATTTTTAATAAAAGTTTTGATATTTTTTAGAGCATACAATGATTTCTTTAAACAGGCGAGATTTGTGACTTTCCAACAAAAAAAAACAGAACGGTAAAATATTAAGCCAATGTCAAATAATAAGCTGTTAAAGTTGGCAATATTATTAACTACAAATTTCATCCTTGACGACCTGATAATTGATCGGTAAAATTAATAAATTACTTTCGCAAATATTCAGCGGTGGTTAACTAGTCATAGCTAGATTTCGCGTTAATATCTCTTCGTTTTGTTGGTTTTATATATTAAATTAATTCTATACGAACATTTTTACAGCTACCAGAAACAATAAGGGAACAACAATTCCCATATATTCCCACAGGACTACATTCCAGCATACCATACATCACTTAAACGCCAAAATTTACCTTAGCAAGAACCATAATTAAACAGTACAATTAACGAAAAAACAAATGAATCGTACATTGTTTTTGGAAACAATTATACTGTTCTTCGTCTTAATGAGTACTTTAATTAATTATTAATTACAGAAGAACAGAATGCTGTCCGAAACACGGGATTCATTTCTTAGAAATGCGAACACGAAACTAGATGTATTAATTGAATTATTTATCGGCAGATGGCGACGGTACGTTATTTTTAATTGAAAATTTGGCGGTTTTTAATATTTGGAAGGAGGGATATAATCAGGAACTGAGAATGGAACGAAAACGAAAATAAAATAACGATATTAAACGAAATTTAAATAAAAAAAGGAAATGAAAAATGGAACTACATGCGGGGAGACCTATACTCTGTTTCAAATAAAAACTTACTTTTTGTAGCACTGCAAACTGAGTACGATTTACACAGAACTAATGCAGCATAGTTAATGTTTCTGATTTCTCGACATTAGACTTATTTTCTCGAGAATTCTCGACAAATTTCGAGAAAAATAATTATATAATTATTAGAACATAAATATTTTTTTAATGTTGAAAATATTGTAGAGGATAAAAACATGTTAAAATTATAATCACCTTTAAAGTACTAAAGTAAAGGCGTCGAACAAATTTTACATTTCTCGAGAAATTAAAAATGAGAATTAAAACTTTTTCTCGAGAAATTCTCGAGAAGAATCACTAAGCATAGTGGGAAATTTAAAAAATTGAAGTGAAGTGTGAATATTCACACATTTCAGGGTTTTATCACGGCATTAGTAATCACGGCAAAATGGACGATATTTTTAAAATAATTTATCGTATGTTAATCATATAATAAGACTGGTTATTAAATTTACGCTCTTAAAAATTAAATACAACATTTGTCAAAATATAACTAGAATTTTGACAAAATAATTTCAACATAATAAAAATGCAAAAAAAAAACAGAAAAAATAAAATTCACTCCGTACTCGAACTCGAAACCCTTCGTTTTCCAGCTCATTTTAGCAGTGCTCTAACCCATTACGCTATCGGACGCTTTGCATGTGAGTGTCTTACATTGGTATAACTTTTGTACTTTGTGAACCAAAAACCACAAAAAATGCGTTATTTTCCGAAAACATAATCTGATCAAAAATTCCTGTTGTACTATTTCGGTTCACACCAATATACATTAACTAGAATTTTTTTAGATTTTTAGTTTAAACCATCTGGGCTACAGGGTGTGGGACAAAAAATTTTTTGCACAATTTTACCAAAAATCGCATCAAAATAATTTATTTTGCAAAAATAAAAATTTGATCGTTAATTCACGTACTAAGGGCTTTCATTTGATACCCTACTCAGGATTTAAAAAAAAATATATTTTTTTCGATGAGCACATATTTGTTTATATTTTTAGGGGGGTATGTTTTTTAGATGTTTTAGTATTTTTCCTATGTGCTGGTCAAAGAGTTGTGTAAGCATGCCAAATTTCAACTTTCTAGGTTTAGCCGTTTGGCTACAATTTTTACCGAACAGACAGACATACAGACAGACAGACAGACAGACAGACAGACAGACAGACAGACAGACAGACAGACAGACAGACAGACAGACAGACAGACAGACAGACAGACAGACGACAAAATGACGGTATAAGGATTTTTTGGTCATACCTACAAAACCCTAAAAAAGGTTACAACTAGGACATGGGTGTAGTAAGTGTGTTAGTCATAGTGATTAGGTAATGTAAAAAAAAAAATTAGTTGATAAAATATTTCAATAATCTAAACAAATAATACACTTATTTTATTTTATGCAACACAAGTAGAAAGAAAGAACCTAAATATATAAGTAAAGAAATAATGTCATACAAATAACCTAAAAAATCAGCTGTGGCCACCACAGGACCGACCGCCATCAAAAAGTACTTGTATAAAATACATTCTGGCCCAATATTTTCTAACAGAGATATTATTTATCATGACCATAGAAACGTTACATATAAGTATGAAAAAATAGATACTTGGAAAAAATCTCGAAAAATTGTTTACGTTTTATCTAAAAATATCTCAAATAAAAGTTATTAGTTATTGCTTTTATATCATATTTTGTTTCGGCCTTTTCATAATTTTTTCGAAATATTTCTCTGTTGTGAAATATCCGCAAAAATCTTAAAACCGACACGAGGAAACTTCCATTTCTAGTTAACCGATTTTTACCAAAAGTTGATCAACTCGTCCCATTGATGTCACAAGCTTAAATATGAAGTTTCATAAAAATTCTTTTACCCGAATTTTCTCTGCAAGTGTATACATGTAAAGTTTGAGTTTTCACACATTTCAGGGTTTTGTAGGTATTTAATAAGTGTAAGAAGCCAACATAATACTAGATGTGTAGGAATATTGGTGCTATAATAATTCAATTCAATTTTTTTAAACAATGTTTAAATAAATTGCCAAAAATCCCAGTGTTTTTTTCTGCAATTGCTTGGTAATCAAGACTTAAAAAAAGGTTGAATCACAACGTACAATAAAATAACTGAACACTATACACTACACTCTACAGTGTAGAGTGTAGTGTGGCGTCCAATACCCGGTCCTCAGCAGTTATTATTATTTTTTTATTATATTTTCAATTTCAAAAAAAGACACACTACCTTAGACATAAATACAAAAAATACATAATATTGTTAGTCATAATTTAGCCATGAAAAAATAATTTTGTCAAAAACACAAAAACTGTAATATTTTCCAAAAATGAAATCTGACCAAAAGTTCTTCTCGTACGTTTCCGGTTTAGATCAATGAACATTACATTTTTCAGATTTTAAGTTTAACCCCATTGCGTTAAAGGATGTGGGACGATGATTATTTAGTACATTTTTAGAAAAAAAAAAAAAAAATGCCTATTAAAATTAAAAAAAAATAAATTAAAAACTACTTTTCGTTCCTTAAATTCGTCTTAGAAGCTTTCTTTTGATATAAAAATTATTAATTTTTAATGACACAAGAAAATCTATATTTTTCGAAAAACTAATCTGATCGAAAATTTCTATTGAACTATTTCACTCTAGAAGATAGGCTGGGGAACAAACGCATATTGATATATTTTTGGCGAAAATCAAACAAAAAAATTGATTTTTCAAAAATAAAAATATGTTTGTTTATCCACGCATTAAGAGATTACATTTGATCATCATCATCATCATTGGCGCCGACAGCCCGGTTAAGCCTAGGCCTCCTACTTCCAGGTTTCATAACCATGTTTTCAATCTATGTACATTCAGGAGTAATATGGTCAGTATTACGTCCATTTTTTAACGAACACAGAAAGGCACCTACAGTTTATAGCCGGTTGCGAACGGCTAAGCAGAACCTGTAATTTGCATAAATATTTCTACACAAATTATTCGACATAAGCAGGAATTGAACTCACATCTGTGCCCTTGCTTAGCGGTCAAATAGCAGGTACAAACGATTTAACGTTTACAGCTACAGTCTGCTCATTTGATATCCCAATCAAAATTTAAAAAAATATTTAATTTTTACCATTAAATACAATTGTGTTTATTTTTATTTCGTGATGTGTTTTTCTAACTCTTTATATTTTTTCTATATGTGGGTCAAAGAGTTGTATAAGCATGCCAAATTTCAATTACTACCGTACAGACACACAAACAGACAGACAGAAAAATCCTTATACCATCATGTGTCGATGGTATAAGGATTTTTGGTCATATCTACAAAACCCTAAACTGTGTCAAAAAAATATTCCAGTTATTCAGTATTAATCTTCTATCCTATTTACTTATCTACGAAATCCTGAATTTGTGTGAAAACTCACACAAATTTATTGTTTAATATTTTAAAGACGATGTAAATCTTATTTTCTCATCGCGAATTTCAGCAAGTACATCACGTTCCCCCCTAGTTACCCGTTATTACTGTTGCATCCAGCAACCCAGACAGGAATCCCGGACGGACAGAAGGTCCCCCTTCCCCTCAACATACTGCCCCCTTGGCCGGGCCAGGGGGCTGGTTTTTGTATCACACTCCTTAAACACTGCGCTGTACAGAATACTAATGCCACTACTATTTGGTGGGCTTTACCAATAAGTGGGGGTAATGAATTAAATAAAATATTAAAACATTGTTAATTTCATTTATAACATATCAAAAAACGGTTAATTATAGAAAACATTATATACGGATATATCTAAACAGCACTAATTGTGACAATCCTGGAAATTTCAACGCTAAATCAAGACACAAACTTGGAGATTTCAACGCTAAATTAAGACACCAACCTGGAGATTTCAACGCTAAATCAAGACACAGATCTGGAGATTTCAACGCTAAATCAAGACACCAACCTGGAGATTTCAACGCTAAATCAAGACACCAACCTGGAGATTTGATCATTAAATCCAGATATAAACCTGGAAAATTCAACATTGCATTTCTTTTTTTCACGTTTGTAGCCTTTGCTACTAATAAGGTGACCATACGTCTCGATTTTGTCGGGACAGTCCCAAATTTCCGCCTTGCGTCCCAATTATTTTCAGAGGCAATATTTGTCCCGAATTAGGGTTTTTTATCCCTAATTTTCCCGAATTTTAGAAAAGGTACATATTTTCAATATATATTTTACATATAGGGTAACTGCAGCGAATTTCGACTACCAAATTTATTTATTTTTTAATTTCGTACTATTCAAGATTTTGGTAGGAAAGTGGTCCCAATCGATACCTCATTCACTTATCTTTAGGTGCTAAATATTTTCACGATGAAACAAGCTGTTATTACAACTTAAGTTCGACATAAAAAAAAATATGAAAAAAACGTTGATTTCAAAAAAGTGATGTTAATATCGACTACCCTAAAATTTTAAGATAATCAACGTTTCTTGTCTCTTTTACATTCTATTATGTAAAAAAATATAATAATAGAGACTTTTAGTAAGACGTGATTTTAATTGTCGTCAAATTAGGTAAGTGAAACATGCATGCATGTAATATCGACTAGTCCGTAGTAGCTTCATTCCTCTAGTCGATATTACCTGCAATCAAATCTGTTTTATTTAGCCTGTGATATTGTAACAAAATATTATGAAAATCAAATTTTACCAGCTAATATATATGTATTTGGATCAGTTCTTATCAGTTTATTCAATGTAAAATATTTTGTTCAACTTTCCTTTGATAAACAATTGCTGATCAAAATCAATAAAAAAATATTTTAACACTTAAAAAATATAAATATCTACACTGTTCGTCTAACGACATTCACACGTGGCTTAAAATAAAGTGAGGTTAGTTTTTCACATAAACATAGTGTTATGTTATACTACTGCTATATGGCAGCACTTATTTAGAGAAATAATGGAATAGTCGAAATTACCTGCGTAGTCGAAATTCGCTGCAGTTACCCTATTTCAACTAAAAATTATTTTTACAAAACTTCAACTAAAAAAAATCTACCGCAAGGGAATTTTCCTTGAAGAACAGCTTTTGGATAAATGACAAGACTTAATTTGATGTAGACACATTAAAAGCAATAATACTGATTAAAGTAATTTATGAGGAAAACTGTGCGTATTTTTATAAAATGCTTCAAAGCAAAAAAGACCTACTCAAAAAAATATAGCCGGAAAAATATAAAAAGACTTTCTACTGAGTAATTTTAATAAATAAATTTTGAATTCATTTAAAAAATACTGTGATTTTAATAATGTTTCTTTCAATAATATAAGCTCATTATCTGTGATTGAAAATTTCTATTTATTATAAATTTTAATTGTTTATTGTATATAATTTGTATTAAAAAAATTAATTAAACAATTATATTTGAATAATTAACACCCCCACCCCCCGTTAGTAAGCTACCGTCCTGAATTTTGAACTAAAAAATATGGTCACCTTACTGAACTGGATTCGAACCCGAGACCTTATCAACGCAGAGCACGTGTGTTACTACTTCGCTACACCGGTCGACAAACATTGTATTTTTACACAAACATGTAAACTTCAACGCTATATCCAGACATAAATCTATAGATGTGCGCCACTGATGTGGTCTCGATATGTAACAATGCAAGTAAACCACGAGCAATGGTTCGTTTCGCGGAACAGACAAACACTGGCATATTGCTCAACACGTCTACGTCCTTAGACCGTCTCAATGTGTTTCTCTGTATGTGTCTATGTATGTAGAATACATATACGTTCGTATATATATATACATATGTTCACACAAACATACATAACAAATATATGTTTGTATATAAGTATATTTCTGTGTATCCCTATTTCGTTTCAAAACCGAACAGATCGTTAGAAAGGACACATTTTCCAAACTATTGAAGAGACTATAAAATTGGTTCAACTAAAGGTGTTTTCCCAAAGTGACTTCAAAGGTTGATTCTAGAAGCATAAAAGGCGTTGGCAATAGGGGTGTGAAGGATCATAAAAGTTTCATATCCACGGGTACGGATTATTTTGTAGAATATCCACGGATGCGGTTAGGGATAAAAATGTTATGTTAACATTTATTTATAAGATTTGTTTTAAAATTATAGTTTACAAAATAAATAAACCTTTTAATATATTGAATCAGGGGTTCTTAAACTTATGCAGTCCGAGGACCCCCTCTTGAGCCACATTTTTTTTGCGAACCTCATCCCAACCCTAGGCTTTTTACGTCGTTCTTGAGACTTAATTTCTGGCTCAATAATCTCATAGGCACTGCGTTATAATAAATATTGGTAAAAACGTATCACTGGTTATTTTAATTAATGGTCTTGCGCATTTATAGAGAACATTTTTATTAGCATATAGAATAAAAAACATAAAATGAATACTAGAATAACTAGAATTTTGAAAAAATAATTTAAACAATATAAAAATTAAAAAAAAAAACAAAAAATAATATTGGTTCTTCTCGCAGGGTTCGATCCCTTTCGGATCGAATTACTTGGGTGAAAAACCAGCGTCAAAAACCACTACACCAGCATACACGTTCCAGGGCAGCGTGTTACAAAGCTATAACTTGTGTACATTATTAGCCAAAAATCACAAAAAATGCGTTTTTTTTTTCCAAAAACATAATCTGATCAAAAATTCCTGTTGTACTATTCCGGTTCACACCAATATACATTACTTAGAATTTTTCCAGATTTTTAGTTTAAACCATCTGAGCTACAGGGTGTGAGACAAAAAAATTTTTGCACAATTTTGGCAAAAATCGCTTCAAAATAATTTATTTTGCAAAAATAAAAATTGATCGTTAATTCACGTATCAAGGGCTTTCATTTGATACCCTACTCAGAATTATAAAAAAATATTTTTTTTTCGATGAGCACATATTTGTTTATATTTTTAGGGGGATATGTTTTTTAGATGTTTTAGTATTTTTCCTATGTACGGGTCAAAGAGTTGTATAAGCATGCCAAATTTGAACTCTCTAAGTTTAGCCGTTTGGCTACAATTTTTACCGAACAGACAGACAGACAGACAGACAGACAGACAGACAGACAGACAGACAGACAGACAGACAGACAGACAGACGACAAAATGACGGTATAAGGGTTTTTTGGTCATACCTAAAAAACCCTAAAAATAATAAAAAGAAAATAAATAAAATTGATAACGCTTTTGGGGGTTTGTGACAAAGCAATCTTTTTTTGTAAAATTGGTAATAAAAATGTTTTCCATTTGTGTCCAATTTCTTGGATCATGCTGTATACTTCCAGTAATGTAAATAACTATTTTGACAATAAATTTTTACGTCACAAGTCCGGTAATTTTTATAGCTATACACAAAGAGCAGTTCACATTCAAAACACTTCGTATTCAAGATTTGATATGTGTGTATGTTATGGATTTATAGATGCATGTATGTATGTGTGTCTGTATGTATACGTGCCTGAATGTATGTATATATGTGTGTTATTGTAAGAGCCATAACTCTTTCTGACACAAGCAGACCTCGTATTTGCGCTCGTCTTGTTAAATGACATTTACCCTTTTGACATGTGGGCTCATATTACCAGACCCCCAACAATGAAATTATTAATTTTTTATTACAATGTTGCAAAAATAAGATTGTAAATAAGACATAGATATTTTAAATATATTCTTATACAAAAATATTTATTAATTTGGTTAGTCTGTTTCTTTGCACTGTAATTTCTTATTTAAACCAATTTTAAATTAGTTTTTCCAGTTTCCTAAGGACTTTCCAGTTGTTTTCACTACTGTTAAGTTCGTTTTCCTTTACAGACCAATAAGTAACTCTGAGACGCTTGTTTTGTGATAATCGTGTTTCATATGTATGTCCTTCACATTTTTATCAGGCTTATACCCTTTTCACACTAGAACTTTAATATCGGATGTTAAAGTGAATGTATCTTTAAACGCTTATGTGAAACCGTATGGCCTCGTCTAAATACAAGCGATGTTTAAGACAGAGATCTGCGTCTCAAACATCGTCCGCATTGCCAACTTAATTTCTATTATAAAAAAATACTCCTTGTATTTGTGCTGTCAACATTTTATATTATCATAAACAAGAATACTGTATTATATCGACGTTATAAGAAGTTTATACTTATTGTTATAATAAAATTATTTATTTTAATAATGTGTTTAATAAAATACAGAGCTACAATAATTGAGATAAAATGTATCGACTTACATGTTAATACAGGTGTAATATATTCTTTATTGTAGTGCCTTTATTGTAGAATGAAATGAAATATCCATATTTGTTTATAATAATTCAAAATGTGCGTCTGCGCAGACAGTTCAAAACTGGTAATTTCATGACGGTAACTTAAGGACAAAATTACTGTAGCTGATGACAGCACCGGAGATTTAAACATCAAGTGTGAAAGCATACCGATCTTAAACATCGGTGAACTTCAAGTTCACTCGTCTTAAAGATCTAGTGTGAAAAGGGTATTAAGAAGACGTCTTAACCTATTTTATTTTGGAAATAGTATTCAAGCTTTGTTTTTCTGAAAATGTGAAAATGGTGAAAAACTGAACACGTTATGTCTAGAGTAGTAAATAATGTTGCAGAAATACTCACCTGACTCATATAAATTCATTTTGTTAAGTGTCATTAACAATTATTTCATATAAAACATAAAAATAATAACTAAGCTATATTTTGGCGAGTATTTACTTATATAAAAATATGTTTCTTTGGCAGAAGGTCCCGAACAGCCAATTTAGTTCGTTATGAAACTCGAAATATATATTTATGATTCATTTCTATAACTGTTCTTTCAGCCGACCCTCGTAAAAAATATTATAATTGTTTTGATTTGAGAGTTAAAATCAACAATATTATTCGCTTCGATGTAGAATTGCGGCCATTCATTGTATACACAGATGTTTTGGGGAACTGTTTAAACATTGCTAACTTCTTTATTATAAGAGACTTGAAGGAAGTTAAATTATGAAAGATGGATTATTTTATTCTACAAATAATAGTCATTTATGTATCTAGGGACTAAAGTGATGGTTTAATCCCGAGAATGCAATTAGAGTCATGTCAACGTCCACATTTTCGCACTCCAAATCACCTTGCACAGATTCACTATTTTCGTTACAGAAATTAGGAATTTCTTCAAAATCAAATGGTCGCCAAAGAGCTATGTTGTTAATGTATGCACGCTATGAACGTTGAAAATTATCTAACAAACAAGTATAACAACCCCTAAAATTTAGAAACAATAGGATTATAAATTTGGAAAATATCCTTAATAGTTTTTAAGAAACTTCAATTGAAGTAGTGTTACATCTATTCGAATTAAATTTAAAATTCCCTTAATACCCCTTATATTCTTTTTACAGCTACGAGTCTTGGGATTACTGCCATAAACCTATTACTGCATTGTTAAGCTTCTTAACAAGAGTGACCATTTCCTTTTGGAAATACTATAAGGCTTGATTAAATAACTATATCCCAAGTAAAATCAGTTTAATATTTATATTACATAGCCACTTATTTTATTAAGACGAAATAAATGTTAAAATCAGAGCTGCAAACCAAGCCGAAACCGAAACGAACCAGGCAGATTTTCCGAACTAGATCTTTTAAAACCGGTTTGCACAGTTTTTGCAAAAATCGCATCAAAATAATTTATTTTGCAAAAATAAAATTTTGATCGTTATTCCACGTACTAAGGGTTTTCATTTGATACCTTACTCAAAATTTTAAAAAATATATTTTTTTTTCGACGAGCAAATATTTGTTTATATTTTTAGGGACATATGTTTTTTAGATTTTTTAGTATTTTTCCTATGTGCGGGTCAAAGAGTTGTATAAGCGTGCCAAATTTCAACTCTCTAGGTTTAACCGTTTGGCTACAATTTTTACCGAACAGACAGACGACAAAATGACGGTTTAAGGGTTTTTTGGTCATACCTACAAAACCCTAAAAATGAAAAGTTAGTATAGCAAAATTGATGTGAAGTGTGAATTCTCACACTTTTCAGGGTTTTGTTGGTATTTAATAAGTGTAAGAAGCCAATAGAAATTATGCCAAAGGATAAAGAATGCTGGATGTCTAAAAATATTTTTTTGATAAAAATTTTTTGAACATTTTTATTTGAGTACTAGAAGCTTCCATTTAATTTTTTGGTTAATGTTCCGTATAAGTCCACCAGGCCTAACTCGTCAGACAGAACGTGTATGCTAGATGGAATGAGATTTGATCTTGACGAAGCGCCACCCCATTCTTTCAAAATATAACATTTAGGATTCTGAAATCTAAATAAGTACTTGATAGTTATACGTTTTGAAATCCAAGCAATTATTTAATAAGTGTTTGTTAACATTTAGCTCGTATTAAGGTTTTTAAAGAAAAACTTGAATAACGAAATTTCAGTATTTATACGCTTAAAGTCATATTTAAATAGTTTGAATGAGATTTATAGTATACATATGTTGAAAAACTACTTGACTAACTTTATTAAAAGAGAGAATCCTCAAATTATCAATATATTCCGACCTACCAATTTTATGTCTAAAATAGGACATTCCGTTTTTCATCGCATTCATACATACCAAATTATGTAAATGTATTAAAAATGTATAAAGCATTTATATATCTTCACTATATGCAAACAAACAATGATAAAACTAGTAGGCAAATCCAGAGCCGTGAAAATCGCCACAGAATACCTTTTTATATAAAATTATCCATCCTTTTTATAACTCTTTGAAGTTGTACGCGATAAAATTTAGCTATCACATTTTGGGTTTAAATTTGGGAAAAAATGGATAGCATTTAGATCACATTGCAATTATATAAATCAGGGGTCTGGAACTTTTTGGGACATTTACATTCAGAGACAATCAGACCCTCATTCATACACCACCTTAACACCTCTTTCATATCCTTACTCTCCATATTACTTAAAAAATTGAAATAATTATCAGCCATTTTCTAAGTTTCAGGAACTATGTAAATAACACCTGTGTAGACACCGTCCTCCCTTGATTCTAAATTGCACAAAAGTTGTGTCTGATTACACCGAGCACATATGCAAGAATGATTACTATTGGTTCCCCACTCTTACATATATTCTATTCTAAACATACAGCCTAGTTCTAATTTGACGCGGTGGACTTATACGGAACATTAACCAATTTTTTTAAACTAAATTTAAATAATAAGTCATAATTTAGCCATTAATAAAAAAAAACAATTAATTTCTTTCGTACGTTTCTGGCTCAGAACAATGTACAATACCTATAATTTTTTCATATTATTGGCCAAAATCGTGTTAATAGAAACCAGGGATGCAAACCGAACTGAACCACGAACCGAAACCGAACCGAACCGGGCAGATTTTCCGAACCGTGAATCGGAACCGGTTCGGGTTTTCCTACCGGTTCGCAGCTCTGGTATAAATTAAAGTCATAATAACTTTATATAAATATTTTATTTAACGAGCATAATTTAGAATAACTGGGTTGGTTTAAATATCTGAAAAAAATGGAATATTGCACAATAGTATGATACACGACCGAAATAGTGCAAACGGAAGTTAATTTTTTAAGTTTTTGCAAATTGGAAAAAAGTTCCTTCTCTTTCCCAAACATAATTATGTAAATTTTATTATTTTTGTTTTTTTTTTTATAATTATTATTATTTTATTTTTTTGTGAAATTATCAAAAATTTAAAAATCGCAAATGAGAAACAAATCCCCCCTTAAAGATGGCTTCCAAAATGGCTGATCATACCACTGTCGAATAATTAAATAACCATTGCTCGACCAAAAAAACATAATGAAATATTTTAAATGGTAATAGCAAGTTAAAGTCCGATGTTTGTTGACAAAAAGCTGTCCTTACTTTCAGGACCTTACATAGCGAAGCATTCGGCAACCTCGTAAAAAAAACATAATTATTACATAATAGGTAGTAAATCATTGCCATGGACTTCTTCTTCTTCTTCAGCTACTAAATTAGTCGACATCTTTAAACGGGGGACGGGTTTCACATTCACAGGAAAAAGTTAAATTAATAATTTCAATTATCACCAACAGGTGACACTGGATTAAATGGCGCGAAGTTTAATTTTTGAATTATTACCAATAAAATAATATTTCTAGCAAATTAAAAGCACTATTCTCAAAAATATTGTTAAGTTTACTGGCGATGATAAAAAAATTGTTGGATATGTCGTGTTTTAGTTTTTATACAGTTAGAGTTATGAACGTACAGTCTGTTCCAAACGGTTAAGCGGAACTAAATGGGAATTTAGTTCTTTTAGGTTGTCACGAGAAGGGACCTTGCTTGGGTTATTTCATTTTTCACGTTGGGATGTCAAAATTTAAAATTCCAACAATGAAATCATGGAAACGAATGACATATGTCAAAATTAAATATTGGTTTTTTATATTTTAATGACAAAAAAATAAATAAATGGGAAATTTGTATTAAGAATGACACAAAAAATCAAAATATAAAGAAAATGACATTTTAAAATGATATTAACCTTAATCAAAAAATGTTTATTGTAAGTATGATTTACAAAGCTTAAACAAAACGGCCGAAAGGCACGATTTAAACGATGAAAGTAACTAGATTGTAAAATCTAGTTCCGCTTAACCGTTTGGAACAGACTGTAGTTATAGTAATTGATATTAGATATATAACATATGATCTTGTAAAAATATATGGAAGTTGACATTTAAAATAAATATTCAATATATTTACTGTAATTTTGATTATTCCAGAAATATCTTTAACAGATAACCAACAGAAATGTATTTTGTCTCATCTTATAACATGCACATCTGGCTAAAAATTCAGCATACAGTCGGATTTTTTAATAAAAAGAATGACATCACAAGGACGAGGGTTACCTTTTATGTTTTTACAAACGACCACTAGATGGCAATATTGAAAAATGTCATTACTATACTCGTAAAATTTGACATTTGTTATTGTGAAATCAGTGACAGCTTATAAATTGTCCTTGTAGTTTGTTGACAGTGAGCGTTTAAAAAAAAGTTTGTGAAAAAATGGATATTATTCGCGAAGGTTTTCGTTGGATGATTTTTTACGATTTTATTAAAGGTCTAACTCAACAACAATACACAGATTCGCTTCGTTCAACTTTTGGTAATGAAGCACCATCAGAAAAGACTGTTTACAATTGTTTTGCAGATTTTCGTCGTGGTCCAGCGTCCGTCAGTGAGGAATCTCGTGAAGGTCGACCAAAATCGGTTGTGATTCAAAAAAACAACGATGCTGTGCGTAAAATGATTGAAGAAGATCGGCATGTGACTTACCGTGAGATAGAGGCATCCTTTGGCATATCGCAGACTGTATTATGTTGACATAATAGGAAATTACTTGTGACGTCATTCTCTTTATAAAAAAATCCGACTGTATCTTCAAATTGGTGTCTATTCTAGTGTTGATTCTAAGTATACTTATAAATTCTTTTGAATAAGGGTTAAATTTATCAATACCCTTAATAAACGTCTATCAAATATTTTACAAATGAATAATCATATTAGTATCTATTGATGCTTAAACCAATTGTACACCCCTGGAATAAAGTCTGAAAAGAAATTTTCAAACCCTGATTCTTTCATTGAATCAGTTCTGATTAGGTTACCTGAAAAATTCTAAGTCTATTGTAGTTTTTGATAAATAGATTTAACACCTGGTCACCAAATACAAAATTTTTAAAGATTATTTCTAAAAGAAATTTAGGAAAATTTTTAACTTTACATAAAAAATTGATGTAAATTGTGAATTTTCACACATTTCTGAATTTTGCAGGTATTTAGTAACTGAACGATGATTATTTGGGATGCCAAAACAAATTTTATGTCAAAATATTTTTTTATGAATTTTAATTCGAATGCCTATTACCATTATTTAAGTTTCTAAAGATGTGCAGTATTTTTTTATATAGCAAGGTTCATTAAGATTTTGAAAATTGCGCCTATGGCTTCCATTGGTTGCTTAAATCATAAGCCCCGCCCTCTGATTTCGTCAAACATAGAAATAAATTATAATTTCAACACTTCCCACTGGTTATTAAATTTACGCTTTTAAAATAATTTATCGTCTATTAATCTAAGAGCTTTATGAACAAATTTTATGTTAAAATATTTTTTTGTGAATTTTAATTCGATTACCTAATACCATTATTTAGGTTTCTAAATATGTGCAGTATTTTTTTTATATAGCAAGGTTCATTAAGATTTTGAAAATTTGCTCCTATGGCTTTCATTGGTTGTTTTAAATCATACGCTCCGCCCCTCTGGTTTCGTATACATGACACATAGAATGAAAATATAATGTCAACAATTCCAATTGGTTATTAAATTTACGCTTTTAAAAATTAAATGCAACATTTATCAAAATATAACTAGAATTTTGACAAAATAATTTAAACAAAATTAAAATGCAAAAAAAAAACAGAAAAAATAAAATTAACGGGATTCGAACTCTGGTTTGCAAATTAGAAGGAGCATGACAAAACCAACTACGTTATTAGAGCTACTGAACTAGCATGTTACATAGCGAATTATATATTTAACATATTT
This sequence comes from Liopterus haemorrhoidalis, assembly GCA_963971575.1. Taxonomy (NCBI): domain Eukaryota; kingdom Metazoa; phylum Arthropoda; class Insecta; order Coleoptera; family Dytiscidae; genus Liopterus; species Liopterus haemorrhoidalis. The sequence goes on along the minus strand of OZ020626.1, from coordinate 6,435,045 downwards.
TAGTTAAAAACACAAAAAATGCGTTATTTTCCGAAAACATAATCTGATCAAAAATTCCGGTTGTACTATTCCGGTTCACACCAATGTATATTACTTAGAATTTTTTCAGATTTTTAGTTTAAACCATCTGGGTGTTTCTAACCACAGGGTGTGGGACAAAAATTTTTTTTGCACAATTTTGGCAAAAATCGTATCAAAATAATTTATTTTGCTAAAATAAAATTTTGATCGTTAATCCACGTACTAAGGGCTTTCATTTGATACCCTACTCAGAATTTAAAAAAAATATTTTTTTTTTTGATGAGCACATATTTGTTTATATTTTTAGGAGGATATGTTTTTTAGATGTTTTGGTATTTTTCCTATGTGCGGGTCAAAGAGTTGTATAAGCATGCCAAATTTTAACTCTCTAGGTTTAGCCGTTTGGCTACAATTTTTACCGAACAGACAGACAGACAGACAGACAGACGACAAAATGACGGTATATGGGTTTTTTGGTCATACCTACAAAACCCTAAAAATTGATGTGAAATTAATTTTGCAAAAAATACTGTCTATTAGATTAAAAACAGTAGTCCATTTTAGTATAATTGAAACCCCTAAACCTGCGCTACTGTAAAGCAGGTGTCATATATTCCAGTGAGAGAAAATATGAATATTTTAACACAAGGTCATGGAGGATGGGCCAACTTTTGTCATTTTTCTTACTGAAGTTTACAAATTTTATTTGGGACAACTTTATCAACAATGAAGATCACAAAAAATACCAACAAAATTTTTAAATTTTTTACTATTAATCTTAAAATATCTTTTTATAATATAGGAAATGAAAAAAATACTAGAAATATTTATCAGAGACTTTTCATAACTAATTAGTTATAAGAACCTAATTAAACATTATTTAGTTATATAAAATTGCAATAAAAAATAATGCTTTATTAAACAAGTGTTATAAAGCATTACTTTTTTTCACGAATGAGGAAGATTGATTGCACAAGGCATAATACCCTTTTCACACTAGAACTTTAAGACGAGTGAACTTAAAGTTCACCGATGTTTAACATCGGTATGCTTTCACACTTGATATTTAAATCTCTGGTGCTGTCATCAGCTACAGTAATTTTGTCCTTAAGTTACCGTCATGAAATTGCCAGTTTTGAACTGTCTGCGCAGACGCACATTTTGAATTATTATAAACAAATATGGATATTTCATTTCATTATACAATAAAGACACTACAATAAAGAATATATTACACCTGTATTAACATGTAAGCCGATACATTTTACCTCAATTTTTGTAGCTCTGTATTTTATTAAACTCATTATTAAAATAAACAATTTTATTATAACAATAAGTATAAACTTCTTATAACGTCGATATAATACAGTATTCTTGTTTATGATAATATAAAATGTTGACAGCACAAATTCAAGGAGTATTTTTTTATTATAGAAATTAAGTTGGCAATGCGGACGATGTTTAAGACGCAGATCTCTGTCTTAAACATCGCTTGTATTTAGACGAGGCCATACGGTTTCACATTAGCGTTTAAAGATACATTCACTTCAACATCCGATCTTAAAGTTCTAGTGTGAAAAGGGTATAAGCGAGTGTAGAAATTTCATGAGTAAAAATTTTTTACTTTATTCATGAGTTTCATACAATGTTTCTTCTGCGACATCTTGCAATTAAAAATATATATATGTACAATTTGCTACGACTGTCGTTAATTAGAAAAGAAACTAGAGCCAAACTAAAATTTGAGATTTTTGGAGTTAAGATCACGATTGACTCTTATTGTTTTAAATGCAATCTCTGTTTTTTTTTTTTTTCGTTCTTCCCGGACGCTCCTACAGTACTTGAAGTTGGTTCTGTTGTCCCCATAAGCCATAATTCAAGTCCGTTTAGACCGTGATGTAGCCCCCATTAGCCGATGTATTATGCTTATGGAAACTGTAAAGTAATAAACAGCTTATGAGATTATTTTGAAGTGAAAACTTCTTTGGATCCACCACATACAGAAATTTTTTGCCGGGAATGAATAAGTCTGATCCGTCAGGTCCCGAAGTGAAACGCTTTTGCTTCAGTGGGGATCTGTTTATTTCCAAGAAATCTGCCTCTGATGGCATTAAATAGCCTTCCTGTTCTTCCTATTCTTTCCATTATTTCGTCATACAGGTTTCCATCTGTATTTATTGTTGCTCCCAGGTATTTGTAATTGTTCACTTGTAATATCCATAATAATATTATTACTATTTATATATATTTTTTTTATTTAATATATATACCAGGTCTACAAGTATGAAATGCGGATTTTTTTCAAACTTGCCGCGCAAACAGAGTGTATAGTTCAAAGTTTCAACACATATGGCGTTTTGTTAAGTGTCAAATGCGTATAGGTTATAATTTGAAAAGTGATCATATAGTTTTGTTTTACTGTGTTAAAAATGTCAAATTTTGTGCCAAATAAAGAGCATTCGCGGACAGTACTACTGTTTTGTTTTCATTTGAAAAAAACTGCTGCTGAATCATATCGACTGCTTCGAGAAGCGTATGGTGAATATGCTCCATCGCAAGATACGTGTGAATGATGGTTTCGGCGTTTCAAAAGTGGTGACTTTGATCTTACAGACAAAGAACATGGAAAACCTCCAAAAAAATATGAAGACACAAAATTGGAAACATTGCTACAGGAAGACGATAGTCAATCACAAAAACAACTAGCAGAGCAGTTAGGCGTTAGTCAACAAGCTGTTTCCAATAGCCTACGAGAGATGGGTAAGATCCAGAAAGTCGGCAGATGGGTTCCACATGCATTGAATGAGAGGCAGATGGAGAAACGCAAAAACACTTGTGAAATTTTGCTTGCACGATACAAAAGAAAGTCTTTTTTGCATCATATCATTACTGGCGATGAAAAATGGATTTATTTTGAAAATCCCAAACGCAAAAAATCATGGGTGTACCCAGGCTCACCATCCACATCAACTGCAAGACCGAATCTCTTTGGCAAAAAGACAATGCTCTGTACTTGGTGGGACCAAAAGGGTGTGGTCTATTATGAATTGTTAAAAGCTGGTGAAACAGTTAATACCCAACACTACCAACAACAACTGATTGAATTGAACCATTCGCTGCTCATAAGACGACCAGAATACGAAAGAAGACAGCACAAGGTAATCTTTCTTCACGATAAAGCTCCATCACATAAGGCAAAAGCAGTTTGCAACACATTGGAGGCACTCAAGTGGGAAGTGCTACCCCATGCCGCTTACTCACCAGACTTGGCCCCTTCAGATTACCACTTATTCGCATCGATGGGTCACGCACTTGCCGAGCAGCACTTTTGTTCATATGAAAATGTGAAAGAATGGCTAGATGAATGGTTTGCGGGGAAAGGGGAAGAGTTCTACTGGCGAGGTATTCACAAATTGCCTGAAAGATGGGAAAAATGTATAACTTCTAATGGAGCATACTTTGAATAAATAAACTTTTACTGTTTTTTTGAGTTTAATGTGTTTTATTAAAAAAAAAAAAATCCGAATTTCATACTTGTAGACCTGGTATTCATTGAAATTGATTCGATCGTCATAGAAGTTTTCATTTCGATCCGCACGTCTTAAGCACTCTTTATATTTTTAAAATAACCATAAATGATCGATGATTTTTTTTCGATATTTCTCTATTATCGAAGTTATCAACCATCCAATATTAGCATCGATGTCAACTATCAATATTTTGTGAACTGATACCCATGTCTGTTGCCAAAATATTTGCTGTGTTCTTGTGAAATATTTTAAGACTGTTCAATATTTCGAAGTTTGTCAGGAAGTTTATATTATAAACTAGTCATAACATAAAATTTAATATCCCGTTTGGCATTTAGTGTCATTTTTAAAACGGTAGAACGTCTTGCTAATATTTTCTGATTTTTTTGAATACCGGTTCGTATTTAATCGAATTTATTTTGTTTCAGAAATGAAGAAGTGATGACAATAAGAATTAAATCAAAATGTATTGAGGTAAATTATATTTATTTATTTATTTCTTATTTTATTTATTTTAATTTGTTAATAATATTTGTATCAATTAGTTTTTCTACACGTTATGTACGGTGTCACGTTTTCGGGGCAGTATTATTATTTTCGGGATATTCCAATAAAAATTTTAAAAAATATTTATACTTAAGTATAAAGATTTTTTAATTTTTTACAGTACATTAATGTAATGCAATTTGTTGTGAATTTTTAGGATATTGTAGACATGACCACCAAAAAAAATCTTTCGTCACTCATGTTTCTTCTGTCTATACGGTAGAAATTGTAGCCAAACGGCTGAACACAGAAAGTTGAATTTTAGCTTGCTTGTACAACTACTTGATCCACATGTAGGAAAACTATAGGCAATTCAAAAAAACTTATCACGAGATAAATAGCAACAAATATGTGTTTAATGGAAAATAATTTTTAATAAATTAAAAATAAATATTTATTTCTAAATCTTGATCAAATAAAACCTTTTGTGGATAAACTAACAAATTTTATTTAAAAAAAAAAAAAACATTTTTTTTTTTAGATTTTCTCCAGAAATATGTCAAGAAACCTTTATCCCCACCCTAGTTTCCAGAGGAGTTGATTTAAAATTCTGAGAAAAAATCAGTAATGTGAATTGTTGAGAACCAGGATAGTTCAAAAACAATTTTTGATCAATTAAGTTTTTCGAAAAATATCTATTTTTTGTTTCGTTGATACAAATATATATTAAATTTATTTTGTGATATCAAAGCTCTTAAAACGTAGATTAAGGAATGGAAAGTAGTTTTTTTTAATTTCTTTATTTTAATACTTCTTTTTCCAAAAATATACTAAAAAATTAGCCAGGACAATTTTTATTTCAGAAAATGTCCTAGCCTGAACGGGATTCAAACCCGAGACCTTAGCAACGCAGAGCACATGTGTTACCACTACGGTACGCCGGTCGGCCCAAAAAGGTTTAACTAAAAATCTGAAAAATAATGTAATGTACATTGATCTGAACCGAAAACGTAAGAAACGAATTTTTGATCAGATTGCGTTTTTAGAAAATATTACAGTTTTTGTGTTTTTGACTTTTTTTTTTTTTTTGTTAACGTCTAAATTATTGCTAAAATATTGGCTAGGATAGTGTATGCCTTCTTTTGAAATTAAAAATACAATACAAAATTTCTAACAGCTAAGAATCGAGTTCATGCGTGTAGGCTCCACCTACGATTATACGTCATGATTCAACCTATTGTTTTAATTATTTTAGTTTTTTATTTTATGGTATCAGTGAGGACTGAATCATTTATAGAAGTAAAATACTTATGAATCAAATAAGACATTGTTAATAGTGACAAATATGTTTCTAAAATTGAAAAAAAATCCATTTATCAATATATTTCTTATTAATTTAATGAAAACTTTGATACGAAGCAAATGCAGAAAAATTTATCCAGCGTTGAAGTCACCAGGTTTCTAGCTTTATTTATCGTTAAAGTCTCTTTTTATTTATTGATCTAGTCAGGCCCGACAAGAGAGGGGGAGGGTAGCCGGGGAAAAGTCCTTGCTAAAATTAGTTTCCACCCTCTTGACGGCCCCGGGTATAGAAGTATAGAATTGACTAGGGGCCTCAGCCCGGCTACGCCGATCTTCTCCCCTACGTTGTTAAAACTCGTCGCTTCGCGACTCGTTTTAATATAATAAGGTATTTTGTCGCACTTGTCGATTATAAAACTCGTCGCTCATCTTTTTTTAACACTATTTTATGGAAATTCCCCCTGCAAAAGTCCTAAGTTTTATCGTTAATTCACATTAAATACTTAATTAGTTTTCTTCTGTCAAGAAATACGTTCAAAATGTGAAATCTCGTCACATATTAAATTGAAAAAAATTTGACAGATGTCACCTTTTGAAATCTTGTAAGCATATTTTTGTCTCAAAATGATCCAATAATGGCCAAGATCCTTTGAAAAATATTTTCCGATGATTCAAAATATTATCTCGCACGTCAAAAAAGCTATCTTGAACCATTATCACCACTTAACACTTTCATTAACCCTGAAATTTTTAATATATATAAATCTTTTTTAACACTATTTTATGGAAATTCGACCTGCAAATGTCTTAAACTTTATTGTTACTTCACCTTAAATCCTTAATTAGTATTCTTCTGTCCAGAAACACGTTCAAAATGTGAAATCTCGTCCCATTTTAAAATGCAAACAATTTGACAACTGTCTCATTTTGAAACCTTGTAAGCACATTTTTGCCTCAAAATGCTCAAATAATGGCCCACATTCTTTGAAAAATGTTTTCTGATACCTCAAAATATTATCTCGCACCATTATTACCATTTAACACTTTGATTCTCGTCGTAAATATTCTGGACCGGCCGTCTTGTATTAAGAATATTTTTGAATTATCGTCTGATAAAACCTGTCCGTGCCGATCAATGGTGACTTTGATTCGACACGGTTTCGAGGAAAAAATGCATGATTTTTATCAATAAAAATTAGTCAGTACCCCCTGTCGAAATAAAATTAAGCCTTAGCACTAAAAAAATATCACCCGGATAAGACGGTGGTTCATTTTCCTCTCTCCGCGTTACCGGAAAAATGAAGATACACCAGTAGTTGAATAGAACATACATACCAACACTTGTACAATATAATAGTAGATTATTACCCGGGGCCTGCAAAGAAAGTTTCTTCCCTGGGCCTCAGAAGTCCTCTAGGAGGCCCTAAATCTAGTGTGACATCTCCAGCAGGTTTCTATCTTTACTTCTCGTTAAAGTTTCTACTTTTTAATTGATCTAGTATTGAAGTCTCCAGGTTTATATTTTGCGTCATTGTAAAAAAAAATTGATGTGAAGTGTGAATTTTCACACATTTCAGGGTTTTGCAGGTATTTAGTAAGTGAATGATGATTATTTGGGATGCCAAAACCAATTTTATGTTAAAATATATTTTTTTTTGTTAATTTTAATTCGAATGCCTAATACCATTATGTAGGTTTCTAAATATGTGCAGTATTTTTTTTATATAACAAGGTTTAATAAGATTTTGAAAATTGCGCCTATGGCTTCCATTGGTTGTTTTAGTCATAAGCTCCGCCCTTCTGTTTTCGTCTATTTGTAGGAATATAAATAGCAGTATAGCAGTAATATATTTAGGCACTAATATGATACAGACATTATAACACATGACATAACATATATTTTATATATTTCATTTTTTTTAACTTGTATCCATGGTATTATATATTTATAGTTACGTTATATTTTAAGTTACTTGGTTGTAAGTCCAATAGTAATCAATTTCAACAATTTGCACTGGTTATTAAATTTACGCTTTTAAAAATTAAATGCAATATTTGCCCAAATATAATTAGAATATTGAAAAAGTAATTTAAACAAAATAAAAATGCAAAAAAAAAAACAGAAAAAATGATTTGCCTCGCGGCCGATTTGAACTCGAGTTTGCAGATTAGAACGCTTGTATAGTAACCATTACACCATCGAAGCGCTCTGTCTACTGTGCTACATAATATCATTAAATAGTTTACATGGTTACGCAAAAAACACAAAAAATGCGTTATTTTCCGAAAACATAATCTGATCAAAAATTCCTGTTGAACTATTCCGGTTCACATAAATGTACATTACTTAGAATTTTTTCAGATTTTTAGTTTAAACCATCTGGGCTACAGGGTGTGGGACAAAATTTGTTTTGAACAATTTTGGCAGAAATAATGTCTAAATAATTTATTTTGCAAAAATAAAATTTTGATCGTTAATCCACATACTAAGGGCTTTCATTTGATACCCTGCTCAGAATTTTAAAAAAATATTTTTTTTTCGATGAGCACATATTTGTTTATATTTTTAGGTGGGTATGTTTTTTAGATGTTTTGGTATTTTTCCTATGTGCGGGTCAACGAGTTATATAAGCATGCCAAATTTCAACTTTCTAGGTTTAGCCGTTTGGGTACAATTTTTACCGAACAGACAGACAGACAGACAGACAGACAGACAGACAGACAGACAGACAGACAGACAGACGACAAAATGACGGTATAAGGGTTTTTTGGTCATACCTACAAAACCCTAAAAATCAAATATATTTTTTGTATTACAATAATAATTTTTGTTGCAAAAATGCTACTTGTTACCCAGAATGTACTTATGGGTGATGTAGTCATTCTTCGACTTTATTTCATGGCCAGCCATGAGAGTGACACTTTATTGAACGAGAATTTTCACAGATCTGTTGTTTGGCTGTATAAATAAGAACCCTGGGAGGTGCCGTGGTAATTTTACGACCTTTTTATACCAAAGTTTTATGAGAGAATCTCAGAATTTACAAAAACAAAAGATGGTTTCAAAATTATTAATAATTCAGGTTGCTTGAACCTGAATTAACCTGTATTAATCGTATACGGTTAATCGGTACCGATGCATTGTTATAACTCAGCATCGGTTGGGCAGAGATAGCCTGCTTCTTTATTCAGATATTAATAATAATAATTTATTTATTGACCATAATACAAAATAAAACATTGTTTTAGTCAGTCATACAAGCAATACAATACAAAATACAAATCTACTATTATATTGTACAAGTGTTGGTATGTATGTTCTATTCAACTTCTGGTGTATCTTCATTTTTCCGGTAACGCGGAGAGATGAAAATGTACCGCCGTCTTATCCGGGTGATTTTTTCAGTGCTTAGGCTTAATTTTATTTCGACAGGGAGTACTGACTAATTTTTATTGATAAAAATCATGCATTTTTTCCTCGAAGCCGTGTTAAATCAAAATCACCATCGATCGGCACGGACAGGTTTTATCAGACGATAATTCAAAAATATTCTTAATACAAGACGGCTGGTCCAGAATATTTACGGCGAGAATCAAAGTGTTAAATGGTAATAATGGTTCAGGATAGCTTTTTGGACGTGCGATATAATATTTTGAGATATCAGAAAACATTTTTCAAAGAATCTGGGCCATTATTTGAACATTTTGAGGCAAAAATATGCTTACAAAGTTTCAAAAGGAGACAGCTGTCAAATTTTTTGCATTTTAAAATGGGATGAGATTTCATATTTTGAACGTGTTTCTTGACAGAAGAATACTAATTAAGGATTTAAGGTGAATTAACGATAAAGTTTAAGACATTTTCAGGGAGAATTTCCATAAAATAGTGTTAAAAAAAGATTTATATATATTAAAAATTTCAGAGTTAATCAAAGTGTTAAGTGGTGATAATGGTTCAAGATAGCTTTTTTGACGTGCGAGATAATATTTTGAGGCATCAGAAAACATTTTTCAAAGAATCTGGGCCATTATTGGATCATTTTGAGGCAAAAATATGCTCACAAGATTTCAAAAGATGACAGCTGTCAAATTTTTTGCAATTTAAAATGTGACGAGATTTCACATTTTGAACGTATCTTGACAGAAGAAAACTAATTAAATATTTAAGGTGAATTAACGATAAAACTTAAGACATTTGCAGGGGGAATTTCCATAAAATAGTGTTAAAAAAAGATGAGCGACGAATTTTATAATCGACAAGTGCGACAAAATGCCTTATTGTATTAAAACGAGTCGCGAAGCGATGAGTTTTAATAACGTAGGGGAGAAGACCGGCGTAGCCGGGCTGAGGCCCCTAGTACATGTTAATATGGAGCAAAATAAAGAGCAATAATTATTAGGGTAGTACAATAATATATGGTGTTAATATATGGACATAAATAAATTTAAAATATAACATTAAAAAATTCTTCAGTCGAGTAAAATGGGTTTCTAATTAAAAATTCTTTTACAGTTTTCTCAAAATTCCAAAACGCAATACTTTATATTCCTCTAGCAGAATATTGAAAATTATTATGCTGTAATAATTAGAGGCATTGCGTGATTTAGTTAAACGTAAAAAGTTTGGATATATATGGTCTTTATTTCTAGTAACATACGAGTGCATTTTGTCACCAGATGGACATATATTTCTATTTTTATAGACATACAATACACATTGATAAATATAGAGGGAAGGTAATGTCATTATTTCTAATTCTTTAAATGCATTCTTACAGTCAGCTCTATAGTTAATTTTTGCTAAAATTCGAATAGCACGTCGTTGAAGGGAAAAAAATCTATTACCTGAAGCAGAATGTCCCCAAGTTAGAAGAGCATAAGAAATATGTGACTGAAATAGGGCATAATATGATATTAACATTATTTTTTTTTTTTGAGACAGTATTGACCAGATTGCGAAAAAGAGATATAGTTTCGCAGATTTTTTTGGCAAGAATCTCTACGTACTGATCCCACTTAAGTGCAGGGTCAACATAAACACCCAGAAAAGCAACAGAAGAAGGGTTTGAAAAATTATGGCTTTTGCAACTAATTAAATTTTGAGTTTTCGAATTATTGAGAGATAATTCGTTCGAAAGAAACCAGTCATTTGCTTTTTCAATGATTAAGTTAAGATATTATTAAGATTTTGCATTCCAACCAGTGCTAGAATATTTGTATTCGTCGACTTTATCTTCGATACTTTATTATCTTTTCATCATATTATCAAACGGATGCATTGTAATCAACTACTTTGAGTTAAAAAAAATCGTTCATTTATAAGTAACTCTCATTTGTAGCCACCAGAGCCAGAAAACACCGAAAATTTATGGGTTCAGTTTTGGGTTTATTTCGAAAAATCCAACCCTTCCCAAGAAAAAAAATGTGGCCCCTGCAACAGACTGCAAATAAGTTACGGGTATTCCCCGACAGCGAGATGATTCGCAACATGTCATGAACTTGTGACAAGTAATAAATATCAATCCTTAGTTTATGAAAAGTTAATCAAAACTTTAATTTATAATTTTTGTCACATAATATTTTATATGGAATGATACTAGAACACTTCATAGTTATAATTCTGTTACCTACCTTGGTTTATAATTAAATATTATTTATTCATTTTAAATTCTTACTATTGAATTCTGTGTCCTCACCAAACTGAAGTGGTCCCAGACCTCTCTTTGCTTCTGACCAGTCATGTAAGTTCTTGAAACTAAATTCTAACAGCCTTTAACATCTGTATAAATATAAAAATCAAAATATACAAGATTATTTCCCTCATACATTATCTACCAATGATATTTCATCAAATTTAAAATTTCAATTAATGACAACAGTTTTACATTGAATAAAAGCAGGCTAGATTTAGCTAAAAACAGCGATTAAACTACGTTCTGCCGACCGGCGTAGCGTAGTGGTAACACATGTGCTCTACGTTGCAAAGGTCTCGGGTTCGAATCCCGTTCAGGCATGGAAATTTTCAAACAGTAAAAATTGTCCTGGCTAATTGCCAAAAGCAGCAAAGGCCATTAAAAAAAAATAAAAAACAAAAACTACGTTTTTAAATGCGTATAACTGATTTCATTTACTCTCAATTGCACTAAAAACAAATTAATAGTTATTTACATTGCTGGATGCGTAACAGATTTTAAGAGTTTTTTAGGTATGACCAGAGCCTTTTTATTTTTTAGGTTGTCACTTCTATTTTGGAAGTGAGGACCTTTTTTTTAGGTCATCACTGTCTAATAAAATAAAAATTATGCCCTCCTTAAATAAAATGAAAGAAGATAAAAGGGCGCTATTTTAACTTATTTTTATTTGCCAAAGGCGCCAAAAATATTGCTACGGCTCTAGGTATGACCACCAAAAAACCCTTATAACGTCACTCATGTGTCGGTCTGTCTATACAGTAGAAATTGTAGTCAAACGGTTGAACATAGAAAGTTAAAATTTGGCATACTTGTACAACTTTTTGACCCATATATAGGAAAACTATAGAGTTCAATACAGCGCGGGATAAATATAAACAAATATGTATTTAATGGAAAAAGAACAATATTTTTTTAAAATTTGAGTGTCAAATGAAACCTCGTAATGCTTGGACGCACAAACAAATTTTTATTTTTGAAAAATATTTTTTTTTATAGGGTTTTTGTCAATATAATGGCAAAAAACTTTTGTCCCCCACCCTATCTCCCAGAGGGGTTGGACTAAAAATCTGAAAAAAGTGTCAATAATGTACATTTGTTCATGGGAACCAGAATAGTTCAACAGGAAATTTTGATCAAATTGGTTTTTCACAAAATATGAATTTTTTTAAAAAATTATTGTGTGGTATCATAAGAAAGCTCTTAAGACGTAGATAAAGGAACGGGAAGTAGTTTTTATTATTTATAACGATTTATTTCAAAAAAGTACTAAAAAATCAGTTTACCGCACCGTTTAACACTAAAGGGTTAAATTAAAAATCTGAAAAAATTCTAAGCAATATATATTGCTATGAACCGGAAACGTACGAGAGGAATTTTTTATCCGATTTCGTTTTTGGAAAATATTAGTTTTTGTGTTATTGATTTTTTTTTTATTTAAATTTTATTTTGTTGATATTAAATGGAAGCTCTTTAATTGCAGATTAAGAAATGGTAATTTATTTTTGAAATACATTTCATTTTGACTAAATTTTGCCAAGTATTAAGATTTTCGTTTAATATCATAGGTAAAATTAAAAAAATATATTTTTATATACATGGTTACATTTTGTATTGGGTAGAGAAGAGGTACTTACATTTATTTTACAAATATCGACTAGGTAAATAAATAAATAACTGGCCGGTTGCTGGGATTCCATTTCTAGTAGAGAATCTGTTAGTTTTTCATAAAGTCGCAATATAAACAATGTAGGCGTTATGCTCTTGCGTGACAAAAGATCGCCCGCAATGTTGCCAGGTCTGGATTTGAATGATATTTTGCAAAAATACAAAAAAAAAATACGTTAAAATATATATTATGTTATTATTAGAGATATATGATACACAGCATTCATCGTTTGGCCTTTTAATAATCATCATTCACTGACTAAATACCTACAAAACCCTGAAATGTGTGAAAATTCACACTTCACATATTTTTTTTTTTTTTTGCCGAGCTTTAACTTAAAAACAGGAAGGTAATCCTTTACAAGCAATACTAATTTGTACGGATCCGAGAATTTCAGGATTCAGCATCCCGGAATTATTTTTGCTATGCTATTTGTGTACGCTATCGAGGGATGCTAAACAACTTTTTTTTCAATGGAACCAACGATTTGAACTTAAATGACATGTGGTTTTAACAGGATGGAGCCACATGTCACACAGCACGTGAAACACTCACTTTACTTCAAACCAAATTTCCTGGTTATGTTGTCTCCCTTTTTTTTTTTTTTTTTTTTTTTTATCCAGGGGAAATCTTTTATAGACACCGGAACCGAGAAAAAAAATCCCTCTCCGGTAGTGTCGGATTCTCCGTTTGGCCTACCGACTAAAACCACCTGCTTGTGCCTCTAGTTTGCAATCAAGGAACTGTTGGAAGACATTGCGTCTTGACTGCAGGCAAAGTAATAGTTCTCACGTTGTTATGTTTTTTCCGATGCCTGGCGGATGCGCTCCTCCAGTTCTTTCTTCTGCATGATGTTATGCAGCATTCTCCATATATACTCCCATGTCTCCTTGCCCTGAACCATCTTGGGTACAAGGTTTCTTGGTGTTAGGTCTTCGCCGATCTCCAGACTTACTGCTTCCCGTTCCCTATGCCACCTGCCACATGTGAAGATTGTGTGTTCTGGTGTATCTGTATCACCACAGTACACGCAGGTATCTTGATTTTCCTTCTTAATCTTCATAGTGTACGACCTAAACGAGCCATGTCCGGTAAGTGCTTGCGTAACAAAGTATCCTAGACGCTTATGCTTACAGGCACTCCATGTCCTAACATCTGGGATGAGTGTTCGTGTCCACTGTCCGGTTGTAGAATTTTGCCACTCGGATTGCCATTTCGTCATGACGATTGCTCGTATTTCTTTTCTAGTCACGCTTCCACCTCCTTTTTCGTAGATATGTTGTCTCCCTAGTGGCCAGCGAGGTCTTGCGATCTAACCCCATTAGACTTTTTTTCTCTGGGGCTATTTGAAGGAATGGGTCTAAGTCAACAAGCCTGCTACGATTCCAGAACTAAAAGAGAACATCAGACGTGCAATTGCTGAAATCGAAACGCATTTATTGGAAACGATTACGGAAAACTTCGCTAAAAGAATGGTATCATGTCAGCGGAGTCGTGCAGGGCATTTGGCCAACATCATATTAATATTTATAAATAATTGCCAAGTCTGTACTTTAAGCCAATAACAATAAAATTCGGGTTTTTCCAATATATGTTTTATTCAAAAAACAAATCATCCACCACCCTCACTAAATGTACCGGTGTGGTAATAACCACAGCAGTTGAAGCGCCCCCAAAATATAGCTTAAATACAAAAAAAAAAAAAATTGAATAGACTATTCTGATTTTGTAAAATATCTACCGAGTTAAAAATAAATGACGTCATCTTCTAAGATATCATCATAAAACTCCGCCCACATTTTAAGATATTAATATTGACTAAATTTTATATAAATTTTTGTAGTATTATTTAGGTGTGTTTTAACGCGTTAGATATTCAAAATATCTCTCTAAAATGTCAATTATAGATTTTTTATTCAACATTATTCAGTCGCATAAAGAACAGTTAGTTTTAAGATAATTATTAAATATTTAGTAGCTTTATATTATTTATTTGATTATTAATATCTTAATTTTGTGTTTCTATATGTACGCCCCCCTGGGACTACATTATGTATACCTATATAACTGTTCACCCAACTGGCTTTAATGTTTTAGTAAAAGAAGAGACTTAAGACTAAAGTCAAATGTTAATGACAGAAAAATATTGGTCTTACATTTTAACTCCATCTACTGATAGGCAAATGGTTATAAGAGGCGGTATTATGTTGAACTAAGATAATAAATTAATAAATAAATAATAATTTGTTGACAAAATTACATGTTATGTGTTTTAAGTTAGTCATACATACATAGGTAGGGTGACCATTCGTCCCGCATTTTGATTTGGTGTCCCCAGGACCGAATTTTGCTCTTTACTTATATTTGGGAGGTGAAGATCTTTTTTTTGCTCTTTACTTATACAAGGTGTCTCAAAAGAAATTTTATATTTATTTAGCTTACTGCGTGAACGCAACGTATCCGAGGGGCGCGGGGGTTATGTCAATCGGTAGCCTGGCTCTTGGGAATTCAATCGCTATGGAGCGTTTCTCGGGAGCAGACCGCGCGTTATGCGTGCGAGAGTTTTACAAAAACGGTGATTCGGCGACTGTAGCGCGTAGAAAATTCTGCAGTATTCGAGGTTTTCGCCACTTAAATGATGCGCCAAGCATTCCTCTCATTCGACATTGGGTTAAAAAGTTTGAAGAGACTGGTACATCGCTGGATAAATCAAAATCCGGGCGACCTAGGTCATCAAGAACGGTAGAAAACGTGGAGAATGTTAATCAGTCTGTTCGTGACGACACGAACCTTTCAATTCGGAAGCGCGCAAGTGCTTTAAATGTGCATAGATCATCATTACATCGCATTATGCACAAAGACCTAAAGCTGCACCCCTACAAAATTCAATTGGTGCAAGAATTAAAGCTCCAAGATGCCAGTCAGAGGCTTAATTTCGTAAATCAGGTGATTGAGCGATTTTCAACGTTTACCAACATTTTGTTTTCGGATGAAGCTCATTTTCATCTTAATGGCCACGTAAATAAGCAGAACTGCCGCTACTGGAGTGCAACGAATCCGAAACGCAAACATCAGAAACCCCTACATTCGCCTAAAGTGACCGTATGGGCTGCGATGTCGGCGCGAGGAATTATCGGCCCTTACTTTTTTGAATACGAAAGGGGGCGTGCAGTTACAGTGAATTCAGAGCGTTATGTGGAGATGTTAGACAACTTCTTGGTACCTGAACTGCAAAACTTTCCTGGCTATAACCAAAGAACATGGTTCCAACAGGACGGAGCAACTTCACACACGTCCAATATGTCTCTGCCACGTGTTCGTGAAATTTTCTCAGGCAAATTGATCTCCCGGAGAGGTGACATAAATTGGCCTTCACGCAGTCCAGATTTAACCCCTATGGACTTTTTCCTATGGGGTTAACTTAAATCTAAAGTTTACGCCAATAAACCGACTTCACTGGCGCATTTGAAAGAAAATATCCGTCACGAAATGGCAGCCATCCCTGAGTCCACCTGCCGAGACGTCATAAGTAATTTTACTGTTCGATTAAATGAGTGCCGAGAACGCGAGGGTCTACATTTAGACGATATTATTTTTAAGAAATAAATCCCCAAAAAGTGTATTTTAATAATTAATAAACATTTTTTCTATATACGGCTTACTTTTTTTTTAATCGATCCACTAAATATAAAATTTCTTTTGAGACACCTTGTATTTGGGAGGTGAGGACCATTTTTTTTGTTTGCTCTTCACTTATATTTCGGAAGTGATGACCTTGTTTTTGCTCCGTCCCGCATTGCCTTCTCCAAGAAACTGGTCACCCTATACATAGGTCATCTTTCTACCATGTGTTCAAAAAGAAATTACATTACGTTTGGCTGTGGAAAAATAAAATAATGAGTACTGCAAGCTTTAACTGTCAATTAACTGTCATCACTGTTGTTGTCATAAGTTTCTATTGAAAATACAAACTAGACAACATAAACTACAATACTACTACTTTTCAATAGAAACTTATGACAACAACAGTGATGACAGTTAATTAATTGACAGTTAAAGCTTGCAGTACACATTATTTTATTTTTCCACAGCCAACCCTTATGTAATTTAATTTTGAACTCATGGTATATTAATACGAGGGTTACCTATTATGTTTTTACAAACGACCACTAGATGGAAATATTGAAATGTGTATTCGTAACCAGGCAACTGCCTAGGGCGCAAACGGTAAAAGGGTGTAAAACCAAGGGGACCTTTTTTTGAAGTCTTCACTTGAAATTTAGAAGTGAGGACCTTTTTTTTTAGGTCTTCACTTGAAATTTAGGAGTGAGGACCTTCTTTTTTCTCTTCATTTGACATGCTCGAAAAAACTAGTTACGTCTAGGGGCGCTCAATTAATTCTTGCCTACGGGCGCCACAGATTTACGCGCCGGCTCTGCACGTACTTTCATAACATTAATCAAGAAGCAAATCTTGGAGACTTTAATGCAAAATCAAAACACAAACTTTCAAATTTCAACACTAGGGTTTGGGAAGATCCCTTAAATTTTAGAGCTGTGAAGGCAGTTTTGGTGGTAAAATAGGCACAAAAAAAAATTAAACGATTACAGCTTAATTTGGAACTCTAAATGTTCCCTAAAACTTCTCAGATCAAATGAAATCTAAAATGGAATTCAGAAAAAATGGATAGATGTGAAGCTTTAAAAAATAATTGTAATATTTGCATTAAATCATTTGAATGTAGATTTGTACAAATCGATTTATAAATAATCAGAATGTGAGATTCAGTGATATTTTATTGACCATCCACTCTGAGGATGGAGAATCAAAATCGAAACGCTCCATGCACATGCCAAGGTGGTAAACTATACGAAACAACGAAAAACTATAAACAATTCCCATAGCTTGTTAGTAGCGGCTAAAATGCTATAAGAATCATATGTTTGGAACATGAACGTTGGAGTATACGGAGTGAACAAATTACACCATAGAGAAGAATGCATAAGAAATTTAAGTTTTTATTTTTATGGAAGGTAAAATAATAAATCACCGTATCATTAAAATAATAAATCACCAATTCATTGGAAGATTTATTTATTTCACAAAGCAGTGTTTCCCAATCTTTTTACTCTCGTGGCACATTTTCCAAAGAAAAATTTTGCGTCACACCTACGTAGTCATAGAAGAAGAAAATTATAACGGTAGTTTTTTACCGACCGCCAACATATATAAGGGAGGTATTGGGATCATACCGATTTTGACATTTCGAGATTTCATTATGTAGGGATCTCCAAGAATTGAGGTCCCTACATAACGATTATTTTTAGCATGATTTCTGTCGGTCTGTCTGTCTGTCTGTCTCTGTATGTCTGTCTGTCTGTTGGTCTATGTACACGTGCAGAGCAAATTCGGCTAAAAGGATTTTTATGAAACTTCATATTTACGCTTTTGACATCAATGGCACGAATTAATGAACTTTTGGTAAAAATCGGTTAACTAGAAATGGGAGTTTACTCGTCTTTTAAGATTTTTGCGAATACTACACAACATAGTAATATTTCGAAAAAAATTATTTAACAAAAGTTGCTATAAAAAAAGTAACAACTTTTATTTGAGACATTTTTTGATAAAGCAGCATAAATTAAACAAGTACTTTGTTATGGCGGTCGATTTTGAGGTGGCCACAGCTGATTTTTTTCTTTAAGATTTCGCGGGTTTAAGGTTTTAAGAGTTCGCATTTTGGAAAATTTTGCGGCACATTAATGTGCCGCGGCATACCCTTTGGGAAGTACTGTCGTAGAGCTACATAATTAGTACAAAATTTAAAAAAAAAATAACAAATTAACTTAATTTAAGTAATAACTACATTTCTTACAGTAGAAAGCTAGTAATAGATTAGGAAGAAATATGTGTGTTTAGGACCACATGGTAAAAGTGAAACTTATGACAAAAATAATTTTCTCCACGACCACTACAGAATTTACCAATTCTAAAACCATTTTTGACTACAAAAAATTAATATTCTAACACAAGAGTTGGAATGTTATTCTAAATCACTTATCTTCTTATGAATTTTGCGTGTATTTCATTCCATCACTTGTTATGGAATAACTATTCTATGCTTGTTGTCATTCGTTTTTGTACGGTTACATTAAAATATATGCAATGTTTACATTAAATAAATGCAACATAACTTTCTAAAAAGTACTAAAACAGTGGTCGATGTGCGGCAAATTAAATTAAAATTAAACAAATAATAAATAAAAAATAAGTTTAACTAATTCATTAATTTTTTATGTAATATAAATTATTTGTTAAGACAAAATGTTTGTTAAAAATAGAAATAATTATTTGTTACATTTTTTTTCTTTCTGGTGGTCGTGGAGAAAGTAGGGTCTGTGACTCGGTAGGAAGAGAAAATTGGATCCTCACGCGAGCCGCAGGCGAGCGTGGGAATTTCATTCTTTTAGGTTGTCACGAAAAGGGACCTTGCTTGGGTTATTTCATTTTTCACGTTGGAATGTCAAAATTTAAAATTCCAACAATGAAACCATGGAAACGAATGACATATGTCAAAATTAAATTATTTTTCTTACATATTTTAATAACAAAAAAATAAATAAATGGGATATTTGTATTAAGAATGACACAAAAAATCAAAATATAAAGAAAATGACATTTTAAAATGATATTAACCTTAACCAAAAAATCGGCCCAATTCTGTAAGCAAGTTACTACAAAAAAGTTACAATAAAAGTTGCTAAATACAAGGTCAGTAACTTTTTTAGCAACTTTCACGAAATCCGTATTCTGTAAGAAAAAAGTTACTATGAAATTAGTAACTAGTTGCTAAAAAAGTTATTATGGATAACAACTAACAGAAAGCAGTTGCTACACTTAGTAACTTCAAAATAACTTGTTAAAATCGTGAAAAATCGCAATTTTTCTGTTTAATAATGAATTATTTCAAGCATTTTACAATGAAGGGCAACATAGAGACAATAATTATTGAAGGATTTTTATTTTATTTTCTGTATAGCACAAAATTCTTCGAGTTCTTTATTTCAATTTCTATTTTTTTTTTTTTTGTTTATTTACATTTGTTTTATAATAGTATAACAGTACAATATTTTTTAAATTTATTAACTACGACTGTCAATAGAAGCCGCGCACACAAGGGGGTGGTCGACGAGTTCAGACCCCCTCCCCCAAGGATTTGAAAAATCAAATCTTATTTAATAAAAACTAAGCGATTGCAAATAAGAATCACCTTTTTTATTATTAAAAATTAAATTATAATCAAAATTAAATTAATATATAAACCCAGTCCTCTCCATAAAAACACAACAATACATTTGTATTATATTACAGATATTTTTTCGAATTGGACCCTTCCCAGATCAATGTTTTAAGTGCGCGCCGGTTCAATGGCTATCCGAACTTCTTTAACTGTATTTCACGCAATTCATTTAAATTTGGACTATAACTTGCACCACTACATAGCACATCACTACAGCACCACCACTCATTCCTGTAAATTATTTTTTAAACACTCGTATCGCCGGCCATGACCGGGTTATTTGCCAGGAAATTCAACAGAATTTCCATCTGTTTGCAATTCTTTTTCTGATTTTGTTTATAAAACATTTTTCGTTTAACCTCAGAAACTCACAACATAGCTGTCAAACTCAATTAAAAACGAATACCTCGCCTGCGCAGAACGTAATCTGCTTCTAGCTTCACGGTTCTTTGTAGCAACGTTACTAAATATAACTTGTTATAAGAACGTTGCTTGTGCTTATGCTTGGAGAATACCAATTGTTTGGCGATTGATAAGAAAGTTACTATAAAAGTTATTTCGTAGCAACGTTACTCAGTAGCAACTAACCTAGTAACTTTTTACAGAATCGGGCCGAATGTTTGTTGAAGTATGATTTACAAAGCTTAAACAAAACGGCCGAAAAGCATGATTTAAACGATGAAAGTAACTAGATTGCAAAATCTAGTTCCTCCTAACCATTTGGAACAGACTTTATTATAAATGAAATTTTAAAATGTCTATAAAATAAATGATGCAAAGTATAAAATATAGTATATTATGCTCGTTTTATACGACGTATTGTCACATTTGTTTCTTTGGAGCACTCCTCGCTTCACTCGTCGTACTTCAACTCGTGTGACAATACATCGTCTTATAGAACTGGTATAATAATAGCCTACTATTGGCTGATGTTACAAAATCTGTAGTTTTGTTTCTCCTCCGAACACTGTAACGTCTATAACGAACCAGCACACAATAAATAAATACAAAAATACCTTATATCGCATGCCTTCTTATTTATAAAGAGTACAGTGAAATAAAAAATAATGTTCTCTTATATCACATCTAATTTGAATGTGAGCCGTGAGTTTTAGCCGTGAGTGTACAGGGGACAGAGAACATTTCATATGTGAATGTAAGCAATAATCAATGTCAATTCTCAGGCAAATATTATATTTACTTGGTATTTTATATCGCTGAATTGTCTATCCAGCATATTTTAACTCATTGGAATTTTATATGTTTTACAACGCTAACAAATGGCTTATTAATATCTCGCAATTTTTTAAATCATTTTATTGCAAATGCTGAATTTTTGGATTGTTGGGTGTATTTTTATATTCATCGTCTTCTTTTACAGTTTCTTGTTGGAATATTTGAGCCACTGATTATGAAAATATCTTAAGGACGGAGTAAACACCGCCGGATTCAAAACTAACAATCTATATCAATAAAATTGGAGGCTGTATCTGTTTTTAGGGTTTTGTAGGTATGACCAAAAAACTCTTATACCGTCATTTTGTCGGCTGTCTGTCTGTTCGGTAAAAATTGTAGCCAAACGGCTAAACCTAGAGACTGCAGAGACAACTCTTTGACCCGCACATAGGAAAAATACTAATACATCTAAAAAACATATCCCCCTAAAAATATAAACAATTATTTGCTCATCGAAAAAAAAATATTTTTTAAAATTCTGAGTAGGATATCAAATGAAAGCCCTTAGTACGTGGATTAGCGATAAAAAATTTATTTTTGCAAAATAAATACCGTCATTTTATCGTATGTCTGTCTGTCTGTCTGTTCAGTAAAAATTGTAGCCAAACGGCTAAACCTAGAGACTGCAGAGACAACTCTTTGACCCGCACATAGGAAAAATACTAAAACATCTAAAAAACATATCCCCCTAAAAATATAAACAATTATTTGCTCATCGAAAAAAAAATATTTTTTAAAATTCTGAGTAGGGTATCAAATGAAAGCCCTTAGTACGTGGATTAGCGATAAAAATTTTATTTTTGCAAAATAAATACCGTCATTTTATCGTATGTCTGTCTGTCTGTCTGTTCAGTAAAAATTGTAGCCAAACGGCTAAACCAAGAGTTGAAATTTGGCATGCTTATATAACTCTTTGACCCTCACATAGGAAAAATACTAAAATATCTAAAAAACATATCTCCCTAAAAATATAAACAAATATGTGCTCAACGAAAAAAAATATTTTTTTTTCTAATTCTGAGTAGGGTATCAAATGAAAGCCCTTAGTACGTGGATTAGCGATCAAAATTTTATTTTTGCAAAATAAATTATTTTGAAGCGATTTTTGCCAAAATTGTGCAAAAATTTTTTTGTCCCACACCCTGTAGCCCAGATGGTTTAAACTAAAAATCTGAAAAAATTCTAAGTAATGTAAATTGTTGTGAACCGGAATAGTACAACAGGAATTTTTGAACACTTGTAAATAAAAATACTTGCAAGCCATTATAGTCGGATAATTACTTAGTGGTTTAAATGAAGGTGGAAAGGCCGGGCCTTAAAGTCATAATGCCCGGGGGGGGGGGGGCATTACACCTTAGCCCTCCAAATGAACCCGTAAATAAAAAAATTAACCTGTATAAAATTCTCGAGAGATAACTCCATTATACTTCCAATAGTAATTTTCATCCCTTTCTGAGATCTCAGAATTATCATTGATAGCCCAAAAGTCATCCTATTATCACCTCTGTCCTCCCATTTTACCATATAAGCCGTGTCTCCAACGCTATAGCTCTGAAATTTTAATAAATCCTCAATCTAGATCATGTAGTACCAAGTAAATTTAACGTTATACCTCATCTTCAATAATAAAAAAATAGTGTATTGGGCCCGGTAGTTCAATTTCAACCACCTGTATACTATTGATAAAATATTAATATATGTGTTTATTCTCATAAAGAATTATTTTAAGCAATTCTGTTCCTTATGTATTAATTGTTAATGACTATATTCCTTAATGAGCTTTATCAGTATTAACCATCTTGATATGTAGTGATACGTGATTTTTGCAAGTGGCGTCTTCATTTTTTTCTGACGTATTTAGTTATTTTTAAGTGATAAAAGTGCAGAAAATACTTTAAATAGTGTGTTATAGTGTGGACTTTAGTGTTTGGACTCCATGCAGACCAAAATTGGAGCGACTGGAAAGGTATTTGTAGAAATTTTTGTTAATTTTATAATGTAAGTCATTGTTATGTAGAATGTGCTTCTATGGACAATATAAAAACACATACATGCATACAATATCGGCTATAACTAGAGAAACAAAACTATTTTTTAAATCATTTTCATAAATCCCGATTATTGACTAAATGAATATTGAATTATATTGGTATAGCAACAACAATTTATAAGTTAGAATCTGCTCTTAAAAATATTTGTTGTACTGGTACAATAAATAAAATAATTATATATATATATATATATATATATATAGGGGGACCGCAGACAATATTTAAGTTATTTTGGGGGGTCCCATGCCAGAAAAGGTTGAGAAACACTGATTTAAACGATGAATGCGGTAAAATGATGCATAGAGAAAAGATCGATGCGATCTATTTTTGCGTACTTTGTATTAAATTAATTCGGAACCGCAAGAAATAACGATACATACGGGAAAACTATTATTCGAGGAACGATAGATAGAGGTTTCACTGTATTTGTTTTCCCAATATTCTGATCGGATTTTGGTATTTGAAATACCTTTACCCAGTATTTGGCATAGCTCTGCTCCACAGCTCTGGTAATAATACGACTTTTGAATTTACTCCTGCTAGTTTAAAAACAGACTATAGTATAGGTATCGCATATATATTTTTTTTTTGATATCTCGTATTTGTGATATTCGGTATCTGTGATATCACCCTGAGATTTCTGAAAGCGCAATTCTCGATGTTTATTTCTGCGAAATCAAACTCATTACAATCATTTAACCAATTTAACAACTGGCTGGTATTCGACAATCGCTGTAGGTATTTTTAACATTGTCTTACAGTTGCGTACATTGTCTTAACTCGCCCGAATCGTTTTTTGTCGTTTAAATTAGACGTACAGATATTTGTTAATTGTTTTCGCTGGAAATGTTACTCGTTACAATACAGGGAGGTATAGTTGTTTTTTTAAATCTCTTGGACACAAGATTATGTCGGTTAATTTAAGTTTTTTTCAATCACTCAACAGAGGATGTTGTTGAAATGATTGGGAATTTTAGAGTTTTCAATGAATTGATTTGGAAATATTAGGTGTACCGGAAAGTTTTTTCGTTTTTATTATTAGTGCAGTATGCGAACTAGTCACGACTTGTTCGCTGCATTGAATAGACGTCTTTTGAGTTTTGATTTAACTCTGTAATCTTGAGTACCTAATTATTGTTTTCGTTTCATTTTAAACCCTTGCATTTTAAAATGGCGGTAGAATTTTCATCAAAACATTTTTTATGCTGTTTAATATTGTATACCATAAAAAAATCAGTGGCGAAGGGAGACCTCCGCTAGACTTGCCCTCCCATAAAAAAAATAATAATAAAAGAAAAAATTTTAAAAAAATTATTAAAAAATAATTTTTTAAGTAGATTTAGGTAAATCTTCAAAAATACATCAAATTATGTCCTATACAAATTTTTGTCCAAGGTTTGGTTAACTAATTTAGAATTTTTTTAAATTTTAAAGTTTAATAACTTCCGTTTCCGGTTTCGGATTTTAATAAAAAAACAATAGGGTTCTTCCCAATTATTAGGTGAATTTTTTAGTACCAGAACTAGCTCTTTAAATTAAACCGTTTTTGAGTTATCGTGTATACACACAGACACACACACACACAGACACTCACACATACGGCCGGCACTTCGAAAATAGGTTTTTTGGATTCCCTGGACCATGAAACGTGGTCATCAGTCAAAATCTCGACATCGAAAATTTTCGCGATTACAATACTTGCCCTTTGTATATTAACGTCGGGCAAGTAAAAATGATGTGAAGTGTGAATTTTCATACATTGCAGGGTTTCGCAGGTATATAATAAGTGAAGGCGGCATGCTGAGTGTGTAGGACAAATTTTGCTTTTTAGTAATCACGGCAAAATGAACGATATTTTTAAAATAATTTATCGTCTATTAATCTAAGAGTTTTATAAACAAATTTTATGTTAAAATATTTTTTGTTAATTTTAATTCGAATACCTAATATCATTATTTAGGTTTCTAAATATGTGCAGTATTTTTTTTATATAGCAAGGTTCATTAAGAATTTGAAAATTGCGCCTATGGCTTCCATTGGTTGTTTTAAATCATACGCTCCGCCCCTCTGGTTTCGTATACATGACACATAGAATTAAAATATAATTTCAACAATTCCAATTGGTTATTAAATTTACGCTCTTAAAAATTAAATGCAACATTTGCCAAAATATAACTAGAATTTTGAAAAATTAATTTAAACAAAATAAAAATGTAAAAAAATATATATATATAAAATTGACTCCTCTTGCAGGGAACGAACCCTAGAAATCTGTGTAGCTAGCGAACAACGTAACCATTAGACCATACGCTTTATAATATAACATGGTATATAACTATAACTTTTGTGCATTGTCAACTAAAAAACATAAAAAATGCGTTATTTTCCGAAAACATAATCTGATTAAAAATACATTGGTGTGAACCCAATTCACACCAATGTACATTACTTAGAATTTTTTCAGATATTTAGTTTAAACCATCTGGGCTACAGGTGTGGGACAAAAAATTTTTAGTACAATTTTGGCAAAAATCGCATCTAAATAATTTATTTTGCAAAAATAAAATGTTGCCCATAATCCACATACTAAGGGCTTTCATTTGATACCCTACTCAGAATTAAAAAAAAAAATTTTCGATGAACACATATTTGTTTATATTTTTATTGGGATTTGTTTGATGTTTTAGTTTTCATATATACGGGTCAAAGAGTTGTATAAGCATGCCAAATTTCAACACTCTAGGTTTAGCCGTTAGCTACAATTTTTACCGACGGTATAAGGGTTTTTTGGTCATACCTACAAAACCCTAGAAATCTGCTACAGTTGCTATATAAAACATTTGCACTGTTTATGGTGATAAACTAAGTGTACGCATATGTCAACAGTGGTTTAAAAAATTTAAATCAGGAAATGTATGTAACCCGGCAGCCCCCCCCATGGGTGCGCCATTGCATAATAGACCAAAATGTAAGCTCATTTTTGACCAACAAAAACAAGGAAACTATTCTTTGATGATAAAATGAAATAAAAATCCTTTCACACATTTTCCATACAAAATTAAAATAAACAAATCAAATTAACAATAGAATTATTAATAGGGGCGCAAAATCGATTAGAAAAGAGTTCCGACAAAGATTTTATGATTGGTTACAAAATATTAATAATTTGTTCAGGTTAGAATAAGATTCAATCCATTGTCTTTGCAACATTATCTTTGCCTATGTTTATTTGTATGCTTCATATAATGTAATATAGATAAGAATTGATATTTATAAAACAGCAGATAACAAAGATTCCGACTTTAAACGGTTTAGAAGTCAAGGGAGGCACAAAACTCTCTTCTAATGCTAATTAATCATCGCAATCCTGGAGACCTTAATGCTGAATCAAGACGAAATCCTAGAGACTTCAATGCTGAATCAAGATGCAATCCTGGAGACTTCAATGTTTAATCAAGATGCAAACCTGCGACTTTAATACTACTTTTTTTCAAATAAGAAGTAAGTAATTAGCACTAAGAACTGACTTTGATTTCCAGAGGACATAAAAAGTATAGACGGAAATTTAAAATGTTACAACTAAGGCATATGCATAGTAATTGGGTTAACCATTATATATATTATTACATATTATATATATATATATATATATATATATATATATATATATATATATATATATATATATATAATATAACGAAGGTATTGGTTGATAAGGTAGTGAAATAATCAAAACAAATAATACAGTTACGTTATTTATAGGACATAAATTGTTAAGGAGGGCGATTAAGCACGAGGAGAAAAGAGCCAGAGAGGAACAGAAAGGAAGATGATACGCATGGGGGAAGATGAGAAAGGAGTATTACTGGAGATGCGACAGAGGTGGAAAGGAAAAGAAATGAAGGGATAAGCTTGATTGAGAAGGGATAAGAAAGTGGGGGAACAAGAAAGGACAGTCAGAATAGACAAATCAAGGAGCGCAGGGAGATATAAGGAGGTCAGAACTATAGGGGTACCAAGCTACTTAAAGGAAGAAAGAGGAAGGTCAGGAGGGAGGGTTAGGAGGATTGCGAGGCTAAGGTGCGGGAATGATGAGAGAGGAAATAGATATTGGAGGAAACAGGAGGATAAGATGTGCAGGATGTGCGGGGAGGAGGAAGAAGATATAGAGCACCTCGCGAAGAGGTGTAGGGAGATGAAAGTGTGGTCGGGGAACACATTAGACCTGTTGCACAAAGATGGAAGGGGGGAGAGATGAGCGAGGGATTAGATGCAAGAAGGATTGAGATTGGGGAAGGATAACAGGAAGGTGTAAAGGATGGAAGGAAGAGGCCCGGTGGGAAGCAGAAGGGGGAAAAGGAAGGAAGGAAGGGGGCTGAGGTTACCTGGGAATGGGGAGGAAGGAAGGGACATAGGAGGGGTGAAGAAATGGTTAGAAGGGAAGAGAATGGAATAAAATAAAATAGTAATATGTAATGTAATATATGGTTAATATGACATTGGGATGTTGATATATGTTTTTTAATTGTAGTGAATACCCAAAACAGCGAAAGGTCGAGGGGAAATAGACATAAATTTAATATAAAAAGAAATATGAACGACGTAGAAAATATTAATTTATAAAATTATGTAAAAAAAATTAAGTGAAGTGTGAATTTTCACACATTTTTGGGTTTTGTAGATATTTAATAAGTGTAAAAAACCAATATAATACTGGATGTCTAGGTATATTTATCACATCAAAATCAACACTTTTTTTGATATTCACTTTTATTCGTTATTTGAGAATGCAGAGCTTCCATTTAATTTTTTTAAACAAAATTTAAATAATTTGCCAAATATTCCAGCGTTTTTTTACCGACCACCAACATATATAAGGGAGGTATTGTCTGTCCGTTCGTCTGTCTGACTGTCCGTCTGTCTGTCCACCTGTCCGTCTGTCTGTCCGTCTGTCTGTGTACACGTGCAGAGCAAATTCGGCTGAAAGGATTTTTATGAAACTTCATATTTAAGCTTCTGCCATCAATGGCACGAGTTGATCAACTTTTGGTAAAAATCGGTTGACTAAAAATGGGAGTTTGCTCGTGTCGATTTTAAGATTTTTGCGAATAGTTCACAACAAGAAAATATCTGGAAAAAATTTATTAAACAAAAGTTGCTATAAAAGCAATAACTAATAACTTTTATTTGAGACGTTTTTTGATAAAACGAAAAATTTCGAATAATTTCTGTAAAATTTTTCAAAAAGTCAATTTTTTCATACTTATATGTAACGTTTCCATGGTCATGATAAATAATATCTCTGTTAGAAAATATTATGCCAAGTTATTTCTACTCTGCTGCTAGAATGTAATTTATATAAATACTTTATGAAGGCGGTCGGTCCTGTGGTGGCCACAGCTGATTTTTTTTTCTGTATTTGCTTCGTATTCAAGTCTTCATTGGATTAATAAGAAATATTTTTCAGTATAGAGTGTAGTGTGGTGTGGTGTGAGTAACTCAGGTCGCAACTATTAAAAAAAAATATGATTTTTTTAATATTTTTAATTCCAAAAAAATACACCCACTATCTTAGCACAATCTGATCAAAAATTCCTCTCGTACGTTTCCGACTCAGTTTAATATACAGTCTGTTCCAAACGGTTAAGCGGAACTAGATTTTGCAATCTATTTACTTTCATCGTTTAAATCGTGCCTTTCGGTCGTTTTGTTTAAGCTTTGTAAATCATACTTACAATAAACATTTTTGGTTAAGGTTAATATCATTTTAAAATGTCATTTTTTCATTAAAATATCTAAAAAAAATATTTAATTTTGACATATGTCATTCGTTTCCATGGTTTCATTGTTGGAATTTTAAATTTTGACATCCCAACATGAAAAATGAAATAACCCAAGCAAGGTCCCTTCTCGTGACAACCTAAAAGAATTCAATTCCCATTTAGTTCCGCTTAACCGTTTGGAACAGACTGTACATTACCTATAATTTTTCCAGGTCTTTAGTTTAAAACATAAATTTACTATGTATTAAACAATACATAGTAAATTTTATTTATGTATTTATTTATTTATTTATTTTATTATAACTTGAATTTTACTGAAAGATCCAAGGTATCAACCGTCATATTTGTAATTCCTTTCTCGGAATTTTCCTTGAGTGCGCGGCATTACCCCACTTTCCCCGACTAGAAAAATTAGCAAGCAATTTTTCTAGGTTTTGATTTTTGATACTTTAAGTTCTCATTAGATCAGCATTTTGAATTGTGTAAAAATTCTTAAGATTTAGTGACTAAATTATAGGTAGATTTTAATGTATGGGTGAGAAAGTTACCCCAAATAACTACAGCATTCCTCAATGGAATAAATCTGAAACATTCGTCCCAAGATCAGACCTGATCTAAGCGAAGATATCCGACTGGAGATATCTAGCCATCGCTTCGGTCACAGACCAACTCTCCCACCAATTCAAAACGAACAGTGCCGGAGAATACGGATGAGTTAAAACATCTTGCGTCTTGCGTTATCAATTTATCAAGATTGTTACAGTGTGTAGGATACGTGATCACAATGATGGGTTTTGCTTTGGTTTATGGGTTTATGTAACCCCTAAAAATACAACGAAAAATATATTTAATTTTTAGTAATACGAGGGTTATTCCATAATGCACAGGTTGGCAAAATTGCGGGTTGGATGACGCAACAACAGTGACATTTATTGGCTCGTTCGGCATAAGTTAATAATCTACACATTCTGCATAATTTACACAAGAAATGTTCGGTATAAAGTTTCTGTGTACAGGAAGAAGTATTGGACACTGGGGTACGCAGATGATCTGACTCTGATGGCAGAGAATGAGCAGGGACTAAAGAGGATGATGGTAAGAGCGGACAGGTATTTTAGAAGAAAAAAACTGGAAGTAAATAGAGATAAAACGAAGGTGATGGTGTTAGGAAAGGGGGGAGGAAAGAGAAAGAAGATAAGATGGGAATGGTCAGGGACAGAAATTGAAGAGGTAAAAAGTATGAAGTACCTCGGATATGTTTTAACGAGGAACAACAGAGCAGAGCAGCATGTTAGAGAAAGGGTGAAGAAAGCAATAATGGTTATGGGGAAGCTATGGAGCATAGGAAAGAGGAGATTTGACGACGATATCAGGTGGAGGATGAAATTGTTTGACGGGATAGTGAAGAGTATCCTCATGTACGGAGTAGAGATCTGGGGCTGGAAAGAATGGGAGATAGTAGAAAGGGTACAAGAGATGGATTATGGGATTAGACAGAACGACACCAGGTTATATAATGAGAGAGGAAATGAAGAGGGAAAAGCTGAGAGTAGGAGCCGGGGCGAGGGCGGCAAAGTATGAGGAGAAAATCAGAAGAGACGAAAGAAGGAAAATATTAAGAGAATGCTGGGAAGAAAGAATGAAGGAAGAACAAAAGGGTAAACTGTCGGAATGGGGAGAAACAAGGAAAGAGTACTATTGGAGATGTGGGATGGACATAAGGGAAGCTGAGCGAAAGAGAAATGGAGGAAGAAACATAGTAGAAGAATTGAAGAGGAGAGACAAGGAGGTACAAGAGCAGAAAAGAACAGTAAGAATAGACAATTCAAGGAATGTGAAAAGGTATAGAGAGATAGAGAGGAGGAAAGAAAAGAGGGAAGAGAAGCGAAGAAAGAGGGGAAGAACAACTGGAGTCAAGAAGGAAGGAGACCGGAGACGGAAGCTGAAAAGAGAATAAGAAAGAGAGGAAAACCGGAAGAAGAATGTAGAAGAAGAAGATGAAAGAAGTCATAAAAATGTATTATATTATTATTTTATTATTATTATGATTTTAAATGTACTGGTTAAGACCCTAAACGCCGCAAGGTCTAGGGTAAATAAAGAATTATATAAGTTTCTGTGTACTCTGTGCTGCACGAAGATTGTTCGGCAAATATCGTGTAGTGTAGTTTGTGTTGCACAGTCGTCACAAGTTCAGATCGTGAGGCAATCTGTGCAATAGTTTTCGCGGTAAAAATAAAAGTCATAATTTCTATAAAACAATATGATTGAAAACAATCAAGATATCATTGTTTATGCCTGCAGCATTTCCAAAATAAATAGTACAGACATGAACCTCATGATGGAACATGTAAATACACTCAAAAAGACTTAAAAATTTCTGGATACAAGCAGAAATGTACTTTAAATTGATTTGTAGTCATGTTTGGAACAGTAATCTATGAATATTGAAACACTTTTTTGGATTGTCTTCGTCGTCAAATAAATTTTCTTTTATATTATTTAAAAGCATCCCAAAACCTTCATGTGTCATTTTTATATTATCGTACAAAACAAGTAGCAGGAGACAGACTTCATGTAATCAAACTCAAGAATAAATATAATATTGTCAATTGTGTATAATCTTAATTCTAGTTACAGCTGACTACTTTCGCTCTATTAAAGCATTATCAAAGCTACAAAAAAAAAGTAGAAAAATACAATGTTGAAGATATAAAATTGGTCAAATGATGATAAAATAAAAATAAATTTATAGAAAACATAAAAACGTACCTGAAAAAAATTAATAAATAATAAATAATGAATACGGGTCCAAAATAGAAAATAAAACAGGTGCCGCAATAATATTTGAAGGTGCAGTACATAAATTCCGTCTACCAGATATTGCCACTATATTAACCGCTGAAGCATTTTGCCTATTAAAAGCAACAGAACTGATAGTTCGACACCAAGAAGGCTTCAATAAATACTGTGACTCCCTGAGCGCTATCCGAAGTATACAACAGCTATACCCAGGAAACTACATAACCCAAAAAACCAAAGAAAACATACATCGTGTTAGAGATATGTGCAAGGAAATCACGGTAGTGTGAATTCCATCTCATATTGGTATAGATGGCAACGAGAAAGCAGACACAGAAGCGAAAGAAGCCCTACGGGAAGATATAACTCTAATACCGATCCCTACTTCCGACTTAAAAACGTCAATCAAAAGATACGTGCAAGCAAAATGGCAAGACGAATGGAAAGACTCAACTAACAACCATCTACGACAAATCAAAGAAAGGTCAGAACAATGGGAACCAAGACAAGACCGACGAGACCAAATCGTACTGACGAGAATGCGGCTAGGACATACTATGTTAACATACAAGTACATATTCGAGAAAGAAGATCCCAGCACATGTGACAACTGCCATGTTAGGCTATCAGTGGAACACATCCTAAACACATGTCCAAAATACGAACAGCAAAGGCAGAAAAACAAGATCCCGCCAACCTTTAAAGAAGCACTCTCACCGGACAGAAAAACCGAAGATTCCACCATTGACTTCCTGAAAGACATCAACATGTATAGCAAAATATAAACAAAACACCATAAATATATTAGACCTGTAAACAATGTAATATGTAACCTTATAAGTAACAATATGTAACCTGGGTACTCTGGTGCTAATAACCTAGATGTTGATGCACCCAAAAAACTAAATAAAAAAATAAATAAATAATTAATGAATAAAAGTACTCATTAGAGTCAAAATATGCGGTAAAACTTTGTCAGAAACCGCATATTTTGACTCTAATGAGGACTTTTATTTATTTATTAATTTGTTTGGACAATCAGGTACGTTTTTATGTTTATTTATAATTTTATTTTTGTTTTAGCACCATTTAACCAATTTATATCTTCAAAATTGTATTTTTCTTTTATTTATTTTTTTGATGCTTTGATAATGCTTGAATAGAGCGAAACACAATTGACAATATTATATTTATTCGGTGGAAATCCAAAAAAACCCTACAACTCCTATTATATAACCACCAATAACCTTATCCATTCATTGCGTGAATATAGTTGGGAAGTGTTACCTCATGCTCCCCTACAGTTCGGACACTTATTCCCAAAGATGAAAAAACATATTTTCATAGGGGGCGTACGTCACTGGTCGGTGATGTATCGTGGTGTACCCCCTTTGGCGGGGAACATCCGCTTGTCACTGCAGGACACGAGACTCGCTACAAGGGTTCCACACAGACCAACTTAAACATGTTTGTTTTACGATTTTTAAATATTTGCTTTGGAAGGGTTGGAAATTATGAAGGGACATTGTCTAATAGACACATGATTTGTTCCGAAAAAAAATAAATAGAATATATTTAACAATAGAGAAATAATATAACTTAGCTCTGACCCCCTGATTTAACAACAGGAAAATTGTAACTCTGCCCCCTTTTTAATGTTATATGAACTGAAATTCAATAATGTTTACAAATAAAAAAATCTAATTAAATATATTACTGAGTTAGAAATTTGAATATTGCCTCATCATGGAGTTATAAAGCATTTTTTCTAGATATTTTCACACTTGATTGAAAATAAAGTTGACAACAGGAAATAGGAAAGTCAGGAAGCAAGAAAATTAATTATATTTTATGCTTTCTCATCTGCAGACATTAGTCTGGACAAATTTAACGCAGCAGCTTCGTTTTATATTGATTAATATATGTATTAAGGTTAGAAGACATCCTCAGAATATAATGCGCTAAACGGAACAGTGTTAATCGGGTTCATGAACGTAAAATAGCTATTATTTCCATAACACCCTTATACCCTTTTCACACTAGATCTTTAAGACGAGTGAACTTAAAGTTCACCGATGTTTAAGATCGGTATGCTTTCACACTTGATGTTTAAATCTCTGGTGCTGTCATCAGCTACAGTAATTTTGTCCTTAAGTTACCGTCATGAAATTACCAGTTTTGAACTGTCTGCGCAGACTCACATTTTGAATTATTATAAACAATTAAGGATATTTCATTTCATTCTACAATAAAGGCACTACAATAAAGAATATATTACACCTGTATTAACACATGTAAGTCGATACATTTTATCTCAATTATTGTAGCTCTGTATTTTATTAAACACATTTTTAAAATAAATAATTTTATTATAACAATAAGTATAAACTTCTTATAACGTCGATATAATACAATATTCTTGTTTATGATAATATAAAATGTTGACAGCACAAATTCAAGGAGTATTTTTTTATAATAGAATTTAAGTTGGCAATGCGGACGAAGTTTAAGACGCAGATCTCTGTCTTAAACATCGCTTGTATTTAACCGAGGCCATACCGTTTCACATTAGCGTTTAAAGATACATTCACTTTAACATCCGATCTTAAAGATCTAGTGTGAAAAGGGTATTAGATTTAAGCTTGATCTATAACTATTTATTTATTTATTTATTTATTTAACCAGTGACTATACAGATTTGTACAGTAGTGCACAAACCCAGTTACATGGTACTTGGAAAAAAATACAATACAATTATCATAACAATAATATAGAAATACTTATATATATGAATAAAATAAAGAATAAAACAATATAACTAGTCTAATTTATTTTTATATTAACAAACTTTCTGTAGTTGTCGTAAAAGATATCTACATCTTTATTAGATACTTGTTTGTTTACTAGACTGAGCATTTTGTTCAGTGGTGACATAGATTCTGAAATTTTGAAAAAGTGATCATTTTTAATTCTCAATCTTATGTCAGGGATTCAAATATTTAAATTTTGAAGAAGTTCTGGAGCAACTAGTTTATTATTAAATCATTTAAATGCGAAATTCAAAGTGTGGATCGCGTCTCCAATCTAATGTTTAAAATTTCTTCCTGTTATTGACAGCTAGGTTTTTTTAACTGGTTTGCATAAGAGATACGAAAAGGATATGTTCTGGTTAATTTCAGGGTCACACATGTCTTTTGTACTTTTTGTGGGACATTGTTTTTGGGCTCCAGATTGTATTTGCGTACTCTAATTTAGATCGAACTAGTGCAGTACAGTAACCAAGTAGTAGATATCTTAAAACTACCACTGTTTCTTAGTATAAATCCTCAAGTTTTGAGACAAATGTGTATAGCACATTTGTTTAGATGCGTGAACAAATACAACAAATTTCCCGCCATAACTGTCCAAATATTTATCTAATCAAAAAAATGCAATTAGATAAATGGTTTGTCTTCTTATTCTAAACAATTTTTGTAATATAAATTTTTGCTGTTAAGTCATTAAAAAGGGAGGTATTTCAAAATTTTAATTTTTGGTTTTTTCCCACCATAATTCTCCAAACATTTATCCAATCAAAAAAATGCATTTCGAGAAAAGATTTGTGTTCTTTTTTTAAACAATTTTTGTAATATAAGTTTTTGCTGTTAAGTCATTAATAATGGAGGTTTTTCAAAATTTTAATTTTTGTTCTAATTATTTTAAATCCTGATAATTCGAATACTTATTTAATTTTTCCCGCCATAACTCTCCAAATTGCATTGCATTTTTGTATTGGGAACGGTGGTGTATTTGTTTTTTAAATCAGTACAGACTAGAGATGGGAATTTCGGCTCAGTTTGCGGAACCGGATCAGTGGAGGTCGTTCAGTTTGTTGAGCCGGTTCATTGATCCGGCTCAGTGATCCGGTTAAGTAAACATGTTTCCGACACACAGGTCGGTCGTTAGTTCATAGGTAGAACGTCGCTTAGAGCCGGTTCTTGCAATATATGAACTGTAAACATGATCCCGAGACACAGGTCGGTCAGTCGTTCGGTCGTAGGTAGAACGTCGCTTAGAGCCGGCTCTTGCTTAGACCCGGTCAGTTGTCGGTCGTTCGCTCGTAGGTAGAACGTCGCTTAGAGCCGGCTCTTGCTTAGACCCGGTCAGTTGTCGGTCGTTCGCTCGTAGGTAGAACGTCGCTTAGCCCCGGTTCTTATCTAACATTTTTGAAACAAACAATTCACTTTATGTAGCTACTGTATTTTAAACCAGATTTGTTAAGTTTATGGCGATGTTTATTGCCCTTATAAATCGGACATCTGGGATTTGGGCAATATTTTTAATATTTTTATATAATATGGTTGTAAGAAAATACAGACTAAGCCTATTAGTTTCAAATAAACTGCCCTACAAATTGATGACAAAATACACTTTATGATAATACATTACAAG
Source organism: Liopterus haemorrhoidalis (assembly GCA_963971575.1). NCBI lineage: Eukaryota > Metazoa > Arthropoda > Insecta > Coleoptera > Dytiscidae > Liopterus > Liopterus haemorrhoidalis. The sequence goes on along the minus strand of OZ020626.1, from coordinate 6,398,744 downwards.
CCGAGTTCTCGCGAAGTTCAACATGACATCGATCCAGATCCGGATCACTCCGGTCACTGATCACAATCGCCCGACCAATCGTATCCTTGAAACTATACAGTGAGCCGTGAGCCGGCTCATTTCAATTTGGTGAACCGTGTCACTTCGGTCAGTGTACTGAGTCGGCTCAGTGAGCCGGTTCGTTCATGAACTATCATGAATATCTCTAGTACAGACGTTCTTTAGTTTTGAGGTAACATACATACATACATACATACATACAGACACACAGTGGCGGCGCTAACTCTTAAAATCTGGGGGGGCAGGATTTTTTTAGTAAAATTTGGGAGGGCCAAATATTAATGATGACCTAAAAAAAAGGTCCTCACTTCTAACATACATTTTTCTCCTAACAATTCTTGGGGGACCAACTGGGGGCCAGAACAGGTTTTGGGCAGCAGCTCCCCCCCGGTCCCCCCGCTAGCGCCGCCACTGCACAGAAACAAACTAATTTATATATTATTATAGATCATAATTGTATTCTTAAATTCATTTTTTAATAAAAAAGATTTTAATAATAAAAATAAGATCTTCCTGTGTTTTCTAATGTAAATTAAAAATATACATAATAATAAAAATTATTTTATTATAACTTAATTTCTTTTTAGGATGTGATTATTTTAATTTTTAATCCGGATTTAAAAATGTTAAACTCTAACAAAAAACGAAAGAATTCCAAAAAAATGTCTTGTATTTTTTTTTAGTAATTGAAGCGCCCGCTTAGGGCGTACCACTTTGTATTTTTCATTTTATATTGCAAATTTTAATTTATTTCCGTTTAATTATCATTTTTACTTAATTTAAATAAATATTCATTTCATAGACAAAACATGTTTAGAACCTCACTATATTTTATTTCCAAATTACAAATATATTACCATATTTTACCCGATACAATAATATTTTATATAATAATTATATAATTCTATAATATTTTATTATTGTATTAATTTAAAAACCTAATTTTAATTTATTTAAACATAACCATTTGTTTTCTTAAATAAAACTTGTTTAGAGCCGCTGGTAAGACACCTTCCAGCCAAATTAATCCATTTTTAGACATTAATATTTTTCTAGCAAGGCGAGCACATGTGTCTGTGAATTATCTGTTGTTATAAAAGTTTTAAATTCAGTGTAATTCAATCAGGATCCCCTGATTTATGTTAACTTTTAATTAAATATCAGTATATATTAATTAACAAATTTATATTTTTGTTAAAACTATTTTTTTTCTGGAGTTTTCCGTCCAGATTCAGTTTTCTGTTTAAAACCGGTCATTGTTGCAGTAATTAATCACCTGCAATTTTGTGAGACCAGAGAGCAAGGTTTGTTCATTACTTTATAAATTTTATTATAAAAATTGTCTATTTTTATATTTAATTTCAATTTTTTTCATTATTTGTTGAGTGATGTCATAAGTCGCTGCAACTCGGAACGAACGCGTGTTGTACCGTTTCAAACCTGCTGTTCGTTCTGTTTAAATATTTTTTCATTTGTTTAATTTAACCTAATATTTTTGTTATAAATTTTTTAGTAGATCTTTACCCATTTCTCAACATTTTGTGTTGAGAAATAATTTAAATTCATCAATTTTTTTTGTAGAAATTTAATAAATTATTGTTTAAATTTAAAATTAATCTTTTTTATAGATGTTATTGTGGGATTAATACAGTTGATTTATCTTATTCTCTACTGAGTTTACCACTATTAATTGTTGCCGTTCGCAACAATTAAATTTGTTTAAATTATTTTTTTTGATTAATTTTTTAAGTTTTTTACAACTATTTATTTATTATATTTTTGATTATTCCTGGCAACGCTGTACCCTTTACCACCTGTTATTATATATGAGCGATTCCCAAAACATTCTTTCTCTGTTATCAATTTACTGGCAACGCAAATGTACCAAGAACCTGACTTTATTTTATAATAATAAATTCTCCCCGACATTATACCGAGGCATACCGAGCATTTGACCTTCGGTTCAACTTAGTGCTTTTCTTAGTCCAATGCATAGATACTACCTAACTGCGCACCGCCCTGTTATATTTTTGACTTTACAAAGTGAATCCTTGTGTGTCGTCCTGGACTCCTACCCTACCTAGGCCAGGAGCGGGCGCCACATTTAATGGTCCTTCGAGCCGGATTTGGCGGGTCAAAAATCACCTAATTTTTGACGTGTGCCAAAATTTTTTACGTAATTTTCAACAATAATTTACAACCGCTTCATACAACAGTTTTTTTGTCAGCTTAATATCACTAGAACTTTGTTACTTGCCCCGTATTACCTCAGGGCGGGACCTATTTCTTCAATTTTTTGGTGTTTTGATTTTAATTAAATTCAAAATGGCCGACATTGCTCTGGCCACCCTAAAAAGGGAACTACGCCGTCGCGATTTAGATACCCTTTGGGAATTGGTGGAAGACACTCAACTCAACCCTCTCCCAGGTAAGATAAAGGAGATTAAGTTGAGGTTGCAAGAGTTATCTACCCAAGTCTCGGAGTACGAGACATGTCTGTTGGCGATGATGGCGCATGACACCAACGCTAACAAGAAGGATGATTTGTTAGCCGAGTACCAAATATTTAGGGACGACGTATATAAAGTCAAAGGACTCTGTCAAGAACCTCCCTTTGTAGAACCAGAGTCTTTGAATGCGTCAACTGCCCATAACACGGCCTTTAATTTTACCGGCACGCCCTCAACTGCTGCAAGCTACGCTCGGCTACCAAAGCTAAATATTCCTCCATTCAGCGGAGAAATTGAAAATTGGCAATCCTTTTTTGACCTCTTTACCAGTTCAATTCACGACAACGAGATGTTACCCCCCGTTCAAAAGCTACAGTATCTACGGACTTCACTTAGAGGTCAACCGCTCTCGCTTATCCGCAATCTAAAGTTAACGGACGCCAATTACGAGATCGCTTTAGACATGTTGAAGGATAGTTATCAGCGTAATAGGCTTATTACGACCTTCCATGGTATGGCGATCATCAACATCGCTCCTCTCAAGGATAGTTCGTACAATAGCGTAAATGCTTTCTTGGCAACCATCAAGGAGCATTTAGCCGCGCTTCGTGCCTTAGGCGAACCCGTAGACCAGTGGGGAAAATTCATTACGCTCTTTCTCACCAGCAAGCTTCACGAGACCATCCGTGATAAATTTGAAGCTAAGTTGGACAGGGACCATCTACCAGAACTAGACGTTCTCTTGAATTTTTTGGAGCGTTTCATTACTTCCCAGCAATGGAAAACTTTGGAGAAAAGCAAGCCAACTTACTCTAAATCAAACACGAATAGCTTTGAACGTACCGCATCAAGCTATAATCATGCTCAGAAAAAGACCTTCCTCACTACCTCAAACCAGCAAATGGTGTGTTTGGCTTGCAATGCTGCGCACCCCATGCACTCTTGTTCTACTTTTAAAAACCTCACCATCCGGCAGAGGTTTAATCTGATCAAAGACAATAACCATTGCTACAATTGTCTTGCGCCACGCCATAAACCTACGGAGTGCAGATCAAAAACAAGTTGTAGAACTTGTCAACTTCGACATCATACCCTTTTACACTTTGATAAATTTAACTCCGCAATAGGGGCAACCACCAGTCATCCGACTGGTCAAACCTGTGAACCAGTTCCTTCCGGAACTAGCTCACCCTCTAATGATGCTGGCACATCCAAAGTTTTAGTCGCTACCAATGTGAAGACGAACTTCTCACCTAAGTCCTCATGTGTGCTATTGAGCACGGCTCTAATTAAGATGCGAGATTCTGCAAACAATTGGCAGGAAGTAAGAGTCTTGTTAGACAGCGGTAGTGAAACCAGCCTTATCACCGAAAGTTGTAGGCGTAAATTGGACCTAAATTTGACGCCAACAAACTTAACTATCTCAGGTGTATCTAACGTTGAGATACACACCATAAAAGGCGTTGTTAATTGTTGCTTCAGGCCACGAACCAATCGCCATAAATATTCTGTCACGGCATTGGTCGTGAACCATATTGCCGCTAACCTTCCTAGTCAGAAGTTGGACTTTGTTCAGTTACCAGATCTAAAGGGATTAAGGCTAGCGGACCCTACCTACTACGTGCCAGGCCCAATAGATATGCTATTGGGTGCTGACATTTATTTTTCCCTGGTTACAGGAAAAACCACCAAATTACCAGATGGCCCCTATGCTGTTGAGACCGCCTTAGGTGTAGTCATCTCTGGTCCAACCTTCGGATCTACTATCAACTTAAATTCTTTCCACATTTCCGTGGAGGAAACGTTAGAGTCAGCCTTGCCTAGTTCTTGTAAACTAGAAAAGTTTCCTCATAAACCTTACCATTCAGAAAAGGAACTCAAGGCTGAGCATACATCTACCGAACAACATATACGCACCACTGATAGTCGTTGTGTCGTTCCACTACTATTTAAAACCGATGTTGTTGCGCTTAGCGGATCATTCGGACCCGCGTTAACCTATTATCGTTCCCTACGTACCAGGTTCAACAACAACCTTACCCTCTGTCAAGAATATGTCACCTTTATGTGTGACTATACAGAAAACAGACATGTTTCCAAAATAGACTACACATTTCTCGCTAGAGATGTCGGGTATTCTATACCTCATCATTGTGAAGCTTACCGGGAAGCGACGCTTCGCTTGCCCACAGTTTTTTTGGTTTGCCCGTCTTACAAACGGGTGAATTTTGAATTATCACAGAATTCTAGTGTAATTCCTTTCGATCAGTATCCGCTGATCTTACCAGAGTTAATGTATGAGTTTACATACAACCCATCGACTCGCTCATCCACAGTTTTCTTCATTTTCCCGCCTTACAAACGGGCGTAAGTTGATTTATTGCATAATTATAGTGTGATATATTGCCATCAGTACCCGCTGATATTACCACAGATACAATCACACTTAATGTATGACTTACACCGCGATCATCCGACTCTCTCACTGACAGTTTTTTATGTCAACCCGGTTTACCAACGGGTGAACTTAAAGTTGTTACACATGTTTGGTGTAATATCTTACCATCAGCTCCCGCTAATATTACCGCATCTATAGCATGCATTTTACCGAAAACCGGTGACTTACTCGCCGACAGTTTTGTTTGTTTTCTCGTCTTACAAACGGGGAAACTTTGATTTACTACACACTTTTAGTGTGAGTTTTTACCATCAGCATTCGCTGATACTACCGCAGTCCTAGTATGAGCGCCACCGCAAACCATCGACTTGCTCGCCGACAATTTTGTCTGTTTGCCCGTCTTACAAACGGGTAAATTTTGAATTATTACACATTGGGTGTAATGATTACCGGACTGACTCCACCGTCATATTTGCGCGGATTCAGTCTCCTTACCACGGTTGGTATACCTTTATAGCCAATAATGTGGTTGCAACCAATTTTATCAGCGCAACTTTAACCGACTATCATGACTGGTTCAACCTTAAGTTGTCCTCGGAAGGCACCCAGTGGCACATAAACCTACCGTCTAGCCCTTACTTTGGGGGACTCTGGGACGCAGCCATTAAGCTGGTAAAATTCCACCTAGCTCGAGTCATGGAAGAAAAAATCCTCACCTATGAGGAATTTTGGTTCCCTTACCGGTCGACCCCATTACCGAGTGTTGACCATTTATTTGTTTGTTATTTTCATCGTTGGTTTTAAAACATTCGTTTTGGCCGGCGGAATGAAGCGCCCGCTTAGGGCGTACCACTTTGTATTTTTCATTTTATATTGCAAATTTTAATTTATTTCCGTTTAATTATCATTTTTACTTAATTTAAATAAATATTCATTTCATAGACAAAACATGTTTAGAACCTCACTATATTTTATTTCCAAATTACAAATATATTACCATATTTTACCCGATACAATAATATTTTATATAATAATTATATAATTCTATAATATTTTATTATTGTATTAATTTAAAAACCTAATTTTAATTTATTTAAACATAACCATTTGTTTTCTTAAATAAAACTTGTTTAGAGCCGCTGGTAAGACACCTTCCAGCCAAATTAATCCATTTTTAGACATTAATATTTTTCTAGCAAGGCGAGCACATGTGTCTGTGAATTATCTGTTGTTATAAAAGTTTTAAATTCAGTGTAATTCAATCAGGATCCCCTGATTTATGTTAACTTTTAATTAAATATCAGTATATATTAATTAACAAATTTATATTTTTGTTAAAACTATTTTTTTTCTGGAGTTTTCCGTCCAGATTCAGTTTTCTGTTTAAAACCGGTCATTGTTGCAGTAATTAATCACCTGCAATTTTGTGAGACCAGAGAGCAAGGTTTGTTCATTACTTTATAAATTTTATTATAAAAATTGTCTATTTTTATATTTAATTTCAATTTTTTTCATTATTTGTTGAGTGATGTCATAAGTCGCTGCAACTCGGAACGAACGCGTGTTGTACCGTTTCAAACCTGCTGTTCGTTCTGTTTAAATATTTTTTCATTTGTTTAATTTAACCTAATATTTTTGTTATAAATTTTTTAGTAGATCTTTACCCATTTCTCAACATTTTGTGTTGAGAAATAATTTAAATTCATCAATTTTTTTTGTAGAAATTTAATAAATTATTGTTTAAATTTAAAATTAATCTTTTTTATAGATGTTATTGTGGGATTAATACAGTTGATTTATCTTATTCTCTACTGAGTTTACCACTATTAATTGTTGCCGTTCGCAACAATTAAATTTGTTTAAATTATTTTTTTTGATTAATTTTTTAAGTTTTTTACAACTATTTATTTATTATATTTTTGATTATTCCTGGCAACGCTGTACCCTTTACCACCTGTTATTATATATGAGCGATTCCCAAAACATTCTTTCTCTGTTATCAATTTACTGGCAACGCAAATGTACCAAGAACCTGACTTTATTTTATAATAATAAATTCTCCCCGACATTATACCGAGGCATACCGAGCATTTGACCTTCGGTTCAACTTAGTGCTTTTCTTAGTCCAATGCATAGATACTACCTAACTGCGCACCGCCCTGTTATATTTTTGACTTTACAAAGTGAATCCTTGTGTGTCGTCCTGGACTCCTACCCTACCTAGGCCAGGAGCGGGCGCCACAGTAATTATGCTAATATTATTAGGATTTTAACATTTCTACTACATTTTTACAGAGGAATAATGTTAATAAAGAACTGTTTAACATAAATTTGACCATTTTTAAAGTTGTTAACAGAAAAATTTGTGATAAAACTAACAATTAAAATTTTTTAATAAATAATTTAGATTTTGATGGTAAATGTTCGTTTATTATTTGTATTAAATCAAGGGGTTTTGAGTTAACTTTTTGTCTGCATAAATCAGGAAGTCAGTTCTTTTTTGTTTCTCTATAACGGTGTTTCCCAACCGGTGTCTCACGAAACCGTACTTGCATTTTTATTTTGTTTAAATTATTTTGTCAAAATTCTAGTTATATTTTGGCAAATGTTGCATTTAATTTTTAAAAGCGTAAATTTAATAACCAGTGGGAATTTTTGGAATTATAAATTAATTCTATGTTTCAATGTATACGAAATCAGAGGGGCGGAGCATACAACTTAAAACAATCAATGGAAGCCATAGGCGCAATTTTATCACTTACTAAATACCTGCGAAACCCTGAAATGTTTGAAAATTCACACTTCACATATTTTTTTTTTAAATTCAGCACTATGCTGCATTTGTCCTGTGTAAATCGTAATAGATTTCTAGCGCTAGAGGCTATTTTAAAAGTTTAGGCGGAGCTAAATGGGAATTTCGTTATTTTTGGTTGTCACGAGAAGGGACCTTGCTTAGGTTATTTCATGTTTGACGTTTGGTATGTGAAAATTTAAAATTCCAACACTGAAACTATGGAAATGAATTACTTATGTCAAAAATAAAATAATTTTTACAAATATTATAATAACAAAAAAAAAAAAAAAATGGGAAATTTGTAATAAGAATGACACTAGATATCAAAATATAAAGAAAACGTTATTATAAAATGATAATAACCTTAAGGCGGCGCACAACCCTATAGTTCCCTATAGTTTCTTATACAAAACTAATAATCGGAAATAAAATTAATAACAATCTATATATCAAAATTTACAGCGAATTTTTATCTATCTAATAGGATATTTTAAATTTTAGAAAAAACTGTTATGTAATCGTAATTAAGCAAATTGCATTATAGGCGCCATCTTGTAAACCAATCGACGCATATTTGTATACGATGCGGCAAATTGTAGCTAAAGCTTCATTCTACAAAAAGGATTTTAGCTATTTTGTTCTATTGTGAAAACTACTTATACAAGGTGTCTCAAAAGAAATTTTATATTTAGTGGATCAATTAAAAAAAAAGTAAGCCGTATATAGAAAAAATGTTTATTAATTATTAAAATACACTTTTTGGGGATTTATTTCTTAAAAATAATATCGTCTAAATGTAGACCCTCGCGTTCTCGGCACTCATTTAATCGAACAGTAAAATTACTTATGACGTCTCGGCAGGTGGACTCAGGGATGGCTGCCATTTCGTGACGGATATTTTCTTTCAAATGCGCCAGTGAAGTCGGTTTATTGGCGTAAACTTTAGATTTAAGATAACCCCATAGAAAAAAGTCCATAGGGGTTAAATCTGGACTGCGTGGAGGCCAATTTATGTCACCTCTCCGGGAGATCAATTTGCCTGAGAAAATTTCACGAACACGTGGCAGAGCATATTGGACGTGTGTGAAGTTGCTCCGTCCTGTTGGAACCATGTTCTTTGGTTATAGCCAGGAAAGTTTTGCAGTTCAGGTACCAAGAAGTTGTCTAACATCTCCACATAACGCGAACAGACTGATTAACTCCACGAACAGACTGATTAACATTCTCCACGTTTTCTACCGTTCTTGATGACCTAGGTCGCCCGGATTTTGATTTATCCAGCGTTGTACCAGTCTCTTCAAACTTTTTAACCCAATGTCGAATGAGAGGAATGCTTGGGGCATCATTTAAGTGGCGAACACCTCGAATACTGCAGAATTGTCTACGCGCTACAGTCGCCGAATCACCGTTTTTGTAAAACTCTCGCACGCATAACGCGCGGTCTGCTCCCGAGAAACGCTCCATAGCGACTTCATTCCCAAGAGCCAGGCTACCGATTTACGTAACCCCCGCGCCCCTCGGATACGTTGCGTTCACGCAGTAAGCTAAATAAATATAAAATTTCTTTTGAGACACCTTGTAGTTATTGTACTTGGTAGTCTATATTTGCCGCCATCTTGATTCTGCCGCGGTTCTCAAAATAGTTGTAAAGAGTAAAAATGATTTAATTTTTGTGAAGAATACGTGTGCCAAGTGGCATTCCATTATCATCAAGTATAATATTTTTCGACGAGGGTTCTAAACTATAAGTAATCAAGTCGAAAAAAATGTTGACGTATTATTTGAACATTTCTACACAAAACTATATAAATATAAAAGTTATTTGAAACCCATAAATAGATTTAAAAAATTACAGAACAATGTTGCTGATGTTAATTATTAAGTTATTTAGCGATAATATTTTTACAATAAATATTTCTACAATTAAAAATATCCTATTAGATAGATAAAAATTCAGTGCAAAATTTGATGTGTAGATTGATACTAATTTTATTTCAGTTTGTTAATTTTGTATAAGAAATTGGTAACCTCTAGGGATTATACGCAGCCTTAACCAAAAAATGTTTATTGTAAGTATGATTTACAAAGCTTAAACGGCCAAAAAGAACGATTTAAACGATGAAAATAACTAGATTGTAAAATCTAGTTCCGCCTAAACCTGTAGAATAGCTTATAACTACTTACTTCTTATTTGAAACAGACTACGGAGACTTTTATTTCTCATAAATCAGGAGGTTTCCTTCCCCAAGGATTATTTTTTGTGGGTCAAACTGATATAAAACGTTTCTTTTTATAATACGTAACTAGATCTGATAGTTTTGGTTACTTTTGTGGTGTAAACAGACTTTGCCGTATCCATGTGAACCAATACTATGACAATATTATAAATATATTGTAAATATACAAAATAAAAAAAATTGATGTGAAGTGTGAATTTTCACACATTTCAGGGTTTTGCAGGTATTTAGTAAGTGAATGATGATTATTTTGGATGCGAAAACAAATTTTATATTAAAATATTTTTTTTGTTAATCTTAATTCGAACGCCTAATACCATTATTTAGGTTTCTAAATATGTGCAGTATTTTTTTTTATATAGCAAGGTTCATTAAGAATTTTAAAAATTGCGCCTATGGCTTCCATTGGTTGTTATAAGTTCCGCCCCTCTAATTTCGTGTACATTGAAACAGAATTAAATTATAATTTAAACAATTTCCACTGGCTATTAAATTTACGCTTTTAAAAATTAAATGCAACATTTGCCAAAATATAATTAGAATTTTGAAAAAATAATTTAAACAATATAGAAATTTAAAAAAAAAAATATATATATATATATATATATATAGTCTCTTCTCCAGGGTTCAATCCCTTATCGGATCGGGTTACATGGGTGAAAAGTCAGCGTCAAATACCACTAGACCAGCACACACGTTAGAGTGTTGCTTGTTACAAAGCTATAACTTGTGTACATTATTAGCCAAAAATCACAAAAAATGCGTTTTTTTCTAAAAACCTAATCTGATCAAAAATTCCTGTTGAACTATTCCGGTTCACACCAATGTACATTACTTAGAATTTTTTCAGATTTTTAGTTTAAACCATCTGGGCTACAGGGTGTGGGACAAAAAATTTTTTGCACAATTTTGGCAAAAATCGCTTCAAAATAATTTATTTTGCAAAAATTAAAATTTGATCGTTAATCCACGTACCAAGGGCTTTCATTTGATACCCTACTCAGAATTATAAAAAAAATTTTTTTTTTTCGATGAGCACATATTTGTTTATATTTTTACGGGGATATGTTTTTTAGATGTTTTAGTATTTTTCCTATGTGCGGGTCAAAGAGTTGTATAAGCATGCCAAATTTCAACTCTCTAGGTTTAGCCGTTTGGCTACAATTTTTACCGAACAGACAGACAGACAGACAGACAGACAGACGACAAAATGACGGTATAAGGGTTTTTTGGTCATACCTACAAAACCCTAAAAATGAACTGTTCCTGTTAGTTACGTATTATAAAACAAAACAGATATTATAAAAAGAAAAAAAATCATTTAGAATTATTTATTATATTAATTATAAATATATACATATTTTTACAAAATATTTACAAATTTCAAAATTACAAAAATAAATATAACTAAGCTAAAAAATTCAAATCATACAGCGTGTTTCAAAACTTTTGTTTTATGGGTACAATCAATTTATTTACACATAATACCAATTTAACAATAGTTTTTAAACACACTGTGGGTAAATTTTCGTATACATAATTTTCACATAATTTTTTATGAGATTTTTTTAAACTCACAAAACACAAAATACAGAATTTAAAAATAGATATTTCAATACAATTTTAGTCTTAATTGAAAGAATATCATTGGGGCACTGAGAGAAGGAAATACTACGAGAGGAACGGATATGGATCAGAAGAAATAAAGAGGATGCAAGAAGAAGGAGAGGATTTCCTGCAGATGCTGGCGGAAAGAGACAGAGAAATTCAAGACCAAGAGCGACAAAACAGAATCGACACAACAAGGTACAACAAATACTACTATAGGATACAAGGAACAACCTTACCAGAGTACCTGATCAAAACTAACAAACATCAGAATCTCATAGCGAGGTTCAGATGCGGGAATGAGGCAGCAGAGAACCAATTCTGGAAGAGAGAGGAAGAAAGGAAATGTAGGACATGCGGGGAACAGCCGGAAACTCTCTACCACTTGCGACGCTGCCCGGGAATAGGGGAAGATCCAGGGCGACTGGAAAAGGTACTTGGGGAATCCGGAAGTGGTATAAAATGGATGAGGAAGGTGAAGAATAGAAGAGAAACTTACGCCCAGCAGCCAAAAGACTGATGTTTTTTCAAAAAAAAAAAAAAACTTTTGTTATGCAATATATCAATGTGACATTTTCTGATTTTTTTGGATTTTTTGTTTAAATATCTCTATATATATATTTATATATCTTTTTATTTTGTTTTATTTTTCTTTTAAATGAATTTTTGTGAGTGTTGATTATTATACAATTAATGGGTTTGGAAAAAATGTATGTATGAAATGTACTTAATTCGAAGCCGAAAGGCATGAATAAAGATTATTACTACTATGAAAGAATATCACAAAAATACAGTCAATTTTCAAAAATTTTACAGATAACTAATAATTTTTCTACAAAAAAAAACTTATTTTCAAATACTTCATATTCCAAATAAAAAAATTAAAAATCGTGTCCTCTATCTTGATACACCCTGTTCAATAATATATATTCATTATTAAACAATAACACTGCCCTAAAGATAATTTTTTTATCTTGGTGCCGGAAAAGTAAGAACTGATTTTGAATATTTTTGATGTGTTGATTCCAAAAATACCTGAATTTTTTTTCGTAGCAGCTCTAGTTTTTGATATACAGACTAATTGATTTTAGTTTTTTATCTAAAAACGGTAAACTTCCTTCTTGGACAGCAAAGTGGATATACAAAATATCCTTGTTTTTAATGTCTTTGGGACAGCTGAGCTAAGGATCAGCACTGGGTTAACAGAAATTGGGTGATTTCCATTAAGAAATGTCATAATTCAAAACAAAACGTTGTCAACGAACCTTTGGTTGCGAGAGAGAAAATAATATTTCCCTTGCATATCAAGTTTGGGCTTATGTAGCAATTTTTGAAGGCTTTAAATCGAGATGGATTTTGTGTAGGCTACTTGACACGTAAATTTCCTGGGATTAACTCTGAAAAACTGAAAGCCAGAATATTTGACGGTCTTCAGATAAGGCAACCTACTGAAGATCCACAATCCAACCGCATCAATGATTGATCTAATTCTTGGTGTTCATTTATTCAAGTAGTACAAAATTTTCTTGGAAATCATAAGGCAGAGAATTAGTGGAAAATATGCTTTCCAACTTTATTATTCTCGGTTGTATTATGACCACTTACCAGTAAACCTAGGTGATTTTGGTGAAGAACCGGGGGAAAGATTCCATCAGGACATAAAACTATGGAAGATAATTATCAAAGAAGATAAGATAGCCACATGATGGCCTACTACTGTTGGAGTCTTCAGAAAGACTGTTCTGATAAACTCCATGCTAGAAAGTCGTACAAAAGAACATTTTTAAGTGATAAGTGATGAATGTATTGTTATCTAATTTAGGAAATAAATACCTTACTTTGTCTCTTTTGTGTTTGTAACTAGCAGTTGGAGCAAATAGTAACAGTAATAACGTACAAAATACACAAGTTAAGAAATAAGATATTTTATTGTGAGGCCAATATAGCGTATCAAAAACTAGATCTGATAGACCAAATCTGACGGCTATTACTATGAGACAGTTAAAAACTCGCAGGCACCAAAATGTCTGTTGGGCTGTGTAATCTAACCATGGTAATTATTTATTTCCCTTATTTCAATACCGTGAACCCAACAAATGTTGACATATTGAAATATTGAGTATTTTTTGTCATTTTTTATCATTCTTTCCTATTGGCCGGACGTAAAAACGTAGACGTGAACGATTCTAGGTCTACATCCATCTACGTCTGATTAGAAACCGTTGTTTGCATTTTCCTATTACTTATATTTTCACGTAGACGTAGAATTCTACGTCCAGGTCAATTGGAAACCATCCTTAACTTGTTAGTGACAAACAGTGAACAACTAATAGCGTATAGTTTATTAATTTTAGAGTTATGAACGTAGTTTAAGTAATACAAACTTTTTCAGTAAACCGCAAAAGTAATAAAATTTATTGTATTGATTTATGTTGTATTGTATTGTATTATATTTTATTGCATAATTTACAAAATACATAAATTTAAATGATTTTTTTTGGTATTTTACATAAATGACTCATCATAGTCTTTAAATAAGAAGTAATAGGATGAATTTTATGGAGATTAATGGTAAATATAATTGTAAGAGTTACCAAGTAGAGAAATGAACGTCCTAAAGAAATATACAGCAGGATTTTTTATAGACAATGGCGTTACTAGCAATTGCCAATTATGTTTACATAATAAGTATAAATATAAGTTGTTTCATTTTGTAATACCTAACTAGATCTGAGATTTTGGAGACTTGTGTAGTGTAAACAGACTTTGACGTATTCGTGTGAACCAATACTATGATAATATTATAAATGTATTGTAAATAGACAACATAAAAATTTATGTGAAGTGTGAATTTTCACATATTTCAGGGTTATGCAGGTATTTAGTAAGTAAATGATGATTATTTGGGATGCCAAAACAAATTTTATATTAAAATATTTTTTTTGTTAATTTTAATTCGAACGCCTAATACCATTATTTAGATTTCTAAATATGTGCAGTATTTTTTTTTTATATAGCAAGGTTCATTAAGAATTTTAAAAATTGCGCCTATTGCTTCCATTGGTTGTTATAAGTTCCGCCCCTCTGATTTCGTGTACATTGAAACAGAATTAAATTATAATTTAAACAATTTCCACTGGTTATTAAATTTACGCTTTTAAAAATTAAATGCAACATTTGCCAAAATATAACTAGAATTTTGAAAAAATAATTTAAAGAATATAAAAATTTAAAAAAAAAAAACAAAAAATAATATTGTGTCTTTTCGCAGGGTTCGAACCCTTTCGGATCGAGTGACTTGGATGAAACGCCAGGGTCAAAACCACTACACCAGCATACATGTTCCATTGTAGCGTGTTACAAAGCTATAACTTGTGTACATTATTAGCAAAAAATCACAAAAAATGCGTTTTTTTTCCAAAAACGTAATCTGATCAAAAATTCCTGTTGTATTATTCCGGTTCACACCAATGTACATTACTTAGAATTTTTTCAGATTTTTAGTTTAAACCATCTGGGCTACAGGGTGTGGGACAAAAATTTTTTTGCACAATTTTCGCAAAAATCGCTTCAAAATAATTTATTTTGCAAAAATAAAAATTTGATCGTTAATCCACGTACCAAGGGCTTTTTTTTGATACCCTACTCAGAATTATAAATTTTTTTTTTTTTTTTCGGTGAGCACATATTTGTTTATATTTTTAGGGGGATATGTTTTTTAGATGTTTTAGTATTTTTCCTATGTGCGGGTCAAAGAGTTGTATAAGCATGCCAAATTTCAACTCTAGGTTTAGCCGTTTGGCTACAATTTTTACCGAACAGACAGACAGACGACAAAATGACGGTATAAGGGTTTTTTGGTCATACCTACAAAACCCTAAAAATGAACTTTCCCTGTTAGTTACGTATTACAGAATGAAACATATAATACTAATAGGTCGTTTACAATTGACGCAATCATCTATCATTGTGACAAGAGAAAAGCATTGCTATCGTTTATTTTATTTTTTTTAACCATAAGAATTTTGAAAAAAATAGTTATTTATGTATCTAGGGGCTAAAGTGATTGTTTAATCCCGATGTAAGTAATGCCCGAGATGACTGGAGGGAGTCGAGAGTATTTTCATTTGAGGTATTAATGCATTTTACTCCCGGGATGCATGCAAAACTTTTCTCACGACGATCAGTTACAATTTATTTAATCAATTTGAAATTTGATTTCATATAATTTTTTAACAGAAATCAATAGACCTAGGTTATTGTTACGTTGTTACGGACACAGCTTATTCATATTATTAAAAATAAAATTTGTTTATGCCACGATTGACCTGGAGTAAACATAACACTTCACTTAATAAATCTCCGGTCTGACATATATATGGCAACACTGTTGACAGACCCATATGATTTCTGGATAGTACCAACCTTCAAACGATACGTGTGAAAATTTCATGACATTCTGACAATTAGTTTAGAGGTTACAGTGGTTTTAGTGACTCCAGTTTTGTAATTTTGACGTCACGGACATTTTTGAACAGCCTGTATAATACTGATTAACATGCACTGTTTGTTTGGTAAAAATATAAGAAAAATTTTGTTTTTTCAGTGTTTTTTCAAAAATATCTAGCTGTATCTAGATTCAAACACTTTAGGCATATATCTGTATCTAGATACAATTTTTCTTAGGTATCTGTATCTGTATCTAGATATTTTTTTAAGGGCCGAGAGGTCCAGTTCCTTATAAACTCCCTAATAGTTATTAGACACAATATATTTATGAAGCTAATAAATTTATTGATGATTTCCAACTTACAATCCTTCTAATAGTTTATTAGCAACATAATTTTTTGTTTTTGTATTGGTATTTCTTATGAAGATAGTAACACGGTGCAAGAGAGATAGAGGTATACGTAAATTTGTAGAGTAAAAGTGAGATGAAATTTTGACACTGAATATTTTGACATTAAATATTTTGACAATAAATAGTTTGACTTTACATTCAATGACATTACGTATATTTTTTGTGTTACTGTTAAAATAACAATTAAACGGCGTTCAACAAATTTTATCACAGAAAAAGAGGACAATATAGATAGAAGTTAATAAAAATAGCATTTTTAATACAAAAGTGACTGAAAATAAGAAGACAGCCATATTTTGCTTTATTTTACATTCCTTAAACAATATGAATTAAACTTATCAGCAATTTTCAGCCACACATCTTTATTATTCTGCCAATAATTGCGTCTGTCTTCTTATTCTCTATCATTTTTATTTAAATAGTAATGCGTAAAGTATTGTTTGTAATGTGTTGTAATCGTAATTGAAATAAATACATATATAAAAATAAAAGACAATGTTTATTAAAAAATATATATTTATATATTGTTCTTTATATATCGTATTTACAATAAATGCCCAAAATATTCTAAAAACGGTTGTCCATAATTTATAAATTCATCCAAACAGATCGTGGATTTCGTTAAAATACAACTAAAATGTATATAAAACACTAAAATCACCATTATAGAAATGTTTAAAAACTACACATTCGTATATTCTTTTAAAATTATACTGTTTTTCAATTAAAATTGAAATATTAACACATTTTGCGAACTTGTTTTTGGTTATATGTCACTTTATTAAGCACATGTTGCCTATAAGTTTAGACAAATAAGCCTATTTATTAGCAACCAAATAACTATTTCGGGGTGGAACTCTCGGAAAAAAAAAGTTGCTAATAAACTTATTGGACAGTTTATTAGCAACTGGAACTCTCGGCCCTAAATGTATCTATTACAACACTGTACCATGGTAACTACAAATATTGATAATTTATATTTTGAAAATAAGTTTTTTTTTTACAATTTATCTTATTTTCTACACTCATTTTGAATAAATACAATTTGGTGGTTTTGAAATCACAGTATTTAATTATTTACACCTTTTTTCTACAACTAATAATTTGATTATGAACTTTTTCTAGTCTTTCGTTTAAAATTTTAACACTTTTTGCTGGTAAAGGTGGAAGAAAATCTCTAATTTTAGGATCTGTATTTTTTTCAAACATTTCTTTTAATAATTGTCCTATATTTTGTTCCCTACGAAGTTTTTCAAGAGCATTTACGGTTTTCCGTCGGAATATACACAAATTTTCCAAAAGTAAAGCATGATATGGTTCATATTTCTGGAGAAGACGATATCCATGAAGTAAACCTGATTCATTATCCAAAAAAACTAATAAATTATCAATTCTTTTAGCTAAATTATGTGCTGGAGCTTCCATTATATTAATATTCCATTGTTTATTATATAAATTATTAACAACCCTATCCAGATTAGCAGTTAGATAGTCAAATATAACCAAATCACTCCATTGTGCTAATTCTGAATATTCCTTAAGGCTATCATTTCTTTTGAGTAGTTCTTTATGACTTAACCCAGTATCAGGAGGACGAAAACGAAGAGGAATATTAGCAGTACTCAAATCAGTTATAAATTTCGTTATTACAACTGGTCGATTTGAAATCCATTGGGCTGATGCAATGTCAGTTGGAAGATTCTGCCATGTTTTTTGTGTCAGGTCTACCAAACTGACGGTAGATGGAGCAAGATTAGGTAGATTTAATAATTGAGCAAGATAAAAACTAAACAGTTCACCTTGTATTTGATCCAAATTTTGTCGATAACGTACACAACCCTTTATTCCATCTTGGAAAGTTACTAATCTATTCTGCATCCTTCCACATCCTTTTTCCAATCGAACAGCAACTGCATTTTCAACGTATAGTTTCCAGTTTTCATTCTCATTACTTCCATAACCTTTTGGAAGAGAATTTTCTACTTTTCTACCCCAATATATATCATCTTCAATAACACCATCAGTTTCAATAAAACTAACAGAGTTAAATTTTTCTTCTTTTTTATAAGCATGGCTGTTATTTAAAAATATTTTGCTTATAAGCTCTGTTGATATTGTATTATTTTGATTAATTTTGTTATTTTTACATATATATATCACGGGAATCAATATACCAAGACTTAAACCTATTGTAAATGCTATTATAACACTAGTGACACAGATTTTTTTGTTTTTATTATGTTTTTTATCTGGCCATATTGGAGTTTCCATTTTTGTGTTCCAAGATTGGATAAACATTTTGTTAGTTTGGAAATTAAGGAAACATTTTTTAATTAGAAAATTAATGATGGGGTTTAGGATTTTTATTTTTTTCAAAAACAGAACTGTGTTTTGTTTCAATTTGTTATTTTTTATACCCTGAATCGGGTGTTTTGGGGTGATTTATTTCCCTAGGGAGTTTGAGATAAATATAACCCTTAAATCAGGGGGTAAGACTGCCTTTTAAGTGTTTAAATCAGGGGGTTGACGGACTAAATATTTTGTAAATGAAGAGTCTGAGGAGATTATTTATTATGGGGATTAAAACAGGTTTATAATTAAATTAAATTAGGGGGCAGGTCGTTTATATACTTAAATTAATGGGGTTGGAATACTTTTATAAATCAAAGGGAACCTACAAAGTATTTTAAATCAGGAGTAAAGCTGACTTAAAATTAGCTTAAATCAGGGAGCTGAAGCTGTCTTTTTTTTAAATCAGGGGGCACTGCAGGCTTAAATTTACCTTTAATCAGGGGGCCGAATCTCTCTTTAAATTGATTAAATAAGGGGTAAAAAGTTTTTTTCCCAGTTGAATTTAATTTTCTGTCAAATTAGAATCAGGGTTGAATTTGTACCTCTTAAATTGGGATTTAGAGCTGATTTTGTTATCAGAGTTTTAGAGCTACTGGGGAGGGGGGCAGAGCTGTTATTTCTCTTTAAGCTGGGCAGAGCTTTTTCTTTCACGAAAATTTCCTTAAAAATGAGTTATTTCTTATTTAAATCAGGGATATTATGTATCTTATTAAACAGTCTGCGAAAGAAAATTTTATTAATTCAATTGTTTTTTTTTAATTTTTATTTATGTAAAATTTTCTTTTTTGTTTATTGTCAATGTTTTTTATTATTTTTGGCTAGGCCAACAATCCAAGAGTATTAAAAACAAGGAATAGCTATCAACTGATAAAAAAAATATGCATCAACTCAATAAAGCAATATTTTTTTAAAATATTACAATATTTTTAAACACCACTAAAAATTTTGTCCTTCTGATGGACTTTAGATCCTCAAACAATCCAAATTTTGGGGAAAAAGATTGAACATAAACAGAAAAACCTCGCAAAAGATCAGCTGAGAGATATTGGTATAAAAGACACCTAGAAATCACCTGAAAATAAGTATTTGAATGCCAGGATCAATGCTACAAAAATTTTGAGAGGCTTCGTGTCTAAAATTATCCAAATTATTCGATGATTGAACAACTAATAGAAAGACCTCACAAAAGATTCAGCACCTAATGTTGGTATAAAAGATACCTGGAAAACACACGTAAGATTATTTGTAAGGTCAAAATTAACCCTACAAGAGGGCACTTAGAGGCACTCAAAATATCCTTTTATCTAACCAGTTTTAAAATTAAGATTATTATAAAATCAAAAAATTCTTGAGAAATAAATTATTTGTGTCTTCAATTATTGAAATACTGAAAATCATTAACCAATGCAAAGAAAAAGATAAATACACCAGCTGACAGTATACAAGATAACTGGAAATGTCAGCAGGATGTGTGAGGGAGGTCAAAAATCAACCCAACATAAAAAATTATTAAATTTATTCAACCATCAAAATTCTGCAGTTTTGTTTCAAATTTTCAAACCGCACAAAATTGCTCTGGAATCTTGATATTCTTATAAAACAAGGCGAACAAGGTGGATAGAAGAAATCCTAAATGAAAGAGGAACGAAGGACAATGTCAGATCAAGATATCAGGAATTGGAAGACGTCACAAACTGATAATGTCAAAAATATAGCCAAATAAGCCAAAAATCTGTAAAATCTTGATAGAAGTAGACCACAATACAGACAATATTTCTGTAAACTGTCTGTTGGTCCAAAAATGCAGAAGTCTATATTCAGTAATAAATTTTCTTCACTAAACCCTTTCAAAGGTCTTATAGGTCTGTTCAGATAATCTAGTGTCAAATATTCAGAACTCGATTCAACACGTTTCAAATTGCACTTCACTGCAAAACACAAACACAAAATCACATCCAATTGTATCCATAGATCCAGTTGTCACATTGATTTTAAACACTTTTTAAACAAAAAGATTGTATATAACGTGTTTGTACAAGTTTGGTAAAGATTATAATTGTCAAAGCTTGAAACAACAAGTTTTTAAAACAATTTGCTATTGTTTTATATCGATTTAAATTAAATAACCTTTAGTTTAAATCATTGTTTTAATAAATAACGCTTTAGTTATTAGTTTGGACTTTATATTTAGTCAAATAAAGGTTTAAGTCACTAAAGTTGACTTAAATTTGAAATATTATTTGTCAAATCACTTTTGCAACATTAGTTTTTCGATCACTTGTAGTTTATTAACAAATGCTTTTCATTCACATAAGTTTTTACGTATTTATTACACTAATTCTTTAACCCTAAGTTTAATTTAAGTCCGGGTTAAGTCGTCACAAGTTCGTGCTAAGTCACAGACTAAGCAACATGTCTTAACAATACTAAGATTGCTGTTCCATTGTAAGTGAGGAACGGGGGTTAGAGGAGTATTGAGACAGTATGGTTAAATGGTGGGGAGTGCATTGCTCACATAGTTCCTCAGAGAGAGAAAGAGGTATTTTAAGAGAAATAAGTGTGAGAGAGAAGGTTCATGTGAATGATTTTGGAGACGAAATCAATGTAGGCTTAAGTTGTTAATTTATTTTTGCAAGTCATTTTAGAGTTGAGATGGTTTTGGTTTTAAATTAATTGAGGGGGGGTTTGATAAGTTTTTGTGGTGACCCCCTTATTTAATAACAGGAAAATAGTTAACCTCTGTACCCTGATTTAACAATTGAGAAATAACTCTGCTATGCAGAGATAAAATATAAGAAGCAGAGAGAAAAGTTATAGGGGAAGTATTTTAAGATTGCAGCGCTATTTCGGCAAACTTGGAAACTTCAAAATAGACATTCGTTACATTAAACAACGTGAATTTTAATGTTTACTGGTGGTTTTTGTAATTTTGCTACAATATTAATACTTGTTTTTATGCAATTATATTTTTATGCAAACATTTTTTATAAAAAAAAGCGCGATACAATGTCTATTTCTGTAGTTGCTAAAATCCCACCAGATGTCATATCGCTTAGCAATTTTTCCCTATTAAGTTTGAAGAAAAATCAAGAATGGAGGTTAATAAAAATATTATATAAATTTTGAAGAGAAAGAGAACAGAAAGACAGACAGACAAAGTAAGCAGTCTATAGGAAGGAAAAATAAAACTTTTTTTAACAAAGTGCTGGGTTTTCGACCACGGAAGTAGAAAGAATGAAAATACGAGGGCTACTTAGTTAAAAATTTTGGCGCATAGCAACAAAGGCTATTTGCGTTTTACGCAGCCCATCTAATTGACTACACTACAGACGAGGGCTACCCTTTAAGTTTTTACAAAAACTAAGAAATTTTTTTGGAACAAACTGTTTTATTGCTTTTCAAAATATTCGCCTTTAAGATTTATACACTTTTGCATGCGTTCAAACCAATTCTCGAAACATTTTTTCCACTCTGAAGTTATCTCATAAATGGTTTTCGAATGCTTCAACAACTTCTTGAGGTGATGAAATTCGTTTTGCATTTTTTGTTTGACATTGGGGAACAAAAAAAAAGGATAAATAAGGTGAATACGGGCAATGAGACATTAATTCGATGTTTTTCTCCTTATAATCAATTGTTTAACGTGCTGCGTGGGAGCTTGCATTGTCATGAAGAATGATGCGATGTTTTTGGTTGTTTTTCCTGATTTTGTAGATGAATTCTGGCAAACAAATTGTTGTATACCAGTCAGAATGAACTGTTATTCGATCCTCTAAAGGAATGGTTACGACATGTCCAGTACAACCGAAGAAACAAGCGATCATTAGAAGTGCTTCGTGAACGAACAACTTTAGTGGGTTTCGGTTCATCTTGGAAGACTCAAACAGTGGATTGTTGCTTAGTTTCCGGTTCATATGAATATATCCAAGTTTCGTCACCTGTAATGATCTTGTATACGGATTTTGCAGTGCCTAGGTTGAATTTTTTTTACTATTCCCTTACACTAATCAACACTAGCCTTTTTTTGAGCTTCGGTCAAATTTTGCGCAATCCATCGGGAACAGTTATTTTTCACAGCTAAATGTTCATGCAAAATCGAATGTATTGCAATATGCGTTATGCCAAAGGATGACTCTATCTCACGCTACGTCACATGTTGATCTTCTTCAATCATTTTACGCAAAGCATCGACGTTTTTATGAATCAAAACCGATATTGGTCTACCTTCACAAAATCAATCTGGTGAATCAATCTGATGAACGGAAGAGTGAGTCAAATTCAACTCTTCCCCGATCATTCTGACTGTCAACCGACAATCTGAACGCACAAGATCCCGGATTCTGTCGACATTTTCATCGGTTCTTGAATATGAAGGCCTGTCGCTGCGTGATTCATTTTCAATCAACTCTCTTCCTTCTGAAAATGCCTTAAACCACCAAAAAACCTGGGTCCTTGACAAAACACTGTCTCCGTAGGCCTGCTGAAGTTTTCCAAAAGTTACCGTTACACTGTGCCCTAGTCTGAAGCAAAACCTGATAGCACACCGTTGCTCGAAATGAATATCACTCATTTTTAGAACGCACTAGAAAAAACTGTTTCACGAAAAAAATCGCTACGGACAAAAAAATTACTCTAGCGAGTTCAAACTCGTACTGAAGACGTATCACTGGTTAGCCTGCTGCCCCTCCAAGTCTCGCGTCCCAAATATTGCCAGATCAAATGCTATGTTGCCAGTCCGGCTACTTTTTCGATAATTTTTTCAGTACTATCCAACTCTGACGTCATTTCAACTTCTGATACTACAGAATATAGTGGGGGGGGGGGAAATAAGAGACAGCGATACTTATTACTTTGTAATACTTTTCACTGCCAACTTAAAAAATTCTAGGTTCAGGTGACAGACAACAGTTTGGTTATAGAACCAATTCTAGTAACCAATTCATAAATACTGTTTAATTGTGCTAAGTTTATATTTAATTATATGTTCTAAATAAACTTCCTATCAACTCAATAAACTTCTAAAAGTTAAGTTGTAAACAAAAACTAAAAAGTTGGATTTGGTACGACTGAGAAGTATACCACTGTCATCTAAAATCTGTCATCTGTCAAAATCTGTCATCATTTCACCGGAAGTAGTTTTGAAAATAGTGTAGTTGGTAGTGTAGCATCGAAAGTTGGAAGGAAGTATTGTGTTTCACATTATACTTTTTACGTCAGTACTACGCAAAAAATCTGTAGTGCTACGCAAAAAAGTATAATGTAGAACGAACTTAACATTGCTTTCCTTGAGAGAGTCCGAATATGTTCTTCTGGGCCTGCTACTTTTAAACACGTATCCCAGGTATTTGTATTCCTTCGTTTGTTCTACCTCTTCTTCTCCACTAAGAAATTGATAATAGTTTAATGACAAACTTGGTGACTTCAACATTAGATAAAGACACAAACCTATAACATTTAAAGCAATGATACCCTTAATCCAGTTTAGACGGTAGAAAGTTGTAATATATTTAGTAACGTGTGGGTACAAATGACTAAGATTTATATAGACCCAG
The DNA here is from genome assembly GCA_963971575.1 of Liopterus haemorrhoidalis. NCBI lineage: Eukaryota > Metazoa > Arthropoda > Insecta > Coleoptera > Dytiscidae > Liopterus > Liopterus haemorrhoidalis. Next base: position 6,374,432 of record OZ020626.1, on the reverse strand, counting down.
GGTGCCATGAATCACATACGGTCACATTCTAATGTATTACATGTACACGTATGTCATTTTTATCTCACAGATTTGTAAGGCAGGATGCGAGCTTGTTTTAAGTAGGTTTAATTTAAGAAACATTTGAGAATTAACTACTTGTATTAACAATAGAAAAAAATGTATGAATAAAATACCGTTTTGAGAAAAATGAGTATTAGAAAATACTCAAGACGCAAAATACAAAACTAAAAACTTCAGATTTGCTAAATTTTTATCTTAATAACACACCCGCGGTTTTATTTATTTACTAGCTGGAGTACCCGTACTCAGTAGTGTAAATAAGGGTATTATGCCGTCGCATAGGGGCCCGATGCTGTAGGGGCCCTTTGGCGTTCAGCTGAATTAGAGCTACATATTTACATTTTAAATTAAAAAAGAAAATAAAAACAGACTGTGATTTTTGCCTGTATAATAACCTTCACACATCGGAAAAGTGTAGGGATATTGAAAAAAATATGAAAATATTTTGCTTATTGTACATCTTATGTTGTATTTCTATTAAAGTAGGCAATTATGAGTAGTTGGCTATGGAAAACAAGTAAAAACAATTACTATAGTCGGATTGCTGATAGGTGACAGTTGTATCAAGTAGTGCATTCATATAATAATCTAGTTACCATTTTTCAGCGATTTTAAAAATGTTTTTTGTTATTTGTCTTAGCTGTCAGTGTCTGTTAATAATATTAATTAGTAGATCTTGTGGCCAATTATTAAATTTATAAACTTTAATTTTAAATCTGCTGGAATATTTTAAATCCGAAAAAGAGAACAATGGGCCCCTTATTTCTTGTGTTCATCAAAGAGTAGTAGCTGCCTTAAAGATTTCGGAATCAACAATTTGTAGAATTATAAAATGTAATAAATCTGAACTTCTCACTAACAAAATCACGAGAAAACGAAGGAAATTAAAATCTGAACCAGTTTGTTTTTATTGATACATTGGTACAAACGTATGATCATGAAGTACTAAGATTACCTCCTTATCACTGCCAGTTTAACCCCATTGAACTAATTTGGGGTATAACAAAAAATTATTATGATAGACATATTGGTCAAAACGGATATAATGATAAAGTTTTGAAAATGTGGCAAGTAGCCTGTGATCAAATTAGTTGTGAAACATTGGAAAAATCTGTTAAAAAAATCGAAAATTTAATAAATGAATGGTGGGCAAGGGGAAGGATTGTTGATGATATTAATCCAATAAAAATAAATACAAGAAAGCGATAGTTCAGATGACGACGATATGCATTACAGTGACTAATTTTTTTAAAATAAAAATAAACATTTAAATACAACTTGTAGCAATATATTATATGAATAAATATATTTTTACTTAATATTTTATTACTTTGTACTTAGGGGAAACATAAAAATTTAATTTAATTAAACAACAAATTATAATCCAAATTTTACGTATGAATATAAGTTTTTCCTTATTTATAATTATTACCTTAAAATTAATAATTTTGTTTGTTTGAGTACTGCTGTAAATTTATTTTCATGCTCAAATTAGTAAAGATATACGAATCATTCCGTTTCTTTCTAATGCTTTGTTTTTATTAAAATAATTTGGAAGGTTAGTTGTCAACTTGCGTCACTATACATTACTATGGGTATGCAAATAATTATAATGATATAGACAGAGAAAGCATATAATATGGTGTATCGATACTTGTAGCAACGAACAGTCACCTATCAGCAATCCAACTATAACAAGACAAAACAAATACAAATTTGACAAATTTTATTCAGTACATGATCCGTAGCTTGATCACATGTTTCATTTTAATTCGATTTAATTTTTATATTAATAATTGTAGTTTTTTTAAATAGTGACATTCTTTTTTAATAATGGAGCGACAGTATTTAATTATTCACGAGATGAATCGTGTGGTGGGACTTCTCCAAGCTGGCTGCAGGCAAGTTGATGTTGCTCAGCGGATAGGAGTTTCTCAATGTGTCATCAGTCGGTTATGAGCGCGTTACAGGAAAATAGGCAGTCCGGCCGAACAATATCTGGGACGTGGTCAGCGCGCAACAGCAGGTCAAGACAAATTTTTGGTCTTAAATGCTACAAGACAACCTACTATTACAGCACCCGAATTGGTAAGGGAGTTACAGCGAGCACGTAACCGTTAGTCTCAATACTGTAAGAAATCGTCTCCACGAAGATATTCTATCTTGACGATCAATCAGATGTCAACCCCTCTCTAGAGTCAATCGCAGAGCAAGATTAGACTGGTCACAATTTTCAATATTGATCTGATAATGATTGGGCTACAGTTTTGTTTACTGATGAGTCCAGATTTGGAAATCATCCAGATTGTCGTCGAACAAGGGTATGGAGAAGATCCGATTGGAACGTTTGAGGCACGTCCAGGAAATTCACAGTTACAGAGGTGGTACTGTTATGGCATGAGGTGGGATAATCATTGGCGGTAGAACTGATCTCGTTTTTTCCAATGGATTTTTAACTGTACAACATTTGGATAATATTCTTCAACCTATTGTGCGTCCATTTCATGGTGCTGTTGGTGATCAGTTTCATCTTGCCCAAGATAATGCTCGGCCACATGTTGCGCGAATTATAACGAACTGGCTGGATAACGAAGGTATTGATGCGATACCATGGCCAGCACAGTCACCGGATCTAAATCCGATTGAACATGTATGGGACATTCTTAAGAGAAGAATTACTCCACATATGGATAGGGATGGGAACGATATATCGATATATCGAAAATATCGATACTTTAGAAAAATATATCGATATTTTTATATCGATATTTGAAATGCGATATATCGCGCAAAATATCGATATTCGCACAAAATATCGGTATTCTTGTATATTTTTTACATTTAAATATATGCTGTTCACTTTTGTAGAAACAAACTATAGGCTATTCCAAACGTTTAGGCGGAACTAATTTTTGAAATCTAGTAATTTTTATCAATTAATTCGTACTTTTGGTCATTTTGTTTAGGCTTTGAAAATCATGCTCACATTGCAAATTCTAGATTAAATGGATTGTCATTATAAAATGTCCTTTTCATTACATTTTAGTTTTTTGTCATTCTTAATAAAAATTTCTCATTTATAAATTTTTTTGTCTTCAAAATATGGAAAAATGTATTAAAATATTTGACATAAGTCATTCGTTTCCATGGTTTCACTGTTAGAATTTTAATTTTTCACATACCAAACCTGAAACATGAAATAACCCAAGCAAGGTCCCTTTTCGTGACAGCCTAAAATAACGAAATTTCCATTTAGTTCCGCCTAATCGTTTGGAATAGCCTGTAAGACGAAATTTTGATTTCAATAATTTGCACTTTTGAAATTGACATTTTGGTATTAAAAAATTATAAAAAATGTCACTTTCTTAATAATGATCATAACCAATAAATCTAAAGTCGGTTTTACAGTGTAAGGAATATTTTTAGTTGATATTTAAAGACCGTAATACACTTTAAAAGTAACCAAAAAATCTGTTTGTCCTTACAAAAGTGAACAGCATATATATATATTTAATTAAGAGAGCTGTTAACAAGGATAATATTAGAAAGTTGGTTGGTATCTGGGTGAGTACCAACTGTAAAGTGATCGTCTGTCAAGTGGCGACTTCTCTTCCCGCCAAGCCAACCAAAAAATATGTAATTTATATAATAATAATAATAATAATAATAATAATAATAATAATAATTTTATTGATGTTAACAAATACAAAATATTTTTACATACGTCAGTTAATAAAAGTAATAATGGGGAAAAAAATACTACAAATAAACAATAATACATTGAATTTAACATTAAAAATAAAGTTACAAAATTACATTACAAGTCATTAAAATTATTAGCGATGTATTGGTCAAAGTTATAAAATGCTTTAGTTATTAAATATGTTTTTACGGTCTTTTTGAATTGCTGGTTGTTTAACTTCTTTATTGCCAAGGGGAGTATGTTGTAGAATAAGATACCAAAATAATTGAAGGACTGCCTTGATTTGGTCAATCTTACGTATTTTGGTCTGATTATATCATTTTTTTTTGTAAAATGAGCATGTATTTGATTTTGCTGTTCATAATTAATCAGGTTGCAATGTACGTAGACGAGACATTGAAATATAAATAAACATGGCAAGGTAAGGATATTCAAATCAGTAAATTTGTGTTTACAGTCTGATCTATAGGATAAGTTAGCTATTATTCTAATAACGCGTCTTTGCAAAGAAAATATTCTCTGTGAAAAGGGGGAGTGTCCCCAGGCAAGAATCGCGTAGGACATGTGACTATGAAAGAGTGCATGATATGCTGTAAGTAAAATATTACGGGACACGCTATGTCTGAGATTACGCAAACAAAAAATTGCTTTACAAAGTTTATTGGCAAGATGATCTATATGAACTTCCCAGCTAAGATTAACACCAATATGGACACCTAAGAATTTAATTGATTCTGGATTTTCCATATGTGCCAATCGAAGTGAGAAGATCATTTGCTGAGTTTTTTGAGCGTTTAAACTTAGGTTATTAGCACTGAACCACTCACGACTAAGTTTTAAATTGGTGTTATTTAAAGATAATGTTTCTTCAAAGTCCTTCGAAGTTGAAATTATGGTGGTATCATCCGCGTACAATATTGTGTTTGTAGTTTTGAGGAAGGAAGGCAAATCATTAATATATATTAGGAAGAGAAAAGGTCCAAGAATAGAGCCTTGAGGGACGCCATATTTAACAGTTTGAACTTGTGACTTAACACCCTTTAAGTAAACAAATACTTATATCTTACATGTTACGTGTTAGTTATTTCGATATATCGAAAATATCGATATTTTTACTTCGATATATATCGAATATCGATATCACACTTACGATGTATCGAATCGCGCATATATCGATATTCAAAAATAAATTCCCATCCCTACATATCGATAACATCCACGATAATTTTAGATTCAGAGAGTTTCTAAGAACAGAATGGGCACAGTTACCTCAAGAAGACATCGATAATGTTATTTTGTTCACGAATCGCAAATGTAGGGCTGTATTCAATCAATCGCTCATCCCGCCCTTTAAACCAGCACTGCCACTGGTCCTGTTCTATCCATTTAAGTTTTGAATAATTTTAACGTAATTCAAGATTTCTTGAAAATTTCACAGTGAAAATACTTACAGTAATATTTTTACCGTATTAAAACAATAAAGCGTTCTTTCATTTAATGCAACACTTAAAAAAATAATAAAAACGGTTTAAAAAGTACCATAAAAACCGATGTTACGCTACATTCCTGATAATTAAACAGGATTTCCGTCTAGAGGGCCATGACTGACAAGTTGCTGCTACTTTCTGGACATATTCAACACTGTCGCTACTTGAGAACTGGTTGTTGAACATTTTTACAACACGGGATTATTTAATTTATTCTTTAACTGTTCAGGGGGACTTACGACTTAAAACATTTCCTAAACATGCTAGATATGGTTAGATTTAACTATTTAGATAAGTAAATGGGTTTTAATAGGCGCTAATAACCACTGATGCAGTGCATCAAAGATTGTTTAAAGCCATGAAATATTAAACATGATGGATTTCTTTAATTAAAAGTTTTGAATTTAGGTAGTAAATCTTATGACTTCATCGCTTATAACGTTTTTTATTTATATGCTCGGAGTACTTCAAGAGAAAAAAACAATTCCGATTTGGTATATACCCTTTTCACACTAGAACTTTAAGATCGGATGTTAAAGTGAATGTGTCTTTAAACGCTAATGTGAAACCGTATGGCCTCGTCTAAATACAAGCGATGTTTAAAACAGAGATATTATTTATCATGACCATGGAAACGTTACATATAAGTATGAAAAAATTCAGAAATTTTACAAAAATTATTCGAAATTTTTCGAATTATTTTCAAAAAACGTATCAAATAAAAGTTATTAATTATTGCTTTTATAGTAACTTTTGTTCAATAAATTTTTTCGAAATATTTTTCTGTTGTGAAATATTCACAAAAATCTTAAAATCGACACGAGTAAACTCCCATTTTTAGTCAACCAATTTTTACCAAAAGTTGATCAACTCGTGTCATTGATAGCAGAAGCTTAAATATGAAGTGACAGACGGACAGACAGACAGACGGACAGACAGACCGACAGACATCATGCTAAAAATAGTCGAAACGTTATGTAGGGACCTCAATTCGTGGAGATCCATCGAAATCTCGAAATGTCAAAATCGGTATGATCACAATACCTCCCTTATACCCTTTTCACACTAGACCTTTAAGACGAGTGAACTTAAAGTTCACCGATGTTTAAGATCGGTAAGCTTTCACACTTGATGTTTAAATCTCCGGTGCTGTCATCAGCTACAGTAATTTTGTCCTTAAGTTACCGTCATGAAATTACCAGTTTTGAACTGTCTGCGCAGACGCACATTTTGAATTATTATAAACAAATATGGATATTTCATTTCATTCTACAATAAAGACACTACAATAAAGAATATATTACATCTGTATTAACATGTAAGTCGATACATTTTATCTCAATTATTGTAGCTCTGTATTTTATTAAACACATTATTAAAATAAATAATTTTACTATAACAATAAGTATAAACTTCTTATAACGTCGATATAATACAGTATTCTTGTTTATGATAATATAAAATGTTGACAGCACAAATTCAAGGAGTATTTTTTTATAATAGAAATTAAGTTGGCATATGCGTACGAAGTTTAAGACGCAGATCTCTGTCTTAAACATCGCTTGTATTTAGACGAGGCCATACGGTTTCACATTAGCGTTTAAAGATACATTTACTTTAACATCCGATCTTAAAATTCTAGTGTGAAAAGGGTATTATACATGTGACGGTCGGTAAAAAATTAAGCCGTTTATCAATATATTTATTATTATGATAATCTAATGAAGACGAATACGAAGCAAATGCAGAAAAAAACGCTGGGATTTTTGTCAAATAATAAAGAAAAGTGATTATCAAAAAACTGTTGATTTTGATGTGATTATAGAACAAATATTTCTAGACATCCAGTATTATACTTACACTTATTAAATACCTACAAAACCCTGAAATGTTTGAAAATTCACATTTTACATCAATTTTTTTTAAATATCTTTGTGACAAAATAATAAGAGGTATTTCCCTCTTAATATCTTAAGGGTGGGCTGTATAATTTGTTTGTAACAAAAGCGATTGAAATGGCGTGTTTGAAAGTGCACGAATTGGTCCGGTCAGCGAACACAATCAGTTAATTGATGATAGTTTTGTTAATATACAGTTAGTCAGGTTCCTTAACCGCATTTAGACAATGATGGTACATAATATTAATTTAATAGGACGATCTTTAAATAATGTTACTATCAAATCGACCATCATCTTTACTAATACAGTTATTCGTAAAAGACGTTATTCATTATTATAAGTTATGGTCTTTTGTATTTGGTAAAATGGACCAGAAATTAACTATTCAATAAAATCAGTGGGCGAGACGTATTAGATCTTATTGATTGGTAATTCTACCGGACAAAAACAACGCAACAATCTTTCAAATATTACCTATTACAGCAACACTCAAATCTCTATTTGTAATACTTTCAAAATTAATATAAAAAAAAACACTGTTTCTTTAAAATCAAAATACGGGGCCGTTACTGGGTTGTTGGCCCCTTTGGTGCAAAAATAATATCGCCGCCCTTATGAATTAAATATTATTTAATTAAGAATTTAATATGTAATATTTACTTTTATATTTGCAAATACATATAAGCTGTTCACTTTTGTAAGAACAAACTAGATCTGGTTATTTTGGTTACTATTATAGTGTATTACTGACTTTAAATGTCAATTAAAAATATTTCTTACACTGTAAAACTGACTTTAGGTTTCTAGGTTATGATCATTATAATTAAGATATCATTTTTAGGGTTTTGTAGGTATGACCAAAAAACCCTTATACCGTCATTTTGTCGTCTGTCTGTCTGTCTGTCTGTCTGTCTGTCTGTCTGTCTGTCTGTCTGTCTGTTCGGTAAAAATTGTAGCCAAACGGCTAAACCTAGAGAGTTGAACACATAGGAAAAATACTAAAACATCTAAAAAACATACCCCCCTAAAAATATAAACAAATATGTGCTCACGAAAACAAAAATATTTTTTTTAAATTCTGAGTAGGGTATCAAATGAAAGCCCTTAGTACGTGGATTAACGATCAATTTTTTATCTTTACAAAATAAATTATTTTGATGCGATTTTTGCCAAAATTGTGCAAGAAAAAATTTGTCCCACACCCTGTAGCCCAGATGGTTTAAACTAAAAATCTAAAAAAAATCTAAGTAATGTATATTGGTGTGAAGCGAAATAGTACAACAGGAATTTTTGATCAGATTATGTTTTCGGAAAATAACGCATTTTTTGTGGTTTTTGGTTCACAAAGTACAAAAGTTATACCAATGTAAGACATTCACATGCAAGGCGTGCGATAGCGTAATGGGTTAGAGCACTGGTGTCGTAAGCTAAAATGCGCTGGAAACGAAGGGTTTCGAGTTCGAGTACGGAGTGAATTTTATTTTTTCTGTTTTTTTTTTGCATTTTTATTATGTTGAAATTATTTTGTCAAAATTCTAGTTATACTTTGACAAATGTTGTATTTAATTTTTAAGAGCGTAAATTTAGTAACCAGTCTTATTATATGATTAACAGACGATAAATTATTTTAAAAATATCGTTCATTTTGCCGTGATTACTACAAAGTAAAATTTGTCCTACACACTCAGCATACCGCCTTCACTTATTATATACCTGCGAAACCCTGAAATGTGTGAATATTCACACTTCACATCAATTTTTTATTATGACATGTCAAATGGATAGACATTTTAAAAAAGTGACATTTTTTAATCCCAACATGACATACAATTTCAAAGATGCAAACTATTGAAAACAAAATTTCCAACAGATTTAGTGTTAAAGTCTCCAGGTTTGTGTCTTACACCTTAATAAAATTTCAGCCTCCACTTTCTTGTTATGTTTTCATTATTTTTATTTACCTTCACGCATTAATTTTCTTAAAATATGCACTTAAGAATAAATTTCTGAATATATTAGATGAACAAATAATAATTCAAAAACCGTCAATATTTACTAAGTACTTAAATTTTTCTGCACACGATATGCGCTTTTGGCAAAGACAAACACATTCTAAAAATTAAGTAAATATATCTAAATACGATTTAAAAATAGTTCTCAATTCATTTGTTTCAACCGGAAGTTCGTTTTGAATGTCAGTTTTAAATAATAAATTTATAATTATTGTATAATGATCTGAACTCGCCACGACTTGTTATTTATGTCTCGGTTTAGCTCTGAGAAAAGAACTCTTCTTATACTAAAGAGATTTGTGTTCAACGCTATTGTAAAAACTAAGGATTGATATTGGTTCACAAGATCTCGATAGTTGACATCGATGGTAACATCGGATGTTTTACGTCGATTTTGAAAAATATCGAACACAGATATTTCTATAAAAATACTTGGATGGCACTTTTGAAAAATAACACTACCCCTTCGGCTGAAAATAAGGTATACATTTTGATTTTTTTCTTATCCGAAAATATGATATACGTTTACAATTTGGTAGTTACATATATCTAGTAAAACGAAGAATAATACAAGGTGTCTCAAAAGAAATTTTATATTTAGTGGATCGATTAAAAAAAAAGTAAGCCGTATATAGAAAAACTGTTTATTAATTATTAAAATACACTTTTTGGGGATTTATTTCTTAAAAATAATATCGTCTAAATATAGACCCTCGCGTTCTCGGCACTCATTTAATCGAACAGTAAAATTACTTATGACGTCTCGGCAGGTGGACTCAGGGATGGCTGCCATTTCGTGACGGATATTTTCTTTCAAATGCGCCAGTGAAGTCGGTTTATTGGCGTAAACTTTAGATTTAAGATAACCCCATAGGAAAAAGTCCATAGGGGTTAAATCTGGACTGCGTGGAGGCCAATTTATGTCACCTCTCCGGGAGATCAATTTGCCCGAGAAAATTTCACACGTGGCAGAGACATATTGGACGTGTGTGAAGTTGCTCCTCTCGCGCCGACATCGCAGCCCATACGGTCACTTTAGGCGAATGTAGGGGTTTCTGATGTTTGCGTTTCGGATTCGTTGCACTCCAGTAGCGGCAGTTCTGCTTATTTACGTGGCCATTAAGATGAAAATGAGCTTCATCCGAAAACAAAATGTTGGTAAACGTTGAAAATCGCTCAATCACCTGATTTACGAAATTAAGCCTCTGACTGGCATCTTGGGGCTTTAATTCTTGCACCAATTGAATTTTGTAGGGGTGTAGCTTTAGGTCTTTGTGCATAATGCGATGTAATGATGATCTATGCACATTTAAAGCACTTGCGCGCTTCCGAATTGAAAGGTTCGGGTCGTCACGAACAGACTGATTAACATTCTCCACGTTTTCTACCGTTCTTGATGACCTAGGTCGCCCGGATTTTGATTTATCCAGCGTTGTACCAGTCTCTTCAAACTTCTTAACCCAATGTCGAACGAGAGGAATGCTTGGCGCATCATTTAAGTGGCGAAAACCTCGAATACTGCAGAATTTTCTACGCGCTACAGTCGCCGAATCACCGTTTTTGTAAAACTCTCGCACGCATAACGCGCGGTCTGCTCCCGAGAAACGCTCCATAGCGACTGAATTCCCAAGAGCCAGGCTACCGATTGACATAACCCCCGCGCCCCTCGGATACGTTGCGTTCACGCAGTAAGCTAAATAAATATAAAATATCTTTTGAGACACCTTGTATATACTATCTGAAGGAAAGTTTCAATTACATTATTTAACAATTTGCTTAGTTGCTTCTACACAAGTTTGCAATGTTAGAAAACATTATCAAGGGTTTGTATGGTTAATGTTTTAAATACATTTTGTTCAGTTCGTCGATTGTATTCGGTGAAGCTGTATGTTGTAAGGATTGTATAGAATTGAAAAAACCAAGGTCCAATACAATAAAATCTGGACTATTTGGAGGTGGTTAAGTCGATTTGGAAATCCTTCCTTGCAATAAACACAATAAGACCGTGCAAGTTTATTATGAAAACAGGTGATCAGATATGATTACGCGAAGAAAACTTCGACCACTTTTTGGACGGAATAATGTTCCAAGTGAGCGTGCAATTCGTGAACTACTGCGAAAATTTGAAACAAGTAGTATGCTTATTGATACACCAAGAGTTCGATATCAACACAGGTCGTTCAGGTGAAAATATTGCTCGTATACGTGATAGTGTGCAAGAAGAACCAAGCACGTTAATCCGTCACCGTTCACAGCAATTGAATATTTCATATGGCACTACTCAACGAATTTAAAAAAAAGACCTGCATTTAAAGGCGTATAAAATTCAACTGACGCAAGAACTGAAAGCAGCGGACCACCAGAAACGCCATACATTTGTGAAATGGGTTTTAGAAAACACAGAAGTTGATGCTGATTTTTGCCAAAAAATCATAGGGAGCGATGAAGCTCATTTTCTTTTGAATTTTGTTAATGGCCAAAATTTTCGCATCTGGGGTAGTGAAAATCCACATGCTGTTCAATAAAAACCAATGCATCCACAAAAATACTGTTTGGTGTGCATTATGGGCTGGAGGAATCATTGGCCCGTACTTTTTTGAGGACGAAGCTGGTAACGCTGTTACTGTCAATGGTGTACGCTATCGGGAGATGCTAAGCAACTTTTTTTTCAATGAAACCAACGATTTGAACTTAAATGACATTTCAACAGGATGGAGCCACATGTCACACAGCACGTGAAACACTCACTTTACTTCAAACCAAATTTCCTGGTCTCTCAGAGGGGCGACAATTGGCCAGCAAGGTCTTGCGATCTAACCCCATTAGACTTTTTTCTCTGGGGTATTTGAAGAAAAGGGTCTAAGTCAACAAGCCTGGTACGATTCCAGAACTAAAAGAGAACATCAGACGTGCAATTGTTGAAATCGAACCGAATTTATTGGAAACGATTACGAAAAACTTCGCTAAAAGAATGGTATCATGTCAGCGGAGTCGTGGAGGGCATTTGGCCGACATCATATTTCATAAATAATTGCCAAGTCTGTACTTTACGCTAATAACAATAAAATTCGGATTTTTCCAATATGTTTTATTCAAAAATCAAATCCTAGAGTCCAAATTGGATCACCTTTTATATAGTCGTGAAAAAATACATTTTTAAAGTATTGTTTTTTGAATGAACCGGAATCTGAATGTTTTACATGAACCGGAACAATATTTTCAATAATTTCACGAACCGGAACGATTTTTTCCATCATTTCACGAACCGGAACACCGTTCCACTTAACGCCGGTACATTTGAACCCTGATTTATGTGCATTTGAAGTTTATGCACTCGTCTCTACAAGATTAATCTCTATAGTCTGCACACACAAGCTCCAACATGTGTGTGTGTGTGTACACATGTCTGTATGTATGTATGTGACACGTTAAGTACACGAGGCCGTAATGATTAAGGTGTGAGAACACATGTACGGTGTTTGTTCTTTTGAGGCAACCGGCAATGTCTCTTTCCAAATATCCCCATAACTATGTGTACGTCGTGTTGGCCTGTGTACACAGATAAAGTCTTCAAGAACACAAGAGGAATGCAACATGGTAAATATAAGAATTAGGATTAGTTACTATTTAGTAACATGTTATTTGACTTGTCATTTCGTTTTGAGGAGTGTAGCCACTTTAAGATTAAAGAATATTTGACAGCAATGTACTACACTACAAAATAAAATCACCTTTTAAAAAAATATCATCAAGTTTCTTTAAGTAAAATCTTAAAACAGTAATAATGATACAAATTGAAATACTGTATCTCCAGATACTTTAAAAATAAATGATAATAAAACTAAAGGCTGTTCCAAACTTTTAAGCGGATTAGGTTTTGAAATCTAGTATATTTTACCGATTGATTCAAGCTTTTGACCATTTTGGTTAAGCTTGGTAAATCATATTTACAATAAACATTTTTAGGTTAAAGTTAATATAATTTTCATTACATTTTGTTTTTTTTGTGTAATTTTTGATACAAATGTATCATTTCTTAAATTCTTAAATTTTCCAAAATTCAATTTTTTTAAATCATTTAGCGCAGCGGTTCTTAAACTGTGGTCCTCAAAACAATTTTGACATTAACTTTACAACCCCCAATTTTTCGGTTTTATTCAAATAACTCATTTAATAAAAATCCTACATGGTCAAGACTTTTTGTATTTGTTGTTATCTAATTAGTTTATTATTATGACTAAACAATAATTAGTAAAAATTTAATTATTTTTATTCAACTGCAAATTATTTACAGTAAACATATTATAATAAAATCTATTTTGACCAATATTTGACCAAGAAATGTTTGTATGAGTTTAATGTATTATAATTTATAATTTTTAGGGTTTTGTAGGTATGACCAAAAACCCTTATACCGTCATTTTGTCGTCTGTCTGTCTGTCTGTCTGTTCGGTAAAAATTGTAGCCAAACGGCTAAACCTAGAGAGTTGAAATTTGGCACGCTTATACAACTCTTTGACCCGCATATAGTAAAAATACTAAAACATCTAAAAAACATATCCCCCTAAAAATATATACAAATATGTGCTCATCGAAAACAAAAATATTTTTTTATAATTCTGAGTAGGGTATTAAATGAAAGCCCTTGGTACGTGGATTAACGATCAAATTTTTATTTTTGCAAAATAAATTATTTTTAAGAGATTTTTACCAAAATTGTGTAAAAAAATTTTTGTCCCACACCCTGTAGCCCAGATGGTTTAAACTAAAAATCTGAAAAAATTCTAAGTAATGTACATTGGTGTGAACCGGAATAGTACAACAGGAATTTTTGATCAGATTATGTTTTTGGCAAAAAACGCATTTTTTGTGATTTTTTGCTAATAATGTACATAAGTTATAGCTTTGTAACACGCTACATTAGAATGTGTATGCTGGTGTAGTGGTTTTTGACGTTAGCTTTTCACCCAAGTACAGTTAACAGTCGTTGTTAAAAACTCGATCCGAAAGGGATCGAACCCTACGAGAAGAGACAATATTATTTTTTGTTTTTTTTTAAATTTTTATATTTTTTAAATTATTTTTTCAAAATTCTAGTTATATTTTGGCAAATGTTGCATTTAATTTTTAAAAGCGTAAATTTAATAACCAGTGGAAATTGTTTAAATTATAATTGTTTAAATTAATTAAAACTAAAATATAGAAATATTTCTCTTATTATTCTCTTCACTTCAAAAATTAATGTAAAAAAAATTATTTAAAGGAACATTCCTTTCGAAGAAAACATAAATTAAAACAAATAGAAAATCAAAAAATTCAACGATATTTTTATATTTATAGCCAGAAATCAAACTTCACGTGTATGTAGCATATACAATAAACAAAGACTGACGTCCCGTTAGCATATGGAAGACGCGTAGCCTCTCTATTTACCCCCACCACTACAAGCTACGAGACAACCGTATACTTTAATAATATTGGAAGGCACCAGGTTTGTGTCTTGATTTATCGTTCAAGTCTCCAGGTTTGTTTCTTGGTTTAGCGTTAATATCTCCAGGTTTGTGTCTTGATTTAGCGTTAAGATCTCCAGGTTTTTGTCTTGATTTAGCGTTTAACTCTCCAAATTTGTGTCTTGATTTAGCGTTAAGATCTCCAGGTTTTTGTCTTGATTTAGCGTTTAACTCTCCAAATTTGTGTCTTGATTTAGCGTTAAAATCTCCAGGTTTGTGTCTTGATTTAGCGTTAAGATCTCTAGGTTCGTGTCTTGATTTAGCGTTAAAATCTGCAGGTTTGTGTCTTGATTTAGCGTTAAAACCACCAGATTTGTGTCTTGATTTAGCGTTGAAGTCACCAAGTTTGTGTTCTGATCTAGTATTGAAGTCTACAAATTTGCATCTTGATCTAACGATATAGCGTTGATGACTGCTCGAATTAGAAAACTAAATAGCCACATTTGTTTCTAAACTTAGCCTTGACGTTTTCAGAATCGTTTTTTAAGCTTTAAAGTATTATAGACGATTCGCTTAAATCTGTACTGTATTAGGCTCTAATATCACTATGGTCGAAAAATGTTAATTAACAAATATCCTTTTTCTGAGTCAATTAATTTTGAAATTTTAAAATCAATAAAAACACAAATTATAAAATACCAAAGCATTAAGGGTTATATTCATCAGCGAAATGTTTATACCGGTAAATCAAGAATTAACAAAAAAAATGGTACATATTTTAAATACCGCGACTATGTGGTACCCCTGTTTAATTCTTTAGTCATTGTTTGACGTCCGCTGGTTCCAAGAAAACCCGACCCAAGTCCTTTATGTCATATTTCGAATACCATCAACTACAGTCCTCAAAATTTAAAATATGTCACAAAAAAAGAAATAAAATATTGATGGAAATTCGGATGAAATTTTGTTCCCTGCATTTTGAATGGACAATATTGGATGACGCAAATAACTACATCTTTTTCTAACACACTAAAATGTATAAGACTTTCTTTGTCTAATTTTTATATACCTATCTTTTTCTTCCAAATAAAATTGTCTCATTTTAATTGTATACCTATGTTTTTGGCATTACCCATCTCTTTTCTGTATGTCTGTCCTTTTCTAAAACATTAAACGTGGTATATTTTTATCCTTTTCTTGTGAATGCCACTATTCTCTTTTCTGCATCCTTTGTTATAATATTGTCCTTGTCAGACACATTATTGTTGTATAGTTGTTCTTTCTTCATTAAATATATCCATCCTTTTTTAATGCACAAGAATATAGTCTATCTTTCTCTATTTATATCGTTTATCTCTTACACACTTCTGTCTTTTTCTAACTCATGTCGTCTTACGTATTGTTTTCTTTTTCTCAATTTATAGTTATCCTTTTTTAGCACACACGTACAGCTATAACTTTATCCTTGTTGTGGATGTCTTTTTCTAACACATTGCCCGATGTATATATATATCTTTTTCTCGTTATATACTTATCCTTCTTTAACACATTAGTACAGCCATAATCTTTTAAGATATTGCATCCTTGTTTTATATCTGTCATTGTCTTTTGCATTCCATGCTGTGTATGTTTATCCTTATCTTATTATATAGCTATCTTTTTTTAATACACAATTACGTCATCTATAAGGCTTTCCTTGTTTTTCTTATCTTTAGATTCATGTTAACAAAACGTTAGAAAGAGACAGAATGATTGTTTAGACTAGTGTTTCCCAAACTTTTTCAAACTAACGAACTCTTTAATACCCTTTTCACACTAGAACTTTAAGACGAGCGAACTTAAAGTTCACCGATGTTTAACATCGGTATGCTTTCACACTTGATGTTTAAATCTCCGGTGCTGTCATCGGCTACAGTAATTTTGTGCTTAAGTTACCGTCATGAAATTACCAGCTTTGAACTGTCTGCGCAGACGCACATTTTTAATTAATATAAACAAATATGGATATTTCATTTCATTCTACAATAAAGACACTACAATAAAGAATATATTACACCTGTATTAACATATAAGTCGATACATTTTATCTCAATTATTGTAGCTCTGTATTTTATTAAACACATTATTAAAATAAATAATTTTATTATAACAATAAGTATAAACTTCTTATAACGTCGATATAATACAGTATTCTTGTTTATGATAATATAAAATGTTGACAGCACAAATTCAAAGAGTATTTTTTTATAATAGAAATTTTGTTGGTAATGCGGACGATGTTTAAGACGCAGATCTCTGTTTTAAACATCGCTTGTATTTAGACGAGGCCATACGGTTTCACATTAGCGTTTAAAGACACATTCACTTTAACATCCGATCTTAAAGTTCTAGTGTGAAAAGGGTATAAGGCAGCGAAAGCCCCCATTTTGAGAACCAATGGTTTAAACTGTGTTAACAACGAAGAATACATGTATTTGTCACTGGATGAAAGAGAGATATATAATTTAGTATGAGTCAGAGAGAGATGCACGATGGCTGGCTCATCGACGATGGAAGATATGTGAATTGTGTGGAATAGAAAAAGAAGAAAATATGTACTTAAAATTTTGTTTTACAAATTATATTCCAAACAAATTTTTCCTAAAATGAGAATTTTTAAAATAGTATAAATTTACTTTAATCTATTTTTAAACTAGGAAGAATATTTATACTATAACAAATCACCAGAAAAGTAACTATACTATGTTTCACATACAGGGGCGTATTTACCCACTCGGAGACCCGAGGCGCAACTTCTCTGAGAGGCCCCCCAGCATGCGCCTCATGCGCCTAGTGTAGGGCTGCCATACGTCCCGGTACACCGGGACATGTCCCGGTTTTGAGGTTTGTGTCCCAGTGTCTCGGTCCAAGAGTCATTTGTCCCGGTCGATTTAAAATTTATGCATATTAAAAAATTATTTTTAGATAATATTGTACATATACATATATACATACTATATATAAATTATATAACAGATTCGAGGTCCGAAATGTTCCGGAGTAATGCCGAGTACCAGTCAGCTAGTCACTAGCTGACTGGTACTGACAGATGAGCGCAATTCGCTTTCTATTGACACCGGGAAAAGCATAATTCAATGTGTTTTAAGTTATAAAATGTCATGCATTGAATTCTATAATTATATAAAAGGGGAAAAAGAACTGCTCCAAAAAACGAAAACATCGGAGAAGTATGATTGGGCAAAGAAGAGCGATGATAAAGAAGCCACCGAAGTCGGGGAAGGGGGAGAGTAAAGGCAAGAGAAGAATGGAATGTAAGGTTCTATTTGGTTTTATTAAATTGAATCGCCCATTAATTTATATTATATTATTTTAGATTTGATAAAGACGCATCCACAAAAAAAAAACATCAAATTTTTCCAGTCGAACTGAGTGTTCCAAAATGATTCACCATTGATCCCAACGTTTTGCTCTTGGAATACCTATTATCAATCTCTACTTTAATTATTTTTTTGTGTTTAAAATTTTTAATTTTTTTAAAATATTATGCAATTTTTTATAATAAAGGTATTATTGTCGATAAAAGTTTTTTTTAAGTTGTTTTTTTTTTTTGGGGAGGTGTCCCGGTTGGTAGTCTGACAATTATGGCAGTCCTAGCCTAGTGGGAAATACGCCCCTGTTCACATAAGAAGTATAGGCCTTTCTTTGATTTAAGCGGAACTAGATGCAGGTTTGATATTTTTAAGTTGTTACGAAAACCGAGATTGGCTAGTTTATTGTGTCATGTTGACATTTATTATTAAGTGACATTTATTAGAAAAATAAAAGAAATAATATATTTTAAAATTTTTGGAAAGTGTAAGAATTTAATAAATGAGACATTTGTATTAAAAATCAGCTGTGGCCACCACAGGACCGACCACCATCATAAAGTACTTAATTTATGCTGCTTTATCAAAAAATGTCTCAAATAAAAGTTGTTATAATCTGTCTCAATTTGTAATACGAAACTAGATCTGGTTACTTTGGTGACTGTTGTGTCGTAAACAGACTTTGGCGTATCCGTGTGAACCAATACTATGATAATATTATAAATGTATTGTCAATATACAACAAAAAAAATGAACTTTTCCTGTTAGTTCCGTATTACAAAATGAGACAGATAACAGTTATTGCTTTTGTAGCAACTTTTGTTAAATAATTTTTTTCGAAATATTTCTCTGAAATGTTCGCAAAAATCTTAAAACCGACACGAGTAAACTCTCATTTCTAGTTAACCGATTTTTACCAAAAGTTGATCCACTCGTGCCATTGATGTCAAAACCTTAAATATGAAGTTTCATAAAAATCCTTTTAGCTGAATTTGCTCTGAACGTGTACACGGACAGAAACACAGACCGACAGACAGATAGACAGACAGAAAGACAGACCGACAGACAGAAAGACAGACCGACAGACAGACAGACAGACCGACAGACAGACAGACAGACCAACCGACAGACATCATGCTAAAAATAGTCAAATCGTTATGTAGGGACCTCAGTTCGTGGAGATCTATCGAAATCTCGAAATGTCAAAATCGGTATGATCACAATACCTCCCTTATATATGTTGGCGGTCAGTAAAAATGACAAAAAATCTAAATGTAATGAAAATGACATTTTATAATGATATTAACCTTAACCTAAAAATATTTATTATAAGTTTGATTTACAAAGCTTAACCAAAATGGTCAAAAGCTTGAATCAAACTATAAAAGTTACTAGATTGCAAAATCTAGTTCCACTGAAAGATTTGGAATAGCCTATAGATCATTTCATTGGTTTTAGCGGAACTAAATGTGCATTTCTTTCTATTAAGTTGTCACGAGAATCGAGCCTGCCTGGGATATTTCATGTTTCATGTTGGTAACATTAATTAATTATAGGCATAAAACA
Source organism: Liopterus haemorrhoidalis (assembly GCA_963971575.1). Taxonomy (NCBI): domain Eukaryota; kingdom Metazoa; phylum Arthropoda; class Insecta; order Coleoptera; family Dytiscidae; genus Liopterus; species Liopterus haemorrhoidalis. The sequence continues at coordinate 6,354,884 of OZ020626.1, read as the reverse complement.
TATTGCTTACTAGCTAATCAGAGGTACAGATTTTTGGGCGAATTTAAAAGTCTCCTCCTAGTTTAAAAATAAACTATAAGTCCAGACTATACATTAATTTAAATTATACTTTATAGCACCATCTCTATTCATAACAATTAGAAAAAAAAACTTAAATGTATTTTCAAAAATTATGGTTATTTCTAACAAAAAAAATATCTAAAACTACCATAAATATACTAAGTTTAGAAAATATCTTCATGTTAAAGTCATTTTCAATATATTTTATTATTAAAAATAAAAAAATAACATAAGAAAAGGAGGGACTTATATGTCCCATAATGTGTAAGAGTGAGAAAGATATACGTAGACAAAATAGAAAAAGGATGGACTTATTTATCCCACAATAATATAAACAGAGATGGAAATAACAAATGTAGAATCAAAACATGCTAAACAAAGACACCCGTAACGCCTAATGTGTTAGAGTGGGATAGGGATATTAACACTAACTTAGAAAGAGATAAACTTATGATTCTCATAATGTGTTGGAGAGAGATGGAAAACTAACAACGGGGTACAAATGTATAACTATAATCATTCATATCTGACAGAGATGGTTGAAGATTGTTTATGGTGTTAGAAAGAGATGGAAGAAGTTACAATGTGAGTCGAATGTGTCAGATGGACATTTTAAGAAAAAAGGGAAAAAAATTATGAATATGCTTAGTAGACTTAAAATATATGGAATAAAATAGAATAATTGGAAAAAAATTGTAGTTTGAGAATCCAGGTTTATGCCTTTAGAGCAGTGATTCTTAACCGGGGCGCCAGCGCCCCTTTGTGGGCGTTTTGGAGGTCTGGCGGGGCGTTTTTAAATTTTTAGCATTTAGGGGGCGCTGCAAAAGTTCAAGTGGGCATTGTATCAATATAGAAAAATAAGGTATGTTCATTTGGTCAATTGTTGCGTACACTGCATACATAACCATTGTAAATAATTGTGTAGACGATCGCGAATAAATATCGCGATCGGGTTACCACGGTGCGTCTGACTGTTTGGCTTTTGACAATTAGTGCCGGATATATTTGAAAAGATGAATGAAAATCTCCTGAATCTTCAAGGAAACAATATCAGCCTTATTAAAGCCAAAGGAGTTTTATTGAGGTTTATCAATAAACTCAAATTATATAAAAATAATCTTTGTTGGCGAGAATATCATCAGTTTCCTTTTTTACAACAATTAAAAGAAGATATGCTCAAGATTTGGAATCAAGATTGTAAATCAAGATTTGGAATATGCTCAAGATATGCTCAAGAGGATTCTGATTTGGAAACATACTGTACCCACATGGACGCCCTTGTCGAAGATATGATAATACGATTCAAAGACTTGCAGAAACTTGTGATACCAGCTTGGTTAATTAATCCATTTTTATCAGACGTAGAAAGTGTCAGTCGTCAGTCAAAATTTAAAAGATCAGTTTATTGACCTACAAAATGACTATGTAGCCAAAATAATATTCAATCAATGTGATTATATTGCTTTTTGGGTTCGTTTTCGTCCTCAATACCCTCTTCGTGGAAAGAAGTAAAATTACCCATCATAGCATTTCCATCTTCCTATTTAGCAGAAAAAGTTTTTAGCGCAGTATTGCATATATTGAAAAAATCACGAAATCGGTTACAAATAAGCCAAAGAGGAGATTTGAGATTATGTTTGACTAAACTTGTTCCTAATATTACGAAATTGGTGCAATCACATGAGGCTCAAGGATCTCATTAACTTTTTTTTTTAAATTTTTTTAATAAATTTTTTTTTATTGAATTATTTACTTATTCTATTTAAATATTATTATAATGTTGTATGTGATATTAATATGACATAAAAGGCAATAAATACATAATGTTTATAAAAATAATAACGTGTTTTATTTCTATTTCTCATCATTTTTTATTTGTAGTAGGAAATGCATTGCATAAAATACATACCTACGTAAATAAAAGTGTAAATTTTAAATTTTGTTTTTTGTGTGGAAGGGGCGGTGGATAATTTTACTGTGGTAAAGGGGGCGATTCTTTCAACACGGTTAAGAAACACTGCTTTAGAGTAAACGACTTGATTTTTAGTTGCTGTCATCAAAAAGTCGCAGTTGCAACATAATATTATTGTGCACCCACCTGTAACTACTCAGTCGCAACTATACCATTTGTCATCTTCTATTATATCAGGTCGTCAAGGATGAAATTTGTTGTTAATAACATTGCCAAATTTAACAGCTTATTATTTGACATTGACTCAATATTTTACTGTTCTGTTTTTTTTTTTTTTTTTTTTGTTGGTAAGTTACACATCTTGCAAGAAAGGACAGTCAGCATATACAAATCAAGGAGCGCAGGGAGATATAAGGAGGTCAGAACTATAGGGGTACCAAGATACTTAAAGGGAGAAAGAGGAAGGTCAGGAGGGAGAGTTAGGAGGATTGCGAGGCTAAGGTGCGGGAATGAAGAGATAGGAAATAGATATTGGAGGAAACGGGAGAAAAAGATGTGCAGGATGTGCGGGGAGGAGGAGAAAGATATAGAGCACCTCGGGATGAGGTGTAGAGAGATGACAGTATGGTCGGGGAGCACATTAGACCTGTTGCACGAAGATGGAAGGGGGAGCGGTGGGCGAGGGAATTACAGGCAAGGAGATTGGGGAAGGATAACAGGAAGGGGTAAAGGAAAGAAGGAGGAGACCCAGTGGGAAGCAGAAAGGGAGAAATGGAAAGAAGGGGGATGAGGGTACCTACAAATGGGGAGGAAGGAAGAGAGATAGGAGGAGGGGTGAAGAAATGGTTGGAAGGGAAGAGAATGAAATAAAATAAAATAAAGCAAAGATGGGCGAGAAAACAGGAAGCAAGAAGGAAGGAGATCGGAGAGGGAAACCAGAAGGACAACAGGAAGAAGGAGAGAGACATTGGAGCAAGAAGATAGAAAAGAGAAAAAACATTGTAAATTGTAAATTGTAGTGGATTGTTATTTATTTATTTTTGGATTGATTTTATTTGGTTTTATGTTTTGTAATGGCTAATACTCTGAACGCCGCAAGGCCTAGAGAAATAAAGAATATATATATACACATCTTGCCTGTTTAAAGAAATCATTGTACGCTCTAAAAAATATCAAAAACTTTTTTTTTTAATTAATTTTGTTGAAAATGGAACGGTCGGAAATTCGCACTATTAGTGTATGAGATATGAAGTATGAGTTCTTACGTGGAACTACGGCATCGCAGACCACGCGAAATATTAATAGTGCATCTAGCTCTAGTGTTACTACACAGCAGAATTTCGCCGTTCGCCAAATTTCGTACAGGTAACTTCAAAACCAAACAAAACAAAAAAAAAAACTGGCTCATCGATCACAGCAAAAATATACTGCAACCAACTGCACGAAATGATGCAAAAACTTAAAGAAAAACAGCTTTAATTGGTCAACAGATCGACTCCTATCTTATTGCATGATAACGCTAGACCACACACTACACAAATGTGGCAAAACTACAGGAATTGGAGTTGGATCTTCTTCATCATTTTCCATACTCACCAGACCTAGCCCATACTGACTACCACTTCTTCTGCAAACTGGACAACTTTTTAATAGGAAAACAGTTTAATTCCGACAATGCTGTAAAACTGGCCTTTCAGGAATTCATTGACTCTCGTCCGCCAGGATTTATATCACCGGCCTGAACAACTTTCCGCTTAAATGGCAAAAGTGTACAGACAATATGGGTGCAGACTTTGAAAATAATTCCTCATATTTGTAAGTTATCAACCAACTTTGCCTTTTTTTTCTACAAATTTTATCCTTGACGACCTAATACATAGTCCAAAATGGATTTTTAAGAAAAGCATTGTGTTGTTTCTGTTATTTTGTTTGCGAAAAAATTTAAAACTTAGACATCAATATTGAGTGTATCATTTACTAACTAGAGGCTTTACCACAGGTTCGTAAAGAGAAATTTTATAAAATTAAAAAAAAAAACTGCGACAAAGAAGGAAATGCGGCTAAACAGCTGTAGTGAGCGCATTATTTATCTAGCGTTGATGTCTCCAGGTTTGTGCCTTGATTAAATATTGAAGTCTCCAGGTTTGTGTATAGATTTAACGTTGAAGTCACCAGGTTTGTGTCTTGACTTAGCGTTGACGTCTCCAGATTTGTGTCTTGATTGAGCGTTGAATTTTTCAGGTTTGTGTCTTGATTAAACATTGAAGTCTCCAGGTTTGTGCCATGATTAAACATTGAAGTCTCCAGGATTGTGTATGGAGATTTAACGTTGAAGTCACCAGGTTTGTGTCTTGACTTAGCGTTGATATTTAGATTTACAGATTTGTCTAGATTTAGCGTTGATGTCTCCAGGTTTTAGCCTTGATTAAACATTGAAGTCTCCAGATTTGTGTATAGATTTAACGTTGAAGTCACCAGGTTTGTGTCTTGACTTAGCATTGAGGTCTCTAGATTTGTGTCTTGATAAAGCGTTGAAGTTTCCAGGTTTATGTTATGATTTAGCCTTGAAGTCTCCAAGTTTGTGCCTATATTTAACGCTGAATTCTCCAGGTTTGTATACTGAATAAGCATAGAGGCAACTTCCTAGGCGCTCTGACATCTGGTGGCGATTTTCGGAAGGTACCAGAGTGATATTGTTGTGTTTTGTTCAATAAAGAAATATGTATTTTTTTGTTGTTTGTGTTTTATTTTAGCCGTAATTTAAATCGTGGATAAAGAAGAATCTCACTTTAACATGCCAACATTTTCCTAAATCGGAAATAATATCAAGAAAAATGTGGAAGTAGAGAGAAACTGGATCGTAGGTCTTTATGGATCCAAAAACTAAAAATGGGCAACAATCCAAGCCCGTGCATGCGCGTTTGCTCGTTGCATTTTATAGAGTGATGTTTTACGTCCAAGAAAAGACTGAAAAATGCATTCTCGAGTGTTCCAGCTTTTGCCGCATATGGCGCTGTGATCTTAAAAAGTTTCCCCAATTGAAGTCAGGTTTGTGTCTTGACTTGGCGTTGATTTTTCCCAGTTTGTGTCTTAATTTAAGCGACGAAATCTGCAATAGTAAGATTACGAATAGAATTTTATTCTACAGGTAAACCCTTTTAAGATTACAACACTCAAAATCGCTTTATTGGCAATGATTGAAAGAACTCGATTTACCACAGGTTCGTATCAGAATTTCAATTACTTTATGAATTTATCTTAGTAATCAAATTTATATGAAACGTCAAAAAATTTATATTTTTCTAACTTGATTTTCATAAATATGTTGCAAAAATAGCTATGCTTTAATTTCTTACTCTTTATGAATTGTTATCACTATTCCAAACGTTTAAACGGAACTAAATGGAACTTTAATTTTTATAAGTTGTCAGGAGCTGACGTTAAAAGTTACCAGTTTTCAAAATCTAGTTGCGCTTAAATCAAAGAAAAACTATACATATGCAATGATTCATTTACGTAAAAGAGCGCAAGATCCTTTTAAATATCCCTTAGAGGGTTTATATAAACATATATTTTTGAATTATCATGGTTGTGTATCTATAGCACGGTATATTTAGATGTTTTGGGGTTTAACAAAACAAAACCATATTTCTAACATCATCAGGCCTCTATTCAAAACTTCAGTGCATTCCACACTATTGTCAGACTCTGATACGGTCTCAAGAGAAACAGACAGGGTGTTCTTAACTAGCCAGTGTCGTAGAAAAGGGTTCTATATTATACAAGGTGTCTCAAAAGAAATTTTATATTTAGCGGATCGATTAAAAAAAAAGTAAGCCGTATATAGAAAAAATGTTTATTAATTATTAAAATACACTTTTTGGGGATTTATTTCTTAAAAATAATATCGTCTAAATGTAGACCCTCGCGTTCTCGGTACTCATTTAATCGAACAGTAAAATTACTTATGACGTCTCGGCAGGTGGACTCAGGGATGGCTACCATTTCGTGACGGATATTTTCTTTCAAATGCGCCAGTGAAGTCGGTTTATTTGCGTAAACTTTAGATTTAAGATAACCCCATAGAAAAAAGTCCATAGGGGTTAAATCTGGACTGCGTGGAGGCCAATTTATGTCACCTCTCCGGGAGATCAATTTGCCTGAGAAAATTTCACGAACACGTGGCAGAGACATATTGGACGTGTGTGAAGTTGCTCCGTCCTGTTGGAACCATGTTCTTTGGTTATAGCCAGGAAAGTTTTGCAGTTCAGGTACCAAGAAGTTGTCTAACATCTCCACATAACGCTCTGAATTCACTGTAACTGCACGCCCCCTTTCGTCTTCAAAAAAGTAAGGGCCGATAATTCCTCGCGCCGACATCGCAGCCCATACGGTCACTTTCGGCGAATGTAGGGGTTTCTGATGTTTGCGTTTCGGATTCGTTGCACTCCAGTAGCGGCAGTTCTGCTTATTTACGTGGCCATTAAGATGAAAATGAGCTTCATCCGAAAACAAAATGTTGGTAAACGTTGAAAATCGCTCAATCACCTGATTTACGAAATTAAGCCTCTGACTGGCATCTTGGGGCTTTAATTCTTGCACCAATTGAATTTTGTAAGGGTGCAGCTTTAGGTCTTTGTGCATAATGCGATGTAATGATGATCTATGCACATTTAAAGCACTTGCGCGCTTCCGAATTGAAAGGTTCGGGTCGTCACGAACAGACTGATTAACATTCTCCACGTTTTCTACCGTTCTTGATGACCTAGGTCGCCCGGATTTTGATTTATCCAGCGTTGTACCAGTCTCTTCAAACTTTTTAACCCAATGTCGAATGAGAGGAATGCTTGGCGCATCATTTAAATGGCGAAAACCTCGAATACTGCAGAATTTTCTACGCGCTACAGTTGCCGAATCACCGTTTTTGTAAAACTCTCGCACGCATAACGCGCGGTCTGCTCCCGAGAAACGCTCCATAGCGACTTAATTCCCAAGAGCCAGGCTACCGATTGACATAACCCCCGCGCCCCTCGGATACGTTGCGTTCACGCAGTAAGGTCTGAAATAAATATAAAATTTCTTTTGAGACACCTTGTATTAAAAAACTTTTTAGGCCTATTTATAGTCTATCTCAAAAAGAGCGATAGTAATAAAATTTATTATTTGTAAAAAGTTATTGTTTTTTCACACAGAAGCGGCACACAAAATATGAATAGTTCGAAACGAAATATTGTTAAGAAATAACCGAGTGTGCCGCACATCTTATATGGGAATACGAACTAGGATTAAACACAAAAGATCATAAAAATTTTACCCTAAAATTTTGAAGAAAAATATGGTCACAGGTATTCGTTTAATGATATGATAAATATGGTCACAGGCGTGCGTTTAATAAAATGATAAATAGTAATATAGAAATACACAAAACCAATTTAAACGTGTTTAAAATGTGCACGCCACTGGTAACTGCCTGACAAAAAGATTTATTACTATCGCTCTTTCTGTGATAGACTATAGACTACAAAATTTTTTTGTAATCTATTTTTTAAATATTCTACATTTTTTAAATACTTTTAAAACACATAAGAGCGTTCAGATATGTCCTATTAACCAGTTAAATTAGTGTAATTTGTGCAGAAATTGAGATAAAAACTTATCTTATATACTCTCTGTACATTCAGTGACAAATGAACGAATCATCAATCCACTTATTTGAGTATTTCGCAAGTTTTCGTACTAGAACTTTAAGACGAGTGAACTTAAAGTTCACCAATGTTTAACATCGGTTTGCTTTCACACTTGATGTTTAAATCTCCGGTGCTGTCATCAGCTACAGTAATTTTGTCCTTAAGTTCACCGTCAGGAAATTACCAATTTTGAACTGTCTGCGCAGACGCACATTTTGAATTATTATAAACAAGTATGGATATTTGATTTCATTCTACAATAAAAACACTACAATAAAGAATATATTACACCTGTATTAACATGTAAGTCGATACATTTTATCTCAATTATTGTAGCTCTGTATTTTATTAAACACATTATTAAAATAAATAATTTTATTATAACAATAAGTATAAACTTCTTATAACGTCGATATAATACAGTATTCTTGTTTATGATAATACAAAATGTTGACAGCACAAATTCAAAGAGTATTTTTTTATAATAGAAATTACGTTGGCAATGCGGACGATGTTTAAGACGCAGATCTCTGTCTTCAACATCGCTTGTATTTCGACGAGGTCATACGTTTTCACATTAGCGTTTAAAGACACATTCACTTTAACATCCGATCTTAAAGTTCTAGTGTGAAAAGGGTATAATACCCTTTTCACACCAAAAGTTGATCAACTCGTGCCATTGATGTCAAAAGCTTAAATATGAAGTTTCATAAGAATCCTTTTAGCCGAATTTGCTTTGCACGTGTACACAGACAGACAGGCAGACCGACAAGCAGACAGACAGACCATCAGACAGGCAGACAGACAGACCAACAGACAGGCAGACAGACAGACCAACAGACAGGCAGACAGACAGACCGACAGACATCATGCTAAAAATAGTCAAAACGTTATGTAGGGACCTTAATTTGTGGAGATCCATCGAAATCTCGAAATGTCAAAATCGGTATGATCACAATACCTCCCTTATATAGGTTGGCGGTCGATAATAAATACAGCATAACTTTTTTCAACCAAACTCTTCAGTAAAATCTGTTTTTCTATTCCCCAACTTCAATACAGTCTTTGTTATAATATAGACCCGTACTAGCGAAGAAAAACATAAAATTTGCTGGTTAAGACCAATATCATCTTGTTTAAACAAGTTTTTTTTAGAAATATTTTATTAATATATCAGATATCTTATCTTAAACTACTAGTCATGGGAGCAAGGGTTGATCTCCTGGGGTGGTCGTTAACTAAGGGACGGGCCACTTGAAAAATGTCCGCTTGTGAGCCCCCGCTGCCGGTCAAACAACAGATACACGGTACAGTACTTTAGAAACACTTACGATTTATGTGTCTAAATTATGAATAGAATACCTTGTGTTGAATTTAAAAGAGATTTTTGAGATAAAATAGATTTTATCTAGTTTCTTAAATGATAAAATTATTTAATATGTTAAGGTTAAAAAATGGGGACATTATTTTATTACAAATATTTATTTACTTATAAAAAAAGAGATCTAAAGATTTAGAAGATAAAAGGAGCTTTAAAGGATCCTGGTATCTACAAAACTAATGTAATAATACTGTGCAACTCGAAAAGCATTCCGTTCCAGAAGAAGAAACAATATATAGGCGTTCCAGGTACATATAGCCAATTGGTTAATTTTGGGAGCACTCGCAATTTAGCATGTAAATATTACGGGTATGCATAGAGATGGCTACGAATGATTGAAAAAGTCGATTATTTTGTTTGAGTTAATCGATTAATCATATGATATGTTTGGTTTCGATTAATTAATAATTAATCAATTAATTTATTATTAATCCATAACTTTATTTTATTTTCAAGAAATTAGTTGCATCGATGAAACACTAGAAGGTCCCTAGATTACTACTCTCTATGTCAACTTAGAAAAATGTGTGTAAGAAGATAGGAGCTGTTTGTCCTTGTTTCTGATTGGTTTAGAACGTCATCCCTATTACAATGTTAAAATATTGTTTTTAGTCCAAGTAGACAGATGTTCAGTGTCGTACAGTCTGTTCCAAACGGTTAAGCGGAACTAAATTTTGCAATCTAGTTACTTTCATCGTTTAAATCGTGCTTTTCGACCGTTTTGTTTAAGCTTTGTAAATCATACTTACAATACACATTTTTTGTTAACGTTAATATCATTTTAAATTGTCATTTTCTTTATATTTTGATATTTTGTGTCATTCTTAATACAAATTTCCCATTTATTAATTTTTTTGTCATTAAAATATATTAAAAAAATAATTTAATTTTGACATAGGTCTTTCGTTTCCATGGTTTCATTGTTGTAATTTTAAATTTTGACATTGCAATGTGAAAAATGAAATAACCCAAGCAAGGTCCCTTGTCGTGACAACCTAAAAGAACGAAATTCCCATTTAGTTCCGCCTAAGCGTTTGAAACAGACTGTACATTGGAAATATATATCATTTATATTATTTTCGTATATTTTGTTATTATTTACACATAATAATTAATTATTTAATAATAATAATAATAATTTTATTTACATTTTTTTTTTTACAAAATGAGACATACATAAGCTATACATAAGATATTGATAAAAGTTAAAAAAATGCAAACAAGAAAATATATATTCTAATACCTACTAAATTTTTTTACACATAGATTTTTTATAACTTATAGACAAAATTTTATTTATTATATACTTTTATATAGACTTTTACATTATACGTTGTCGATTGTGGATAGTTTTCTAAACCTTGTAGTTAGTGAGTTGTTTTAATGAGACAGCCATATAAACACATTAGCTATCTCAGTCTACATCGGAGAGAACGTTTAGATCGTATGCCTTTACATAACTTAACAAAATGTCATTGCGCCGATTACAACAAATCTCGCCCAAAATTACAAAGACGAACGCAAATATGATCAATTTAGGTAATTAGGTTAGGTTTAGTTAGTAAAAAGCTAGGACAGCAGAATTACGAAAACGATAATAGATATAGATCAGTCGTTATATCAACGCAGTTGGTCATTTTGCATCATAACTTCAATGACAAACTTAGTGGCGAAAAAATAACTAAATCGATTTTTTTTTTGCATGTGCATTATAAACTAATATTGCTCTTCACTCTTTTATTTTACTAAAACATACCTTTTGAAGTCATATTTAGTTTGTGTTCGATAGTCATTTTGAAGATTTAGAAATTTTAAAAGTGTTTATTTAATACAGACATTTTTATTGGTATCGCTAAATAAAAAGAAGTTTACATTTGACATTTTATAATACGCTCTGATGTGTTTTGATACTTGTGTTCACATATCTACCCAGCAAACATTTTTATCCGGACCAGTACTGGTAAAGCACATACTCGCCGGCATTGAAAGTAATGGGCCAGTGCTGGCATTTCGTACTGGGCCAGTACCCCGGTGTCCCGTGGTCCTTAGCTGGTCCATTGATGTATCAGTTGCTGGCCCAGCAACGGTAAAGTGCATTGAAAGTAATGGGCCAGTGCTGGCATTTCGCACTGGGCCAGTGCTGGCATTTCGCATTGGTCCAGTGCTGGCATTTTGCACTGGGCCAGTACCCCGGTGTCCCCGTGGCCGTTAGCTGGCCCATTGATGTATCAGTTGCTGGCCCAGCAACGGTAAAGTGCAAAATAATCGCATTAGTTGCAAGATTTATTTCTGACAGACTAGTGCTTATATTATACCCACTCTCTAGTGTTTCAAATGTAATATATGTGTACTTACCCAGTATTAAAATAAATTAATGGTTAGGTGCAAAATAAATACTCATTTGGCCATTTTCACCATCGTTGAATAAATTTATTTAACAAGTAAAGTTGACAATATCGCATCGGTTTTAAACTATCAATGAAGAAATTAACATTGCTGTCAATAGAATGATGCGATATTGTTAACTTAAGTTTTTAAATAAATTTATTCAACGATGGTAAAACTAGCCGATTGTAAATTGAATTAACAGTTATAATTTATTGATTTATTTATAAATATTAAATAAATATAATTTCAGGAATAACAGGAATTAGTTTATTTAATTTATTAATTTAATGAAGAATTTTAAGAAAATGGTTTTCTGCCATTTCGGTCAAACCAATTTCATCCTAAAGATAAAGGGTGACTAATAATTTTCGCCAATATTCGTCTTGTATTATCTACCACATCTTTTCCCCCTGACTTGAAGAGTGCCAACCTAAAGAAATCATACTTGTTAAAATAAATTCAATAAACAAATTTTATAAGCATTAATGCTATAAGCTGTTCACTTTTGTAAGAACAAACTAGATCTGGTTATTTTGGTGATTTTTATAGTGTATTACTGACTTTTAGAAACTTGGTTATATTGTAAAAAAAGCTTTACAGTTTTGGATTAAGTTTGTATTATTTTAGGTTAGTATTATATTTACAAAATATTTAAGATGTCACTATTCAAAATGAAATATGACAAATTATATTTTTTAAATGACATATTTATAATCTTGTATCAGATTTATTAATAATTGAAAATTTTATTACATGAAAAAAACTATGATTGAACTAAACTAAAAATTAAACAATTTAATATGAAATAGTTTGTGTAAACTACGTCCTTAAATCTAACAAAACACACACAAATCACAATAAAAAACTGTATAATGCTCACAATCAATAACTATTCAAATACACATCTTTAAAAACTGTTCACCAACACGTCCCAACTGTACTCACAGAATATCACTTGTACCGACCCTCGAAGGCCACGCCATTAGGGTGTTTTATGACTAAGAACGGTCAGACTTTTCAAATTATTACATTCAAAAAAAGTTATAAACATAAGCACTGGCCCGCTAGAAATAATCTTGGATTAATACAAATAAGGAATGCTTATAAAATGCTGGTAAAGTACTTCGTATAGGCGGAGTGCGAAATACAAATGTGAAGTACATTATTAATACTGGCGTTGCACTTACTTTTGGTGCCAGCAATGTACCAGCGTAAAAGCAGTTTGCCGGCGTTCGGCCGTTAGTTCAATGTTTGCTGGGTAACTTATAGTAATTTCTAAAAACATTTTTTATTTAGTTTGTTGTTTATTTAGCAGTTTTGTGTTTAGCTATATATTTTCTTATAGCTATCTTATAGATTTCCATTTGATATTGTGGGTAGTGCATTTTTTTAGGTTCAATTCAACGTATTTCTATTTTCTTTTCTTTGATCATATTTTTGGATCACATCAGTTCTTTTTAGAACTATTTAGCCTATTAGAATAGTTTATTTGTTTCTATTCTGTTCTTATTCTTATATTTTCATTTCATTACGATACAAGTGACAGCGTTCGAATATTACATTTGTTAAATGGATGCTATATAGACGTACTAAACATGACGTCACAAGAACAAGTGACGTTTCCTGTGACGCCACTGCACTGATTCGCCGAGTGCCCTATAATAAATATTTTTAAGCCGCCGTAGTGGTTTAAAGACATACAGATGTCGCACTATTCGTAACGCACTAATATCCTTAGCTGTAAACGTTGCTTTGAATGTTAAAACTATCTACTAAACTTATCCACAATGCACAGTGAATAGTCTACTAATTTAAAGAGATCTGAACGCAACTTTACCGCTTCCGAACGCTGTACTATTTCACAAATCTACTTGAAACTTAGTATGTATGTCTACAAAGAATGGTAAATGTCAGAAATAATATCAAATTTGCGATCTGAGCGCCATCTCTTATTAAAGTCACTGACTTAATAAAAACCCCTCTTATCTAGAACTCTTAGCGCTTATCCCGACCGATTTACAATCGTCAGTGTTATCTTGGCGCACTATTCTTTGGTTTAAATGTCGTAAATTACAGTATAAATGTATTAATTAAGGTAGAAATTCCTGTTTTTGACTTTTTTCTACATCTGCCTATCTTTTTGAGTTAGGTATAACATGGTTATTGTCGTATAACTATGACGAATTGAGGTTTCTCAATCGACCGAGCAAGATAAAAGATGGGACTCGCGATATGAGGATTAGATACCCCTCACGGCTGGGGGGAAGAGAGGGAGAGAAGATGTCCCGACCTGTTCTACCATAGAGGTCATATAAAATGAGATTACACTTATAATGACTATAGTTCTAGTCTCATCCAAAATATGCTCAGTAATCGCAGAATCACTGTATTGCTGAACAGCAAAATCAGTAGGCCTGTAACAATTAAAAAGGGTTTGCCTCAAGGGTCTGTACTTGCGCCGCTAATGTTCAACCACTACATGAGCGATTAGCCGGAAACTAAAGCCTGGAAATTTATACATACTGATGATCTATGGCGGCTCTTGCCTAATCCATCGAAATCTGAGTGCTGCTCATTTCATCTGAACAATCGATTTGCTAATCTAGAGCCGGAGGTCTATTTTCGAGGTGTTAAACTAAAATATAACCCTCTGCCAGTCTATCTTGGAGTAAAGCTGCATTCAGAGCTCAGTAAATTAACACTCTGTGCGTTATGGATAGTTTTTAAACGAGTGCAATTGGTATGATCGGACAAGCTCGTACTATATCGCTCAACAGTAGTATAGCAACGACAAAGCACGAGCATGTCCGATCATACCAACCCAGCAAACATTTTTATCCGGACCAGTACTGGTAAAGCACATACTCGCCGGCATTGAAAGTAATGGGCCAGTGCTGGCATTTCGTACTGGGCCAGTACCCCGGTGTCCCGTGGCCCTTAGCTGGTCCATTGATGTATCAGTTGCTGGCCCAGCAACGGTAAAGTGCATTGAAAGTAATGGGCCAGTGCTGGCATTTCGCACTGGGCCAGTGCTGGCATTTCGCATTGGTCCAGTGCTGGCATTTTGCACTGGGCCAGTACCCCGGTGTCCCCGTGGCCGTTAGCTGGCCCAGCAACGGTAAAGTGCAAAATAATCGCATTAGTTGCAAGATTTATTTCTGACAGACTAGTGCTTATATTATACCCACTCTCTAGTGTTTCAAATGTAACATATGTGTACTTACCCAGTATTAAAATAAATTAATGGTTAGGTGCAAAATAAATACTCATTTGGCCATTTTCACCATCGTTGAATAAATTTATTTAACAAGTAAAGTTGACAATATCGCATCGGTTTTAAACTATTAATGAAGAAATTAACATTGCTGTCAATAGAATGATGCGATATTGTTAACTTAAGTTGTTAAATAAATTTATTCAACGATGGTAAAACTAGCCGATTGTAAATTGAATTAACAGTTATAATTTATTGATTTATTTATAAATATTAAATAAATATAATTTCAGGAATAACAGGAATTAGTTTCTTTAATTTATTAATTTAATGAAGAATTTTAAGAAAATGGTTTTCTGCCATTTCGGTCAAACCAATTTCATCCTAAAGATAAGGGGTGACTAATAATTTTCGCCAATATTCGTCTTGTATTATCTACCACATCTTTTCCCCCTGACTTGAAGAGTGCCAACCTAAAGAAATCATACTTGTTAAAATAAATTCAATAAACAAATTTTATAAGCATTAATGCTATAAGCTGTTCACTTTTGTAAGAACAAACTAGATCTGGTTATTTTGGTGATTTTTATAGTGTATTACTGACTTTTAGAAACTTGGTTATATTGTAAAAAAAGCTTTACAGTTTTGGATTAAGTTTGTATTATTTTAGGTTAGTATTATATTTACAAAATATTTAAGATGTCACTATTCAAAATGAAATATGACAAATTATATTTTTTAAATGACATATTTATAATCTTGTATCAGATTTATTAATAATTGAAAATTTTATTACATGAAAAAACTATGATTGAACTAAACTAAAAATTAAACAATTTAATATGAAATAGTTTGTGTAAACTACGTCCTTAAATCTAACAAAACACACACAAATCACAATAAAAAACTGTATAATGGTCACAATCAATAACTATTCAAATACACATCTTTAAAAACTATTCACCAACACGTCCGAACTTATACTAACAGAATATCACTTGTACCGACCCTCGAAGGCCACGCCATTAGGGTGTTTTATGACTAAGAACGGTCAGACTTTTCAAATTATTACATTAAAAAAAAGTTATAAACATAAGCACTGGCCCGCTAGAAATAACCTTGGATTAATACAAATAAGGAATGCTTATAAAATGCTGGTAAAGTACTTCGTATAGGCAGAGTGCGAAATACAAATGTGAAGTACATTATTAATACTGGCGTTGCACTTACTTCTGGTGCCAGCAATGTACCAGCGTAAAAGCAGTTTGCCGGCGTTCGGCCGTTAGTTCAATGTTTGCTGGGAAATGACCTCGTTTAAAAATTATCCATAGCGTACAACGTGTTGATTTACAGAGGTGTGAATGCAGCTTAACTCTTAACAGATCGCTTACTTACAAGGATCACGCTATTAAAGTCGCACAGAAAATTAAGACCAGAAATAACATTCTGGTAAAGCTTGCTGGTTCTACATCAAACAAATCAACAGTAGACGCAATTTTACATTTTCTGAACGAAGTTTCTGTTGCTTTAGAAAATGGCGAATTCTGTATGGCATCATTTTATGATTTAAATAAAGCTTTTGATTGCGTTTGTCCCACTATATTACTGGAGAAACTCTCCTTATATGGTTTCACACCTGAAAGTTGCTCCCTTTTAGAATCATATCTTTTAAATAGAACTCAATATGTTAAATTTAATAATAAATTATCTGAAATTTTGTCTCTTTTGTATGGAGTTCCACAGGGATCAATTCTAGGACCTCTCTTGTTTATTATATACATTAATGACCTACCTTCATCAATTTCCACAAATTCCAAATCTATTTTATATGCAGATGACTTTAATTTTGTTTTGAGATCATCAGACTATGATCAGTTATTAAATGATACTGGTCACTGTTTCGAGGAAGCTAAGTTCTGGTTTATATCTAATAAACTCTCTATGAACGATGACAAAACTCAAAATATGCTCATCAGCTGTAGAAAGCACATTTATGAAAATGAAGCATGCGTAAAATTTCTGGGTATTTACGTAGATCCGAAACTAACTTGGGAGCAACACATTAATCATTTACAGTATTGGCCATAAAGATAGCAACTTTTGATAATCCTATTTTATTTTTATTCTATTCAATATTTTTAAAATTAAAAAAATGTAATTCTTACCTTTAACAATCCTCTACATATATTATAGTAAAAAATTAAATTTTAATAGTAAATTCTATTTTTTTTAAAAGTATTTATTATTTTTACCTGGACATAAAGATAGCAACTACTCTTAAAAAAATCTTTTTTTTTATTAATTAAGAAAATGAATTATTATTAACAGATCATTTTTAGTATTTTGTATAGTAAACACCAGTATTTATAACTTCCAGACATCTTTTCGCCATTGATTCTAATAATTTCGTGATCATTTCATTATCAATATTAGACCAGGCACCCTGCAAAGCTTTAAACAATTCTTCAATATTTGAATGCGTTTTGTTTCTAATCTTTCTGTTGACAATCTCCCAAAGGTTTTTTATTGGATTTAAATCGGGTGACTATGACAGCCAAGTCATTACGTTAATTTTTGAATCTTCGAACCATTTTTTTACCAACTTCGAAGAATGTTTTGTGTCATTATCATGCTGACAAATATGTTTTAAAGGCATGAACTCATCAGAATAATGTTCCATAACATTTTGAAGGATGTCTATATATTTAAATCGATCCATTATTCCTTCAATGTGGTATAGAGGACCCATACCATATCCCGAATAACAGCCCCATACCATCACACCGCCTCCGCCATGTTTAACTGTTGGCAAGGTGTATTTTTGAACAAATCTTTTATTAGCAGGCCTCCTAACGTAACTTACACCATCACTTTTAAACAAATTGAACTTAGATTCATCACTAAAAATAACTTTTTTCCATTGATCCACAGTCCAGTCAATATGATTTTTAGCAAATTCTAATCGGGCCTTCACATTCTTTTTGGATAGAAGTGGTTTTTTAGCAGGACGGCGACTAAAAAGACCCTCACTAACTAATCTTCTGCGAATAGTTCTTGTTGAGATATTTTCTTGATCCATTGGTGGCAAAAGGCCCAAAATTTTCTCCGATGACGCAAAGGGGTTATTGGTAGATAAATAAATAATTTTCTTATCAGTTCGTTTTGTAGTTTTTCGTGGCCGTCCTGGGATTTTTGAAACTTCAAACGTACCTTCTTCTCAAAATCGTTTTATAATTCGCGACACAGTAGATTTATGAACATTTTGTGAAATCACATTTGGAGCAGCCCGTCTTTAAAACCAGAAATTATTAAGTTTCTAATTTCACTTGAAACAGTTTTACTACGACCCATGATTGACAAATATAAACTGAAATATTACTTGTGCACAACATATTATTTATGGATAAAATCTGCATATAACAAGAAAATTCAAGTAGTTGCAATATTTTTGTCCAAGCAAAAATGAAGAAATAATTTATTATTAATCTGTGAGTCAGATTATTTGACTATTGATTGATGTAACAGACAAAATATGATTAAATTATAGAACTAAGAGTATTTATTTTCCAATATTATTATTAAAATTAGAAAAATTGGGAAATATTAAAAGTTGCAATCTTTATGGCCAATACTGTATGTAGTACTTTGTGTAAATCAATTTACTTGCTAAGGCAACTAATTCGGTTTCGGCATATTTTGGGTTGTTTCAGTCACACATGTCTTACGGGATATTAGCCTGGCGACATGCATCATTGTCATATAGAGTTTTTAGGCTACAGCGCCGGGCATTGAGAATAATTGCACGTATTTCCTACAGGGCTGATTGCCTACTGTATGTACACAAAAAAAAAAATCAGATCTATCTACTTATGAAGAAAATCATAGTTACAACACAAGAAATAAAGGAAACATCTACCCAAAATTTTTACGTCTTGATAGATCTAAAAATAGTGAAAATTATTATGGCATTAAATTTTATAATTCATTACCCAGCAAGCTCAAAACTCAAAATTTTACAAACTTTATATTCTTCTCAGCTGGACTTGAGAATTCAAGTCCAGCAAACATCGGTGAACTTTAAGTTCACTCGTCTTAAAGATCTAGTGTGAAAAGGGTATAGCCCATGACCGAAATAAGATAAATAAAATAAAATCCTACTCTATAGTGTTGTACGTCTATAGTGTCTAGTGAGCTACGGGAGTCCACGACTGGTCTAACAGATATATAAATTGATAATTTGACTTAAGAATTGTTTCTGATTCCGTAAAACTGACTTAACTCTGTCAGATCAAGACTTAAATTCAGATTACAATTTAAACTACATTTATAACACTTTAAATTGAGATTTAACATCTCTACCAACATAACTTTATGTGTTTAAGGGTTTCGTCTGTTAAACTTCAAAACACAACTCCGTTTACATCTAATTCAACAGATAATTTTACAACTAATCGCCAAAACAAATATAATTTCATGATGAACAATTAAACAAGAACGAAGTGTTTTAAGACGAAACGATCTCCTTAATGTCTTCAGATTCGAACTGAAATTTCTTTCCAATAGTTTTATCTTGGGTGGCCATGCAAAAATTCCAAAAATACTTCAACACAATACAAAAACAACTGAGTACAAAATTTCAAAGCAATGTTTTACAAAATGCCTTCTCAAACATTTAAAAACTGCCGAACATTTTTAAATAGTCTCCGAGATTCTTATCGCCAAATATTCTAATGAGAGTTTAATTATTTTAAATTGGAATTGTTAGAAATTCCTAGAAAATCTAAAATAAATTTGACATTGACAATAGATTAGCTACAGAAGATGTAAAACCAAAAGTACATCCAGATTTGTTTGATTCTGATTTAGAAGATTTACTAGCAGACGATGATGAAGAAATTGTAGAGTATTTAGAATGTCCATACATAGTTCGTGTTTGACCAAATCATATGGTCCAGTGGGATGAGAAAGAATTTATTAATCATTATCGCTTAGCGAAAAATGCATTTAATATCCTGCTCCAACAAATATTCCATCAAATACTACACCAATTAAAAAATAAAATAAAATAAACCGTCGTATTTCATTTTCAGTGTTTTTGCATTTCTATTCTGTCTGCAGGATGCATTGAACATAAAAGAAAAAAATTCCCAGGCCCCTTGTATATCTTAGATTTACAGCGTCAGTAGCTTTATTTTCTATAACAGGGGTTCTTAAACTTATGTAGTCCGAGGACCCCCTCTTGAACAACATTTTTTTTTTTGCGGACCCCATCCCAACCCTAGCATTTTACATCGTTTTTGAGACTTAATTTCTGGCTCCATAATCTCATAGGCACTACGTTGTAATAAATATTGGTAAAAATGTATCGCTGGTTATTTTAATAAATGGTCTTGTGCATTTTATTATCATATAGAATAAAAAACATAAAATTAATAAAAATAGTAGTAAAAAAAATTAAAAAAGTTACAAATTATAATACGTTAAACTCATACAAATATTTCTTGGTCAAATATTGGTCAAAATAGATCTTATTATAATATGTTTTCTGTAAATAATTGAGAGTTGAATAAATTTAATTAAATTTATACTAATTATTGTTTAGTTATGTCAATAACTAGTTAGATAACAACAAATACAAAAAGTCTTGACCACGTAGGATTTTTATTAAATGAGTTATTTGAATAAAAGCGAAAAGTTGGGGGATGTAAAGTTAATGTCAAAATTGTTTCGCTGACCCCCAGGGGTCCGCGGACCACAGTTTAAGTCCTGTTCTATAACATTTTTACATTGTAACACAAGATTTACAAGTTGCCTTGTTTCAGAATTATTGAAATTTTGCGCTTTTTGGGCGTTTATCGCACATTTTTCTATATAAAATTTTGATAGTAGTCATTTATTTTGACAGTTGTACCTATCTCTCTTTTATTCGTGCGAGTTGCGTAATTATCTTTCTTTGTTTAACATAACGCTTCTAATACCAATATGAAAAAACATCGTAAAATATTATTATCAATCAGAATAGTTATCTACGGGATAACTAGAGTTGAAAATACAGAAAGCAAATTATCCTAGTGACTATCAAGAGGATAATATTATCCCATTAATAGTTATTCTTATAGATAACTGCAAGGTGGAAATACCGTGCCTTATACAAGGTGTCTCAAAAGAAATTTTATATTTAGTGGATCGATTAAAAAAAAAGTAAGCCGTATATAGAAAAAATGTTTATTAATTATTAAAATACACTTTTTGGGGATTTATTTCTTAAAAATAATATCGTCTAAATGTAGACCCTCGCGTTCTCGGCACTCATTTAATCGAACAGTAAAATTACTTATGACGTCTCGGCAGGTGGACTCAGGGATGGCTGCCATTTCGTGACGGATATTTTCGTTCAAATGCGCCAGTGAAGTCGGTTTATTGGCGTAAACTTTAGATTTAAGATAACCCCATAGGAAAAAGTCCATAGGGGTTAAATCTGGACTGCGTGGAGGCCAATTTATGTTACCTCTCCGGGAGATCAATTTGCCTGAGAAAATTTCACGAACACGTGGCAGAGACATATTGGACGTGTGTGAAGTTGCTCCGTCCTGTTGGAACCATGTTCTTTGGTTATAGCCAGGAAAGTTTTGCAGTTCAGGTACCAAGAAGTTGTCTAACATCTCCACATAACGCTCTGAATTCACTGTAACTGCACGCCCCCTTTCGTCTTCAAAAAAGTAAGGGCCGATAATTCCTCGCGCCGACATCGCAGCCCATACGGTCACTTTAGGCGAATGTAGGGGTTTCTGATGTTTGCGTTTCGGATTCGTTGCACTCCAGTAGCGGCAGTTCTGCTTATTTACGTGGCCATTAAGATGAAAATGAGCTTCATCCGAAAACAAAATGTTGGTAAACGTTGAAAATCGCTCAATCACCTGATTTACGAAATTAAGCCTCTGACTGGCATCTTGGGGCTTTAATTCTTGCACCAATTGAATTTTGTAGGGGTGCATCTTTAGGTCTTTGTGCATAATGCGATGTAATGATGATCTATGCACATTTAAAGCACTTGCGCGCTTCCGAATTGAAAGGTTCGGGTCGTCACGAACAGACTGATTAACATTCTCCACGTTTTCTACCGTTCTTGATGACCTAGGTCGCTCGGATTTTGATTTATCCAGCGTTGTACCAGTCTCTTCAAACTTTTTAACCCAATGTCGAATGAGAGGAATGCTTGGCGCATCATGTAAGTGGCGAAAACCTCGAATACTGCAGAATTTTCTACGCGCTACAGTCGCCGAATCACCGTTTTTGCAAAACTCTCGCACGCATAACGTGCGGTCTGCTCCCGAGAAACGCTCCATAGCGACTGAATTCCCAAGAGCCAGGCTACCGATTGACATAACCCCCGCGCCCCTTGGATACGTTGCGTTCACGCAGTAAGCTAAATAAATATAAAATTTCTTTTGAGACATCTTGTATAACTAATAAAGTCTCATATCGTAGTGTAAATAATGTTTTCTAAGTGTATTCTATAAATAATTGATGTGAAAATGTCCAAAAATCCTGATTTTTTGTTAATTCTTAAGTAGCAGTGAGTTTTTTATGTTGGGCTAAGCGTTGGGCGGAGCGAACACACCTCTACCAACTCTATAATTACTTGAGTTGAGTCGCGTGCTGACTACATCAAAGCACTTATTCATTATGACTTAAGCACCATACAAGCAGCTCGCTATAATATGAACTTACTTAAATTACGGTCTAACCTAGGCTTAATTTGATAGCTTTTTAATTTGTTAATAATAGATTACACCTTTTATTAGTAATTCAGTAGCTTTTTATGGATGGATTTACCAGGGGTACCACTGACGTGTAAGGTGACTTTGTGCAAAAAGTTTATCACACACCCTACCTGATTTTTTAGTAAAACCAATTAAATGATCATCTGTAATATATAAAAAATTAATGTGAAGTGTGAATTTTCACACATTTCAGGGTTTCGCAGGTATTTAGTAAGTGAATAAACTAAAAACTGGTAACATACAGCGAGTTTAATTTTCTGTTCGATTTGTTTAGAAGTAAATGTTAAATGTCAGACAGATGTCAGATAACTTTCCAGGTTAAGAATCTTTTTACGATTTGGTTCGGAGATTATCTTGTGTGTCGAATAGGGTGACCAGACGTACTCTTTTTAAGAGTATTATACTCTTTTTTTGAGTAATATTTTCTATACTATTACTTTTTATTTAAAAAAAAACCTGAATATACTCTTTTTTGATGGTCACTTGTTTTTATTACTTCTAGTTTAGAAGTGAGGATCTTTTTTTTGCTCATCACTTCTATTTTGGGAGTGAAGACCTTTTTTTTGCTCGTCACTAGTATTTTTGAATGAGGACCTCTGTTTTTTGCTCATTATTTGAATTTTTGGAGTGTAACCATTTTTTTTTAGTATACTCTTTTTCTGTGAAAAAAATCTGGTCAGCCTAGTGTCGAATGGGTGAAAAATATTAGATATATTTAATGGATCTTGAAATATTATCAAATCCAGAATCATCTGATTCAGATTTAGATTTTTTGAGTTCGGATGATGAAGTTATGAACTGTATTTGCGAGGTTTACAAAATGCCCCAGGATAGAAAACCTGAAAAATTTTGTAGAAACTATTGTCCCAGGATATTAAAAAAAAGAATTTGTAAGACATTAGCCATCAAAGAATATAGTATAAATATCAAAACAAATATGCTAGCCATATTCCTGTCAAAAAGTCAAAAACAAAGTACCAACTATTTATTCTTTATCTATGGTACCAATTCAAAATGGTAAACAAACACAGCCGTAACAAATAATCCGCAAGAGAAGCAGCTGTAACTTTTTCGCAGCAGCGTCATAAACTGGCAGTAAATTACGACAAATCAAACAGATTTGCAGTTACTACGAAACAAAACGAACAGATTTTTTTAACGCGGCAGTAAACAGTAACTGCAAATTTGCAAATCGAACACACCTACAGTCTGTTCCAAACGGTTAAGCGGAACTAGATTTTGCAATCTAGTTACTTTCATCATTTAAATCGTGCCTTTCGGCCGTTTTGTTTAAGCTTTGTAAATCATACTTACAATGAACATTTTTGGTTAAGGTTAATATCATTTTAAAATGTCATTTTCTTTATATTTTGTTTTTTTGTGTCATTCTTAATACAAATTTCCCATTTATTTATTTTTTTGTCATTAAAATATCTAAAAAAAATATTTAATTTTGACATATGTCATTCGTTTCCATGGTTTCATTTTTGGAATTTTAAATTTTGACATCCCAACGTGAAAAATGAAATAACCCAAGCAAGGTCCCTTCTCGTGACAACCTAAAAGAACTAAATTCCCATTTAGTTCCGCTTAACCGTTTGGAACAGACTGTATTATTACTGCTGAACTACGAAATAAGATTGGCCAAATTACCGAAGGAAAAAAAATCGGGATTTTAAAAGTCCCGATAGAGAGTACTGAAAAAATATAAATAATTTTGAAGCTCTGTTATATTTGTGCTTATTTGATATATTACACTAATTTTTTGTCCAAATTTCTATTGTCAAATTCCCACAAAGAACTAAAAATATCAATTTTCTTAAAACTCAAATTTAGTCCATGCTTAATCTTTTCAAAAACCAAGATTTATCAACAAAAACTTTTCTATAGGATTAAAATATCTTACAAAAGAATTTATTTCAAAAGGTTGGCTACCTGGAAAATAGCAACCGGAAGCAGTAGGTACCAACTTAGAAATAGAAGAATAGAAACTCGACGGGTGTCCCAATACCTTGACGGCAAATGACGCATAGGTTACCGATAAACAAGGTAAACGATGGGTGGAATTTTTAATTTATAATAATGGAATATTTAGATGACATTTTTAAATAAACGAATTGGTCAGGAAAGGATATAGACATATTTTGCATAGTTTAGTGATGGTACATTATGGCGTAATCAATTTACGTCTGTTAATTTCAGGTAGTCCTCGATTTACGATGAACCGTACTTACGACAGTCTGACCATCCTCTTTTTTAGGGCTTTGTAGGTATGACCAAAACCCTTTTACAGGTTGCTTGAAGTTACACTCATTCCCGAGCAAGTGTAGATTTTGCCTGTCCCGAACAAGTTCACATATTTAGTCAGGGACGTAGCCAGGGGGGGCATTTGCCCCCCCCCCCAGGATAGTTTACCTTATATAAAATATAATTTAGGTTGTTAGAAGTTTTCTAACTTCTTAGAAAATTTATAAATTTACCAGAATTTTATTATTTAATATACTACAAAAGACCTATAACAGGGGTCGGCAACCTGCGGCTCTTTTAGAAGATTTTGTGGCTCTTTGAAAATTGGCTGGTTTTTATTTTAATATAATCTATTTTTTAATTTTCAACTTTCTGCCTATACTATACAGGTTTTGTATTTTTCAGAATATTTTACGATGCAATTCACGCCCGGTAATTCCCCGAGCTACTGCATATTCCCTTTTAGAAAAAGTTATTTGTTTCGAAAAAAAGTTATTTGTATTTGTGAATGATTTACGTGCAAAAACATTTTTACATTTTATTAATTTACAAAAACATGTTATTACTGCAATTTTTTTTTTTTTTGCACAAACTATTGTTCACATGCAAGAAGCTTTTCGAGATAGATTTAAAGAGTTTAGAAAATATAAAGCTACACTAGCTTTTTTGACAAAACCAATTGACGTAGATATGTAGCAATTACATTTATCACCTTCAATTAGTGGATTTGAAATCCAAAGGTTTATGGAATTACATATTCTTAAAACTTAATTCTGAACTGGAAAATTTAGAAAGAAAAAAGTGAATTTTATCTTCCCAGTATAAGTGGACCGAAATTCGCAATCTTCAAAATGTAGATAAAGTTCTTTTCGAAGCTTGGAACCGTTTTCCAGAATCGTTCAATCTTTTAAAAAATTATGCTTTTGGGCTAGTGACAATTTTCGGATCCACATATTACTGTAAGCAAATCTTTTCACATACGAAATTAATAAAGAGTCAGTTAAGAAGTAATCTTACTGACCTGAAACTATAGTGCTGCCTTAAGTTAAAAATTACTGAATATTCACCAAATATTGAAGTCTTATAGGACACTATACAGGAGCAATCGTCCCATTAAAAAAATTATTATATTGTAATATACTGGCAACTACAATAGGTATCACAAACTAAATGTATAAGTAAATATTTATTTATTGTAATACTTAATTATTGTAAAACAAATAAACAATTTTTACATTTTTTTCTTAAATATAGCATATATTTTTTAGCGGCTCTTCCATGTTATTGTGTTTTTTTTTTCATATAGATTTGGCTCTTTGTCACTGAAAGGTTGCCGACCCCTGACCTAGAACGCTGTTATTTTCTACCCAAGCCATGTAATTAAGGTCGTACCGACCAATTTAGTATATTTTGTTATTTTTCAATCTCAACGATTGATCGGGCGATTGACAATCTCTAATCAGTCTCCGATCAATCTCAACGATTGATCGGGCGATTGTGAGCAGAGACCGAAGTGATCCGGATCTGGATCGATGTCATGTTGAACTTCGCGAGAACTCGGCATTTAATGTATTATCATTAAGTGTATTTTATCATCAATTTGTAGGGCAGTCTATTTGAAACTAATAGGCTTATCCTTGAAACTATGCAGTGAGCCGTGAACCGGCTCATTTCAATTTGGTGAACCGTGTTACTTCGGTCAGTGTACTGAGTCGGCTCAGTGAGCCGGTTCGTTCATGAACGACCCATTTCTAGTCGGAACACAAACGAACACAATCGTAGTTGTGGTGTAGTTCAGTGTAAGTTGGGCAACACAAACACAATATTAGTGTGTATGTCTACAACAATGGCAAATACCAGAAACATTATGAAACTTGCGATCTGAACGGCATCTCTTATCAACGTCACTAACTTATCAAATACCCCCGTAATAAATACAAAAAATAATTATATAAATATCTTTATTATTAATTATACAAAAATACAAAATATATAAATATATCAAAAAATATATATCTAATTCAACTGTTTATATAAATTATCATATTCTTTAAAATATTCTTTTAAATTTTTCCCGTTAAATTTCCTATCTTCTGAAACAAATTCAACAAATGGAAAGTTTAATTGCATTTTCAATAAGTTTTCAGTGTTTTCATAGTTATAAATAGTTTTTCTGCAAATTTCATTTGCATCCTGCATCTTATTTAGAACAGAATTTTCATTAAAAACTTTGCAATCTGCACTCAAAATCTTGGAAAAATCTTGAGCTTTAGGTTCTATTTGAAGACTTTGTAATTTTTGTAAGATAATTTTTTCTGTGTTATTTTTTTCCAATATTTTATCCCTGGAGAGGTAAGATGAATGGATGATTTCTAATAATTCTTGATTGGAAAATACCTCGTTCCAACTGAAATATTAAATAAGTACATTAATCTAAATAATTCTTGTGAAGAATTTTTTGTATCTCTTTAAATAAAGGCGTTATTCGACGTACGAAGTTTCAAACAAACACTCTGTATATACAAGGTGTCTCAAAAGAAATTTTATATTTAGTGGATCGATTAAAAAAAAAGTAAGCCGTATATAGAAAAAATGTTTATTAATTATTAAAATACACTTTTTGGGGATTTATTTCTTAAAAATAATATCGTCTAAATGTAAACCCTCGCGTTCTCGGCACTCATTTAATCGAACAGTAAAATTACTTATGACGTCTCGGCAGGTGGACTCAGGGATAGCTGCCATTTCGTGACGGATATTTTCTTTCAAATGCGCCAGTGAAGTCGCTTTATTGGCGTAAACTTTAGATTTAAGATAACCCCATAGGAAAAAGTCCATAGGGGTTAAATCTGGACTGCGTGGAGGCCAATTTATGTCACCTCTCCGGGAGATCAATTTGCCTGAGAAAATTTCACGAACACGTGGCAGAGACATATTGGACGTGTGTGAACTGGCATCTTGGGGCTTTAATTCTTGCACCAATTGAATTTTGTAGGGGTGCAGCTTTAGGTCTTTGTGCATAATGCGATGTAATGATGATCTATGCACATTTAAAGCACTTGCGCGCTTCCGAATTGAAAGGTTCGGGTCGTCACGAACAGACTGATTAACATTCTCCACGTTTTCTACCGTTCTTGATGACCTAGGTCGCCCGGATTTTGATTTATCCAGCGTTGTACCAGTCTCTTCAAACTTTTTAACCCAATGTCGAATGAGAGGAATGCTTGGCGCATCATTTAAGTGGCGAAAACCTCGAATACTGCAGAATTTTCTACGCGCTACAGTCACCGAATCACCGTTTTTGTAAAACTCTCGCACGCATAACGCGCGGTCTGCTCCCGAGAAACGCTCCATAGCGAGTGAATTCCCAAGAGCCAGATTACCGATTGACATAACCCCCGCGCCCCTCGGATACGTTGCGTTCACGCAGTAAGCTAAATAAATATAAAATTTCTTTTGAGACACCTTGTATATTAAATACCAATTTATTATGTTATTTCACTAACACATCAGTTAGTGAAATATACTCACCTTTCTAAATAACTTTTATTATTATACTGCAAAGGAAGTGTACAGAATTTTTCTGAAGAATTATACAGCAAATTATCCTGCAAAATATGACTTTCAAAAACTGGATAAGGACGACTAAAGGCTTCAAGAGTTTTTCTGTAACACTTATCAATCCAAGCTCTGCTATCATATAAAAGACATAATTGGTTCTCTATTTTATTTTTCATAGAAATCTAAAAGAACACAAATATTTAACTTAAAAATAAGTTTCAAATACAATCATTAGCTTACCATTTCCATAAATATATAGGTATTTTCTTGGGTTTCGGTCGATAATTAAAAGCAAATTTAGTCAAACATTTAAAAAGATTTATTTACTTGCTAACTAGTTTCGGTTCTATCTGAACCATTCTCAAAGCCTAAAAATAAGTACATGTATAAGCTGTTCACTTTTGTAAGAACAAACTAAGAGGGAATTTTGTTTTCAATAGTTTGCACCTTTGAAGCTGTATGTCATATTGGTATTAAAAAATGTCACTTTTTTAAAATGTCGATCCATTTGACATATGCCATAATGAAAAATGATCTCTTATTATAGTGATCATAACCTTATCAACCTAAAGTCGGTTTTACAGCGTAAGGAATATTTTTAATTGACATTTAAAGTCAGTAACACACCATAAAAGTAACCAAAATAACCAGATTTAGTGTGTTCTTACAAAAGTGAACCGCTTATATGTTAAAATAAATTACATAAAGTAAATATAAAATTAATAATAAATAAAATATAAAATTAAACATTATTACACTTACTTGCAAAGTTATTATAAAAATCAGAGTTAAAATTATAAAATTTAAAACATATTAAAATTTAAGTTAACGGATAAAATTTTTCTCCTTATCTTCTACAGGTTGCGACACATATACGTTACACGTCAACTAAGTTAAAAAGATTTTTAAAAAAATAGAATTACCGTAATTTCTAATTGAAGTCAGTAATACAATTAATAGATAGAGCTACAGTCTGTTCCAAACGCTTAAGCGGAACTAGATTTTGCAATCTAGTTACTTTCATCGTTTAAATCGTGCCTTTCGGCCGTTTTGTTTAAGCTTTGTAAATCATACTTACAATAAACATTTTTTTGTTAAGGTTAATATCATTTTAAAATGTCATTTTCTTTATATTTTGATTTTTTGTGTCATTCTTAATACAAATTTCCCATTTATTTATTTTTTTGTCATTAAAATATCTAAAAAAAATATTAAATTTTGACATATGTCATTCGTTTCCATGGTTTCATTGTTGGAATTTTAAATTTTGATATCCCAACGTGAAAAATGAAATATCCCAAGCAAGGTCCCTTCTCGTGACAACCTAAAAGAACTAAATTCCCATTTAGTTCCGCTTAACCGTTTGGAACAGACTGTATTTTATTTTTTTTATAAGATTATAATAAATTTTGCTTAAATTATCTATATCAGTTTTAGCATTAATATTACAATTGTCTTTTTTAATATAAATCATTTCTAATAATAATCTTTTAGTTAAATTTTGTTCAACATTCAGTATTGTTGTATTAGGAAAGTCAAATTGATGTTTTAGATTGTTGGCATGTTCTACAATAGAGTTGTTACTTTTGTTATTGTTAATTTTATTTTTACTAATGTTGTTCTCGTGTTCTTTTAGTCTTGTTTTTAAATACCGTTTACTCTGACCAACATATTTGGCTTCACAATTTTTACATGGTATGCAGTATATAATAAAGTCCAAACGGTTAAGCGGAACTAGATTTTGCAATCTAGTTACTTTCATCGCTTAAATCGTGCTTTTCGGTCGTTTTGTTTAAGCTTTGTAAATCATACTTACAATTAACATTTTTTGGTTAAGGTTAATATCATTTTAAAATGTCATTTTCTTTATATTTTGATATTTTGTGCATTCTTAATACAAATTTCCCATTTATTTATTTTTTTGTCATTAAAATTTGTAAAAAAAAAAATAATTTAATTTTGACATGTCATTCGTTTCTATGGTTTCATTGTTGGAATTTTAAATTTTGACATTCCAACGTGAATAATGAAATAACCCCAGCAAGGTCCCTTCTCGTGACAACCTAAAAGAACGAAAATCCCATTTAGTTCCGCTTAACCGTTTGGAACAGACTGTATTATATATTTTATCCGTTAACTTAAATTTTAATATGTTTCAAATTTTATAATTTTAACTCTGATTTTTATAATAACTTTGCAAGTAAGTGTAATAATGTTTAATTTTATATTTTATTTATTATTAATTTTATATTTACTTTATGTAATTTATTTTAACATACATGTACTTATTTTTAGGCTTTGAGAATGGTTCAGATAGAACCGAAACTAGTTAGCAAGTAAATAAATCTTTTTAAATGTTTGACTAAATTTGCTTTTAATTATCGACCGAAACCCAAGAAAATACCTATATATTTATCTATAAAATACGGTCAAGAATTTTTTTATTCAACTTACCATTTCCAATTTATTTTTATCAATCTCACTTAAAATAGAGTCCAAATTAGGGTTATCCAAAGTATTTAAAATTAAATGTTTGATATTATTCTGTAGATGTGTTTTGGCAGCTTTAAGTCCATGTTCTATGGCTTGAAGTTTGGTAAAGTCATCGGTACTCTCGTCATATTTGTTTTTTAATACATCTAAATAACGCTTCTGGCCTCTTTCCAGTTGTTTCCGAACTAATTCGTTTTGAATATGACAAGCGTACAAAGTATCAATGTTACTGTCTTCTGCTGCGAAGTTATCAACACTAAAAATAGACAAAAACTACATAGGCGCCCGCAGAAATTATTCTAGGGGGGGGGCAAGACCAAAACATAGATGTCATATTCGAACAATGCTTGATGAAAGTTATTTTATTACGTATTCTGTGGTAACCGGACCTTATACTAAATTCCAACGTAATCTGCTCATAAATATGAGAGTTATGCCGGGTTTACATTGGTAGAGTAACAGAGCTAGTAACTAGCGCAAGTACAAGACGCTTTACTCTACTATCTTATTTTCAGGATAGTAGGTGTTCATACACAATTGACATACTTATCTTCTTTTCTGAATAGTAAGTGTCAAAACACATTTGACATCTTCACTGTGATTTTGTTGTGAAATTATCTTTTTGCAAAAAATAGTTTATGAATATAAATATATATCGTCGCCGACTTGATGCCATTAAAAAAATGGTATTTTGTATTACATCATTTCAAATTATATTACTCTAAAAATTATGTAAAACTAGTTATAACGTCTTTAGCTAAGCTACGGCTATAATATTAAGAATAGATTGATAACAATTATGTACGTGTCAAATATAAATATTACTTACGTTTACAAAACTGTTATAGACGGTGTTACAGCAATAGCACAATACAAAAAAGAAAAAATAGTGAAAAAAATAAGTGAAAACTTTGGCACACCAAAAATGTTGGATTGGAGATGCGAACACTTCAAACGAAATATTTGCAATGACTGAATAATTACACAATTCGTAAAATGTCCCATATTTCCATGTGTTCTAGGAATTTTTGTTAACCCTACCTCCGAGCCCTTGTTCCAAAATTTAAAAAAGTTTAAAATGTATTTTTGGCAAAGATTAATGCTTTAGACCTATTTATGGTTTAATCCCTTTTGAGTGTGACCATAAAATTTTACAACAAATTTCCTGTCTATATTGTGTTTTGCATAAAATTATTAACAAATGTGAAGAATGAATTTACACACATTTTAGGTTTTCAATTATTAAGGTTTTTTAGGGTTTTGTAAGTATGACCACCGAAAAACCCTTATAAGAAAAATAAATGTATATTAAATAAATGTTTTTAATAAAAATACATATTTTTAAAAGAGTTTGAAAAGGTTGAAATACCATATATTACATGGTATTGTTAAATTGAAAAGAAATCATCAAATAATACATCAATGTTACAAAATTTATGTAAACAAATAATAACTTATTTGAGATGTGTTGTTTTCTATTTGTTATGACAGGTTACCATTTGGCGCCAATTTCATATGTATCAATTTTGTGTACTAGTGGCAAAGATAGTAGCTAGTAAATACGTCGACGAGCTAGCTGCTATCCTAGCCCAACTATTGGCAGCTAGTACTCTACTAGCCACAATGTCAACTGTTTACACAGGGATAGTGACTAGTTGCTAGTTACTTGCGCTAGTTACTAGCTCTGTTACTCTACCAATGTAAACCCGGCATAATGGACATTTTTCAAATTTGGGGTCCTCCTGATGCCCTATTTTTGCATATTTTCCATTTTGGTGCACCTACATTCAAATATTACACCTTTTCACACGTCTGTACCAAATCTCAGCGATATCAGTCCATAAATAACCAAGTTATAGCCCTGACCCACTTTTTGGCATATTTTTTTAATTTTCAACGTCTTTCTGCGTCATAGGATTAATTTTGAGTTCTCATACCGAATTCCAACGAAATCTACTCATAAATAAGCGAATTATGTAAATTTTTCAACTTTGGGGGCCTTCTGAGGCCCCTGTGCTTCATATATCCCGTTTTCGTGTACCTACGCTTAAAGATTACCTAATTTCACACCCCTGTGCAAAATCTCAACGATATCGGTCCATAAATGAGCGAGTTATAGTCGTGCTCTACTTTCGGCCGAAACTGGAGCAGAATTTTTTGTCAAAGTTCGAATTTGGCACTTTTAGGGTTATAGACAGAAATATCTTGATGTCCTGATTCCAGAAGTGTAATTTTTTTGGAAATCGGTTCATAAATAAAGAAGTTATAGCCATTTGAACTAGTTTTCACTTAATCTGGTCTAATTCTCAGTCTTAATCCGCGACTAGTTCGCGGATTAAGTAAAAACTAGTTCAAATGTCTATAACTTCCTTATTTATGAACCGATTTTCAAACAAATCACACTTCTGGTATCGGGACATCAAGGTGCTTCTGTTTACATGCTTAAAAGTGCCAAATTTGGACTTTGACAAAAAATTCTGCTCCAATTTCGGCCGAAAGTGGAGCACGGCTATAACTCTTTTATTTATGGGTCGATATCGTTGAGATTTTGCACGGAGGTGTGAAATTAGATAATCTTTAAACATAGATACATGAAAATATGATATGTGGTGCAAATGGGCCTCAAGAGGCCCCTAAAGTTGAAAATTGTCTATAGGGATTTGCAGCTAAGCACCCTACCATCTGGTGAGTGTTTCATGAACTTGTGTACATCAGATAACATTTCGTTTTGTGTATTGGTTTTGTATGAAGTTTGTTTTTAAAGTTTTATTACAATCATTGAAAAATGTATAATACATATTGTTGTGTGCCTATGTGCAATTCATTGAAAAGAAGAAACCCGGAAATATCGTTTCATTTGTTTCCACTAATATCAGACACCGTACGGTTCGAAACAAAATTGGGAAAGCAAGAGGTTAGGAATCGACGCGATGTTTAGATAAACAATTTAAAAATTGGAAAAAAAGTGAGCCCTTATATCAAAGTTTGCTCATTACATTTTAATGATAGTGACTACAAAAAATATTTTCAATTTTGTATTTATTATCGCATATCTTGAAAATTCCTGTTATTGTGTGTGGGTTTGTAATGCACAAGTTTGTAGGCATAATGCATAAATCTTTATGAACTCAATATTATATGCCCAGCATTGTAGATTTCTACCCCTTGGTAAACAACACGGGAATTATTATTTCCCCCAATATACTTAAAATAATCGACAATGGAAAACCGCCATAACTTAAAACCAGATCACAAAATGTAGTATTTTAGATGTTTACAAGTAATGTCACTTCACAAAATCAGAAAATCCCAAACAATTATTTATTTTTTGTCGTTTTTTGATACACTTTTCGCTATTATTTACTAGTAAATGTCAAGTGGTATCTGATTTAGACTGGTTTCAAAAAAATCCGCGTGGCGCTACGATCTTAAAATTTTTCCCCTATAACTCTCTTATTTATGGACTGATTTAGATGAGATTTACTATCAGGGATCGAAAATAAAGTCTTATTGATAGATGTTAAAATTTGGCAAAACTGTGCACCAGTTTTCGCTGAAATTGGAGCACGGCTGTAACTTGCTTATTTATGGACCGATATCGCTGGGATTTGGCACAGAGGTATGAAATTAGATAAATTTTAAGTTTAGATGGAGCAAATTAGAATATATACAGAACAAGGGACTCAGGAGGCCCCCAATTTTGAAAAGCGCCTGACACTCTTATTTATCGACTGATTTCGATGAGATTTACTATTAGGGCTCAAAATTAGAGTCTTACTGATACAAAATGTTAAAATTTTCCAAAAATATACTTCAGTTTCAGATGAAATTGTAGTATGGCTATGACTTGCTTATTTATTTAATTTATCTAATTGCACACCCCTGTGCCAAAACCCAGCGTAAGCGGTCCATAAATAAGCAAGTTATAGCCCTGATCTACTTACGACAAAAACTGGAGATAATTTTTTTTTAATTTTCAACATCCTTCTGTGTCACAAGATTAATTTTGAGCTCTCGTACCAAATTCCAACGAAATCAGCTCATAAATACACGAGTTATGAACATTTTTTAAATTTGGGGGCCTCCTGAGGCCCCTGTGCTTTATATATCCCGTTTTCGTGCCCCCATGCTTAAAGAATACTGAATTCCACACCCCGGTGCAAAATTCCAACGATATCGGCCCATAAATAGGCGAGTAATAGCGATGCTCCACTTTCGGCCGAAACTGGAGCAGAATTTTTTGTCAAAGTCCGAATTTGGCATTTTTAAGGGTATAAACAGAATCATCTCGATGTCACGATTCCAGAAGTGTGATGGTTTTTAAAATCGGTACATAAATAAAGAAGTTATAAGCATTTGAACTAGTTTTCAGTTAATCTGGTCTAGTTCTCAGATTAAATTTAAGGAATTAGATCACCCACTTAATTAATGAGTTCACATACGTCATTTTATCCTATTAATTGGTATTAAAACCGAATTTTTCATCGTTAATATTCGTATTTATTCGTCAGTTGCATTAATTCCAAAATTTAAAACTGGAGGCAGTAGGAG
The DNA here is from genome assembly GCA_963971575.1 of Liopterus haemorrhoidalis. NCBI lineage: Eukaryota > Metazoa > Arthropoda > Insecta > Coleoptera > Dytiscidae > Liopterus > Liopterus haemorrhoidalis. The sequence goes on along the minus strand of OZ020626.1, from coordinate 6,319,606 downwards.
TCAAAGAAATTTAGGAATTATTTTTTCGTCTACGAAGGTCAGAGGTGCAAGTTAATTAGTTTTCAATATATTAATTGGGGGCAGCAGGTGTCAACAAAAATAATGTTTTGTTACTGAAGGTCAAAATGCTATCAGATTAATAAGTGATACGTAAAAAGAGTTATTTGAGATTTGTTTAAATATCCAATTTCTGCCAAAACTGGAGCAGCTTTTTTAAAATTTTCAACATTCATCTGCAACACAACTTATTTTAAACCTCATACCAAAATCAGTGTCGAATTAAGATTTTTATTTTCATTAAGTTGAAACAGCAGGTGTCAACATATCTTAAACAATGACAAAGCAGAATGCATAGGATGAGCTTCTAAAGAAATTTGAAATGAGAAAACTAAACGAAGTGATGAACAAAAAAAGGGAACTTCGCGGCCCGTAAGTCCAGGTCTATTTGGCCTAAACGGAAATCCACATATTACAACTGGTACCACTTTTCTACCTTCATTTTATAAGGTTTGTACATTTTGAGGTAAGTTAAAAATAATAATACGTCTATCGCCATATTTCGTTAGAAACCAACACTTCATAGAAAAAAAATGATGGGTGATAGAAAAAATCTGAGGGCATTTACGGCTTTTTACGCCAAATTTTAAGTGAGATACACTACGTCTTGCCCATGTCACAAAAAATAAGTTCATTTTTGTTTACTAGTGTTATTACTGTTTTAAGGGAAATATTTTGTATCTGTATAAACCGTGCTATATTTTTATTTGAAAAAACTTAATATCTTAATGAAGGTATATCTATAAATATTTACTGAATTAAACCTTTGTTTTTAATGTTTTTTAGACCCTTGGGATGATATGGATTAAAGCACTATTTGTGGCTCACAGTTAAATGTTTTACTAAATCTTAACTGGAGCAGTTTTTTATTACAGAGAAGAGATAAACAATAGCACAAAAAATTATCTATAAACATATAAATTCACTGTGCAACTAGCGAAAATACTATAAAACAATATTGGTAAACAAACGTGTTATACCTCCAAGAAAATTTGACAGGTGGTGAGTACCGTCAGCTTAGACCTATATCGGCAAGTGCCGTATCATTTACCGATAAACCTTCCAATTTCCCCTGAACTTACCTCTGTGTTTCAGAAATTAATTTTGCAATCTTATTCTTATCCTCCATCTTCATGTCTTTCAAAACTTCAAAAATGGCTCCTCGATTACCATCTAACCATAGATTATCAACCAATTTTTGTACTTCAAAATTATTAAAGGCATTATCTAAATACAGACTATTTTCAAAAGATTTCTCAACAAAAGTCACTTTCGAACTATCAACAGAATTCAATGTGGTGTTACTCAAAAAAGTTAACTGATGTCTATCAACATTTCGTTTTTTAAGCGTAGAACCAAGAAATAGATTATTAACGGACTGAAAAATATTTTTACGAGTTGACGAAGAATGATTCTTACGAATGGACATTGGTTTTTTAGCAGTGCTCATTAAACGATTAAAAGATGAATTCGAACCACGAAATGGTTTCTCTGGAACTTGTGCGGTAACTTCAATTTTGTCTGCCTGATCGCTTAAAACAGATATTGCGTTGTTAACTTTGTTTTTAATTTCACTGGGGTGTGTATTTTTAATTTTTAAAGCATTTTCCAGGCTTTTAGATTCTTCTTTTAATTTTTTACAACTTTCCAATCGTTTTTCCAGTTCAGTACATTTTGCTCGGATGAGGGTTTCGTCTTTTTGGTTCTCGCGAATTTTATTCTTCAACAATTGAGTTCTTGCACCTAAAAAATAATTGAATAGAAAAGTGATTTTTCACATATTTCAGGGTTTTGTAGATATAAAAGCCAACAGAAAGCTGGATGTTTAGGACAATATTTTTCTATCACATCAAAATCAACACTTTTATTAGTTAATTTGAGTACTAAGGACTTTATCTTTTTTAAACTAAATTTAAATAATTTACGAAAATTTTAATTAATAAATCCCAACGATTTTTTCTGCATTTGCTTCGTATCTAATATCTAAAGTTCGTTCTACATTATACTTTTTTGCGAAGCACTACAAATTTTTTGCATAGTACTGACGTAAAAAGTAAAATTTGAAACACAATACTTCTTTCGATGCTACACTACAAACTACACTATTTTCAAAATTACCTCCGGTCAAATTTTTGGATGACAGTTGTATACTTTTCAGTCATACCAACTACAAACATTTTAGTTTTTGTTTACAAATTAACTTTTAGAAGTTTATTAAGTTGATAAGAAGAACATTTAATTAAATATATTAAATATAATAAATATGTATTCCAAAAATATAATCTAATCAAAAATGCCTGTTGTACTATTCCAGTTCACATTAATGTGCATTACTCAGATTTTTAGATGAACCCCCTTGGTTTATAGGGTATGAGATAAGTTTTTTCAGCATATTTGTGACAAAAATCTTATTAATTAAATTTAAAAACACTACTTTTTGTTCCTTAATATACGTCTTAAGGACTTTCTACAATTATTTTTTTAATCTTTCTATAAATTATTATTTTCACAAAAAAAAAAAATTCCGAAAAAAAAATACTGTTTACTATTCCGGTTCCCAACAATGTACATTATTAAGAATTTTTTCAGATTTTTAGATCAACCCCTCTGGGAAGCACGGTGGGGGACAAAAAATTTTGAAAAATTTTTGGCGTTAATTCCTTAATAAAATTTGATTTTTCAAAAATAAAAATGCCGACCGGCGTAGCGTAGTGGTATCACATGTGCTCTGCGTTGCTAAGGTTTCTGGTTCGAATCCCGTTCAGCCATGGAATTTTTCAAAAATAATAATTGTCCTGGCTAATTGCAAAAGCAGCAAAGACCATAAAATCAGGGCTTCGAACCGGAACGAAAACCGGAGCTGAACCGAAAAAAAAATATCGGTTTATTTCGGTTCAGATAATGTTTATGGTGAATATAAAATACATTTTATTTAAGATTATTTTTTAAACTGATGAGCAGAAAAAAATGTATTTTTTTTAACTGATAAGTTAAAAAAAATGCGCTTCTATTATTTCGGGGAGGGGCGGGGGGGTAGCGAATGCCCCGAAACGAAGAAAATATATTACTATTAAATTAAAAATCTTATTATTGAACTCAATAATCCTAATTTTAATTTTTACGCAGAGCTCCAGGATTCTGTGATCAACAGTTTCAGAATCACTGCTTTAAATTATAAGAAACAAGAACAAGTTTTACATACTTTTTGAACGAACTTTTGATTTTAAAATTTCAAGATTATCCTCTTCGTTTTGATTGCGCTCTCTTAAAACCATCAATTTTTCTTCTAATTCCTTCTTTTTTTCATACATTTCTAATGCTACACTCCTTTCTTTGATCTAAAAATTAACATTTCATTAAAACTGTTTCGGACTGATATAACCTAAAAATACCTTTATTTTGTCGTTAATACTGTTGATTAAAATATTCTTTCTAATTGAATCTATTTCATTTTTAGGTTTAACTTTATTGATTAACTGCTGGAATATAGGCCCCATTGCCCCACGACAAATACTAAAAAATATATAACCTCAAAAATTTTAAAAGTAATTTTTTAACAATACTTACGATTGTAAAGCATCTTCTGGTGGTATTTCACCTGGATAATTCAATTTTTTTAACCAATCTTGAATATCACTTGCCGAAGTCATCTCAAAAAGTTTTTATTAAAGTTTAACGGAAATTCAAATTCTTGTTTTAACTTGTTTTGAAATTATTGGTTTTAAATTTGACCACAAGAGGGATGGAAGAAAATGTCAGATAGATTTCTAAATATTTTTATTTGACAATCACAACAATAATATTGCACTTCTACAATAATGAAATTTACACATACTTATTTACTAAAAATTGCCCAAAATTTAATTTTGTGCAATTGAAATTTGTATTCATACAAATTTTAGGAGAACTATATAACAGGCCGTGCCTAATTTTTAAAGACGAAATTATTTTGTTATATTTGTAATAAATATTTTGTTTTGAACGTAATTATTTTAGTTTTAGTATATTTACAAATAGAATTAAACATTTTAGTCATACGATATTGTTTTTTTTTATAGGCGCGGACCTGTTTTTGTGAATTATTTTAGATAAAATTAAAAACAAAATATAAAAATAGTACGTTTAAATATTTGTGTACTTTAAGCAGTATAGGATACAATTTTGCATAATTTTCTATGTACAGGCATACCCTACTATTACATTCAGTTCCACACGGTTGTCGGGCATTTGCTTCTTAAGGCTACCGCGCAACATGCATTTGTTTCAACCATAGAATTTAGACCAAATTAACGGTGCAATTCTGTGACAAATGTATAAGCTACGGACGATCGTATCTAAGGATTTGTTTTATGTGTTGTTATGGACAGTTTCTTACAGATTTTGTCTATAAGCTTACAGATTTGCCACAGAATTGCCCCAATAGTCGGATCAATTAGATTTTTTTAATGCTTCAATTCGCTCAAAAATTTATATCTGCTTTTATTTATAACCGTCTCTTTTGTAGCCTTTGATTTAACCTTCCAACGAACAGGAATAATTTTGGTACAACTCGATGAATTCAACCAAAAACACGCAAATATTGCCTTAAATCTGACTCTTTAACAACCAACCATGAAAAATTAAAAATAACGTACAATTTTTCTTCAGCACTTATGACAATATGATACATGACTAACAATATGGGTTGGTTTCTGAAAGATTAGTTAAATATAACCAAATGGTTAGAAAATGGCTGATATGGATACTTACGGGATTGTTATATTGTAACCGAGTTTAACCAAGAGTTTAAACTCGGCTAAACTTTCAGAAACCGGCCCTATAAGTACAAGACGGATGTTTTATCTGAAAAAAATTCTGTATCCCATCAGAGTTATGACGAATCGTCCCACTTTATTCAGTTCAACTAAAACGTCCATACGCAATAGTTAAACTAGACAAAAGGGCCCACTTAAGTAAGGACTATAATAAGAATTCTGCATCACTTCCGGTTTCAGCGAAAATTATTTCAACTTTTTATCTAGCATAGGGAATCGGTACTTTATTTATTTTTTTCTTGAAAGTAAATTAAATAAGCTTTACAAGGATATCAAAATATCATACTTTAATTTTAACCATTTCAGAATGGCGACCATTTATTTACAAAATAATAAATAACATAAAAATCGTAGAAACTAAATTATAAAAAGATATAACATTATGTAATTTGGAAAAACAATAAAACAAAATATGATTAAAGTTAGTAATAAACTAAGAAAAATTTACAAATGTTCAAAATGACCGCATTTGTTATTCACACATTTTCTCATTTAAATAAAAACTCTTCCATTACATTTAGAACGGTATACTCTTAAATTTCCCTGATGGATGTTCTTACCCTATGTTCTAAATCTTCTAGACTTTACCTTCAGAATACCTTTCTTGGTAGAGTTGCTGGGCCCTAACAGAATTTATTTGGCATTCCCCGAATGTCAGAACTATATCTACCATTTCTTCATTTGAATAACTTACGTAAGCCATAATTACAAACAATTTGATCACCTTTAATATCAAACTCATACTAACAGGCTAGAAAATTTGCAGGTTGTATTTGGTTTTTTTTATGTAACAAAATCATTTTCAAAGCTTGCTATGTTTAACTTTGTACGATTTATGTTATTTATTATTTTGTAAATATATCGCCATTTTGAAATTTTAAAATTAAAGTATGATATTTTGATATCCTTGTAAAGCTGATTTAATGTACTTTCAAGAAAAAAAAATTAAAGTACCGATTCCCTACGCTAGATAAAAAGTTGAAACAATTTCCGTTGAACCGGAAGTGATGCAGAATTCTTATTATAGTCATTAAGTGGGCCCTTTTGTCTAGTTTAACTTTTCTTCTGAAGAATTTTTTGTATCTCTTAAAATAAAGGAGTTATTCGAGTGCAGCGTTTCTCAACGATATCAACGATAGTGCTTCGCGACAAAGTCTTCTCGTGAAAAGTGCTCCGTGGATAAGTTTGGAAAAATTATGTAAGACAAATACCGCATAAAGCAGCTTTATGCGATGTATTTGTCTTGCATAATCAAGTAAAACGTACAAGTAGTAGCGTGTAGTCGTGTATTAGCGACATGGTTGCCGTTTTTTTAAAATAAAACCAACGTAAAAAAAAATAGGCACGCGTATTATCAGCTAAATAGTTTTTCTTTTTAATTTTTTATGAGATCCATATTCGTCACAAAAGTTTAGAAAGAACTTATTCGATTTAATATTTAATTAAAAATGGATGAATATTGGGATACTGAGAAAACAACGCGGATATTTGGCCACTTCGGTGAAACAACCGTTCATCCGCACTCGTTCTTAAATCTAGCATATAAAACTGTCGTATCATCGAGGCAGGTATAGTTATAAACTGTCATATGAACGACAGAAAACATACCGTCGTAAAGCGGGGTACGCCTATATTTAATAAATAATTTATTATAACTAAAATTTAGTGTTTTGAAAAATACCATTATAATAAGACCTCAATTAACGTTCCTCATTCAACGCTTGTACTGTTGAAAATCAACTTTCTCACCTAATCGCAATAGATCAAGATGGACAGATGGCTAGATATAAATGGATAGAATATAAATATTAATAGAGATATTATATGGATGGAATATAGATGGATAGAATAAATATGAACAGAATATAGATGAATAGAAATAGAAATAAAAATTCAGTATGTGCATAGAAAGAATCCTGGAACAGTTCATGTAGAGTAGCACAAAGCTAGATGAGGTGGTACAGTTCATTAATTCTTGAACATTACATAATGATAAACAATGGGTTTTAAAATATCAAAACTGTATTCTAATTCACAGCTGAAAATCCCAATTTAACAAAGAACTAATCAGATTACTTCGTTTACCCGAACTCACCCGATGAACAACGAAAATGTGCTCCTAACTTAATATTATCAACTCATTGGCGTGTAGATAAAATAGTGTTCATTTAATAATCAATTAGTATAAGGTAATAAAAATAGAATGTACGCCTATGTGTACATGTCCTTGGAAATAAGTTTGATAACTAAATGTTTCTGTCAAGTATTACATAACGTTCAAGATTTAATAATAGCACTGTATGAACATTTGTGCAGAATAAACCATAAAAGAGAAACAAAAAGATTTTTTTAAGCAAGGACATGTGAAAGAATGTTCAGAAGAAGACTAAGGAGAAACTTGGAAAGATGGAATTCAAAAAGCAGCAGGAAGAAATTGTGAAATAGGAAGAAACGAGGACTACGACATATGATAGAAGGTGGCAAGATATATAGAAAATTACACTTCAAAAATGATAATCAAACGCCGACAGCCTGAGACCAGAATATGGTGAAAAAACTTTAGGATTAACCAAGTAAGATGGACAGAATTGTAAAGAATCTAGGAGGGAGACTGTGGACCAGAGGGAAGACTTAAAATATAGATGCCAAAATCTAACAAGCATAGCTATAAAGGAAACAAGACGTGATACTTAACAGATCCTGGGTGTTCAAAAAGAGAAACAAGATGATCTACGGTGAAATATGGGAAAAAATTTTACTATTGTCTTTACAATATCAAGTCTTTTTCAAAACACTATGTTAAAAACAGAACACTAAAAAGGTCCGAATTGATGTCTTTGAAGTTTATCAAATCTAGACTCAAGTGAGAAAGTGAGGATTTTAAACACGATTCGGATGACAAGTGGGTGCACAATCTACGTCAAGCAACTTAGTCAGCCCATTTGAGAATTTTATCCAGCTCACACAGTAATTTAAAAATATTTCATTGGTTTCGTTTGCGGATGACTTTTCTAACAGGTTTAATCACCACGAGTGTTCTATTAGCTAGAGAAGCGCAATATCAGATGATACCCCCTAGGCGCTAAGGAAGACCCCCTTGTAGGTACTACCCGAAGTAAAAATATTGGCTTTTATTGCCCTGAACGATTGAAAAAATCACGCATGACGCATGAGCATTTGAAACAGAGCCACTCGTGTGAAAAAATATATATAATCGCCTTCTACAATCGACCCCAAATGCCGATCGTATGCAAATTTTCATGAGACCGCCCTCTACTGTAACAGGATTTTACCAAAATCAATCTCAAATGTCGCCCCTTTGATGAAACCCCTGAAGAAACACCCTGAAGCAATGCACGCAGCACCCCTGCACAAAAGTTATCCTGATGCAAATGAGACCCGCATACCGAAAAGTTTGTGCACCCATTGAAGATACACAAAATCTGCGATCTTGTTAAATATTTTTGTGCTTTAAAAACCCAGATCTAATCTGAACCTTTTAAGTGTTCTGTGAATAAACCAGGTTGGGTCTATCTAATCCGTATATCGATTATTTTTGTAAAATTCTGGAATTCATCCACTACTGAACATAAGCCTCCCCATTGCTTTCTGCTCCGAGATAATAGTTGTAAATATCCAGCAATTAAATTAATATCTTCCATCTGGTAGGCGATTTACCTCTTCTCCTAGTGGTATCCTGGTATCCATTTAAGAATTTATGTAGTTGGATTTTTTTATAAAAAGACTTACGTCACTAAGTTATCAAAGACCGGGCCTAAAACGTCCAGATTTCCCAGTCTTTCCTGTTATTTATCTTGACATTACTCTTCATTCAACCTTCTTTCACCACATTTCGGATTTTTTCTATCCAGTAATTTTTATTCAACCTCTCATCTCCCATTGGAACGGGTGTTTTTTAGAAGCAGAGAACTTTAAATTGGCATCACTCTTTTCTTTGACAGACAATTTGACAGTTCTCGGTTGTTTTGAGGTTAGGTTGGTTTGGCAATTCATCATGAATAGACTCACGCAGGAGCAACGTTTTCAAATTGTTCAAATTTATTTTGAAAAACACGGTTCAATTCGAGAAACTATCGGGCATTACGTGCGTTTTATGATGCTCATTATCCATCAGAGCGATTAATTCGAGAAACTATGGATCGTTTTCGCAATACGTTTACTCTAAACGATAATACGAATGCCGTAAGACGTCGTACAGTGCGCACAAAACAAGCGATTGCTGGTGTGCAGCGTAGTTGTTGATGATGATCCAAATGTGTCAATTCGTCATCGTGCTCAACAATTAAACTTGTTGGAAAATTTTGCGTAAAGATCTTGGTTTACGTGCTTACAAGATTCAACTTGTGCAGGAATTGAAGCCACACGATCATCGTTCGAGCCTTTCAATTAATTTACTGAAAGAAACATTTGACGAATGATTAATTCACGAAATAGACCTGTTAACTGGCCAACTCGTTTGTGCGATTTGACGCCATTAGATTATTTTCTTTGGGGATACGTAAAGTCGCATGTCTACGCCGATAAACCAGGAACAATTGAGCACTTGGAAGCCAACATTCGACGTGATATTGCCGAAATACAGTCTGATTTACTGCGAAGAGTGTGTGAAAATTGGACCTCCAGATTACGCCATCTACGCGCCAGCCATGGCGGCCACATGCCCGAAATCATATTCAAACATTAATGTCAAAAAATTATCTTTCAAATAAAGCTAATTTCATGAATATTAACAACATTTTTCTGTGTTTTATTTCAATTTAAAGTCCGCCGAAAATTAAGACTCTTGCCAAGAGAACCAGATGGCGATGCTTTGTAGAGACCTTTTGTACCACTGAATGAACCATTCAGCTTCTATGTTGGAAGTTGACTTAGCATAAGCGTTCTGCTGTTTTCAATGGGGAATGTTTCGAACGAAGCCGATTAAAAGATTCCACACACCAAAGCGGCCGCGGTAGCGGCCACGGTGGCGGCCACGGTAGCGATCAGGTCTCCTCACACTAACGCGGTGGGAGTGGCGGTAGCGGTAGCGATCAGTTAGTGAATCACGGTATATAGTTGTATGATAATATTGATTGCGAGAATACACTAGAATAATTAATTGTATGTAGAGGAAAAATAATAATCTACTCACAGCTGTTTCAAACGGTTAGGCGGAACTAAATGAGAATTTCGTTCTTTTAGGTTGGAAAAGGGACCTTGCTTGGGTTATTTCATTTTTCACGTTGGAATGTCAAAATTTAAAATTCCAACAATGAAACCATGGAAACGAATGACGTATGTCAAACTTAAATTAATTTTCTTACATATTTTAATGGCAAAAAATAAATAAATGGGATATTTGTATTAAGAATGACACAAAAAATCAAAATATAAAGAAAATGACATTTTAAAATGATATTAACCTTAACCAAAAAATTTTTGTTGCAAGTATGATTTACAAAGCTTAAACAAAACGGCTGAAAAGCATGATTTAAGCGATGAAAGTAACTATATTGCAAAATCTAGTTCCGCCTAACCGTTTGGAACAGACTTTACTATCAATTTCCAAAACTTTTCCTATTTCGTTCCACACTTTATTTGTTTTCCTAATATTCTTGTAATCAGGATGTGCTAAGTCATACAAAATTAAATGATCCTTTACTGATCTATGATTTTTTCTGTTAAATTATCTATTTTCGACATTATTTTCTTAAATATGTTCACTCTGTGCGCAACTTGTCGAGTTTGGCCGCCAGTGTTTGGTGATCGCTAGACTGAACGCTGCAGTCGGTGACGTTCTCAGATAGCGGAACGCTTGTATGTGCGTGGTCTCATTGTATTGTATAGGTTGCGTTAGGCCGCTGCATTATCGCCACCGTGGCCGCCACCGCGGCCGCTTTGGTGTGTGGAATCCTTAATGTTCAAGGGTACGAAGTCTTCGTGGATGAGGCTGTTCCCGATGATTCTATTGTACACGAGTGCATTCTTTTTTCAGAGATTTGGTAAGGCGCTATGGCTTAGAATGGGGAGCTAGTGATTCGTAATGAACTTAACTGTGACTGAAAAGGCGCATCGTGTTGTTTAGCTCGACAACCACAACTTTTGCATGTATGCTACTTAACCAGACAAGTGCGTTGTATCCACCTACAGAAGAAACAATGCCATATGCCGAGCAATTGTTTCTGCCGAAAAGACCCAAGATAAGCCACACAATTAATGATATTTGATAAATTTTCGGACAGTATTTCGGATTATATAACACCCACAAACGACTTTTATCTGGCAAGCGGTTGCAATTTTTTAACCGCAAGGAAAAACTATGCACCGACAATCAGTTGTTTTGCCATTGCGGCTAAAAAAACGGTTGTGGATGATAGCCCTAAGATATACCCAACCTGTACTATATATTTTACCTATTTCTAAATGGACGGAAATATTAAGTACATATTTTTAACACTAGGGTGGGGACTTATTACGTATTATACAATAAAAAACAAATTATCTAATCTAATTTCTTAAAATATAATTTAATTTTGAATAAATATAACGTGTAATATACATGATATTCAACAAGTCGGTTGAACTGCGCAGAAGTATAAGAGAGCGTATTGCGCAAGCGCCGACTTGTAGAATTTCATGTACTTAGCTAAATACGTACTGATTAATACTAAATATTTGTTCATTTTTTGTCATTTTTATTCATCACAATCTCGGAAAATTTTTAAGTTGTACTCAATAAACTCCTTACCAACTTTGCTGATACCCAATCGACAGACATTCTGAAAAAAAAAAAAAAATAAGTACAGTGGTTATCGTTTATAAGGACATATCAGTTTTTGCGACGAAATTTCCGGCCAGAAACAAAACTTTTTATACGTAAGACTTATCGCTTATAACGACGAATATTACGACGAAATTAATATAACGACGAAAAATGGCTTGAAATTTGGGTCAAGTTATCTTTTATAACGACGAATCACCACTGCCTAACGCGACAACGCCGGAAGTACCGAATTGGCTAGGGGAATTACAGAATTATGAAAAGGCAAGGCGAAACGTGACAGATAAACAAATTCATTCAGTGGTTAACTACGAGTTGAAGGTACGTCATCGACGTCGATATGGCAAAACGAAAACGATTAATGTAAATTTTTAAAATATTGATGAAGAACTCGAAACGGAGGGGGATATGACGGAAGTTGAAATTTTAGCTGGGTCAGATCCGAATTTGGTGTCAGAAATAAACAACTACGAAGTGAAAATGGAAGAAACAACCGAATTCCAAATACCAATTCAGCATTTTTTCACGTTTAATCAAAATTTAAAGGGCTAAAACAGATTTTGCATTGCTACATTTGGGAAAAATTATTGAAAAAAACTTTTTAGAAAACCAATAATCACAAAAACAAACCAAAATGACAATTTTTTTTTGTTTAAATTAAATATGTATACATACATACGTACGTACAGTCTGTTCCAAACGGTTAAACGGAACTAGATTTTGCAATCTAGTTACTTTCATCGTTTAAATCGTGCCTTTCGGCCGTTTTGTTTAAGCTTTGTAAATCATACTTACAATAAACATTTTTTGGTTAAGGTTAATATCATTTTTAAATGTCATTTTCTTTATATTTTGATTTTTTGTGTCATTCTTAATATAAATTTCCCATTATTTAATAAATAAATTTCTACTTTGCGTTCATAAGACAATCATTTCAACACTCATTTGAGTGCTATAAAAAGGTCCATTTCAACACCCGAATTTTAGTTATTGGAGGTTAGTAACACCGAATGAAATTTTTGTTTTTAATAATGGTGGTTTGATCGAACAGTTGTATTTTTTTTTTTTGTAAAATAATTGTAAAAAGTAAGTTTTTTTTTTCTAAATAGTCAAATAGTTTATTTTGGAGATATTTTGTTTCTTTTTTTATTGTTTTCAAAGCTTGCTACGTTCAACCTTGTAAAACTTATGTTGATTATTATTTTGTAAATAAATGGTCGCCATTTTGAAATGGTTAACATAAAAATATGATTTTTTTGGTGTCATTGTAAAGCTAATTTAATGTACTTTTAGGAAAAAAATATAAAATTATCGATTCCCTATGCTAGATCAAAAGTTGACATCATTTCCGGTGAAACCGGAAGTGCCTCAGAATTCTTATAGTAACCTTTAGATGGGCCTTTTTGTCTAGTTTAACTTTTGTTCTGAAGATTTTTTGTATCAAATAAAGGAGATTTTCGGGGTGCCCCGTTTCAAACAAACACTCTGTATAGCCATGTCCGTAAATCTAGTGTTAAAAACCACTGGTCTAAATTATGTTTCTTACCTGACTTTGTATTAAAGACGCTCTATAAGTAATAGTTTTAGTCCTGAAACCCATCATATCGATTTCAAAACTATTTCCAGTCAGTTTTGTTACAATATTTTGTAATTCTAGTTGCTCGTTTGGCTTCTGAAGGTCTGTATTTGCTTTTTCATCCCAAAAGGGACATCCGATTTCTTTGTCTTCATTTTGGCAAATTTCCAACTCTTTGATATTGGGCTGATTCGGCCTAAAATCATTATTTTAAATGATTATTTATTGAAAAAATTAAAAAAATTCAAAATATCATATTTTTAAAATGGTTATAGGGGAAAAATTTTAAGATCGTAGCGCCACGCGGATTTTTTTGAAACCATTCTAAATCAGATACCACTTGACATTTACAAGTAAATAATAGCGAAAAGTGTATCAAAAAACGACAAAAAATAAATAATTGTTTGGGATTTTCTGATTTTGTGAAGTGACATTACTAGTAAACATCTAAAATACTACATTTCGTGATCTGGTTTTAAGTTATGGCGGTTTTCCATTGTCGATTATTTTAACTATATTGGGGGAAATAATAATTCCCGTGTTGTTTACCAAGGGGTAGAAATCTACAATGCTGGGCATATAATATTGTGTGGAGTCACTGAAAAAAACAGAGAGTTCATAAAGATTTATGCATTATGCCTACAAACTTGTGCATTACAAAACCACACACAATAACAGGAATTTTCAAGATATGCGATAATAAATACAAAATTGAAAATATTTTTTGTAGTCACTATCATTAAAATGTAATGAGCAAACTTTGATATAAGGGCTCACTTTTTTTCCAATTTTTAAATTGTTTATCTAAACATCGCGTCGATTCCTAACCTCTTGCTTTCCCAATTTTGTTTCGAACCATACGGTGTCTGATATTAGTGGAAACAAATGAAACGATATTTCCGGGTTTCTTCTTTTCAATGAATTGCACATAGGCACACAACAATATGTATTATACATTTTTCAATGATTATAATGAAACTTTAAAAACAAACTTCATACAAAACCAATACACAAAACGAAATGTTATCTGATGTACACAAGTTCATGAAACGCTCACCAGATGGTAGGGTGCTTAGCTGCAAATCCCTATAGGTAACGAACTACGGTTCAAATTTTTGAATTCTCCATATATTATTTAGTCTATTAAACATTTTGGAACATTAATGACTTGACACAATTTTAAGATAAAAAAAAATGATTTGGTCAGATTTTTGATTATTTTTTAAAGATTTTAATCAGTCAACTGCAAAAACGATAATAGACAAACTACGGTTTAATTAAATTCTCAGACTTTATTGATTCAACTAGCTGATGTACCAGTTCTTCGCTACGGCATTTAACTACTTTAAATCCAAGAAAGTAGAACATAACGCTCACAACGTTAAAGTTAAATATATAAAACGATAATATAATTAATAACAAAAGATATTTTTAAGTAAACTTACCGAAAAGTCATTGTGACAAAATCATCTGACATATACTTTGAAATAGGTACCATATAAGTAATGTTGAAAAGATTACTGGTACAATCTAAACAATAATCATTTGATAATGTCATGTTGAAGTTTCTTCCTTGGATAATTACTGTAAAAAACTGCTCGGGCGTATCTAAAAAAATAATAATTTTTATTTAGCGAGGATTGGCAATACCTGCGAGTCGGAGATTATGGAGAAAATGCGTATGGAGATTGAAAAAAATATATATATATATATAATACTAATATCTTGAAAACGGGTAAAAACAAAGACATGCAGTTTGAATATTTTTTGTGCATTCGAGTTGTACAGAGTAGAGCGAGCGCTGAGCGAACAGTTGATGGTGACGTCATGAATAGAGCACTAACGGAGCGAGCGTTCTTGTGACGTAATGTTTATAAAATCTAACCCTACAATTTTTTGGCGTTTTTACTGTCAGATTAGTTCACGACAGTCATGAATCAAAATTATATATCTCGGTTTTTCCTTGATTTTTTTTCAATGATGAAGAAATAAAATTAATTAAAAATTAAATAATAATTAATGAATTAATTTAATGAATTTTTTCCATTTCAATTTTATGCACGGTGTATTTTAATAATTTTTTTGCTGTTTACAGAACGTCACAAATACATAAAATGGCCGTACTCTGTAGCCATAGACAAATAACAATATTATTTGTCTATTGTTATTTGTCTAAGGCTATTTTTATTTTATTTATAATTTAATTTTAATCTTTCATTTCTTTCCCGCCGTTCCCCCACTTTTTTACGTCATACTCCATATGCTCGGTCTTAAAACCCCGAACACATAGAGCGCACTCTAAATGCTCTCTCGATCGCAAAACGAATGCAATTGAGTGTACTCCGAGCGTCAAATCGAACACGTTTGAGTGTACAGAACGTGCTCGGAACACTCGGAGCGTCAAATCGAATGTACCCTTTATGTATTCTTCTCCATACAGTATTTAGTCAGTTAGTTAAATTTAGGGCCTTAATGGCATGACAAATTTTGAAGCTAGGAGAAGAAAATTTGGAAATATTTTGAAATCTTATAACAATATATCGATAACGGTTAAAGATTAATGTATCCAGTTTTAATATTTGAATTCTCTATACAGTATTTAGTGTATAACAAATTTGGTGGAATAGACCATATTAGTGTGTCGTCACATACATGTGCTGCCATCTGAGAGCTGAGTCCTTTTGAAGTTTAAAATACACGGGACATTACTTTTGTTACCTTAATTTTATAAATATTTTCAATTTTGGAGCAAAAAATATGTATTTTTGATAAATATATACTAGTATATACAGTCCAGACACTTTATATTATAGAATAATGATTTTATAAATATATAAATAAGGATTCGAAGATATATTTATAGGTTACGTTTTTAAATAATATGAAAATCGAAATATCTTTAGTATTTATTTAATTAACACTAAGTAATCATTAATATTTTGTTTTAGAATGCATATTGGTGTATTGTTTTGCTCCGAATTGTAACAATTACATCTACATTATTAATTGCAAATTTTTTCGTTTTTTGACAGATGAAAATGAAAAACAATAATGGAAAATTAAAAACAACATATTATTCCTTTAAACCATTTAGATATGGTACACACACTTATTGCTATGTTACTTGCCATAATAACGATTATTAACGTAAATTATTCAAAATTAACCTGCAAAATAATATTGTTCTGCAAAAATAATGACATATTAAATTATAATGTATAAAATAAGAATTTTAATAAATAAATATTGACTTGTAGTTTTGATGTGAAGCACTCTCTTACTTTGAAAACTTAATTTATATTTCCAAAATACAATTTAACAAAAAAACAACATGCTAAATTCAAATAAAAGGAATCCAACCGCGAGACGGCAGCACTGAATCTCATTTTGTGACGTAGTTACTAATATGGTCTATTACAAATCTTAAAATTATAACAAAAGATGTTTTGATCAAAACTTTCTACTTACCTAAGCTGTCGTAAATATTTTCCTGGTCTGTCCAGTCATCCGTATCTCTTTTTTGTCTTTGTTTATCAATATTATTAGAATGAAATGGTTTCAAAATTTTGTTTTTGTCCATGTTTATCTTAGTGATATTTTTGTTTTTTTCATATATTTCTTCGTTTTCAATTGATCCACTCAGAGGCAAACAACAGTAAACCTAAAAATAATAAACTAATAACTTGTGGACATTTATCATTATCAAACAAAATATCCATTATGGTAGGGTGACCATTTTCTTAAGAAGGCAATGCGGGACGGAGCAAAAAAAAAGGTGTTCACCTCCCAAATCCAAGTGAAGAGCAAAAAAAAGGTCCTCACCTCCCAAATCCAAAATGCGGGACAATGCGAGACAAAATGTTAAAATGCGGGACTTTTGCGGGACGCATCTTAATGCGGGACAAAATGTTAAAATGCGGGACGAATGGTCACCCTACATTATGGGGGTAAAAGGCGAAAAGTTGAGGATATTGCCTAAGAAAAGAGAATATATTACCTGACATAAATTGGAGTTCTCTATATCTTCTTCCATTTCTTGACAAAATGATGGTTTCCCAATCACCATTGGGGATTTTACTGTTGATATTATATTTTCAATCGGAGCTTTGTTATTTGGGATTTCATTATCTGTAAAATTATTACTTATTAGTTACACTTATGAGGATCCTGCACTGTTTATGTAAGGAAATGACTAGTATATAAAGGCAAAAAAGTTGTAGCACCCCCAAAATTAAATTAATTTAAAGATTACAGACATTTTTCACTTATTCTATCTCTAGATTCTCATTGTCCGCAACTTTAGTTAATTTGGATCTGGAATATATTACCAGAAATGTCAATAAAGGAAATATTAGGACAGGAGGAAGTCAACTTATTGCATGTGTAGATGACGTAATAATAATTACAAAAAATAGGAAAATATTGGAAAATATGGTGCAGGAAATAGTTAAAGAAGGAGCAAAGATGGGTATGATAATAAATGAAAATAAAACGAAAATGATGAGCATAAGAAAAAAAAAATTATGTGAAGTGTGAATTTTCACACATTTCAGGGTTTTGCAGGTATTTAATAACTGAATGATGATTATTTGGGATGCCAAAACAAATTTTATGTCAAAATATTTTTTTATGAATTTTAATTCGAATGCCTAATACCATTATTTAAGTTTCCAAATATGTGCAGTATTTTTTTTACATAGCAAGGTTCATTAAGATTTTGAAAATTGCGCCTATGGCTTCTATTGGTTGCTTAAATCATTAGCCCCGCCCTCTGATTTCGTATACATCAAACAGAATTAAATTATAATTTCAACACTTTCCACTGATTATTAAATTTACGCTTTTAAAAATTAAATGCAACATTTTACCAAAATATAACTAGAATTTTGACAAAATAATTTAAACAAAAGAAAACTGCAAAAAAAAAAAACAAAAAAAAATAAAATTGACAGGATTCGAACTCTAGTTTGCAAGTTACCTGTTTGACAAATTAGAAAACCAGTGACTAAACGCACATCGCTATGAGCGCTGACGTATCAACTTGGTTACATAGCGAATTAAATATTTAACATATTTTGGTTAAAAACACAAAAAATGCATTATTTTCCGAAAACATAATCTGATCAAAAATTCCTGTTGTACTATTCCGGTTCACACCAATATACATTACTTAGAATTTTTTCAGATTTTTAGTTTAAACCATCTGGGCTACAGGGTGTGGGACAAAAAAATTTTTGCACAATTTTGGCAAAAGTCGCGTCAAAATAATTTATTTTGAAAAAATAAAATTTTGATCGTTAATCCACGTACTAAGGGCTTTCATTTGATACCCTACTCAGAATTTTAAAAAAATATTTTTTTTTTCGATGAGCACATATTTGTTTATATTTTTAGGGGGATATGTTTTTTAGATGTTTTAGTATTTTTCCTATGTGCGGGTCAAAAAGTTGTACAAGCATGCCAAATTTCAACTCTCTAGGTTTAGCCGTTTGGCTACAATTTTTACCGAACAGACAGACAGACAGACGACAAAATGACGGTATAAGGGTTTTTTGGTCATACCTACAAAACCTTAAAAAGAAAAAATAGTGTACATATTTAGAAACCTAAATAATGTTATTAGCCATTCGAATTAAAATTAATAAAATATTTTAACATAAAATTTATTTTGGCATCCCAAATAATCATCATTCACTTACTAAAACCTGCGAAACCCTGAAATGTGTGAAAATTCACACTTCACATCAATTTTTTAATTTTTAATTTTTGGTACTTTTCGACAATTTTATTTGATGGCCTATTAATAAAGTTGTGAGCTAGCCAGTAAATCTTCATTTTTTTTCTAAACTATTTAAAGTCTGAGGATTTCAAAAATTCAAACCGCAGGTCTCTATCTCTTACCGTTTTTGAGATATGATTGTTTGGAAAATTAAAGTTGGCATTTCCATATTTTAAAAAATGATAAATACATAATAATATTTAAAAAATAATAAATAAAATAATGTAAACCTATGTTTGTTAATAATAATAATAATAATAATAATAGTTTATTTATTTAGCTAATGCTAGTAAGATCCATATTAACAAACATAAACATATAAACATTATAATAAACATTCAAATCGAATTTAATCCTTATTTTGTCAATTTAAACCATTATTTGTCCACTTAGTTCATGCAAAACGTGATTTTTGTCAAATTTAAATATCGATTTTTCGTAATTTAGTGCTTTAAAATTTTAATAACATATTTGAATTAATTGTTTGGGACCTTAAAAATAAGTAGGTCGTAAAATAAGGTTCCAAACTTGTTGCAAATTGGTTTGTAATGTTTTCTACAATAATTTCAAAACTGTATTACTGTGATAAATCATATTTTGAATGTTATCTTCTCAAATATTTTTAATATCAGCCCAGCCTACGAAATCCTGTAAACTATGAAAATTCACAGTTTATATATTTTTTCAGATAAACATGTTTCGTCGCATAAATGTTTACGTAATTCCTGCTAATGATATAAAAATAAAATTTCCTTATCAACTTATTTAAGAGGATTAATTATTTTTTTAATCCCATACTAGTTCATTTGTGGTTAACAAAACATCGAGATAACATTAAAATGTCTTTCTTATAAATTCTAAGTTATTTTTTGTGCGTACATACATATGTATTTTAACATTGAATATATTGGGTCTCGTGAAAGTGTAGTTATTTTTGGAAATTTGGGTATTAAATCAAAAACTATATCTCAAAAAAGGTAAGAAATCTTTAAAAAATTTAGTTTTACGATGTTTTTCTGTAATATTTGGTCCGTAATGACCTAAAACTAATTGGTAAAATTTTGATTTTATTTTGTAAATTTCAAAAATTCATATCTCAAAAATGGTAAGAGGTAGGGACTTGAGGTTTGAATTTTTGGAATTCTTACACCATGTTTTGTCTAGAAAAAATAGTCTAGGGTAATGACCTAAAACTATTGAAAATTTTGATTTTTTTGTAATTTTAAAAATTCATATCTCAAAAAAGGTAAGACATAGAGATTTGAGGTTTGAATTTTTGGAAATCTCACACCTTGTTTTGTCTAGAAAAAATTAATGTTTGGTCCGTAATGACCTAAAACAATTGAAAATTTTGATTTTTTTGTAATTTTAAAAATTCATATCTCAAAAAAGGTAAGAAATAGAGACTTGAGGTTTGAATTTTTGGAATTCTCACATCTTGTTTTGTCTAGAAAAATATAATGTTTGGTCCGTAATGACCTAAAACTATTAGGGAAAATTTTTATTTTTTTTTGGAATTTTAAAAAATTCATATCTCAAAAAAGGTAAGACATAGAGATTTGAGGTTTGAATTTTTGGAATTCTCACACCTTGTTTTGTCTAGAAAAAATTAATGTTTGGTCCGTAATGACCTAAAACTATTGAAAATTTTGATTTTTTTGTAATTTTAAAAATTCATATCTCAAAAAAGGTAAGAAATAGATACTTGAGGTTTGAATATTTGGAATTCTCACATCTTGTTTTGTCTAGAAAAATATAATGTTTGGTCCGTAATGACCTAAAACTATTAGGGAAAATTTTTATTTTTTTTTGGAATTTTAAAAAATTCATATCTCAAAAAAGGTAAGACATAGAGATTTGAGGTTTGAATTTTTGGAATTCTCACACCTTGTTTTATCTAGAAAAAATTAATGTTTGGTCCGTAATGACCTAAAACTATTGAAAATTTAGATTTTTTTGTAATTTTAAAAATTCATATCTCAAAAAAGGTAAGAAATAGAGACTTGAGGTTTGAATTTTTGAAATTCTCACACCTTGTTTTGTCTAGATAAAATGAATGTTTGGTCCGTAATGACCTAAAACTATTAGGGAAAATTTTGATTTTAATGCAATTTAAAAAAAATCTAATCTCAAAAAAGGTAAGAGATAGAGACTTGAGGTTTAAATTTTTGGAATTCTCACATCTTATTTTGTCTAGAAAAAATTAATGTATGACCTAAAACTATTAGGGAAAAATTTGGATTTTTTTTTTTGTTTTATCAAAAAATGTCTCAAATGAAAGTTGTTAGTTATTACTTTTGTTCAATAATTTTTTTTGGAGATATTTTTCTGTTGTGAAATATTCGTAAAAATCTTAAAATCGACACGAGTAAACTCCCATTTTTAGTCAACCGATTTTTACCAAAAGTTGATCAACTTGTGCCATTGATGGCAGAAGCTTAAATATGAAGTTTCATAAAAATCCTTTCAGCCGAATTTGCTCTGCACGTGTACACAGACAGACGGACGGATGGACAGACGAACAGACAGACCGACAGACATCATGCTAAAATTAGTCAAAACGTTATGTAGGGACCTCAATTCGTGGAGTTCCATCGAAATCTCGAAACGTCAAAATCGGTATGATCACAATACCTCCCTTATATATGTTGACGGTCGGAAAAAATATATTGTTTTTTTACATATATTTAAATATATTCAAAATACAGTAATGACAAAAAATCACAATAACCACAAATCTACAACATTAATTTTTCATTTAGAAGTTAGCTCTGTTGAACAACAATATTAATGACATCATCAAAATCTATTTCATTTAAAATATCGGTTAATGTTCCGTATAAGTCCACCGCGTCAAATTAGAACTAGGCTGTATGTTTAGAATAGAATATATGTAAGAGTGGGGAACCAATAGTAATCATTCTTGCATATGTGCTCGGTGTAATCAGACACAACTTTTGTGCAATTTAGAATCAAGGGAGGACGGTGTCTACACAGGTGTTATTTACATAGTTAGTTCCTGAAACTTGGAAAATGGCTGATAATTATTTCAATTTTTGAAGTAATATGGAGAGTAAAGATATGAAAGAGGTGTTAAGGTGGTGTATGAATGAGGGTCTGATTGTCTCTGAATGTAAATGTCCCAAAAAGTTCCCAGACCCCTGTTTTATATAATTGCAATGTGATCTAAATGCTATCCATTTTTTCCCAAATTTAAACCCAAAATGTGATAGCTAAATTTTATCGCGTACAACTTCGAGTTAAGAGTTATAAAAAGGATGGATAATTTTATATAAAAAGGTATTCTGTGGCGATTTTCACGACTCTGGATTTGCCTACTAGTTTTATCATTGTTTGTTTGCATATAGTGAAGATATATAAATGCTTTATACATTTACATAATTTGGTATGTATGAATGCGATGAAAAACGGAATGTCCTATTTTAGACATAAAATTGGTAGGTCGGAATATATTGATAATTTGAGGATTCTCTCTTTTAATAAAGTTAGTGTTTTTCAACATATGTATACTATAAATCTCATTCAAACTATTTAAATATGACTTTAAGCGTATAAATACTGAAATTTCGTTATTCAAGTTTTTCTTTAAAAACCTTAATACGAGCTAAATGTTAACAAACACTTATTAAATAATTGCTTGGATTTCAAAACGTATAACTATCAAGTACTTATTTAGATTTCAGAATCGTAAACGTTATATTTTGAAAGAAAGGGGCGGCGCTTCGTCAAGACCAAATCTCATTCCAACTAGCATACACGTTCTGTCTGACGAGTTATGCCTGGTGGACTTATACGGAACATTAACCAACCAAAATATCCTTCTCCACTGACATTAACATAAAGGCTTCTAGATTTTTTTGCGAGATACTTGATCTTAGTCTGCTTTTAATAAATTTTAATGTTGAAAAACTCCGTTCACAGGACCCTTGTGTTACAGACATATATAGTAGATATTTTTATGCTTGACCAAGTATAGAATAAGCGTTACTTAACATGTTATATCGGAATAATAGATATATTATAACAAAAAATAGGAAATTTTTTACAAGCTTTTCAATGAGGATAAAATGGCATGTTTATCAATTTCTACTTCATCAGTAGATTGTTCATTTTCGTTTAATATTTTGAAAGTTTCACTGATATTTACCTTTAAAATATTCCATTGAGATTTAAAATATAATTCTGAAATAATATTGTGTTGAGTTGCTTCTGGATTAAACTGTATAAAAATACAGCTTAAATTTTGAAAAGCGGTTTCAGGAATATTTCAGATTTTTTTTTTGAATTCAAACATGCGAAGTCATAATAAAGTAATAGGTTTTTTGGAAAACGATTTTCCAAGCTTTGAATTGCAGTATTTAGTATGTAATTGTAAGTATTTATTTCATACCGCTTGGATGAATCTGTTACCGGTTCATCCATAGTTTCTTTACCGTCCATTTGTTTTCTTTTGCGTATTCTAATATCTGGTAATGCATGTTCAACTTCGACATCACATTGAATTTCATCCAGTTTATTATTTACATAATTAACAAACAAATCAGCAGAGTTCTTTACATCGTTAAATTTTCGTGATATATCCTTTAATGACTTAGTTGCATTCATAACCATACGATGAGCTTTGATGAAATCTATGCTCCTTTCTTGCAAACGTGACTCATCTCATAAGAATATAAAATATTTACTATAATCTCTCAGAACAGTTAATAGTGTAATTTTGATTTGAAGTTGCAAATTTTTGTAGAAACGGTTTAATGAAAAGTTTTAAAAATGGCTGTAACTTAAAAAGAATTTTTATTTATAAAATACACCTTGCAGATCTAAAATTATTACAAATAGTATAAAGTATAGTAATATTTGTTAAAAATTTGTTAAGAAAAACTAAAAATAATAATTTTTTCGAGACACAAAATTGAGAGTACTAGGTAATTTTGATTGATTTAAGACCTGTCTTTTCCTAAAATTATATTTCATAGGTTTTGTCTTGCAACAGATGGTTTTTTCATTAATTTAGTTTGCATTAGGCCACATTCAAGTACAGTGATTTTGTTTCTATTATAATGGAAAATAAACGTAAACAGACTGACGAATCACACGAAAACTAATAGTTAAATTATACGCCTGGGGTCATACAATTCGTGAAATAGGTGATATAGTAAACCGAAGACATTCCACAATTCAAAAAATAATAAATAAATGTAAATATAAAGATACTATCAAAAACAAAACGGGCAGAGACAGAAAAAAAATGTTATCAATTGTGGATGAAAGATTTATTTTGCGAAAAATCAAGCAAGATCCTAAAATTAGTGTACCCCAGTTAACGTCAGAATTGTCACAGAGATTAAATAAACAAATTTCAGTAGAAACAGTCCGCCGAGTACTCCGGAAAAATAACTACAATGGTCGAAATGCACGCAAGAAACCATTGATTTCAAAAACGAATAAAAAGAAACGCTTAGAATTTGCAAAAATGTATGTAAATAAACCAATTAGCTTCTGGAATAAAGTTATTTTTTCTGACGAGACGAAAATTATTTTTTTTTGGTCGGCGGCGGAAAAATTGTTTAGCGGAAGCCCAGTACAGAATTAAAAAAAATTAATACCATTTCGACAGTAAAACACGGAGGCGGATCAGTTATGTTGTGGGGTGCTATGGGCTCAAACGGCCCAGGTAATTTAGAATTTATAGAAGGGATCATGGATAAATGGAAATATCTAAAAATCTTGAAAAATAATCTTACGGCTACTGCAGAAAAATTAGATATGCCACCAGTTAATTATTTTCAACAAGATAACGATCCAAAACATACTGCGCTTATTGTAAAGGAATGGCAGATATACAATGCACCAAAATTACTCAAAATACCGCCACAATCGCCTGATCTCAATCCATTTGAAAATTTATGGAGAGAATTAAAAGTTCAGATAAAAAATTCATTTTTTAATAAAAATTATTTTAAAACGAAACTTCAAGAATGGAATAATATACCAGCAGAAGTTTGTGGAAAATTAATAGTCTATGCCAAATCGCCTTCAAGCAGTAATAGAAGCAAAAGGTGACGCGACCAAATATTAATTTAAATTAACTGATTGTTTTGTAATTATTTTATTAGTATTATTACTTTTTGTACGCTCAATTTTGTGTCTCTGAAAATGTATATATTTTTTGTTTTCTTTAACAAATGTTTATTAAACATTATTTAATTTTATAAGCTGTTCACTTTTGTAAGAACACACTATGGTCTATTTCAAAGTAGAAAAATGTGTGTAAGAAGATAGGAGCTGTTTGTCCTTGCTTCGGATTGGTTTAGATCGTCATCCCTATTACACTGTAAAAATATTGTTTTTAGTCCAAGTTGACAGATGTTCAGTGTCGTACATTGGAAAAATATATTATTTATATTATTTAATTTTTATCATATATTTTGTTATTATTTACATATTTAAACTTTTATTTATATTCTTGGCGTAGATTTTATGGAGAAAATTCTCCATGTAATTTGTTTTTACGCAGTTATATATTTTTTAGGTTATCTGACATATAAATATTTTTTGACAGTTGACAATTAACAGATCAAGAAAGAGGACTAATGTGAGACCAAAAGACAGCCCAGCTGATTGTGCCCAAAGAAGAAGTTATTGATATAATTTTTAGACCTTCATATATTTTTAATTTTTATATACAATAATTATTTAAATAAGAAACTTTAGCTCTGAAGATGTATTGTTTGTTTTATTGCTTTGTTTAAACTCTTTTAGCCAAATCTCTCTTTTTATATATAGTACATAATTTTTAAAATTAATATTTTTTTAACTTTTTCAAATTTCCCATTAAACTGAATTTATGTCGTATAAATAACTTGTTTAAAGTGTATTATCTGCCTTGTTTATTTCAATATATTCAAATCACTTGCTAACCCAGTTGCTACGCCCATGCCCTAGTTGTAACTTATTTTAAATTTCCCGCTATACTGTATTTGATCAGTGTAAATCGTACTCGGTTCGCAGCGCTATCTACTTTTTTCTACTTTGAAATAGACCATAGATCTGGTTATTTTGGTTACTTTTATGGTGTGTTACTGACTTTAAATGTCAATTAAAAATATTCCTTACGCTGTAAAACCGACTTTAGGTTGATAAGGTTATGATCATTATAATTAAGATATCATTTTTCATTATGACATATGTCAAATGGATCGACATTTTAAAAAAGTGACATTTTCTAATACCAACATGACATACAGCTTCAAAGGTGCAAACTATTGAAAACAAAATTCCCTCTTAGTTTGTTCTTACAAAAGTGAACTGCTTATATACTATTTATGATATAATCTGTCTCAATTTGTAATACGAAACTAAATCTGGTTACTTTGGTGACTGTTGTGGTGTAAATAGACTTTTTTGAAACCATGTAAACTTGTAAATCTGGCTTTTACATTTTTGATCAAGTTTCATTATACTGAGGTTATATTCACTCAAAAACTACATGTCAGATACCAAATTGACATGTCAAATTTGTGATTGACATGTCTAATATTTTGAATTATATACAAATATTTATTTCATCTTATTTCGCTTATTCATAATTTCTGTTCTGGTTGTATAAAATATATTTCAAATACTTGTCAATTTGTGTTTTATACAATTTGTGTTAGTAAGTTGACATATACGTAATTTAATGTCAATTATGAATTGTCAAATATTTTGAA
Organism: Liopterus haemorrhoidalis; assembly: GCA_963971575.1. Classification (NCBI taxonomy): domain Eukaryota; kingdom Metazoa; phylum Arthropoda; class Insecta; order Coleoptera; family Dytiscidae; genus Liopterus; species Liopterus haemorrhoidalis. The sequence goes on along the minus strand of OZ020626.1, from coordinate 6,292,866 downwards.
AGGTGTTACTTCAGAATTACCACCCTAAGATGATATTTTAAATATACAACATAAAAAATGAAGTTTTCCTGTTAGTTTCGTATTACAAAATGAGACAGATAATAGTTTTATATCTCTAAAATGTATTTTAGAAATAAAAAATAATTGGTTAAAATAATCTATTTTATAGGCATCTTTACCTAAGAGGTATATTTCTAAAACTTTTGTACGCTCAATTTTGTGAGTAACTGTATATATATTACGACATAACGGTATATTATGTACATAATTAGAAAACGGCCCAATTTGTATACGGCCCATGTGGAATTTTCCACATTTTCCACATGGCCAGCCCGCCCCTAGTGTTAAGTGTAAAGATTTTTTGTGGCCCATCTTACTAGCGTTCCGCTTCAATAACAAAATCTTTATTAGTTCTGAACAGTTGATTTTTTTTTTACCTTTTTCATTGTAGTTTCGTCTGATGGTAGGTATGGCCTGCCAATGCCTCGCCTTTGCGGACTTTGTAGGCCTCTTCGTGTTTATAGAATTTTGACTTGCAAAATTGTATGCTTGAGTTATCTGATTGTGTCTACTGGTCTCCATAAGATACAATGTGGTTATAGCTGCTAGGCTAAAAAATAAATAATAAATTTCTTGAAAACACAATGACCAACGAGCCATATAATTCTTTAATGGTAACTTAAGAGTTCCAAATTAAAACATGGGCTAAAATGTAGTATTATGGACGAATCTGGTGGGGGATATTTGAGAAAGGAGACTTCTCAAACAAAAACAAATAATAAAGATTATAATTAAAAGATAATATAATATAACTAGCTGGAGTACCCGTACTTCGTACGGTTTTTGTGGTAAGGGTAACTTTAGCTGCCTATAATACCCATACTGTTCTGTGCAGGGCCAGGGACAGTGATTCACCTTAAAAGCACTATCTTAGGTTATTATTGATAGTCTGTTTCAAACGGTTAGGCGGAACTAAATGGGAATTTCGTTCTTTTAGGTTGTCACGAGAAGGGACCTTGCTTGGGTAATTTCATTTTTTACGTTGGAATGTCAAAATTTAAAATTCCAACAATGAAACCATGGAAACGAATGACATTAAATTATTTTTTTATATATTTTAATAAAAAAATAAATAAATAAATGGGAAATTTGTATTAAGAAAGACAGAAAAAATCAAAATATAAAGAAAATGACATTTTAAAATGATATTAACCTTAACAAAAAAATATTTATTGTAAGTATGATTTACAAAGCTTAAACAAAACGGCCGAAAAGCACGATTTAAACGATGAAAGTAACTAGACTGCAAAATCTAGTTCCGCCTAACCATTTGGAACAGACTTTAACTTTTTTTTTTTTTAAACCACCTAAAAATAAATTGAATTTTAAAGTGAATTGAAACATGGAAACAGTGCAAACAGAGCAAAAGTGCAAACTCAGGGCGTAATATAAGCAGCTTAAAGTTACTTTTACCGTTTTTGTAATGTGTTTTTTTTTGCTGTAACGTAAACGATAAGTGATTGTTTGAGAAGCACTGGTTTTTAGGTATTTTTCGATGTCCACGGCCATTATTTCTCAAATATCTCCCACCACATCGTAGTCGTCCACTATACTACATTTTTCCCAAAACATGGGATATATTTCGTTCTGATACTGTGAGATATGGCACATGTAATGTATTAAATAATGGAAAATATCCAAAAATTACTTACCAAAAGGCCATAATTAATACTAAAATTACAATAACTATTTGGATAAATTTATTAGAACATAATTCAGGTTCCTTAGATTGGCAAGTGCTGTGTTTTCTACATTTAGCTTTTGTACTGCTCACTGAAAAAAAAAAAAAAAACACAATTATTATAAATGTTCCAAAAAAATTTATTTCACATTAAAAATATAAATAACACAAGTGCATACATGGCTACATTTATGAGCAGTTTTTTGACTTGCAGCTACAAAAGAATAAGTAAAACGCATATGTTCACACACAACTCAAAAGTAGAGTGGAGTACGCAGTTTTGTATATTGCCTTACCCGAAAAGTTGCAAGTTTATAATTATGTTCTATTAATTTGTTGTCGTGTAGGATAAAAACTTATGTGAACCACCAAAAAAAAAAACTGAGTTTAAAAAAAAACTTATATAAAAATTTATTATATTTGAAGTATAAAATGTAATTTAATAATTTTGTATTTCTTAAAATATTGAGACGTGGTTGACTTATTTTAAGACGTGTTTACTAAACGAATCATTAAACTATCTGCCGCTACAAGTCAATTAATAATTTAACATTTCGCTTACAAACCACATAACATTTGCAACAAGTAAAATCTGCATATTTAACTACCTGTACTTGTAGATTTTAAACTATCATCTCTTTTTAGTTTGTTAAGACGTCTGTTGATCCTTTCTAGCTGCCCAATTCTAGTCTCAAGATTATCTGTTACTTTACACAACTCCTTAACAGCTCCAACATTCTCCATAAATATCCTCTCCTAAAAATTAAATAAACAAATAAATACATAAATAAATAAAAATGGAATGTGTTAAATAATAGGGTGTATTAAATAATTTACCTTATTAACAACAAGAAAATTGTCGATAGTACATCCATTATCTAAAACAATATCTCCAGTTGGGGATACGGCTTCAGGAATAATCTGCGCCACCTCTTGTGCTATTACACCTGTATCTGCCAGGTCCGTATTTAGGTTTAACTGAGATGCAAAACCAGGAGCGTATTCATACCTAAAATTTGTATATCAATTTATATGTGGTTTCAATAGCCGTGGATCTGTAATAATACGGTTGCCTACAGCAGTGCTTTTCAAACTCCCCTGAAAATATTAGAAAGAATTCGGTCCCTCAACAATAAAAGTTTTCTTTAGCATATAGTGCTTATTAACAACCCTGGAAAATTGTAATAAGCTGGGTTTACACGTGTTTAGTAGCTAAAAGTTTAGTAGCTCGCATCATGTAAACCATTCAGTTTAGTTCTTAATTTGGTTGCATGTCAAGTGAATAGAAGGAATTTCTATTCACTTGACATGCAACGTATCACCTACAAATCCTTCCCATACCCCCAGGAGTACGCGTCCCACACTTTGGGAAATACTGCTTTAGAAGATCGGAAAACAGTTAGTACTGAATGGTATACAACAATTTGTTTGCTAGAAATCATCGACAAAATCGGGAAAAACAACCAAAAACGTCGCATCATGACAATGCAAGCTCCCACAAGTCAAACAATTGATTATTTGAAGGATAAAAACATCGAATTCATCGGCCCGATTCTGTAAAAAGTTACTAGGTTAGTTGCTACTGAGTAACGTTGCTACGAAATAACTTTTATAGTAACTTTCTTATCAATCGCCAAACAATTGGTATTCTCCAAGCATAAGCACAAGCAACGTTCTTATAACAAGTTATATTTAGTAACGTTGCTACAAAGAACCGTGAAGCTAGAAGCAGATTACGTTCTGCGCAGGCGAGGTATTCGTTTTTAATTGAGTTTGACAGCTATGTTGTGAGTTTCTGAGGTTAAACGAAAAATGTTTTATGAACAAAATCAGAAAAAGAATTGCAAACAGATGGAAATTCTGTTGAATTTCCTGTCAAATAACCCGGTCATGGTCGGTGATACGAGTGAAAAATAATTGACAGGAACGAGTGGTGGTGCTGTGGTGATGTGCTATGTGGTTACTGTTTTCTATGTGATGGTGCAAGTTATAGTCCAAATTTAAATGAATTGCGTGAAATACAGTTAAAGAAGCTCGGATAGCCATTGAACAGGCGCGCACTTAAAACATTGATCTGGGAAGGGTCCATTTCGAAAAAATATCTGTAATATAATACAAATGTATTGTTGTATTTTTATGGAGAGGACTGGGTTTATATATTAATTTAATTTTGATTATAATTTAATTTTTAATAATAAAAAAGGTGATTCTTATTTGCAATCGCTTAGTTTTTATTAAATAATATTTGATTTTTCAAATCCTTGGGGGAGGGGGTCTGAACTCGTCGACCACCCCCTTGTGTGCGCGGCTTCTATTGACAGTCGTAGTTAATACATTTAAAAAATATTGTACTGTTATACTATTATAAAACAAATGTAAATAAACAAAAAAAAAAAAAAATAGAAATTGAAATAAAGAACTCGAAGAATTTTGTGCTATACAGAAAATAAAATAAAAATCCTTCTATAATTATTGTCTCTATGTGCCCTTCATTGTAAAATGCTTGAAATAATTCATTATTAAACAGAAAAATTGCGATTTTTCACGATTTTAACAAGTTATTTTGAAGTTACTAAGTGTAGCAACTGCTTATGTTAGTTGTTATCCATAATAACTTTTTTAGCAACTAGTTACTAATTTCATAGTAACTTTTTTCTTACAGAATACGGATTTCGTGAAAGTTGCTAAAAAAGTTACTGACCTTGTATTTAGCAACTTTTATTTTAACTTTTTTGTAGTAACTTGCTTACAGAATTGGGCCGCATGTCTCATTGCCGGCATTAACCTGATTTATCGCCTAACGACTTTTTTTGTTACCCAAGGTCAAACAAAAAATGCGTGGACAGCGATTTTTATCACCTCAAGAAGCTATGGCAGCCTTCGAAAACCATGTTTTTGAAATACCAACTTCAAAGTGGAAAAAATGTTTGGAGAATTGGTTTGAACGCATGCAAAAGTGTATAAATCTGTATAAAGGCGAATATTTTGAAAAGCAATAAAACAGTTTGCTCCAAAAAAAAATTTTTTGGTTCTTAGTTTTTGTAAAAATATATGGGCCCTTGTTATGTTTAAAAGAAAAATTTGAATTAAAAAAATCGCCTTCTGATAGATCACTCACAAATGACATTACTCCAGTGACGACGCTATATTTTAAAATTTGGAAGGGCCAGCAGGATCAGGAAATATTGGGTGCGTTTTGTTGTGCCAATTCTAGTTTCGGTTTAAACACAATACGCGTTTTGTTGCGACTGTATTCTCATTCTATTCATTCTACTCATTCGATGACTCGAGGTCGAACGACTGGAATGAATAAGTGTGGTGGGGATGAAAAGTAATATTTGAATGCAGTTGTTTTCATTTGGTTGTTTTTAAATGTATGAGAATTAGATCTTGGTATTATCTGTCTCATTTTGTAATACGGAACTAACAGGAAAAATTCATTTTTACTTGCCCGACCTTAATATATAAGGGGCAAGTATTGTAATCGCGAAAATTTTCGATGTCGAGATTTTGACGGATGACCACGTTTCATGATCCAGGGAATCCAAAAAACCTATTTTCGAAGTGCCGTCCGTATGTGTGTGTGTGTGTGTGTGTGTGTGTGTGTGTGTGTGTGTGTGTGTGTGTGTGTGTGTGTGTGTGTGTGTGTGTCTGTGTCTGTCTGTCTGTCTGTGTGTATACACGATAACTCAAAAACGGTTTAACTTAAAGAGTTCGTTCTGGTACTAAAAAATTCTCCTATTAAATAGGAAGAACCCTATTGTTTTTTATGAAAATCGGTTGACTAGAAATGGGAGTTTACTCGTGTGGATTTTAATATTTTTGCGAATATTTAGCAACAGAAAAATATTTCGAAAAAATTTATTGAACAAAAGTTACTATAAATGCAATAACTAATAACTTTTATTTGAGACGTTTTTTGATAAAACGAAAAATTTCGAAAATTTTTTGTAAAATTATTTAAAATTTTTCCATACTTATATGTAACGTTTCCATGGTCATGATAATTAATTCGTAACTAGTAAAGCAAGCCTTGGACAAAAATTTGTATAGAACATAATTTGATGTATTTTTGAAGATTTATCTAAATATTTAAAAAAAATTTTTTTTTTTTTAGTTTATTTTTTTTTTAATATTTTTTTTATGGGAGGGCAAGTCTAGCGGAAGTTTCCTTTCGCCACTGGTTTATGTTGTATATTGACAATACATTTATAATATTATCATAGTATTGGTTCACAGGGATACGCCAAAGTCTGTTTACACCACAACAGTCACCAAAGTAACCAGATCTTATTTCGTATAACAAATTGAGACAGATTATATTACTGCTTCAAAATAATTTTTACTTTTAGGTATTTTCTTATTTTGTGTCCTAAAATAAATAAATACCTATATGATTTTAATATAGTATTGATAAATCTAAACTTAAAATGTATGTACAATTCAATTACTCGTTCTAAAACATTACGTTCTAAAATATTTGCTTCAATTATAAAGTTTTCTTATTCTGCATTTATTATTTAGATTATCCATTTAGGTGAAATATGTTCGTTATTTGTTCTACAACCATATGACTTCCATGCAAATGTCATTCCATGTTTACTTCACGATCAAAATTGTCGTTTTCTTGAGCATCAATTCTAGTACTTTTAACCAGCCACCAACAAAACACACCCATTGACTGGGGAATGCACATTTTTTATCAATATAAATATTTTTACACCGAAAGTTAAAAAATACCTTTGTTTTCCAGAATCAAAATATGGAAGCGTTTCTATTTTCCACAATTCAAAATTGAGTTTTCTCAAGCATATCTGAAGGGGCCAGCTGGGAGTAAGAATAGTTTTTAGGTCCCTTGCGCCATTGTATTTCTCCACTCGCAAAATACGAGCATGTGTATTTTTCGAGGGTTCGTAATTGAGACTGTTTAGCGTTTCACAGTCCCCTTATGAGTACTCACGGCTCTCAGTTTGAGAAGCACTGACTTACGCAGGACATAAATGCTGATTCTCTGACGAAAAGATCCCTTAAAATATATTTACCTTACAACACGAAGCCTTTGAACGTTTCTTAACTGTTCTGCTGTATCACATTCAACAATATTCTTCTTTGCCCTCAAATCACTAGGCTGTATGATATGTCCAGTGATTTTTAAGTTGCCATGAATAACAAGACTTTCATCTGGTCTGTCTGTGTTGATTCCAACTTTACCAGCATGAAATATAGACTCCTAAAAATATAAATAACAATAATATCATGTTACAAACAAACAGTTAGATGACCCATAAAGCCTTAATGGTTTGTGGAATATTGCTACTTCAACATAATTTTGGATTAACTTACTTGCGTTTGCCCTTTTTGCCAGCAGAGTTCAACATCGCTTTCGAATTGGCCTGGATTTGAAGCCTGCAAATTAAAAAATTGATGTGAAGTGTGAATTTTCACACATTTTTGGGTTTTGCAGGTATTTAGTAACTGAACGATGATTATTTGGGATGCCAAAACAAATTTTATGTAAAAATATTTTTTTATGAATTTTAATTCGAATGCCTGATACCATTATTTAAGATTCTAAATATATGCAGAATTTTTTTTATATAGCAAAGTTCATTAAGATTTTGAAAATTGCACCTATGGCTTCAATTGGTTGCTTACATCATAAGTCCCGCCCTTTGATTTCGTCAAACATAGAATTAAATTATAATTTCAACACTTTCCACTGGTTATTAAATTTACGCTTTTAAAAATTAAATGCAACATTTACCAAATATAACTAGAATTTTAACAAAATAATTTAAACAAAATAAAAATGCAAAAAAAAACAAAAAACAAAATCAACAGGATTTGAACCCTAGTTTGCAAGTTAAGTTATATTATTAAGCGTACGACAAATCTAACCACGGCACGAGAGCTACTGATCTGGTATGTTACACAACGTATTAAATAGTTAACATATTTTAGTTAAAAACACAAAAGATGCGTTATTTTCCGAAAACATAATCTGATCAAAAATTCCTGTTGTACTATTCCGGTTCACACCAATGTACATTATTTAGAATTTTTTCAGATTTTTAGTTAAAACCATCTGGGCTACAGGGTGTGGGACAAAAAAATTTTTGCATAATTTTGGCAAAACTCGCACCAAAATAGTTTAAATAAAAATATATGTGAACATATCAATTTAACACAAGTTATTAAAATCGTTATCCAAGAATTCTTCAAATGAATACAATGGATTTTCCTTGAAAAACGATTTTAAAGTATATCGGAAAGAGCTCAGAGGCAAGCACTTATTTTCTGGCAAGATATTATAAAATTTGGTGGAGTAATAATTAACCGAATATCTGGTACAACTGAGTCTGGTGTAAGTCGGCCGTATTAAGTGTTTACCCCTTGTCTCATACCTATGGAGTTCTTGTTGGCTATTGAACTTATTTTTATTTATGTGCATGTAAATCAGGCAGTGAAAGATGTACAGGCACGGGAATGTCATCACTCCTAAAATGTTAAAATATTTTCGACACTCCTGTCTATACTTTAGATCACAAATAATTCTAACAACTCGTCGCTGTAAGCGAAAAATTCGCTGGGTATGGGTAGAATGTCCCCAAGCCAGCAACGCATACGTGATATGGGATTCGAACAGCGCGTTATAAACAGTTAATTTCGAGACACATTGGATTTTAAGTTTCTTATGCAGTATACCGATCTGCATAATTTCTGAGCGATCTGTCCAATATGACTTTCCCAGCTGAGGTTAACGCCAATGGTAACGCCCAAAAATGTAACAGGGTCTTGGCTAATGTCATTTGGCATTTCCCGTAGGGAAAATAATAAATGTTTGGTTTTCGTCTCATTCAGGCTTAATCTATTCGCTAAAAACCAATCATTCGCATCGTTTCTTACTAATGTGTTGTTGGTTGTTACTTCATGAAACGATGGATACTGATTTAGTAGTGTGGTATCATCTGCGTATAGAATAGTTTTGGCATTTTGTATATAAGCTGGTAAGTCACATACCATACAATTAAGCAATTTTCAAATTCGACTTACGTAAAATTTGATTTACGCAAAAGTCTACGATCCGCATTAATTACGTATCTCGGGTGTTTACTGTATTGGCATCTGACACTACCGATAGAGGCGCTACTGCATTCACATCATGGCTGAATTTGGTAGGATATTTTTGACAGGTTCAATGGTATCTTCATGTGATATTTATTGAAACACACGGGAACACACTCTAAAATGGTCTTTAACTGTCTTTCCACTTCTAAGAACATATTCCCATGCTTGTCACAAACTCGACTATCCTACAACCTTTAGTTTCTCAAAATCTCACTAGAGGCGCTTCAGTTATTGTCAGTTGACAATAATCAAAATCAGCAATCTCTACTTTTCGTAAATTTGAGATTGCTGACTTTGATTCAACACCCCTCTAAATATATGTATGTGTTACTTTTCACGTTCTATTGGACTTACCCGAACTATTATTCGTTGACTGGCATGACTAGCGACTGGAAAATGCCCATGGGAAGTATGTGCGTGTAATCCAACCACTAACTGTAAAAAAAAACATCAAATAACGTACTAGAAAAAAAAACTGACAAAGTTAATTACAAACAAAGCCAATACATTCCAATTATTCGCCTTAGTTGGCATATACATATATTCAAATTGGACTTACCTGAAAATATCTTTGTTCAGGATTAGGCTTCCCTTTCTTCCTCATATTATTCGAGGTCGTCTCACTAAAATGTAATCTTCCTACTGTCACCTTAGTAACTTGGGAACTCACTAGTTCTACTCTGGAATTACAAACACTAAATATTATGTCTCAGAATTACTTGCAAGTTTATTCTTTCCTAATGAAAATATACATACAGGACTGGATGAAATGGCTTCTTGCTTCTATCACTCTGACTTTGTTCAACTCGAATCGTTTGTGTTGGACAATCATATTTGACTCCATAAAAATGTAGATGGAAGCTGTTTATTTTTTGTAGTCCTTCGGATGTTTTAACAAATTGGGCATCTCCTATTAGCTGGACGTGACATGTTATCTGAAATGTGATACATTTAAAACCAAGTCTTGAATTATTTTTTATGAATTTTTACCTGAAAGTGGTTCTTTTTTTGGCAGACGAAAGCGTCATCTGCATTTGAAAAATTGAAACCTTTATCAGCGTCTACTCTGTAATGGGGTGTAGGCCTAGAACATATTTTAAGGTTATGCACACATTTAACGTGGACGTTTGTTATTGCTGAGAGTAATCCGCAGTAAGGGAAATGCCCCCCCTCCCTAAACTACTTTGTATTTTGTCTACGTTATGTTAACTTCGTTCAACATAAGAAAAACACAGGTTATCATAAATTACGTCATCAATTCTGCGCGAGACAACAGCTGTTCACATTCTAGCTCTAAAAACGGGACGAAGTTTTGCATCAACCTAATAAATTTAATAGTACGTACTCAGCTCTACGCTCAGACAGGTTTTTATTGCAGTGCAACTAACTTCATTTCAATGTTTTAATACTATCTTCGTTATTAAAATTCAAAATATTTCAAACACCCTGAATTCAAATTACAGTAATCACTCGACGTTAATTCGTTCTGAAATTTTATGTTAAAATATTTTTTTCATTAAGATTTTGAAAATTGCGCCTATGGCTTCCATTGGTTGTTTAAGTCATAAGCTCCACCCATCTGATTTCGTATACATTCAAACATAGAATTAAATTATAATTTCAACACTTCCCACTGGTTATTAAATTTACGCTTTTAAAAATTAAATGCAACATTTGCCGAAATATAACTAGAATTTTGATAAAATAATTTAAACAAAATAAAAATGCAAAAAAAAAACAGAAAAAATAAAATTGACAAAGAAGCGAACTGGAGTTTGCAACTTAAGAAGCAAGAACGCTGGCCATTTGACTACGGACGTTCACTTGTTTACTATGTTACATAGCGAATTTTATATTTTACATATTTTAATTAAAAACACAAAAAATGCGTTATTTTCGGAAAACATAATCTGATCAAATTCCTGTTGTACTATTTCGGTTCACACCAATGTACATTACTTAGAATTTTTTCAGATTTTTAGTTTAAACTATCTGGGCTAGAGGTGTGGGACAAAATTTATTTGCACAATTTTGGCAAAAATCGCGTCAAAATTATTTATTTTGCAAAAATAAAACTTTTGATCGTTAATCCACGTACTACGGGCTTTTATTTGATAGCCTACTCAGAATTTAAAAAAAAAAATTTTTTTTCAGTGAGCACATATTTTATATTTTTAGGGGAATATGTTTTTAGATGTTTTAGTATTTTTCCTATGTGCGGGTCAAAGAGTTGTATAAGCATGCCAAATTTCAACTCTCTAGGTTTAACCGTTTGGCTACAATTTTCACCGAACAGACAGACAGACAGACGACAAAATGACGGTATAAGGGTTTTTTGGTCAAACCTACAAAACCCTAAAAAATTGCTAATGACAACTTGAATATTCCAGTTAGTTCCGCCTAATCGTTTGGAATAGCCTGTAACTTATATTTAAATAATCGAAATAAAGCTATTGCAGCATATTGTTTATATAACAAATATAAAACAAATATTAAAAAAAGGCATAGTAAAAGATTTTTAATTAGAACAATTTAAAAAATAATATTAGAGCAAGGAGCATATCATAATTTGGTAGCAGAAATACGTTTAAAGGATGCAGAATTGTTTTATAATTATTTACGCATGAATAAGGACCAGTTTGATTATTTAGTGAGGTTAGTGGGACCAAAAATGAGGTTAACTTCTCAAGTATATATTTGACGTTTCGCGTCGACAAGGATCGCGATTTACTAGAAAGAGAAAACCGTCCGTTTTACCGAACGAATTTGAACACGATCCGACTGTTCACGGGTGCCGAACGAATTGAAATAATTAGAGGCTTCTGATTGGTTAGTCGGACGAACGGATCCGGCTAGCGGAGACTTGAGTACGTACCATAACCTAAATTATAAAGTCATACTTACAATTCTGACAAATTTTGATCACAAAGCACATGCCAATTCGCCTGTTGAAAAGCTTGAAACCGAATACATTGATACTGTGAATCACTTAAACAAGCTCCATTTTCACTATTGGCGTAATCGTCATCAATATTTTGTCCAATCTGTCCTGGAGGACTAAGCTGGCCAGGAGGACACAATTCAGGCTCACTTTTAACCAAAGGAACATCCTGACTTAACTTTCTTTTCTTTGGGGCATTTTGAAGATTAGTATATATAACATCGATATTATTATCGATTATTTGAGTATCTATTGAAGATCTACTGATGTCGATATTTGCATATGTTGGGAGTGTTTCGATTTCACGACGATTTTCTGTTGTTTCTACAAGAATTGGACGGTCTGTATTGTATGTGGAACTCCCTAAAATATAAACAAGAATTAAAATTACGTTACATTACGTTGAATTTTAACAGGAGTATTTATTGAGAACTGACACGCTCAATATTGTACTACGTGACTGTAGTACTGTTTGAAATTATTACATATGTTCTGGTGTTGATTTTTTGTTAGAACGTCGATAGACACATTTTCATAAAATAAAAATGTACTGTGCTTAAATTAACCTGTTCCCTGTTAGCATATTGACAGCTGAATACTAGACAATTTAGCCATTTTGCCATGAATTACAGCGCCGCCAACGGTAATGTCACTTCTCAATTTAGTCAAATGCCAAGAGAATCTTAACCTAATATTTCGGTGTTGAATTAAATATTCAGTGGCGAAATTTATTTTAAAAATGGAACAGAAATGTTTGGTCCTGTGATTCTCATTATAACTGGTTTCCACAATGTATTAGATAAAAATATAACTTTATTCAACTTTTGTTTAGTCAATTTATATACTACATTGTATTATAACAGTTTATCTAATTTTTTAATATGTGAATTATATGTTCATTCTCATTTTTAAAAAGGTGTTCGGTGATATTAATTATTAAATTTGATTTATTACGCTATTTATACCCTGGAATAACACTGTTGTGATCGTCATTATCAATCTCATCAATTGTTTCTTCAAATAATACACCATTAAAATGTACTGCGATATTTTGAAACACGGCGGAGGCATAAGTGAAGTTTTGTAGCTTTCAGAGGATTATAATTTTAAGTTCTGTGTCTCAACAAAAACCAAATCTGCTCTCCAATACTCCATTTACTTCCTTTCTATACAATTACTTGAACTTGCGTCTGGGTTACTTGAATAACAAAAATTATGAAGCCTCATTCTTATCTCTACTGTAAAGAATTCATTTTAAAAAGTAATAGAAAGTTGATTACTATTCCTACCGTCTTGTGTTTTATTCATTTTTTTTTTAAATAACATGATATTTACTTAAATAGGATCAGCCATTTTTGCAAACTAAACACTAGCGTTAACTTTTAAAGCCACCGTTTCGGTAGGCGCTTATTGTAAAACGTTAACTGGCTATATTAACGCCGCCGCGCTATTGAGAACTGACACGCTCGGATACGTAGTCTGGTGGTCAAATATTGTACTACGCGACTGTAGTACTGTTTGAAATTATTACATATGTTCTCGTGTTGATTTTTTGTTAGAACGTCGATAGATACATTTTCATAAAATAAAAATGTACTGTGCTTAAATTAACCTGTTCCCTGTTAGCATATTGACAGCTGAATACTAGACAATTTAGCCATTTTGTCATGAATTACAGCGCCGCCAACGGTAATGTAACTTCTCAATAATATAAACACATATATGTTTAGCGAATAGCATTTAGGTTAAAAATGGTGTTAAAAAAATTAACGTCAGTTTCTGACGCTAAGATTTTAACATCATGCTTAGAGAATAGACCCGTTTATGTGTTTATATTTTTCCCGTGATATGTGTTTTAAACTATCAGCGATTTTCCTATATGTGGGTCAGAGAGTTGTATTTCATGCCAAATTTCAGCTTTCTTGATCCACCGTTTCGCCACAATTTCTTCCAAAGATACAAATAGACCAGCAAATAAACAGATAGACACATGATTGAGAGTATAAGGGTTTCTTAGTCATATATAGTGTCCAAAGATATTGTGAATTGACTTGACTTGAAGTTCTATTAGCTACTAGTTAGAGTTTTATTTAGATAAATATTTTAATGCTCTTAGGGCCGCTTTTACAATCGTTGGATAAAGCTCGGATAACACTATCCCCGGTATAAAGTCAAAAAATCGCTTTTATAATGCTCGGATAAAGCTCAGATAGGATAAACATCGGAATAAACACCAGAATATCTTATCTGGCCAACGACACTTCAGATAAAGGGCAGTATAAGTTATTCCCTTGCTCTGATTGGCGAATAAGTATTTGTTACCCAGCAACGATAAAAAAATTAAATTGACATATGATGAATGTCACATTATAACGTTTTATTTGAATTTTTATTACAGTTATATAATTGTGGATGCAGCAGCATAGTGGTTAGCTCACTTGCTTTGAAAGTGTGGAATTATGAGATGACTTAGTATGGGCAAAAAGATTAAAAAAAAAAACTTGTCTGTTGCAACCATAGGCTCAGATTCTTTACAATGAGTGCCTGTATCTCTGAATTAATTTTCGGAAATATGGGGCATGTTTCACATGGCAAGGTGGTCTCAGCTACTGTAAAAAGTAATCGTTAGGTCTTGCCAGAGGACACTAGTCGCGACCTTAAAATCTCTAAAACCTAGACATTGCCATACGAAATAATAATAGTACGTAATCCCTCGTTATCCATGTATTTGTTCAGCAGTTTTGATTTATTTTATTTATTTTTTAAAAGCGTAGCAATGAACAGTAGCAGCCGATAACCGTTGGAATATGTTCCTAGTACTTTGAGCGCTTCGAATCTAACTGGCCACTATCATCCCTTCCACACTATGTACAGTCTATTCCACACGGTTAAGCGGAACTAGATTTTGCAATCTAGTTACTTTCATCGTTTAAATCATGCTTTTCAGCCGTTTTGTTTAAGCTTTGTAAATCATACTTGCAACAAACATTTTTTGGTTAAGGTTAATATCATTTTAAAATGTCATTTTCTTTATATTTTGATTTTTTGTGTCATTCTTAATACAAATATCCCATGTATTTATTTTTTTGTCATTAAAATACGTAAGAAAAATAATTTAATTTTGACATGTGTCATTCGTTTCCATGGTTTCATTGTTGGAATTTTAAATTTTGACATTCCAACGTAAAAAATGAAATAACCGAAGCAAGGTCCCTTTTCGTGACAACCTAAAAGAACGAAATTCCCATTTAGTTCCGCCTAACCGTTTGAAACAGACTGTACACATAATGCCAGTTTTTGTATATGTTTATATGCAGTATTGGGTTGGAGCCAATTCGAAGGAACCGGTTGTTATTTATTTATATATTGTTCAAAATGCGAATTGGTTCTTAATGTTGTTATACACTGAAAAAAAAAATACTCCTGTTATTAATCAGTGAAATTTTCCCCTAGAAAGAACTTGTTGTTACAATATTGGCACTCCACAACTGTACATAATATTGGTTGAAATATGAATTATTATAATATAAATTCTACTAGTAGAGGGAGATCTTATGAAAATTTACACATGGACGGTATTTGGGCTCGATTCTATTAGAGGGCGGTTTTATGAATATTTGCACAGGAGAGACTGACACTAACGCGGAAGATATAGCACAATAAAAGAATTATTGGAGTCGAATATTTCGACATCTCCCAATATTTCCACAAACATGCTCAAATATGTTGTTAATAGTAATTCTTCTTCTTCTTTGGGCACTATCAATCAGGTTGACTTTTGGCCTCAGTCACATAAGTCCTCCATCTCAATCTATTCATTGTTAATAGTAATGTCAATTTAAAATATGACATTTCTAATATGTCAGTTTAAGTGTCAAACAATACCAACTTTATTTTATTTACAATAAAACCATGGATAACTATCCAAGAATAAAAAATGCATTGTAAAAGCGAACGTTGGAATAAACATCGGAATAAACTTATACCTTAGATAGTTATACCACTACGTATCCGAGGTTTGTAAAAGCGGCCCTTAGTTGAACATACAAGAACTATTTTATGTTTTTTTATTTCGTTATATGTGAAATATAATTTCAAAATTAATTTATGAAAGGTGTTCTTTTAAGCATTTAGTCCCTGTTTTTTTGGGATAATCTCCACAAAGAGCCTGCTACGTTCCTCCTACCAATATCAATTCACAAAAAGTTTGGAAAGACAATAACCACGAACTACTAAATAATGGGTATAACAGTGGAATATATATCAAACAGTGCCAAAAAAAATGTTTCCTTACCTTGTGATGATGGACCAGGTTGAATCAATATTCTGTTACCAGAGTCATTAGAATCTTGCGTTATTATCATATGTCGTCCATCTGTTATTCCATCTGTAGTCAGAATATTTCGATCCAGATGAGTTAAATTTGTGCTTTCCGTTGTATTCATCAGAATTCTTCCATTCATTAACCTAAAAATCATCCAACAAACAAAAAAATAATTTCCCAACAATTTAATCCAATCTTTACCTAGGGTCTCCATCTTGACTTTGTACTACTAAATTTGGTTCATTTGTGTTAATAATATTGGAATGTCTGTTGCTAGGAACAACTAAAGAACCTGATAAAATCAGGTTCTCTGTTAGTATAGGATTTAGGTGCGTAGAACCTAATGTTGTGTAGATTATTTCTTGTGAATTAATGGCAGGCTCACAGCTCTCTTGAGGGGAATAGGGATGTTCACTTCCTGAATCTGGAGGACTTTCAGGTAATGCATGACTGAAAAAGAGAATTAAATAATTAATAACTGCGTTCTTGAATAAATTCTCGGACAGGTTGGAACATCACGCGAAAGGGAGGCTTTTATGTAAAGGCAAATGGGCAATCTCCCCTTGGGATTTTATTATTTTATCTACTATTCTTGTCTAATCTGTAAAACTAAAATAAAAACAAGCGACTGTTCATTTGTATTTATCACCATAAACAGTGCAAATTTTTTTGTAGCAACTGTAGCAGATTTTTTTATGGTACTCATGCAACATTAAACAGCGTAAAAAATGTTTTAATGGAAATTCTTCCACCATTTTAAAATGCAAGGGTTTAAAATGAAACGAAAACAATAATTAGGTACACGAAGTTATAAAGTGAAACCCAAATGCAAAAGACGTCTGTTCAATACAGCGAACAAGTCGTGACTAGATCACATACTGCACTAACGAAAGAACTTTCTGGTACCCCAATATTATCAGAATTTACGCTGACGAATACTAGAAGAGCTATGTCTTACTCTGAGATAAATACTTCCGAGCAATACAGTCCGGGACTGGTAAATAATTAACCTCCCGAATTGTTTATAATATTTTTTCCACTCTCAAAGTTAATTTTAATTGCATAGTTTCTTTTTGATTAATTTATTTTAATAAAATATAAGTAGGTCTGTGCAGAGCCGTAGCAATGTTTTTGGCGCCCTTGGCAAATAAAGTAAATTGATAAAATTTACCTCCTGAAGTACAAGTGATGAGCAAAAAAAAAGTCCTCACATCCCAAATACAAGTGAAAAACAAAAAAAAAGTTTTTCACCTGCCACTTCTTTTAATGACCAAATATACACAATGGCCCTCATCAGGCCACGCGCCCTTTGCTACGTCTCTGGGTCTGTGGCCGGTTGCTATGGTTTTCATTAAACAAACAAAGCTTGAATATGAACAAAAGTGAAAGAGAAATGGGAACTGATGAGGCTGCAAACGCTGCATTTTCCTTCCACCTGCCGGAGAAATCGAAAAGACATTACCAGATGGTATAAAAATTTAGGTTTTGTTTAATTTTTGTCACTTACTTCCCCGGGAGGTAAATTTTTACTCACATCCCATTGTTAATAGTAACCAAAGCTTCGTCGGTAATGTGTATCTACTTCCATCAAATCAATGTCATAACAATGTACTTACTATGTAGAGAGTGGAAAAATATTGTTACTTACCCTGGTTGGCGTTTGTTTTCTACTATGACGTTGAGGAGTTTTCCCGTATTGTGAGCTGGTGCTTGAAGACTTTCGCTGAAGTAGCTGCTGCTGGTGGATCCTTCACTGTTGATGAAGGCCTCCAGCTGCGAAAAGTCCAAAGCTTCATTGTCAATGCCACCTATAAAATCACTCCGACCTGCAAATAAAAGCAGTGTTACTATTTTTTGTTAGAACAGAGCTGGAGACCTGGTTTTCATATAACTGATAAATGGACGAAAAGCGGTATAGGACAGCTCACCGGTTAATTGTAATAATATAACCTAACCAGTGAATCATCCGACTGAAACAGATTTGTAATTCGTCAGAAACAAGTATCAATAGTAGGAACAAACAACCACAGGTATAGTCGGATTGCTGATAGGTGACTGTTACATATATGTATCAAGTAGTGCATTGATATAATAATCTAGTTACCATTTTTCAGCGTTTTTAAAAATGTTTTTTGTTATTTGTCTTAGCTGTCAGTGTCTGTTAATAATATTAATTAATAGAGTTTGCGGCCAATTATTAAATTCACAAACTTTAATTTTAAATCTGCTGGAATATTTTAGTTCGGAAAAAGAGAAAAAGGGGCCACTTATTTCTCTATCTTATGTCCATCAAAGAGTAGTAGCTGCCTTAAAGATTTCGGAATCCACAATTCGTAGAATTATAAAATGTAATAAATATGAACTTCTCACTAACAAAATCACGAGAAAACGAAGGAAATTAAAATCTGAACCAGTTTATTTTATTGATACATTGGCACAAACGTATGGTCATAAATAGGGTGACCATTCGTCCCGCATTTTAACATTTTGTCCCGCATTAAGATGCGTCCCGCAAAATCCCACATTTTAACATTTTGTTCCGCATTGTCCCGCATTTTGGATTTGGGAGGTGAGGACCTTTTTTTTTGTTCTTCACTTGGATTTGGGAGGTGAAGACTTTTTTTTTGCTCTTCACTTGGATTTGGGAGGTGAGGACTTTTTTTTTGCTTTTCACTTGGATTTGGGAGATGATGACCTTTTTTTTGCTCCGTCCCGCATTGCCTTCTTAAGAAAATAGTCACCCTAGTCATGAAGTACTAAGATTACCTCCTTATCACTGCCAGTTTAACCCCATTGAACTAATTTGGGGTATAACAAAAAATTATTATGATAGACATATTGGTCAAAACGGATATAGTGATAACGAAGTTTTGAAATTGTGGCAAGTAGCCTGTGATCAAATTAGTTGTGAAACTTGGGCAAAATCTGTAAAAAAAATCGAAAATTTAATAAATGAATGGTGAGAAAGGGATAGGATTGTTGATGATATTAATCCAATAATAATAAATACAAGAAATGACAGCGATAGTTCAGATGACGACGATATCATGCATTACAGTGACTAATTTAAAAAAAATAAAAATAAACATTTAAATACAACTTGTAGCAATATAATATGGGAATAAATATATTTTTACTTAATATTTTATTACTTTGTATATAGGGGAAACAAAAATTTAATTCAATTAAACAACAAATTATAATCCAAAATTTACGTATGAGTATAGGTTTTTCCTTATTTATAATTATTACCTTAAAATTAATAATTTTGTTTGTTTGAGTACTGCTGTGAATTTATTTTCGTGCTCTAATTAGTAAAGATATCTATGGATCATGCCGTTTCTTTCTAATGCTTTGTTTTTTATTAAAATAATTTGGAAGGTTAGTTGTCTGTCAACTTGCGTCACTATACGTTACTATGAGTATGCAAATAATTATAATGATATAGACAGAGAAAGCATATAGTATTGTATATCGATACTTGTAGCAACGAACAGTCACCTATCAGCAATCCGACTATAGTCCTTATGATGGAAACATGACTGATGTGTTCAGTTTAGAATTTAATGTATAATGTAATATTATTGACTGGGTTAGCAGTTTAATATACAGCTCTAGGCTAAATAATTATGTTCTTTTCGATTTTTATCTACCGCTGTATGGAATGTATTTGGGAGATATTGTGATCATACCGATTTTGAGATTTCAAGATTTCGATTGAGGTCTCTACATACCGTTTTGACTATTTTTGGGATAATACCTGTCGAATAAAATCTCGAACAAGCAATGAAGTATGAGCTGGTGCGTTATCATGGTGCAATTTCCAAGAATTGTCCTTCCATAAATCAAAACAACAAACCTAGCAAAAACCTGGCAGGGGTTAACTTGACTTATTTGCCATTAAATCAAGGGGTCAAAAATGTATTACTTCCCTCTAAATCAGGAGGTCTGAGCTGCTTTTAATTTCTTTTTTCAATCGAAAATGAGCATCAGTAAATGAGGTATCATTACACCCGATTTTTGAACAGTTTGCTGTGCAGTGGCGTGCGGTTACCACGGTAACGTTATAAACAACCATAGATTATATTGACTAAACACTTTGCCAGAGTCCCCATGATATGCGTGTCTCAGTTTTTACTTCGTGGTCTGGATATCTCAAGATTTATTGACGGAGTTGACCTCAGAGCTTGTTGATATGTTGATGAATAAGGGGAGGAATCAGGTGAATTGCTTCAAAATCACGTGTATAGTTAAGAAACAATTCTCTTTTAAAGACGAAAGTCTCGCAGAGATGAAATCTCTGTTTCAAATAAATCTCACAAAGCGAATTCTCTGAATCATAAAGCATGAGATTACTTTGTTTCAAAGTAGTCTAAAACTCATAAATACCAGGTCTACAAGTATGAAATGCGGATTTTTTTTTAAATAAAACACATTAAACCCAAAAGAACAGTAAAAGTTTATATATTCAAAGTATGCTCCATTAGAAGTTATACATATTTTCCATCTTTCAGGCAATTTGTGAATACTTCGCCAGTAGAACTTTTCCCCTTTCCCCGCAAACCATTCATCTAGCCATTCTTTCAGATTTTCATATGAACAAAAGTGCTGCTCGGCAAGTGCGTGACCCACCAAGTACAGAGCATTATCTTTTTACCAAAGCGATTCGGTCTTGCAGTTGATGTAGATGGTGAGCCTGGGTTCACCCATGATTTTTTGCGTTTGGGATTTTCAAAATAAATCCATTTTTCATCGCCAGTAATGATACGATGCAAAAAAGACTTTCTTTTGTATCGTGCAAGAAAAATTTTACAAGTGTTTTTGCGTTTTTCCATCTGCCTCTCATTCAATGCATGTGGAACCCATCTGTCGACTTTCTGGATCTTACCCATCTCTCGTAGGCGATTGGAAACAGCTTGTTGACTAACGCCTAACTGCTCTGCTAGTTGTTTTTGTGATTGACTATCGTCTTCCTGTAGCAATGTTTCCAATTTTGTATCTTAATATTTTTTTGGAGGTTTTCCATGTTCTTTGTCTGTAAGATCAAAGTCACCACTTTTGAAACGCCGAAACCATCGTTCACACGTATCTTGCGATGTAGCATATTCACCATAAGGTTCTCGAAGCAGTCGGTATGATTCAGCAGCAGTTTTTTTCAAATGATAATAAAACAGTAGTACTGTCCTCGAATGCTCTTTATTTGGCACAAAATTTTACATTTTTAACACAGTAAAACAAAACTATATGATCACTTTTCAAATTATAACCTATACGCATTTGACACTTAATGATAATTTAACGAAACGCCATATGTGTTGAAACTTTGAACTATACACTCTGTTTGTGCGGCAAGTTTGAAAAAAATCCGCATTTCATACTTGTAGACCTGGTAGTTAGTAAAGTTCTTAATAACACAGATAGTAATGAATGCCAAAACATTCAAATTAAGAAAGAAGTTGATTGGGCTGCATAAAAAAACCTTACGTCTGGGCGTAGAGCTGAAAACGGTAGAATGGATGAATTAAGTGGAAAACAGAATGCAACGAGTTCTACGGCGCGTTGACGCCGTTCGTACGGCGCTATCTGTCAGAAGAAAGTTAAAACCAAGCTGTCGTACGCAAGTGCACAGAATGGACAACGTCCTATGGCGTTCGAACGCCGTTGATACTGAATGTTCGTCAACTTACAACTTTTGACGCCGTTGAACGTTGACGCAGAACACCTAACCTCAGTTTTTACTGAATGGTAAAGTGCTTGTATGTATAAATAACTTGCATACAACATAAATAGCATCACACACAAGTCTTTATCATCCATTATACTTTTAATAAAAGAAAGCGCATGTATAAACACAGATATAGGTTGTCAAGTGACACTTGACGGCGTTAAAAATTATTGCATTGTGTGCAGGCGAAAATTCTCAACGGCGCTACGCAACGCTGTCGCAAACGACGGCACGCTGACGGCGTAGCGCGCTGTGCATTCTGTTCAAGGCTTTATCCGTTGTTGGACGAACGGATCCGTCGAACGGAGAGCTGGATACTTACCATAAGATTATGTGGTGGCAACGATTATGTATTAAAGAATTTCTATTTTAAAGTTTGAAAAATTAAGGCCTTATAACCATGAGGTAAGCAGTTGCAACGAGCCTGCCATGTAACAAACTTCAGTTTTAGAAACGCCTTTTGGTACCATATGATCCCTGGCATAGTAGATGATGATGATGATGATGAAGAAGAAGGTTAGAAGTAAGATTACACTGTTTTAAAGCCTCAGACTTAAAGCCAAGACCACTCGGTTTCAGGAAAGTTTCAGTCTTGCAGAGCTAAAAGTTTATTTCAAAAGTCTCTAATACACATAGCCAAGAAGATTACTCTTTTTTGTTTATATTTGCATTTATAATTTTTCCATTAACCCTCCTGATCCTAGAAACTCTTGATAGCATTCTAAACTTTTGCTGCTACATTAGAATGTGCAGAAAGTATTAAATCATTTTAGAAAATCACGAATTGCAATGAAATATAGTAATTAAAAACAGTAAGATACTTTTTAAGTACTCTAACTTGCTCATTCGTGCAATTGCACACTGTTTTTTTATTTAAAAAAACTTTGCAATTTTTTTAAATAATTTCTTTGAATGTCATGAACGATAACTGACTTTTCTATTTTCTTTATATGCAAACTTTTTCCTAAATATAATGATTTTGAAAAAAGATTACTTTCTCTTGTTACTAATAATTAAAATAGATCTTATATAAATATGTTTTTCAAAATTATTAAGCTTTCACACTCTTTGAAAGAGTCATTTTGCTATGAGTTTGCTATTTTCAGAGTAATCTCTACTTTGACATTTTGAAACAGAGTAATATCAACTTTGTGAGTCTGAAATTTCTTTAAAACAGCAATATCAGCTCTGAGACTTCTTTGAAACCATATATTTAATACTTCTACATTGCTCATCATAGACAAAAACACTTCTTCGCCAAACGGAGATAAATTCCATCCATACGTAATGTGATACGCGCGTGTTTCAGTTTAAACTATAACAAGAATTATTGCCATAGAAATAAATACAAATTGAAATGTTATTTTTAATAATTATTCTTGAACAGTTATAACCTAAAAATTAACTTGATATTTTAGGAAAAGATTTTAATCAACGTTTGTATGTTAGAATAAACATTTTTATTTCCTACTGTTGGTAATGTTTTTATATAACTAAAATTCCCTTCATTTTGATCAAGCGCATACATATATTCGTGGTTGTTAAAATGAGAAGCCATTTCTTCCGTCTTACTTCGTCACCAGATATTTTGTTTAAGTAGTATAGTATTTCCAAAATGAAATGGCCACTCTCATTTACTGATTCCAATAATGTCTGACAGTATAACCATTATACCTGCTGAGTTTATGGTTCTGTTAACAATAGTCACCAGGACCGTAATAATTATTTAAAATAAACGTGTTTTCTTATATGCTATTTAGAATGAACTGTATATACTCACATGACATTCCTTCACATTTTTATCAGGCTTAGGACTGGCCATATTTGAATAGGGGATACGCCTAAAATTTATATTTCCTTAAAACTACATTTGTTTGATATGTTAATGTTAGTTATGTCACCTAACAAAACAAAAATCACATTTTAATTAATATTACGGCCAAATTTTTTAATTAAAATATTGTAAATTTGAACTAAGCCGACCACGGCGCGAAGGTTGTCGAGTAAAAACGACTGAGGTTTGACGTCACAGATACAGCTACAACATAATCTTTACGTGTGTATATTGTACTGTTGGAGAGTTTTGTAATTGTTTTTAAACAATTTTTCACGCATTTATTATTAAAATGGCAGATAAAGATTTTGTTAGGGCTCAGAGTGATAATTTACCCAACATTGATGCATTTATGCACACAACATAAAGTTTACTTTTTTCTGAAATATCGGTTTTATTTCGCCTCATAGCTTTCAGCCACAAATTTCGCCTTTTCTGTTGTTTTTCGCCATCAGGTAAATGATATAAATTGTTTTTTTGGATTTCTAATTGAACTATTTGTGCACATCGGTACTAAACAATATTTTCAACTATGTTTCGAAGTACTGGGGCCTGGATCTTCCATATTTTATATATTTTAATATAAAATTTAATTCGGTAAACATGTATAAATTGTTTTTATAGAATTAAACTTTATTTTAATTAAAATCACTCTAACTTTACATAACCTATAAAAGTTATACAAGCAAATAAGTTCACGACAGACTGTCTAGGCTGTACGCTGTACACTGGGGTAGGCTGTACGCAGTACACTGGGTAGGCTAGTAGTGTACAGCGTCACTTAGAAGGGGTATGACGTCACACGTCGTTTTCGCGCGCTACATACATTTATGATTTTTTTAAGCCTTCAAATTAAAAAAAAAAAAAAAATGCAAAACTGTTTTTTATGTTTATATGCAACAAGAGGAATATAATAAAAAATTAAAATAAAATCATGCCTATCCCCTATTATAAATATGGACATGTTTAAAAATCACTTTGTTTTAAAGACTTTATTGTCTATATCAAATACTTCAAATTTGCACGAACAAAAATCATTCTTTTCTTGAACTTGTCAATTTATGGTAATTTAAAATTATTAAAATATTTATCATTGTCACTATTATAATTGTTTATATCCCTATCAGAATTTGTGTCATCTATTCAATTTAAATTTAAAATTCCTTTAATACCTCTTATATTCTGTTTACAGCAAGGAGTCTTAGTATTGCTGCATAAACCCATTACCGATTTGTTAAGCTTCTTAACAAGAGTGGCCATTTCATTTTAAAGATAGATTGATAGATTTTTTTATAAGATAGGCATGCGCTATATAGGGGAGACTGGTGTCAATTGTTACAAAATTTATAAATTTTGCATTATATGACTTCTTATTTATTTCTATTTAACGATTTTTTTTTAATAATTAGAATGGTTAGTTATCTACACATTTTATTATTCAAATTAATAATAATTTTATATTTTTATATTTTTTTTAACTATAATATAACACTGTGACACTTGTTACAATTGACACCTTTACGGTGTCAGTTGTAACACTGTCAGTGTCAATAGTAACATAAATAAATATTGTTTCTTTATTGGTATAAATAAAATAAAAAACATTTTTATATAATTATACGTAAATGTATATTTTGTAAGTAAACATACAATAGAAACATCAAATTTTAAATATCTTCTTTACAAGTCATATTCAATTCAAAATTCTAATTAAACACAAAATAAATATTATGCTTATTTTCGAAAAGATAAATAATGAAACAAAATATTATTTGGAATAAGAATTTTAAAAACATATGTATTTACGTAAACATAAAGAAGATACTCCATATAAAATAAAATTATAAATAGCAAAAAATATTTATTCAGATTCACAATTTTTGCAAACATAGAAAATATCATTGTTAGTGCAACTAACATATGCCCATATTTTGCAACTTGTGCACTGAACCCAGTCTTCTTTACTGTTTATGTATGAATCAAAACATACCAAATAATGTGTTTCTTCATCCTCGGATGAGCTTGAACTTTTAGATTTTTTAGATATTGATTTAAGGTTTTGATTTTTTATAGTATTGGAATTAAATTTTACAATCACTTTTTTTTTATTTCTTGCTTCTTCTAATACCATCTTTTCTGGCGTGTCTGTCAATATTGCCGTTTTTCCCTTCCTTCTTCCTTTTGGAAATGGTCTTATTTGCTCTGGAGTTTTTACTGTTAGCTGAGCACTTTCTGGCTCTGTATTTTATTCAGGTGTCAGTTGTTACATGTTACAAACGACACCAAATATTATGTTACAACCAACACCAATTGCCATTTCTTATATTACACAGAATTTATTAACAAGCAGTTTATAAATTGCCAACAAAAAATAGGTGAGAATGTGCTAAAACCTCCATATATTTATAACAGGCAATAGAGTCGCTAATTATTTTACTATATTTTCAGAAATAAAAGAAATATCAGACAAAATAAAACTTACTTTTTATACAAAAAACTAAAATTTGTCGTTCATTATTGTCAAAGGCGGCTATTTGTAATTTTGATTAGTATCGGTAATGCAGGGTACAATTCGTTTCTTGAATACACATATGATTTCACAATTGTCTTGTAGATGACAGAATAATTTGCCGTGTTACAATTAACACCTGTTACATTTGACACCAGTCTCCCCTAATATCAAAATATTTAATGTCAAAATATTCAATATCAAAATTTCATCTCACAAATTTACCTATAGGTAACCCTCCTTTTAAGATTGCTGCGCCAATGTGGCAAAATCGAAACTAACCAAATAGACAATCAGATCAATTCTGTAAAAAGTTACTGTGTAATAACGTTACTTCAACATAAAATATTATAAAAAATACAATGACTTTCATTCATGATAGTAACTGACCTTGCTCATAGTGACGAATTTAGGAACTATTATCATAGTAACAGAGTTACAGAATTGGTCCGAAAAACAACTTTTTGACATATGGACAAGACTTTGTAATCTGACATTTAAAAAGAATTTATTAATATTTTTGTCTTGATTTGTGTTTTCTTAATAGATATTACACTTATGCCAAACAGTTACAAAATCAAAAAATCCAATCAAATGTAACACGTGTGTCAGAACAATAACAAACTTGTCTACTTGGTTAGTTTAACATAATTCCACCAGATAGTCTCTCTTATGATCATTTGCCTACATTTTGCAATCTAGTTACTTTCATCGTTTAAATCGTGTCTTTCGGCCGTTTTGTTTAAGCTTTGTAAATTATACTTACAATAAACATTTTTTGGTTAAGGTTAATATCATTTTAAAATGTCATTTTCTTTATATTTTGATTTTTTGTGTCATTCTTAATACAAATTTCCCATTTATTTATTTTTTTGTCATTAAAATATCTAAAAAAAATATTTAATTTTGACATATGTCATTCGTTTCCATGGTTTCATTGTTGGAATTTTAAATTTTGACATCCCAACGTGAAAAATGAAATAACCCAAGCAAGGTCCCTTCTCGTGACAACCTAAAAGAACTAAATTCCCATTTAGTTCCGCTTAACCGTTTGGAACAGACTGTACTTTTAAAGTTGAGAAAAGAAAAATTGAAAGGTGATTATAAAAACGTGCGTTTTCCCAAAAATTAGAGAACCCAACATCACTTTTTATAGAACCATATCATTATTTTTTTCCTATCTTTTTATTCTAATTCTAATGTCTTGTTTGAACTTGTTTTCTTAAATCTAAAATATTCAAATTTAAAGAAATAAGTATATTTTTAATTTACGACTGTATCCCCCGTTTATATAAAAAAAAAGTTTTCGATTGTATAGGTCCTCAAATAAAATTATAAAATAATAAAAACTTATCTCTTTTATTTCCTCTCATGTCCATTTTTTAAGAATTTTTTTCATTTGTTTCTTTTTATGTTGCAAACATTTCAAAAAAATACCTTCATCGGTAGGTAATTTTAATATTTATCTAAATAAATGTTGAATCATATACATTTTTTTTCTTAACAATAAATTGATATTCACATATATATAAACATAAATACGTAATACTATTAAAAAATTAAGAAATATTAATAATATTAGTATATATTAACATTTATTCCATATAACCCAATACAAATCTGGAATAAAAATGGCGGCTACAGTTCATATGGCCACACTGTCTTTATACAGTCACTGTACAATTGCCTATAACTCTATCCATCTTGCACCGTGTTACTATCTTCATAAGAAATACCAATACAAAAACAAAATATTATGTTGCTAATAAACTATTTGGAATAAAGGATTTTGTAACTTGGAAGTCACCAATAAATTTATTAGCTTTATAAATATATTATGTATCTAATAACTATTAGGGAGTTTATTAGGAACTGGAACTCTCGGCCCTAAGTCTTCTTTGGAACATAATAATTTCAGCTCTGTGAGTCTGAGACTTCTTTAAAACAGAGTAATATCAGTTCTGCAAGTCTCATGGTTGGTTTATATACGGAACAAGAATAAGGAATAGGAAATAAGAATAGTACACAAGATGTTAAAACATGGCTGCGCCGTATATCGGTTTATGTAGGAATGAAATTTAACTTAAACATAAGAAAAGTTGGTAACATTTAACATTTTATTGTTATTCCAAGAATAAGAGACGATAAGCATGTGCACAATGGTCAAAATGTCTGCCGTAATAAAATTTGTCCAACAGATGTTTTCCTGCTGTGATCAGAGGGTTGTAAAGCACAATATAATGTGTGAAACACAAGCAAATAAATTTACAAAATCTTCTAAATCCGAGTGGCGGTCGGTGAATCATTTTTGGGTATGCAATTACAAGGAATGCACACGCTCGTGCTTTGTCGTTGCTATACTGCAGTTGAGCGATATAGTACGAGCTTGTCCGATCATACTAATTGCATACCCAAACATGTTTCACCGACCGCCATTGCTAAATCCATATTACTGAAAACGAAATTTTTTTAAAGGTTATATTAAACACA
Source organism: Liopterus haemorrhoidalis (assembly GCA_963971575.1). NCBI lineage: Eukaryota > Metazoa > Arthropoda > Insecta > Coleoptera > Dytiscidae > Liopterus > Liopterus haemorrhoidalis. Next base: position 6,264,174 of record OZ020626.1, on the reverse strand, counting down.
ACAACCTGTCAAACGACAACCGTTAAAGACAGGCCAACGCAAGTACGCAGGCGTAGCGACGAAATGTTATGTCCGATATAAACGGTTCCATATTTTTTATTCTTGTCTACTATTCTTATTTCCCATTCCATATTCTTGTTCCGTATATAAACCAACCATCAAACTTATTTGAAATAATGTTGTCTCAACTCTATGACTTCCTTTAGATTAATCTTCGTAGCTGTCTCAAAATATACCATCTTGCGTGGAAGGGAGTGTATTTAGATTTATCTCTGACCAACTGCAAATGCGTGTTTCTATGATTGGCCGACAAAAAATCAATATTTCAATTTACAAGTAGCAAAGTTCGACATGGCGGACCGTAGTTTGTGTAAGATATAAACTCAGCAATAATTAGAACTTCATTAATAGAAAATTAGAATGTAGTATTAAACGAAAAGTTTGCAAATAATTCATTTAAAGTTAGGCTGAATTTCATAGGAAGACGTTTGCAATACAAAAGAAAAGATATGATGCGATGATGGTTCATCACTTTTGCGATCGTTTTTTGATCGATTTTTTTATCGAAATTTTTATGATTGAAAATACCTCCTAACAGAATCTGTTCGAGCCGCAGCGTCAAGACTTCGGCAAGGGAAAACCAATAGTCAGGCAGTAACTGTTGCAATAGGGGATAGGCATGATTTTTAATTTTTTTTTTTTTTTTATGCTCCTCTTGTTGCATATAACGGGTGTTTTTTTTAGAGGTATAGAACTTTAAATTGCAATAAAACAACGATGGATTATTCGATTGACATGAATTTTTTTTTATTCGAAAGATAATCTTGTGGCATTACATTAAATCATACCAACAAGACGGCGCAACATGTCACACAGCTCGTGCCACAATCGATTTATTGAAAGACACGTTTGGTGACCGCCTAATTTCACGTTTTGGACCTGTGAATTGGCCTCCAAGATCTTGTGATTTAACACCGCTGGACTACTTTCTGTGGGGCTATGTAAAGTCATTGATCTATGCGGATAAGCCACAAACGCTTGACCATTTGGAAGACAACATTCGCCGTGTTATTGCCGATATACGGCCACAAATGTTGGAAAAAGTCATCGAAAATTGGACGTCCAGATTGGACTACATCCGAGCCAGCCGTGGCGGTCATATGCCAGAAATCATATTTAAAATGTAATGCCACAAGATTATCTTTCGAATAAAAAAAAATTCATGTCAATCGAATAATCCATCGTTGTTTTATTGCAATTTAAAGTTCTATACCTCTAAAAAAAACACCCATTATAAACATAAAAAACAGTTTGGTATTTTTTTTTTTAATTTGAAGGCTTAAAAAAATCATAAATGTATGTAGCGCGCGAAAACGACGTGTGACGTCATACCCAAACTAAGTGTACTGCGTACAGCCTACTCAGTGTACAGCGTACAGCCTAGACAGTCTGTCGTGAACTTATTTGCTTGTATAACTTTTATAGGTTATGTAAAGTTAGAGTGATTTTAATTAAAATAAAGTTTAATTCTATAAAAACAATTTATACATGTTTACCGAATTAAATTTTATATTAAAATATATAAAATATGGAAGATCCAGGCCCCAGTACTTCGAAACATAGTTGAAAATATTGTTTAGTACCGATGTGCACAAATAGTTCAATTAGAAATCCAAAAAAACAATTTACATCATTTACCTGATGGCGAAAAACAACAGAAAAGGCGAAATTTGTGGCTGAAAGCTATGAGGCGAAATAAAACCGATATTTCAGAAAAAAGTAAACTTTATGTTGTGTGCATAAATGCATCAATGTTGGGTAAATTATCACTCTGAGCCATAACAAAATCTTTATCTGCCATTTTAATAATGAATGCGTGAAAAATTATTTATAAACAAATACAAAACTCTGGAACAATACAATATACACACGTAAAACGTTTTAAAGATTATGTTGTAGTCTGTATCTGTGACGTCAAACTCCAGCAGTTTGACGTCATACTCAGTCGTATTTACTCGAAAACCTTCGCGCCGTGGTCGGCTTATTTCAAATTTACAATATTTTAATTAAAAAATTTGGCTATAATATTAATTAAAATGTAATTTTTGTTTTGTTAGGTGACATAACTAACATTAACATATCAAAAAAATGTAGTTTTAAGGAAATATAAATTTTATGCGTATCCCCTATTAGCCAAGGCTGTGCGATAGTCTGTAGATCGGTGATTTCCTGTGATTCCAAATAATATATGTACTCGTAAGCAGAGCTTGCAAATAGCACTTTTCTATAGGTGCAACTGCTGTGTTATAGTACCAGTTCGCTGATTTCGACCCATTTTTGTTTTGTTGTTTTAAAAAAGAAAATATTTTTGCAAAATTTAATTGTTATTATGTAAATGTTATTTACTTCCTTCACATAAATATTCAGAAAAATGGTGGAAAATGAAAAACAGAATGAGTATGCACTCAATCTTGTAAGATATAAATTTTATTCATATTTATAAATATAAAATAAATATTATTTATTTTTATACATAATATACTTATATTGACAACTAATTTGAACTAAAGGCTATTTCAAACGTTTAAATTGTCACTAGCTAACTTTATAATGAGTAAATGGGCTTTTACTAAACAAAATGATCAAAAGCTTCATTCAATCAATAAAAATTACTAGATTTGATAATCTAGTTCCGCTTTAACCAAAGAAACGGACTATAAGTGGACTATATTAAGGTCAAATAAATTGTATGTGTCGGTTGATGGGTTTCTCTGATACTGGTTCGCGTTGGAGGTACTTCAAATATTTTCAAGTTGTATTTTGAAGTAGGTACGACTTGAAAGTGCAATATTTTATATTATGTATTTTTTTAATTGTTCTCCGAGCTACAGATAACTCAAGAGTAAAGATGCGAATGGGTTTATATTAAAATGGAAGGCACTTTGAACACTTGTAAACAAAAATTCAATACTTTCAAGTTGTTATAGGGAATATAATCGTCATTTAAAAATATCACAGTTTTTTGTCAACCGTAAAAGATATTAAAAAAATGTTTAAGTAAAAGTTGTTGAAAAGCCCTATCCAAAGATATCCAATATGACATACGTTTCCATTTAAAAACTCTGGAAATTTTCAATACTACCATTCAATTTTGTGATTAACATTTAGTTCAAATTTTTTCCCAACTTGCTCACACGTCGCCTTTTCGAAAAAACTCGTGTTCCCGTTATATATATATATAGTATATATATATAGGGGGTCGCAGACAATATTTACATAATTTCGGGGGGTTCCAGGCCAGAAAAGGTTGAGAAACACTGCCCTAGACAACTACAAGAACATTCATTATAAACCAAGTCATTTTTGATGAAGAAATTTCATTAAACCAATTCCCGAACAATCTTTCTACGTGTACACCAACCGGCATCAACAAGCGCTGATAACAGACACTTGTATGCGCCTGTTGATCGGCACCGGAAAAAATCTTTGTACGTGTTCGTTCTAAGATTCGCTTTCATCCAGAACGAAGTGCGAGACCTCAGCTAGCTTTGAATAAAATGAATATTTGTTTTATTTTGTTATTTGGATTTTTTATAATTCCCGTCTGAAAACTTGTGGTTTTTACCGGTTTTTCGTTTGTCCAATTTAGCTAACTACTGATCACCAATTTGACAGATCTGACCTAAGCTCACAGCTTACAGGGACGAGAATCCAGTATAAATTGAAATAGGAAAGCTTCTGATCCTGCGGAGATACCAAAACAATAGATTAATTATAAATAATTTAACGGTATATAACCTCAATTATGTGTGTTTAAATGTGCTTTAAATACTTTAATAATTTCATTTTCATAGACAAGAAAGTGATCTTATAGTATTTAGCATTTCACTTGCAACGCTCTAGTTTCTTCAAAATGCACAGATTGATCAATTTTTATTTATTTGCAAATGCATTTTTATGAATTAATGAGTGAAATGTGTTTACTGTTTAATATGAATATATGGTTACGAGAACTACGAAGGACTGACTTAATAAAACGGAGTAAGGACAATACACAGTAAAATATTTAAGAGTATAAAAGTTCATTCTGTTTGGTTAAAATTTTAGTGTTAAAATTTTCATTTAAAAAAGGTAAAAAGTTCACTATTTTTAAGCAAATCACCGTGTAAATCTTCATTTATTCAGATAATGTTATTTTTATGAAATATAACTTTTTCCGTGTTAAAATTAACACTACTTTAACACTATTTATTTTCTAACATTATCATTTAACCAGTATGAAAGTGTAAACTTAACCAAACCACACTAAATTTAACCAAAAGAAGGGTAATTAATTAACACGGCAAGGGAGGGACTTCATAGTACACTAAAAGTTCATTTTTAGGGTTTTGTAGGTATGACCAAAAAACCCTTATACCGTCATTTTGTCGTCTGTCTGTCTGTCTATCTGTCTGTCTGTCTGTCTGTTGTAGCCAAACGGCTAAACCAGGAGAGTTGAAATTTGGCATGCTTATACAACTCTTTTTGCCGGTCACCATGGCGTAGTGGTTAGTGTAGCGATGCACTGGCTTCTAGATCAAGAGGGCTCGGGTTCGAATCCCGGTTATGGCATGGATTTGACCCGCACATAGGAAAAACAAATATATGCTCATCGAAAAAAAATATATATATTTTTTTAAATTCTGAGTAGGGTATCAAATGAAAGTATGTGGATTAACGATCAAAATTTTATTTTTGCAAAATAAATTATTTTGAAGCGATTTTTGCCAACATTGTGCAAAAAAAAATTGTCCCACACCTTGTAGCCCAGATGGTTTAAACTGAAAAGGAAAAATTAAAAAGGTAAAAATTCTGAAAAAATTCTAAGTAATGTACATTGGTGTGAACCAGAATAGCAAAACGGGAATTTTTGATCAGATTATGTTTTTTTTTTTGTTGACGATGTAAAATATTTAATACTTTATGTAGCATAATAAACCAGTAAGCTTTCATAGTGTAATGGTTAGCCTTCTCACTTCCTAAGTTACAAACTAGGGTTCACTTCCGGTCTGGAGACAATTTTAATTATTCTGTTTTTTTTTTTGCATTTTTTTTTTTTAATTATTTTGTCAAAATTCTTATATTTTGGCAAATGTTTAAAAGCGTAAATTTAATAACCAGTGGAAATTGTTGAAATTATAATTTAATTCTGTTTCAATGTACACGAAATCAGAGGGGCGGAGCTTATGACTTAAAACAACCAATGGAAGCCATAGGCGCCCTTTTCAAAATCATAATGAACCTTGCTATATAAAAAAATACTGCACATATTTAGAAACCTAAGTAATGGTATTATTTCGAATTAAAATTAACAAAAATATATTTTAACATAAAATTTGTTTTGGCGTCCCAAATAATCATCATTCACTTACTAAATACCTGCGAAACCCTGAAATGTGTGAAAATTCACACTTCACATCAATTTATTTTTATATCCAAATTTGTCATTGCGTAAATAAAAATAAAATTTTATTTTAAATCTGACACTTTACGGTTAAAGGATATTATATTTAAAGCTGCGTTCAGAGCTCTTAAATTAGTCGACTATAGACTATGACTTGTGCATTGTTGATTGTCACTAACAAGTTTGTCATATGGTAATTCAAGCAATCGTTCAGAGCTCTAAATTTAATACGTTATACGTTGTCAATTGAAGACAGTTTTCCAAACTTTGTAATTAGTGAGTTGTTTTAATGAGACAGACATATAAACACATTGGCTATCTCAGTCTATATCAGAAAGAACGTTTACATTGTATGTCTTTATATAACCTAACAAAATGTTTTGATTACAAAAAATCTCGCCCAAAATTACAAAGACGAACAGTAAATATGATTAATTTAGATATTTAGGTTAGGTTTAGTTAGTAAAAATCTAGGCCAGCAGAATTAGGAAAACGATAATAGATAATAAACATTTTACGAAGCCACCGTAGTTGGTTTAAAGACACACAGATGTCACACTATTCAAAACTCACTGATTTCCTTAAGCTGTAAAAATTACGTCGAACGTTAAAAAAACCTATTAAACATATCCACCACGTACAGTCTATTAATTTAAAGATCTCTGAACGTAACTTTAAGCTGTCTTCACCGGTCAAGAGAGGTTTAAAGACATACAGCTGTCGCACTATTCGTAACGCACTGATTTCCTTAGCTGTAAACGCTGCCTTGAACGTTAAAACTATTTACTAAATTTATAAGTTAATATTAAGTTGTTACTTGCTAATTTTTTAATGTTTGAAGTTGGCTTTTACTAAACAAAATGATCAAAAGGTTTAATCAAACGTTAACAGTTACTAGAATTCAAAATCTAGTTCCGCTTAAACCAAAGAAACAAACTACAGTCTGTTTCAAACGGTTAAGCGGAAATAAATGGGATTTCGTTCTTTTAGGTTGTCACGAAAAGGGACCTTGCTTGGGTTATTTCATTTATCACGTTTGAATGTCAAAATTTTAAATTCCAACAATGAAATCATGGAAACGAATGATATATGTCAAAATTAAATTATTTTTCTTACATATTTTAATGACAAAAAAATAAATAAATGGGATATTTGTATTAAGAATGACACAAAAAATCAAAATATAAAGAAAATGACATTTTAAAATGATATTAACCTTAACCAAAAAATGTTTGTTGCAAGTATGATTTACAAAGCTTAAACAAAACGGCTGAAAAGTATGATTTAAACGATGAAAGTAACTAGATTGCAAAATCTAGTTCCGCCTAACCGTTTGGAACAGACTTTATATAGGTACATCGAATTATAGTAATTTTCAAAATGTTACCTTGTCCATTTCTTCGATATTCACGCCTTTCTTCCATAATCCAACTCTCCATTATAATATCCCAATGTTATTTAACCATTCTCCATAAAATCCACCAAACACCAAACCAAAAATACACAAATATTTTCAAAATTATTTTAAAACATTACAAAATATTTGACAACAATTTACATATTTTTAATTATATTTACACTGTTTTAATGTTATTTATTTATTTATTAATGAAAAGTTGTTGTTAGTTTGTTAGGTTTACCTGAACTGAATGTTGGAAAATACAAGCTAGGTATATAAAACGAATTACATGCTTCGTTGCTTAGCAATACCTCTAACAATCTGTTGGCAGACAGACACAACTTAGAAATAACCTGGAATATTATTTGAATTTAATAAATTAAATATTTTTATAAAAAATCTGGGAAGACAGAACATCCACCACCATGTGAAACAGGCCGAATTCGTTCATTTCGCAACAAACGAGGTGTGTAAATTAAGTAACCGATTTTTTTAAATTTTTTTATTCGAACAGAATTACAATTCAATATTATCTTCCTCAAAATAACTTTCTTGGGAAGCCACACAGCGCTGGAGACGGTTCTTCCAATCCTAATAGCAGTACTGGAACTCGTATACTGGAATAGCTTTCCGCTGGTCGATTACGGACGTTTGAATGTTTTCGAGGGTCCAAAAACGTCCCTTGAGGTGATTTTACAATCTTGGGAAGAGCAAAAAGTCACAAGGACTCAAGTCAGGCGAATAAGGAGGCTGAGGAGCCACAGGAATGTTTTTACTGGTCAAAAACTCGTTTATTGAAATTTCTGTGTGAAGGCGCATTGTCGTCATTAGTCAAAATCTGGTCGGTAGTGTGAGTCAAATTCAACTCGACTGTCAACCGACGATCTGAACGCACAAGATCCCGGATTCTGTTTTTTTTTTTTTTTTATCGGTTCTTGAAGATGAAGGCCTTCCGCTGCGTGATTCATCTTCAATCAAGTCTCTTCCTTCTGAAAATACCTTAAACCACCAAAAAACCTGGGTCCTTGACAAAACACTGTATCCGTAGGCCTGCTGAGTTTGGCAAAAGTTTCCGTTGCACTGTGCCCAAGTCTGAAGCAAAACCTGATAGCACACCATTACTCGAAATGAACGTCACTCATAGTAGTCGCTTATAAGAGAAAGATATAGAAATGTTTCCACTTTTGGAAGAATTTTTGGTTACTGTTGATGTCAACCAGAAATTCATATTCAACAATAAGTCAACATTTTAGAGCAGCGGTTTCCAAACTTTGTTCAGTAACGACCTTAGAAAAAATCCCATCTCTGGCGCCCCCCTCCTATTTAGGAAATTTATAAACAATTTGTAAATAATTTCTTTATTGAAATAATAATCACAAAAGTAGCAAAAATATGTAAGGTAAATAGTTTCTCTAATTCCTAAATATTTATTTTCACAACATAAATCACGAAAATCAAATAAATTATATTAATATTAAATATGTAATACAAATTAAAAATGTAATAAAAATCAATTTTAATGTGAAGTACTGTCCGACAAATATTTCGTGGCCGGGCGTGACTTATTGTGCGCACAGAGAGGGCACTATGAAAGACAGTGTCAGATATAGAGTACAGTCAGAGAAACAAGTTCACATTCTTACACTTGTACATTATATTTATCAGTTAATTACGTCTACAAAGACAAGTTCCTCCCATCATAGTCGAACAACAAAACTATAGAAACGCAGCTGCTTGATTTAAGTGATTACTGCATTTGACGTTCACTTTGTCGACTTGTTTATTGGCCAGAGCACCCCCGTCCCGCGTCTTTTTCCAAACTCCAGCAATTTCAAGTAGATTGTAAACAATAAAGGCTTACATTCTATGTAATAATGTAATACAGATGTTTTCCCCCTAAATATACTTACATAACAATGTAAATTTTTTGACTATTAATAGCACGTCCACCTAGTTTGCTTTTTGTCTCCATGATTTTAAATATTTAATATATTTTGAATGTTGCACTTATGCACTTGACTGTAATAGCGTGTGTAGGAAATAATGCAATTGGCCAAAATTATAATCCCCACTACAAATTTCACGCGCATCTATCACGCCCGGCCACGAAATATCTGTCGGACAGTATCGGCTTGTTTCTTCGCACATAATTCGTTAAATCGCGGTTTATATGAAGAAAGAGCCACTCTTATTTCGTCTTCCACTATTAACCGTGCGCGAAATTTTGTTTTAATAACAGCTAATGTGGAAAATCCTGCGACCCGCGACCCCCTTGTGAATCTTGTACGACCCCAAGGGGGTCGCGCCCCCCACTTTGGAAACCGGTTTTAGAGCATTAGCTGAAAATTTTAATAATTATTTCCCTGAGAATGAGCATACTCGTAAAGGTAACCTCTGGATTAATAATCCATTCTTGATGTCAGTCTGGTGTCCAGACATAAAATGCAATCATTGTCTCAATTTTGGAAATCGCTAAAAAAAGAATATCCATCTTTGAGTTATAAAGCTAGCAAATTATTAGTCATTTTTCGACTTCCTATTTGTGCGAAAAGTTTTTTTAGCCATGTCAATTATAAAAACAAAACAGAAATCGAATGGATTAAAGTCACTAGATTATATAAAGTAGCGCAACGGCGGAAATACTGGGGCTAAAAATGTCGCCAATACAAATGATTTTCAGTGATTCCAACAGTACAAAAATAAGAAACTAGTACTACCAATAATTTTTATTTTAAACATTGTAATCACGATTTTTTTAATCAAAGATGCAGTTAACAAAATTGTGGTACAATTTCAATTATTTTTTTTTATTTTTATTAAATAAAATGGATATAATACAGGCTGTTCCAAACGGTTAGGCGGAACTAAAGTCTGTTCCAAACGGTTAGGCGGAACTAGATTTTGCAATCTAGTTACTTTCATCTTTTAAATCGTGCTTTTCAGCCGTTTTGTGTCAAAATTAAATTATTTTTTTTACATATTTTAATGATAAAAAAATAAATGGGAAATTTGTATTAAGAATGACACGAAAAAAACAAAATATAAAGAAAATGACATTTTAAAATGATATTAACCTTAACCAAAAAATGTTTACTGTAAGTATGATTTACAAAGCTTAAACAAAACGGCTGAAAAGTACGATTTAAAAGATGAAAGTAACTAGATTGCAAAATCTAGTTCCGCCTAACCGTTTGGAACAGACTTTATATAAATTTAAATGAAACTTAACCTTAAATATTCAAACCGCTGACAAAGGTTATTGAGAGGGAGAGGGAGAAGGTAAATGAGAGCGAGAGAGGGAGATGTGACAGCGCAGACGTAAACTTAAGAACGTAAATATTGCTGCTTCCCCTTAACAGGGGAACCAATGTTGCCAATCAAACCCTGGGATCTGTCGGCTTCTTCAAAGGCTTGCGCTATTTTGTATAATCTAGTGGCTTTAGAATGGATGTTAACGCAGCGCTTCGTGTCTCAGAAATAACTCGCCACGTATATCAAATTTTCTAACAAAGAAGCAGTAGCAGATGTCGCACTAAAAATTGTAATTATATAACTGCATAACATATACGTATATAATAATAAAATACTATCCAAATTGGTTTTTATTGGTGTCTTAGCTTTCAGACCGTCCGCGAAATATATATCCTATTTTTACCGGTCCGCGGGGACAAAAAGGTTGAAGAACACTGCCCTAGAGCATCGGGTCCCTATGCGACGGCATAACTTGCATACCCCTATTTATGCCACTATATTTGCCTGTAAACAGTTACAACTTATATAAAAAATTTAGGATATTTTTATTACTCCTACAGTAAAATTTAATAGCCATACATTTTTTTGTTGTCCTAAAGTCAAAAAAAATATTATTTTTTAAGGACAATATTTTACGCCTTTCTTTCATTGGTTGTCAGGCAGATAAGAACTGCGTTAGCAACCAACAAAAATACAGAGCTATGTTAGTTAGATCAATACTGAATTGTGATTGGATAGAAATGGGCAGAATAGAATAATCAGATGGATAAGATAAGAAAACAAAGAAATGTTTGTTTTATTTTGATTTTATGTAATAATAAAATATATTTTATGTTTTGAATATTACATCTTTAAGGCATTTTGAATTCGATATAATATAATTCGAGAACTGCTTACACCATCACAAAATAGAATATCTAAGCCAGCAGTCGCCAACCGGTGGTTCGTGGACCACTGGTGGTTCTCGAGAAAATTTGAGTGGTCCACGGAGAAATTTAGACATTACTTCAATCACTTTTTGGGCAAACTGTAGATAAAATTTAGTTCAAAGTTAATATCGAATATTTGAGTCACTTCTAATTTTCACACATTTCAGGGATTTGTAGGTATCTAATAAGTATAAGAAGCCAACAGAATGCTGGATGTCTAAAAATATTTTTTTGATAAAAATGTTTTTAAATCATCAGTTTTATTCGTTATTTGAGTACTAAGAGCTTCCATTTAATTTTTTTAAATAAAATTTTAAATAAAAAATCCCAGAGTTTTTTTTTGCATTTGCTTCGTATTCAAGTCTTCACTAAATGAATAAAAAATATATCGATAAATGGCTTCATTTTTTATCGACCGCCAACATATATATGGGAGGTATTGTGATCATACCAATTTTGACATTTCGAGATTTCGATAGATCTCCACGAATTGAGGTCCCTACATAACGTTTTGACTATTTTTAGCATGATGTCTGTAGGTCTGTCTGTCCGTCCGTCCGTCTGTCTGTCCGTCTGTCTGTGTACACGTGCAGAGCAAATTCGGCTAAAAGGATTTTTATGAATCTTCATATTTAAGCTTTTAAGATCAATGGCACGAGTTGATCAACTTTTGGTAAAAATCGGTTGACTAGAAATGGGAGTTTACTCATGTCGATTTTAAGATTTTTTCGAATATTTCATAACAGAAAAATTTTCCAAAAAAATTATTTAACAAAAGTTGCTATAAAAGCAATAACTAACAACTTATTTCAGACATTTTTTGATAAAACGAAAAAATATAATATAACATTTATTTAATTTTTTGATATAGGGCCCCCGTTAGTCTTTTTTTTGTATAGAAATATAAACTTTGTCTCTCATATAAGGAGCAGAAACTAATTCTATCTCCATGTATAAAATTTTATCAAAATTGGCCCATAAACATTAAAAATATTGTAATTTAAAAAAAATTGGACCCCCATTTAGGCCTTTATGTACATATACATGAATTTTGAACACCTACATACCAGGAGACACTAATTCTAATAGTCTGTGTCAAATCCCATCGAAATCGGTCCATAAATAAGCGAGTTATGGCCGTGGTCAAAACTGGAGCAGAATTTTTTACCAACTTGCGAATTTGAGGTTTTTGACTATACAATCAAAAGCCTCATGCACTCCTAATTCTAAAACTGTAAGTATTTTCAAAATCCGTTCATAAATAAGCGAGCTACAGTCATTTGAACTAGTTTCCATTAATCCGCTCTAATTATTTGGTCTAATTCAGTAATTAGTTCAGATATTTGGTTTAGTTTAGGTGTATTCCCGGGTTAGCAGCACTTGCCATACATTTCTGAATCAAATCAAAATATAAATATACGTCATTAGGATTACAATGTAATTTACTGGAAAAACGTATGTTTTAATTGTAATTTATGCAGATAAAATTTGATCAAGGACTTTTTAATTAGGCCTTTTGATTGGCCCTAGGGACTGACGGTAAGAATCCCAATATGGCTACCTATTTTTGTCTAATGATGACATTTGATATTTTTTAAGGAAATTAAATTGAAAATTTGTGCTGAAAAGTTGTAAAAAGGTAAGAAATATTTTAAAATTTAATTAGAATTTATTATTTATATTTCACAACAGAAAAATATTTCGAAAAAAATTATTTAACAAAAGTTGCTATAAAAGCAATAGCTAATAACTTTTATTTCAGACATTTTTTGATAAAACGAAAAAAAATTGAAAAAAGTATTTATTTTTTCATACTTATATGTAACGTTTCCATGGTCATGATAAATAATATCTCTGTTAGAAAATATTAGGCCAAATTATTTCTACTCTGCTGCTAGAATGTATTTTCTACAAGTACTTTGTGATGGCGGTCGGTCCTGTGGTGGCAACAGCTGATTTTTTAAATAAAATTTTAATGAAAAAATCCCAGCGTTTTTTCTGCATTTGCTTCATATTGAAGTCTTCATTAAATGAATAAAAATTATATTGATAAATGGCTTCATTGTTTTAAATTTCAAATGTGTTATTTTGGCCAATGGCAATATTCTTTTTAATGTGTTATTTGTTTTATAAGTATTTCATTACTAACATTCAAAACAAAAACAAAATTAATTCAAACAATAGGTTAATAATGGCGAAAAACAGTAGGCGATCCACCTGTAGGCTCGTTACGCATATGAACTCGATTGTCAGCTGTTAAAAAACAATTATAATATTTTTAATTTCAAAAGAAGACATATAGCCATAAGTACCCAGCAAACATTCAACTAACGGCCGAATGCTGGCAAACTGCTTTTATGCTGGTAAATTACTGGCACCAAAAGTAAGTGCAACGCCAGTATTAATAATGTACTTCACATTTGTATTTCGCATTCCGCCTATACGAAGTACTTTACCAGCATTTTATAAGCACTCTTCTTCACTCATACTTTTTACTTAAAACCAACAGAAATAAATCTTGCAACTAATGCGATTATTTTGCACTTTACCGTTGCTGGGCCAGCAACTGATACATCAATGGGCCAGTAACGGCCCCGGGGACACCGGGGTACTGGCCCATTACTTTCAATGCCGGGGAGTATGTGCTTTACCAGTACTGGCCCGTATAACAATGTTTGCTGGGTACAAAGCCCATAACATTATTAGTCATAATTTAGCCATTAATTAAAAAAATAATTAATTTTGGCAAAAACACAAACACTGCAATATATATAAACTGGGATATATAGAAAAATAGATGTATTAACGATAATAATCAAACTAAAAAATTAATAATAACGAAAGTATATGTATGCAGCGCTGTCTAATGATGTAAGAAATTTTGTTTATTGTAATTGTTTAAAATTTACAATAAATACAAAAGCATATAATACAAAAAATCTATTAAAAAAATATTTCAGAAAATTTACTCGTGCCCCTTTTTACTAATGCCGAAGTTGAATGTGGTCTATCATGGTAAAAAATTTCCCCACTCCTAATCTATTCCAAACTGTTTTTAGCTCTATATTTTTCCTATATGTGGGTCAAAGAGTTGTACAAGCATGCCAAATTTCAACTTTCTATGTGACACAGAGTGACGTTATAAGAGTTGGTCATACCTTCAAAACTCTAAAAAGATACCTAATGCAGAAAAAGCTACATAGTATGATTGAAGTCAAAATTTAATCCAACTCTAAAACAACTCGTTCAAAAACCCTATAAAATGTTCTGAATATAAGTCGCATATTCACGGTAAAACTATAGAAATATACTGATTTTTCCGAGGGGGTGGCAGGTGTAAAGGGGGTGGTATATTGATCAAACAACTGTCAGTGTTATAAATCTAGACAGGTGAGGCCACGCGAATTCTACATTATTGGAAGAATCATTTCTTAACCCACGAGGGTTGAAAGCTCGGAAAATTTGACCAATAAGACGACTGACCACCATTTTGTTTTGCGTAATGGAAAATTCATATGACGCAATATACATTTTTTAACACAAAGTTAAGGAGGGCACAACCGTATAGTTTCTAATACAAAACTAACAATTTGAAATAGCATTACTAATAATCTATACATGAAAATTTGCACCGAATTTTTATCTATCTAATATTTTTAATTGTATTTAATTGGATATTTTTAATTGTAAAAAACTGTCATGTAATTGTAAATAAACAAATTGCGTTATAGACGCCATCTTGTAAACCGTTAGACGCATATTTGCGAACGACGCGACAAATTGCAGATAAAGCTTCATCCTACAAATATGTTTTGTTCTATTGTGAAAACTAATTATTGTACTTGGTAGTCCAGCGTTTCCCAAAGTGTGGGTCACGACCCGCCACCGGGTCGCAGAAAAATTTTGCCGGGTCGCGAAAAAAATTGTAAAAACACAAAAAAGATTTTTTTTGTACATAGTATTTTTTTACGTCAGTTAATCACTAGAATGGTGTGTATTTGTGCTCTTTATTACTGTACTGTATTCTTTATTACTATACTATACTCTTTATTACTATTTATTATTCTTTATTACTATAAAGCTACTGCTTTAAAATGTTTTATGTGTGAAGTCTTGAACCTTATTTTAATGTGTTCTATTTCTTAACTGTGATATTCGATGGTAATTGGCCCCTTTACATCCTCTTACCATCACCCTGAGTCTGCGAATTAGTTAATTACGAATTTTCGAACATACTTTTTATCTTATTTATTTGTGTTTGTCTGTGCAAGATTTCTTTTATTGAGTATTCGTAATTTTATTGATTTTATCTTTTTATTGATTATTTAATTTATTGTTTTTAATATGTAGTGTAGTCATTTAAATGGGCTGCGTTAGGCGCAAATAGCCCTCGTTGCTGTACGCCAAAAATTTTAACTAACTAACTCTTTTAGTATTTTTATTCAATAATTTATACATAAAACTATAAATATAAAAACTATTTAAAACCCAATAATGTATACAGAACATTGTTGTTTGATATCTATTAGTAGAGTGACCAGATTTCAGTGAAGGGGAACCGGGACATAGGGAAAAAAAAGAAGCTATTTGTTTCCTCCAAGTGAAGAGCAAAAAAAAAAGGTCCTCACCTCCCCAAATTTAAAGTGAAGAGCAAAATAAAAAAAAGGTACTCACCTCAAAAACCGGGACATTCGGCCGTCCCGAGAACATTTTTCGGGACACCGGGACAATTGACCTAAAACCGGGACAATCCCGGAAAACCGGGACGGATGGTCACCCTATCTATTAGTAAGTTATTGAGCAAAAACAGTTTTACAACAATTTTTGTTTCAGTTAAAAATATCCTATTAGAAAGGTAAAAATTCGGTGCAAATTATGATGCATAAATTGTTACTAATTTTATGCCATCGAGAGACATCCATCACTTGGCCCAGGAGCCCTCGGGCTGTATTACCTCGCTCTCCGGGCGTAATCTTCTTAGTAACACCCTTGGTGCATAAATAGCTATTTTGCCCTGTGTTTTTCATTTTTTATAAATTTTCGTTCTAAACTGATATATCGTAATGTGGACGAGGATTGCCTCTTATATTTCGGGATTGCGCAAAACAGTGCTGCCATCTGGCAACTGACGTTTCTATCGTGGAGTCTGACATTTTGACGGTATACGTACTCAGAACGTTTTCACGTACGAGCACTATTTGTGTTGTTTACAGTACCTTGAAAAAATTCATCTCGGCTAAAAATGGAATTAAATCGTGAACATTTTCGAGCGATTATTTTTTATAACTTTCGACGTAGATTGACCCAACAACAGTGCATTGATGAACTTAATTCGACTTTTGGCGATGAAGCACCATCAAGGACTACTGTTTATCGATGGTTTGCCGACTTCAATCGTGGCCGTAGTTCGCTTAAGGACGAATTTCGTGAAGGTCGTCCAAAATGGATGTTGTTCCGGAAAATATTGATGCTGCGCGTGAACTGATACTGCAAGATCGTCCTGTGACTTATCATGAGATTGAGGTATCCTTGGGCATTAGTAAGACCAGCGTACATTCACTATTGCATGAACATTTGGCCGCCAAAAAGATTTTTTCGAGTTGGATCCCACATAATTTGACAATCGCAGTGGAAAAAGCCTCAATCGGAGTGGAAAAAGTGCTTCAAAAATTGGTTCAAACGCATGCAAAAGTGTATTGATATTCATGAAGAACATTTTGAAAAACAATAAAGCCACTTTTGTTGATAAATAGTTTTTGATCTCAAATCTCGAAATATAAAAGGCAACCCTAGTATATTCAAATTGAAAATTCAAAATTTTCAAAATTATTATACTTTTTTTTTAGTTACCACCTGTCTATATTGGTCATACCATTACTAATCGAATATAGGGTGTCCAGTAAAATATCCACATACAGGGTGTTTGAAATAAATGGGTTGGGTGATCACCTGTCGAAATTGTTTCACGGCTCAATGATTTTTGGTACACCCCCTATTAGTTTAGGGTGTATAACCGTTTAGCGATCATGTACAGGGGGTGAAGTAATTGCTATGCTAATCGTTGAGTTGATAGTATAAATAAAATAAAATACGAATCTGGGAAATAAGACACGTAATTCAAGAGATCAAAATAGAACTTATCTGGAAAGACTGGGCTTTCCTAGGGATGTAAATATTGATCGTAGGTATTTTAACTTTCTTAAGTTGTCACTACACTTCATTTTTTTAAAGAACGTAGTGTGGGCAAGATAGGAGCAATTTCGATCTTGTTTTTAATTAGGTAAGAACGTGGAAAAGTTTACACGTTAGAACAATAGATTTCTGTCTCAACTTATTCTATTTGTCTCTGTTATTTTAACCCAAATTTGTAAACATAGGCGTACAAACTAAGTTTACAGTCAATATATTACTACCTATTATTTCTAATAAGTAAAACGGAGGTATATGTTTAAATAATGTTAGAATATAAAAGCCAGTGAATAAATAGATTTGATATTAATTTAAAATATACTTATATATTAAGAGCCGAGAGTTCCAGTTGCTAATAAACTGTTCAATAAGTTTATTAGCAACATAATTTTTTTTCCGAGAGTTCCACCCCGAAATAGTTATTAGGTTGCTAATAAATAGGCTTACTTGTCTAATAACTTATAGGCAACATGAAGTGCTTAATAAAGTGACATATAACCAAAAATAAGTTCGCAAAATGTGTTAATATTTCAATTTTAATTGAAAAACAGTATAATTTTAAAAGAATATACGAATGTGTAGTTTTTAAACATTTATATAATGGTGATTTTAGTGTTTTATATACATTTTAGTTGTATTTTGACGAAATCGACGATCTGTTTGGATGAATTTATAAATTATGGACAACCGTTTTTAGAATATTTTGGGCATTTATTGTGAATGTGATATATAAAGAACAATATATAAATATATATTTTTAAATAAACATCGTCTTTTATTTTTATGTATTTATTTCAATTACGATTACAACACATTACAAACAATACTTTAAGCATTACTATTTATATAAAAATGATAGAAAATAAGAAGACAGACGCAATTATTGGCAGAATAATAAAGATGTGTGGCTGAAAATTGCTGATAACTTTAATTCATATTGTTTAAGGAATGTAAAATAAAACAAAATATGGCTGTCTTCTTATTTTCAGTCACTTTTGTATTATAAAATGCTATTTTTATTAACTTCTCTTCTATCTATATTGTCCTCTTTTTCTGTGATAAAATTTGTTGAACGCCGTTTAATTGTCATTTTAACAGTAACACAAAAAATATACGTAATGTCATTGAATGTAAAGTCAAACTATTTATAGTCAAAATATTTAATGTCAAAATATTCAGTGGTAAAATTTCATCTCACTTTAGCTCTACAAATTTACGTATAGCTCTATCCCTCTTGCACCGTGTAACTACCTTCATAAGAAATACCAATACAAAAACAAAATATTATGTTGCTAATAAACTATTAGAAGGATTTTGGAAATCACCAATAAATTTATTAGCTTCATAAATATATTATGTGTCTAATAACTGTTAGGGAGTTTATTAGGAACTGGAACTCTCGGCCCTAAGAGAAATATTTTAAAATGAAGTCGTCTGAAAATGAATTAATGTATGTACGCCTCTGGTATCAAACACAACAGTTGTTTTGCTGTCAACTGTCATATTCTTCGCTGTCAACGAACACCATATTAATAATTTGTGTTGCCGTTATATGTATTTACATCCGTATTACTTTTGTGTTATGGTGTCGATTAAATATAAACTTGAAGTGAAAAAGAATCGATTGATGGTTGGGACTGATTTTCAATATTATTTTATATATTTTGTTGGTATTAAATACCTACAAAATCCTGAAATTTGTGAATTCAAACATCGTAGCAATGTTTTTAAAATTAAAGTTATTTTTATTACTATAAAAACGTCGCTACTAATTCAAGATTTTATTTTGTAAATAAATTTTTCAATACAGCATATATATTTCTTTTATTGTCTTTTTATTATGTTTTTATTGTTTCATTGATATTAACAGTTTATTACCAATTTTAAAAATTATTTGTATAGTTATGTAATATTTAAAAATACTTTAACAAAATGTTAATAGAATTCAAACTGTCTATCTTATTTTGCGCTCTAGCAAATTGCGTCCCAAACTTATGGCTGCAAAACATGAACCATAAAAGCTACGGCGGATAAGCAGTTTTTGACATAGAAAACATCCTTGTCCATGGTATGAGAAAGGTCATTCCCAGAAATCGAGCGTAACGAAATCAGGATAGATTTCGAACGCTTATGCCGGGTTTACATTGGTAGAGTAAAAGAGCTAGTAACTAGCGCAAGTACTACGCGCTTTACTCTACTATCTTATTTTCAGGATAGTAGGTGTTCATACGCAATTGACATACATATCTTATTTTCTGGATAGTAAGTGTCAAAACACATTTGACATCTTCACTGTGATTTTGTAGTGAAATTATCTTTTTGCAAAAAATAGTTTATGAATGTGGATATACATCGTCGCCGGCGTGATGCCATTAAAGAAGTGGTATTTTGAATTACATCATTTCTTGTGGAGGAAATAATTGATTGTCTTATTGAAGTATTCGGTACAGAATATAAGCCTAAACAAAAATGGGTTAAAAAATGGATTGATAGAAGAACTACCCATGGCGCATCAGTCTTTCTATTTCGTGAATTAGCCGTGGAAGATCAAAAAGAGTACAGACTGTGTTTAAGAATGACACCAGATGATTTTAATAGGCTATTAAATTTAGTTAGTCCATTAATACAACGAACTGATACACTAATAAGGGATGCGATTCCAGCAAAAATAAAATTGGAATTAACGCTTTATTTCCTAGCCACAGGAAATAGTTATTGTAGTCTACAATAGTGTTTCTCAACAGGTGGTCCGCGGACCACCAGTGGTCCCCAGAAAAATTTTAGTGGTCCGCGAAAGTTTTTATATGTGTTTTTTGCAGTTTTATTTTTAATTTATTTTGCACATTTTTTATGTAAATAGTTTATATTTTGTTTATTTTCTGTAAACTTTCTGTGATTTTCTACAAATAAAGTAAATGTGTTTAGTAGCACATTAAATATATTTGTTTTCATGCAAAAAATAAACCAACAATTATTATTAGTAGTCCGCGTTAGAAAATTATATATTATTCTGGTCCACGGTGCGTTTTTGGTCGAGAAACACTGGTCTACAACATCTTTTTCGTGTATCAAAGGCAGTTATTTCACAGATGATTTCAAAAATCATCAATTAATATATCAATGTTACGCAATTTATCTAAATAAATTGTAACTTACCTGATATGTTTTTTTTTCTATTTGTTATGACAGGTTACCGCTTGCCGCCAATTTAAAATGAATCAATTTTGCGTAGTGGGGGAAAAGACAGTAGCTAGTAAATATGTCGACGAGCTAGCTGCTATCCTAGCCCAACTGCTGGCAGCTAGTACTCTACTAGTCACAATGTCAACTGTTTACACAGGGATAGTAACTAGTTGCTAGTTACTTGCGCTAGTTACTAGCTCTTTTCCTCTACCAATGTAAACCCGGCATTACTGCTACGGGTATAGGGTAGTCGGCGAATCAGTGCAGTTGCGTCACTGGAAACATCATATGTTTTTGTGACGTCATACTTAGTAGTATATAAATTGTCATTTTAAATATTTTATTTTTACTATAAACAAAATTCAGAAGACAATTCAAATTCTGACGTTTCCAAATTAAATTTATATGGAATGTCAAAAATATTCTCACTCGTTTTTCGTATCTTTTGAACGCCCGTAAAAATAGTAGGTATTTAGGTACAATTAAGGGGGGGGGGTCTGATAACCACATTTTAAGCATATTTTTGTGAATTTTTTACAAATCTATGGTTAAATTTATTCATTTTCAAACTAAGTACATATATAAAGTATGTTTTGAAGAAGATACAAAAAAATTTTAAAGGCAAAATATGGCGAAATGAGCCAGCTGTGGCAAATCTTCTCAGACTCCGGGAAAAAAATTAGATTTTGCGGTGACCAGCATAACTCGTCACTGGATCATCTGAAATCAAAAATCCAAAAAGATTTTGTTAGTTTATGAGTTTGCCGAGGTAACGAAGTTGAGATATTTTTTTTTTATTTAACAATCACAAATATACTCATTTTTAGGTTTTTTTTTGGGGGAATTTTTTTTTTTTTTGTCTTCCAAGTAACGCTAAAAACTGAAAAATCATTTTAAAAATAAAAACTCAACGTCATTACATCGGCAAACTCATAAACTAACAAAATCTTTTTGGGTTTTTAATTTCAGATGATCCAGTGACGAGTTATGCTGGTCACTGCAAAATCTAATTTTTTTCCCGGAGTCTGAGAAGATTTGCCACAGCTAGCTCATTTCGCCATATTTAGCCTTCAAATTTTTTTGTATCTTCTTCAAAACACACTTTATAATGGGTGTTTTTTTTTAGAGGTATAGAACTTTAAATTGCAATAAAACAACGATGGATTATTCGATTGACATGAATTTTTTTTTATTCGAAAGATAATCTTGTGGCATTACATTTTAAATATGATTTCTGGCATATGACCGCCACGGCTGGCTCGGATGTAGTCCAATCTGGACGTCCAATTTTCGATGACTTTTTCCAACATTTGTGGCCGTATATCGGCAATAACACGGCGAATGTTGTCTTCCAAATGGTCAAGCGTTTGTGGCTTATCCGCATAGACCAATGACTTTACATAGCCCCACAGAAAGTAGTCCAGCGGTGTTAAATCACAAGATCTTGGAGGCCAATTCACAGGTCCAAAACGTGAAATTAGGCGGTCACCAAACGTGTCTTTCAATAAATCGATTGTGGCACGAGCTGTGTGACATGTTGCGCCGTCTTGTTGGTATGATTTAATGTAATGCCACAAGATTATCTTTCGAATAAAAAAAAATTCATGTCAATCGAATAATCCATCGTTGTTTTATTGCAATTTAAAGTTCTATACCTCTAAAAAAAAACACCCTTTATATGTACTTAGTTTGAAAATGAATAAATTTAACAATAGATTTGAAAAAAAAACACAAAAATATGCTTAAAATGTGGTTCTCAGACCCTACCCCCCCCCCTTAAAAGGAACATCCTCTTAACAAGAACATAGCTGCGTATCTATAAGACTAACATTAGTCTTATAGATACGCAGCTCATACGTTAGCACATATGGTTAACATAATACATACGTTTATTTAGTACAAATTTATTCCGTAGAATTGTCAACTGACAATAACTGAAGCGCCTCTAGTGAGATTTTGAGAAACTGACGGTTGTAGGATAGTCGAGTTTGTGACAAGCATGGGAATATGTTCTTAGAAGTGGAAAGACAGTTAAAGACCATTTTAGAGTGTGTTCCCGTGTGTTTCAATAAATATCACATGAAGATACCATTGAACCTGTCAAAAATATCCTACCAAAGTCAGCCATGATGTGAATGCAGTAGCGCCTCTATCGGTAGTGTCAGATGCCAATAGTGTTTTACCTTGAATTTAGTGGGCTTTTTGTGACGTCACGATCATTTTTGAACAGCCTGTATAATACTGATTAACATGCACTGTTTGTTTGGTAAAAAATATACTATTTTCATTTTTCAGTGTTTCTTCATAAGTATCTAGCTGTATCTAGATACAAATATTTTTAGCATGTATCTGTGTCTAGATATTTTTTACAATTCTGTATCTATATCTGCATCTAGATACAATTTTTCTGAGGTATAATCTGTATCTAGATATTTTTTTAAATATATCTATTACGACACTGGCTAATACGTGTTCTAAACACGGCCCTGCTTAATTTATAATTTTTTATTTATTTTTTTGTCTCAGAATTGTTTTATAATTTACATTAATTAATAAAGGTAATAAACACCAAATTGATCGAAAAATAAAAATACAGGAACATATAAAGATACCTACATGGAAAAACCTGATACTTAACAGATTAAGATTGAGGGCTGAGTGATGTCAAAGGTTAACCAGACTGGCAGTCTCCCGAAAAAAGTGGAAAGAAGGAAAAAAAACAAATTAAAAACACATTTTTTATTAAAAAATGTCTGGAATGTAACCTAATACCTAGAAACGCCCCCTAAATTTATCAAAATATTTAAAATTTGATTTAATGAAACGTAAAAAGTCGAAAATAGTTTTAAAATAATCAAATTAATCATCAAAATAATAAAAATAATGATCAAAACAACCACCTGTTGCACAAAAGAATGTCACTAAAAATTTTGACTAAAACTTTAAAAAATAAAATATATAATAGCAATTTAAAATTAAATAAGACTATAATTCATATAATAAATTAATAAATAGAATTATAATTTTAAATATTTATTTTTACTTACCTAAAATTGCTTGTAATGCCAAATCAGCAGATGCTGTATCCATTTTTTGAAATATTTTCACTACTTAAGGCACAAATTTCGTATAGAAATACATTAAATTGTTTTTTAAAATAGTTGTCATTTTCACAATACTTTTAAAACTTTACTATTTACTGTTTTCATTTCTTGATAACAATTATTTTATATCAAAATGGTGGTATACCATGTGACCTCAAAAAATAATTCATTCTAAATAACTTTAAAAATTAAGGTTATGTCAAATTTAAGACAGTTCAGTTTAAAAACAATGTTTTTTAATGTATAATTAATACAAAATACATCATTTGGACTCTATGTTAAAGAATTACATGTAAAATCATTGGTTTGGGACATATTTTTGACATATTGAAAACAAAATACCTATTAAATTGTATTTTGAAAGTTTAAATATTAAAGAATGAGACTGAAACTTTCCTTCAAACTTCAAATAGTTGTAGGAAACTATGTATTTGGAAACTATTTAAAAGAAAATTTCAGTGTCATTATTTAATATTAAAAAGTTATTAAACAAGATAGTTGGAATGTAATATTTGACAATTTGCTAGTTTTGTTCGAGTAGTAAACAAATAAACAATTCGTAGAATTATTTCCAATGGTTTAGTCATGAGACGCATGCGCAGAGTAATTTTGACGCATTCCCGCAATTTTGCGCTTGCGTCTGATAGTATCAAGCTGTTATGAATTACTCTATATCAGCAGTTCCCAACTTCTTTTATTCGCGGAGCCTTTTCCACTTTAATAAAAATATTTGGAACCCTGGCAAATTTTATTTATTTACTTAATCGTTTCGCTCTGTTACTGTTTCTTGTATGAATCCACCATTTTGTATGAATTTGAATTTTACTCCTATTTATTTTATTCTTTCACCAAGGAAAGTCGCAACAGTTTTTTGTCTTGTCCTACTTCCTGTTTCGTTTCAGGGGATTTATCTTCAATACCATTGTTCATCACTCTGTTCTTTCCTAGGTCTTCTTCCATAGACCAGATTTTTTTACAGTAATAGGGGAAAAATTTTAAGATCGTAGCGCCACGCGGATTTTTTTGAAACCATTCTAAATCAGATACCACTTGACATTTACTAGTAAATAATAGCGAAAAGTGTATCAAAAAACGACAAAAAATAAATAATTGTTTGGGATTTTCTGATTTTGTGAAGTGACATTACTTGTAAACATCTAAAATACTACATTTTGTGATCTGGTTTTAAGTTATGGCGGTTTTCCATTGTCGATTATTTTAACTATATTGGGGGAAATAATAATTCCCGTGTTGTTTACCAAGGGGTAGAAATCTACAATGCTGGGCATATAATATTGTGTGGAGTCACTGAAAAAAACAGAGAGTTCATAAAGATTTATGCATTATGTCTACAAACTTGTGCATTACAAACCCACACACAATAACAGGAATTTTCAAGATATGCGATAATAAATACAAAATTGAAAATATTTTTTGTAGTCACTATCATTAAAATGTAATGAGCAAACTTTGATATAAGGGCTCACTTTTTTTCCAATTTTAAAATTGTTTATCTAAACATCGCGTCGATTCCTAACCTCTTGCTTTCCCAATTTTGTTTCGAACCGTACGGTGTCTGATATTAGTGGAAACAAATGAAACGATATTTCCGGGTTTCTTCTTTTCAATGAATTGCACATAGGCACACAACAATATGTATTATACATTTTTCAATGATTATAATAAAACTTTAAAAACAAACTTCATACAAAACCAATACATAAAACGAAATGTTATCTGATGTACACAAGTTCATGAAACGCTCACCAGATGGTAGGGTGCTTAGCTGCAAATCCCTATAGAGTATGCTTGGTAGCCAGAGCCGTAGCAAAGGTCCTCACTCTAGCAAGACAAGTGATGAGCAAAAAAAAAACAAGTCCACACTCTAGAAATACAAGTGATGAGAGAAAAAAAATGTTCTCACTCTAGAAATATAAGTGATGAGCAAACAAAACAAGATCCTCACTCTAGAAATACAGGTGATGAGAGAAAAAAAAATGTTCTCACTCTAGAAATACAAGTGATGAGCAAAAAAAAAAACAATGTCCTCAATCTAGAAATACAGGTAATGAGAGAAAAAAAAAAATGTTCTCACTAGAAATACAAGTCAAAATTTCCGTAAGATATTTTCCGTAAGAGGTTGGGGACTTATATGTTTATTTAATTTTGATAATAAGTTGATTTTGGCATTATAAAATAATAGCACAGTAGAATATACTGTGATAATAGTAACGAATATATAATGGAGGCTACATTTTACATATATATATAAACTAGTGAAAAGAAACAGATTTCTTTCGTGGACAAAAACATAATACACAATTTGCTGGCATTTTTGTTATAAATACGAACTCTTTTCACAATTTAATACAGACAAAACTTCGTATAATATACAGAAAGAATGACAGCACATGTCCACATTACAGTGACTGTATAAAGACAGTGTGGCCATACGATGGTCTCATTTTCTATTGGTCGAGCTGAAGTCCGCCATATTTCTTCCAACTTTGTTACAGATTATATATGGTTTACATGTGTTAAACACATGTGTTTAGCTTGTGTTTCAACAGATTTAAGTGATATTTTCAAATAATATACGTATATTTAGACGTTTAATAGTGAATATTGTTGTGTTTGTGATGAGTAATGAGTAATGTAGATAATATAAACTGTGCACATATTTTTAATTGTCACAAATTAAAATTAAAAATAATGAAACGTTTTGTTATGTTTAGGTTTAAAATTGCTGGGAAAAAAAGACTAAATTAATTTTAATGTTATTCCATGCTGATTTCATTTTATTTTTCACCTGACCATAATTTTAGTTGAATAAATGCATAATTGATAATATATACATCAGTTTTCTTTATTAATATATCATTTATACCATGAGTCAAACAGAAATTGCATAAGGGTTGGCTATGAAAAATAAAAGTAATGTCAACAGAAAGATTTAGAATTAATTTACTGTCTGAATTAATTAAATCACTCTTGTTGTCATAAGTTATTTATTGTTACATAAAGCTTGTAGTATACATTATTTTATTTTTCCATAGCCAACTCTTATGTAATTTCTTTTTGAACTCAGGGTATATAACATGTTCTGCTTATTCTTTTTTAATATGAAAATATCCTATTTTTTTTTTTTTTTATATATTAACATGCGTTTTGCCAAATATTAGAGAAATGTTGGGTTCTCTAATTTTTATAGAACCTTATCATCATTTTTTCCCTATATTTTTGTTCTAATTCTAATGTCCTGTTTGAACTTGTTTTCTTAAATTTAAAATATTCAAATTAAAATGTAACTCCCGTTTTTATCAAAAAAAAATGTTTTAGTTTTTATAGGTCCTCAAATAAAATTATAAAATAATAAAAACATAACTCTTTTATTTCCTTTCATGTCCTTTTTTAAGAATTTTTTTCATTTGTTTTCTTTTTATGTTGCAAACATTTCAAAAAAATACCTTCATCGGTAGGCAATTTTAATATTTATCTTAATAAATGTTGAATCATATACAGTCTGTTCCAAACGGTTAAGCGGAACTAAATGGGAATTTAGTTCTTTTAGGTTGTCAAACCTTGCTTGGGATATTTCCTTTTTTCACGTTGGGATGTCAAAATTTAAAATTCCAACAATGAAACCATGGAAACGAATGACTGTCAAAATTAAATATTTTTTTTTAGATATTTTAATGACAAAAAAATAAATAAATGGGAAATTTGTATTAAGAATGACATAAAAAATCAAAATATAAAGAAAATGATATTTTAAAATGATATTAACCTTAACCAAAAAATGTTTATAGTAAGTATGATTTACAAAGCTTAAACAAAACGGCCGAAAGGCACGATTTAAACGATGAAAGTAACTAGATTGCAAAATCTAGTTCCGCTTAAGCGTTTGGAACAGACTGTACATGTTTTTTCTTAACAATAAATTGATATTCACATATATATAAACATAAATACGTAAAACTATTAAAACTTTAAGAAATATTATAATATATTAGGATATATTAACATTTATTCCATATAACCCAATACAAATCTGGAATAAACATGGCGGCTACAGTTCATATGGCCACACTGTCTTTATACAGTCACTGTACACATGCCTAGTTCCTTCTCTTAACTCCCGCTACGTAACTGTAATTTTTTCGACCAATAGCAAGGTCGTAATTTAGACATGCGCAAACTATTCACCAGGCATAAAGGGGTACGGCAATACATAGCTCCATCCTCCTATCATGGAACATCGAGCCAGCGTTCATGCGCCATATACTTGTTTATATATATATATGACATTTTACGAAGAAGTTAATCATCCGAATGAAATATAACCATTATATGCGATTCAAATATAATATTTTATCTACAACTATATAGTTTTATCATTAAAAAGATAGTGAATTTAATTTAAAAACGCAGATATTCTGAGTGTCAATTGTCAAACTTCAGAATTGACGTCACAAAATGGCTACCGAACTATCAGCTGATTGTAATCTACAACAATGTTTAACATACTATTATTTATTGTTTTATTTATTCTAACTTATAAATAATATTCTAGTTATAAAGATGGGCTGTGTGAGGCGCAAATAGTCATCATTGCTGAGTGCCAAACATTTTAACTAACTAACTTACTATGGCTAGCCGTTTTAACATTTAATGTTAAATTAGTGTCATCGTCCAAATATTACCTATCTCATTGAAATTCATTGTAAAAGAAATAAAATTACAAACATTTTCATGAGGTAATTGAAATTCAAAGTATTGCTATGTGATAGGTAATATTTTGAAGATGACACTAACTTAATATTAAATATTAAAACGGCTTGCCGTATCAGCACGCTGATTTAGTATTTTTCCATGGCTGATGAATTCTTGGGAGTAAATTGTCATAAGAATAGGGTGACCATTTTCTTAAGAAGGCAATGCGGGACGGAGCAAAAAAAAATGTCCTCATCTCCCAAATCCAAATGCGGGACAAAATGTTAAAATGCGGGACGAATGGTCACCCTACTTAAAGATATCGATATATGGACAATATGGACTTGATTTTGAGAAATAAAATAAAAAATAAGGTAAATCAAAGTTTAAAACAACACATAATAACTTAAATATAAGTGTATTATTATTTTTTAGATGTCAAACAGAGAATTTTTAGTATTTCTGGTTTTCAAATCCATTGGAACAGCGGAAATCACAATTTGTAGCATGACATTTCTAACGCATGCGCATTACAAGAAAATCAAATTTCTGTTTAAACAAAGCTACTCAATTTTAATTAATTTTAACTCCAAAACTATATAAAATACCCTTAAAACTGTCCCCATAGCCCATATTTAATAACCATTACTTTAATTTTAATCTGTAATTTATGTTTTGAGCTCTACTTTTTTACAAAAGTTGTTAGAAAGTATGGTTTACAATAGAAAAGATTGTTTCTTGTACAACTAAACTGATTTTAATTAATTTAAAGTGAATTATTGTATATTTCGTATGTTTTTAAAGAAAAAGGCATGGATTTGTATTTTTAAATTGTCTTTAAATGTTTTTTATCGTCTCTTTGGGATTGGAAACATGTAACATATGTCTTATGTGTGTTGAAATTGTTTTTTTATTTATTTTTGGACTTTAAATTGATGTTTTGAAACAATTGAAATTTGTAATATGAAAAAGTAGATGCTTGTTTTTGTTTTGAAGTAGATATTTGATTGTTTTTTTCCTTTTTGAGAAGTTTGGGAAATATTTTACGTATTTCAATGAACGTTTTAAAGATGGTTGTGTTTAATTTTGTACATTGTGATTGTGTGTTAAGGACGGATCCATTCACAAATTCAACTTTATCGATTTTGCTATTTGTCCGGAAAGTATGGCACGACTGACAGCTGATATACCATATGAAATGTCATAGTTTAAATACAAATTAACGTCCCATACTTTTCGACCACTTTTATATAGCATCTGTTTACAAGCAGAAATTAATGAAAAGCATGGAAGACAATTCTTGCCAAAATTCTGAATTAAATCGTATA
Source organism: Liopterus haemorrhoidalis (assembly GCA_963971575.1). Lineage (NCBI taxonomy): Eukaryota > Metazoa > Arthropoda > Insecta > Coleoptera > Dytiscidae > Liopterus > Liopterus haemorrhoidalis. The sequence continues at coordinate 6,234,634 of OZ020626.1, read as the reverse complement.
TTTAATGTTTTAAATAAATATTTATGTAAAAATAATATTTAATTAACATAATTGAGTATAAAATTATGAAGTTTTTATCAAGAATATGTGATTATAAGTAGTTTTAAGTGTGTGATAAGTGTAAAAATTCTTGCCAATTGTGTAAAAAAATGTAGTATATAAAATGCTACCGAAAATTGAGCAAAAAATGGATGAAATTAAACCAGAATTACGTAAAAAGAGAGAAAGAAATTTCGCATTACAACTCAACACAAATCAAGAAATATTAGAATCATCTAGAAGTTTAAATCTAGATTCAGAAGGAAGTACACAACCAGTTCTAGTAATACAATCACCGAAAACACCAACATTATCCCGTAAACTTAAAGCCGTTAGTTTAGATTCCGATGCTGGTCAAACAAAAAACTTAGAAGTTGCTCGTGATGTTTCTTCGGTCCCTAATACACCAAAGAAACAAGCAAAAAAAGTTCAGTGCAGTGATTTTGATAATCTAAATGATTACAACCAAAAAGCGACCCTAACACCTTTACTAGGTTCAAATTTAAAAAGATTTGCTTCAAATACCAGCATATCAGGATCGCAAACCTTAAAAACCTTGCCAGAAGTCATGACGCTTCAAGATTTTAGCGGAGTTAAAACAGAACCGATACGAATAAAAGCAAAGGGCTTATTAGAACGTAGAGGTTCAAATGCTAGTCTTACAATAGATTTAGGATCAAATACTAACCTGTCAGAACCAAAAGCACCAATCGTAAGATTAAACACTGCAAAAAGTGTTTCAAATCTAAATTTAACAAGCTTTGGTTGTGAGAAGTGTGTATGTATAAAGAACGACAAGAATACTGAACATAAAAAAACAAATAATAACGATAAGTGTACTCACACAATCTACGAATCAATTCCGAGTGGTTCGAACATTAAAAAATTCCACCAAATCAGACATTCGGAGAGTTTGTGCAAATGTAACCTCAAATTTTTACCGAGGTATTATATTGAGAGACACTGCGTTTGTAATATTAAATTTAGACGCAAATCTCTATCGAATGAAAATTTATATGTACCACCATGTAATTTTTGTCATTTTGGTTCGAAAGATTGTTATATGAATAGAGCTTGTGTACGGGGAAGTAGAAGAGCTTTGTATCCTCGACAGACTTATATTGAGACATCACAACTATTGAGCGAAGATTTTAAGTTACATTTACAGAATATACAGTACTTACAGACAGCGGGAAGTGTTCTGAGTATCACTGATTTGAAATCTTGTTGTCAGGTAATAATCATTTTTAAATTTCTGTCTGTATTTTTAAGGTAACTTTAAGATTAAAACAGGCTGAACTTCATCCTGATGTTGCTACCTAGTCAGTGGGCTAGAGCAGAGTAATTTTATTAAAATTACTCTGCTCTACTGTCTTTCATAATAATCATCTACCAGCCAAAGTAAAGTTTATGTTACGTAAATTCGTCCATTGCTAAACATTTCTTGCGATCACATTTCTTCTCCAAACCATTCTGTATCTGTATTCAATCCTTAGGCGTTATGGATACAATTGGTTAATTCTGTTCTTACCAGTAATCTTTACATGTAACGTTACGGGTGCGCGCACAATCAAAAATCTTTATTAGCAATGTTCAAAATAGTTTATTTTTTCCAGATGGACAAAATACCGCGATTACATCAAGAATTTTGGGAGATACCGTTGAATTTACAAGAAAAATGTCTGGTTTCTGGAAGCCAAAGTCGAAATCGTTATAGAGGTGTTTTACCAAATGAACATAGCAGAGTTCATTTACCAGGAAGTCAACCATATATACACGCTAATTATGTAAAAGTAAGAATTTTTTAATGTTTTGTAGTGTATCGGATTTTTTTTTATAATTAGATTGACTTCTCATGTCTATTTAGTACAGGAAATGAAGCATTTTGGCTCGCAATTTTTTCGTCCAGTATGGAATTACGTGAAATTTTCACAGAAGGTAGGGAATAGCCCAAGGATCATTTTCTACACCATGCCGGTGTACGCTAAAACCTTGGGGGTGGTTGCCACCCCATCTCGGGGGCGGAAATTTTTTACGACATTTTAACTATAGGAATCGATGGGAAAAGTAATTCTAAGAAAAAAATGTTCTTTACGTTTTCTTCGTAAAACTAATATTTTTTGAGTTATTCGCGGTTTAAAGTAACAGTTTTTTGACGAAAAAAATCGATGTTTTTAAAAAGTTTTTTGCGAATAACTCGAAAAATATGCATTTTATCAAGAAAACTGTAGAAAGCAAAATTGTAGCTTTTAAAAAAATAAACAAAATTCTTTTTTTATTATTTTTCTACGACCAATACGAACCGAAATACGGCATGGTAATGGTTAACTTTTTTTCGCCAAATGCATAATTTGAAAGATTCAAAGTCAAATAACAGGAAAAATTTGCATTTTTCGAGGAAAACTCATTGAATCTTTTTTAAAGTATTTGATTAGACCTTTCAAACAAAAAAACAAAAAAGTCTCTAGCATAAAAATTAAGAGACTTATGATCAAAATAAGGTCGGTACCTACTTTTTTCTACGAAAAAATCAGTGAAAACAACCCCCTATTTACCCTCCCTAATTAAAATTGATCCTCAACCTTCTGTGGTTCTCTTTTTATATGTATTTTCAGTACACCCAAGAAGTTTGACCAATTTAAAATGCCTAATTTTAGTAAAATTGGAGTTTTTTGCGATTTCGTATTTTTCACCCTTTTCTTCAAAATATCTCCGAAATTACTGGAGATACAAAAAAAATGATAGAGCACTAAATTGTAGCCTTTTTAATGACTTAAATTTCCCTGTGCATAAATTTTCTGTACAGTGAATATTTGGCGAGATATAGCCGTTTAAAACCTCTATTTACAAGCGAACACCACCTTATTGGAGCCCTTCAAACTCACCCCATTTAAAAACTAAGAGATCATAAGGAATTTAATGTACATAGTCTTATAGCTCTTGAAAAGCCCTACAAAATCGTTTTTAAAAAAACTTTCTATCACTAAAAATGAAGGAGCTATGTTTAAAAAACCAATAACATTTTTTCGAAACATTCGAATAGCACGGTTCGGAGCGATTTTTTTTATATCAAGCTCTAACAAGGGTGGGTTTTTAAGGGTTGAAACATTAGAAATTGTATTCCAAAGCATGAAACAATCATTATTCAACTAATCCAAACCAAATTTTACCCATCTTAAGGTTTACAACGTTATTTTATAATTTTTGACAATTAGGGGTAGTTTTCAGCCTTAAAAAATAAACAGTGCCCATGAGCATGATATAAAATTTGAAGTAGAGGGTGAGACGAACCTAATTTCAAATTTTGGTGCAAATCGATGCAAGATGAAATCATTTTTTAACCCAACAAGGGTTGATTTTTAAGGGTTGAAACATTATGAAATTGTATTCTAAAGCATAAAACGATCCATATTTAGCTAATCCAAACCAAATTTTACCCATATTAAGGTTTAAAATGTTATTTTATAATTTTTTACAATTAGGGGTAGTTTTCACCCTTAAAAAACAAAAAGCGTACAACGGCACAATGTAGAAAATGAACTAGAGGGTGAAATGAGCCTAATTCCAAATTTTTATCCAAATCGATGCTGGACGAAAAAATTGCGAGGTTTTGTCATTTTTTGAGCTTGATTTCCTGTACTATATTATGTTTATATAAATTACACATACCTATTATGTTTACGTTTTTAATATTAAGTATAAAACGTAGTAATGTAAACATAATATTCAGACAGATTTTAACATATATACGGGTGTATTCTATAAGAAATGCGTTAAAATTAGCGTCAGGTTAATATTTTTATTTTAACTCCATGTCTAACGTCATTATCCAAGAATGCTATTCTGTAAGAGCATTTGTTAAGGTAAGCGTTAATAGAATATTTGTTAACGCGAGGCGCTAACTCACCCTGTAGAGAGGCTAATATTAACTGCACGCGCATGCGCTGTTACGTTGAATTTTAACAGGAGTATTTATTTAGTCAAATGCCAAGAGAATCTTAACCGAATATTTCGGTGTTGAATTAAATATTCAGTGGCGAAATTTATTTTAAAAATGGAACAGAAATGTTTGGTCCTGTGATTCTCATTAAAACTGGTTTCCACAGTGTATTAAATAAAAATATAACTTTATTCAACTTTTGTTTAGTCAATTTATATACTACATTGTATTATAACAGTTTATCTAATTTTTTAATAATATGTGAATTATATGTTCATTCTATTTTTAAAAAGGTGTTCGGTGATATTAATTATTAAATTTGATTTATTACGCTATTTCTACCCTGGAATAACACTGTTGTGATCGTCATTATCAATCTCATCAATTGTTTCTTCAAATAATACACCATTAAAATGTACTGCGATATTTTGAAACACGGCGGAGGCATAAGTGAAGTTTTGTAGCTTTCAGAGGATTATAATTTTAAGTTCTGTGTCTCAACAAAAACCAAAACTGCTCTCCAATACTCCATTTACTTCCTTTCTATACAATTACTTAAACTTGCGTCTGGGTTATTTGTATAACAAAAATTATGAAGCGTCATTCTTATCTCTACATTAGCTGTTCCCAAACTGTGCGCCGCGGAAACATTCCTCCAATTGCGTTAGTTAGACCATTGTTTTGACTTGGGGCGCCGCAGGAAAATTCTGAAACATTAAGGGCACCGGGAACCGAAAATTTTGGGAACCACTGGGTAAGGACCATTTATCAAAAAATATCGTGAAATTTATCACATGAATTGGTTAAGTTATACTTTACGCTCAATTTGGATTATATATTTTTTATAGTACTTTTAAACTGTGAAATGCAGATATTTTCTCAAAAGCGGGACTTTTTTAAAACTGCGCGGGACGCGGGACAATTCTTCAAAAAGCTACAGTGACTGTATAAAGACAGTGTGGCCATATGAACTGTAGCCGCCATGTTTATTCCAGATTTGTATTGGGTTATATGGAATAAATGTTAATATATCCTAATATATTATAATATTTCTTAAATTTTTAATAGTTTTACGTGTTTATGTTTATGTATATGTGAATATCAATTTATTGTTAAGAAAAAACATGTATATGATTCAACATTTATTAAGATAAATATTAAAATTGCCTACCGATGAAGGTATTTTTTTGAAATGTTTGCAACATAAAAAGAAAACAAATGAAAAAAATTCTTAAAAAAGGACATGAAAGGAAATAAAAGAGATATGTTTTTATTATTTTATAATTTTATTTGAGGACCTATAAATACTAAAACATTTTTTTTTTTATAAAAACGGGAGTTTCAAACATTTTAATTAGAATATTTTAAATTTAAGAAAACAAGTTCAAACAGGACATTAGAATTAGAAATAAAGATAGGGAAAAAATAATGATAAGGTTCTATAAAAATTAGAGAACCCAACATTTCTCTCATTTTTGGGAAAACGCATGTTTATATAAAAAAAAAGGGATATTTTCATATTAAAAAAGAATAAGCAGAACATGTTATATACCCTGAGTTCAAAAAGAAATTACATAAGGGGTGGCTATGGAAAAATAAAATAATGTATACCAGTGTTTCTCAACAGGTGGTCCGCAGAAAAATTTTAGTAGTCCGCGAAAGTTTTCGTATGTTTTTTGGAAGTTTTTTTGTTTTTTTTTAGACACATTTTTTATGTAAATAATTTATATTTTGTTTATTTTCTGTAAACTTTCTGTGATTTTCGACAAATAAAATTTATTTAGTAGCACATTAAATATATTTGTTTTCTTGCAAAAATTTAACCAACAATTATTATTAGTGATCCGCGTTAGAAAATTATATATTTTACTGGTCCGCGTTGCGTTTTTGGTTGAGAAACACTTATGTATACTACAAGCTTTATGTAACAATAAATAACTTATGACAACAAGAGTGATTTAATTAATTCAGACAGTAAATTAATTCTAAAGCTTTCTGTTGACATTACTTTTATTTTCCATAGCCTACCCTTATGCAATTTCTTTTTGAACTCATGGTATAAATGATATATTAATAAAGAAAACTGATGTATATATTATCAGTTATGCATTTATTCAACTAAAATTATGGTCAGGTGAAAAATAAAATGAAATCAGCATGGAATAACATTAAAATTAATGAAAGTAAATACTTCTTATAATTGTGAAGCCATCCATTGATTTACTGGTTTTTTTATGTTCATTTAGCCTTTTTTTCCCAGAAATTTTAAACCTAAACATAACAAAACGTTTCATTATTTTTAATTTTAATTTGTGACAATTTAAAATATGTGCACAGTTTACATTATCTACATTACTCATTACTCATCACAAACACAACAATATTCACTATTAAACGTCTAAATATACGTATATTATTTGAAAATATCACTTAAATCTGTTGAAACACAAGCTAAACACATGTAAACCATATATAATCTGTAACAAAGTTGGAAGAAATATGGCGGACTTCAGCTCGACCAATAGAAAATGAGACCATCGTATGGCCACACTGTCTGTATACAGTCACTGTACAAAAAGCGGGGCTGTCCCGCCAAAATCGGGACGTGTGGTCACTTTAGACATTATTGATTGGTAAAAAATGATGTGGAAATTACACCGAAAATCAAGTAAATAAACAGATATACTCTCTATAATAATCACCTAATCAAGAATAATATATTTTTCACTGTGGCTGTCCATATCTAGGTACAATTAAAAAATAACACATGTCAAAATAAAATGAGATTACGTACACTCTCTACCAAATCGCTCTAATACAGAGCGTGACGTCACAGATTGATTTTCGAGCGATTTCAGGGTAATCGCAGATCATATCTCTATTTACAAATCTAATACGCTATTAGATTCGACTGTAGTGTAAGATCTAGTCTTTCGATTCGATTTAGTGTAAGAAACAGTCTTTGTGTTAGGACTCTTTTGCTTTATGGCGAAAGATGCAGCGTAATATTTTATTTTGAAATATTGATTTTTTAGGGGCCAGACTATACAGAATCTGCGTATATTGCAACTCAGGGACCCATGTCTCATACTTGTGAAGACTTCTGGAACATGATTTGGAATAATAAGGTATTACAGTTTGTTTAAATTTGATAATGTTCTGTTATATACAGGGGATGATTGAAATTTTATTACCCAATTTTTACTTGCCCGCGGCCTTAATATATAAGGGGCAAGTATTGAAATTTTCGATGTCAAGATTTCGACTGATGATCACGTTTCATGGTCCAGGGAATCCAAAAACTTATTTTCGAAGTGCCGTCCGTATGTGTGTGTATATAAACGGTAACTCAAGAACGATTCAACTTAGAGAGTTCGTTCTGATACAAAAAAATTCTCCTATTAATTGCGAAGAACACTTTGGTTTTTTATGAAGATCCGAAACCGGAAACGAAAGTTATTAAACTTAAAAATTTTTAAAAATTACTAACTAGTAAACCAAGCATTGAATAAAAATTTGTATAGAACATAATTTGATGTATTTTTGAAGGTTTACCCAAATTTTGTTAATGTCTTGTCTAACAACTTGAAATCTTTTTCAGGCGAAACAAATTGTCATGCTAACAGGACTAATCGAAAAAGGTCGTAGTAAATGCGAATTATATTTTCCGTTAGGTGAAGAAAATAAATTAAAACAAACAGTTCGTAAAACAAAACGTTCAGCATTTAACTCAAACCTAACAGATAGTTCCGAAGATGAATGTATGCTTGACATAACAGAAACAGATGTTGTAACATTCGGACCATATACGATACGTTACGTAAGCAAAGAAATATTAGGCGAATGTACTATAAGAACATTAACATTAAATAAAAATGTGAAAAAACAGGGTAAGAATGAATCGGAAACAAGAACACTATATCATTATTGGTATCCGAACTGGGCAGATCATAAATTAGCTAATCCCGAACAAGTACTTACAATTGCATTAAGAGTATTAGGATTAGAAAATAGTAAAAATAGCTCTACGACAGAATCTACTAGTAGTGATCAATTAGAAAGTGACAGCGATAATTTGGAACACAAAATGGATATTGGAAAAGTAGAAAAATTTAACTTTAATTTAGATTTTGACGTAAACAAACCTAACCTAGAAAATGAATCGCGTAAAAAATCAACTTTTGAAAATTTGACAGGTAAAAAGAAAATGGGTTGTGTTAAGATCTTAAATATATCTCTAGATAATTCTAATGTAGGTAATGACAATATAGATAAAAAACTATCTTTAAACGAAGATGTGAATCTTTATGAAGTTTCTGACAATAAAATAATAGATGCACTAAATTTAACAGATGATAAAGTGTTTAGTTTTGACATAGACACCGACAAAACTAAAAATAAATTTACTTTTGAAACTGAAAAAAAAGATGACTTTAATTGTCCTATAACTGTACATTGCTCTGCTGGTATCGGAAGAACTGGTTGTTTCTTAGGGATCTTAAACGGCATTCAACAACTTCGGAGTAATTATAATGTAGATATATTAGCAATTGTTTGTTCGTTGAGATTGAATCGAGGTGGTATGGTTCAGACTGCAGAACAGTATGAATTAATTCATCGTGTTTTAAGTTTATATGCTGAAATATCTTTTTAAATTAGTAAATTTTTAGATATTAATTTTTAAAATATTTATATATTTTTGTAATTATAAATTTTTTAAGAAAACTGGTGCATTTTTTTTACCAAAAATTTGTCGACAAAAATTATTTAAGATATTTTTGTTGCCAAATTTTACAGACTGAGGGGTTTTGTATGAATATTTGCTCAAAAGAATTAATTTTTGTCTTGTATTCTGGTTTTGTGCAGCCATCTTGAAATGCTGAACACTGAAAATTGGCTTATACCCTTTTCACACTAGATCTTTAAGATCGGATGTTAAAGTGAATGTATCTTTAAACGCAAATGTGAAACCGTATGGCCTCGTCTAAATACAAGCGATGTTTAAGACAGAGATCTGCGTCTTAAACTTCGTCCGCATTGCCAACTTAATTTCTATTATAAAAAAATACTCCTTGAATTTGTGCTGTCAACATTTTATATTATCATAAACAAGAATACTGTATTATATCGAAGTTATAAGAAGTTTATACTTATTGTTATAATAAAATTATTTATTTTAATAATGTGTTTAATAAAATACAGAGCTACAATAATTGAGATAAAATGTATCGACTTACATGTTAATACAGGTGTAATATATTCTTTATTGTAGTGTCTTTATTGTAGAATGAAATGAAATATCCTTATTTGTTTATAATAATTCAAAATGTGCGTCTGCGCAGACAGTTCAAAACTGGTAATTTCATGACGGTAACTTAAGGACAAAATTACTGTAGCTGATGACAGCACCAGAGATTTAAACATCAAGTGTGAAAGCATACCGATCTTAAACATCGGTGAACTTTAAGTTCACTCGTCTTAAAGATCTAGTGTGAAAAGGGTATAAATGTTGACAAAAATTTAAGTCAATAATCATCAAAAAATTCAGTTTTGGCCGAAATTCAAAGCCATGGTCTTTCAAAAGATTAAATTTTCGGTGAAATTTCAATCACTTTGTCCAAAAGAATACATTTTGAACGAAATACTATGCCAATATTGCTCTAAAGCAGGCATAAATATATAACTTTTTGATTATCCAAATATGGCTCTTTGATATATGAAGGGGTTTTTTTTTTGTTCTCTCGGAATGCATTTTTTTTTTTGTTTTTATTTCTTTTATTTTTTTTGTCATGGTCTCGGAAAATATTATAAGGGATACACTTAAGGCAATGGGTTTCAAAGGTGTAAGCAAGTCAAAAAAGGTTGGTAATCACACAAAAAAGTTTATAGAACTAAAGAAAGCGGGTTTTACGAATTTTTGACCCTTCTTAAATCCTAAGTTAAGCCAATACCTGATCTAAAAGTCTATTTGAATGAAATATAAGTGAATTTTCTTGAAAGAGTAATTTTTGGGCAAAATTCTACCAAATCTTAGTCTACAGGGTACATTTTGCCAAATTTTGCCAAAAATTTTGATCAAAACTGATGGAAAGAGTCCATTTTGAGCAAAACTATATCAATTTTACACCGAAAAGTAATTTTTAAACGAAATTTGAGTGTTTTTATTTTCAAATCTTTCAATTTTGAGTGAAATTTGAGTCTACTTAGCCAAATTTGGAATAAACCTTTTTGGATAATCAATTTGGAATAAAATTAAACTCATAATTGGCCGAATTGGGCAAAATTTAAGTCTACTTTCTCCAAATTTGAACACATTTTTTGGAGAGAGAAATTTGGAGTGAAATTTGAGATAAAGTTGGCGTAAAGTATTCATTTTGAGCGAAATACTATGGTAGTTCTGCTCAGTGGCGGACCCAGGATACTTTTTCAAAGACAAAATTATTTAAATTATGAATAAGGTTTTCACTTCTAAATTTCAATGATCTAAAAAAAAGGCTCTCGCTTCGGAAATGCAAGTGATGACCTAAAAAAAGTCCTCATCTCTATTTTTAAATAGATATATTTACCTAAAGTCCGTTTTACATTATACTTTTTTGCGAAGCACTACAGATTTTTTGCGTAGTACTGACGTAAAAAGTATAATGTGAAACACAATACTTCCTACCAACTTTCGATGCTACACTACAAACTACACTATTTTCAAAACTACCTCCGGTCCAATTTTTGGATGACAGTTGTATACTTCTCAGTCGTACCAACTACTAACTTTTTAGTTTTTGTTTACAACTTAACTTTTACAAGTTTATTATGTTGATAAGAAGTTTATTTAGAACATATAAATAAATATAAACTTAGCACAGTTAAACAATATTTATAAATTGAGTACTAGAATTGGTTCTATAACCACTGTTGTCTGTCACCTGAACCTAAAATTTTTTAAGTTGGCAGTGAAGAGTATCGCAAAGTAATAAAAGATGGAAGGTATCGCTCTCTCTTATTTTTACCCCCACTATATTCTGTAGTATCAAAAGTTGAAATGACGTCAGAATTGGATAGTATTGAAAAAAGTATAATGTAGAACGGACATAAGACGATGGTGAAAATTTTCTAGTGTGTTTGTATGTTTTTATTTTTATTTCCTTCTTTCTTAGGGGGGGGGGGGTCCCCTGGGTGCGCCACTGGTTGTGCTATAAAGAACCTGTTTTAAACAAATTTTGAGCTAATCTGGTTGAAAAAAATAAAGTTTTACCAATATTTAAATCAAATTATTTAAACTAAATAAAATTTAGGCTTAATTTTAGACAATTTCAATAAAATATAATAATGTATTTAATAAAATACATAGCTACAGTAATTAAGGTAAAAATTTATCGGCTTATATATTAATACCTGGGTTTCGAACCGGAACTGAACCGAAAACCGAAAAAAAACTGTTCTTTTTGTCGGAACGAAAACCGGAGCTGAACCGAAAAAAATATTGGTTTATTTCGGTTCAGATAATGTTTATGGGAGTGAATATAAAATACATTTTATTTAAGATTATTTTTTAAACTGATGAGCAGAAAAAAATCGTAATCTTTTTACTGATAAGTAAAAAAAAATAGCACTTCTATTATTTGGGGGGGGGGGGGGGGTTGAACGTCCAGAACACCCCCTGGAAGCGGCCTTGGTATGATTATTACAAAATAAGGAATAAAATGTTCTTCTAAATTATAGTAGAAAATAAATTTTTGTTACAAATAAAAACATTTAAAAATTTATCACTCGGAACTGAACCGAAAACCGACAAAAAACCGTTATTTTTGCCGGAACGAAAACCGGAACCGAACCGATATTTATTTTTTTAATTGAACCGGAACAAAAATCGAAACGAAAAAAATAACTGTTCGAAGCCCTGGTTAATACTGGTGTAATATATCATTTATTATAGAATGCAATCAAATATCCGTATGTGTTTAACCCCTTGCCCGATTTGCCCGAAGAAATAGCTCAAACTGATTTTAGCATATTATTTTATGAGGTAGTTGAATGCATTCTCGCAGGGTGGCACTATGTGTATGGACTGTAGTGGACTCTGTCGCCCAATGTCGGTATTCTTTCGTATGTTTAAAACATATCTTCATTATTTCTTGTCAACAAAAAAAAAACCTGCCCTTTTTCCAAATACAATCTTCAGTGATGGGCGTTTACACGTAAACTTTAATTATTTACGTTTACGTGTAAACTTAGGTAAACAATTGGTAAACTTGTCAACAAAGTAAACAATGTAAACTTTGTAAACTGTCAAATAATGAGGTTAGTTTTAGTTATTTAATACGAATAATAGAGAGTTAATGAACAAGTATATTCAGTTCAAAACAATAAATTTATTAAAAAAATAGTGGGAAGAAACCGAAGGAATAGTTCTGAAGAACTAGGTTTTGTTTTAATTAAAGAAAATTAAAGAAAATATAGGGCGTTATGCAAAATTTACAATGAATCTTTTCGTTATTAAAAAATATAGGCTGATTTTCTTAAACGTGAAATTTAATGTATTTTGTTATTAAAAATATTAGACTGAATTTTTTAAAGAAAAAAGTATTTTATTTTTCATATTCATATTTACTATTTTGTATGTAACACCTGTATAATGATGCAAATTCGATTTTTAATAATATGTATATTTTTTTGTCCTAATTTTATATACTTACTTTTTCATTTAAAATCGTTTCATTAAAATTTTATTATTTATAAAAATGTATTGAAAATGGGGTTCTGTAATTCAAAACAAGTGCGCATGTCTAAATAATTGTTTACATTGTTTACGTTGTTTACATTGTTTACAAGAATTTTTGTGTTTACTTTACATCAATTGTTTACGCGTCAACAATGAGGTAACTTACATCATGTAACTTACGCGCCCATCACTGAAAATCTTCATTAAAACTCATCAGTTAAAGGGTTAATGATAATTCAATATGCGCGTCTGCGCAGACAGTTGAAATCTGGTAATTTCGTAAAGCCAACTTAAGAATAAAATTACCCTAGTAGATGGCAACACCAGCGATTTAAACATCATTGGACTTTAAGTTCGCCTATCTTAAAATTCTAGTGTGCAAAGGGCGCAAGGAGCTTTTTTGACTGTATTACGTGAGTTTTGAAAAAAAAATATATATATATATATTAATGATTTTTTCGGGAATATTGAAGCATCTGAGCTAGATTAAATTTTGAGCGAATCATACAAAACCGATAAAAAAATAATTCTTTATTTTTATTATTATTTATTATTGTTATATTCTTTGTTATTTTTTTGTGTAAATGGAAAACTTTTGTTCCTAATTTAATATAACATATATTTTAATAACAATATTTTTTCTATAAAATTTTTATATTTCTCTATATTTCTATGTAATATATAGATCTTTAAATAAGTCAAAGTGGTTTATTCTGTTATTCAAGACATTTTTAGGTAGAACCATTTTGGGTTTTAATATACCCAAAATATATTCTGATTCCTCCTTTCAGTTCATCTAAAAATGTCTTTTTCTGAGAACTCTAATTCTGTGTACCCATAAATCAAATTTGTATAATTATGAATGTTAGGTATATAACTGTATTTTGAGGAGAAATCTATGTGTAAATTGTTAGAAACTGTTTGAGTACTACTGTTTTATTGTTTCATTTGTAATAAGGTATAGAACATACCATATTATTTTTGAAGATCGGCATTAAACAATTGCCAACTGACAATAACTGAAGCGCCTCTAGTGAGATTTTGAGAAACTGACGGTTGTAGGATAGTCGAGTTTGTGACAAGCATGGGAATATGTTCTTAGAAGTGGAAAGACAGTTAAAGACCATTTTAGAGTGTGTTACCGTGTGTTTCAATAAATATCACATGAAGATACCATTGAACCTGTCAAAAATATCCTACCAAAGTCAGCCATGATGTGAATGCAGTAGCGCCTCTATCGGTAGTGTCAGATGCCAATAGGGGAAACTTTTTAAGAATGCAGCGCCGTATGCGGCAAAGCTGGAACACTCGAAAGCCACATTAAACTGTTATTCGTGTATTTGTTTACAAGGTGAAAATGAACACGAGTTGTATTTTTCCTGTTTTCCGAGCTTTTTTTAATTTAAAGGTAATCTACGAATTACAAGATATGTAATAATATACTATTCTAAAGAAATTTCAAGGATATTTTTAGTTTTTCATTGTATTTTTAATTCTTTTTGACTGTCTGTCAATATAATAACAACTAAAATATGGTAAATATATTAGTAAAAATTAATATCTCTGCCTGAAAAAGTAGAAAGGCCTTTTAATATATCAACTGATGATTTAGGTAAATTTTGGGTGCGATAAATGCTTTTTTTCAGTCTTTTTTTGGACGTAAAAAATCACTTTCCATAAAATACAACGGGCAAACATGCCTGCATGGGCTTGGATTTTTGCCCATTTTTAGTTTTTGAGTCCATAAAAACCTACGATCCACTTTCTGCCTCCAAACGTCGTTTCAATAAATATTTTTTTTGATTTAGGTAAATTATGGAATGTTTAAGAAGAATTCTTCATTATTCACGATTTACATTGCGGCACACAACAAAATTGATTGTTTTTTTTTCCATGATACACAAAAATAAAACACAAACAACAAAAAAACACGTGTTTCTCCATTGAACAAAACAAAACAATGTGGCTTTCGTATCTTTCACAAATTGCCACCAGATGTCAGGACGCTTAGGAAGTTTCCCCTATTATCCCGTATAACTATAATCACATTGTTAAACTACAAAAGAACTAGGTTTCATGTTTACAACCACGTTGTTAACAGTCAACGGTCAGTGGCGCATACATACGTTTAAGTACTAACTATAAATAAGTATACTTGTTTTTGTTAATCCTTTAAGGAAGATGCGTAATATGAAAAACTAATCCCTACGGCTATGGGTTGACACGCCAAGTTATATCACTTCTATTGTAATTTTAAGAGTTCCCTAACTTTTATTATTTTATTGCGATCTTCAAAACTAATTTGGTACGGACTATAACTTGGAAGGTATTTTTTTTTTTGCCTTAAGGTACTATTTAACTGTCTGTAGCGACGGTTGGCAGAGGTAGACAGATTAATGGGAATAACACCTCACTACAAACGCTGGGGGTTATGATGGTTGTTAAGTCGGTTTTACATAGTTCAGTTTATTGATCAATAAATTAATTACACCCTCCGGAAATATGATATACATTTACAATTTTAATTAATTACATTGATTTTATTTATGAAATACAGTCTGTTCCAAACGGTTAAGCGGAACTAAATGGGAATTTAGTTCTTTTAGGTTGTCACGAGAAGGGACCTTGCTTGGGTTATTTAATTTTTCACGTTAGGATGCAAAATTTAAAATTCCAACAATGAAACCATGGAAACGAATGACATATGTCAAAATTAAATATTTTTTTTATATATTTTAATGACAAAAAAATAAATAAATGGGAAATTTGTATTAAGAATGACACAAAAAATCAAAATATAAAGAAAATGACATTTTAAAATGATATTAACCTTAACCAAAAAATGTTTATTGTAAGTATGATTTACAAAGCTTAAACAAAACGGCCGAAAGGCACGATTTAAACGATGAAAGTAACTAGATTGCAAAATCTAGTTCCGCTTAACCGTTTGAAACAGACTGTATTTACAAATATCTAGTAAAACAAAGAATAATACAAAAAGTTTTAATTCAACAAGGACGTGGCTGTCTCCACAGCTTGTATGATGTTCATACGATGAAGTTTCCCCTTAATAATGTGCGGAATCTTATAGGAATACCCTACTTTTGCTAACATGGTTGCTTCTAGACAAGTTTGCAAAAAAAGATCAAGATAATATTACTTTCGTTAATCCCACATTTTTTAAAGTAATATATACCATATTTTCGGATGGAGGAAGTAATATTTTTAACATTTAATTGACTTTATTATAATGCAACACTACACACATCAATTTATTTGTTTTTTTTGAAAACTTTTATATTACCAGCTGTAAAAATATAACACATAAAATTACTTAACAATCAATTTGTTGATATACAGGCTATCCCAAACGTTTAGGCGGAACTAAATGGGAATTTCGTTCTTTTATGTTGTCACGAGAAGGTATCTTGCTTGGGTTATTTTTTTTTAAATAAAAAAAGGGTCATACCCAGACATGCGATACATGGTTTCCGAAGTATTTTTGCTCGCTGATCACGAATCTGTGGTCGGTTTGTCTCCATCAGGTCCTCAAACCTTGCTAAGGTCAAATCCGAAAATTTGATTAAAAAAATCTAAAAAAATTCATATGGGGGTTTTTGAGGTCGCTGATTACGAATCCAGTGTCCGTTTGACCTTATCAAGATAAGGTCAAATTCTGTTCAAGGTCAAATGGCCGAAACACCTCCAAAAATTCTAAAAAAAATTACGGACACACCTTAAAAACTATGATAGCTAAAGACCTGCGGTCGGAATTTTATAATCCTGAGGTCCTAAATAGCCTTAGATTTCATTTTTAAGAAAAAAAAAAAATTTTTTGAAAAATTTTGATTTTTATTTCATTTTTTCAAAATTTCAAAAAATTCTCTCATGAAAACGGTACAAGATAGATACCTGCGGTTTAAATATTTGAAATACGGACACTGGATTTGTAATCAGCGACCTCAAACACCCCCATATGAATTTTTTTAGATTTTTTTAATCAAATTTTCAGATTTGACCTTGATCCTGACCTTAGCAAGGTTTAAGGACCTGATGGAGACAAACCGACCACAGATTCGTGATCAGCGAGCAAAAATACTTCGGAAACCATGTATCGCATGTCTGGGTATGACCCTTTTTTTTTGTAGAGCTGTGTTATTATTTCATATGACCTTGATGGACTTCTTTAAATAATCAAAGATTAATAACCACTATAACGATTATTATTATTAGAGGATTTATTCACCATTAACCTGTGTATTAACTCTTGCAAATTTAATGTGTCCTATTCCTTAAATAAACAGACCCTTTCGTTGTAAATCTCAAATTTGGGAAATAATATATTAATTGTACTCAAATAGTGTTACATATATTAATGTAAATTTTACAAAAAACCAGACAAATTTTTCAAAAAAAAAATATATTTTGTCTGTTTTTTTGTATTTAGAATTTAGTAATATTAATGGTTGGCGATAGAGTAAATTATTATACAGGGTGACCAAGTGATAATTTAAAAAAATATATAAAATACAAAAAAATAGATTTTTTTTGTTAAATTTTAAAAGTAAATTTTATGACACCCTGTATATAACTTTAAGTGTACACAAACTAACATTAAAAAAAATCATTTTTTGACAATATTAGCAAATTAAGATTTTTTTTTCATCAAATTTAATAAGTTTTGGTAAAAATAATTGCAACAGATTATATGTTTAAAATTTCTTTTCTGAAATGGCTTGTCGTAGAGAGATGGTTGAAGGCTCTGTAGTGGTGAGGTATAGATGTGCAACGTTTGACAGCTTAGGCAAGGTAACAGTCAAACAATACCCTAGAAAGCTACAAGCATTTATTTTATAGTAGGGGAAGCCGAGGCATAACGCGCACCTTAAGGTTTATCTTTAATAAAATCTTAAGGAATATTGTAAAAAATTTCGAAATACTTTTATTCGTAAGATGATTTATTGTTTAATTATTACAGACAGTAAAAAAACTTAGAAAAATACAAAAATAAAAGTTATGATGATATAAAAAAAAGCTTCCTTGTGTTCATTTTGCCCCAGTGTCGGGGCAGAATGAGCACGAGCGTGGTATAATGTGCATTCAGCTAAAATCTGGCGCAGAATGAATACACGTGAGTGCATTCCTCATCGTTATCATCTTCTCCAGCGCAAGAACAATGTGCCTACTTGCCACATGCTCTGCACTGGAGCAATCAACGTCTGGATATGTGTGAAAAATATATCAACACAGCAAAAAACACGTTTCACCAATTTACAAAATGTAAACGCCAGCTCTCAGTCTTACAACCACTCTCGGAAGACACTAGCGAAGTATTGGACATGATTGGAATGCACCCAAACATGGCGGCATGTTTTAAAAGCTAAAAAAAGGGTAGCCCGTTGTACCCCGGGAGTCCGTTATGGCTTCCCCTGCAATTACTTCCCGAAAGAAAACAAAAATACACTGCGAAAGCACTCTTACTAGATTATTAGTGCGGCCCGTTATGGTTCGGATGCTCTCTCTTCGCTTGGGTGAATAGTAGATGTGCAATGTCTGACGGTTTAAGTAAATTAACTAGGTCAAAAATCAAATAATACTATTGGGCTCAACAGCGCTATGAAGTGACGCCAAGCGGACTAAAACTGAACTAGGCGAAACGAGTAATAGTTTATTGTTTACATTTGGTTTACATGTGTTTTCTCGTGTAGTTTGTATTGCTTTTAAAAGTTAGTGTTGCAGTTTGTTTGTTATATTAACTTTTGATTGCAATTATTATTCTTTTTTATATTACTTTATGTTATAATGAGTTATTATAACATAAATTGGTGTGTGTTTGGCTGTCACTCTAGAAAAGGAAGTAACAAAAATATTTACTTCCACTATTTTCCAAATGAGAAACAATTTGTGAACTGTTAATAAATTTGGTGTTGTGGAAGAGATAATAACAAACTAGTATTTATTAAACAAATTAAATAAAAAACACTAAATTATAAAAATTCTTCTCGAACATAATTAAATATCTACCCGTGTAATTTTAATGCAGAATTAGGGCAAGCGGTCTCAAATTCTGTACGCAGCTTTTCTAATACATTTTCACTGAACCTTCAGTGCCTGCTTTTGTTTTTAATCAATTTATTTAGGCAAGGAGTTTCTAACAGAGATTGCGGTTCATACCGTTGTAAGACAGGTTTTTTAAAAGTAGACCACAGGCATTTTAAATCTGTGCTAGTTAATATTTCCATACTCAATATATTGTTTCTGGAACAAAAAGAAAAACAGACAGAAACCACACAAAAAAAAAAGAAAAATCAAATAAAATCAATCAATGCCCTGATCTTGGCTTCTTTCATTTTAGTTTGTTAACCACCTGGTACAAAATAATAGGATAGCTGAAATGTGTTTGCATGTAGTTCCTGCTTTACATGTGCAGGACATATTTAAAACTTCATCATTACTAAATTTTAATTTCCCAGTGACTTCGTGAGGTGGTGATCTCAAACTGCTTGTAAACATGACCCACATATGTCGACATGCTCATCATATTTGTCCAAAATTCCGCACAACATAAGATTTCCGGCGTTTAACAACTCTTCTCCTTCAACTACACACCTAGAAGAAGGTGTTGCACTTAAAAAAATCAAATAATTTAATAAACATAGCTGTTTATTATCTCTTGCAAATCGATGATTTAACATGTAAACAAATATGGACAACTTTCACATTACTCGTTTCAATCAGCTATTCATAGCGCTCGTAGCGCTGCCATCGGGCATTGTTGTACCCAATAGAGAGAACGAAAGCTTGCTTTCTACAGTACCAATGCGATCCGTTGCGATTTGGAAGGGCTAGCGTCGCTTATTTGAGATGTAAATCAAAGGTCAAACTAATAATACAGCACTACAGCGATGTTATTCTATATTTGCGCGAAATCGTACCCCTAATAATTTTTTTATATAAATTTAAACAGATTCCATCTGTAAACGTTGCAATTATTTTTGCCATTTCGGGCATAAGTTTCTTTAAGCATCTTACATAAAATCGTTTAGCTAGATGTCTTTTTTTTACATACATTGAAGTGACATTTTTCAAGATTTTTCAGGGGACAAACTTGACTGAAAATAAAAAAAGGTCTTACTAGATGGCCATCATTAGGTCAATGGTTGTTTTTCCTATCTGTCTCGGAGATTTTTCAAGCTATCGTGGTGGTATAGACTTACATCATCATGCAAATTTTACGTTTCTCAAATATTATTGTTTATACCGGTATTTCAAATATTTCTTTTTATAAAAATGTTTACCGAATCTTTAGTAATATTCCTAGTTACCTTTCCAGAAATTTGCGATGTAATTATGTAATATTTAGTCGATTAATAGCCTTCGATACCCTAATTATGCAAATGCCTGGTTTTAAAAAAAGGATTCAGTTTCGATATTAAGGGATGATTTACTCTGTTTAGGAGGAATGAGATATTTTTGCCATTTAATATGCTTCGTTTATTGTCTTTGTGTTATGAGAAGGTCAACATGACATTAAAGAAAAATCAGAACAAACTGCGACGAAACACGGTATTCAATCATTTTTTACCAAAAAAAGAAAAATCTAGTAGGGAAATTGCAGCTGTATTTCACTGCAAACAATCTTTGGTGAGTAAGTGCATTCTGATGCTCTCTTGCCCAGCTTTCAATGTCGTCTTAATTTAGTAGCATTTGGTCGTCAGAAAATCTTTTCAGAGTTGATCAAACCTTCAAATTCTAAATAAATAAATAATAATTTTTATTAAATAGCACAATTTTTTATACATAACTAACAATCTGAAATAAAATGAGTAACAATCTATACATCAAAATTTGCAGCTTATTTTTGTCTATCTAATTGGATACTTTTAATTGTAAATAACCAAATTATATTATAGACGCCATCTTGTACAACAAAATTATGTTTTTTTTTTTAATTTTATAATTTTGTAGCCTATATCTGATATCTGACAAAATAAATTGTGTAATAACAAAAATAAATGGTAGAAAACTTACAGGTATAGAACACTTTACGTGTTTATTAAAGGAGACTTGGAAAGATGCAGCAAAGACCAGAATTTATAAAACATTATTTTGTTAAACAGTAATCATTAACTGAATAATTACCCAGCAAACATTTTTATACGGGCCAGTACTGGTAAAGCACATACTCCCCGGCATTGAAAGTAATGGGCCAGTACCCCGGTGTTCCCGTGGCCGTTACTGGCCCATTGATGTATCAGTTGCCGGCCCAGCAACGGTAAAGTGCAAAATAATCGCATTAGTTGCAAGATTTATTTCTGATGGTTTTAAGTAAAAAGTATGAGTGAAGAAGAGTGCTTATAAAATGCTGGTAAAGTACTTCGTATAGGCGGAATGCGAAATACAAATGTGAAGTACATTATTAATACTGGCGTTGCACTTACTTTTGGTGCCAGTAATTTACCAGCATAAAAGCAGTTTGCCAGCATTCGGCCGTTAGTTGAATGTTTGCTGGGTAGTGTCGTAGACCTTTTCTAAGAGTGGCAGAAATTAACCTTCTTCTTTTATTAGCTTATAAATATTCGTTGCAAATTGACGTTTAGATTGCAATTAATTTTATTTGAGATTGTTGGTGTTGTAAAAGAAGCTTTTAATATGTAGTTTTAGACCCCCCGTTAATAATCTTGAACATTTTATAAACAGACAAGTTTGTGTCCATTGAATAATCTTGGTAGATGCCACTGTTCATTTTCATTGTGATGAAGGATTTTGGAGTCATTAAAGAATCGCACAACCAAACAACTAAACACCAATTCTGAGACTTAATATATATAAAATTAATGTATGTGAGTGTCAAAAATAATATTATTAGAGAATATTATCATGTGTTTTTACTGGGAAACCCTGGGACCATCGAGGGAACGATTTGAAGAAAAATAATAACATATATGCAAGGATGGTGTTAATGAAGTTCGTTGGCATCTTCATTCAGCATTTTCTGGGGGTCAGCAGTCTGCAGAATACAAAAATTCCCACAATATAAAATTATGCAATTTTAAGTATAGCGTAACAAAGTGAATAGCAAAAAAAAGGTTGTCAAATCTATTTGGAAAGTGATGAAAAAAAAAAAAAATACGGTGACCGAAAAAAATTAGTACAAAACTTATTTTACTGGTGTAAAATGTGTGTCTTGTGAAGGTCTAGACCAGTGACGGGCGCGTAGAATACATGATGTAGACTAATGTAGATTTTACGCGTAAACATGTCAAGTAGAATATGCCTTTGTTTACGTGTCGAATGTAGAATGTAAACTGTACATGCGCAGTACGTTTAAATGTAATATTTGAAATAATAGAATGGTAATAGTTTAAATAGTTTACTTTAATGTTTATGTTTATTTCAATTTTATGTAGTTCTAATAACATATATTGTTTCCAAAAATGTTATCTCACAAATCGTATGTTGTTATAGACAATATAAATTACTTGGTTTCTGTCTGTATGAACTACCAAAGTAAAATTAAAATTAAAAGTTAGTAGTTGTTTTAATCAGGAAGCTGTCAAAAATATTAAATTTGAGTTCTTTACTGCCTGTTCTGCTTAAAACTGGCGGTATTTTGTTTTTTTAAAGGTTACATAACCTCATTTTTCATTATTCTACGCTAGATTCTACGTGTCTACACAGTCTACACTTCTCTACGCTGTCTACGGTAAATTTACACGTAGACGTAAAAAATTCAAGTTTACGCGTAGACGCCCATCTCTGGTCTAGACGTCGCTGTGTCACATGAAATTTTGTGCAGTTTATATATTTAGCCTGGAAACTCGACCTAAAACCTAAAACTGCATTGTGAACCTCGTTGCCATCCTGTTTCTTTTTTTTGTTTTGACGTCATTTGTCAATGAAAATATTACAACTAAATGTAAAGAAATAGGAGCAGTTCCAAAATATTGTATAAACAGTGTTGCCATAAGAAAACACCTACACAGGACTCTATCGCAAGTTCAAAAGTTACACGGCACAGAAATTTCATATATATTTTTTTCGGTGTTCGCTATTATCAATATTTTTATTAATATCAGAAAAAATTCTGAAATTTCCCACGATTTTTAGATTTTTTTACTTTTTTTTTCTTGTTCCCACAACACAAGAAATAATATTATACCTAAAGTCTGTTCCAAACGGTTAGGCGGAACTAGATTTTGCAATCTAGTTACTTTCATCGTTTAAATCATGCTTTTCGGCCGTTTTGTTTAAGCTTTGTAAAACATACTTGCAACAAACATTTTTTGGTTAAGGTTAATATCATTTTAAAATGTCATTTTCTTTATATATTGATTTTTTGTGTCATTCTTAATACAAATATCCCATTTATTTATTTTTTTGTCATTAAAATATGTAAGAAATTTAATTTAAGTTTGACATATGTCATTCGTTTCCATGGTTTCATTGTTGAAATTTAAAATTTTGACATTCCAACGTGAAAAATGAAATAACCCCAGCAAGGTTCCTTTTCGTGACAACCTAAAAGAACGAAATTCCCATTTAGTTCCGCCTAACCGTTTGAAACAGACTGTATTTTCCCTCGTTGTGGGAATTTTCCCACGAGTTGGCAACATTGGCACCAGAGTTATCTTCAATTTAAAAAAGTCAAATTGATCCGACTATGTTTGGTCTAAATTCTATGTCCGAAACAAATGCATTGTTATGTTGCGCGAAACAAGACGTTTTCGCAAACCCTATCGGATACATATATGACGTCATTGATTTAATCTGATAGCTACGAACCTGTTCGCAAACTTTTTCTTTGATCAGATACAAAACTATCTACGTTCGCAAACCTACAATAACTATCTGATAAACGCGATCGGATAGCAATATTTCAATCCTACAAAATAGTAGGATTCATTTCAGATTAGATAACCTAAAAAATTATTTGATGTGTATGTCATTTTGGGTTTTTGACTTTAATCTAAAAAATTTTGCCGATTGTAACTATTGGACACGCTCCTTTTTTCGATGATGATGGTTATGATGATACTAACGAAAATAATATGGTAATGCTATTTTTAAACCGCAAAGATAAAAAGAAAAGAATTACAGTGGAAAACTATGAAAATATTATTTATCGTTATTCGTTAAGATCTTACAAATCGTCAAGTTTAAATAAAGAAATAAAGTCGTAAGTGTTGCCATCTAGACAATAGAACACTAAACTCTAAACAATCCTGTCCGCAAAGGTCCGTAAGAAATTATTTGGATCAAGCAATTAATATTCGTTCGCAAACTGACTTTATCTGATAAACAGTAATCTGATAAATTCTATCCGATTGAATTTCCTGACTTCGTTTATTTATCGGATACGCGATCGGTTTGAAGTTTGCGAAAACGGCTATTGAGAACTGACACGCTCGGATACGCAGTCTGGTGGTCAAATATTTTACTACGACTGTAGTACTGTTTGAAATTATTATATATGTTCTGGTGTTGATTTTTTGTTAGAACGTCGATAGATACATTTTCATAAAATAAAAATGTACTGTGCTTAAATGAACCTGTTCCCTGTTAGCATATTGACAGCTGAATACTAGACAATTCAGCCATTTTTCCATGAATTACAGCGCCGCCAACGGTAATGTCACTTCTCAATAGCTACATTACCCTTTTAATGACGTATCAAATTAGAACGCTATCTAAGTTTTGTTTTTGTAGTTTTTATTTTTCAGGATTCATGTTTTTATGTTTTAGCTTATCACACGATATTTAAATATTACTTAAAGCGTGTTCTACATTATACTATATTCATCAATTTTCTAAACTTTTTTCTTTGAACTAGAAGTTTTAATACAATTTATTTTTCAATTTTTTGGTAGAGAATGAAATTCTTACACGTGTTTCAGTTCATTTAAAGTACCAACATAAATATATAATTCTTATCTTGTCAAGTGTTTATATAAGCTGTTCACTTTTGTAAGAACACACTAGATCTGGTTATATTGGTTACTTTTATGGTGTATTACTGACTTTAAATGTCAATTAAAAATCATCCTTACGCTGTAAAACCGACTTTAGGTTGATAAGGTTATGATCACTATAATTAAGATATCATTTTTCATTATGACATATGTCAAACGGATCGACATTTTAAAAAAGTGACATTTTTAAATACCAACATGACATAGAGCTTCAAAGGTGCAAACTATTGAAAACAAAATTCCCTCTTAGTTTGTTCTTACAAAAGTGAACTGCTTATAACCTAGCTATTAGATTTGTAAAATTACTGATTTACGTACAAAACACAATTTATATATTCGCTTATTCAAACCAATGATCAACAAAACACTATTAAACACGTGGTAATACAAAATATTTACAAGCGTAATTTTAATGTTGGTACTATTGTTAAAACTGTCTACTGCGCATGCACCGAGTTCCAAGTTGGATGTGTTTTCAAGAATAGTTGGATCAAATCTAGTTTTGAATAAAGTTAATCTTGACTACATACCGTGTTCTACACTGTACAACTTCACTGATTTATTTCTAGTACAAGTTCTAGTCAAAGAAATAAGTATGAAAATTTGATGAGAATTGTATAATGTAGAACACGCTTAACACTTGGAAATTCTTCTTCG
This sequence comes from Liopterus haemorrhoidalis, assembly GCA_963971575.1. Lineage (NCBI taxonomy): Eukaryota > Metazoa > Arthropoda > Insecta > Coleoptera > Dytiscidae > Liopterus > Liopterus haemorrhoidalis. Next base: position 6,209,310 of record OZ020626.1, on the reverse strand, counting down.
AAAATAACAACTATACAACAAATTAACCTCGACGTAAACAAAAGACAAAGACGCAACAGCTGAGAGCAAGAGAACACCACTCGCTTTTTGAAAAACCTGGATAGAAAGACAGAGGAATTGAATCATGTTCCATTTGCCTAGTCTTTAAAACCTAGTTTTTTTGCATACTATCACACACAAATGAATTCGATTCGAATACAAAAACTTTAATTTACCAAGTTTAGACTTTAATATTAACTCTAGTGTGATAAGACCTTTAAGCAGGTTACACATACAGAGAAATGTACCAGGACTTGGTATTGTGATACCACTGCTGCCATCAAAGTTTAAAATTTTTATTAGACACAGCTTTAAATACAATATTTGTGTATATATAAAAAATACAATATTTTGGTAATATTCCAAATTGTCCAAAAAAATATTTAATAATTGCCAGTGCTAAGAACTTCCAATGGTGGACAAAGGAAATGTTTGATATTTCTTGGCATAACCATTCCTTGTTGTTTTACTGAAACTTCTTTCATATATTTGATAACTGCTTCGATCTGAAAATACAAAAATATTTAAAGAAGTAATCAAAATAAAGTAGGTTTGTTTTTTCGTACCAATTCCTCTGGTACCACAGGTCCAATACCAGGTATTGCTGGAATCCTGACGGTAGTCCAACCGATGTCCGTAGTTTCTGAACTTTCAGTGGTAGTTTCCCCAGTGTGTGAAGGAATATGTCTCATACTTGCTAAATCCATATCCATAAAGGACATCATACTTTTTTCTTCCGACTTCGCACTTACAACGAGCTAAAACATAAAATACGAGGGCATATTGAAAACTAATGCCTCCATGGCTATAACTTTATTAGTAATTTATAAATGGTTTACATATAAATGTGAAATAATAGTATAAACTGTCCTCTACGCACTGATATATTCACTTTTCCACATAATCGCCATTGACAGTAATACATTTACGCCAACGTGGAACGAGTTTTTCAAGTCCGTCACGGAAAAAGTCTGAAGTCTTCCCACGGCACCATTTCCACACCTCCGCTATCACCTCTGCATCCGAAGAGAAACTCAAAGGGAAACAAAACATCCAATATCCTTTTTCCAATTGAGTTACCCCTTTTCCTTTCTTTGTTTCCGATTGGCTTTCATTTTCAGTAAACATTCGGGGCACCCAACGCGCGTATACACTCCTGTACAGCAGCACATTGCAGATAATGTGATGTACTCTTTCTTGTGAAATACCCACCCTGTTGGCTATGTCAGTTTGTTTACACCGTCGATTCTCACGAACCAGTTCAGCCATGAGAGCCACCTGCAGACACTGATCGGGCACGCAGTGGCCATCCGTGGCCATCAGTGGCCATCAGTGGACATCCGTTTCAGTAGAACTTGCGTCTTTCACAGTCCTTACCCACCTCCTAACAGTACTCACATCAACACATGCCGGTAGACGGCACTTAACCTCCGATGGATATCAATGGGTGCTACACCCTCCGCAGTAAGAAATTCAATGACAGCTCGTTGCTTTAACCGCACATCCATGCCGGCCGCCATGTTTAGAACTGTCATGCGCAAACGCGATGTTGCTGAGAATCTCCGCTAGGAGGACTTATGTACAGATATTTAAGGTAAATGACAAACCATTTTTGACACGGTCTGGCCTGTAATTATAAAAGTTATGGCCATGGAGGGATTAGTTTTCAATATGCCCTCGTAGATGTCTTAAGCACAATCGCGTAACGTTCATGGAAGCAAAGGATGCACTGCATCCTTTGCTCAATCAGACAAGTATTTTTTTAAGAAATTAATTTATTACTTCCTCCGTCCGAAAATACGGTATACATTACTTAAACCAGTAGCGAACAGTGATGGGCGCGTAGAATACATGATGTAGACTAATATAGATTTTACGCGTAAACCTGTCAAGTAGAATATGCCTTTGTTTACGTGTCGAATGTAGAATGTAAACTGTACATGCGCAGTACGTTTAAATGTAATATTTGAAATAATAGAATGGTAATAGTTTAAATAGTTTACTTTAATGTTTATGTTTATTTCAATTTTATGTAGTTCTAATTACATATATTGTTTCCAAAAATGTTATCTCACAAATCGTATGTTGTTATGGACAATATAAATTACTTGGTTTCTGTCTGTATGAACTACTAAAGTAAATTTAAAATTAAAAGTTAGTAGTTGTTTTAATTAGGAAGCTGTCAAAAATATTAAATTTGAGTTCTTTACTGCCTCTTCTGCTTAAAACTGGCGGTATTTTATTTTTTTAAACGTTACATAACCTCTTTTTCATTATTCTACGCTAGATTCTACGTGTCTACACAGTCTACACTTCTCTACGCTGTCTACGGTAAATTTACACGTAGACGTAAAAAATTCAAGTTTACGCGTAGACGCCCATCTCTGGTAGCGAAGGGGGTCTCCCATAATTTAATGTATTTTTGAAGATTTACCTAATTTTTTTTTTTTTATGGTAGGGCAAATCTAACGGAGTTCTTCCGCTAGTATTATTATTATTAATCTATATCGCTTTTACTTCCTGAACGGACCAAGGTCGCAAAAATTTGCCCCATCAACATCAAACGAGCCGACAACAAGTGAAACTACTGGTATATACTATGACACAACAACAAAACTTATTGCTAAAATACATACACTGCTTGTTTCTGTAGATTCTTCCGAGCTTTCTTCTTTAATACTAGGTTCTCCGCCCCTTTTTTCAGCTTCAGCGTCATCTAGAATCACAAAACAGGAATCCTTTGAAGCCAAATCAGGTGGTATCATTACGTTGGAGTCTACTTCCCCTTCAGCAGTTGTCAAGGACATTGCAGTGTAAGTTAAATCTTCCTCTTCTTCTTCCCCTTGTTCAGGATACACTGGGAAAGGATAGGAAAGATCAGGATGGTTGGAATAGGATTGTTTAGGTCATAATAAACCATATTAGTAACTACGTCACAAAATGGGATTCAGAGCTGCCGCCTCGCGGTTGGATTCCTTTAATTTGAATTTAGCATGTTGTTTTTTTGTTAAATTGTATTTTGGAAATATAATTTAAGTTTTTAAACTAAGAGAATGCTTCACATCAAAACTACAAGTCAATATTTATTTATTAAAATTCTTATTTTATACATTATAATTTAATATGTCATTATTTTTGCAGAACAATATTATATTGCAGGTTGATTTTGAAAATTTTACGTTAATAATCGTTATTATGGCAAGTAACATAGCAATAAGTGTGTATGCCATATCTAAATCGTTTGAAGGAACAATATGTTTTTATTTTATCCATTATTGTTTTTTATTTTCATTTGTCAAAAAACGAAAAAAATTGCAATTAAGAATGTAGCTGTAATGGTTACAATTTGAAGCAAAACAATAAACCATTATGCATTCTAAAACAAAATATTAATGATTACAGTGTTAATTAAATAAATACTAAAGATATTTCGATTTTCATATTATTTAAAAACGTAACCTATAAATATCTTCGAATCCTTATTTATATATTTATAAAATCATTATTCTATAATATAAAGTATCTGGACTATATATTAGTATATATTTATCAAAAATACATATTTTTTGCTCAAAAATTGAAGATATTTATAAAATTAAGGTAACCACATGTATTTTAAACTAGTCAAAAACTTCCAAAGGACTCAGCTCTCAGATGGCAGCACATGTAAGTGACGACACACTAATATGGTCTATTGTTTCGTTACATTGCAGGATAATTAGCATAACTAGCACAGTGCCGTAATTAGATTTTCTTGAGCCCTGCAGGAGCGTCTTTTTTTTACCGCAAATGTCACAATTTTAGACCACAACTCAAAAATGATTATATATTTGTGATCTAAAGCTTAAAGTGTATAAGTTCAATTTTCCAACAAAATTTTATTTCTCTAAAATTTTGAAATTTTGATCAAAAATATTTTGACTTAGATTTTAGCCAAAATATAGTTTTAAGCTAATTTTGAGGTGAGGATTATGAAAGAAATATTTTAAAAATTCACGTTTTACTAGTTTTTTAGTTAGAGCCGATTTGGGTCAGTTTTTTGCCTATAATTCCAAAACTTTTGCCCAAACTTCAAAATGGACCAAATTTTATTGATCTATGACCAAAAATACACATTTTTACGAATTTTCAATAAATTCGGAGACAAAAATTTTTTGCTTAAAAATCACGATTTTTTTAAGGTCTACCCCTTACGATTTTTTCGATTTTTTGCCATTTTTAAGGGTTTTGGATTACTGCCCATACAAAACTTAATAATTGGTTTATTAAAGCCCAATTTTTGTTAAAGTTACACAATGTAGATGAATTTTAAAAATTGAAACCACAGATTTCTATCCTTAACCATTTTTTAGTTAAGATTTATTAAAATTTTCAAAAAATTGGAAAAAAAAATAAAAAAATTTCAAAAATTTTTTTTGTTTCAAAATATGTTTACAATTCAATTAGGACATCAAGAGTTCAAAAATTTCAACCGCAGGTCTTTATCGTATTTCGTTTTTGAGAAACGTCCGTGCGAATATGAAAATTTCCATAAATCACGCCATATTAAAGTCATAATTTTAAAATACGCAAAACGAATAAGGCCTCACATTGTTTCTAGACTAAATAAACTACGAGGAATCCAAAAATTCTAACCTCAGGACGTTTTCTCTAACTGTTTTTGAGTTGTGATTTTTTAAGTTCACAATTTTCTCGGATAATGTAAATTATGCCATTAAAAAAAAATTATTATAATTTCTAAAAGGAAATACTTACTGTATGGAATGGGAACGTAAGTCTGCTCTTCTCCAACAATCTAAAAATAAAAATCCTTTTAATTTTCTTATTATCAAATTATATGGTAGTTGAAGTGACATTACCCAATATACATCTTTTGTATCATAGACCAGCGGTTCATAAACTGTAGTCCGCGGATCCCTGGGGGTCCGTTAAACAATTTTGACATTAACTTTACATCCCCCAACTTTTCGCTTTTATCCAAATAACTCGTTTAATAAAAGTTCTACATGGTCAAGACTTTTTGTATTTGTTGTTATCTAATTAGTTATTGCCATAACTAAACAATAATTTGTAAAAATTTAATTATTTTTATTAAACTGCGAATTATTTACAGAAAACATATTATAATAAGATCTATTTTGACCAATATTTGACCAAGAAATGTTTGTATGAGTTTAACGTATTATAATTTGTAACTTTTTTTATTCTTTTTACTACTATTTTTATTAATTTATGTTTTTTATTTTATATGCTAATAAAAATGTTCCTCTATAAATGCACAAGACCATTTATTAAAATAACCAGCGATACATTTTTACCAATATTTATTACAACGTAGTGCCTATGAGATTATTGAGCCAGAAATTAAGTGTCAAGAACGACGTAAAATGCCTAGGGTTGGGATGGGGTCCGAAAAAAAAATGTTGTTCAAGAGGGGGTCCTTGGACTACATAAGTTTAAGAACCCCTGTCACAGAAGATAAGGTATACATTAAATGTAAAAGTAGCTTTATTTAGAAAAACAATTGACTATCATATATGAAAGATATTCGATTATCTATAAAACATTTAAATGGAACTCTGCCGTGAATTTATTTTAATGTGAACCATAGCGTACTCATATTTATGGTTACGTTCTGATTGACAGCAATGTATTAGAGCGTTTATTTTAAGGTGGAACATAGCCTGTAAAAATATATACTATAATAGCGTCGTGTGACGTAAGTGCATTGATTCGCCGACGCTAGTATACCAATGAAAAAAGCATGTAATTCACTGGTATTGTGAAAATTGTATGCCTAAAATTCCATGCTTGACTGGGATTTGAACCCGAGACCTTAGAAACGCAGGGCACCTGTCATCATTACGCTGCCCTGTCGGCTAGGCAACATTGTTATTGAGCTTATTAGCTCTAGCCAGTATGTATGGTTGATGAATAAATGTATGTGATTTTATAAATGTGCTAATTTATTTTCGGCCTAAGACAGCTCACCGCCCGATGTCCCGCCATTCGTTCAAGTGATCCGAAAAGTCATTAATATATTTTAACAATAGCAACGGTCCTAAGATTGGCCCTTGAGGCACACCACAAAATGTTAATATTTCTGGCTTTTCAGATTTAAGAGATAGTTTTAATCAAGATTATTCAGATTTAAAAATTGTTAAAAAAATTACAAAAACAAAAAATAATCTAAGTTAATTACAATAATATAACATAACCAGTGGCGGTGCTAGCTCTTAAAATATGGGTAGGGGGCTGGAATTTTTTTAGTAACATTTGGGGGGACCAATTAAAAGTGTTGACCTAAAAAGAAAAAAAGGTCCTCACTTCTAAAATACATTTTTCTCCTAACAATTCTAGAGGGGCCAGGCCAGTTTTGGGGATGCGGACCCCCTGCTTGTGCCACCACTGAACATAACCTATGGATCATGCAACTGAAACAGATTTGTAATCCGTTAAAAACAATTACTAATAGTAGCAACAAACAACCACCGCGATTAAACGTGTTGCGAGATAGTCCGGCAGCGAGATGTGCTGCAGCAAGACGGCCCATCTCGATGTATTAAAATATGTTCCGCCCGAAAATTTTCCGTAATCCTATTTCCTAAATATGGCACCTTTCATTCTTTATTATTAAAAGTCTTACCTCATCCAGCGGTATCATCTTAATGCTCTCTGATCGTCTTTCTGTTTCTTCTCCAAGTTGTTCCATTTCTCCAAGTGTACTCCTTAGTTCACCTTCAGATGCAACAGTTTCTTCTGGTTCTCTTTTTGTTAAAGACAAATTCGATTCGGTATAATAAAAATTACGAACAATTTTTTCTGTTGATGCATCTAGTTCTGCTAGAAATCTATATAAATCTATAAATATCTCCAATTGTATCATTGCAGAACCACCTTCTGGTTCGTCTGTTAACAATTCGCAGATAAGTATCATTGTATTGGTTAAATTCTGGAAAAAATATACAGATTGTGTTAAATAAACGTTAAAGACTAGTTTTGTATTGATTGAAAAATGACCCTATAAGAAATACGTGGAAACTTCAATACTTGGTTAAGGCACAAACCCTATAAGCTTGTAATACACGATGCAATTTCTCGTTATGAATCTCGTAGAAAATAAAGCCAAACGATATTTTGATGTATAGCCAAAAACAAACTTCACGTGTATATAACATATACGATAATCAAAGACTGACGTCCCGCTAGCATATGGATAACGCGTAACCTCTCTACTTACCCCCACCACTACAAGTTACGAGACAACCTTGGGGTCTATTCTGTAAGCATTTCTACAATCGCTTTTACAGTATCGTGTTGAAAGTGCCAATTTTCCACACGTCGCGCTGGTATTCTGTAACTTATCGATAGTGCACTTATTGTGTGATAGTGCAGTATTGTGTTGATTTTGAGACGACACGTACGAACGTGTCGTTTTTTGAAAGAGATATTGTTTTTAGACTTTTGAAAGTTGTTTACGTTTAGTTTGAATAAATTGATTTACTTATTTTGAGGTTAGTATGATTTAAAATGTGTTTTATATATGGAAATATGTATATTTTTGTTGCTTTTTATCTTAAATGTTGTAGTTATGGCCGAAGGACTTATTATATTTGAAGTATTGGATGAATTGGAAGAGGAAGAGACAATGGGATATGTCAATGAATATTACAAATTATATTAACTGTTACGGGGCAGAAAAAATTCAGGTCATATGTTATGTACATAGGTGTTATGTACATATATGTGCATTGTATATCTAGGATGATTAAGTAAAGGATGCGCTATTCGTATACTAACAACATTGACGATTGTGTGGAAACCCCTGTTGAGAAAGAAGGCAATATATGTCTGTACTGTGCACACTGCAACTACGTAATGCGCATGTGCTACGTTTGAATTTGAAACAAGCGTATTTTTAAATGAAAATAATTATGGAATTTCTTAGAAATTATTCTAAAATCTCGTAATTTCACAGCAAATTTTATAACATATTTGAGAAATTTGTATAACACGGTGTTAATTTTCTGCGTATCGTGTGAAACGGACCTGAAACTGTATAAATGTGTATTTAAAATTTATCTAATCATTTTAAAATAATATTATTTGTCATTAAAACAATCTTTAATGATATTTTAAAAATTAAAGGCTGCCAATAAAGTAGGCAGTATTATGAATTTAATCAGTCAGTTAAAGGATAAAGTGGTAGTTACAATAAACTAAAATAAGCTTGAAAAATATTAGTGCCAAATAATACTACCCAAACATCTTGTTGCGAAAATTACATGACTATGGCCCGATTGCAAGAATCTCTATTAAATTTAATGATTCAAAATACCAGAGGTGGCTAGCTATGAGTCCTTTTCAAATATTCCGATAAGACGTTGAAGGGCCACATCCTTTGAGTATCCCCCCACAAACCAGAAATTAATTTAATTTTTATCGTTCGATTAATGAAGGATTGAAAGACGGATGTACAAAATGAAATATATGGAGGAGGGGGTGCAAAGGGGTTAATTTTGATATATATTTTTTTACATTACATAGAAATATTCTAATCTTTGCCTATAAGGGATGGTTTGATAATTTTTATTTGGTTGTGATAATTGATTAAATGAAAGTATGGAAATAAAATATATAACACAAATAGATACACATATTTTTATTCGTTTTGAAATATCACAAGTCTGTTGAACATTTTTCTTTTCGCCACCTTGTGTATATCTAACAATTTAGCACAGTACTAGCGTCTTACGTGTGTACGCAGTACCGCGATATATATCTTTCTCACTCAGTAAGGGTTTCCACACATTTTACACACGCATAGCGCATCCTTTACTTAATCATCCTAGTTGTATATACTGTCTAATAACCTCAAAGTTTATTCTGTCACAATACGTAAAAATTTCAAAATGGCCACATTTACTTTCGACACTTTCAAACACAAAGCAACACTATATGATGACAGTGTAATGTGCATAGGCAACACGATACTGTGCATGTGACTGTCGAGAAGTTACAGAATAGACCCCCTTATATATAATCTATAATATAATACCCTAACCTGTGTCCTTGGCTGTATGGGTGCGTGGAATTTTTCTGAAACAATTGAACGAGGTACCGAAATGTAACGAAATATTCCGAAGCTCACCGAGTTTATTTTGACATATAACGCGTAATAATAGTTGTTAATTGATATGTTTATTAAACTAATTACTAGAAAAAAAAAATTATTTAAAAAAATATTTGGTTTTGATGAAAGTAAGTAAGAAAAATGTGAATTTTTTTTTTCGTTATTATTATTTTTTCAATGCTTTATTATTTTTTTATTTCTACGCAGTGCCGGCTGTGGGTTTTGCGGGGCATCGGGAAAATAATGCATTTGGTGTCAAAAACTTGCCCTAGCTACTAATAATTGTTAGAAATATCCCCCTTTAAGCGCGGGGCCTCGGGAAAAATCTCCGAAGTACCGACCTCTGAGCCGGCCCTGTTTCTACGATTTCTAGGACAAGATTTACAATATCCCACTGCAAACTCTATATAGATGGCAGCACATAACGACTACACTAAAGAATTAGTGGCTCTAAAACAATGGTTTCTGTTTATTTATCACATTAAAATATCATTTACCTTTTAGTTTAGATTAGATTCACCTTAAAAGCACTGTCTTAGGTTATGGTTGATAACTGTTTATTTTTATTTTTTTATAAACCACCTAAAAATAAATTGTGTTTTAAAAGTTCTGCACAGTCCCACCTGTTTAGAATCTCTGTATATTGAACAAAAGACGTGTGTGTGACGCATGCGCAGTGTTCAGTGGGATATTGTAAATCTACCCCCAAATGTGAACGTAATATATTAAAGCGGGCAAACAATTAAATTTTACTGTGCAATAGTTTCTCACGATTTATTTCAAACTGATTTGAGATATAGTGTAAGTACGTTTTATTCCGTGTGTGTATTTTTTCATGTGTGCTTTTTTCCGTGTGCGTATTAATCCGTGTGCGTATTTTTATATTATATAAGAAAATGGAAAATTAATTTTAATAAATATATTTTAAATTTAACGTCTCCAATCATTTTTAGGGTTTTGTAGGTATGACCAAAAAACCCTTATACCGTCATTTTGTCGTCTGTCTGTCTGTCTGTCTGTCTGTTCGGTAAAAATTGTAGCCAAACGGCTAAACCTAGAGAGTTGAAATTTGGCATGCTTGTACAACTTTTTGACCCGCACATAGGAAAAATACTAAAACATCGAAAAAACATATCCCCCTAAAAATATAAACAAATATGTGCTCAACGAAAAAAAAAATATTTTTTTAAAATTCTGAGTAGGGTATCAAATGAAAGCCCTTAGTACGTGGATTAACGATCAAAATTTTATTTTTGCAAAATAAATTATTTTGACACGATTTTTGTCAAAATTGTGCAAAAAAATTTTTGTCCCACACCCTGTAGCCCAGATGGTTTAAACTAAAAATCTGAAAAAATTCTAAGTAATGTATATTGGTGTGAACCGGAATAGTACAACAGGAATTGTTGATCAGATTATGTTTTCGGAAAATAATGCATTTTTTGTGTTTTTAACCAAAATATGTTAAATATTTAATTCGCTATGTAACCAAGTTAATACGTCAGCACTCATAGCTATGTGCGTTTAGTCATTGGTTTTCTAATTTGTAAATAGGTAACTTGCAAACTAGAGTTCGAATCCTGTCAATATTATTTTCTTTGTTTTTTTATTTTCAGTTTTCTTTTGTTTAAATTATTTTGTCAAAATTCTAGTTATATTTTGGTAAAATGTTGCATTTAATTTTTAAAAGCGTAAATTTAACAACCAGTGGTAAGTGTTGAAATTATAATTTAATTCTGTTTGATGTATACGAAATCAGAGGGCGGGGCTAATGATTTAAGCAACCAATAGAAGCCATAGGCGCAATTTTCAAAACCTTAATGAACCTTGCTATGTAAAAAAAATACTACACATATTTAGAAACTTAAATAATGGTATTAGGCATTCGAATTAAAATTCATAAAAAAATATTTTGACATAAAATTTGTTTTGGCATCCCAAATAATCATCATTCAGTTATTAAATACCTGTAAAACCCTGAAATGTGTGAAAATTCACACTTCACATCAATTTTTAGTTTTAACATTATAAATATAATGCACTGAGTGAAAGTGAATCGTTTTCCCATCTTAAAAAGTGAATGAATAAATAATTCGGAATAATACTCATTATTTGTCCAGTTTTTAATAATACGCGAAGAGTTGATTCAATTTGAATTGGATGAAGTTAGGCGTATGGATAGAGAAAGAAGTTTGAGGTGTCGAACAAGTTCCACATTAATGTAATGATTTGTTTGCCAACACAGTTGGCAATGGGTCCACTAGTACTTTAACAATCTAGCTAGCGGGTAGCTTAGCAGAATAAATGTAAATTAGGCAACCCGTTATACTTCTAGGGACAAATCCCCACTGCGTCTCCGCAAAGTCTTGGCTTCATAACAAACAATGCTAAGGCATAGAGTCATGGGTCTTAACTGTCTTGCCGTTTTAACAATTTACCGGAGTTAAACATCCTGCAGCAACTGCAACAAATTTCAGCCAAGGGATTTCAGCAGGATTTGGAAACTCTGCAGTTAAAATTATCTGAAAAAACATCCTATATGAAACTTCAAAACATTCTCCATATTTTATTCATTTTTAAATAAATATTTTATCGAATTTTTCTTGGTTTTTTTACCTCAATAAGTCCGCAAATATCCAAACAAGCTCCGTGCCAGCGATCCACCAAAACGGGCCAACTTACTGTCTCATTACCACCTAACTGACGCAAGAGAGTTTTTAACCAACCAGGTGTAAGTCCATAATGGGTCTTTGGAATTGGATATTCTAATCTTGGTTTTACTGGTGGAGGTAAACTTAAGGCTAAGGCCCTAAAGTAAGCAGTGGACCACCTGAAAAAAATATTGTTTCAAAATTTTTGGACAAAAAAAGTGACATATAAAGTCACGTATAAACTACTATACGTATTAACTGAGTTTGATGCATTTAAAATGGTGATGTCATCAGCAAATAAAATAATTTCCGAAGCATCTATGTTTGCTGGAAGATCATTAATGAAGATTAAATACAAGGTGTCTCAAAAGAAATTTCATATTTAGTGGATCGATTAAAAAAAAAGTAAGCCGTATATAGAAAAAATGTTTATTAATTATTAAAATACACTTTTTGGGGATTTATTTCTTAAAAATATATCGTCTAAATGTAGACCCTCGCGTTCTCGGCACTCATTTAATCGAACAGTAAAATTACTTATGACGTCTCGGCAGGTGGACTCAGGGATGGCTGCCATTTCGTGACGGATATTTTCTTTCAAATGCGCCAGTGAAGTCGGTTTATTGGCGTAAACTTTAGATTTAAGATAACCCCATAGGAAAAAGTCCATAGGGGTTAAATCTGGACTGCGTGGAGGCCAATTTATGTCACCTCTCCGGGAAATCAATTTGCCTGAGAAAATTTCACGAACACGTGGCAGAGACATATTGGACGTGTGTGAAGTTGCTCCGTCCTGTTGGAACCATGTTCTTTGGTTATAGCCAGGAAAGTTTTGCAGTTCAGGTACCAAGAAGTTGTCTAACATCTCCACATAACGCTCTGAATTCACTGTAACTGCACGCCCCCTTTCGTCTTCAAAAAAGTAAGGGCCGATAATTCCTCGCGCCGACATCGCAGCCCATACGGTCACTTTAGGCGAATGTAGGGGTTTCTGATGTTTGCGTTTCGGATTCGTTGCACTCCAGTAGGTGCAGTTCTGCTTATTTACGTGGCCATTAAGATGAAAATGAGCTTCATCCGAAAACAAAATGTTGGTAAACGTTGAAAATCGCTCAATCACCTGATTTACGAAATTAAGCCTCTGACTGGCATCTTGGGGCTTTAATTCTTACACCAATTGAATTTTGTAGGGGTGCAGCTTTAGGTCTTTGTGCATAATGCGATGTAATGATGATCTATGCACATTTAAAGCACTTGCGCGCTTCCGAATTGAAAGGTTCGGGTCGTCACGAACAGACTGATTAACATTCTCCACGTTTTCTACCGTTCTTGATGACCTAGGTCGCCCGGATTTTGATTTATCCAGCGTTGTACCAGTCCCTTCAAACATTTTAGCCCAATGTCGAATGAGAGGAATGCTTGGCGCATCATTTAAGTGGCGAAAACCTCGAATACTGCAGAAATTTCTACGCGCTACAGTCGCCGAATCACCGTTTTTGTAAAACTCTCGCACGCATAACGCGCGGTCTGCTCCCGAGAAACTCTCCATAGCGAATGAATTCCCAAGAGCCAGGCTACCAATTGACATAACCCCCGCGCCCCTCGGATACGTTGCGTTCACGCAGTAAGCTAAATAAATATAAAATTTCTTTTGAGACACCTTGTATTATTCTCGCCCGAATAATATGACCAACGAAGGAGGCTCGAACCACCGACTGGACAGTCCAGACTGTTTCCATCAGTAAAAACCGCACGACTTAACGCGCTATGTCACTTCGTTGGCTAAATTAGGTATTATTTTATTCAGCCTCTAGATATAAGGATTAAAATAGATTTTAACGAGACATGGATTAAGATTTTACTGATTGATATGTTAATTATCAAGACTAAGTTAATCAGTTGTAACCTGACTGCGTTTCGGTAAAGTAGTGTACAAGATAAAGCACATTTAATAGCAAATATTGTTTAAATAAATTTGATAGTGTATTGTTTAAACTAATTGTGTGAAATGACTGCTGTTTTGATGTTATTCTTCACCTACATTATACTATTGAAGTGATAATGGTGAATTCAAGAGGAACGAATACCAGTATGGTATCCGTGCTGATATACATATATATGTAAAATGTTTATATTAAATAAATATTACGGTCCTGGCAACTGTAATTAAGAGAACCATAAACACAGCAGGTATAATGGTTATACTATCAGTCAGTATTGGAATCAATAAGTGTATGTGGTCATTTCATTTTGGAAATACTATACGTAAGCTATCGTATTAATGTGCATGTGTGTTACAGTCTGTTCCAAACGGTTAAGCGGAACTAAATGGGATTTTCGTTGTTTTAGGTTGTCACGAGAAGGGACCTTGCTGGGGTTATTTCATTTTTCACGTTGGAATGTCAAAATTTAAAATTCCAACAATGAAACCATAGATACGAATGACATGTCAAATTTAAATTATTTTTTTTTACAAATTTTAATGACAAAAAAATAAATAAGTGGGAAATTTGTATTAAGAATGCACAAAATATCAAAATATAAAGAAAATTACATTTTAAAATGATATTAACCTTAACAAAAAAATGTTAATTGTAAGTATGATTTACAAAGCTTAAACAAAACGACCGAAAAGCACGATTTAAGCGATGAAAGTAACTAGATTGCAAAATCTAGTTCCGCTTAACCGTTTGGAACACTGTTTTTATTTTCTTAAAAATTAATTTTGTGTAAAATTTAATAACGGATCCATTTTTTAATCGATCCTCCACCGATAAAACTGAAATAAATAAACTCCTCCTTTAAACCTTTAAACATAAAGCAATTCGTCTTTTCAATATAAGCTGTTCACTTTTGTAAGAACAAACTAAGAGGGAATTTTGTTTTCAATAGTTTGCACCTTTGAAGCTGTATGTCATGTTGGTATTAAAAAATGTCACTTTTTTAAAATGTCGATCCATTTGACATATGTCATAATGAAAAATTATATCTTACAGTCTGTTCCAAACGGTTAAGCGGAACTAAATTTTGCAATCTAGTTACTTTCATCGTTTAAATCGTGCTTTTCGACCGTTTTGTTTAAGCTTTGTAAATCATACTTACAATACACATTTTTGTTAAGGTTAATATCATTTTAAATTGTCATTTTCTTTATATTTTGATTTTTTGTGTCATTCTTAATACAAATTTCCCATTTATTAATTTTTTTGTCATTAAGATATATTAAAAAAATAATTTAATTTTGACATAGGTGATTCGTTTCCATGGTTTCATTGTTGTAATTTAAAATTTTGACATTGCAACGTGAAAAATGAAATAACCCAAGCAAGGTCCCTTTTCGTGACAACCTAAAAGAACGAAATTCCCATTTAGTTCCGCCTAAGCGTTTGAAACAGACTGTAATTATAATGATCATAACCTTATCAACCTAAAGTCGGTTTTACAGCGTAAGGAATATTTTTAATTGACATTTAAAGTCAGTAACACACTATAAAAGTAACCAAAATAACCAGATCTAGTGTGTTCTTACAAAAGTGAACAGCTTATATTACAGTCTGTTCCAAACGGTTAAGCGGAACTAAATGGGAATTTAGTTCTTTTAGGTTGTCACGAGAAGGGACCTTGCTAGGGTTTTTTCATTTTTCACGTTGGGATGTCAAAATTTAAAATTCCAACAATGAAACCATGGAAACGAATGACATATGTCAAAATTTAATATTTTTTTTACGTATTTTAATGACAAAAAAATAAATAAATGGGAAATTTGAATTAAGAATGACACAAAAAATATAAAGAAAATGACATTTTAAATGATATTAACCTTAACCAAAAAATGTTTATTGGAAGTATGATTTACAAAGCTTAAACAAAACGGCCGAAAGGCACGATTTAAACGATGAAAGTAACTATGATCTATTTCAAAGTAGAAAAATGTGTGTAAAAGATAGGAGCTGTTTGTCCTTGCTGCGGATTGGTTTAGATCGTCATCCCTATTACACTGTAAAAATATTGTTTTTAGTCCAAGTTGACAGATGTTCAGTGTCGTACATTGGAAATACATAATATTTATATTATTTAATTTTTCTCATATATTTTGTTATTATTTACATATTTAGACTTTTATTTATATTCTTGGCGTAGATTTTATGGAGAAAATTCTCCATGTAATTTGTTTTTACGCAGTTTATATTTCTTAGGTTATCTGACATATAAATATTTTTTGACACTTGACAATTATCAGATCAAAAGAGAGGACAAAGGTGAGGCCAAAAGACAGCCCAGCTGATTGTGCCCAAAGAAGAAGTTATTGATGTAATTTTTAGACCTTCATATATACATATATTTTAAATTTTTATTTACAATAATTACTTAAATAAGAAACTTTAGTTTTGAAGATATATTGTTTGTTTTATTGCTTTATTTAAACTCTTTTAGCCAAATCTCTCTTAGCCAAATTTCTCTTTTTATATATCGTACATAATTTTTAAAATTAATATTTTTATAACTTTTTCAAATTTCCCATTAAACTGAATTTATGTCTTATAAATAACGTAAGTGTATTATCTGCCTTTTTTATTTCAATATCTTATTAACCGTTTTTATATTAAAAAAAAATCACTTGCTAACCCAGGTGCTACGCCCATGCCCTAGTTGTAACTTATTTTAAATTTCCCGCTATACTGTATTTGATCAGTGTAAATCGTACTCGGTTCGCAGCGCTATCTACTTTTTTCTACTTTGAAATAGACCATAGATTGCAAAATCTAGTTCCGCTTAACCGTTTGGAACAGACTGTATCTGTCTCATTTTGTAATACGAAACTAAGAGGAAAATTAAATTTTTTATGTTGTCTATTTAAAATATCATCTTAAGGTGGTAATTCTGAAGTGGCACCTTTCAAAATATTTGACATGTATATCACAATTTTGACATGTCAATCGCAATTTTGACATGTCAATTTGTTATCTGACATATATAGTTTTTGAGTGAATAAAACTTCACCAAATATTTAAAAGCCAGATTTACAAGTTCACATGTTTCCATAAAAGTCTATTTACACCACAACAGTCACCAAAGTAACCAAATCTAGTTTCGTATTACAAAATGAGACAGATTATAGAACATTTAATTCGGACATTTGCAATAAGCACATGGATTTGTGGTTGTGATGTAAAAATAAACTTTGTTGTTTCCCTTGTTTATTAATTGAAGGAGCGGACTAAGGCAGAATGTGGGTAAGTTGGAAAATTAATTAATTTTTGTTTTCATTATAAGTACTCCTGCACAAAATTGATGGTTTATCTAGAACACATGTATAATTTTAACTTATATAACCTATAATAACTGGTACCTATAAAGTAGCAACCCCTGATTTATACAGCAAGAGCCGCTTCTAGACTTTTTATTAAAAAATATGTACTTTTATAATTACTTACTTCAAAAGATCCATCGGTTGACTTCTGATAGCTGCTTTGGCATACTGCCTCAGCAAATATGGAAACATCGGTGGTATACATATTTGCTGATGAGCATACATATGCTCCGTTAACTCCGGCATTTTGTACTTAAAATGCTTTCTAGCACTTACTGTCAGAGCATGGTAGTGACAACGTCAGAATTTACGCCAAAAGACAGTTGTTTGTATTACGTTGCTATGGAAATATTGATGAAATATATGGAACTGAGGTAGATGAACCTTTCTCACGAAATGAAATATGAATTATTTAATAATATGTACGGTAAAAAGGACAGGTCAAGATCTGAGTGGAATAAATATCTCTCGGGATCTTTATAGAGATCCGATAAACAAATATCTATCTGCTAGCTGAGTATCCGTGATTCGCTACTGTATATTAACGGCATAACAACACTTTGCAATTATTAAAAGTCATGGTCCTTTGTAGACCACATTGGTGATTCTCCCTTCGGGTGCTAGGATGACTAGGCTTCTGGGTAAGTTCACTAAAGTCTATCCCACACCCCGAATCTAGATTCGGATCTTTAGGGGTTAGTTAGGGTAAAGTTCTTAAACATGTATATGGGTGATCGTTGTAAGCAAAAACCGAGTCCATATCTCATTGGTAAAGCCCTGAATATCTGGCGGATTATCCGCGAATATCTGCAAGTTTTTTTGCGGATGTGGATAAATTACACAGCCCAACAGACATTTTGGTGCCTGCTAGTTTTTAACTGTCTCTAGGTAATTTTCGGGCACAGAATCCAAAATATCCGTCAGATTTGGTCTATCAGTCTATTTTATAATAAAATATCTTATTTCTTAACTTGTGTATTTTTCACGTTATTACTGTTACTATTTGCTCCAACTGCCAATTACAGACACAAAAGAGACAAAGTAAGGTATTTATTTCACAAAGTAGATAAATATACATTCATCACTTATCACTTAAAAATGTTCTTTTGTACGACTTTCTAGCATGGAGTTTACCAGAACAGTCTTTCTGAAGACTCCAACAGTAGTAGGCCATCATATGGCTATCTTATCTTCCTTGATATCTATCTTCCATATTATTATGTCCTGATGGAATCTTTCCCCCGGTTCTTCACTAAAATCACCTAGTTTTTCTGGTAAGTAGTCATAATACAATCGAGAATATTAAAGTTGGAAAGCATATTTTCCACTAATTCTCTGCCTTATGATTTCCAAGAAAATTTTGTAGTACTTGAATAAATGAACACAAAGAATTAGATTCAATCTCGTTCATTGATGCGGTTGGATTGGATTGTGGATCTTCAGTAGGTTGCCTTATCTGATGACCATTAGATATTCTGGCTTTCAGTTTTTCAGAGTTAATCCCAAGAAATTTACGTGTCAAATAGCCTACACAAAGTCCATCTCGATTTAAAGCCTACAAAAATTGCTACATAAGCCCAAACTTGATATGCAAGGGTGGAAATATAATGGAAATCACCCAATTTCTGTTAACCCAGTGCTGATCCTTAGCTCTGCTGTCCCAAAGACATAAAAACAAGGATATTTTGTATATTCAGTTTGCTGTCCAAGGATGAAGTTTACCGTTTTTAGATAAAAAACTAAAATCAATTAGTCTGTATCTCAAAAACTAGAGCTGCTAAGAAAAAGAGTCATCAAAAGTGTATCAAAACAAAAAAAATTTCTTAGTTTTGTAAAAATTTTAAATGTATCCCTTGTACCCTCTATTGGTAGATAATCATAATATTAAGGGCCGCTTTTACAAACCTCGGATACGTAGCGGTATAACTATCTAAGGTATAAGTTTATTCCGATGTTTATTCCAACGTTCGCCTTTACAATGAATTTTTTATTCTTGGATAGTTATCCATGGTTTTATTGTAAATAAAATAAAGTTGGTATTGTTTGACACATAAACTGACATATTAGAAATGTCATATTTTAAATTGACATATTATTAACAACACATTTGAGCATGTTTGGAGAAATATTGGGAGATGTCGAAATATTCGACACAGATAATTATTTTATTGTGCTATATCTACCGCGTTAGTGTCAGCCTCTCGTGTGCAAATATTCATAAAAACGCCCTTTAATAGAATCGAGCTCAAATACCGCCCATGTGTAAATTTTCATAAGATCACCCTCTACTAATAGAATTCTATTAGAATCTATACCAAATACCGTCCCTTTGATGAGCCGCTCGTGTGCGGCGCAAATTGTACTATTTATGTACTGTAATTCCTTGTCACCGCGGTGCATAAGTTCCACTAACATACTGTGGACAAAATATCGCGAGTAATAAGATTAAGCATATACATATTATATACAATTGTGGACTGCCAAAATTGTAACAACCAGTTTTTTCAAGAGTAAAATTTCACTAATTAATAACGGGAGTATTTTTTTTTTCAGTGTATAACAACATTAACAACCTGTTCGCATTTTGAAAAATAAATAAATAAATAAATAACAACCGGTTCATTCGAACTGGCTCCAGCCCAATACTGCATATATACATACATATACAAAACTAGCATTATGTGAACATAGTGTGGAAGGGATGATAGTGGGCAGATAGATTCGAAACGCTCAAAGTGCTAGGAGCATATTTCAGCGGTAATCGGCTGCTACTGTTCATTGCTACGCTTTTAAAAAATAAATTAAATTATTAATTCACAACTGCGTGTAATCAAAACTGCTGAAAAAATACAAAGATAACGAGGGATAGCGTACTATTATTATTTCGTATGGCAATGTTTAAGTTTTAGAGATTTTAAGGTCGCGATTAGCGTCCTCTGACATGTAGTAGCCGAGACCACCGTGCTCTGTGTAGCTTGCTCCATATTTTCGAAAACTAATTCAGAGATACAGGCATTCATTGTAAAAAATCTGAGCCTATAGTTGCAACAGCCAAGTTTTTTTTTTTTAATCTTTGTGCCCATACTAGGTCGATCTCATGATTCCACACTTTCAAAGTAAGTGAGCCAACCACTACGCTGCTGCAACCACAATTATATAACTGTAATAAAAATTCAAATAAAACGTTATAATGTGACATTTATCATATGTCAATTTATTTTTTTTACCGTTGCTGAGTAAAAAATACTTATTCGCCAATCAGAGCAAGGGTATAAACTTATACTGCCCTTTATCTGAAGTGTCGTTGGCCAGATAAGATATTCTGGTGTTTATTCCGATGTTTATCCTATCCGAGCTTTGTCCGTGCATTGTAAAAGCGATTTTTTGACTTTATACCGGGAATAGCGTTATCCGAGCTTTATCCAACGATTGTAAAAGCGGCCCTAAGACAATTAAAAAGAATAGTTTGTAAAAATATATCTACAGTATTCTATAACAGTGTTAGTTTAAAAAAAATAATCTTTCTTAGTTTTTGTAGAAAATTAGGTAGCCCTCTTATTATTTGAAAAAAAAAAAAAAAATTCTTATTTGAAATTATTAAAGAAACATTCCTAACCTAATGGGAATTTTAAGTTATTATTAGCCTTTACTCGATAATTACCTGAATTTTTTCATTTGTCAGGGCGTTTTGTTCTTCCGACTTTTGTACGCGTAGCAGTAAGCGTTTGAATTATATCCTAATTTCTTTGCGCTCGATTTCCCGACACAACCCCTCATACCAGTTGCGGCGAAAGACATATTCTACGTATTCAAGTACACCTGTACTTGGATATTAAAAATGTCTGTCCAAATAAGCTCTAATTTCCCAATTGTTAAATTTCTTTCTTACTTCACATCGACGCCGCTCGCATACGAATGCATATGACGATATGGATAGAAAGTTACGTGTATTCAGTTAACAGGAGTAATTGATATGCGCAAATCGTAAGGATGAACTGTTAGGACTTTGCATGAACCGTTTGATCATACGCCATGTCATTTTGTATCATTATGTGCCAGTGACAACAGCTACGGATAAAATGTAAGTACACTTTTATGTACTTCCAATTATTGTTTTTTTGTTTGATTTTTTATGTTGTAAGTCCCATTTCTAGAAGTTAGAAGATAGAGAAGTGGCATAATTTAAAATAATGTTTAAGGAATTGGTGCTAAGTAATAATTTTCCAAAAAATTATTTAAGTTTACTGACAGATTTTTATTATTATTATTATTTTTCTCATTCCATACAAATTTAATTTATAAACAAAATTTCAGTTGACATTCTCACCCTTACAAATTAAGTTTATATGAACGTTTAATAATTTATTCAATTTTACATTCTTTAGGAAACACACCTACTTATCTTACTGATTTCAATTAGGAAATAAACTTAATATCCACACTAGCATGGCCGGCCCTTGGGTGAGACAGACTAGAGTCAGTCCTCAAGTGATGAAATGCCTCAAAAAAATTATCAAAGTGTATTTTCAATCACTGGATACTTTTGAAGGGCCTTAATTTGTCTTGCCCAAGGCTCCACAAAACCACAGTCCACTCCTTAACCACTTGTGTGCATATAATTTATCAAATGTTTTTAGTAAATTGCTTATCAAAATACCAACAAAAACTTAGTTTTCATTAATAATGACCCATTTTCCTTAAGTGTTGTACCTACTATTGTGGTACCTATAAGCTATTCACTTTTGTAAGAACAAACTAAGAGGGAATTTTGTTTTCAATAGTTTGCACCTTTGAAGCTGTATGTCATGTTGGTATTAAAAAATGTCACTTTTTTAAAATGTCGATCCATTTGACATATGTCATAATGAAAAATGATATCTTAATTATAATGATCATAACCTTATCAACCTAAAGTCGGTTTTACAGCGTAAGGAATATTTTAAATTGACATTTAAAGTGAGTAACACACCATAAAAGTAACCAAAATAACCAGATCTAGTGTGTTCTTACAAAAGTGAACAGCTTATAAATATCTACAGTCTGTTCCAAACGGTTAAGCGGAACTAGATTTTGCAATCTAGTTACTTTCATCGTTTAAATCGTGCTTTTTGGCCGTGTTGTTTAAGCTTTGTAAATCATACTTACAATAAACATTTTTTGGTGATTTTTTTCATCATTTTAAAATGTCATTTTCTTTATATGTTAATTTTTTGTGTCATTCTTATTACAAGTTTCCCAATTATTTATATTTTTGCCATTAAAATATATAAAAATATAATTTAATTTTGAAATAAATAACGTGAAAAATGAAATATCCCTAGCAAGGTCCCTTCTCGTGACAACCTAAAAGAACGAAATTCCCATTTAGTTCCGCCTAACCGTTTGAAACAGACTGTACTATTTTTACGGCCGTTCAAAAGCTACGAAAAACGAGAGATTTTTTTTGACATTCCATATAAATTTAATTTGTAAGAATTTCAATTGTTTTCTGAGTTTTGTTTATAGTAAAAATAAAATATTTAAAATGACAATTTATAATTAAACTATTAAAGTCTGTTCCAAACGGTTAGGCGGAACTAGATTTTGTAATCTAGTTACTTTCATCGTTTAAATCATGCTTTCAGTTTTGTTTAAGGTTTGTAAATCATACTTGCAACAAACATTTTTTGGTTAAGGTTAATATCATTTTAAAATGTCATTTTCTTTATATTTTGATTTTTTGTGTTATTCTTAATACAAATATCCCATTTATTTATTTTTTTGTCATTAAAATATGTAAGAAAATTAATTTAAGTTTGACATATGTCATTCGTTTCCATGGTTTCATTGTTGGAATTTTAAATTTTGACATTCCAACGTGAAAAATTAAATAACCCAAGCAAGGTCCCTTGTCGTGACAACCTAAAAGAACGAAATTCCCATTTATTTCCTCCTAACCGTTTGGAACAGACTGTAATTGTTTATTTATTTCATATGCTTGCTTGCAAATAAAATAATAAAACTTAATGCTTACTGAAGTATTAACTTTTAACAATTGTATATAATTAATTTTAATTTTAGGAAATTAATTAGGAGAGTTGTAAATAAATTAATCATAATTTTCGGTTCAAGGCAATCTTTAATTTTCATAGAGAAACGATCGATGCGATCTATTTTTGCGTGTTTTGTATGAAATTAATTCGGAACCGCAAGAAATAATGATACATACTATTATTCGAGGAACGATAGATAGAGGTTTCACTGTATATGAAATTTGAAATAAAAATAAAATTAAAAATCCATGTTTAATAAACACATTAATATATTCTTCAAAGCTTCTGATAGATTAATTCTTTTGTCAGTCAATATAAGTTTTAGTAGTAAGAAAGCGATTAACTAATTAATTTAATAAAAAAAAATTTTTTTTATTAAATTCGGTTCCGGTTCTGTTAAAAATTCCGGTTAATTTCGGTTTTCTGTTCGGTTTCGCTTCAACTCTCTGAAAAAAAAAACGCATGATAAAATTTGCATAACCAATTGCTATTTTGTGTTAAGTATTTTATAATTCATGACGCGTAACGATATTTTAAGAAATTGGCCTTCTAAAATCACAAAATCGGGAAATCCCTTTCTTAAAATAACTGAGGTAAACCGTGATTTGATTAACGTGTTATCGCAAATTACTTTGAAATGTTTTGCATGGAAAGTTGGAAATTATGAAAATTAGAATGATAGATGTCACTTGTACAAATAAAATTTAAATATTAACACTGTGCGGCATTTTAATTGCATGGTAATAAATCATTGCTGACGAACATTGAGGATTGTTTACGTTTTGGACCAAATTCAATATTTTTTAATGTAGGTGTTTCTAGTAAGCTTACTTAAATAGTTAAATGTATAGTAAAGGAGACTTTAGTTGACAGATGACTGTTATTTAAGGCATATGGTTCAATGAGAGAGAACTATAGCAATAAAATTTCCATTTTTGAATAGAGCCATATCATTTGTTCACAGGCAAAGCTAGAAATAGAGAAAGAGATACAATTTGTTTCACTTGACACGCCTGTCTTCCATCTTGTGGTGGGAGGTCTAAAGCGCGCGCGTGTATACAAAGGGACATACGTTGAAGTTACCATAATATAGTATAACAAAAAAAGACAAAAACTATGAACGTACGTTACAGTAAGAAGCAGACATACGTTCTTGACATCTTACATAAAACTGTGTGAAATAGATATACACTTCTTTATCGGTTCTCAATCTATCAATCTGTCAAGTAAAATCTCCTTTACTATAGTAGAGTTTATATAACACTCGTAGATACAATAATTTCTTTGGATTTATTGCCAGTTTATTAAGGGGGGGGGTATGGTCAGAGCAGCAAATTTTATACCCATTTTCAAGATTTTTTTTTAGAAAACTGTTAATAGTAACTTGATTGGGATAATACCTACAGTAAAGAACAACCTTAGAAGAGTACCCAAAAAAATTTTTATTGAAAAATATCGAAAATTAAGCTCGTGACATGAATTTGAAATTTTCGTTCAGGACAAAGAGTTGATTTGCGGTGAGACACATAACTAATGACTGGATCATCTAAAACAAAAAAAACAAAAATATTTCGTTAGTTTATGAGTTTCTTGAGGTAACGCTGTCGAGATATTTTTTATAATTGTTTGGGATTTTCTGATTTTGTGAAGTGACATTACTTGTAAACATCTAAAATACTACATTTTGTGATCTGGTTTTAAGTTATGGCGGTTTTCCATTGTCGATTATTTTAACTATATTGGGGGAAATAATAATTCCCGTGTTGTTTACCAAGGGGTAGAAATCTACAATGCTGGGCATATAATATTGTGTGGAGTCACTGAAAAAAACAGAGTTCATAAAGATTTATGCATTATGCCTAGAGACTTGTGCATTACAAACCCACACACAATAACAGGAATTTTCAAGATATGCGATAATAAATACAAAATTGAAAATATTTTTTGTAGTCACTATCATTAAAATGTAATGAGCAAACTTTGATATAAGGGCTCACTTTTTTTCCAATTTTTAAATTGTTTATCTAAACATCGCGTCGATTCCTAACCTCTTGCTTTCCCAATTTTGTTTCGAACCGTACGGTGTCTGATATTAGTGGAAACAAATGAAACGATATTTCCGGGTTTCTTCTTTTCAATGAATTGCACATAGGCACACAACAATATGTATTATACATTTTTCAATGATTATAATAAAACTTTAAAAACAAACTTCATACAAAACCAATACACAAAACGAAATGTTATCTGATGTACACAAGTTCATGAAACGCTCACCAGATGGTAGGGTGCTTAGCTGCAAATCCCTATAGAAATTGTGCTTTATTTTTACGTTACGTGCTTATTTTCCCCGCGGAAGCTACGACTAGTAACGCCACAAAGGGGCCAAATACTGATAACTGAAGACAGTTAAATACATAGACAAAGTGTGCAGTCAAATCGAGTCTGGTCCAGATAGAGATGGCAACGATTAATCGAATGATGAAATAATCGATTATTTTGTTTGAGTTAGACCAAGTATTTCCACTTAACTGTTATTTATAAGAATAACTATCAATGGGATAATATTATCCTCTTGATAGTCACTAATTTATCTTAGTTTTCCTAGCTTTCTGTATTTCCAACTATAGTTATCCCGTAGATAGTTATTCTGATTGATAATAATATTTTCGAATCTTTTTACCGACCGCCAACATATATAAGGAAGGTATTGTGATCATACCGATTTTGACATTTCGAGATTTCGATGGATCTCCACGAATTGATGTCCCTACATAACGTTTTGACTATTTTTAGCATGATGTCTGTCTGTCTGTCTGTCTGTTCGTCTGTCTGTCTATCTGTCTGTCCGTCCGTCTGTCCGTCCGTCGGTCTGTCTGTCCGTCGGTCTGTCTGTCGGTCCGTGTACACGTGCAGAGCAAATTTGGTTAAAAGGATTTTTATGAAACTTCATATTTAAGCTTTTGACATCTATGGCACGAATTGATCAACTTTGGGTAAAAATCGGTTAACTAGAAATGGGAGTTTACTCGTGTCGGTTTTAAGAATTTTGCGAATATTTCACAACAGAGAAATATTTCGAAAAAATTTCTTTAACAAAAGTTGCTATAAAAGCAATAACTTTCATTTGAGACAAAGCAGCATAAATTAAACAAGTACTTTGTGATGGCGGTCGATCCTGTGGTGGCCACAGCTGATTTGAAGCGGCACATATTATATTTTTTAGGCGACCATATCAAAAACAGTTCTTTTTTACCGACCGCCAACATATATAAGGGAGGTATTGTGATCATACCGTTTTTGACATTTCGAGATTTCGATGGATCTCCATGAATTGATGTCCCTACATAACGTTTTGACTATTTTTAGCATGATGTCTGTCGGTCTGTCTGTCTGTTCGTCTGTATGTCTGTCCGTCTGTCTGTCCGTCTGTCTGTCCGTCTATCTGTCCGTCTGTCTGTCCGTCTGTCTGTGTACACGTGCAGAGCAAATTTGGCTGAAAGTATTTTTATGAAACTTCACATTTAAGCTTCTGCCATCAATGGCACGAGTTGATCAACTTTTGGTAAAAATCGGTTGACTAAAAATGGGAGTTTACTCGTGTCAATTTTAAGATTTTTGTGAATATTTCATAACAGAAAAATATTTCGAAAAAAATTATTGAACAAAAGTTGCTATAAAAGCAATAACTAAAAACTTTTATTTGAGACGTTTTTTGATAAAACGAAAAATTTCGAATAATTTCTGTAAAATTTTTTTTTGTCTCAATTTTTTCATACATGAGTTTCACTTAAATAATAAGCCCAACCTAATCTAGAGCTTAATTTAGGTTAACAAAAAATAAGTTCCACTTAAACAGCGGTGCAATGGAATAAACGTCACTTAACAGTTTTGAGTTATGGTGAGTTTAGTCAACACTTAGCGATAGCTTTAGTCTTACTCCTATATTTTAATTTTATCCTTAAAAGATCAACTATCGTATCGCTACGAGCAAGTTCATACAACACATTTCTTTAATTTTAGTCCTATGGTTCTGGCCTTGAAAGATAACTAAATTCTAACTTTCCTACGGCTGGGAGTAAATCACGTTAAAACGCACCATGCGCGTGCGCGCACCCCGATTTAAATTCTAAAAACACCCATCGTGGCCAACATAAGGCCATAAATAGCAGCAACACTTCTAGACTTATTTCGGTACATGTTTACACACAATGTTATATTTGTCAATAAACAAAAATTTAAATTTTTTAACATTTAGAAAAATGATACTATGCGCGTGCGTTAAACTCGACGTCTCATTGGTTACTTGTTAAAAGTTAAAACTCGTTAAAACATTGTATAAACCCGTACTCATTCAAGACGATGAAAGCCAAGACTAAAACTAAGAGTAAGATTCAAATTAACGCAGCAGCTATCGCTAAGTGTTGACTAAACTCACCATTATACTTAAAGTTTAAGTGTTAGCGGTGCAACTGGCCCTAAGTAAGATGTGTAATGTGAAAAACTAATCCCTACATCTATGGGTTGACACGTCTAGTTATATCACTTCTATTGTAATTTTTTGAGTTCCCTTTTATTATTTAATCGATCTTCAAAACTAATATGGTACGAACTTTAACGTTACCATGGTCATGATAAATAATATGTCTGTTAGAAAATATTAGGCCAAGTTGTTTGTACTCTGCTGCTAGAATGTATTTTATATAAGTACTTTACGATGGCGGTCGGTCCTGTGGTAGCCACAGCTGATTTTTTTATTTCATAATCGATTATTTTCTGCCAATTTAATTGAAAATTGATTATAACATTTCTATTAATCAAATGATCAATTAATCGATTAATTAATTTGTATTGCCATCTCTACTTGGACACCGGGCCATTTACGGTTGGGTGGGTTGTGGGGTGCCATGGCCAATTTATTCCAATTTTCCAGGGCCAATAAAATATACCAGTCCGACACTGAACATCGGTGTGCCCCTGATGAACTATCATCTCGTCAAATATTACACAATCAACTCCAAATTTTCATTTTAATAATTCATAAATTCAGCTATAACATCCTATTGTCTATCCTTGAATTGACGTGATTATGGTTACTAAGTAATTAATAATTTAAGTCAGTGCCTGATATGAATTAAACATGACACGAGTTTGACTTAACTTAAGTCAGACAGTATTAAATAATGGTTAGCTTTCCCTGATGTAGCAATACATTATTACTGCATTCACGTTGATAACTAATGAATTACCATGTGATTAGAATTTACTTAAGTTAAGTAGAGTAAAGAACAACACTATATTAGGACGATTTCAAATAGGGAACTTAATTTAGTATACAGGGAGTTCAAAAAGTTCGGTTGGAAGTTTTAAGAGAGTATAGCACTGACTAAAATAAGTGATTAACACTGCATATAACTAGAGCCCTGCAAATCCGCGGGTATCCGCGGATTATCCGCGGATATCCGCAACTTTTCTGCGGATGCGGATAAATTATCATTTAAACCATGCGGATGCGGATCGGATGCGGATTAAATGTCATATCCACTTATCCGCAATATCCGCATGAACATTAAATCTTCGGTTACTTTCGGAGAAACAAGCAATTGTGTTCTGACTACGCAGTCCTCGGTTATTTTCGGTTGTCTGTATATACATGATATTTTGTAGCATTCAATCTCACTTTATGTTATTTTTATTAAGACAATTGTCCATGCTCAAGACTGAGTTGAAACAATCAACTTAACTTTCTTTTTATTATTGAATATATTATAGAAAATAATATTTTGGACAAAAGTTCCCTGGTACACTTTCGACGTAATTCTTCCTACCTCTGCTCTAATTCTGGCTTTTAAATCTGATAAAGGTTTTTTTTTTTTTACATAAAACTGATTAGTAAGTTTTATTTAAATACCAAAATTTACCTACATAATTTTTTCTCGAAACTTTTATTATGTAACCTGCCAATTTTTTTATACTACCCGAAGTAAAAAGTCTTGCAGATCCCAAAAATTTGAAAAATGACACATGTTGCTATTTGAAAAAGTTGCAACGCCTAACTCATGCGCGAAATGGCGTAAGAGAATTACTTGATCCTAAAAATATGAAGCACCTTCTATCAAGTAACTTTTCTGATTTTTTTTTTAAATTAAATATTAAAAAAACAGCACGCCACTTACTCCCTACGAAAAAGAACGCTTAGGCCCCCCAAAATTGTTATCTCTCTCTAGATTTAAATAAGTTATTAGCGCATCTAGGCCTTAAAACTTTTGGGGTCCCTTAGGTTAGGTTAGTAATAAATAAGCTGGTAAATCCAAAAGTTTTCAGTAGCGTTTTAGAGCAGAGATTACCTAAACAGGCGAAATATCAATATATTTCCAAACTGACAGCAAAACCTGCAGTGCGGATAGTGCGGATATTTTTGCGGATGCGGATCGGATGCGGATTTGTTATTTACAAAAGCTGCGGATGCGGATCGGATGCGGATCATGGATGTGCGGATGCGGATCGGATGCGGATACAGAAAAGCTTATCCGCGCAGGGCTCTACATATAACTCCCAGTGGTTACAAGTTTCTTATACAAAACTAACAATCTGAAATAAAATAATAATCTATGCATCAAAATTTGCACTGAATTGTCATCTAGACAGCCCTTTATCAGCGCCTATTTCATGTCCCAATTTAGTTGAATATTTTAATAATTGCACTATTTATTCAATTTAAAGTTTGAAAAGTATTGAAATAAAAATTACTTACAACAGAAATTATACATTTTTTTAAATTATTTTGTTATGTAAATTCAATATAATTTTATTATATGAATGCAATATTATTCAAATTTGAAAAACAAACAGTAGTAAAATTTTGTTCGTAGAACAGTTCTTATTGTAAAATACGTAAATTATTCGATATAGGTTTATTAGCAGAATACCCGTTCTTCTTACTGGATAAGTTCAATTTAGTTGATCATAAAAGAAATATAATTATTTAAATAAATGTTAAATATACAGAGTGTTTGTTTGAAACGCTATACCTCGTATAACTCCTTTATTTTAAGAGATACAAAAAATTCTTCAAAGGAAAAGTTAAACTAGACAAAAGGGCTCACTTAAGGACTATAATAAGAATTCTGCAACACTTTCGGTTTGAACGGAAATTGTTTCAACTTTTTATCTAACATATTTATAGAATGTAGCAATTCGATAAATTAGAAATACCAATTTACTCCTTTGGGGGTTTCTACAGATTTTAAAAAGACATCCATATACCAAAAAATAATGTTATAACTCAACAAACACAAGAGATACAAGTTCTATAACTCACCATAAACGTAGATTCGCCTCTTTGGAGTTTGATTAGAGCAAAATCGTGAAATAGGTTTTTATATATTTATAAGGGTAATTTTTTTGGCAAAAAATAGGATGATACGTCATTGGATCTAAAATATATTGGAGAATCCGTGAAAGCATATTGTACCTCTTTTCTCCCCCTTAGGGATCGAATTTTGATCGAACATACTTTTTACCGACCGCCAACATATATAAGGGAGGTATTGTGATCATACCGATTTTGACATTTCGAGATTTCGATGGATCTTCACGAATTGAGGTCCCTACATAACGTTTTGACTATTTTTGGCATGATGTCTGTTGGTCTGTCTGTCCGTCCGTCTGTCTGTCTGTCTGTCCGTCCGTCCGTCCGTCCGTCCGTCCGTCCGTCTGTCTGTCTGTGTACACGTGCAGAGCAAATTCGTCTAAAAGGATTTTTATGAAACTTCAGATGTAAGCTTCTGCCATCAATGGCACGAGTTGATCAACTTTTGGTAAAAATCGGTTGACTAAAAATGGGAATTTACTCGTGTCGATTTTAAGATTTTTGCGAATATTTCACAACAGAAAAATATCTCTAAAGAATTTATTAAACAAAAATTGCTATAAAAGCAATAACTAATAACTTTTATTTGCTACGTTTTTTGATAAAATGAAAAATTTCGAATAATTTCTGTAAAATCTTTCGAAATTTTTTCCAAGTCTCAATTTTTTCATATTTATATGTAACGTTTCCATGGTCATGATAAATAATATCTCTGTTAGAAAATATTAGGTCAAGTTATTTCTACTCTACTGCTAGAATGTAATTTATATAAGTACTTTATGATGGCGGTCGGTCCTGTGGTGGCCACAGCTGATTTTTTTTTGTTCAGTTTAAAACTGTTATGTAAAAGATTACCTACAAGTTAAGTAAAATAATTATTACCATTATTATTAAATTCTTAATTTTTTAAAAATGTCTCTATACATATGTATTTTCAGTTAATATGCAATTACGTGCCGTTTTCGTAATCATTTTTAAAGCCCCGTTATCCATTTGTTTTAATGTTATTCAAATGAATACTTTAGTACTTTAAAGTGGACTATAATTTTAACATATTTTATCCTCTACAATATTTTCAATATTAAAAAAAAATATATATTCTAATAATTATTTTTCTCGAGATATCTCGAGAATTCTCGAAAAAATAAGTATTATTTTTCATTTCTCGAGAAATGGGGAAAAAAACCTTACCGTTCCTTTTGCTCCGATTTGAAGTATTCATACGAGATTTTAAATCATTACGAACCTCCATAAGTTATTACAAATAATTGTATAAACATTTTAAAATTTTTGTTCCAGTGTTTCACAAAATGGATCAAGAGATTTCAGAAGTAGCAGAATGGTATTCAAATCGAAGTGTGTTGGTAACGGGCGCCACTGGTTTTATGGGCAAAGTTTTGGTTGAAAAATTATTAAGATCCTGCCCAAATATAAAGACCATTTATGCCCTAGTTCGCCCCAAAAAAGGACACACTCCGGAACAAAGATTACAGAAAGAAATTTTAAATGCTCAAGTAAGTACTATTTATGCTGCGTTCAGAGCTCTTTAAGTTAGTGGATTGTTCAATGGGCATTGTGGATAAGTTTAGTAGATAGTTTTAACTTTCAAGGCAGCGTTTACAGCTAAGGAAATTAGTGCTTTACGAATAGTGCGACATCTATGTGTCTTTAAAGCAACTACGGTGGCTTCGTAAAATGCTTATTATATATTATCGTTTTCCTAATTCTGCTGTCCTAGGTTTTTACTAACTAAACCTAACCTTATTACCTATATTGATCATATTTACTGTTCGTCTTTGTAATTTTGGGCGGGACTTATTGTAATCGGCGCGATGACATTTTGTTAAGTTATGTAAAGGCATACAATAGGTGCGTTCGGCATAACTGTGCAGTGTTAACTCTGTGTTGTGCAAGTTTTTTGTAAAGTGACCACTGTGCACACTGTGCAAGAAAGTCAAAGACGAACGCTTTGTTCAGATTGTGCAGTTATTCTTGTTATTCTAACCTTTTTTTTCAACAAATAAATTATGTGTGTTTGATTACATGAAATCTGTCTCCTGTTAATTGTTTTGTACGATAATATAAAAATGACGTATGAAGGTTTTGCGATGCTTTTAAGTAATATAAAAGAAATTTTATTTGATGAGGAAGACAATTCAGAAGAATTTTCCAAATCAGAAAATATTTTGGAAAAAGTGTTTGAATATGCAGAGTGTACTGTTCCAAACATGACTATAAATCAATTTAAAGTACATTTTCGCTTGTATCCAGAAAATTTTGAGTCTTTTTGAGTGTATTTACATGTTCCATCATGAGGTTCATGTATGTATTATTTATTTTGCAAATGCTGCAGGCATAAACAATGATATCTTGATTGCTTTCACTCATATTATTTTGTAGAAATAATAACTTGTATTTTTACCGCGAAAAACTCTATTGCACAGATTGCTGCACGATCTGAACTAGAGATGGGTCGTTCATGTACGAACCGGATCACTGAGCCGGCTCAGTACACTGACCGAAGTGACACGGTTCACCAAATTGAAATGAGCCGGCTCACGGCTCACTGTATAGTTTCAAGTTTCAAAGATACGATTGGTCGGGCGATTGTGAGTTGTGACCGGAGTAATCCGGATCTGGATCGGTGTCATGTTGAACTTCGCGAGAACTCTGCTTGTAATGTATTATCATAAAGTGTATTTTGTCATCAATTTGTAGGGCAGTTTATTTGAAACTATTAGGCTTAGTCTGTATTTTCTTACAACCATACTATATAAAAATATTAAAAATATTGCCCAAATCCCAGATGTTTGATTTATAAGGGCAAGAAACATCGCCATAAACTTAACACATCTGGTTAAAAATACAGTAGCTACATAAAGTGAATTGTTTGTTTCAAAAATGTTAGATAAGAACCGGGGCTAAGCGACGTTCTACCTACGACCGAACGACCGGCAACTGACTGACCTGTGTCTCGGGATTATGTTTACAGTTCATATATTGCAAGAACCGGCTCTAAGCAAGAGCCGGTTCTAAGCGACGTTCTACCTACGACCGAACGACCGACCGACCTGTGTCTCGGAAACATGTTTACTTAACCGGATCACTGAGCCGGATCAATGAACCGGCTCAATAAACTGAACGACCTCCACTTATCCGGTTCCGCAAACTGAGCCGAAATTCCCATCTGTAATCTGAACTTGTGACGACTGTGCAACACTGCACGATATTTGCCGAACGATTTTCGTGCAGCACAGAGCACACAGAATCTTTATGCCGAACGTTTCTTGTATAAATTATGCAGAATGTGTAGATTATTAGCTTATACCGAACGCAACTAAGGTATACGTTCCAATTTTAAAAAAAGTTTTCCTTGGTATCTTGTTCATCCAGTTTGTTCCGGAAAAATTTCATATTCATTAATCAGAGTGGTTATAATAATAAATAATTTATTTTTTAGTTATTTGATACTTTAAGAGAGATTCGTCCTGAAGCATTGGACAAAGTCAAAGCAATAAAAGCCGATATCCTTTGCCCAGATCTCGGTATTGATCAAGATGACCGTACCACCCTCATAGAAAACGTAACTGTTGTCTTTCATTCTGCTGCAACCGTCAAATTCGATGAAGCTTTAAAACTTTCAATCGCAATGAACATCGTAGGAACTGGTGTCCTTTTAAAACTATGCGAAAAAATGAAATCTCTTGATGCATTTATCCATGTCTCCACTGCTTACTGCAATTGTCACTTGCAAGAAATTGGAGAAGAAATATATCCAGCACCAACAAATTTGGATCAGTTGCTGAAATACGTTGAGAATTTGGATGATGACGTTATCAATGCAATGACGTCACGGTAAGAAATTGAGAGGGGCCTACAAAATTAACTTAACAATATAAATTGTTAAGTTAATTTTTAGCCAGCCAATACCCAGAACCGTAGCAACGCCATGCAGTGATGGGCGTTTACACGTAAAATTTAATTGTTTACGTTTACGTGTAAATTTATGTAAGCAATTGGTAAACCTGTCAACAATGTAAACAATGTAAACTTTGTAAACTGTCAAATAATGAGGTTAGTTTTAGTTATTTAATGCGAATAATAGAGAGTTAATGAACAAGTATATTCAGTTCTAAACAATAAATTTATTTAAAAAAATGGTGGGAAGAATCCGAAGGAATAGTTCTGAAGAACTAGGTTTTGTTTTAATTAAAGAAAATGAAAGAAAATATAGGGCGTTATGCAAAATTTGCAATGAATCTTTTCGTTATTAAAAAATATAGGCTGATTTTCTTAAAGGTGAAATTTAATGTATTTTGTTATTAAAAAAATTAGACAGAATTTTTGAAAAAAAAAGTTTTTTATTTTTCATGTTCATATTTACTAATTTGTATGTAACACCTGTATAATGATGCAAATTCGATTTTTATTAATATGTATATTAGCTTGTCCTAATTTTATATACAGTCTATTCCAAACGGTTAAGCGGAACTAAATGGGAATTTAGTTCTTTTAGGTTGTCACGAGAAGGGACCTTGCTTGGGATATTTCATTTTTCACGTTGGGATGTCAAAATTTAAAATTCCAACAATGAAACCATGGAAACGAATGACATATGTCAAAATTAAATATTTTTTTAGATATTTTAATGACAAAAAAATAAATAAATGGGAAATTTGTATTAAGAATGACACAAAAAATCAAAATATAAAGAAAATGACATTTTAAAATGATATTAACCTTAACCAAAAAATGTTTATTGTAAATATGATTTACAAAGCTTAAACAAAACGGCCGAAAGACACGATTTAAACGATGAAAGTAACTAAATTGCAAAATCTAGTTCCGCTTAAGCGTTTGGAACAGACTGTACTTACTTTTTCATTTAAAATCGTTTCATTAAAATTTTATTATTTATAAAAATGTATTGATAATGAGGTTCTCTAATTCAAAACAAGTGCGCATGTCTAAATCATTGTTTACATTGTTTACGTTGTTTACATTGTTTATAAGAGTTTTTGTGTTTACTTTACATCAATTGTTTACGCGTCAACAATGAGGTAACTTACATTATGTAACTTACGCGCCCATCACTGACGCCATGGCATCGGGGCAAATGCAAAATCCTGCAATGTCGGAAAATTCACCTTCCACATAAATTTTTTAATTTACAGGCTAATATGCAATCGTCCAAATACATATACTTTCACAAAATCTTTGGCAGAACATTTACTTTCCAATCACTCTCCAGCTGTGCCATGTGCAATTGTCCGGCCATCCATAGTGACTTCGTCTTGGAAGGAACCAGTTCCTGGATGGGTGGACAACTTGAACGGTCCGACTGGTATGCTGGTTGCAGGTGGCAAAGGCGTAATGCGAACCATGCTTGTGGAGACTGACTTGGTCGCGGATTTTATACCCGTGGATGTTGTGATTGGGTTTATGATTTGTGTGGCTTGGTATACTGGAACTAAAAGGTAATAATTGTCTCTCTCCAAATACATTTACGTCACTGAAAACCCAAAATAACAAAGATGGGTATCTACGCTTTTTTTGGGTTTGTCTACTTCACATGTAAATATGTTTACATGAGTGGGTTCGGGAAGCAAGCTCGGAGTGTTCCGAGTCACACTGTTTAACTCCAGACCACTCGAGGAAACACGTTTAAGCATTTTCTCGAACGCTCTGGAGATAAACAGAGGGTGCATTCGAGTTGTACAGAGTAGAGCGAGCGCTGAGCGAACAGTTGATGGTGACGTCATGAATAGAGCACTAACGAAGCGAGCGTTCTTGTGACGTAATGTTTATAAAATCTAACCCTACAATTTTAGGCGGCGTTTTTACTGTCAGATTAGTTCACGTCAGTCATGAATCAAAATTATATATCTCGGTTTTTCCTTGATTTTTTTCAATGATGAAGAAATAAAATTAATTAAAAATTAAATAATAATTAAAGAATTAATTTAATGAATTTTTTCAATTTTAATTTTATGCACGGTGTATTTTAATAATTATTTTGCTGTTTATAGAACGTCACAAATACATAAAATGGCCGTACTCTGTAGCCATAGACAAATAACAATATTATTTGTCTATTGTTATTTGTCTAAGGCTATTATTTTTATTTTATTTATAATTTAATTTTAAACTTTCATTTCTTTCCCGCCGTTCCCCCACTTTTTTACGTCATACTCCATATGCTCGGTGTTAAAACCCCGAACATATAGAGCGCACTCTAAATGCTCGCTCGATCGCAAAACGAATGCAATTGAGTGTACTCCGAGCGTCAAATCGAACATGCTCAATTCAAATAGAAGGAAACAAACCGGTAGGCGGCATCCCGGTTTCCCGTATTTATCCCATTTTGTGAAATATTTACTAATATGGTCTATTCTAATGGACTTTATATGCTTTTTTTAGGCCAAAAGGACTACAAATTTACAATTGTACAAGCGGGACAACTAATCCAATGTACTGGAGAGATTTTTACAATTATGGAAAGAAGGCAGTCTTGGAATATCCATACAGTGGAATACTGTGGTATCCAGAAGGAAGTCTGAAAACGTCAAAATTTTATAATAATATTTGCTGTTTTGCCTTCCATACAATTCCAGCATACCTTTTGGATTTTGTTTCATTGGTTATGGGCAAAAAGAGAATGTAAGTATCTGGAAAATCTTAATAGGGGATACGCATAAAATTTGTATTTCCTTAAAACTACATTATTTTGATATGTTAATGTTAGTTATGTCACCTAACAAAACAAAAATTACATTTTAATTAATATTATAGCCAAATTTTTGAATTATAATATTGTAAATTTGAAATAAGCCGACCACGGAGCGAAGGTGGCCGAGTAAAAACGACTGAGTAAGACGTCAAACGATAGGGGTTTCACGTCGCAGATACAGCTACAACATAATCTTTACACGTGTGTATATTGTATTGTTCGAGAGTTTTGTATTTGTTTTTAAACAATTTTTCACGCATTTATTATTAAAATGGCAGATAAAGATTTTGTTAGGGCTCAGAGTGATAATTTACCCAACATTGATGCATTTATGCTCATGGAATATATGAAAAATAATGAATGCTACAGTGCTGAGGAAATACGTTGTGTCAAAGTAATTTTTATGTTATATTCTATAACTTTATGTAAACAAACGCTGCAACTCTGTAAAATGTAAATATTTATGTAATTTAGATGTCAGAATTTTACTACATTGTTTACATGAAGTTACAAAACGTTAGAGGCATAATTGAAATACTGCAATATAAGTTATCTATTTTAATATAAAATTTAATTCGGTAAACATGTATAAATTGTTTTTATAGAATTAAACTTTATTTTAATTAAAATCACTCTAACTTTACATAACGTATAAAAGTTATACAAACAAATAAGTTCACAACGGACTATG
The DNA here is from genome assembly GCA_963971575.1 of Liopterus haemorrhoidalis. Taxonomy (NCBI): domain Eukaryota; kingdom Metazoa; phylum Arthropoda; class Insecta; order Coleoptera; family Dytiscidae; genus Liopterus; species Liopterus haemorrhoidalis. Next base: position 6,171,351 of record OZ020626.1, on the reverse strand, counting down.
TACGCCGGTAAGCTAGTAGTGTCATGCGTCAGTTAGAAGGGGTATGACGTCACACGTCGTTTTCGCGCGCTACATACATTTATGATATTTTTAAGCCTTCAAATTACAAAAAAAAAAATTAAAAACTGTTTTTTATGTTTATATGCAACAAGAGGAATATAATAAAAAAAATTAAAAACTGTTTTTTATGTTTATATGCAACAAGAGGAATATAATAAAAAAAATTAAAAAAATCATGCCTATCCCCTATTGTCTGACTTATTAGATACCTGCGAAACCCTAAAATGTGTCAAAATTCACACTATACAACTTTTTTTCAGAATGGTGCGAATTAGGAACAAGATAGCCAAAGCTATGAACACTTTAGAATACTTTACAAATAAAGAATGGAAATTTATTTCCAATAATATGTTCAAAGTTTTGGACTGTATGTCTCCAACAGATCGAAAAATTTTCAATTTTGACATTAGAAGCCTTGACTGGGGTGAATATTTGACCAATTTTCATTTAGGAACAAGGAAATTTATCCTTAAGGAAAGCGAGGAAAATCTGCCTGAAGCCAGAAAACATTTACAAAGGTGAGAAAAAAAAATCACAGGTAACACTGCCTAACAAAATAATTTTTTTATCTTGGTGCCGGAAAAGATTTTGGATATTTTTGATGTGCTGATTCCAAAAATATCTGACTCTTTTTCGTAGCAGCTCTAGGTTTTGAGATACAGACTAATTGATTTTAGTTTTTTATCTAAAAACGGTAAACTTCCTCCTTGGACAGCAAAGTGGATATACAAAATATCCTTGTTTTTATGTCTTTGGGACAGCAGAGCTAAGGATCAGCACTGGGTTAACAAAAATTGGGTGGTTTCCATTAAGAAATGTCATAATTCAAGAAAAACAAAACGTTGTCAACGAACCTTTGGTTGCGAGAGAGAAAATTATATTCCCACCCTTGCATATCAAGTTTGGGTTTATGTAGCAATTTTTGAAGGCTTTAAATCGAGATGGACTTTGTTTAGGCTACTTGACACGTAAATTTCCTGGGATTAACTCTGAAAAACTGAAAGCCAGAATATTTGATTGTCCTCAGATAAGGCAACCTACTGAAGATCCACAATCCAACCGCATCAATGAACGAGATTGAATCTAATTCTTGGTGTTCATTTATTCAAGTAGTACAAAATTTTCTTGGAAATCATAAGGCAGAGAATTAGTGGAAAATATGCTTTCCAACTTTAATATTCTCGGTTGTATTATGACCACTTACCAGAAAACCTAGCTGATTTTAGTGAAGACCTGGTGGAAAGATTCCATCAGGACATAAAACTATGGAAGATAGATATCAAGGCAAGATAAGATAGCCACATGATGTCCTACTACTGTTGGAGTCTTCAGAAAGACTGTTCTGGTAAACTCCATGCTAGAAAGTCGTACAAAAGAACACTTTTAAGTGATAAGTGATGAAAGTATATTTATCTACTTTGTGAAATAAATACCTTACTTTGTCTCTTTTGTGTTTGTAACTGGCAGTTGGAGCTAATAGTAACAGTAATAACGTGAAAAATACACAAGTTAAGAAATAAGATATTTTATTGTAAAAGAGGCCAATATAGCGTATCTCAAAAACTAGATCTGATAGACTATAAATCTACTAGATAAATCTGACGGCTATTTTGGATTCTGTGCCCAAAAATTACAGAGACAGTTAAAAACTCGCAGGCACCAAAATGTCTGTGTAATCTGGTGAATTCTATAAGAAATGCGTTAAAATTAGCATCAAGTTAAAATTTTTATTTAACACCGTGTCTAATGTCTTATAGGAAAATGCTATTCTTTAAGAACATTCGTTAAGGTAAGCGTTAACATCATATCTATTAACGCGAGATGTTAAAATACCTTGTTGAGGCTACATTTTTGCACATGCGTGCGCTACTACGTTAAGCATAAAATTCTACGTTAAACATAATATACAAGGTGTCTCAAAAGAAATTTTATATTTAGTGGATCGATTAAAAAAAAAGTAAGCCGTATATAGAAAAAATGTTTATTAATTATTAAAATACACTTTTTGGGGATTTATTTCTTAAAAATAATATCGTCTAAATGTAGACCCTCGCGTTCTCGGCACTCATTTAATCGAACAGTAAAATTACTTATGACGTCTCGGCAGGTGGACTCAGGGATGGCTGCCATTTCGTGACGAATATTTTCTTTCAAATGCGCCAGTGAAGTCGGTTTACTGGCGTAAACTTTAGATTTAAGATAACCCCATAGGAAAAAGTCCATAGGGGTTAAATCTGGACTGCGTGGAGGCCAATTTATGTCACCTCTCCGGGAGATCAATATGCCTGAGAAAATTTCACGAACACGTGGCAGAGACATATTGGACGTGTGTGAAGTTGCTCCGTCCTGTTGGAACCATGTTCTTTGGTTATAGCCAGGAAAGTTTTGCAGTTCAGGTACCAAGAAGTTGTCTAACATCTCCACATAACGCTCTGAATTCACTGTAACTGCACGCCCCCTTTCGTCTTCAAAAAAGTAAGAACCGATAATTCCTCGCGCCGACATCGCAGCCCATACGGTCACTTTAGGCGAATGTAGGGATTTCTGATGTTTGCGTTTCGGATTCGTTGCACTCCAGTAGCGGCAGTTCTGCTTATTTACGTCGCCATTAAGATGAAAATGAGCTTCATCCGAAAACAAAATGTTGGTAAACGTTGAAAATCGCTCAATCACCTGATTTACGAAATTAAGCCTCTGACTGGCATCTTGGGGCTTTAATTCTTGCCCCAATTGAATTTTGTAGGGGTGCAGCTTTAGGTCTTTGTGTATAATGCGATGGAATGATGATCTATGCACATTTAAAGCACTTGCGCGCTTCCGAATTGAAAGGTTCGGGTCGTCACGAACAGACTGATTAACATTCTCCACGTTTTCTATCGTTCTTGATGACCTAGGTCGACCGGATTTTGATTTATCCAGCGTTGTACCAGTCTCTTCAAACTTTTTAACCCAATGTCGAATGAGAGGAATGCTTGGCGCATCATTTAAGTGACGAAAACCTCGAATACTGCAGAATTTTCTACGCGCTACCGTCGCCGAATCACCGTTTTTGTAAAACTCTCGCACACATAACGCGCGGTCTGCTCCCGAGAAACGCTCCATAGCGAATGAATTCCCAAGAGCCAGGCTACCGATTGACATAACCCCCGCGCCCCTCGGATACGTTGCGTTCACGCAGTAAGCTAAATAAATATAAAATTTCTTTTGAGACACCTTGTACTATTTATTTTTTTTTTTTAGTTTGTTTATATATTTCTTTTTTTTCAGGATGAAAATACTTCACTATTGTGTCCAATGTTTCTTCTATTTATTATTTTATTTTATTTTCATCCATAGCACCTCCATAGATTCATACTTTTTTGGTTGGATTTGCACATTTCTACACATTTTCAACATAATACCATAATTTTTTATACCAAATTATGCAATTTTATGAGAAAAAAATCATTTATTTTATCAAATATTTTTTTTATCCAAAAAATATACCTTGTACATATGTATAATAATATATTTACACTATTATAAAAAAAAAATCGTTTGTGTGTATGTATGGTATATATATATATACAGGACCGGCGGTTGGGAAACACTGCTCCAGGTAACTATCTGACAGATAAGGTTATATGATACTTTCTGTGCTGAATAAATGTCATCCCGTCTTTCAATACAAATGTATCTATCGGATAGTTATCTAACGGATAATGAGACTGATGTATTGAATTCACTGTTTGGTAATGACATTTATTCAGAAGATAAAGTTCCAGATAACATTATCTGTCGGATAGTCACCTAGTGGTTTAAATGAAGGTGGAAAGACCGGGCCTTAAGGTCATAATGCCCGGGGGGGGGGACACCTTAGCCCTCCAAATGAACCCGTTAATAAAAAAATTAACCTGTATAAAATTCTCGATAACTCCATTATACTTCCAATAGTAATTTTCATCCCTTTCTGAGATTTGTTGATCGCCCAAAAGTCATCCTATTATCACCTCTGTCCTCCCATTTTACCATATAAGCCGTGTCTCCAACGCTATAGCTCTGAAATTTTAATAAATCCTCAATCAAAATGTGTAACTATTTATATAAAGATACAAAGTAACAAATGTAGTACCAAGTAACTTCCAAATTTAACGTTATACCTCATCTTCAATAATAAAAAATAGTGTATTGGGCCCGGTAGTTCAATTTCAACCACCTGTATACTATTGATAAAATATTAATATATTTGTTTATTCTCATAAAGAATTATTTTAAGCAATTCTGTTCCTTATATATTAATTGTTAATGACTATATTCCTTAATGAGCTTTATCAGGATTAGCCATCTTGATATGTAGTGATACGTGATTTTTGCAAGTGGCGTCTTCATTTTTTTCTGACGTTTTTAGTTATTTTTAAGTGATAAAAGTGCAGAAAATACTTGAAATAGTGTGTTATAGTATGGATTTTAGTGTTTGGATTCTAAGCAGACCAAAATTGGAGCGACTGGAAAGGTATTTGTAGAAATTTTTGTTAATTTTATAATGTGAGTCATTGTTATGTAGAATGTGCTTCTATGGACAATATAGAAACACATACATGCATACTCTATCGGCTATAACTAGAGAAACAAAACTATTTTTTTAAATCATTTTCATAAATACCGATTATTGACTAAATGAATATTGAATTATATTGGTATAGCAACAACAATTTATAAGTTAGAACCTGGTCTTAAAAATATTTGTTGTACTGGTACAATAAATAAAATAATTAACTTTCTGCTGCAGCAGACCATCATATATATATATATATATATATATAGGGGGGCCGCAGACAATATTTAAGTTATTTTGGGGGGTCCCATGCCAGAAAAGGTTGAGAAGCACTGTTCTAGACCATTACAAAATAAGTTCAAAGTTATTATTAAATTTTTTATTTTAAATGACCAAAATTTTAACCTGCGACGTATAAAAGTCAGAATTTTATCATGTTCAAAGTAATGACATCACCTGAAATTACATCAACAAGTAAACGTGTTAACACATTTTCGAAATAGTTTGTCATAATCGTAATCTTGAGTCGTAACGCCCAGCACAATAAAATTACTGAGAATTATGTAGTTAATTTTTGTCATTTTCTATGCGACTTAAGCCAATAGAAACTTAGTTAAACTTGACCTGAGAGCTCTTGCAAAACATCTTTGCTAATAATTATAATGTTTGCATAAATGCTAAGTACTTTGCTTGTAAATAAACTAAATAATAATATATTTAAACAATCTGCGACTTTATTACATCGTTTAAACAGTTATAAAATGTTTAAAAATAACGATAATATTAGTCATGCCCCCACCTACAATTCGCTACTTTTAAGTGTTTTATTACAAATCCATATACCTTTTTACCGACCGCCAACATACGGAGTGATTATTTAATGGCGAGACGACGTCACTGGAAGTTTTAATAATTTGCCGTTTCACACACATCGTAGCAGGCGATTATGCGCGCATGCGCATCAAGGTTATTATATCTCTTCAAGGTTATTATAGTCATAGTATTCACCAGTATTTCTGCTAGGAGGCACGTAAAATTCGGCGACGTCGTCTCGCCATTAAATAATCACTCTGTATATAAGGGAGGTATTGTGACCATTCCGATTTTGACATTTCGAGATTTCCATGGATCTCCACGAACTGAGGTCCCTACACAACGTTTTGACTATTTTTAGCATGATGTCTGTCGGTCTGTCTGTCTGTCAATCTGTCTGTCCGTCTGTCTGTCCGTCTGTCTGTCCGTCTGTCCGTCTGTCTGTCCGTCTGTCCGTCTGTCCGTCTGTCTGTGTACACGTGTAGAGCAAATTCGGCTGAAAGGATTTTTATGAAACTTCATATTTAAGCTTCTGCCATCAATGGCACAAGTTGATCAACTTTTGGTAAAAATCAGTTGACTAAAAATGGGAGTTTACTCGTATCGATTTTAAGATTTTTGTGAATATTTCACAACAGAAAAATATATATTTATTGAACAAAAGTTGCTATAAAAGCAATAACTAATAACTTTTATTTCACACGTTTTTTGATAAAACGAAAAATTTCGAATAATTTCTGTATAATCTGTAAAAGTCTCAAATTTTTCATATTCATATGTAACGTTTCCATGGTCATGATAAATAATATCTCTGTTAGAAAATATTAGGCCAAGTTATTTCTACTCTGCTGCTAGAATGTAATTTATATAAGTACATTATGATGGCGGTCGGTCTTGTGGTGGCCACAGCTGATTTTTTTTTTTATTGGGACGATTCTATAAGACTTCAATATTTGGTGAATATTCAGTAATCTTTAATTTAAGGCAGCACTCTAGTTTCAGGTCAGTAAGATTACTTCTTAACTGACTCTTTATTAATTTCATATGTGAAAAGACTTGCTCACAGTAATATGTGGATCCTAAAATTGTCAGTATTCCAAAAACATAATTTTTTAAAAGATTGAACGATTCTGGAAGACGGTTCCAAGCTTCGAAAACAACTTTATCTACATTTTGAAGATTGTGAATTTCGGTCCACTTATGCTGGGAAGATAAAATGCACTTTTCTCTTTCTAAACTTTTCAGTTCAGAATTAAGTTCTAAACTCTTTAAATCTTTCTCCAAAAGCTTCTTGCATGTTAACAATAGTTTGTACAAAAAAAAAATTGCATTAATAACGTTGTTATTGTCCTTATGTTTTTGAAAATTAATAAAATGTAAAAATGTTTCTGCACATATATCATTCATCAGAAATTACTTCTTCTAAAAGGGAATATGCAGCAACTCGGGGAATTACCGAGCGTGAATTGCAGCGTAAAACATCCTGAACAATACAAAACCTGTATAGTACAGGCAGAAAGTTGAAAATTAAAAAATAAATTATATTAAAATAAAAATCAGCCAATTTTTAAAGAGGCACAATATTTTCTAAAAGAGTCGCATGTGGCTCCGGAGTCGAAGGTTGCCGACCCCTGAACTAGGCGTGTCAACCCATAGCCGTAGGGATTAGTTTTTCACATTACGCATCTTAAAGGATTAACAAAAACAAGTATACTTATTTATAGTTAGTACTTAAACGTATGTATGCTCCACTGACCGTTGACTGTTTACAGCGTGGTTGTAAACATGAACCCCAGTTCTTTTGTAGTTTAACAATGTGAGTTATACGGGATAATTGTTTTATGCCGATCTTCAAAAGTAATATGGTATGTTCTATACATGTATGTTTCTCGGCGCCGGAAACAATCTTTTTACGTGTTCTTACACATTTATTCAAGGACTTAAAACTCGCGATATACACGTACGTTAATGTAGTAAAAACCTTTTTTTTTTCTATCGTTTTCCGTCAATTTTTAAGTTTTTCATATATAATTGTTTCATAATATTGAATAATTAATCATCATTCAGAAACTTTGTATACAATAATTGACAAAATAATCTGTTAAAAAATTCAGGATATATTTTTATGCAACAGTGTTATAGTTGATCTATTTAATCAACCGAAGTACGTCAATTACATGTTTTTACAATGACGTCAGTCCCAACACGTCACTCATAAAAATGAAAAGGAAATTGACCAGGTTTGAACGTAAATATAATCAAAATATACGAGGCATGTCCACAAAGTAAGAGTACTCAAATTTTAAAAACGCAAATAATGAATTTATTTAAAAAATATATTTTCACACTATTTTTCGACGTAGTCGCCTTCCCGCTCAATGCATGTCGTGAGCCAAGGTATAATATTTCCAAAATGAAATGGCCACTCTCACTTGCTGATTCAAATAATGACTGACAGTATAACCATTATACCTGCTGAGTTTATGGTTCTGTTAAAATTAGTTCCCAGGATCGTAATAATTATTTAAAATAAACGTGTTTTCTTATATGCTATTTAGAATGAACTGTATATACTCACATGACATTCCGTCACCTTTTTATTACGCTTAGGACTGGCTATATTTGAATTAAAAATATAGGCATGTTTAAAAATCGTTTTGTTTTAAAGTCTTTATAGTCTATATTAAATACTTCAAATTTGCACAAACAAAAATCATTCTTTTTTTGAACTTGTCAATTAAGGTGATTTAAAATTATTAAAATATTAATCATTATCACTATTATCATTGTTTATATCACTATCAGAGTTTGTGTCACTACCACTGTCATTTAAATTAATAATTATTGAAGATTTATTTGGTGAATTTATAAAAAAAATTGTTTCAATCGTCTTTACATGTTCTACACATTTTTTCCACAAATCACTACTTATTGCACTTGTTTCATCTTGTACTACAGTGTCACTCTGTCGGTGTTGTATTTTTCCGGCGCACATTACCTTTTAATTGGCTCCATATTAGTTATACAGGGTTTAAAACACAATAATATGACGGTAGCCTTAAAATAGTAGCCACGTCCACATTTTCGCACTCCAAATCACCTTGCACAGATTCACTATTTTCACGACAGAAATTAGGAATTTCTGCAAAATTTAATGGTCGCCAAAGAGTGGTTAATATATGCACTCTATGAACGTTGAAAATTAACTAACAAACAAGTATAACAACCCCTAAAATTTAGAAACAATAGGATTATAAATTTGGAAAATATCCTTAATGGTTTTTAAGAAACTTCAATTGAACTAGTGTTACATCTATTCTATTTAAATTTAAAATTACCTTAATACCTCTTATATTCTTTTTACAGCAACGAGTCTTAAGGTTACTGCCATAAACCAATTACAGTATTGTTAAGTTTCTTAACAAATGTGGCCATTTTATTTTGGTTACTTACTTAATCCTGAAGCCTTTTTACTTTGCGGTGTAAGGGTATAGCCGAGTTACTTATTTTCTGGTGTTGTTCTCCATACTTCTTTCCATCGTGTTCTGTCCTTCGTATATTTTCTTATCTCCTCCCACATTACGCCTCTCTTCGTTGCAGCTTCTTTTGTTTCTTGGTGCCAGGTTGTCCCGGTCTTCCTGGTCTAACTTTCTTCAGTGTTCTTGCTTCAAAAACTCTTTTTACTATTTTGTCTTCACTCATTCTGTGTATATGTCCCAGCCATCTTAGCTGTCCTTCTTCTATTATAGTCTCTACTGGTTTTGTGCCTAGTTTTTCTCTAAATACTTCATTTCTTATTCTGTCCAATTTTGTTTTATATTCGATTTTTCTTAAAAATCTCATTTCGGAGCTTTTTATTTTAGATTTGTGCGTCTCTGTAGTGGTCCAGGATTCTGAGGCGTATGTCAAAATTGGTACTGCACTTTTTTGAAGATCGCTACCTTGATGCATTATTTTGGAAATACTATAAAAAGCTTATATGAGCTTTTTTAAACCTGTGTCGGAAAAATCTCCCGCCAACTGTCTTATGCATTCTTTGACGGCATGCTTGACCTCGTCGTCGATGGAAAACCTATTTTCGCCCATAGACTCCTTCCTTTATACCCTTTTCACACTAGAACTTTAAGATCGGATATTGAAGTGAATGTGTCTAAACGCTAATGTGAAAACGTATGACCTCGTCTAAATACAAGCGATGTTGAAGACAGAGATCTGCGTCTTAAACATCGTCCGCATTGCCAACATAATTTCTGTTATAAAAAAATACTCTTTGAATTTGTGCTGTCAACATTTTGTATTATCATAAACAAGAATACTGTATTATATCGACGTTATAAGAAGTTTATACTTATTGTTATAATAAAATTATTTATTTTAATAATGTGTTTAATAAAATACAGAGCTACAATAATTGAGATAAAATGTATCGACTTACATGTTAATACAGGTGTAATAAATTCTTTATTGTAGTGTTTTTATTGTAGAATGAAATGAAATATCCATATTTGTTTATAATAATTCAAAATGTGTGTCTGCGCAGACAGTTCAAAACTGGTAATTTCCTGACGGTAACGTAAGGACAAAATTACAGTAGCTGATGACAGCACCGGAGATTTAAACATCAAGTGTGAAAGCAAACCGATGTTAAACATCGGTGAACTTTAAGTTACTCGTCTAAAAGTTCTAGTGTGAAAAGGGTATTAGTATTTTTAGTCAATGGTTCAGCCTGTATATATGAGCAATGACGTGCCCTGCCTGATTATGTGGATATACAATTCTTAAGTTCAAATTAATAAATAGATCGAATAAAAATTTTAAATCATAGTGTTTAGTAACATTTCAGTAATTCGAGTATATTTTAGTGTTTAAAATAAGAAAATAACTACATTAAGTAAAAGTTACTAATAAATTGAACAAGTAAGTACTCTATTATTAAATATTAATTAATTTATTTTTATTATTACCTATAAACACCGACCAATAAACTTATTTTGCAATGAGATTGAGGTTGTTTGACGCCGTGATGAAAAACATCCTGCTATATGGGGTGGAAATTTGGGGATGGAAGGAATGGGAGAAGGTAGAACGAGTACAGGAGAGGTATTTGAGATGGATCTTAGGAGTCGATAGAACAACACCAGGGTATATTGTAAGAGAGGAACTGAAAAGGGATAAGATGAAAGTGGGTACAGGAAGGAGGGCGGTTAAGTACGAGGAGAAAGTTAGAATAGAAACAGACAAAAGAATAATGAGGGAATGCTGGGAGGAAAGAGCCAGAGAGGAACAGAAAGGAAGATGGTACGCATGGGGGGAAATGAGAAAGGAGTATTACTGGAGATGCGGAGTGGATGCGACAGAGGTGGAAAGGAGAAGAAAAAACGGGATAAGCGTGATTGAGGAGTTGTGGAGGAGGGATAAGGAAGTGGGGGAGCAAGAAAGGACAGTCAGAATAGACAAATCAAGGAGCGCAGGGAGATATAAGGAGGTCAGAACTATAGGGGTACCAAGCTACTTGAAGGGAGAAAGAGGAGGGTCAGGAGGGAGAGTTAGGAGGATTGAGAGGCTAAGGTGCGGGAATGAAGAGAGAAGAAATAGATATTGGAGGAAACAGGAGGAAAAAATGTGCAGGAAGATATAGAGCACCTCGCGAAGAGGTGTAGAGAGATGACAGTATGGTCGGGGAGCACATTAGACCTGTTGCACGAAGATGGAAGGGGGGAGAGGTGGGCGAGGGAATTAGAGGCAAGAAGGATGGAGATTGGGGAAGGATAACAGGAAGGGGTAAAGGAAGGAAGGAGGAGACCCGGTGGGAAGCAGAAGGGGAGAAATGGAAGGAAGGAAGGGGGATGAGGTTACCTAGAAATGGGAAGGAAGGAAGGGAGATAGGAGGGGGGGGGGGGAAGGAAATGGTTGGAAGGGAAGAGAATGAAATAAAATAAAATACATCAAAGATGGGCGAAAGAACTGGAAGCAAGAAGGAAGGAGATCGGAGAAGTAAACTAGAAGGAGAACAGGAAGAAGGAGAGGGACATTGGAGCAAGAAGATAGAAAAGAGAAAAAACATTGTTAATTGTATTGGATTGTTATGTATTTATTGTTGGATTTATTGTTTTATTTTTATAATGGTTAATACCCTGAACGCCGCAAGGCCTAGGCAATAAAGAATATATATACTTAAATAGTATGTTTATACATTTTTACTGCAAATATGAGAAAATAATCAGATATTTGTTTGCGGACCATCAACATCAAGAACAATTGTTTTTGCGAATAGGCCCGTTAATAATACAAATGAAATTTTGTGTGCACGGACCATCAAGAACTGACTCGCTGATTACAGTTTGGAAAACACTGGCATAGACAAAAAGGTTAGAAGTCACTGTATTAGCCCATAAAAAAATGCAAATATTAAATCAATATGAAATTATTTGTTGTATGCACAATTTTTACTCTTCAAATATTTACTACAAATTTGCTATGTAAATAATAAAAAAAAATTAAAATAGCGAAAAAATTTCTAAATGCTTCGTAGAAACTAAGTTATAAATTTTAATTATTTAATGAAATTGTGTAATTTTAAACAAATATAATTAAAAATACTTTTACTTTCTGCACTCTTTACTAAATATTGTTTTTTAATTTTATCTTCCTATCGTAGTATTGAGAACTGACACGCTCGAATACGCAGTCTGGTGGTCAAATATTGTACTAGGCGCTCTGGTACTGTTTAAACATATTACATATGTTCTAGTGTTGCATTTTTGTTAGAATGTCGATAGAAGTTGTGAAAAACTATAAAAGTATGCATTCAAGACAGGACAAAGATAGGCATCTTAGTTTTTTTTTTTCTTATCTTAAGAAAAATGGAAGGAAAGTTCATATTAGGTCCAGATTGGGAAAAGATTTGGTTATGGACAGGAGGAAGGCATGGGAATATATTTTGAGTTAAAAAGTAAAGCCGCATTCAGACCTCTTTAAATTAACGAGTTATAGACTATTCGTTGTTACGCTCTGACTTATGTTTTAATGCATTCTTTTAACGTTCCATGTGCCGTTCACATCTGTTATAAATTAGTACGTTACGAACTCCATCTGTGAATTTTGAAACCAACTATTTAGCTTCGTAAAATATTTTATATGTATTATCGTTCTTATAATTCTGTTGTCTTAGATTTTTACTACCTATTTTCCTAAATTGATCATATTTATTTTGTCCGTCTTTATAATTTTGAGCAAGATTTGTTAATGATGACATTATGTTAGGTTATGTAAAGGCATTCGATAACTACGGTGTCACTGATAGAATGCGATAGCCAATGTGTTTATATGTCTGTCTCATTAAAACATCTCACTATAGTCCGTTCAAAGGTGAGTATGCAGTACAGGTTATATGGAGTAGTTCTTTTTCATACTCTCTAATGGGTTTACACAATGACGCTATCCTTTTCTTGCTTGTCGACGTTGCCAGCTCTAAAACGCGCTGATCTGTGAAGACGCAGTATTCTACAAATGGTCATTTGTTTTTGTTGAGTGTTATTTTGAGTTTTATAAGAGTTGATTTTTGTAAATCATACGAGTTTTTCATATTATTATAATTGACACATTTGACACTTTTACAACATTTGGCAACACTGCTCCCATTTGCCATAAGACCAATACTGCATTCTCACCTTTGAACGGACTATAGCTATAAGTTTAGAAAATTATGCACAATCCTCAACAAACAACGTACTAAATTTGAACGGTTTCACGTCTCTATGACAAACTTTCTGGTGACAGTGAACAGTCCATAAGATACAGTGCATAAGCTATTGATTTAAGAGCTCTGAATGCGGCTTAACTGATACTATGCAAGTTTGTTGCATAAAAACAAAACTGTACTAATATACTTGCACCTGCAAGTTGCATATTTAACTTTTAGCTGCTTCTGTCCAACTAAAACTAATTTTATTTCATGAGGCAATGAACATAAATGCACTTGTTTGCAAACAGAATCCATATATTGTAAATTCAGATGACCGACACTCAGATGTACCACATAAAATTAAATGCCCGGCATTTAACACCTGCTCAACTACAAATTACACTTCAATAAATCTACTGAAATTAAACTTTAATTTAGCCCTCCAAATGAACCCGTAAATAAAAAAATTAACCTGTATAAAATTCTCGAGAGATAACTCCATTATACTTCCAATAGTAATTTTCTTCCCTTTTTGAGTTCTCAGATTTATCATTGATAGCCCAAAAGTCATCCTATTATCACCTCTGTCCTCCCATTTTACCATATAGGCCGTGTCTCCAACGCTATAGCTCTGAAATTTTAATAAATCCTCAATCAAAATGTATAACTATTTATATAAAGATACAAAGTAACAAAATATAAACTATTTTAGATCATGTAGTACCAAGTAACTTCCAAATTTAACGTTACACTTCATCTTCAATAATAAAAAATAGTGTATTGGGCCCGGTAGTTCAATTTCAACCACCTGTATACTATTGATAAAATATTAATATACCTATGTGTTTATTCTCATAAAGAATTATTTTAAGCAATTCTGTTCCTTATATATTAATTGTTAATGACTATATTCCTTAATGAGCTTTATCAGGATTAGCCATCTTGATATGTAGTGATACGTGATTTTTGCAAGTGGCGTCTTCATTTTTTCTGACGTTTTTAGTTATTTTTAAGTGATAAAAGTGCAGAAAATACTTGAAATAGTGTGTTATAGTGTGGACTTTGGTGTTTGGACTCTATGCAGACCAAAATTGGAGCGACTGGAAAGGTATTTGTAGAAATTTTTGTTAATTTTATAATGTAAGTCATTGTTATGTAGAATGTGCTTCGATGGACAATATAGAAACACATACATGCATACACAATCGGCTATAACTAGAGAAACAAAACTATATTTTAAATCATTTTTATAAATCCCGATTATTGACTAAATGAATATTGAATTATATTTAATGTATAGCAACAACAATTTATAAGTTAGAACCTGCTCTTAAAAATATTTGTTGTATTGGTACAATAAATAAAATAATTAACTTTCTGCTGCAGCAGACCATCTGCATATTTCTTTTGTAAGACTTAATAATAAAACAATTTTTTGTGGTTAAATTTTTTCCTTTGCCCTAGCTCTCGTTCTTGTCCCGACAATATATATATTTATATATATATATATATATATATATAGGGGGGCCGCAGACAATATTTAAGTTATTTTGGGGGTTCCCGTGCCAGAAAAGGTTGAGAAACACTGATGTAAAAGATTACATTCAAGTTAAATAAAATAATTATTACTATTATTATTAATATCTTAATTTTTTGAAAATTTCTCTATACGTAATACGTATTTTCAATTAATATGCAATTACGTGCCGTTTTCATAATCATTTTTAAAGCCCCGTTATCCATAATGGTATTTAAATGAATACTTTAGTACTTTAAAGTTGACTATAATTTTAACATGTTTTTATCCTCTACAATATTTTCAACATTAAAAAAAGATATATATTCTAATAATTATTTTTCTCAAGATTTCTCGAGAAGCTTCGAGAAAATAAGTCTAATTTTTCATTTCTTGAGAAACGTAAATTGTCGAGAAATAAGAAACACTATCTTGCATCATCTGGAAATATAAAACTTACATCAATCATAGGTCTGTATGAGGCGGCTTTTGCAGCTACATCAGCCGCTATGTTGCCTTTAATACCAGACAGATAGACACATGAGTGCCTTTATTGGCCGGTTTTTTGGTGGTCATACCTACTAAATCCTAAAAACTGTACCTTGGGTAATAAAGTTTCAAGCACCCTATAAAATTTATTTAATTGTCAAAATGTTAATAAGTTTAACAATACTATTTTAATGTCGCTAGTAATTTCTTCATACCTCGCATGAGGTAACCCCACTCTTACTTAGAAGTTTCACTTTCACGGACCAACTGAGTTACTGGCTCAGTTGTGTTTGGTTACTCTGGAAAATAACTACGTAATTTATCACTAGTGTTCTTACATAAGTAAGTAATGTAATTTTATTAATAATTTAAAGTTTTTAAACATTTATAATATAAAATTAATACAATGACAAAGTTAAATTTGTTCTAATTTATACTATGACCGAAATTTTAACAAAAATTTGAAAATTTAATTCAGAAATTAACAATTTTTAGGGTTTTGTAGGTATGACCAAAAAACCCTTATACCGTCATTTTGTCGTCTGTCTGTCTGTCTGTCTGTCTGTCTGTCTGTCTGTCTGTCTGTCTGTCTGTCTGTCTGTCTGTCTGTTCGGTAAAAATTGTAGCCAAACGGCTAAATCTAGAGAATTGAAATTTGGCATGCTTATACAACTCTTTGACCCGCACATAGGAAAAATACTAAAACATCTAAAAACCATATCCCCCTAAAAATATAAACAAATATGTGCTCATCGAGAAAAAAAATATTTTTTTATAATTCTGAGTAGGGTATCAAAAGAAAGCCCTTGGTACGTGGATTAACGATCAAATTTTTATTTTTGCAAAATAAATTATTTTGAAGCGATTTTTGCCAAAATTGTGCAAAAAATTTTTTGTCCCACACCCTATAGCCCAGATGGTTTAAACTAAAAATCTGAAAAAAATCTAAGTAATGTACATTGGTGTGAACCGGAATAGTTCAACAGGGATTTTTGATCAGATTAGGTTTTTGGAAAAAAACGCATTTTTTGTGATTTTTGGCTAATAATGTACACAAGTTATAGCTTTGTAACACGGCATAGTGTAACGTGTATGCTGGTCTAGTGGTATTAGTCGCTGAATTTTCACCCAAGTAACCCGATCCGAAAGGGATCGAACCCTGTGAGAAGAAGAGACTATATTATTTTTTGTTTTTTTTTTAACTTTTATATTGTTTAAATTATTTTTTCAAAATTCTAGTTATATTTTGGCAAATGTTGCATTTAATTTTTAAAAGCGTAAATTTAATAGCCAGTGGAAATTGTTTAAATTATAATTTAATTCTGTTTCAATGTACACGAAATCAGAGGGGCGGAACTTATAACAACCAATGGAAGCCATAGGCGCAATTTTTAAAATTCTTAATGAACCTTGCTATATAAAAAAAAATACTGCACATATTTAGAAACCTAAATAATGGTATTAGGCGTTCGAATTAAAATTAACAAAAAAAATATTTTAATATAAAATTTGTTTTCGCATCCAAAATAATCATCATTCACTTACTAAATACCTGCAAAACCCTGAAATGTGTGAAAATTCACACTTCACATCAATTTTTTATAGTTTATTTGTTTTAATAATTAATATAATTAAATATATATTTAATTAATAATTTTACATCAATTTATAAAACAGTTCTGGAAAAACATTTCTAAAATTTCTAAAACATAATTTATTCATCGCTTGTTTGTCATTAATAATTTGAATATTTTTATTTCTCTGTACCTTTAAACTTGTTTATTATCATAATTGACAGCAGCATTTTTAAACATTTTTGTTAACGCGACTCATTTATGTCCGATATTATAAAACCTTCTTAATAGTAAATAATGTATTAAATACTAGCTGGAGTACCCAGTCTCTTCATACAGTTTTTATAATGTATATTTTTGTTGTAAATAAGTGAGATATTTCAATTTTAAGTAGAACACAAAATAATCGTTATCTTTATCTTTAATAATAATCTTTATCCTAAACTACTCTTTTGTATAGGGGAAAAATTTTAAGATCGTAGCGCCACGCGGATTTTTTTGAAACCATTCTAAATCAGATACCACTTGACATTTACTAGTAAATAATAGCGAAAAGTGTATCAAAAAACGACAAAAAATAAATAATTGTTTGGGATTTTCTGATTTTGTGAAGTGACATTACTTGTAAACATCTAAAATACTACATTTTGTGATCTGGTTTTAAGTTATGGCGGTTTTCCATTGTCGATTATTTTAACTATATTGGGGGAAATAATAATTCCCGTGTTGTTTACCAAGGGGTAGAAATCTACAATGCTGGGCATATAATATTGTGTGGAGTCACTGAAAAAAACAGAGAGTTCATAAAGATTTATGCATTATGCCTACAAACTTGTGCATTACAAACCCACACACAATAACAGGAATTTTCTAGATATGCGATAATAAATACAAAATTGAAAATATTTTTTGTAGTCACTATCATTAAAATGTAATGAGCAAACTTTGATATAAGGGCTCACTTTTTTTCCAATTTTTAAATTGTTTATCTAAACATCGCGTCGATTCCTAACCTCTTGCTTTCCCAATTTTGCTTCGAACCGTACGGTGTCTGATATTGGTGGAAACAAATGAAACGATATTTCCGGGTTTCTTCTTTTCAATGAATTGCACATAGGCACACAACAATATGTATTATACATTTTTCAATGATTATAATAAAACTTTAAAAACAAACTTCATACAAAACCAATACACAAAACGAAATGTTATCTGATGTACACAAGTGAAACGCTCACCAGATGGTAGGGTGCTTAGCTGCAAATCCCTATATATTTTTGACGTTAAGTAAATAATAAATGAGATACTTCGTTTATAGGTAGCTCACCACATAGCTCCCTAAATTTATATGTTGTTAAAACTGCATTAAACAGAGATAAATCGTTCCTTTTCTCATATTCATTTTTGCTGTTAAGTAAATGATAAATTATATATTTCAACCTTATAAGTAATACTCCCCCTTGTCCCCAAATAATCTTCTTTACTCTATAATCTTGGCCCCTTTACAGCCTCTTACCATCACCCTGAGTCTGTTCAAATTTTCGAACAGACCATTTTATCTTATTTATTTGTGTTTGTCTGTGCAAGATTTCTTTTATTGAGTATGCGTTATTTTATTGGTTTTATCTATTTATTGATTGTTTAATTTTTTGTTCTTAATATGTAGTGTAGTCATTTAAATGGGCTGCGTTAGGCGCAAATAGCCTTTGTGGCTGTGCGCCAAAAATTTTAACTAACTAACTTTACTCTATAATCTTCTTAAGTGTTTCCTCACATAAATTTTTGATATTAAGTAAATAATAAAAACTGTAAATATTAAATATTATACTCTATCTCCGAAAGACTGATAGTAATAAAATTTATTATTTGTAAAAAGATATTGTATTATCACACAGAAGCGGTAAAACAAAAGCGACAAAATATGAATAGTTCGAAACGAAATATTGTTAAAAACAACCGAGTGTGCCGCACATATTATATGGGAATACGAACTAGGGTTAAATACAATAGACCATAAAAATTTGACCCTAAAATTTTGAGGAAAAATATGGTCACAGGGGTGTGTTTAATGATATGATAAATATGGTGACAAGCGTGCGTTTAATAAAATGATAAATAGTAATATAGAAATACACAAAACCAATTTAAACGTGTTTAAAATGTGCACGCCACTGGTAAATGCCTGACAAAATGATTTATTACTATCAGTCTTTCAGAGATAGAGTATAATTAACTTTAAGTTTAGGATAAGGTAAACTTAAAGAGATTCTTTACTTAACAAATTATTTTATTGTCACTAGACATTTCGTTCTTTTATTTACGTACGTTAGTTTTATTCAACTATTGAAGATGGCTACTTCGTAGCCGAAATGTACGTCTAGTGACACTAAAATAATTTGTTAAGTAAAGAATCTCTTTAAATTTACCTTAATAAAACCGTGCTGAATAAAAAAAGTTTCTTCATATACATTTTTGATATAAAGTAAAAAATAAGAGATATTATAGTATTTCCAAAATGAAATGGCCACTCTCACTTTCTGATTCCAATAATGACTGACAGTATAACCATTATACCTGCTGAGTTTATGGCTCTGTTAATAATAGTTGCCCGGACCGTAATAATTATTTAAAATATACGTGTTTTCTTATATTCTGTTTAAAATGAACTATATACTCACATGACATTCCTTCACATTTTATCAGGCTTAAGACTGGCTGTATTTGAATTATAAATATAGGAATGTTTAAAATCGTTTTGTTTTAAAGTCTTTATAGTCTATTAAATACTTCAAATTTGCACAAACAAAAATCTTCTTTTGCAACAAAAATAAATCCTAGCAACTTCAAATAATTATACATATGGCTAATTTTGTATGGAAATTTTATTCCGTTTTCTGCCAACTTTTTTATTAAAAGATGCACAGTCGGCACTATATTTTTCAAACAAAAGTCGTATATTTTATTTATCATTGTTTTAGACATAAAACTATCTATTTTCTTGAAAACTTGTAAATCGGGTCGTTTTCGCAGCTGATTTTTGCCACGAACATTGATACGTTGAATTGTTCTGTATGGAACACTAGTTAATTCCGCAGTTCTAAGTATTGAGAACTGACAATAACTGAAGTGACGCCTAGCGGAATATTTTGGAACTTAACGGAATAGGATTTTGTTGGATACGGCTGATTTAATTGCATTCTTTGTATATGTTAAAGTGAAGAAAACTTTAATAAAATGTCTTTAAAATCGCAACAGAAAATTAACTGCAATGTGAATTGTTGTGTATCAAATGGTAAATGTCAAAAATATCCTATTCCAATCGCCATTTTGTAAGCGACATCAGCGCCTCTATAGGTAATGTTTATTCTCAATAGGTTTGTCATTACCTTCCGAAACTAACATTTATAAACGTTCAGTATCAGAACTTTGCAATTTTCTGATAAATAACATTTTTCTTTAGTAGCCACGTCCACATTTTCGCATTCCACGTTAACGTCCACATTTTCGCACTCCAAATCACCTTGCACAGATTCACTATTTTCACTACAGAAATTAGGAATTTCGTCAAAATCAAATGGTCGCCAAAGAACCATGTTGTTAATGTATGCACGTTATGAACGTTGAAAATTAACTAACAAACTAGTATAACAACCCCTAAAATTTAGAAACAATAGGATTATAAATTTGGAAAATATCCAGAAAACATATTATAATAAGATCTATTTTGACCAATATTTGACCAAGAAATGTTTGTATGAGTTTAACGTATTATAATTTGTAACTTTTTTCCTATTATTTTTATTCATTTTATGTTTTTATTCTATATGCTAATCAAAATGTTCCTCTATAAATGCACAAGGCCATTTATTAAAATACCAGCGATATTTTTTACCAATATTTATTATAACGTAGTGCCTATGAGATTATTTTGCCAGAAATTAAGTCTCAAGAACGATATAAAATGCCTAGGGTTGGGATGGGGTCCGCAAAAAAAAGTTTTTCAAGAGGGGGTCCTCGGACTACATAAGTTTAAGAACCCCTGATATAGATATATATAAAAAAATACTAAATAACAAAGTTGTAGAAGACCAAGGAAAACATCTGCTTATAGAAGAAAATAATATTTTTAAACCCACGGTTCTCAAGTTGTAGCACAAAGTTATTTTTTTAAATTAGATTATACAACATTTTTAGATCTTCAAATACAAGGTGTCTCAAAAGAAATTTTATATTTATTTAGCTTACTGCGTGAACGCAACGTATCCGAGGGGCGCGGTGGTTATGTCAATCGGTAGCCTGGCTCTTGGGAATTCTGTCGCTATGGAGCGTTTCTCGGGAGCAGACCGCGCGTTATGCGTGCGAGAGTTTTACAAAAACGGTGATTCGGCGACTGTAGCGCGTAGAAAGTTCTGCAGTATTCGAGGTTTTCGCCACTTAAATGATGCGCCAAGCATTCCTCTCATTCGACATTGGGTTAAAAAGTTTGAAGAGACTGGTACAACGCTGGATAAATCAAAATCCGGGCGACCTAGGTCATCAAGAACGGTAGAAAACGTGGAGAATGTTAATCAGTCTGTTCGTGACGACCCGAACCTTTCAATTCGGAAGCGCGCAAGTGCTTTAAATGTGCATAGATCATCATTACATCGCATTATGCACAAAGACCTAAAGCTGCACCCCTACAAAATTCAATTGGTGCAAGAATTAAAGCCCCAAGATGCCAGTCAGAGGCTTAATTTCGTAAATCAGGTGATTGAGCGATTTTCAACGTTTACCAACATTTTGTTTTCGGATGAAGCTCATTTTCATCTTAATGGCCACGTAAATAAGCAGAACTGCCGCAACTGGAGTGCAACGAATCCGAAACGCAAACATCAGAAACCCCTACATTCGCCTAAAGTGACCGTATGGGCTGCGATGTCGGCGCGAGGAATTATCGGCCCTTACTTTTTTGAAGACGAAAGGGAGCGTGCAGTTACAGTGAATTCAGAGCGTTATGTGGAGATGTTAGACAACTTCTTGGTACCTGAACTGCAAAACTTTCCTGGCTATAACCAAAGAACATGGTTCCAACAGGACGGAGCAACTTCACACACGTCCAATATGTCTCTGCCACGTGTTCGTGAAATTTTCTCAGGCAAATTGATCTCCCGGAGAGGTGACATAAATTGGCCTCCACGCAGTCCAGATTTAACCCCTATGGACTTTTTCCTATGGGGTTATCTTAAATCTAAAGTTTACGCCAATAAACCGACTTCACTGGCGCATTTGAAAGAAAATATCCGTCACGAAATGGCAGCCATCCCTGAGTCCACCTGCCGAGACGTCATAAGTAATTTTACTGTTCGATTAAATGAGTGCCGAGAACGCGAGGGTCTACATTTAGAAGATATTATTTTTAAGAAATAAATCCCCAAAAAGTGTATTTTAATAATTAATAAACATTTTTTCTATATACGGCTTACTTTTTTTTTAATCGATCCACTAAATATAAAATTTCTTTTGAGACACCTTGTACCATATTTTTTTTCTGATATCAGCAATATAAATATTTTATATCGGTACATAAAAAAAAATTATTGAGATAAATGTATTAAATTTAAAACATTTTTTATTTAATATGCATATTATTGTACAGTAGTAAAGACTTTAATTACTCCTATAAATAATTTTCTATCTGATTTTCATTATTTTCTAAACATAATTCCATTCGATTTTAAACATTTTTAATTACTGTTCTTCGTGTCAAAGCAGTGGAAGCTTCTCTAATTTTGTCAATCAAATTTTGTTTAGTTGTAACTGGTGAAGATTTAAGCTGCTTTCACAGCTCTAAAATTAGTTAACTAAACACTGTGCGTTGTAGATAAATTTAATAGACAGTTTTAACGTTTAACGACCGCATTCACAGCTATGAAAATTAATTTGTAACCATTGAATAAAAAGAGTTAAGAAAGGAGTATTAAATGTTATTTGGAAAGACCAAGATGGTCTTTCAAAATGGCGGACAATAGTTTCCGGCTGTACAGTGGCGAAGGGCCATTTATTAAAATAATTGTTAACGGTACAAAAAAAAAAAAAATACCTATCTTGATATTTTCAAAAGAAGCTAAAGATAGGAGATAAAAATAATCAATAAAACACTATTGTACATCTGTAATTTATTACGTGTACAACTTTACTTCTGCGGTTTTTTTTTCCCGAAATTCGAGGTTTTATTATAAAAAACTGGTTATACATTTATGATTCAAAGTATTGTCCATCGCCGGCCACTACTTTCTCCCATCTATCGGGCAGCATACGAATCCCGCGTTGAATAAACTGGTCATCTTTTGAAGCGATCCACGAATCGATCCAATTTTTTACTTCTTCATAAGACCGGAAGTGTTGGTCAGCCAGGCCGTGTGCCATTGATCGAAACAAGTGATAGTCAGAGGGAGCAACGTCTGGAGAATACGGCGGGTGGGGTACGACTTCCCATTTCAATGTTTCCAAATATGTCTTGACCACTTTCGCAACATAGGGTCGAGCATTATTGGTATGCTATGCCGGTTTTCGACGTGAAAATCACCGTTCTTGAAGCGTTGAAACCACACACGACACGTTCTTGCACTAATAGCGGCCTCACCATAAGTATTTGAAAGCATTCTATGAGCCTCAGACGCAGATTTCTTTATAATAATAATAATAATATCTTTATTTAATAGCACAGTGGCCAATCAAAAATATAAAATATATATTAAAATAGCATTTAAACTAAAATAAACTACATCTAATAAGAATTAAAAATAAACAAAACAACTTTTTCAAAAGATGTTCACGTACTTTACACTCAAATAATTTGTATTTTTCAATATCTTTAATATCCTTAGGAAGTTGGTTATGTAAAGTCAAACCTTTACAAAAAACACTGCTCTTAGTTGCTTCCTTTCTACAAGTTATGGAAAAATCTTCCTTATTTCTTGTGTTGTACACATGTACATCTTTATTTTGTTTTATTCTAATTCTTAGATAATCAGGTACCATATTTTTTAGTATTTTATAAATAAATTTTAATACTTTAATTTCAAGATAAATACTGATATCTAGCCAATTCATCGCCTTTAACATAGACATAATACTTGCATACTTATCACATTTTAATATTACTCTTAGGGCCTTATTTTGACATTTCTGTCACTTATCTATATCTGTTTTATTGCACATAAAAGTGACAGTTGCACAGTATGTAAAGTGTGGCAGTATAATTGTATTATATATTAATAATCTAGTGTATCTACTTAAACTATACCTATAAGAAACTCTGCTGAAAAAGCCTACTTTTTTTGCCACTTTCTTAATTACGTATTGCACGTGCTCTTTAAATTTCAACTTCCTATCTAGTACAACTCCTAAGTATTTATATTTATCAACCAATTCTAACACACAATTATTAACTTCTACTCTTTCTACCTTTATTGTCTTTTATATCTAAATCGTACTCACTATTTTTACATAATATCATATATTTACATTTATCTAAGTTAAGTTTCAGTCTGTTCATTTCAAAATACTCATTCATTATTTTTAGTTCATCTTTTAAACCACTAACTACCTCTTTATAACTATCTCCTTCAACATATATTTAAGTATCATCTGCGAACATATTTATTTTACACTTTTTTAATATTTTTGTGATGTCATTAATGTATACAATAAATAGTAATGGTCCCAACACACTTCCCTGTGGCACTCCTATACAGTTTTCTAATTTCTGTTGAACCAGAAAATTAAAACCTCCCGCAAATGACAAGAATTTGGCTCGTAAACTGGCATTTTCAATCGAGAATAACTTTATGATGCAGACACAAATCAAATGTTTTTATGGGGTTATGTTGACAGATGCCCAAGTTTATTGCATGATGTATATGATCTATTTATTTAGACCACTACTTACCGCTAAAGCCATCTGTAGGAAAACCGCTGAAGTAAAGTTGTACACCTAATATATTAACCCTTTACTGCATGAATTTTTATTTTTGGCTGAAATAATTCATGAGCATTAGGAATTGGTTCTTATTGATAGAAAAATTAATTTTAAAAAATATATTTAAAATATTAATTATTTTTATATGAAAAAATAATAATTTAGGGTTTGTGCCATACATGGAACATTATGATTCTACATTATGTTACACAAGAAAATGATTCCGTATTATTTGCTCGTCAATTGCTAGGTGTTCTTCATTAGGGATTAAAAGCAGTCGCCCTCGAATTTTTGAAAGAAAAGGTCGTATCTTCTAGTTGCTCTTTCTCAATATATTCAGAGTTATCGTTGAAGTGCAAATTCCGCTTGATATCCTCAAATCTATTGCAGCCCATTACTTGAGATACTTCAGGATCCATTGCTGTGTATGTGACATATATGAACATTCATGAAGTAACGTTCTGATTCAGTTTTAAAAGAAAAATAAATAATAAAAATCGGAATGTGCCATATATGGCACAGTATGCGGTAAAGGGTTAAATTTAGAGCTTTGAACGGGCGCTTGCGTTACCATATGACAAACTTGTTAGTGACAATCAACAGTGCACAAGTCATAGCGTATAGTCAAATAATTTTAGAACTCTATACGCAGCTTCTGGAGACTTTAACTCTTGGTCAAGACAGAAACATATCATTTCTATTTCAAAATTTCACCGGAAATAGGTGTATTACTGACTCATTAAATTCAAATTTTACGCATTACTAAATCCAATTTAGTGACAAATTTCTAAATTTTACTTTTGTTACTTAAATTCATATAAAATTGAAATTTTAAATTTCTAGTAAACATTTTACAATTTGCTTTCCATAATTAGCAAAGTATTGTCTGGGTGTAATTAAAATTAATCTGTTTATAAAGGAATAATTATCATTATCATTAGACGCGCCAAAATTGTTCATTGCTACATAAAGTGAGTTCGGGAAACAAGCTAAGAGTGTTCCGAGACATTCTGTTTAACTCTAGACTGCTCGAGGAAACGCGTTTAGGCCTTTTATCAAATGCTCTGGAGTTAAACAGAGTGACTCGGAGCACTCCGAGCTTGCTTGCAGACCCCACCTATAGGTCTATGGAATCGCATCAGTCAGGTTTGCAAGAATCCGTTGTTAATTTTCTTTTTTCAAAGCTTGCTACGTTCATCTTTGTAAAACTTATGTTGATTATTATTTTGTAAATAAATGGTCGCCATTTTGAAATGATTAACATAATAATATGACATTTTGGTGTCATTGTAAAGCTAATTTAATGTACTTTTAGGAAAAGAATATAAAATTATCGATTCCCTATGCTAGATCAAAAGTTGACATCATTTCCGGTGAAACCGGAAGTGCCTCAGAATTCTTATAGTAACCTTTAGATGGGCCTTTTTGTCTAGTTTAACTTTTGTTCTGAAGATTTTTTGTATCTTTACAAATAAAGGAGATTTTCGAGGTGCCCCGTTTCAAACAAACACCCTGTATATACATATATATTCAACAGTTATAATCGAAGAAATGTACTTGATGTTTATTTATTTATTTATTTATTTATTTATTTGGAGGAACAAAAACGGGACGAACCCAGTGAATTGTTCACATAATTACATAGTATTAGAAATTAGTTAAACATCAGTATTCATACATGAAATAATTTTGAAATATAAGTACGATTTATAATCAGTATAAATTAAAATAGAACAAAAGAAAAAATAAAGTAAATTAAAATAGAAAATAGTTACACAAAATACAAAAATTAACAAATTAAATTAAATTAGATATACAAAGATAGCGAAATTTGGCCTTTGTGCAATTGAAGATGTCGATATCCCTGAATGTTTGATTATATGTTGATACGAGCCTATTAATTGGTGAGTTATTATGCGAGTTAGTATTGCATTTTGTCTGGCTGAACAACAATGGGTTTCTTGTATTGTACGTGGGTATGTGATAGCCTAGCAAATTCAATAATTCGCTAGATGTGGCGACATTATTTACTATTTTGTACAGCATTAGCATGTCACTTAACGTCCGTCTGTCCTTTAATGATAACATATTGAATGTAACGCAGGATTCGGTATAGTTAACAAAAGGTATGTTACATCTATACGCAATATATTTTAAAGCTTTCTTCTGTATATTTTCAAGCTGTGTTACATATTTATTATAGCCAGGGTTCCAAACTACAGAACAGAAATTCAAAATACTAGAAACGTACGCGATGTACAGCGATTTTAATGCAAGCGGAGACTTAAAATTTACAGTTGAACGCATTAAAAAACCCAACATTTTCCAGGATTTTGCAACAATATAATCAATGTGAGGTTCGAAGGATAGTTTACTGTCTAGAATTACACCAAGGTCCTTAACTGTTGTAGTTCTCTGAATTATGTTTCCGTCCAGTTCATATTGAAATGTTAATACATCTCTATTTCTGGAAAATGATATGGTCTGGCATTTGTCATAATTCAGGAACAATTTATTGTCGTTACAATATGTCTGTAGACCAATAATATCATTTTGTAAGAGTTCAGCATCAGCACGACAACAGATTTTTAGGTACAACTTCATATCGTCAGCAAACAGTAAAAAGTTAGAATGTTTTATGACAGAGCAAATGTCGTTTATGAAAATAGTAAATAGTAATGGACCCAGATGTGAGCCCTGGGGCACACCTGAAGTACAACTTACAAAACCGGAAGTAAACTGATTAATTTTAACTGCTTGACTTCTGTTACTGATATATGAAATTATCCATTTGAGAAAATCGCCTTGAATACCAAAATTAAATAATTTATTTATTAAAATATTATGATTAATTTTATCGAATGCTTTACTGTAATCTGTGTAGATGGCATCAATTTGTATTCTTTTGTCAAGTTGTTCGGACAAGTAGTTGGTATAAATTATTAGATTGGTATCGACCGATCTTCCACGGTAAAAACCATGTTGTTGTGGTATAATGTGATGCTTAACAGTTTCATATAATTGGTTGGAGACTATGCATTCAAATATCTTCCCAAATATACACAATTTCGAAATCGGACGATAGTTTTTTACTAAGGATTTATTACCCGTTTTAAAAATAGGCACTACAAAAGCGCGTTTCTATACATTTGGGAATACATTTTCAAGCAACGATTTTTTGAATATGGAACAAAGTGGTGACACTAGACTTGAAGCACAATTTTTAATAAAAACAGCTGGTATGTTGTCAGGCCCAGGCCCTTTTTTAGTGTCTAACTTTTAATGTTTTAGGAAACAGATGTTAATCAATGTTTGTACGGCCCTGTTTATACATAGCGTTAATTACAATTATTAGTGCACATAAATGTCAACAAAGATATGATTGGCAAAGTGTCTATTTGTATTTAATATTTTATTACAAAATTTGTATTGTTACATTTCTAAGTTACAATACCTAATATGCCATCTGCTATTTACTGTTTCGAAACAGTGAAAATACAATTTCTACAAGTATCATAGAAAAGTCACATACTGACACACATTAAATAAAGTTATGTAACGCACAAGCTAACAATTTCACTTAATATTTATGTTTGTTCTCTATTGTGAGGAAAAATACTGATCCTATGTACGCTTGCAATAAGGCTCGTATCGGGTAGATAACTTAGGGCAGTGCTTCCCAACCTTTTTGGCATCACGGACCTCCAGTAAAATCTTTTGAAATTGACGGACCCTAGCCAGAATGATCATACATCTATAACAGGACACACGGGAAACCATATTCGGGATGGCGCCGGAATTATGCAATGTTCAATCCTTAAAGCGTGTTCTACATTATACAATTCCCATCAAATTTTCATACTTATTTCTTTGACTAGAACTTGTACTAGAAATAAATCAGTGAAATTGTACAGTGTAGAACACGGTATGTAGTCAAGGTCAACTTTATTCAAAACTAGATTTGATCCAACTATTCTTGAAAACACATCCAACTTGGAACTCGGTGCATGCGCAGTAGACACTTTTAACAATAGTACCAACATTAAAATTACGCTTGTAAATATTTTGTATTACCACGTGTTTAATAGTGTTTTGTTGATCATTGGTTTGAATAAGCGAATATATAAATTGTGTTTTGTACGTAAATCAGTAATTTTACAAATCTAAAGCCTGTAATACATGATGCGATTTCTCGTTTTGAATCTCGTACGATTTATCGTACAAGAATTATTGTATCGTGTACTACAGGATTTTCGTACGAGATCTTGTACGATATTGAAAACCATCCAATATTTATGCTCCAGACCTAAAATATTGTATAGAAATGAACAGATATCGACGCAGTAGATTATTGCGCATAGTCACGTGACCGATACCGTTAGGAATAATTATCGTACGATAAATCGTACGAGATTCAAAACGAGAAATCGCATCATGTATTATACAGGCTTTATAGCTAGATTATAAACATTTGACAAGATATGAATTATATTTTTATGTTGGTACTTTAAATGAACTGAAAACACGTGTAAGAATTTCATTCTCTACCAAAAAATTGAAAAATAAATTGTATTAAAACTGTGACAACTTCTAGTTCAAAGAAAAAAGTTTAGAAAATTGATGAATAAAGTATAATGTAGAACACGCTTAATGCTTGTATTCCTAGTAATAATAATTCTTTCAAATTTATGGCAAGTAACATAGCAATAAGTCTGTCTGACATTTCTAAATGGTTTGGAGAAATAATATGTTGTTCTTATTTTATCCATTATTGTTTTTCATTTTCATCTTTCACAAAACGAAAAAATCTCCAATTACGAATGTGGCTGTAATGGTTGCAATTTGGAGCAAAACAATACACAATTACAGTCTGTTCCAAACGGTTAAGCGGAACTAGATTTTGCAATCTAGTTACTTTCATCGTTTAAATCGTGCCTTTCGGCCGTTTTGTTTAAGCTTTGTAAATCATACTTACAATAAACATTTTTTGGTTAAGGTTAATATCATTTTAAAATGTAATTCTCTTTATATTAAGATTTTTTGTGTCATTCTTAATACAAATTTCCCATTTATTTATTTTTTTGTCATTAAAATATCTAAAAAAAAATATTTAATTTTGACATGTCATTCGTTTCCATGGTTTCATTGTTGGAATTTTAAATTTTGACATCCCAACGTGAAACATGAAATAACCCAAGCAAGGTCCCTTCTCGTGACAACCTAAAAGAACTAAATTCCCATTTAGTTCCGCTTAACCGTTTGGAACAGACTGTATGCAATCTGAAACTAAATATTAATGATTACTTAGTTTTAATTAAATAAATACTAAAGATATTTCGATTTTCATATTATTTAAAAACGTAACCTATAAATATATCTTCGAATCCTTATTTATATATTTATAAAAACATTATTCTATAGGTTATTCCAAACCTTTAGGAGGAATTAGATTTTGCAATCTATGGTCTATTTCAAAGTAGAAAAAAGTAGATAGCGCTGCGAACCGAGTACGATTTACACTGGACAAATACAGTATAGCGGGAAATTTAAAATAAGTTACAACTAGGGCATGGGCGTAGTAACTGGGTTAGCAAGTGATTTTTTTTAATATGAAAATGGTTAATAGGATATTGAAATAAACAAGGCAGATGTTAAATACACTTATTTATACGACATAAATTCAGTTTAATGGGAAATTTGAAAATTTTTAAAAATGATTTGCTAAAAGAGTTTAAATAAAGCAATAAAACAAACAATATATCTTCAGAGCTAAAGTTTCTTATTTAAATAATTATTGTAAATAAAAATTAAAAATATATGTATATATGAAGGTCTAAATATTATATCAATAACTTCTTCTTTGGGAACAATCAGCTGGGCTGTCTTTTGGCCTCACATTAGTCCTCTCTCTTGATCTCTTAATTGTCAAGTGTCAAAAAATATTTATATGTCGGATAACCTAAAAAATATATAACTGGGTAAAAACAAATTACATGGAGAATTTTCTCCATAAAATCTACGCCAAGAATATAAATAAAAGTCTAAATATGTAAATAATAACAAAATATATGAGAAAAATTAAATAATATAAATATAATCTGTCTCAATTTGTAATACGAAACTACATCTGGTTACTTTGGTGACTGTTGTGGTGTAAACAGACTTTGGCGTATCCGTGTGAACCAATACTATGATAATATTATAAATGTATTGTCAATATACAACATAAAAAATGAAATTTACCTGTTAGTTCCGTATTACAAAATGAGACAGATAATAATATATATTTCCAATGTACGACACTGAACATCTGTCAACTTGGACTAAAAACAGTATTTTTACAGTGTAATAGGGATGACGATTTAAACCAATCCGAAGCAAGGACAAACAGCTCCTATCTTCTTACACACATTTTTCTACTTTGAAATAGACCATAGTAAATTTTATAGTTTAATTCGAGCTATTTGGTTAAGCTTTGGAAATCATACTTTAAGTCTATTCCAAACGATTAGGTGGAACTAGATTTTCAAATCTAGTAATTTGATTGAAGCTTTTGATAATTTTGTTCAGGAAAAGCTAACTTCAATATATAAAAAAATAGTAATGACAACTTACAAAAATGAAAATTCAAGTTAGTTCCGCCTAATCGTTTGGAATGGCCTGTACATTACGCTGGCTCTGCCCCTTAAGCTTTCTGTATGTTCGAGGCCTTACCCCATCGCCCTGAACGTTTCGATATTCAAATTATTATTACTATAGAAACAGTTAAATTTATAACTAATATTTAGAACATAACGTAAAGTCATTACCGAGAAATATAGTTTTGTAGAAATGTTTTCCTGGTAAATAAAGAGCCTTATCGCAAACCTTCTGAGTAAAATGTAAGCATTAGAAGTATATAATTAAATATACATTAAAATTAAGATGACCAAGCAAAATGTTTCAACAATTTATTTTGACATATGACACACCCCAAATACCACTTAGGGTTCAATGCTATAAAAGGAATTTAAAATGAAAATGCTAATTGAAACATTGAGTGAAAAGCGTTACGCAAGAAAATGCGTTTTTAGTATTTGCATAGACATCGGTAAACAACAAAATACATTGTAATTATAATTTAAGTTATTTTAAATCCTTAATTATATGTGTGTTTGTTAATTTACAACTGTGTACAGACTGCATGGACGTCAAGAGATGTGCAATTTTCAAAATCTTAATGAACCTTGCTATATAAAAAAAATACTGCACATATTTAGAAACCTAAATAATGGTATTAGGCATTCGAATTAAAATTAACAAAAACAAATATTTTAACATAAAATTTGTTTTGGCATCCCAAATAATCATCATTCACTTACTAAATACCTGCGAAACCCTGAAATTTATGAAAATTCACACTTCACATCAATTTTTTTCTATTCAATTTTTATTTTTAAATTTATTACAGCTTCCTCTATTTACATTGGCAATTCCCTTAAGCATATAATCTCTATATACATCTAATATATAAAGCGCAATGTATGTTTGATTGTGTGTGGGAATATTAGGCTTCGTGTCATGTCGTGAGATTTCGTGAACTGACCTGCTCTGCCGAATGAGTGTTGGTCTGTTACACGTACCAGTTGATGACAAATCGTACGCAGCCTGCGTTCATAGTTAAAAACCTACATAAAACTATTTTGATAAATTAAATGCTCTTACATTAAATAACTAAAATTGAAGGTAATGTATGTTGGTATTTAACCCATCTTTGACATAATTTGAATTTTTACCGACCGCCAACATATATAAGGGAGGTATTGCGATCATACCGATTTTGACATTTCGAGATTTCGATGGATCTCCACGAATTGAGGTCCCTGCATAACGTTTTGACTATTTTTAGCATGATGTCTGTCGGTCTGTCTGTCCGTCCGCCTGTCCGTCTGTCCGTCCGTCTGTCTGTCTGTCTGTGTACACATGCAGAGCAAATTCGGCTAAAAGGATTTTTATGAAACTTCATATTTAAGCTTTTGACATCAATGGCACGAGTTGATCAACTTTTGGTAAACATCCGTTAACTAGAAATGGGAGTTTACTCTTGTCGGTTTTAAGATTTTTGCGAATATTTCACAACAGAGAAATATTTCGAGAAAATTTATTTAACAAAAGTTGCTATAAAAGCAATAACTAACAAAAATATCCTTATACCGTCATTTTGTCGTCTGTCTTTCTGTCTGCCTGTCTGTCTGTTCGGTAAAAATTGTAGCCATACGGCTAAACCTAGAGAGTTGTTATTTGGCATGCTTATAGAACTCTTTGACCCGCACATAGGAAAAATACTAAAACATCTTAAAAACATAGCCCCATAAAAATATAAACAAATATCTGCTCATCGAAAAAACAAAATATATTTTTAAAATTCTGAGTAGGGTATCAAATTTAACGATCAAAATTTTATTTTTGCAAAATAAATTATTTTGACGCGATTTTTGCCCTGACTGTCTGTCTGTCTGTGTACACGTGCAGAGCAAATTTGGCTGAAAGGATTTTTATGAAACTTCATATTTAAGCTTTTGACATCAATGGCACGAGTTGATCAACTTTTGGTAAAAATCGGTTGACTAGAAATGGGAGTTTACTCGTGTCGGTTTTAAGATTTTTGCGAATATTTCACAACAGAGAAACATTTTGAAAAAATTTATTTAACAAAAGTTGCTATGAAAGCAATAACTAACAACTTTTATTTGGGAAATTTTTTGATAAAGCAACATAAAAAAAAAGTACTTTGTGGTGGTCACAGCTGATTTTTTTGTTTTTGTTCAGTTTTTTGTATACTTTATTTTATTTGTTTAATTTGTATGTATTCGTTTTTTATTGGCAGCAAGTCTGTTAATAAAATATTATTATATTATATACTTGTTTTTGTTCCGAACGAAAAAAACAGTATTTTTTCGTACCAGTCCTTAATTTTAACCTATTTTTTGTTTCAGAAATCATGTCTGACACTGAAGAAATGCCAGATCGGATCACCAATGTCTTTAAAAACAAACATATACTCTTAACAGGAGGTACTGGTTTTATGGGGAAAGTGTTTATTGAAAAAATATTGCGAGAATGCCCAGAATTAGCCCAGTTTTACCTCCTGGTACGTCCAAAGAAAGGGAAGGATCCACAGGAGAGAATAAAGGAAGCTTTTAATAATCCTGTAAGTAATTTTACATTATATATACATTTCTCAAACATTATTAGATGCAGCTTGATTTTTACCGACCGCCAACATACGAGGGATGTTTCCTAAATTCTGGGAATTGTGCTATAATTAAATTACGCAGAACTTATAGGCAATGTTATTGGTACCAGACAAGTCTTGACATGTTTATGCAACTATCTAGTGCAATATTGTTCAGTCTGATTTAGGTGTTCGACTGATACAGACGCGTTTTTCATAGCACTGTTTTTGTAACAATGGAAGACGCAGCAAAATCTCAAAGAGCAATAATTTTCTTTTTGTGGAAAGAAGGTGTGAAAACATCAGAAATTATTCCCCGGATCTTGCACCCAGTGATTATCATCTGTTCCCAGATTTGAAAAAACCCTTACGGGGTGTTCGATTTGAAAGTTTAACTGACGTAAAATGTGCCATAAATAGGTGGATTGAGGAGACACCGAAAAAGTTCTTTGAGGACAGCTTAAAAAAAATAGTTTATCGTTGGGATAAATGTATTCAGTTAAATGGAGATTATGTTGAAAAACTACATTGTAATATTGAACTTTGGAAACATCCCTCGTATATAAGGGAGGTATTTTGATCATACCGATTTTGACATTTCGAGATTTCGATGGATCTTCACGAATTGAGGTATATAACGGTACATAAAAGTACATAACCCTAAATAACGTTTTGACTATTTTTAGCATGATGTCTGTCGGTCTGTCTCTCCGTCTGTCCATCTGTCTGTCTGTCCGTCCGTCCGTCCGTCTGTCTGTATACACGTGCAGAGCAAATTGGGCTAAAAGGATTTTTATGAAACTTCATATTTAAGCTTTTGACATCCATGGCACGAGTTGATCAACTTTTGGTAAAAATCGGTTGACTAGAAATGGGAGTTTACTCGTGTCGATTTTAAGATTTTTGCGAATATTTAAAAACAGAAAAATATTTCATATAAAAACCATTTATAAAAAACCATCCGTAAGTTATCGAAACCCCGACAACAGTGGCGCAGACAGGATTTTGTCTTGGGGAGGGCCGAATCAAATTTCGAGGGCACGCGGTCCGAATACGGCCCTGAACTTCATTTTTTGTGGCCCCTGAAGCGGTAATCAAATTCACTTGAGCTTATTTAGGGAAAAAATATATTTAAAAATGTAAAATATACTCTCTTCTTCTTTTCTGTTTATATAAAAATGTCAAGAAACCCTTCGGGATATTTAAAGTTCCGTCACTGCTTATCATTTTGTATGTAAAATAGACTGTGACCCAAATCAGTTCGACACCCCTGCTGTTGGATATTGATGTTTATATAATAATAATAATAATATATAATTCCATTATTAATAAATAATTCCATTATTTGTTGATAAAAAAATGTAATTGTTAATCCATGTATCAAAAACTTTCACTTGATTTTTTCTTTGATAAATACATATTTATTTATAGTTTTCGCGGGATATATTTTCTTACTTAAGTCTCAATATTTCTCTTACTTATGTTCAGTTCTCTAAATCAGCCACAATTTGTACCGAATGAACAGACTCATGTGACGGAATAAGGATTTCTTGATTATACCTACGAAAACCTAAAAATAACGTAAATATGCATTTTCCGTTAATTTCAACACTAATCATAATAAAATATAGCTTATTATTATTGTAAAATACATAAGTTATTTTGCTGTACGAATATGATAAATTTGTTAAATTTTCATTTCATTGGACCTTCAGAGAGGGCTTGTGCCCCCCCCCCCCCTCTGAATACGCCACTGTTGTTCCGTACAACTTATATCAGACCTTTTTGTGTGTAAAACATCATAATTTCAAAAATACCTAAGAAGATATTCACATTTATCTACAAAATAAAACCAAATACCGATTTTAAGAGCGCGATTGTCTCCAAAACTACTCTCTTTATTATATTTCTACTATTTCTACTCTAATTCACGTTTGAGGTGTCATTTTAAAATTACATTCTGATGGTTATACCTAAGTCAGATTTCCACTTTATCTTATCTGAATCGAGTAATTAGTTGTTTAAAACAGTTATCATTTGACTGGGCGAATATTTTTGTCGATGTGTCAGGGGGAAAAAGGATCAACACTCCTCTTCATATAATAGGGGATAGGCATGATTTTTTTTTATTTTTTATTATATTCCTCTTGTTGCATATAAACATAAAAAACAGTTTTTATTTATTTTTTTGTAATTTGAAGGCTTAAAAAAATCATAAATGTATGTAGCGCGCGAAAACGACGTGTGACGTCATACCCCTTCTAACTGACGTATGACACTACTAGCTTACCGGCGTACATAGTCTGTTGTGAACTTATTTGTTTGTATAACTTTCATAGGTTATGTAAAGTTAGAGTGATTTTAGTTAAAATAAAGTTTAATTCTATAAAAACAATTTATACATGTTTACCGAATTAAATTTTATATTAAAATAGATAACTTATATTGCAGTATTTCAATTATGCCTCTAACGTTTTGTAACTTCATGTAAACAATGTAGTAAAATTCTGATATCTAAATTACATAAATATTTACATTTTACAGAGTTGCAGCGTTTGTTTACATAAAGTTATAGAATATAAAATAAAAATTACTTTGACACCACGTATTTCCTCAGCACTGTAGCATTCATTATTTTTCATATATTCCATGAACATAAATGCATCAATGTTGGGTAAATTATCACTCTGAGCCCTAACAAAATCTTTATCTGCCATTTTAATAATAAATGCGTGAAAAATTGCTTAAAAACAAATACAAAACTCTCGAACAATACAATACACACACGTGTAAAGATTATGTTGTAGCTGTATCTGTGATGTGAAACCCCTATCGTTTGACGTCATACTCAGTCGTTTTACTCGGCAACCTTCGCTCCGTGGTCGGCTTATTTCAAATTTACAATATTTTAATTCAAAAATTTGGCTATAATATTAATTAAAATGTAATTTTTGTTTTGTTAGGTGACATAACTAACATTAACATATCAAAATAATGTAGTTTTAAGGAAATACAAATTTTATGCGTATCCCCTATTCGTTGGAGCATATTTGGAAAGTGATGTATTTTCACTTGAACAATAATTATGTCACTTTATCAAGAGTAGGCAATCTTAAAAAAATGTTTGTGGTTAACAAATTTTATTTTCAACTCTCCGAGCAACGCCGAGTAATCTGCTGGTCCTGGTAGGGGCCCAGGCCCATCGCCCCCTCCCCTTGGCTGCGCCCCTGCTTGAGAATATACTTTAAACCCATAAATGCAAAAGTTACCTAACATAAATCATATTTATACATCTAAGGGCCGAGAGTTCCAGTTGCTAATAAACTGTCCAATAAGTTTATTAGCAACATAATTTTTTCCAGAGAGTTCACCCCGAAATAGTTATTAGGTTGCTAATAAATAGGCTTATTTGTCTAATAACTTATAGGCAACATGAAGTGCTTAATAAAGTGACATATAACCAAAAACAAGTTCGCAAAATGTCTTAATATTTCAATTTTAATTGAAAAACAGTATAATTTTAAAAGAATATACGAATGTGTAGTATTTAAACATTTCTATAATGGTGATTTTAGTGTTTTATATACATTTAAGTTGTATTTTGACGAAATCGACGATCTGTTTGGATGAATTTATAAATTATGGACAACCGTTTTTAGAATATTTTGGGCATTTATTGTAAATGTGATATATAAAGAACAATATATAAATATATATTTTTAAATAAACATTGTCTTTTAATTTTACATATGTATTTATTTCAATTACGATTACAACACATTACAAACAATACTTTAAGCATTACTATTTATATAAAAATGATAGAGAATAAGAAGACAGACGCAATTATTGGCAGAATAATAAAGATATGTGGCTGAAAATTGCTGATAAGTTTAATTCATATTGTTTAAGGAATGTAAAATAAAGCAAAATATGGCTATTTTCTTATTTTCAGTCACTTTTGTATTATAAAATGCTATTTTTATTAACTTCTCTTCTATCTATATTGTCCTCTTTTTCTGTGATAAAATTTGTTGAACGCCGTTTAATTGTCATTTTAACAGTAACACAAAAAATATACGTAATGGCATTGAATGTAAAGTCAAACTATTTATTGTCAAAATATTCAGTGTCAAAATTTCATCTCACTTTAGCTCTACAAATTTACGTATAGCTCTATCCCTCTTGCACCGTGTTACTACCTTCATAAGAAATACCAATGAAAAAACTAAAAATTATCTTGCTAATAAACTATAAGAAGGATTTTGTAACTTGTACCCTTTTCACACTAGATCTTTAAGATCGGATGTTTAAGTGAATGGATCTTTAAACGCTAATGTGAAACCGTACGGCCTCGTCTAAACACGACCGATGTTTAAGACAGAGATCTGCGTCTTAAACTTCGCCCGCATTGCCAACTTAATTCCCATTATAAAAAAATACTCCTTGAATTTGTGCTTCTCTTCTTTTATCTATGTTCAGCTGTTATTATCTGTCTCATTTTGTAATACGGAACTGACAGTAAAAGTTCATTTTTTATGTTGTATATTGACAATACATTTATAATATTGTCATAGTATTGGTTCACATGGATACGCCAAAGTCTGTTTACACCATAACAGTCACCAAAGTAACCAGATCTAGTTTCGTATTACAAATTGAGACGGATTATATCATTTTATATATCGAGGTTAAGAGAAGATTATTTGCGTTATTATTTAAATAAATATAAAAAATAAACTTCTCCTAACCTCGATATACAAAATAATGACAGAATAAATTCAAACGATATGAAATTATGTTGGCAATACATACTAGCTTTACATGGAGATTTCTTCTTCAAATTAAACATCAAGTGTGAAAGCAAACCGATATTAAACATCGATGAAGTTTAAGTTTAATCGTCTTAAAGATCTAGTGTGAAAAGGGTATTGGAAATCACCAATAAATTTATTAGCTTCATAAATATATTATGTGTCAAATAACTATTAGGGAGTTTGTTAGGAACTGGAACCTTAGCCCTATGTCTATTGGAAACCATCCGTAAGTTATCTAAGCCCCGAGAATATACTTTAAACCCATAAATGCAAAAGTTACCTAACATAAATCGTATTTATACATCTAATAGTTGTAATGAGATGTTTTAACATATCCATTCAACTATGACATTAAATTTTCGCGTGTAAATATTAAAGTTATCTTCATGTTATGGTGACATTGTCCAAGGCTACACTGATTGAGGTGCTATAAATGAATTACGTAACTTTTCTGCTGTTACGTCAAGACGATTCAACATGTTACACTTTCCAAGAGAGAGCTGAACGCACGTTATTACTTACACGTGCGGGAAACCAGACTTGCCATGTCACACTTTAATTGAATTTGTTTAACAGGACACAAACAAATTCCAAGAAAAATAACTATTTTCCGAAATATATTAGTGTCACAAACAGGTTGAAATTAAGGCCGGGTATTGATTCGTACAGGTGTAGACTAGTAACATTTATTGGTTTGGGAAAGTTCTTAGCTCTACTCCTATAAACTTAAATAAATGTATTAATTGTTTTGAGAATGGATGAAATTTAAATTTTCTTTTTATTTATAGAAGCAAGCAACAAAATTTTATCTATTACATTTTTACACTCTCCGACTATTTATTTTCAAACATTTCAGGGTTTTATTTATAGGCATTTAATCAGTGTTGTAATAGATACATTTGAAAATATATCTAGATACAGATACTTGAGGAAAAATGTATCTAGATGCAGATACAGATACAAATTTTAAAAAGTATCTAGATACAGATACATTTTTTTTTACAATATATCTAGATACTTCAAGATACTTTTAAGATACTTTCGGAAAAATGAAAACACCACAAAAAAAAGAAATAACTAGAGCAAGGAATATATTTGTTCACAATAAAAAATAAGTTATGCACTATTATTACTCTTAAAATAAACACAAATAGCCTTTGAAGCTGTGTGTTAGAAATATTAACTAACTATATACCTATGTAATCTTTAAAAAAATCACTTTTTTATTCCAATTTCAGCGGATATCTCGAACATTTTTTGTTCGCTAATAAATTACTGATTATTAAATGAGTATTTAGGATGACAAAAATAAAACAACAGTTTTATTTATTATATTTTTCTTTATTTAATTCACATTTATAAAATTAATTCTTATTCTTAGATTAGATAATTATTTAATGGTTGTTTTACTTAACCGTTGTTAATAAAATTATTTAATTTTTTTTTATTTATTATTTTTTTAAATTTATTCAGAGCTGGAAATACAATTACACTTTATTAAAATTTTATAGATAAAAATAAATTAAATAAATAAATAAATTATAAGTTTGAGAATTATGATAAAATACAAGTTCTATATAACGGGTGTTTTTTTTAGAGGTATAGAACTTTAAATTGCAATAAAACAACGATGGATTATTCGATTGACATGAATTTTTTTTTATTCGAAAGATAATCTTGTGGCATTACATTAAATCATACCAACAAGACGGCGCAACATGTCACACAGCTCGTGCCACAATCGATTTATTGAAAGACACGTTTGGTGACCGCCTAATTTCACGTTTTGGACCTGTGAATTGGCCTCCAAGATCTTGTGATTTAACACCGCTGGACTACTTTCTGTGGGGCTATGTAAAGTCATTGGTCTATGCGGATAAGCCACAAACGCTTGACCATTTGGAAGACAACATTCGCCGTGTTATTGCCGATATACGGCCACAAATGTTGGAAAAAGTCATCGAAAATTGGACGTCCAGATTGGACTACATCCGAGCCAGCCGTGGCGGTCATATGCCAGAAATCATATTTAAAATGTAATGCCACAAGATTATCTTTCGAATAAAAAAAAATTCATGTCAATCGAATAATCCATCGTTGTTTTATTGCAATTTAAAGTTCTATACCTCTAAAAAAAACACCCATTATAATTAATTAAATTTTGGAAAACATACTTTTATTTTTTTCCTTTTTTTTAAATAAAAAAAAAATAAATAAATAAAAAATAAAAGACCTTGAAAAAGACAAAATAGGAGAGTATCTGAAAAAAGTACCTGAAATACAGATACTTAGATACTGATTTAAATATCTAGATACAGATACAGATACATATTTTAAAATGTACCTAGATACATTACAACACTGCATTTAATAAGAGTAAAAGCCGGTTGTTCTATCTCTAAATCAGGGGTTCTTAAACTTATGTAGTCCGAGGACCCCCTCTTGAACAACATTTTTTTTTTGCGGACCCCATCCCAACCCTAGGCATTTTACGTCGTTCTTGAGACTTGATTTCTGGCTCAATAATCTCATAGGCACTACGTTGTAATAAATATTGATAAAAATGTATCGCTGGTTATTTTAATAAATGGTCTTGTGCATTTATAGAGGAACATTTTTATTAGCATATCGAATAAAAAACATAA
This sequence comes from Liopterus haemorrhoidalis, assembly GCA_963971575.1. NCBI lineage: Eukaryota > Metazoa > Arthropoda > Insecta > Coleoptera > Dytiscidae > Liopterus > Liopterus haemorrhoidalis. The sequence continues at coordinate 6,130,042 of OZ020626.1, read as the reverse complement.
AATTAATAAAAATAGTAGTAAAAAGAATAAAAAAAAGTTACAAATTATAATACGTTAAAGTCATATAAACATTTGGTCAAATATTGGTCAAAATAGATCTTATTATAAAATGTTTTCTGTAAATAATTTGCAGTTGAATAAAAATAATTAAATTATTACTAATTATTGTTTAGTTATGTCAATAACTAGTTAGATAACAAGTACAAAAAGTCCTGACCATGTAGGATTTTTATTAAATGAGTTATTTGAATAAAAGCGAAAAGTTGGGGGTGTAAAGTTAATGTCAAAATTGCTTCACGGACCCCCAGGGGTCCGCGATATTGTATATTTTACGTATATATGCTTATATTATGTTCATGTATTTATCAATAAAATGTTTTTTGACACCTATCTGTCAAAATCTGTTATTTTTATCCAATGGATAACATTTATCAGTACCTACAAGTAGTGAATAATTTTATCTATGGTTGGAAAAACTGGGCCAAAATAAATAAATACAATTTGAAATATTATTTTCAATAACAATTCAATAGTTATAATATAAAAAATCAGCTGTTGCCACCACAGGACCGACCGCCATCACAAAGTACTTGTTTAATTTATACTGTTTTATCAAAAAATGTCTCAAATAAAAGTTGTTAGTTATAGCTTTTATAGTAATTTTTGTTAAATAATTTTTATCGAAAAATTTCTCTGTTGTCAAATATTCGCAAAAATCTTAAAACCGACACGAGTAAACTCCCATTTCTAGTTAACCGATTTTTACCAAAAGTTGATCAACTCGTCCCATTGATGTCAAAAGCTTAAATATGAAGTTTCATAAAAGTCTTTTTGGCCAAATTTGCTCTGCGCGACAGACAGACAGACAGACATCAAGCTAAAAATAGTCAAAACGTTATGTAGGGACCTCAATTCGTGGAGATCCATTGAAATCTCGAAATGTCAAAATCGTTATGATCACAATACCTCCCTTATATATGTTAGCGGTCGGTAAAAGTGAACTTGATATTTTAGGAAACAGATTTTAATCAATGTTTGTAGGTTAGAATAAACATTTTGATCAGGCGTAAAAATACATACGTCGCAGTTTAAACTGATAAGTAATTTCTTTCGTCTTACTTCATCGCCAGACATATTATCAAGGTAACAAGATAAGCGAGCTCTATATAGAGGTATTAAATATATTTATGATATATAAAATATAATACTGAACTTATTTTATAATTTTATTGTTTAATTGAGTAATTTATTTATAATGATTTTATTAAAAACAGATAATTTATTTTATTATTATCGTTATTTCTTTGTTTTATATTATTTTATTTGACATTTAATAATAATTTGCGACATTAAGTACGAAATATATTTGAATTCCAACATTTTTACGTTAAATATAAAATTTAATAGTCTCCATTTGGCTTTTGTTGTCTGTAGGACATTAATAGTCAGAAATTATTGAGGTCACACGCTTGCTACTACGCGTGAAATAATCAGATGCACATTTATTATAAAACAAAATATATACTTCCTCCGTCCGAAAATATGGTATACATTATTTTAAAAAATGTAGGATCAAAGAAAGTAATATAATCTTGATCTTTTTTCACAACCGCCAAATAGTCCAGATTATAATGTATTGGATCTTGGCTTTTTCAATGGCCTTTGGCATTTTGAAATTTTGACGTACTGTGACAGAATAAACTTTGAGGTTATTAGACAGTATATACAATGTACATAACACAGTATATACATTGATATTAGTTAATATTGTCATGTTACAAATCTGGCCAGGTATACCTACTAAAAGATAGGACATATTCTGACCTGAATTTTTTCTGCCCCGTAACAGTTAATATAATTTGTTTAAAATAACTCTAATAATAATTATTGTAGCAGGATTTTGTGCAAACTTCCCTTCCAGCAGGTATAATTCAAAAGGTTCTCTTAATTCATGACGTCATGCTAATCCTTCATAGAAATTTGGAATTTCCATCTAATCCCCTAAATAACATTTACTAAATGAATACATTCTCTACCCCTTACAAAAAATTGTGCAAAACCGCACGACGGTATATTTAGATTAATTTTGTTTTTGTTTTTATGGTTTTATTAGGATTTTTATTTTATAATATATTTTATGACATGTATTTTATTTTTATTTTATAAATTAAAATATTCATTCTCTTCCTCTTCCAATTCATCCAATACTTCAAATATAATAAGTCCTTCGGCCATAACTACAACATTTAAGATAAAAAACAACAAAAATATACATATTTCCATATATAAAACACATTTTAAATCATACTAACCTCAAAATAAGTAAATCAATATATTCAAACTAAACGTAAACAACTTTCAAAAGTCTAAAAACAATATCTCTTTCCAAAAACGACACGTTCGTACGTGTCGTCTCAAAATCAACACAATACTGCACTATCACACAATAAGTGCACTATCGATAAGTTACAGAATACCAACGCGACGTGTTGAAAATTGGCACTTTCAACACGATACTGTAAAAGCGATTGTCGAAATGCTTACAGAATAGACCCCCTGGTAACGTCCCTTCGATTTCTCCGGCAGGAGGAAGGAACATGCAGCGTTTGCAGCCTCATCAATTCCCCTTTCTCTTTCACTTTTGTTCAAATTCATTTTACAAACTTTTGACACAACGCTTTTAATATCCACGCTTTGTTTGATGGAAACCATAGCAACCGTCCACAGACATACTTATATTTTATTCAAATATCTAAAATAAATTAATCAAAAAGAAACTATGTGATTAATAACTTTGAGAGTGGAAAAAAAAATAAACAACTCGGGAAGTAAATATTTACCAGTCTTGGATTCTATTGCTAGCTCTCGCTATCGCACGGGCGCAAAAACGTCCTCGGCTGGTAAATATTACTTTCCTCCCTTAATATTTAAATAACTATTTTGCTTTAAGGCAATTCAGTGATTAGAACTGAGCATCGGATTTTGATTTTTTTTATCTCATTAAAGGGATTGAAAATACGCCGGTAGATAAAGAAATTGATGATTAAAATATAGACATTGTTGAAAAAAGATCTAGGTCATAATATAAAAAATAACAGTAAAAAGAGAATTTCATTTCATTTATAAAACATTCACTTTTTTCTTTTACTACAAATTGTTATTAAACACTGAAGCAATACTTAGATAAATTTCACTTTCAATGTTACGAAATAATTTCTCCGAAATTGTTAGAAAATTTGATGAAATTTAATTGTCAATATATGATCTAATGTCGCAAGATTTAAAGGATTTTAAACAGATTATTTATTGCAGCTTGACAGCTAAAAACACTACAATATATTTTGCTTTTATAGTTTTTCATAATATAGACCGGGAGCTCATGACATTTTTGGTCTCCGATTTCATACAGCATGCCTTTTGGAGAAGAGAATATTTACCCTGTGACAACAAAAAAGGGATGGTACTAAACCCCTGCACGCTTTCCGGTCATAGGGAAAATTGCATTTCCACTTGCACAAAATTTTTGTGTTTTTCTCTGACTTAATATTGCTTGCCCTTTTGTCAAAAGAAAGTTATAACAAATTTAAAGTCTTTTAATTATAGGCATGCTGTATGAAAACGCGGAAAATCATATTTTTTTATTACAAGATCACATGACCGTTTGAGCCCTTTGGGACCCTCCGAATCGCATGCATATATTTAAAAGACTTTAAATTTGTTATAACTTTCTTTTGACAAAAGGGCAAGCAATATTAAATCAGAGAAAAGCACAAAAATTTTGTGTTTAAGTGGAAATGCAATTTTCCCTATGACCGGAAAGCGTGCAGGGGTTTAGTACCATCCCTTTTTTGTTGTCACAGGGTAAATATTCTCTCCTCCAAAAGGCATGCTGTATGAAATCGGAGACCAAAAACTGTCATGAGCTCCCGGTCTAATAGGCGAGGAAACGAAGCAGTGAACTTCCGATTTTTGGCGCAGTAAGATGGATTTACATGCGGTTTGGTGCATTCGATTCGTTAGAGCCTCAGGAAATTTTGTGAACCAACGCGATCAATGCAATATGAAAAACTGCATTTGTGCATAAGAAAAATGTGTTGGAAAAGTGCATTTTCCAGAGTTGCAAAATCAAAAATTTATAACTCGGTATAAATTCAGTAAAATAAGTCAAATTTTGATACTCGGGGGTTTTTGGGGTCGCTGAACACGAATATCGGGACGAGAGAAGTGTCCGAGGTACCTGGTGCCCAGGGTGGACACTACGTACATCGTCTCCTAGAGTTTTATGCAAATTTGATACAAAAGCAGTTGAATCACGTTACTCGGGGGTTTTTGGGGTCGCTGAACACGAATATCGGGACGAGAGAAGTGTCCGAGGTACCTGGTGCCCAGGGTGGACACTACGTACATCGTCTCCTAGAGTTTTATGCAAATTTGATACAAAAGCAGTTGAATCACGTTACTCGGGGGTTTTTGGGGTCGCTAAATCCGAATATCGCAATAGCGAACGTCGGCAAACGGTACTAAAGTGTCTACTACAATATTTGACCACCAGACAGCGTATTCGAGCGTGTCAGTTCTTAATTGGGCTCAGCAGCGCTATGTAGTGACACCAAGCGGACAGAATTTGAACTAGTGGAACGAGTAACTGTTTATTGTTTACTAGTTGCTACCTCGTATTGTTTGTATCGCGTTTAAACTTTAATGTTGCAGTTTGTTTGTAACATTAACTTTTGATAGCAACTATTATTCTTTTTTATATTATTTTGTGTTATATTTGAGTTGCCATAACACAAACTGCTGCGAATTTGGTTGTCACTCTAGGAAAAGAAGTGAGAGAGAATGCCACTGCTCCTCTTGTATTATTGAAATTATTTAAGATGAAAGTTGTTAAATTAATTTTTAACAACCTTGTAGATACCTAAAAATAAACCATAATAATTTTTTTTATGATTTCAGGTTTTCGATAAAGTCAAAGATAAATATGGTTCGGACTATTTAATGCAAAAATGCAAAGCTATCACTGGAGATGTGTCTGAGATAGGCCTTGGTCTGTCAACAGAAGACAGACAACTATTGACAGAAAATGTTCAGTACATCTATCATTGTGCAGCAACTATACGATTCGATGAACCTTTGAAGCATGCTGTCTTACTAAATACCAGGGGCACAAAATTGATGCTAGATCTGGCCAAAGAATGCAAAAAACTAGAGGTAAGAAATACGGTTCGCAGACTATATGGTTGACTCACTTCGAGTAAGGGTGATATACTTCAGTATGCCTAATACGCCACAGAACAACTAATAGAAAAAGAAGCAATTATAATTCTAATGTTTCATAACCACCTATTAATCTTGAGATAAAATAATTGTTTAAAGTCAAGTGTTAATAAATAAATAACTTATTATTACTATAGATAAATAATAATAGAAAAGCTATTAAGACTTAATTTTTAACATTTATTGCATCTCAATAAAATACGTGGCTATAAAACACTGAAATTATAGCCTTTTTTCTTGTAATTTACTGGTTTTTAATCAAGTTTTTATAACTTTTTTAATAATGGGTTTACACTCATAGTGCCATAATGATTTATTAAAGATAAATACATTTTCTATGCAAAATAATATACAAATATTCGGCTCGTGTTGTTTGTATCGCGTTTAAACTTTAATGTTGTAGTTTGTTTGTAACATTAACTTTTTATAACAACTATTATTCTTTTTACCGATCGCCAACATATACAAGGTGTCTCAAAAGAAATTTTATATTTATTTAGCTTACTGCGTGAACGCAACGTATCCGAGGGGCGCGGGGGTTATGTCAATCGGTAGCATGGCTCTTGGGAATTTAGTCGCTATGGAGCGTTTCTCGGGAGCAGACCACGCGTTATGCGTGCGAGAGTTTTACAAAAACGGTGATTCGGCGACTGTAGCGCGTAGAAAATTCTGCAGTATTCGAGGTTTTCGCCACTTAAATGATGCGCCAAGCATTCCTCTCATTCGACATTGGGTTAAAAAGTTTGAAGAGACTGGTACAACGCTGGATAAATCAAAATCCGGGCGACCTAGGTCATCAAGAACGGTAGAAAACGTGGAGAATGTTAATCAGTCTGTTCGTGACGACCCGAACCTTTCAATTCGGAAGCGCGCAAGTGCTTTAAATGTGCATAGATAATCATTACATCGCATTATGCACAAAGTCCTAAAGCTGCACCCCTACAAAATTCAATTGGTGCAAGAATTAAAGCCCCAAGATGCCAGTCAGAGGCTTAATTTCGTAAATCAGGTGATTGAGCGATTTTCAACGTTTACCAACATTTTGTTTTCGGATGAAGCTTATTTTCATCTTAATGGCCACGTAAATAAGCAGAACTGCCGCTACTGGAGTGCAACGAATCCGAAACGCAAACATCAGAAACCCCTACATTCGCCTAAAGTGACCGTATGGGCTGCGACGTCGGCGCGAGGAATTATCGGCCCTTACTTTTTTGAAGACGAAAGGGGGAATGCAGTTACAGTGAATCCAGAGCGTATTGTGGAGATATTAGACAACTTCTTGGTACCTGAACTGCAAAACTTTCCTGGCTATAACCAAAGAACATGGTTCCAATAGGACGGAGCAACTTCACACACGTCCAATATGTCTCTGCCACGTGTTCGTGAAATTTTCTCAGGCAAATTGATCTCCCGGAGAGGTGACATAACTTGGCTTCCACGCAGTCCAGATTTAACCCCTATGGACTTTTTCCTATGGGGTTATCTTAAATCTAAAGTTTACGCCAATAAACCGACTTCACTGGCGCATTTGAAAGAAAATATCCGTCACGAAATGGCAGCCATCCCTGAGTCCACCTACCGAGACGTCATAAATAATTTTACTGTTCGATTAAATGAGTGTCGAGAACGCGAGGGTCTACATTTAGACGATATTATTTTTAAGAAATAAATCCCCAAAAAGTGTATTTTAATAATTAATATACATTTTTTCTATATACGGCTTACTTTTTTTTAATCGATCCACTAAATATAAAATTTCTTTTGAGACACCTTGTATAAGGGACGTATTGTGATCATATCAATTTTGACGCTTCGAGATTTCGATGGATCTCCACGAATTGAGGTCCCTACATAACGTTTTGACTATTTTTAGCATGATGTCTGTCGGTCCATCTGTCTGTCCGTCTGTCCGTCTGGCAATACATTAGCAGATTTTTATCTCTGTAGTGAGTTATAGTTGTTTTACTAAAAACGTATTTTTAACTAGTTGTAATTAACTAAATAATTAGCAAATTCAAAACGTGCTACCAATAAGTTATATTTTAGTTCTTCCTTAACACAAATTGTTTTACAAAATTGAAAAATGTGGATTCAAGAGAGACGCTCCATATAGCCTATTTCACGTAACTTTGTACAGAGTAGCTCATCCTCTTAATATTCTTACTTTTAAAGTGGAATACTTGATCTTTCTTAATTTAACCTCCTTCTTATCTCTTATAATAAAGAAGTTAGCAATACTTAATTAGTTCCCTCTCTGTATAGTCTTGAAAAATATGTTTAATTTCTTTTGCAGTTGTTTTGCCACATGTCAACCGCATACTGCCAGCTAAACCAAAAAATTTTGGAAGAAAAGGCTTATCCGCCTCCTACAGATCCACATAATGTTATCAGGACCGTTGAATGGATGAGCACGGAGATTGTGGAATCTATAACGGATAAGTAAGTTATTGGAATTTCTATCATTTTAACAGTGGCATAGAGTACGTTCAAGTTAACTTCATGCCAGGGCATCATAAAATACGTCATCAATCCTGCGCGAGAAAACAGCTGACACATTGACGTACATTAGGGTTTTAAACAATTGTTGTGGAAAACAAACACGCAAAATCATGTATTTCAAATACATTTTTACTCATGTTAGTACACGGTATAGGGGAAAAATTTTAAGATCGTAGCGCCACGCGGTTTTTTTTGAAACCATTCTAAATCAGATACCACTTGACATTTACTAGTAAATAATAGCGAAAAGTGTATCAAAAAACGACAAAAATAAATAATTGTTTGGGATTTTCTGATTTTGTGAAGTGACAACACTTGTAAACATCTAAAATACTACATTTTGTGATCTGGTTTTAAGTTATGGCGGTTTTCCATTGTCGATTATTTTAACTATATTGGGGGAAATAATAATTCCCGTGTTGTTTACCAAGGGGTAGAAATCTACAATGCTGGGCATATAATATTGTGTGGAGTCACTGAAAAAAACAGAGTTCATAAAGATTTATGCATTATGCCTAGAGACTTGTGCATTACAAACCCACACACAATAACAGGAATTTTCAAGATATGCGATAATAAATACAAAATTGAAAATATTTTTTGTAGTCACTATCATTAAAATGTAATGAGCAAACTTTGATATAAGGGCTCACTTTTTTTCCAATTTTTAAATTGTTTATCTAAACATCGCGTCGATTGCCAACCTCTTGCTTTCCCAATTTTGTTTCGAACCGTACGGTGTCTGATATTAGTGGAAACAAATGAAACGATATTTCCGGGTTTCTTCTTTTCAATGAATTGCACATAGGCACACAACAATATGTATTATACATTTTTCAATGATTATAATAAAACTTTAAAAACAAACTTCATACAAAACCAATACACAAAACGAAATGTTATCTGATGTACACAAGTTCATGAAACGCTCACCAGATAGTAGGGTGCTTAGCTGCAAATCCCTATACCTTGAAACGTACGAGAAATAAATAATAATAATGGAAATAAACTAACAACATCGCACAATACGCGTAGTTAAACACAAATCAAAGTAAGTGACGCCACTGAAATGTGTCAAGTTGGTAACGTATAGTCGGATTGCTGATAAGTGACTGTTCGTTGCTACAAGTATCGATATGCAATACTATATGCTTTCTCTGTCTATATCATTATAATTATTTGCATACCCATAGTAACGTATAGTGACGCAAGTTGACAACTAACCTTCCAAATTATTTTAATAAAAAACAAAGCATTAGAAAGAAACGGCATGATTCGTAGATATCTTTACTAATTAGAGCACGAAAATAAATTCACAGCAGTACTCAAACAAACAAAATTATTAATTTTAAGGTAATAATTATAAATAAGGAAAAACTTATACTCATACGTAAATTTTGGATTATAATTTCTTTAATTAAATTAAATTTTTATGTTTCCCCTAAGTACAAAGTAATAAAATATTAAGTAAAAATATATTTATTCATATAATATATTGCTAGAAGTTGTATTTAAATGTTTATTTTTATTTAAAAAAAATTAGTCACTGTAATGCATGATATCGTCGTCATCTGAAATATCGCTGTCATTTCTTGTATTTATTATTATTGGATTAATATCATCAACAAGCCTTTCCCTTTCCCACCATTCATTTATTAAATTTTCGATTTTTTTAACAGATTTTGCCCAAGTTTCACAACTAATTTGATCACAGGCTACTTTGCCCTTTTTTAAAAACTTCGTTATAACTATAAGCTGTTCACTTTTGTAAGAACACACTAGATCTGGTTATTTTGGTTACTTTTATGGTGTGTTACTGACTTTAAATGTCAATTAAAAATATTCCTTACGCTGTAAAACCGACTTTAGGTTGATAAGGTTATGATCATTATAATTAAGATATCATTTTTCTATATGGCATATGTCAAATGTATCAACATTTTAAAAAAGTGACATTTTTTAATACCAACATGACATACAGCTTCAAAGGTGCAAACTATTGAAAACAAAATTCCCTCTTAGTTTGTTCTTACAAAAGTGAATCGGCTATATATCCGTTTTGACCTATATGTCTATCATAATAATTTTTTGTTATACCCCAAATTAGTTCAATAGAGTTAAACTGGCAGTGATAAGGAGGTAATCTTAGTACTTCATGACCATACGTTTGGGCCAATGTATCAATAAAATAAACTGGTTCAGATTTTAATTTCCTTCGTTTTCTCGTGAGAAGTTCAGATTTATTACATTTTATAATTCTACGAATTGTTGATTTCGAAATCTTTTAGGCAGCTGCTACTCTTTGATGGACACAAGATAGAGAAATAAGTGGCCCATTGTTCTCTTTTTTGGAACTAAAATGTTCCAGCAGATTTAAAATTAAAGTTTGTGAATTTAATAATTGGCCGCAAACTCTATTAATTAATATTATTAACAGACACTGACAGCTAAGACAAATAACAAAAAACATTTTTAAAATCGCTGAAAAATGGTAACTAGATTATTATATGAAAACACTACTTAATACATACATGTAACAGTCACCTGTCAGCAATTCGACTATAATGGACGAAATTTGAAAAATAATTACAATATTTCCTAAATTTTCCTCAAAAATTTCCTGCCCTCCCAGATTTTAAGAGCTAGCGCCGCCACTGGTAATGATATATCGTTAAATGAAAATTTGAACATTGTATTTTAAAAAAAAGGTACCTGTTTATAAGTTACTAAAACATTTTTTTATTTTTTTAGAATTTTGGGAGATTTGCCAAATACCTACGCTTTCACCAAAGCTCTTGGAGAATCTTTGGTTGTGGAACAATTCGATAATTTGCCAGTTATCATCCTTCGACCTTCCATTGTCATTCCAATATGGAAAGAACCACTTCCAGGCTGGACTGATAATATAAATGGCCCAATAGGACTTCTCATTGGCGCTGGAAAGGGAGTCATAAGAACAATGTATTGCAATCAACAAGGGCATGCAGATTTTATCCCTGTTGATATCGCTGCCAATGCAATTGCCGTTTGCACTTGGGATTATATGACTACAAAGTAAGTTATAGAATTTCATTCTGTTATATTCTCCAGTGTCAAACGAAAAATGCGTGGACAGCGATTTTCATCACTTCAAGAAGCTGTTGAAGCCTTCGAAAACTATGTTTTTGAGATACCAACTTCAGTGGATTTTTTTTTTTTCGAGTATTGGTTTGAACGCATGAAAAGTGTATAAATCTTAAAGGCGAATATTTTGAAAAGCAATAAAATAGTTTGTTCCAAAAAAAAATTCTTTCTTAGTTTTTGTAAAAACTTAAAAGAACATAACACATTGTTAATAACACAAATATTCGTAGACATCCAATATTATATTGGCTTCTTACACTTATTAAATACCTCCAAACCCCTAAAATGTGTGAAAATTCACACTTGACATCAATTTTTACCGACCGCCAACATATATAAGGGAGGTATTGTGATCATACCGATTTTGACATTTCGAGATTTCGATGGATCTCCACGAATTGAGGTCCCTACATAACGTTTTGACTATTTTTAGCATGATGTCTGTCGGTCTGTCTGTCCGTCTGTCTGTCCGTCTGTCTGTCCGTCTGTCTGTCTGTCCGTCTGTCCGTCTGTATACCCGTGCAGAGCAAATTCGGCTGAATGGATTTTTATGAAACTTCATATTTAAGCTTCTGCCATCAATGGCACGAGTTGATCAACTTTTGGTAAAAATCGGTTGACTAAAAATGGGAGTTTACTCGTGTCGATTTTAAGATTTTTATGAATATTTCACAACAGAAAAATATTTCGAAAAAATTTATTGAACAAAAGTTGCTATAAAAGCAATAATTAATAACTTTTATTTGAAATTTTTTCTAAGTCTCAATTTTTTCATACTTATATGTAACGTTTCCATGGTCATGATAAATAATATCTCTGTTAGAAAATATTAGGCCAAGTTATTTCTACTCTGCTGCTAGAATGTATTTTATATAAGTACTTTACGATGGCGGTCGGTCCTGTGGTGGCCACAGCTGATTTTTTTAAATTGTAAATGTATTTTTTTGCAGGGCACGCCGTATATTCAACCTTACCAGCTCTCACGAGATTCAAGTAACATGGAATGAAATAATTGAACTAGGAAGAAGTATTGTCGAAACCAAAATGCCACTGAATGGTGTTGTTTGGTACCCAGGTGGTTCCATGAAAAAAAGCAGGGCTTTACATAATGTATGTGTTGTCTTGTTCCATTTAATACCTGCTATTCTAGTGGACATGTTATTGTTCTGTATTGGCTACAAACCAATGTAAGTATTTAAACATTTAAAGAAGAACTCTCTTTTAGGGAGTTCATAAAATCGGTTCAAGATCAAGATTATTAAAGTATTGAGAACTGACACGCTCGCAGTCTGGTGGTCAAATATTGTACTAGATAAATCTAATAAATATTACGGAATAAATTCTGACCCCTTTGCATGATTATATTGTCAAAAAATGTACAAAGCAGCATTTACTTTTACTTATTATTTAATAATTTCTAAAGAAACTGAAAATTTCATAGCTGGGCCAACTGAAAGTGGACAGGGCCCGTAGAATGTTCTGATTTTCATTCACTTCTAAAAAGAGATTGAAACTTTTTTCCTAGGGAGTAAAGGGGCTAATATGAATTATGATATATAAATTAATTATAATATAATATTTTTCAGATTATGCCGTGTTCAAAGGCGTGTTACCAAAGGATTTGAAGTGTTCGAATATTATACAAATAATCAATGGTCCTTTGAAAATAATAATGCTTATATTATAAGAGATGCGATGAATTCCAGAGAGCTCAAAACGTACAAAGTGGACAGAGTGGGACTGGATTTGGAGCAATATTTTATAGATTGTACCCATGCCGCACGTTTATACATTTTGAAAGAACCAGACAGTGACATACCATCAGCCAGAAGACATATGAAAATGTAAGTGTAGTATATCTAAGCAAACAAAAGTAAACCTATTTAAAAACAAAATATACCAGCGTGTTCATGGCATCGTTTATGGTAAAATAGGTTTGTTTTTATGTCTCTCAGAATACCTGTTTTTTTTTTTTTTTAATAATCAAAATCGAGCGGAAACAATAAATTAATGGGAACAAATTGCCTAAAAACATAAATGCTAATGCACAGGGTAACGCATTGAATAAAAAGACTAAAGGAAGAAATATTACATGTTATTTTGAAAGACCAAGATGGTCTTTCAAAATGGCGGACAATAGATTCCGTCTGTACAGTGGCGTAGGGCAATTTATTAAAATAACTCATCAATCATATAATATGAATAGAAAATACTTACGAATGAAAATACTTCTTTCAGTCTTTGTATTTTGCATTTTTGCTCGACCACAAACTGTATAGCTAACCATTTTGACCAAATTTCAGGTTAAGTGCGTAATTTTATATTAAAATATTAAATAGCTAAAATCTATTTCAACCCTGTCTTTTATTTGAATTATAAATTATGAATATACTTTAAATTATCAAAATAAATGTTAATAAACACTTTTTAATACGAAAACAACAAAATATTGGCAGCCATTGTGGTCGTTGGAATGACGTAATCCATATAAAGTTTGTTGATTTCATGCAGTCATATATGTTTTTATTGTCAATACAGTCAGCGCTCACTTTACGTTAAGCGATTTGTACGTTAACCTAATGGTGTATTTCCATATAAATGTACATGATTACGATTTTTTGGTACTCTCCATACTTCTCCATATCCGTACGAACGTACACTTGTCCGCACGAACGTACACTTTGTCCGGAGGAACGTACACTTTATTCGCACAAACGTATAATCGCCGCTTTGTGAATGGGCATTCGCTGGGAATTTTTGAACTATTAGAGATATAGAGCTTGAAAATATTGTACAATTAATAGGTAATTCGGGCCCTGATTTGGAATCAACAAACGATGTAATTCGCAATAACCGCAGTAGTACCGTTTGTTACAAAGTTATGTATCAGGAAAAGAAGAAGGCTTCAGTTTTATGAACTGTGGACAAATCTTTGACAAAAAATACCAACAATGGATAATTTTTATATGAAATGCATGTATGAAATGTAGGTATGTACGTAACATCGAACGTACGTTAAGCGGCCGTACGTTAAGTGAGCGCTGACTGTATATTCATATGAAAGCGTTATTTTACTCATTTTGTAGTTATTTCTGTAACTCGATTTTTTTCAGTGTACTATAATGGTTCGACTTAGGGCCGGTCTTTCCACCTTCTGATAAACTTCTGGGTAACTATCTGATAGATAAAGTTATCTGATACTTTATCTGTTGGATAAATGTCATCCCTTCTTTCAATTCATATTTATCTGTCAGATAGCTATCTGACGGATAATGAGACTGACATATTGAATCCTCAGATTGGTAACACTGAATGTGTAACTGAAATAGGCGTTGAGAAAGATTTTTTGTTTGTTTCTCTATGGAAATAAATAAATAAATTGGTAAACTGACAGCTGTCGAGCCGTTTTTTTGGTTATTGTAATTAACAAAATTTTATTTATGTATGCGTTATACAAGATTTTAGCAATTATTAATGTCGTAAGCATGTAATAAAATTGGGGGAATGAAAAAAGATATTAAATATTAATAATAATTGTTCTACGTTTATTTAATTTTTTAATTTTATTATGATTGATGTAAATAAAAAATATGTTATAATAAATTTGAAAATAAGATAATTAAATCACGGAGTATTCTTTAATTTTAGTTTTTTTTTGAGTAATCAGTGTCTTTAGGTACGTGTCACCGACACAGTACTGATCTTTTGTGGGTGGTTCTTCATATCCACTCTTGTAACATTGAAGTTGCGTAATACTGCACTTGCTACTATACCAATTATAATTAATCTTATTGCTCAAATTCGAAGGAATTATTAAACATTGTATTGTAAGGCGTGGATCCCGGTTAACGTTTAATATAAAATATCCTTCTCGACACCGTTTACTTCAGCCTTTTTTTCACTGAAGAAAGCAGTTTCACTAACATTTCATCCCAGGCTGCAACCACTCGTGGATAACGGGTAATTTCGTAAAATACTCGTTGAAATTTGTGTATTTAATTTTCCGTACAAGGCATACAAATGAAATCAGACATAAGCTGGATATTGTACGAGATACTTTTTTCACTGCACGGCACTGTTATTTTGGAGTTAAAGCATTATTTCTACAAATAATAAAATTCAAACAAATTATATTTTTTCAAGTCCATTTTGCAATTTATTGTTCCAAGAAATCATTTACAGTCTGTTTCAAACGGTTAGGCGGAACTAAATGGGAATTTCGTTCTTTTAGGTTGTCACGAGAAGGGACCTTGCTTGGGTAATTTCATTTTTTACGTTGGAATGTCAAAATTTAAAATTCCAACAATGAAACCATGGGAACGAATGACATTAAATTATTTTTTTAAATATTTTAATAAAAAATAAATAAATAAATGGGAAATTTGTATTAAGAAAGACACAAAAAATCAAAATATAAAGAAAATGACATTTTAAAATGATATTAACCTTAACAAAAAAATGTTTATTGTAAGTATGATTTACAAAACTTAAACAAAACGGCCGAAAAGCACGATTTAAACGATGAAAGTAACTAGACTGCAAAATCTAGTTCCGCCTAACCATTTGGAACAGACTTTAATTTCTAACTTTTTGACAGTGACAGCACTTATTTGTTACTTATTCGCTACTTTGACTACCGAATAACTTATCTGCCAGAT
This sequence comes from Liopterus haemorrhoidalis, assembly GCA_963971575.1. NCBI lineage: Eukaryota > Metazoa > Arthropoda > Insecta > Coleoptera > Dytiscidae > Liopterus > Liopterus haemorrhoidalis. Next base: position 6,114,485 of record OZ020626.1, on the reverse strand, counting down.
AGCATAGTTTATTCGTAGGAATAACTTTATCTGAAGGTGGAAAGACGCTTTATTGTTTTTATCCGTCAGATAACGTTACCAGCCACTTTATCTGAAGGTGGAAAGACCGGCCCTTAAGGAAGTTCGACTGTATTTTGTATTTAATATATATATATTTTTTCCTTTTATTTCAGAATGTATGCAGTGGATAAGATCGTGAAAGGCCTTTTCATGTTTGGTATGATGTACCTTATCTATGCCTACTTCATTGCCCCCTTCTTTCTATAGTATTTTTATATATTTATTGTAATTGGTTTTATTTTGGTTACTTATAAATATCATGTAATATAATAATCAAAAATATATTTAGTTAATAAAAAAAAAAAACATTCAATCTTACCTTTTTTTGCTTTCCCTACCCAGTTGTATTTTGCATTTATTTAGACTTCTACTTCTCTACTTCTAGAGTGAAGTCGAGTTTTTTACTAGTGAAAACTAGTTCAAATGTCTATAACTCCCTTATTTATAAACCGATTTTTAAAAAAATCACACTTTTGGAATCAGGACATCAAGGTGTTTCTGTCTGTACACCTATAAGTGACAAATTCGGACTTTGATAAAAAATCTGCTCCAGTTTCGACCGAAAGTGTACACATTTTAAAATTAAATTGACGTGCAACGGCTGGTTACATGGATGTACACATTTAAAAAATTAGATTGACGTGCAACGGTTGGTTACACGGATGTACACATTTAAAAATTAGATTGACGTGCAACGGTTGGTTATATGGATGTACTAATTTAAAAAATTAGATTGACGTGCAACGGTTGGTTAAATGGATGTACACATTTAAAAATTAGATTGACGTGCAAAGGTTGGTTACATGGATGTACTAATTTAAAATTTTGATTGACGTGCAACGGCTGGTTACATGGATGTACGTACACATTTAAAAATTAGATTGACGTGCAAGGGCTGGTTACATGGATGTACACATTTAAAAAATTTGATTGACGTGCAACGGTTGGTTACATGAATGTACTAATTTAAAAAATTAGATTGACGTGCAACGGTTGGTTAAATGGATGTACACATTTAAAAATTAGATTGACGTGCAACGGTTGGTTACATGGATGTACACATTTAAAAATTAGATTGACGTGCCACGGTTGGTTACATGGATGTACACATTTAAAAAATAGATTGACGTGCCACGGTTGGTTACATGGAAGTAACCATTTAAAAAATTTGATTGACGTGCAACGGTTGGTTACACGGATGTACACATTTAAAAATTAGATTGACGTACAACGGTTGGTTACATGAATGTACTAATTTAAAAAATTTGATTGACGTGCAACGGTTGGTTACATGGATGTACTAATTTAAAAATTAGATTGACGTGCAACGGCTGGTTACATGGATGTACACATTTAAAAATTAGATTGACGTGCCACGGTTGAGTACATGGATGTACACATTTAAAAATTAGATTGACGTGCCACGGTTGGTTACACGGATGTACACATTTAAAAATTAGATTGACGTGCAACGGTTGGTTACACGGATGTACACATTTAAAAAATAGATTGACGTGCCACGGTTGGTTACATGGATGTACACATTTAAAAATTAGATTGACGTGCCACGGTTGATTACATGGATGTACACATTTAAAAATTAGATTGACGTGCAACGGTTGGTTACATGGATGTACGCATTTAAAAATTAGATTGACGTGCCACGGTTGGTTAAATGGATGAACACATTTAAAAATTAGATTGACGTGCAACGGTTGGTTACATGGATGTACACATTAGAAATTAGATTGACGTGCAACGGTTGGTTACACGGATGTACACATTTAATAATTAGATTGACGTGCAAAGGTTGGTTACATGGATGTACTAATTTAAAAATTAGATTGACGTGCAACGGTTGGTTACATGGATGTACTAATTTAAAAATTAGATTGACGTGCAACGGTTGGTTACATGGATGTACTAATTTAAAAATTAGATTGCCGTGCAACGGCTGGTTACATGGATGTACACATTTAAAAATTAGATTGACGTGCAACGGCTGGTTACACGGATGTACACATTTAAAAATTAGATTGACGTGCAACGGCTGGTTACACGGATGTACACATTTAAAAATTAGATTGACGTGCAACGGTTGGTTACACGGATGTACACATTTAAAAATTAGATTGACGTGCAACGGTTGGTTACACGGATGTACACATTTAAAAATAAGATTGACGTGCAACGGTTGGTTACATGGATGTACACATTTAAAAATTAGATTGACGTGCAACGGTTGGTTACATGGATGTACACATTTAAAAATTAGATAGACGTGCCACGGTTGGTTACATGGATGTACATATTAAAAATTAGATTGACGTGCAACGGTTGGTTACATGGACGTACACATTAAAAATTAGATTGACGTGCAACGGTTGGTTACACGGATGTACACATTTAAAAATTAGATTGACGTGCAACGGTTGGTTAAATGGATGTACACATTTAAAAATTAGATTGACGTACAACGGTTGGTTAAATGGATGTACACATTTAAAAATTAGATTGACGTGCAACGGTTGGTTACATGGATGTACTAATTTAAAAATTAGATTGACGTGCAACGGTTGGTTACATGGATGTACACATTTAAAAATTAGATTGACGTGCCACGGTTGATTACATGGATGTACACATTTAAAAATTAGATTGACGTGCCACGGTTGATTACATGGATGTACACATTTAAAAATTAGATTGACGTGCCACGGTTGGTTACATGGATGTACACATTTAAAAATTAGATTGACGTGCCACGGTTGGTTACATGGATGTACACATTTAAAAATTAGATTGACGTGCCACAGTTGGTTACATGGATGTACTAATTTAAAAAATTAGATTGACGTGCCATGGTTGGTTACATGGATGTACACGATTTAAATGTGTACATCCATGTAGCCAACCGTGGCACGTCAATCTAATTTTTAAATGTGTACATCCGTGTAACCAACCGTTGCACGTCAATCTAATTTTTAAATGCGTACATCCATGTAACCAACCGTGGCACGTCAATCTAATTTTTAAATGTGTACATCCATGTAACCAACCGTGGCACGTCAATCTAATTTTTAAATGTGTACATCCATGTAATCAACCGTGGCACGTCAATCTAATTTTTAAATGTGTACATCCATGTAATCAACCGTGGCACGTCAATCTAATTTTTAAATGTGTACATCTATGTAACCAACCGTGGCACGTCAATCTAATTTTTAAATGTGTACATCCATGTAACCAACCGTTGCACGTCAATCTAATTTTTTAAATTAGTACATCCATGTAACCAACCGTGGCACGTCAATCTAATTTTTAAATGTGTACATCCATGTAACCAACCGTGGCACGTCAATCTAATTTTTAAATGTGTACATCCATGTAATCAACCGTGGCACGTCAATCTAATTTTCAAATGTGTACATCCGTGTAACCAACCGTGGCACGTCAATCTAATTTTTAAATGTGTACATCCATGTAACCAACCGTGGCACGTCAATCTAATTTTTAAATGTGTACATCCATGTAATCAACCGTGGCACGTCAATCTAATTTTTTAAATTAGTACATCCATGTAACCAACCGTGGCACGTCAATCTAATTTTTAAATGTGTACATCCATGTAACCAACCGTGGCACGTCAATCTAATTTTTAAATGTGTACATCCATGTAACCAACCGTTGCACGTCAATCTAATTTTTAAATGTGTACATCCATGTAACCAACCGTGGCACGTCAATCTAATTTTTAAATGTGTACATCCATGTAGCCAACCGTGGCACGTCAATCTAATTTTTAAATGTGTACATCCATGTAACCAACCGTTGCACGTCAATCTAATTTTTAAATGTGCACATCCATGTAACCAACCGTGGCACGTCAATTTAATTTTCAAAATGTGTACATCCATGTAACCAACCGTGGCACGTCTATCTAATTTTTAAATGTGTACATCTATGTAACCAACCGTTGCACGTCAATCTAATTTTTAAATAGGTACATCCATGTAACCAACCGTTGCACGTCAATCTAATTTTTAAATGTGTACATCCGTGTAACCAACCGTTGCACGTCAATCTAATTTTTTAACTCATTTTTCACTCATTTATCAGTAGATTTCGTTAGAATTCAATATGAGAGCTCAAAATTAATACTGTGATGCAGAAATATGTTAAAAATTAAAAAAACAAGCGTGTTAGGTCATATTTCAACTTTGGGAGCCTCTGGAGGCCCCCGTGCTTCATATATCTTATTTTCGTGCACCTTCATTTAAAGAATACCTAATTCCACACCCCTGTGCCAAATCTCAGCAATATCGGTTCATAAATAAGCGAGTTATAGCCATGCTTCACTTTCGGCCGAAACTGGAGCAGAATTTTTTGTCAAAGTAGGAATTTGCCACTTTTAAGGATACAGGCAGAAGTATCTTTATTCCAAGTTAAAGAACTTCACACTCTCAACTACACCAGAATTTCCTTCCCCCGTCCCCTGAAGTACCTACCTTTATTTTAGAACTTGGAGTTCCTTTGTAGTGGGGGTAAACAGCTGATGCAATTCAAACTTGTTAAAGATTTATCACGTACAGTCTGTTTCAAACGCTTAGGCGGAACTAGATTTTGCAATTTAGTTACTTTCATCGCTTAAATCGTGCTTTTCGGCCGTTTTGTTTAAGCTTTGTAAATCATACTTACAATAAACATTTTTTGGTGATTTTTTCATCATTTTCTTTATATGTTAATTTTTTGTGTCATTCTTATTACAAATTTCCCAATTTGTTATATTTTTGTCATTAAAATATATAAAAAAATAATTTAATTTTGACATATATACTTCGTTTCCATGGTTTCATTGTTGGAATTTTAAATTTTGACATTCCAACGTGAAAAATGAAATAACCCTAGCAAGGTCCTTTGTCGTGACAACCTAAAAGAACGAAATTCCCATTTAGTTCCGCCTAAGCGTTTGAAACAGACTGTATTTATAACTGTGTATTTTTTTAATATAAAATAAAATCCATTTATCTTATCATAAATATGTAAAATTTAAAATAATTTGTACATTTAGGATAGTTTTCCTTTGAAATTTATTAATTCGTAGTTATGGTAAATGGACTTTAGCTCGGTTTTCATACAGTTCTTAGGCCTCCGCGGAGAGTCTGGGGAAGAATTACAGCGGAGCTAGCTGTATCTTGGCTCGTTAGTTTGAGTTACGTTTGCATATAGAAAGTGCCCGTATTATATAGTTATTTACTGTGCCGTGTGTGTTTTCTGTTACTTTTAGAAATGAACAGTATCAGTAACCTTTTAAAAATAAACATTTTCTTCTTTCCCTCGAGGAAACTCGAAATGAAACAACTGTGAAAACCGTTACCGGATTTGAACATTACAAAAACTAAGAATGTTTCTGCTTCTACTTCTAAAACACGGACAAGAAAATTTAATAGAAACATATACTTAAAGAACAATTGGATTTGCGGATTCAACGAAAAGCAAGCTGTTTTTTGTTTTCCTTGGGGGAGAATTAATATGGACGAACGGTATTACGGATTTAGTGCACATCTGAGATTTTAGTCATTTCCATTTAATTTAAGATCAATATTTATGTTAGATTAGTACCCCGAGGTAGGGGTGGGAATTTATTTTTGAATATCGATATATGCGCGATTCGATACATCATAAGTGTGGTATCGATATTCGATATATATCGAAGTAAAAATATCGATATTTTCGATATATCGAAATAACTAACACGTAACATGTAAGATACATAATTACATATTTTTTGGTTGGCTTGGCGGGAAAAGAAGTCGCCAAATGACAGACAATCACTTTACAGTTGGTACTCACCCAGGTACCAACCAAATTTCTAATATTATCCTTGGTAACAGCTCTCTTAATTATATATATATATGCTGTTCACTTTTGTAAGGACAAACCAGATTTTTTGGTTACTTTTATAGTGTATTACGGTTTTTAAATATCAATTAAAAATATTCCTTACACTGTAAAACCGACTTTAAATTTATTGGTTATGATCATTATTAAGGAAGTGACATTTTTTATAATTTTTTAATACCAACATGTCAATTTCAAAGGTGCAAATTATTGAAATCATAATTTCGTCTTACAGGCTATACCAAACGATTAGGCGGAACTAAATGGAAATTTCGTTATTTTAGGCTGTCACGAAAAGGGACCTTGCTTGGGTTATTTCATATTTCAGGTTTGGTATGTGAAAAATTAAAACAACAGTGAAACCATAGAAACGAATGACATATGTCAAATATTTTAATACATTTTTCCATATTTTGAAGACAAAAAAAAATAATAAATGGGAAATTTTTATTAAGAATGACTAAAATAAAAAAAACTAAAATGTAATGAAAAGGACATTTTATAATGAAAATCAATTTAATCTAGAATTTGCAATGTGACCATGATTTTCAAAGCCTAAACAAACGGACCAAAAGTCTGAAATAATTGATAAAAATTACTAGATTTCAAAAATTAGTTCCGCCTAAACGTTTGGAATAGCCTATAGTTTGTTTCTACAAAAGTGAACAGCATAAATTTAAATGTAAAAAATATACAAGAATACCGATATTTTGTGCGAATATCGATATTTTGCGCGATATATCGCATTTCAAATATCGATATAAAAATATCGATATATTTTTCTAAAGTATCGATATTTTCGATATATCGTTCCCATCCCTACCCCGAGGTAAGTACTTAATAATGCATTTTTTATTTTTAAATGACTTCTCAATTTGTCTACATTAAAATTTGGCATTCTTTTAATGGGTAATAAATTACTGCAAGCTGGGCCGATTCAAAACTTTGTAAAATTAGTAAAAAGGGGAAATTGGCCCTACCACTCAATATTGTCACGAGCCGTTACTAATTTCACTGATGATTTCAGAAAAAAACATTTTTCCTTCAAGCGGATTATAATGCTAACATTACATTGTTCAATATATTCGGTAAAAATGATACATTATTTTACTAGTAAAATAATCAGAACATTATTATACTAGTAAATAGTTCATATAGTTATCAACAGATAGCACTGATGGCAGCAGTCACCATAAAAAAACATCTGTCAATTTAATATGTTTGCAGCGTGGTTATTTATTACTTAGGAGTTACTTTATTATTATTCTGTGATTAGTTACAAAATACACAATATAAAGATCAAAAATTAAAAAATGTCTCAACAAATTCAATGTACACCGCCGGAATTTGCAGCAATAGTATCTGAAACTATAAAGTCATAAGTATTTATGGTTGCAAATTTTTAATAACTACGCTTGAAGAAAAAATAGTATATGTCACTCGGAGTAGAACACCTTTTTTGTGCTTCGCTCAATATGCAAGCCTCGGTAGCAACATTTGAGCTCAGCACAAAAAAGAGCGCGTTCTACTCCTAGTAACATAATATACTATTTTAGAGTTTTTTTTTTTTTTTTTATAATGAGTTCTATGGGTAAACATTTGAGTAAAACAAAATAAATTCTTATATAAATTTTATTGAACAAATGTACTTATACACTCTCCTGTACCGGAGGTTCATATCCTTCCGGCCTATCAACTTTACTTCCGGCTTCTCCTGGTTCACCTGATGCACCCTTTCCACTGTCTCCGTGAAGTTCCAACAATTTGGAAACATCAAAACGGGGCTTCTTCAATACCTTTACCTAGAAAGAATGAAAAAAAAAATTAAACAAATTCTAAAATTGAAAACATAAATTAAAACTGTCTAAACATTTTTCAGACATGATATTTGGGAACAAAGTTTCTTCATGTATGTATCAAAGCGAGCTAGGTATTATCATCATTTTAAAATAATTATATACAGATGCGAACAAGCAAGTTTCATGCCGTGCGAAAAGTCTGTCTGTCTAAAACCTCTTGGTAAGTAGGCGCCTTATACCCTTTTCACACTAGATCTTTAAGATCGGATGTTAAAGTGAATATATCTTTAAACGCTAATGTGAAACCGTATGGCCTCGTCTAAATACAAGCGATGTTTAAGACAGAGATCTGCGTCTTAAACTTCGTCGGCATTGCCAAATTAATTTCTATTATAAAAAAATACTCCTTGAATTTGTGCTGTCAACATTTTATATTATCATAAACAAGAATACTGTATTATATCGACGTTATAGAAATGTATACTTATTGTTATAATAAAATTATTTATTTTAGTAATGTGTTTAATAAAATACAGAGCTACAATAATTGATATAAAATGTATCGACTTACATGTTAATACAGGTGTAATATATTCTTTATTGTAGTGTCTTTATTGTAGAATGAAATGAAACATCCTTAATTGTTTATAATAATTCAAAATGTGCGTCTGCGCAGACAGTTCAAAACTGGTAATTTCATGACGGTAACTTAAGGACAAAATTACTGTAGCTGATGACAGCACCAGAGATTTCAACATCAAGTGTGAAAGCATACCAATCTTAAACAGCGGTGAACTTTAAGTTCACTCGTCTTAAAGATCTAGTGTGAAAAGGGTATTAGAGATAGCGCACAAAGTTTTTTTTTCTATTACCAAACTACAAAATTATCATTTATGATACATTTATTAGTTACTTAATCTAGTATTTTCCATTATTTGGGCGAACAAAAGCAAGAGGGGAAACTGCCTAAGCGCCCTGACATCTGGTGGCAATTTTCGGAAGATAGGAAAGTGACATTGTTTTGTTTTGTTCAATGGGGAAATACGTGTTTTTTTGTTGTTTGTGTTTTGTTTTTGTGAATCATGGAAAAAAACAATCAATTTTGTTGTGTGCCGCAATGTAAATCGTGAATAAGGAAGAATCCTTCTTAAACATTCCATAATTTACCTAAATCGAAAAAAATATCAATTGAAACTACGTTTAGAGGTAGAGAGAAAGTGGATCGTAGGTTTTTATGGACCCAAAAACTAAAAATGGACAAAAATCCAAGCCCATGCATGCATGTTTGCCCGTTGCATTTTATGGAAAGTGATTTTTTACGTCCAAGAAAAGACTGAAAAAATTTGCCTAAATCATCAGTTGATATAATATTAAAAGGCCCTTCTACTTTTTCAGGTAGAGATATTAATTTTTACTAATATATTAACCATATTTTTGTTGTTATTATTCGCGACTGAAACTAACGTTGGCGGCGCTGCGTACAACAGCTAATGGCGGACGAGAAGCGTATATGTCAGAAGTTTTTTCTTAATATTTACCTGTTCAAACAATATTTCGGCAAAAAAGCACTGTATTTAAGTCACTATATTTTAAAATACTTCTTAATTCATATAAACTGCAGCACAAAACGCTACAAATATTATCCAAATATACGCTTCTGTTTAATTTAGCCAGTCACCACCAAATGTCTCACTGTTATTTGCAGTCGCGAATATTGACAGACAGTCAAAAAGAATTAAAAATACAATGAAAAACTAAAAATTTTCGAAACTGAAATTTCTTTCTCGCAACTGAACAGAAGTACTGACAGATGTGCTAAAGCTAATAGGGGAAACTTTTTAAGATCGCAGCGCCATATGCGGCAAAGCTGCAACACTCGAAAGTGACATTAAACTGTTACTCGTGTATTTGTTTACATGGTGAAAATGAACACGAGTTGTATTTTTCCTGTTTTCCGAGCTTTTTTTAATTTAAAGGTAATTATGATTTACAAGATATGTAATAATATACTATTCTAAAGAAATTTCAAGAAAATTTTTAGTTTTTCATTGTATTTTTAATTCTTTTTGACTGCCTGTCAATATAATAATAACAAAAATATGGCAAATATATTAGTAAAAATTAATATCTCTACCTGAAAAAGTAGAAGGGCCTTTTAATATATCAATTGATGATTTAGGCAAATTTTTTCAGTCTTTTCTTGGACGTAAAAAATCACTTTCCATAAAATGCAACGAGCAAACATGCATGCATGGGCTTGCATTTTTGCCCATTTTTAGTTTTTGGGTCCACAAAAACCTACGATCCTCTTTCTCTCTGCCTCCAAACGTTGTTTCAATTGATTTTTTTTCGATTTAGGTAAATTATGGAATGTTTAAGGATTCTTCCTTATTCACGATTTACATTGCGGCACAAAACAAAATTGATTGTTTTTTTCTTCCATGATTCACAAAAATAAAACACAAACAACAAAAAAACAAGTATTTCTCCATTGAACAATACAAAACATTGTCACTTTCGTATCTTCAGCAAATTGCCACCAGATGTCAGGGTGCTTAGGAAGTTTCCCCTATAGTTTTCGTGACACATACCACAGAATTTCAAACACGGCTAATTTGGTTAAACACAGTTCTTGCTTTGTTCGTTTCGGCATACTATGTTATTTCAGTAAGAATTTGACTTAAAATATAATTTTGTATTACAATAATTCGCATTTATTTAATAAGTGCAATTTCAAATGTACGACATCAGTTTCAAAAGCCATTTGCCAGGATGCTATTAGGGTTTTAACCCTAATAATTGACAAAAATCAGCTTTGGCTACTAGTGATGGGCGCGTGAATAAAATTTTGTCACGATCACGAACTCTCACGATCCCATCAAATCAAACTGGTTAGAGAAAAAGCGCAAACTAGTTAGAATGAGATTGTTGAGTTATCCATATCCGGTCAGATTCAAAATTATACAAAAAATAATTCCAACGCCTGCATACAACGGAGACATATTGTCATCGTAGAAGGAGATACAAAATCCAGCATAGATAATGATACAAAATAGACAATTCTTTCTTCTTATTCCTTCTATTTACTAAAATTTAAACTTCGTGAGTCGTGACACGCCGTGATTGTACGCACGACGTGTCACGGCAAATTTTAAGGGACTATTACCGGTTATAATTTTCAAAAAATCTTTTTTTTTTTTTTACATTTTTTGATTCCTTATACCTTCAGAAATCATATCCTAAATTTTTATAACGAAATGTAAAAAAATAAGAAATTGGTGGCAATTTTAGTGCATGCGCTTTATCGGTGCGCGACAGCTGGTTTGACGAGTTTCGGCAGGTGTGCTTCTCAACACCGTTATTCTGTTCAAATACATATATATATATATATAATTAAACATATAATAAAACATTAAAATATATATATAAAACACTTTGGGCTATCGTTCCCAAACATACGTTTGTGGGAAGAGAAGTTACTGAGTTGGCTGCTAATATTTCATTAGCAATATTTAATGAAGGTAGAACGTCCCTCTTGAAAATATTGGAGGTATTGGGATGCATAATTGGACAGTCTGCGTATGATTATATTTAAAAAAAAGATGAGGAACGCATTGAGATGGCCAATAAAGCGAGTACCGCGGCGTCGAAGGAAGCTCGCTTGGCAAAGCAAACTGCTCAGCAAGAGGAACAGCAACAAATGATTGATTCGGGAGTACTTTTATATGGACCAGGGATTGCTGATTAACCAATTGTAAGGGCTGAAACTTAATTTTTTTTAAAAATATTACAATACAAATATTAAATAAACTTTAAAAGTGATTTTCTCGAAATGGTGTTTTTTCAATTGGCCCAGACTTATTCTCCATAACTACACAACGGATATTTTTAAAATTTAGTGAATTTTGTTCATTTTGATGTCCTCTACCGTAATTTACCAGAAAATTGTAAAAAAATTTGAAAGAAAAAAAAATTATAAGGGTAAAAGGGGAAAAAAACATGATTTTTAGAAAAAAAAAATTCACCTATCCGCCATTTTGTTTTTACACCCTTTTTTTTTATAATAGGTGGTAAATTACGATGTAAGACACCTTCATCTTTAAAATTATTTTTGAATTTTTTGTTTCAGACTTGTCAATTTCGAGATTAACCCCGGGCCATGGAGCATCATAATTTTTTGTTACTGAACTTTGGTGCCATCTATATAATTATCTATGTATTGAAAAAAAAAAAAAAAAAATTTTTTATAATCTTGAATATAATATTAATAAAATAAAAAAAGTTGCACAACGTTCTATAATAAAGGAAACGAGAAAAAAAAAAATTTAATTATAGGTCATTTTTTGCCTTTCTAACCGGTAATAGTCCCTTAAATCACGCACGAAAGAAAAATATTAATCACGTTCACTCACGATTTTACCGTGAACTCAAATTTCACGGCACGCGCCCATCACTAGTGGCTACCACAGAACCGACCATCACCAAAAGTACTTAAAAATATACTTTTTAACATATACATTATTATTGAAATTGGCCTATACGGTAATACCTAATTAGTTTTAAATTTAATATTTTTAAGTCAAATTCTTTTTTATCGAGATATTTTGAGCACTTACTTTACGAATGTAGACATCATGGAGTGGGTAGATTCCCTGGCAGGCCTTTTCAATATCCTTAGCGATGGAATCTGGCAAAAGTTTATTCACAACTTCCTTCAGTTCGCTGCCGGAAATGTCACGGTTGATAAGTTCAACCATTTTCTTACGGATAGCGCGAACCTACAACAAAAAAATAATGCATAAGAACTGCGAATTATTACGCCCTACGAAAAATACAATACTCAATTAGAGAAACAAAATGAATATTAAAATCGTAGTTCAATATTAAATTAGATAAACGATGAGGTAAGTATGTTCAGAACTAAAAAATATTAGGGAACAATATTTTTCTTCATGTTTCTATCAAAGAGAGCTGAGTAGATCATCATGAATACTTAACCTCATTGTATCTGAATTTTGTGCGAAATTCTTTTTTCCGTCATTGAATTAAAAAATTTCTCACCTGTGTATGTTGAGCGTAGCAAGTTTTACGCTGGCTCATCTGGTCCTTGTTGGTAAAACCAATACAGAATACCCTCAATAGATATCCATCGGAAGTCTTAACGTCAGCACTAGCTTCGACAAGGGTCTGCCATTTCTTAACCATTGAACGAAGTTTATCGGTAGTCAAGTCCATTCCGTGGAAATTTGTAAGAACATTACGTCCCTGGACATCTTCAGCAATAAGTCTGAACTTACGGAAAGATCTAAAAACAAATACATTGATAGAACGTCAACGAAAATAGAATTTAATATCAAGTTGACAAAAAAAGTATTTATCAGTACTTATAAATTAGGGAACAAAGTCTCTTCATTTATGTGTCAAAGCGAGCTGAGTAATCTCATCATGAAATACTGCTTTAAATTTTATACACAAGCATACCCAAAATTGCAATATAAATTAATCTTATGGTACAGTTCTGTTGAAAATCTGTAAGCTACAGACAATCGTATCTAAGGAGTTGTTTTATGAGTTGTTATAGACAGTTTCTTATAGATTTTATCCGTAAGCTTACAGAATTGCACCCTTAATCTTATCAAATGGTAGTTAGGTATATGTATACATAGTTAACGTAATCTATAAATAAATAATTACTAACCTTTCAGCATCCTGATCATCTTGCAAATCAGCTAGTGAAACTTCAAATACTCTATATTTAAGTCCTTCCGAAGCAATACGGGTACCTTGAGTACGATTTACTAAAGTTTTTCCTATTTGTCTCTTAGTAAACATAGACGGAGCTTTAACATCGTACCAGTCTTTACGGGTGAAAGGGTCAACACTAGAAACAAAATATCACTTTAAATCCGCAATATAAACACAAATATAATTATAAAAACTACGACTTCGAGGTTAAAAAACACGATATTGAAATTAAATTATGATGAATAAAAAACACATGTTTATAAACAGTTAAAAATCACTTTTAATACGATAAAAATTGATTAATTATGAGGCAAGTATGCTCAGAACTCAAAAATATTAGGGAACAATATTTTTCTTCATGTTTCTATCAAAGAGAGCTGAGTAGATCATCATGCATACTTGACTTAACCTCATTTAAATATCGAACTATCAATTTATAATAAGAAATTATTATAATTTAACTTATAACAATGTTTAATGAATAATTATTGTGCTTTCCTTACACTTTTAATAGATTTATTTAACAAAATATATAAACCAAAATCGTTCACACATGGTACAACAAAGTTTATCTGTTATTATTTTAATAATCATAACATATGAACGTTTTATAAATTATTAGTAATATTAATTAAACATTAAATAACAATAATTTAGTAATATTTTCAACTTACATCTTCTTTTTAACACCCTTCTTGCCTCCTTTTGATAATCCCTTATTTTTACCGACCGCCATGTTCACCAAATATACAGAAAGAGACTAGAATATTTTTCCACTAGACGGCGCGAGCTGTCAGATGCCAGATGAACTAAAGGCTAGGCTACACAAACATAAAATTCGGATTGAACTAAAATAGTACCAAAATTATACATAATAATAATAATAAAAAACAAAGGGATATAAAAAATTAAAAATATAAATAAAAACTCAATTATTTGATTTTCTTTTTTATATATTTTAATAAAAACATTTTTTAGGTAATGAATGACATTTTTACGTCATATCCTTGTGGTATGACATTATTCAAGATTCACAGGAAATTCTAAAGAAATAATGCATTTCTTACGTAAAAAGAAAACCCAAACAATGTCTAATTACGTATAAAATAAAACCAAGCTTAGTAATACATTTTTTTTTGTTAAAACAAAATTTAAAACGCGGAAAAAGATTTATAAATTATTACTTAATAAGATATATTTTATATTATAAATCAATAAACATTGTGCAATTAAGATATATGACTATAAATAAACGTAAAAATATATATTTACTTAAGTACATTTGTCCAGTACATCTGCACTATAATGTCCCACAAATATTACTCAGAATCACAGGTGTTCCGAAATTCTTTTTACAACAAATACTTAATTGGACAACTGATTCAACATCATTAGAGAATATATTAAGTTGCAGGGGCGGTCTTAAGAAATGTGGGGCCTTATTAAAATTATTAATTGCGAGGCCTTATTACAAGTATGATTTGCGGGACTAATATTTTAGGCTAAGGAATTATGATAATTACGTATAGTATTTTTAAGTTTTGAGAAATAGGGAGCGTCAATGGCGTCTACGCCCGTAACCACTCACGGGGGGTACACCGTTTTGGGGCCCACCGATTTTCAATTTTTTTTTGTTTCTTGGTTTTTTTCATTGACTTCATATAAATAGACACAGTATGCTCTGCGAAGATGGAAGGGGGATTTGCCCCGAGGAGTATGACGGGTTGCCTAATTTACATTTATTTTGCTAAGCTACCTCTAGGAGAAACGACAGCGTCATATTGTGTTTATGATTGTTTTGTTATTCGTTAGCGTTGTTTTGTTGTGCCATTTTTTCTATTTTACTATTTTACCTTTCCAACATCTTTCAACTTTTAAAAATATTGCCGTAAATTGCATTTAAAGAGTTGTAAAATATATTTGAAATACTTAGTATTTTATATACAAAAAAAAAATGTTTAGTTAAAATGTTACATGTATAGTGTTTATCTATCTATCTATATAGTTTTTTCCTTAAAAAAAAATATTTGTATTCAGTACTTCGAATACATCAGAAAAGAATTTTATCCAGCATTGATTATTATAGGGATTTGCAGCTAAGCACCCTACCATCTGGTGAGCGTTTCATGAACTTGTGTACATCAGATAACATTTCGTTTTGTGTATTGGTTTTGTATGAAGTTTGTTTTTAAAGTTTTATTATAATCATTGAAAAATGTATAATACATATTGTTGTGTGCCTATGTGCAATTCATTGAAAAGAAGAAACCCGGAAATATCGTTTCATTTGTTTCCACTAATATCAGACACCGTACGGTTCGAAACAAAATTGGGAAAGCAAGAGGTTAGGAATCGAAGCGATGTTTAGATAAACAATTTAAAAATTGGAAAAAAAGTGAGCCCTTATATCAAAGTTTGCTCATTACATTTTAATGATAGTGACTACAAAAAATATTTTCAATTTTGTATTTATTATCGCATATCTTGAAAATTCCTGTTATTGTGTGTGGGTTTGTAATGCACAAGTTTGTAGGCATAATGCATAAATCTTTATGAACTCTCTGTTTTTTTCAGTGACTCCACACAATATTATATGCCCAGCATTGTAGATTTCTACCCCTTGGTAAACAACACGGGAATTTTTATTTCCCCCAATATAGTTAAAATAATCGACAATGGAAAACCGCCATAACTTAAAACCAGATCACAAAATGTAGTATTTTAGATGTTTACAAGTAATGTCACTTCACAAAATCAGAAAATCCCAAACAATTATTTATTTTTTGTCGTTTTTTGATACACTTTTCGCTATTATTTACTAGTAAATGTCAAGTGGTATCTGATTTAGAATGGTTTCAAAAAAATCCGCGTGGCGCTACGATCTTAAAATTTTTCCCCTATAGATGTACATCTTTATAATTTGTCAAATAAATTTTAATTTATCATGGAATAAATGATATAATATTTGCCCGTTTTAAATTTAGAAAGTGTCTGAAGCATTGCTATACAATATGATCGAGAGAAAAAGGTGTCTAGATAGACATGGAATTTATTTATTTTTAAATTAACAGAATTATCCACTTAACACTTAAAAAAAATTAATTTATGGCCTAGTAAACACTTTTTTTCGATCATATTGTATTTTAAATGTAAGTAATTTAAAAACCTACTAATTATCTTAATAATATACTCATAAATTCAGGTTAATTTAAAATTATTTATGAAATTTATTTTAAATGATAAAAGTGCTGAGTAAAATACTTTTCTGATGTATTCGCAGTGCTGAATACAAATACTTTTTTAAGGAAAAACTATATATACAATATTTTAATTAAACATTACTTTTTAAACATTAAACATTAAACATTACTTTTAAAATAGCAAAATAGCAACACAACAAAACAACGCTAACGAACAACAAAGCAATAGACCATATTAGTGTGTCGTCACATACATGTGCTGCCATCTGAGAGCTGAGTCCTTTTGAAGTTTAAAATACATGGGACATTACTTTTGTTACCTTAATTTTATAAATATTTTCAATTTTGGAGCAAAAAATATGTATTTTTGATAAATATATACTAATATATACAGTCCAGATACTTTATATTATAGAATAATGATTTTATAAATATATAAATAAGGATCCGAAGATATATTTATAGGTTACGTTTTTAAATAATATGAAAATCGGAATATCTTTAGTATTTATGTAATTAACACTAAGTAATCATTAATATTTTGTTTTAGAATGCATATTGGTGTATTGTTTTGCTCCAAATTGTAACAATTACATCTACATTATTAATTGCAATTTTTTTCATTTTTTGACAGATGAAAATGAAAAACAATAATGGAAAATTAAAAACAACATATTATTCCTTTAAACCATTTAGATATGGCACACACACTAATTGCTATGTTACTTGCCATAATAACGATTATTAACGTAAATTTTTCAAAATTAACCTGCAAAATAATATTGTTCTGCAAAAATTATGACATATTAAACTATAATGTATAAAATAAGAATTTTAATAAATAAATATTGACTTGTAGTTTTGATGTGAAGCACTCTCTTACTTTGAAAACTTAATTTATATTTCCAAAATACAATTTAACAAAAAAACAACATGCTAAATTCAAATAAAAGGAATCCAACCGCGAGACGGCAGCACTGAATCCCATTTTGTGACGTAGTTACTAATATGGTCTATTATAAACATAATATTGCGATGGTGTTTCTGCTAATGGTAGCTTCACAAATAAATGTATATTAGGCAACCCGTTATACTCCTAGGGGCAAATACTCCTTCCGTCTCCACGGGGTCTTAGCTTAAAATCAAATAGTGCTAATACCCTCATCACACTAGAACTTTAAGATCGGATGTTTAAGTGAATGTATCTTTAAACGCTAATGTGAAACCGTATGGCCTCGCTTAAACACAAGCGATGTTTAAGACAGAGATCTGCGTCTTAAACTTCGCCCGCATTGCCAACTTAATTTGTATTATAAAAAAATACTCCTTGAATTTGTGCTGTCAACATTTTGTATTATCATAAACAAGAATACTGTATTATATCGACGTTATAAGAAGTTTATACTTATTGTTATAATAAAATTATTTATTTTAATAATGTGTTTAATAAAATACAGAGCTACAATAATTGAGATAAAATGTATCGACTTACATGTTAATACAGGTGTAATATATTCTTTATTGTAGTGTCTTTATTGTAGAATGAAATGAAATATCCATATTTGTTTATAATAATACAAAATGTGCGTCTGCGCAGACAGTTCAAAACTGGTAATTTCATGACGGTAACTTAAGGACAAAATTACTGTAAATGCCCCCTATGCCCCCCCCCCATGGCTACGTCCCTGCATACATACATACATACACACAAACAAATTAATTTAAATATAAGCATAGATTAAATAGATTTGAATATAAGCTTTTACAGTAATTTTAAGATTAACGTGTTTTTTAAATGCGTTCCTCGATAACTAAGTAAACTGACTTAACACTCCTTTTCTTGTCACCACAGATTTTCCAGGATAGTTTTGATTTACAATACCTTATCTTAATCAAGATTATTATAAACTAACGGGTCTTTGGTCATACCTACAAAATCCCAAAAATTGTACAATTTAACAAAACATTTTACGTAATCTCGTGAGAATATTATTTTTTTTCACAATTTTTAATTTCGTTGATAAAAAATAATTATGTTGACCTTGTGGTATTTTATCAGAATTTTTTAATAATTTACGTTTTCTGAATAGTTTAAAACAGTGCTTCTCATCCCAAAACTTGCGGACCAACAAAATATCCATTTTTTTACGGGGACCGGTGAAAATATTATTTTAATATAATTCATTGTAAAAAGCCGTAAATTTACATTATAGTCGGATTGCTGATAGGTGGCTGTTACATGTATGTATCAAGTAGTGCATTCATATAATAATCTAGTTACCAATTTTCAGCGATTTTAAAAATGTTTTTTGTTATTTGTCTTAGCTGTCAGTGTCTGTTTATAATATTAATTAGTAGACCTTGCGGCCAATTATTAAATTCACAACCTTTAATTTTAAATCTGCTGGAATATTTTAATTACGAAAAAGAGAACAATGGGCCACTTATTTCTCTATCTTGTGTCCATCAAAGAGTAGCGGCTGCCTTAAAGATTTCGGAATCAACAATTCGTACAATTATAAAATGTAATAAATCTGAATTTCTAACTAATATAATCACGAGAAAAAGAAGGAAATTAAAATCTGAACCAGTTTATTTTATTACCAGTTATGAAGTACTAAGATTACCTCCTTATCTCTGCCAGTTTAACCCCATTGAACTAATTTGGGGTATAACAAAACATTATTATGATAGACATATTGGTCAAAACGGATATAGTGATAACGAAGTTTTGAAAATGTTATTTTGCTGCACGATTATGATAAATTTGTTAAATTTTCATTTCATTGGATCTTCAGAGGGGGGCTTGCCCCCCCCCTCTAATTACGCCACTGTTGTTCAGTACAACTTATATCAGTCCTTTTTGTGTGTAAAACATCATAATTTCAAAAATACCTCAGAAGATATTGATATTCACATTTATCTACAAAATAAAACCAAATACCGACTTAGAGCGCGATTGTCTCCAAAACTACTCTCAGTTTTGGAGACAATAAAGACAATAAAAAATATTTCTACTATTTCTACTCTATTTCATGTTTGAGGTATCATTTTAAAATTACATTCTGAAGGTTATATATGGAAGGAATAGAGTAATTAGTTGTTTGAAACAGTTTTATCATTTGACTGCGCGAATATTTTAGTCGATGTGTCAGGGGGAAAAAGGATCAACGCTTCCCTTCATATAATTCGGTGAAGCATATTTGGAAAGTGATGTATTTTCACTTGAACAATAATTATATCACTTTATCAAGAGTAAGCAATCTTAAAAAAAGTTTGTTTATACGAAAAAAGAAAAAAAAAATGCCAGTATTGTCTGCGCCACTGGAAATACTTGATAATAAGTCGAATAAAAAAAAAATCCTGTCTACGTCCGTTATCTTTAAATGGACGAACATTCGCATTTTAAATCAATTTTTTGGTATACAAATGAATATCGTTTACAAAATATATATATTTTTTATAATTCCTTCAAACTAGTTTGTCAATTCCTTGTAATATCAGTTTACGGTATTCCAAATTGTTTACAGAGAAAAATGGTAGGAAGATTTTTATTGTCGTCACAAACAATTCTACAGTAGGCGATAATTATTCAGGAAAAGCGTGAGCTCCTTACCACATTCTTGCAGGAAATAAATTATATTTTACATCTTTCTTTATTGTGGTTACATTTGTCAATTCTAGAAACATTTCTTGATATATTTATAAGTAACTAAATGTAAATAACCGGTTACCGTATGCATAGAAAAATATTTATATTTGAAAACTTCAACAGCCGTAATTAATTCTGTCAACAATTACTTTTTATTAAGAGCATCAAGATAAGAGAATTTCAAATACATTGTTTATTTTTAATACATTGTTTGTCTTCGGTTGTAAAGTAAAATACCTGTAGAATTTTTCCGTCTCACATCAGTGTGCATTACGAGAAATAATGCAAAAATATTTGACATAATCTCGACAAAATTGCGTTTTTTTTTCAATAATATCTAGGTACCTACCTATATTCTTTTCGCATAATTTTAGAATTTTCAATATTATTCTTACATGGGAATCATAGAATGAAATTAAATATAAATGTATACAAATAAAAATAATATATATGTATATGTACTAAATTAAGTAAAATGTAGGAAATTCATTTAATTTAAAATATTTATTATATTATTTTCTATCGATCTTGACTTTAAGCAATCATTGTCAGGTTTCAGATAAAGGAAGTAAAGGTTTATAATCATCTTTTTAATTTGTTTTACCAGATACAAGTAGCATTCAGCTTAGATGCAAATAATACAGATATAGAGTTGCGTTAAAAATTAAATAATATTATTAAAAAACTAAATATTTTACAGCCTCAATTCCTCGTATAACTAGATAAACTCCTAATACCCTTTTCACACTAGACCTTTAAGATCGGATGTTAAAGTGAATGTATCTTTAAACGCTAATGTGAAACCGTATGGCTTCGTCTAAATACAAGCGATGTTGAAGACAGAGATCTGCGTCTTAAACATCGTCCGCATTGCCAACTTAATTTCTAATATAAAAAAATTCTCTTTGAATTTGTGCTGTGAACATTTTATATTATCATAAACAAGAATACTGTATTATATCGACGTTATAAGAAGTTTATACTTATTGTTATAATAAAATTATTTATTTTATAATGTGTTTAATAAAATACAGAGCTACAATATTTGAGATAAAATGTATCGACTTACATGTTAATACAGGTGTAATATATTCTTTATTGTAGTGCCTTTATTGTAGAATGAAATGAAATATCCATATTTGTTTATAATAATTTAAAATGTGCGTCTGCGCAGACAGTTCAAAACTGGTAATTTCATGACGGTAACTTAAGGACCAAATTACTGTAGCTGATGACAGCACCGGAGATTTAAACATCAAGTGTGAAAGCATACCGATGTTAAACATCGGTGAACTTTAAGTTCACTCCTCTTAAAGTTCTACTGTGAAAAGGGTATTAGACATGTTCCTACAAGATGGTTATCATTAGTACCAGCAATATATAAAATCTTAAAATATTGGCCAGGTCTAAAAAATCTTATTTGGAAATACATTATGGATGAAAATAGAGAAGAAGAACGCTTATACAACTCTTTGACCCGCACATAGGAAAAATACTAAAACATCTAAAAAACATATAGCCCTAAAAATATAAACAAATAATTGCTCATCGAAAAAAAAAAAAAATACATGTTATTCCTTCAAAATTGTTTCCTTTTTTGGAGAAAAAACTGCTACAGAACTCAACAAAATGCTGCCAGCAGAACCTAGAAAAATTTTATTAATTTTTTTACCTAAACTCTTTTGCTTTTTTGCTTTTGCAAAAATAAAATTTTGAACATTAATCCACGTACGCTTTCATTTGATACCCTACACAGAATTGTAAAAAAATATATTTTTTTTCGATGAGCATATATTTGTTTATATTTTTAGGGGGATATGTTTTTTAGATGTTTTAGTATTTTTCCTATGTGCGGGTCAAAGAGTTGTATTAAAGTCTGCTCCAAACGGTTAGGCGGAACTAGATTTTGCAATCTAGTTACTTTCATCGTTTAAATCATGCTTTTCGGCCGTTTTGTTTAAGCTTTGTAAATCATACGTACAATAAACATTTTTTGATTAAGGTTAATATCATTTTCTTTATATTTTGATTTTTTGTGTCATTCTTAATACAAATTTCCCATTTATTTTTTTGTCATTAAAATATGTAAAAAAAAATAATTTAATTTTGACATACGTCATTCGTTTCCATGGTTTCATTGTTGGAATTTTAAATTTTGACATTCCAACGTGAAAAATGAAATAACCCAAGCAAGGTCCCTTCTCGTGACAACCTAAAAGAACTAAATTCCCATTTAGTTCCGCTTAACTGTTTGGAACAGACTGTAACACAAATTGTATAAAACACAAATTGACAAGTATTTGAAATATATTTTATACAACTAGAACAGAAAATATGAATAAGCGAAATAAGATGAAATAAATATTTGTATATACATAATTCAAAATATTAGACATGTCAATCACAAATTTGACATGTTAATTTGGTATCTGACATGTAGTTTTTGAATGAATATAACCTCAGTATAATGAAACTTCACCAAAAATGTAAAAGCCAGATTTACAAGTTTACATGGTTTCAAAAAAGTCTATTTACACCACAACAGTCACCAAAGTAACCAGATCTAGTTACGTATTACAAAATGAGACAGATTATATTAGCATGTCAAATTTCAACTCTCTAGGTTTAGCCGTTTTGCTACAATTTTTACCGAACAGACAGACAGACAGACAGACGACAAAATGACGGTATAAGGGTTTTTTTGGTCATACCTACAAAACCCTAATTACAGTATAAAACATACCGAATATTAAAAAGACGCTGGTTAAAAACTGCTGGATGCAGCCATATTTTTTGCAATAAGCAAAAATATGCATTTATATTTTACCCTCCTTGAAAAAAATTCTACGGGCGCCTATGTCTTGTGAATGTTATTTTTTTTCTTTGTTCTAAAGTTCTTTATGCGTAATATTTTTTTAATTCAGTTGACTTAATTTCAAAATATTTATTTGAATCACTTAGCATTGAGTAAGATAAGTTACGCAGTGTACAAAATTGTTTTGAAACACTTTGTTATTGACCATAAGTTGTTTTTTCAGAAATAGATATATATTTTTATCATGTCAGATCGTCCACAAAAAGTTAAAATTTTAATTAAATATTTAAGAGTACATTTGAACAAAATATTTTTCTCAAATATAACGTTAGATTAAAACATGTTTTTAAAAATTACTCCTCTTTGTTGAACTAGACTTTTTATGGTTTTATAGGCAGTGGCGTAGGGGAAAAGTGGGGAATGGTGACCCCCTAAGGATTTTCAGCTGTAACTTGCTTAATTATCAACACTGTTTTATTATATTTCACTAGAGCACTGCTTTGGTAACAAGTAAGACAAATTGAGATAATTGTATTACATACATTTGTATTAAAAAAATTGATGTGAAGTGTGAATTTTTAAACATTTCAGGGTTTCGCAGATACAAAAAATTCTTCAAAAGAAAAGTTAAACTACACAAAAGGGCCCGCTTAAGGACTATAATAATAATTCTGCATCACTTCCGGTTTCAACGGAATTTGTTTCAACTTTTTATCTAGCATAGGGAATCAGTACTTTATTTTTTTTTCTTGTAAGTACATTAAATCAACTTTACAAAGATGTGAAAATATCATACTTTAATTTTAACCATTTCAAAATAGCGACCATTTCTTTACAAAATAATAAATAACATAAAAATTGATGTGAAGTGTGAATATTCACACATTTCAGGGTTTCGCAGGTATATAATAAGTGAAGGCGGTATGCTGAGTGTGTAGGACAAATTTTACTTTGTACTAATCACGGCAAAATGAACGATATTTTTAAAATAATTTATCGTCTGTTAATCATATAATTAGACTGGTTATTAAATTTTCGCTCTTAAAAATTAAACACAACATTTGTCAAAATATAACTAGAATTTTGACAAAGTAATTTCAACATAATAAAAATGCAAAAAAAAAAAACGAAAAAATAAAATACACTCCGTACTCGAACTCGAAACCCTTCGTTTTCCAGCTCATTTTAGCAGTGCTCTAACCCATTACGCCATCGCACGCTTTGCATGTGAGTGTCTTACATTGGTATAACTTTTGTACTTTGTGAACCAAAAAACCACAAAAAATGCGTTATTTTCCGAAAACATAATCTGATCAAAAATTCCTGTTGTACTATTTCGGTTCACACCAATACACATTACTTAGAATTTTTTTAGATTTTTAGTTTAAACCATCTGGCTACAGGGTGTGGGACAAAATTTTTTTTGCACAATTTTGGCAAAAATCGCATCAAAATAATTTATTTTGCAAAAATAAAAATTTGATCGTTAATCCACGTACTAAGGTCTTTCATTTGATACCCTATTCAGAATTAAAAAAAAATATTTTTGTTTTCGATGATCACATATTTGTTTATATTTTTAGGGGGGTATGTTTTTTAGATGTTTTAGTATTTTTCCTATGTGCGGGTTAAAGAGTTGTATAAGCATGCCAAATTTCAACTCTCTAGGTTTAGCCGTTTGGCTACAATTTTTACCGAACAGAGAGACAGACAGACAGACGACAAAATGACGGTATAAGGGTTTTTTGGTCATACCTACAAAACCCTAAAAACAATAATTATTACAACGTGTCAAAGCCATCATTACCCCACAGGTAAGGGGTAAGGTTGGCAGGGGGTCAATATTACCCCTACTGATTCGGAGTAGCTTATGGTGCCAATTATTACAGTACTTAAGGCATATTATAAAATTATTTGACATTTTAATAATTGTAATCACTTACTAGTAGATATTTTTTAATATTTCTACTACCCTTGGCGATTTTATCGTGAGTCCATTGGCCACATTGATACATCTGAGCCATAATGCCGGGTTTACATTGGTAGAGTAAAAGAGCTAGTTACTAGCGCAAGTAACTAGCAACTAGTTACTATCCCTGTGTAAACAGTTGACATTGTGACTAGTAGAGTACTAGCTGCCAGTAGTTGGGCTAGGATAGCAGCTAGCTCGTCGACGTATTTACTAGCTACTGTCTTTTCCCCCACTACGCAAAATTGATTCATTTCAAATTGGCGGCAAGCGGTAACCTGTCATAACAAATAGAAAAAAACCCATATCAGGAGAGTTACAATTTATTTACGTAAATTGCGTAACATTGATTTATTAATTGATGATTTTTGAAATCATCTGTGAAATAACTGCCTTTGATACACGAAAAAGATGTTGTAGACCAGTGTTTCTCGACCAAAAACGCACCGTGGACCAGAATAATATATAATTTTCTAACGCGGGCTACTAATAATAATTGTTGGTATATTTCTTGCATGAAAACAAATATATTTAATGTGCTACTAAACACATTTATTTTATTTGTAGAAAATCACAGAAAGTTTACAGAAAATAAACAAAATATTTACATAAAAAATGTACAAAATAAATTAAAAATAAAACTGCATAAAATACATACAAAAACTTTCGCGGACCACTAAAATTTTTCTGGGGAACCGGGGGGGGTCCGCGGACCACCTGTTGAGAAACACTGTTGTAGACTACAATAACTATTTCCTGTGGCTACGAAATAAAGCGTTAATTCCAGTTTTATTTTTGCTGGAATCGCATCCCTTATTAGTGTATCAGTTCGTTGTAATAATAGACTAACTAAATTTAATAGCCTATTAAAATCATCTGGTGTCATTCTTAAACACAGTCTGTACTCTTTTTGATCTTCCACGGCTAATTCACGAAATAGAAGGACTGATGCGCCATGGGTAGTTCTTCTATCAATCCATTTTTTAACCCATTTTTGTTTAGGCTTATATTCTGTACCGAATACTTCAATAAGACAATCAATTATTTCCTCCACAAGAAATGATGTAATTCAAAATACCACTTCTTTAATGGCATCACGCCGGCGACGATGTATATCCACATTCAGAAACTATTTTTTGCAAAGAGATAATTTCACTACAAAATCACAGTGAAGATGTCAAATGTGTTTTGACACTTACTATCCAGAAAATAAGATATGTATGTCAATTGCGTATGAACACCTACTATCACGTGGTTTTTCTCAAACTCACCACAAACCAAACACAAATTCTCATCAACTTCTTTGTCTTCATCTGTACTATTGTGAAAGCCTTCTGCGTCAGAGTTACACTCGCCTTTTCTTTAATTTCTTGTACCTTGATAATGCTTTTTCCCCTCTTCGTTTCCTTCATTGATTCTATAACCTTCGCAATTATTTTTGCTTGTGCAGTCTTGTAGAATTTGCCTCTTACAATTGGTGTTTGATATTTGGCTTTTGTTGTGTCTTAACCTTTTTTTCTTCCTTTGTTTCCAATAGAATTCTCATGGGAGTCACCGTCATAATTTCAGAATGCTGCTTTCTGTTAGTTAAAATTTTTGGCGCACAGCAACAAAGGCTGTTTGCGCATTAGTGTTCACTTGAAAGTGAATAATGTTGTATTATATCTGTAGCTCCGAGCTACAGATAGCTCAATCATTGGTCGTTAAAAAAATTGTAGCCTTTGGTACCATTCTAAATTATTACCATTGTTTTTTACTGAACTCTCTATTAATGTTCTATTTCCATTTTTGTTCGATTGTGAAATATTCAATATTGACCAATGAGGATCAATATTTTTTATTAATAATATAGTTTCGTAGTTAAGCATGTAAAGCTGCATTCCCACCTCTGTAAATCTATACGTTGTACGCTATGGATAATTTTTAAACGAGGTCATTTGGTATGATCGGACATGCTCGTGCTTTGTCGTTGCTATACTACTGTTGAGCGAGATAGTACGAGCTTGTCCGATCATACCAATTGCACTCGTTTAAAAACTATCTACAACGCACAGAGTGTTAAATTACTGAGGTGGGAATGCAGCTTTAGTTTTAATATAAAACACTGCATCTAGTTTCACGTCTGAGTAAAATCAAATCAAACGAGCGCTAAGCTAAATTCACCAACAAATTCACACTAATGGTTGGTTTATATACGGAACAAGAATAAGGAATAGGAAATAAGAATAGTACACAAGAATAAAAAATATTAAACCCTTTATATAGGACATAACATTTCGTCGTTGCGCCTGCGTACTTGCGTTGTTGTGTTTAATATTTGTCACTTGAAAGGTTCTGATTCATAAAACCTTTTAAAAAATTTCGTTTATTACCGTTAAAAACATTTTATTGTTGTTTATAACCCTCTGATCACAACTGAAAAACATCTGTTGACCAAACTTTCGTGTCTTATTCTTGAAATAAGAATAAAAATGTTGAATGTTACCAACTATTCTTATGTTTAAGTTAAATTTCATTCCTACATAAACCGATATACGGCGCAGCCATGTTTTAACATCTTGTGCACTATTCTTATTTCCTATTCCTTATTCTTGTTCCGTATATAAACCAAGCATAACAACTCGCCGCTGTTTCCCTTTCCAGTTCATTTTTATTACTTGCGGAGATAAATACAGAAATCGAATGTGGCAACACTGTACCGGGACACTAGCATGTAGTGTCCACAGCATCGTTTTCTAAATCTAAATTTTTAAAATCTAACATTTATATAAAAAATCTTTGAATTAGAAATAATAAAAATAAATGTACGTAGATATATTTAGCTAGTTTAATGCTATTTTTAAGTATAAATAAGATTTTAAATTCATTTTTCCTTAAGTTGCCACTAAATATTATTATTATTATTATTATCTTAATTCACGCTAAAAAATCCCTATTAATAGTTCCCAGGAAAAGGAAGTTTTCCAATCTTATATGTAATTATTTCTTAAGTATCCATTTAGCTGAATTTTGTATTTTCCGGAACAATTTGAAAAATATATATAATTTTTTTCATTACGTCAGAAATTTAATATCTATAAATGCTTTTCAACCATTTAAAATATACTTTACCATTATTTTTATCAACTGTAATTTAAAATTATCAAAAGGAAACGTTAAAAATGGAGTTATTTTTCAAAAATCTAATCTCTTACGTAATAATTCAAAAAAAAAAAAAAACAAATTCGTATCCGTGTTCGTACTTTATATTTTTTTTGACAATTGAGAAGTGACATTACCGTTGGCGGCGCTGTTTTTCAAGGCAATATGGCTGAATTGTCTAGTATTCAGCTGTCAATATGCTAACAGCGAACAAGTTAATTTAAGCACAGTGCATTTTTATTTTATGAAAATGTATCTATCGACATTCTAACAAAAAATCAACATTAGAACATATGTAATAATTTCAAACAGTACTACAGTCGCGTAGTACAATATTTGACCACCAGACTGCGTATCCCAGCGTGTAAGTTCTCAATATCGTTATTTTGATTTCGCTAGTTTGTTCTCATCCAATTAAAAAAAACTTATGTGAAGTGTGAATTTTCACACTTGCAGGGTTTCGCAGGTGTATAATAAGTGAAGGCGGCATGCTGAGTGTGTAGGACAAATTTTGCTTTGTATTAATCACAGCAAAATGAACGATATTTTTAAAATAATTTATCGTCTGTTAATCTAAGAGCTTTAAAAACAAATTTTATGTTAAAATATTATTTTGTTGATTTTAATTCGAATACCAAATACCATTACATGCACAGTATTTTTTTTATATAGCAAAGTTCATTAAGATATTGAAAAGGGCGCCAATGGCTTCCATTGGTTGTTTTAAGTCATATGCTCCGCCCCTCTGGTTTCGTATACATACACGTAGAATGAAAATATAATTGCAATAATTCCAACTGGTTATTAAATATACGCTCTTAATAATTAAATGCAACATTTGCCAAAATATGACTAGAATTTTGAC
Organism: Liopterus haemorrhoidalis; assembly: GCA_963971575.1. Lineage (NCBI taxonomy): Eukaryota > Metazoa > Arthropoda > Insecta > Coleoptera > Dytiscidae > Liopterus > Liopterus haemorrhoidalis. Next base: position 6,085,338 of record OZ020626.1, on the reverse strand, counting down.
AAAATAATTTCAACAAAAGAAAAATGGAAAAAAACAAAAATTAAAATTGTCTCCTTTGCCCGGGAGCGAACCCTAGTTTGCTGTGTAGCAAGCGAGCAAGCTAACCATTAGACCAGGATACGTCTTGTAGTATAATGTGTTATATAACTATAACATTTGTACATCATGAACAAAAAAACACAAAAAAATGCGTTATTTTCCGAAAACATAATCTGATCAAAAATTCTTGTTGTACTATTTCGGTTCACAGCAATGTACATTACTTAGTTATATATGGTATACAACAATTTGTTTGCCAGAAGTCATTGACAAAATCAGGAAAACCAACCAAAAACGTCGCATCATTCTTCATCATGACAATGCAAGCTTCCGCACAGCACGTCAAACAATTGATTATTTGAAGGAGAAAAACATCGAATTAATGTCTCATTGCCCGTATTCACCTGATTTATCCCCTAACAACTATTTTGTTCCGCAGCGTCAAACAAAAATAAATCTATCAGATTAAAAACATTTTTGGAAACAAGTTTAATAGTTGTGGAGCAGAGCCCTATAGTTAATTACAATTTTCGTTTTTTAACTAACAAAAACAATGAGGAGGGCCACATTTTTTGTTGCCCGGGGGCCCCAAGTATTTCAGTTACGCCACTGTTACAAAATCCTAAAAATGGTAAAAAAATTGTAAAAATAGTGCTAATTTTGCACGTGTCTTATCAAATATTATTTATTTATATATCAGAATTTATTTTATTTCCTGTAATTAATCATAATATTAATTATATTATAATTTTAAAAGCATCCAAGAGTGACATAATTTTTAATAAATTTTATTTTCATGATAAAATTTAATATTATTTCGTTTTGTTAATTACTAGAATAATTATTGCTTATCTCCCCCCATTTTTAGTTATATATTAGTTAGTGCACAACTAAGAAAATGGTCTAGTCGCTCAACTACTTCCGTAGTCAATGTCAACAATTTGAAATGTTTAGTATGAATTGTTAGAAAATATAACAAGAATTTTAATTTTAACGAAAAAAAGACTGAAATTGATTTTCTTTTTATGAAATTAATTATGTATTTATAATTATTTAATTTATTTTAAATTTGGACTATTTGAATCCAAGATCAAATTAGGATTAAAATGTTTCGGGTTTATAGAAAAGGTAAGTTAAAGCCTGTGGTTAAAGTACCAGTTACACTAAATTCTTCCAAATTTCATTTCGTTAACCAACTTTCACCTATCAAAGTGCAATTCTAAATAAAAATCAAATTAAAACATAATGACGTAAACATTTTCTGAAAGTTTTTTTTATTAAATATGTATAAAAATATGTTTTTTCTCTAAAATATTGTTGGTTATATTTAAAGGAAAAGTTAAAATTTTGGAAAAATGAATAATTCGAACACGAATGCGTGGTTTTTCCTAGGAGCTGCTATTATTGGTGTTGTTAGTGCAGCGAGTGTATTTCTTATCGAACAATTTCGACAAGATAAACGAAGACATGCTTTTACAAGAGATCTCGCTAGACTTGATGGTCAGTTATCGAGTTTACGGATGGAATTGGAGACAATACGAGCATTACAAAAAGAAAAGTAAGTCAGTATCAAACTATAATTATAACAAAATAATTATTAAATAAATTTTTAGGAATGGTTCTATAGATTTTAAGCCAAATAGAAGAAAATTACGCTCTAAATCTTCTGCTGTCTCCACAACTTCGACAGATGAATATAACAGTGCCATAGATATTGATAGTTCGGACTTAGAATTTTACGACTTAAGTTCAGATGAAGCTAGTGATTCCGAGAAGGCAATCGAAAGAGTGAGTAAAATTTACTATATTCTGTTCTAGTCCAGTGTTTCTCAACTAAAAACTCACCGTGGACCAGTATAATATATATAATTAAATTTTATATAAATCAGTATAAAATTTCCTTAGGTTTTTATTTATAATTTATTCAGTAGAACTGTCTTGAAATAAATATCTATTATGAAAATAGTCAATAAAAATATTTAAAAACGTGCAACATCTATATTAATACATTATGCTAGTTCGAACTACGCATACGTGTGATGTATTCCCTCTCATGCTCAGTTACGAGCCAATTTTTACTTTAATAATCTTACCATTAGAATGCTTCTGGTCGGCCATCAACTGTCGTACGCAGCGCCGCCAAAGTTGGAGTCGCGAATATCCCGATGTTGTGGATTTAATGACACTATTTTTGTGACACACTAACAAAGAAATTTTAATTGTAATTTTTTTTTTTTTTGTAGGATTTGTGTGATATAGACTTGAAATTATCTGATGAGAATTCTCCAGAAACCCAGTTTGCATTAGATCGTCTATTAGAGTTACGAAAAAAATATCCACAAAACAGCGAACTATTATGGCGAATAGCAAAAGCTCATAAAATTCTAGCTTTACAAAGTAAAGATGATGAAACAAAAAGAAACCACATCTTCGAAGGTGTAGAATCATGTGAGCAAGCAGTTAAACTTAGACCAAAAATGGCTATTTGTCACAAATGGATGGCTATTTTAGTTGGAATGCGAAGTGAATTTTTACCAACTAAAGAAAGAATATTAGACGGTTATACGTTTAAAAAACATTGTGATATAGCAATACAGCTAACACCGAATGATCCATTGTTACATCATATGCTCGGGAGATTTGCTTTTGAGATTGCGCAATTAACTTGGATTGAAAAGACTGTTGCTCAAACTTTATTCGCTGAGGTACCAAAAATGACTATACAAGATGCGTTGAATCATTTTCTAGAGGCTGAGAAATTAAGCGAGAAAGACTGGAAGGAGAATAAACTTTTTATTGCTAAATGCTCATTAGCTGTCGGAAAGACTGAAAGTGCTATCGAATGGCTTAGTAAAGCTGAACTATCTAATTCCATTGAGGTAAGTTATTTTATTTCTGTTTTCTCGAGTTTGTAGCAGTGGCAGATGATAATAATTTTAGGTGGGAGGTGGGACCCTCTTCACTTCCCTTGCGTATGAACAGCTGCTATGTTAATTGGGTACAGAGTTCTTAACATTTATATGCCTTTATACCCTTTTCAAACTAGAACTTGTTAGTAGTTGTTAGCAAAGTTGTTAGGGTCATAGCTGGTGCTCCTTTTAGAGCTGATACCCTTTTCACACTAGAACTTTAAGATCGGATGTTAAAGTGAATGTGTCTTTAAACGCTAATGTGAAACCGTATGGCCTCGTCTAAATACAAGCGATGTTTAAGACAGAGATCTGCGTCTTAAACATCGTCCGCATGGCCAACATAGTTTCTATTATAAAAAAATACTCTTTGAATTTGTGCTGTCAACATTTTATATTATCATAAATAAGAATACTGTATTATATCAACGTTATAAGAAGTTTATACTTATTGTTATAATAAAATTATTTATTTTAATAATGTGTTTAATAAAATACAGAGCTACAATAATTGAGATAAAATGTATCGACTTACATGTTAATGCAGGTGTAATATATTCTTTATTGTAGTGTCTTTATTGTAGAATTAAATGAAATATCCATATTTGTTTATAATAATTCAATATGTGCGTCTGCGCAGACAGTTCAAGACTGGTAATTTCATGACGGTAACTTAAGGACAAAATGACTGTAGCTGATGACAGCACCGGAGATTTAAACATCAAGTGAGAAAGCATACCGATGTTAAACATCGGTGAACTTTAAGTTCAGTCGTCTTAAAGTTCTAGTGTGAAAAGGGTATTAGGGATTTTGTTCCATATAATTTTAACTATAGGTCATAAACGTGTTGTATTTATAGAGTGTATAATGACTAGGTACAGTGACGGATTTATTGTGTTTTTTTGGTTGACGATGTAAAATATTTAATACGTTATGTAGAACAGTAAGCTTTCATAGTCTAATGGTTAGCCTTCTTGCTTCCTAACTTGCAAACTACGGTTCGCTTCCGGTCTGGAGACAATTAACATTTTGGTTTTTTTTGCATTTTTATTTAGTTTAAATTATTTTGGCAAATGTTGCATTTAATTTTTAAAAACGTACATTTAATAACCAGTGGGAATTGTAATTTAATTATAATTTAATTCTATATTTCAATGTATACGAAATCAGAGGGGTGGAGCTTTTGACTTGCCAATGGAAGCAATAGGCGCAATTTTCAAAATATTAATGAACCTTGATGTATAAAAAAAAAAATACTGCACATATTTAGAAACCTAAATAATGGTATTAGGCATTCGAATTAAAATTAACAGAAAAATATTTTAACATAAAATTTGTTTTGGCATCCCAAATAATCATCATTCACTTACTAATACTACTTGCGAAACCCTGAAATGTGTGAAAATTCACACTTCACATAAATTTTTTATTTTTATCATTTACACATGAAAATATAAGTGATGACCTAAAAAAAGTCCTTACTAGAAGTAAAAAATACATTTTTCTCCAAGCAATTCTGGGGGCCCACAGCAATTTTTGACGACCCCCACCCCCTCCAGTGCAGCAACTGCTAAGGTAGTTTATTTAAAAAAAGTGAACACGAAATACTTATATTTTTGCTTTTTGTGTTTGGGGGGGTAGTTCCGCAATGCTTATGTATGAGGTTTTTCTTTATCTGTAACTTTATTTTTTTTTCTAGGAGGACAAGGTGCATGAAGAAGTCAGAAATCTACTTGAAAAATATGATAAGCGTAGATAATTTTTTTATTTTTTGTAAGGCATCTTTGTTAATTATATTTTTTGTAAATAATTGTTGATCCTTTGAGTACCGCTGGTTGGATTTAGTTTGTATAAGTATTATTTTTTAAAACAAGATTCCTAAAAAAAAACAGTGAATCTAATAGCGTAGCGGGTTATTAGAAAAAAATAAATTAATTAAAAAATAAACTAGTCTTAATAAGTTAATTTTTAATGTATTTTAGTGTATTTTTTATTGTCATTAAAAAAATTTAAGAAATATTGTTTTTTTTTTCAAATTTTTTGTCTTAAGGCGTTTTCACACACTGACGAAATCGGTGATGACTCTGTAAGGCCCCCGATTATTGGGCACTTACTTTTCAGGCTCAGTTAGTGTTATGTGATAAATAAATTAGTACCTACCATTTTTCATAGTCTTATCTTTCGCCTACGTCTGTCTGGAATAGAGATGGGTCGTTCATGAACGAACCGGCTCCCGACCGAAGTGACACGGTTCACCAAATTGAAATGAGCCGGCTCACGGCTCACTGTATAGTTTCAAGGATACGATTGGTCGGACGATTGTGAGCAGTGACTAAGGAATATTGATTAAAAAGATCATAACTACGTTAGTGGTGTTTGAAATAACAAATCAGTTCAGCATAGATATCAAACAATACATTATAGCTGGATACTGAGAAACATGGAATGCACAAAAACACGAGTTCATAATTTCTCAACAACCAGACGTGCTTGAAAAAAACTGAATTTTTCCGTCAAAAAACGAGTAACACCACGAACTTCGCAATCAGCGGTAGAAGCAAGTGGAGTCTCCATAGTGGCTGGAGCCTGACTGCCGGATCGACGACGCACGCAAATTAAAATTTTACAGTGCTGCCACTACACCCAGACGCAAATTCCCTGAGACTCCCAGACTTAAGGATTCCACACACCAAAGCGGCCGCGGTAGCGATACGACTAGCGATCAGGTCTTCTCACACTAACGCGGTGGGAGTGCCGGTAGCGATCAGTTAGTGAATCACGGTATATAGTTGTATGATAATATTGATTGCGAGAATACAATAGAATAATTAATTGTATGTAGAGGAAAAATAATAATCTACTTACAGTCTGTTTCAAACGGTTAGGCGGAACTAAATGGGAATTTCGTTCTTTTAGGTTGGAAAATGGACCTTGCTTGGGATATTTGTATTAAGAATGACACAAAAAATCAAAATATAAAGAAAATGACATTTTAAAATGATATTAACCTTAACCAAAAAATGTTTGTTGCAAGTATGATTTACAAAGCTTAAACAAAACGGCTGAAAAGCATGATTTAAACGATGAAAGTAACTAGATTGCAAAATCTAGTTCCGCCTAACCGTTTGGAACAGACTTTACTATCAATTTCCAAAACTTTTCCTATTTCCTTCCACACTTTATTTGTTTTCCTAATATTCTTGTAATCAGGATGTGCTAAGTCATACAAAATTAAATGATCCTTTACTGATCTATGATTTTTTCTGTTAAATTATCTATTTTCGACATTATTTTCTTAAATATATTCACTCTGTGGTATATAAACAATGAATATCGCGCGGCCTAACGCAACTTGTCGAGTTCGGCCGCCAGTGTTTGGTGATCGCTAGACTGAACGCTGCATTTGGTGGCGTTCTCAGATAGCGGAACGCTTGTATGTGCGTGGTCTCATTGTATTGTATAGGTGCGTTAGACCGCTACCGCGGCCGCTTTGGTGTGTGGAATCCTTTATCCCGCCAACCACACTGATTAAAAAAAATAGTCTATCTTACTTTTGAAACGACCCTCGTAGTACAGAAAAAACAAAGGCATGGGAAAATTTTTGCACGAAATTTTATGAAAATATTGAAGCAAGGGATAAAAAAGAAAAGAATGACTGCATTTGGTCGATATGGATTTCAAGCTATACTTAACTCGATTGTCTCACTGCTGACACTGGTCAACTCCATCTTCTGTGATGTCTCTCCATCTCAAAGCAGGTCTTCTAAGATCACATTTACTATTTTCAATCCTCCACTAGTGTTGCTTATTTAATAATAATTCAAAATAGAAACTCAGAATATACAAAATCAAATATACGTCATAATGTAATTTATTCATAATTTTCAATAATTAAAATTATGTTTTTAAAACGATAATTGGGTTTATTGTAAAGGTACCATTTTAATCTTACACAACCCTTCCATACTAATATAACAATTTAGATACCATTATTAAAAACTACATAATAACAAAAAGAATTACCAATACTTTAATTTACACCATATTCAACAACAATTTATTAAAAAAAAAACAACCTCAAAGTTCAAATATAACATGAACACAACAGAGTTTCACTCACCAGCCGCTAGGAGCGCTGAAAGATTGCTTGGGACACGATAACGACCAGTGGACCAAACAATATAAGCAAAAAACGACAATTAACGTCTGCAGTACTCCCCCACACCGCTACTGAGTACATACTGCTCTTAAAATGCAACAAAGTCTATTTTTTAACTTAATTCTATCCATTTAAGGGTGGGGGAACAAAACAAACGCTTTTCATTTACCAATCAGATGCGTCCTTACTTACATAATCACGTAATTAGTCATATAAAGACGTTCTTATTGGCTAATTACAATAATAAAACCAATCAAAAACAAGACGAGCACTCCTATTGGTTGATATTCGAGGGTGGGGGAATAAGCAAACGCTTTTTACATCAGTTAACCAATCAGCTGCTTATTTACATACATAACGAAGTTATTTATTATATAACAGACGTTTTCATTGGCTAATTTCAATATTAAACCAATCAAGACGAGCGTATTGGTGGATATTCAAGGGTGGGGGGAGTAAACAAACGTATATTACTTCAGTTAACCAACCAGATACTTCCTTACTTAAGTAACCACGTGATTAGAGATACAAGAGACGTTCTCATTGGTTAGTTTCAATTTATAGACAATCAAAAACAAGACAACCGCTCCCATTGGTGAATATTTAAGCCCGCCATTCAATTAACCAATCAGATATGTTACTTATATAAACACGAACCTGGTCATGTTACAGACGTTTTTATTGGTTAATCACAATATTAAAACTAATCAAAAACACAACGAGCGTTTCAATTGGCTATATTTCACGAGTGGGGGTAACAAGCAAACGTTTTAACTTTCACTTAGCTAATCAGATGCCTTAATACAAACTGCACCCGTTACAAACGTTTTTATTGGTTAATTACACCGCCAAAAACAAGACGAACATTGTGATTGGACGATGCTTAGGTTGGGGGTAGATCAAACGCTGTCAATTAACCAATCAGAGCCTTACATAATCACGTGTCTGGTCATGTTACAGACGTTGATTCATTTTAATATTTAAATAAACAAAAATACAACGAGAGTACTGATTGGCTGTTACTTAGGGGTGTGGGTAATGCAAAAACCGTTTAATATTTACAGTTAACCAATCACATTTTTTCTTATATAGACTGCACACATTACAACAGTTTTCATTGGATATCAACATAAAGAAGAGGACATAAGTAAGAGACGATTTCTGATTGGCCATTATTTGAGGGTGGGGGCAGTGGCAACATTTACATCTCAATATTAACCAATCAGGTTTCTCTTTAAAACACAGCCTAACTTACAAGGATTATCATTGGTTCATTTGAATTTTAAACCAATGTAAATAGGACAAGCGTGCTGATTGGTTGATATTTCAGGGTGGGGATAGAAACCAAACGGTTCTTACGCGGACTTAACCAATCAGATTTCTTTTTAGAACAAACTGTACATGTTACAAGAGTTCGTATTGGTGTATTTGAATTTCAAACCAATATAAATAAGACAAGCGTGCTGATTGGCTGATTATTGAGGGTGGGGGTAGACACCGAATGGTTCTTACGCAGAATTAACCAATCAGATATCTTTTTAGAACAAACTGTACAAGTTACAAGAGTTCGTATTGGTTCATTTGAATTTTAAACCAATGTAAATAAGACAAGCGTGCTGATTGGTTGATATTTGTGGGTGGGGGTAGAAACCAAACGGTGTTTAGTTAGAGTTAACCAATCAGATGTCTGCTTTCAGTTTTCAGAGTTTGAATGAACCAATAGGATGTTTTTGTGCTTAGTAAAAAACGTTTTGATTGGAATTTGAATTTTTTCGTTATATTTTTTTAATAAATTGATGTTTTTTTTCGAAGACTAGCATATTTAATGGTATCTTGATCCGAAATGCGAATCATTTTAAATAAATCTATTTAAATCAGTGAGTGCCACCACAACAAAGTAAATTTATTCGCCGATTTGTTGTGGCAGGACTTACTGAATTAAAATATATACAATGTTAAAAATTTTGAGATTTAAATTTTTTGGGAAATCTCCGAAATTTTTAACTCAAAAAACTGCCGATTGGACAAAACTAACAAATTTTTTAGAAATAAATAATGAACGTAAATTTGTCATTTTTGTCGAACAAAAAAATGCATTTTAAAAATGGAATTATGGAAAAATGTAGGTTGCTTTTGAAAAAAAAAAAAATACTTAATCTATTTAGATATTAGAATTTTTTTTTCACAAAAAAAAAAACAGGTACAAATCTTTACTTAAGATAAAATCCCAGAAATATAGAGATTTTTAAGTCATGTCAAACTGTCAAATTTTATCGCCTACTATAAATGTACAGTTCTCACAAAACGTGGCAAATGGGGGGGGTTAACAGGCAGGTGGGGGTACGTACGAGATGCGCGAACTCGCTAGACTGTGTAATAGAATACTATTGTACCTTATGAAGTTACCCATACAACGGTCGAGCATGGAATGAACTCCGTCCGATATTATTTACCGAGACTACTGCGCATCCAAATGGAAACTGCCAACTTAAAAGAAAACTGAACTTTCAATTCGTTTCGCGTAACAGAATACGAACTAAAAAATAAATACATAACCGGTTCAATCGTGTTCAAGCGCACTAAGGAAAAGGGCGCCATTGCGAAAGATGAGGACCTTTTTTTTGCTCATCACTTAAATTTTGAGAGGTAAGTACCTTGTTTTTATTTAAGCGTGTTCTACATTATACTTTATTCGTCAATTTTCTAAACGTTTTTCTTCGAACTAGAAGTTGTCAAAGTTTTAATACAATTTATTTTCAATTTTTTGGTAGAGAATGAAATTCTTACACGTGTTTCAGTTCATTTAAAGTACCAACATAAATATATAATTCTTATCTTGTCAAGTGTTTATAACCTAGCTATTAGATTTGTAAAATTACTGATTTACGTACAAAACATAATTTATATATTCGCCTATTCAAACCAATGATCAACAAAACACTATTAAACACGTGGTAATACAAAATATTTACAAGCGTCATTTTAATGTTGGTACCGTTGTTAAAAGTATCTACTGCGCATGCGCGGAGTTCAACTTGAAAATATATTCTAGAAAAGTTTGTCCAAATCTAGTTTTGAATAAAGTTGACCTTGACTACATAAAGTGTTCTACACTGTACAATTTCACTGTTTTATTTCTAGTACAAGTTCTAGTCAAAGAAATAAGTATGAAAATTTGACGAGAATTGTATAGGGATTTGCAGCTAAGCACCCTACCATCTGGTGAGCGTTTCATGAACTTGTGTACATCAGATAACATTTCGTTTTCTGTATTGGTTTTGTATGAAGTTTGTTTTTAAAGTTTTATTATAATCATTGAAAAATGTATAATACATATTGTTGTGTGCCTATGTGCAATTCATTGCAAAGAAGAAACCCGGAAATATCGTTTCATTTGTTTCCACTAATATCAGACACCGTACGGTTCGAAACAAAATTGGGAAAGCAAGAGGTTAGGAATCGACGCGATGTTTAGATAAACAATTTAAAAATTGGAAAAAAAGTGAGCCCTTATATCAAAGTTTGCTCATTACATTTTAATGATAGTGACTACAAAAAATATTTTCAATTTTGTATTTATTATCGCATATCTTGAAAATTCCTGTTATTGTGTGTGAGTTTGTAATGCACAAGTTTGTAGGAATAATGCATAAATCTTTATGAACTCTCACGTTTTTTTCAGTGACTCCACACAATATTATATGCCCAGCATTGTAGATTTCTACCCCTTCGTAAACAACACGGGAATTATTATTTCCCCCAATATAGTTAAAATAATCGACAATGGAAAACCGCCATAACTTAAAACCAGATCACAAAATGTAGTATTTTAGATGTTTACAAGTAATGTCACTTCACAAAATCAGAAAATCCCAAACAATTATTTATTTTTCGTCGTTTTTTGATACACTTTTCGCTATTATTTACTAGTAAATGTCAAGTGGTATCTGATTTAGAATGGTTTCAAAAAAATCCGCGTGGCGCTACGATCTTAAAATTTTTCCCCTATAATGTAGAACACGCTTTACCAAGGGCGCCAAAACACGGCTCTGCCCCTAGCGCAAGTTTTCCTTACTGCAGCTCTGATGGACGCAATTTGGTTTCTGCGCATGAGAGCCGCTAACAGTGTTTTTCTTATATTAAACGAAGTCTAATAGGATTCGGATAAGTTTACTTAACTAAGCTAACGTTTCGATTTTACTCCAATCTTCATCAGAGCTAAAAAGTCATTCAAGTTAAAAAAAATGTACCTTCCTAATATTTCTGCCTTAATCTCAAAGTCAAAATTTTAAGTTGATAATTAAAATAATTCTTTTTTATTAAATAAGTTTTTTTTTGTGCCGTTTTTGGATAGACATATCTGATTTTTGTTTTCGAAAAATACCAACCAGAAAAATCATTGAAAAAAAATGGCAAAAAGCCGGGAAGAATTTCAATGAAGAAGCGTAAACTTTGGGGAGGGATTACGCGTATAAGCCCCATAAAAAATCAAGCACAAAACTATTGTTTAGAAAGTTTTAAGTCCGCAATACTGACATGAAGAAAAATTTGTAGAAATTTTTCCTGAGTGTGCCCCGGAATTATTTGTAAATAATTAAATATATTAATAATGGATTATTTAAAAACTAAATTGGAAGATATTTTCACCTAAAATTTTAATTCTCATTTGTTTTTTTTTTTTTTCAAAAACAACCTATTTTTTTGTTTAAATCTTGCTATTAATTTACCAAAGCTTTTTTTAATATTTTCTGCTACTTTGCACTTCCACTTTTTGTCCGATTTTGGACAGACATACAGTGTTCGTTGAGCGATTTTTTTTATATTTTGTATAATTTTTTTCAAACGAATGGCAGCATGCGAATTATATGTAATAACAATCGCAAAGCCCCACTCCACATTTGTCGCAATGGAGCGTACCTGAAAAAAGAAAAAATACAAATAAATGTTTTGGAAATTTTCAACTCGGGCCGACTTTTGTACAATCCACCCCTTGCCTCTAAAGATTAAGTCATAGGAGTGGCAGAACGTTCAAGACATCGGAAAAAATAATAAAGAAAAAGGCATTTTATGTCATGGATCTTCTAACTAGAATAAAACGACATAGAAAAGAAGAAACATTTAACACGCTGAAAATCACGCTAGGACGCACGTCATATTTATCTGTTATTAGAATTTTGCAGTTTATCAAGTTGGAAAATATTCGCCTATCTGATATACAGGGTGTTTGTTTGAAACGGGGCACCCCGAAAATCTCCTTTATTTGTAAAGATACAAAAAATCTTCACAACAAAAGTTAAACTAGACAAAAAGGCCCATCTAAAGGTTACTATAAGAATTATGAGGCACTTCCGGTTTCACCGGAAATGATGTCAACTTTTGATCTAACATAGGGAATCAATAATTTTATATTTTTTTCCTAAAAGTACATTAAATTAGCTTTACAATGACACCAAAAAATCATATTAGTATGTTAACCATTTCAAAATGGCGACCATTTATTTACAAAATAATAATCAACATAAGTTTTACAAAGTTGAACGTACGGCCCCTAGCGCACTAAGGAAAAGGGCGCCGATGAGCTTGACTAAGAGGCGCCAGATTTTTTTTTTTGCTCTTCACTTGGAATTTTCGAGGTGAGGACTTTTTTTTTTGCTTATCACTTGGAATTATTTGCCAAGGGCGCCAAAACGCAGTTTTGCCCCTAGCGCAAGTTTTCCTTACTGCGGCTCTGCATGCTACGTTCAACTTTGTAAAACTTATGTTGATATTTTAGTACCTTATTATTATTTTAGAGCAGCGATATTTAGAAATAATTAAACAGATTAATTTATCACATTTATGACCAATAAATCAGCAAATTAAAAAAAAATAAGTTCTTAATAATAAAACTAAATTCTTAAATTCATCATATTATTAAAAGATGAAAGTTATATGACTATTTCAAGAATTTTAAGATATTTTAATTTTTTTTAAATTTTGTGCTACTATGTTTTGCAATGTGGCAAATTACCATGGTTATTTTTTACTAATATTTCCAAAAATGCAAAATAAGGCAATACATAATTATTTTTAAATAAATAAACACAATAAATCCCAAGAAATAGTTGTATCTACGACTGTTATATAAACTCTACTATATTTAACTATTTAAGGGACTATTACCGGTTATAATTTTCAAAAAATCGTTTTTTTTTTACATTTTTTGATTCCTTATACCTTCAGAAATCATATCCTAAATTTTTATAACGAAATTCAAAAAAATAAGAAATTGGTGGCAATTTTAGCGCATGCGCTTTTTCGGAGGTCCAAGAATATATTAAACCGATTTTTGAAAAACTAACAGATGAAGAGTTGCTGAAACGATGTTTGGGAAAGAATACCCAAAATAATAATGAGTGTTACAACAAAACACTGTGGGCTATCGTTCCCAAACATACGTTTGTGGGAAGAGAAGTTACTGAGTTGGCTGCTAATATTTCATTAGCAATATTTAATGAAGGTAGAACGTCCCTCTTGAAAATATTGGAGGTAATGGGATGCATAATTGGACACTCTGCGTATGATTATGTTAAAAAAAAAAGATGAGGAACGCATTGAGATGGCCAATAAAGCGAGTACAGCGGCGTCGAAGGAAGCTCGCTTGGCAAAGCAAACTGCTCAGCAAGAGGAACAGCAACAAATGATTGATTCGGGAGTACTTTTATATGGACCAGGGATTGCTGATTAACCAATTGTAAGTGCTGAAACTTAATTTTTTTAAAAATATTACAATACAAATATTAAAAAAAACTTTAAAAGTGATTTTCTCGAAATGGTGTTTTTTCAATCGGCCCAGACTTATTCTCCATAACTACACAACGGATATTTTTAAATTTTAGTGAATTTTGTTCATTTTGATGTCCTCTACCGTAATTTACCAGAAAATTGCAAAAAAAAATTGAAAAAAAAAATTGATAAGGGTAAAAGGGGAAAAAAAACATGATTTTTAGAAAAAAAATTTCACCTATCCGCCCTTTTGTTTTTACACCCTTTTTTTTATAATAGGTGGTAAATTACGATGTAAGACACCTTCATCTTTAAAATTATTTTTGAATTTTTTGTTTCAGACTTGTCAATTTCGAGATTAACCCCGGGCCATGGAGCATCATAATTTTTTGTTACCGTACTTTGGCGCCATCTATATAATTATCTATGTATTGAAAAAAAAAAAAAAAAAAAAATTTATAATCTTGAATATAATATTAATAAAATAAAAAAAGTTGCACAACGTTCTATAATAAAGGAAACGAGAAAAAAAATATTTAATTATAGGTCATTTTTTGCCTTTCTAACCGGTAATAGTCCCTTAAGTAAGCGTTAAGTAGGTCTTTATGGGAAGAGTAAAAAAAGTAAAAAGTGCCGTAACGTATTATTATTTCACTCTTGCCATAAGTAAAATATAAATGCCAGCGATACATTTTTGGGGTATTAAACGCGTCTTCCGTAGGAAGAGGCGTCCACCCGAAGTTTTTATGTTCACGCGGATATTGCGGATAAGCGGATATGATATATAATCCGCATCCGAACGATTTAAATGATAATGTATCCGCATCCGCAGAAAAATGGCGGATATCCGCAGATTTGCAGGGCTCTACTCATAGCCTATAGACGATTAATATTATTGTTGAAGGAAACTAGTTTCAACATATTTAAAAGAATATCATGCGTCTTATTCTCAATTATTCTAGCACGACCTCGTATAATTGTACCCGCTATAACAACGAAAATGCCACTTGTACTACTTTTCCGATTACCTAACTGAAATACGATAGGTAAATGTTGAACTAGGTAAATAACCTAGACCTGTTTCCTAACGGAGGTAGAAAAAAAAATCTAAATAACTAGAATTGAATCTTACCTGAGGGCTAAGAAGTGCCAAATGGACATAACGGCGACTACCTGTATACATCTGTAGACAAAGTACAATCTAGTCAATTGTGAACGAGCCTTAGAGATGGATTTTTCGTCTTCTTTGAAAATAAACCTAAAAAAAATATGAAATTAATTAAAAATACAGTCGGGAGAGAATCTTGCGTCAGAAAAGTCTTGGAAAATAATGCCAACTCAACAAGAACCAGGTGCATGAGCGGAACTAGCAATTTTTTCAGGGGGGAGGGTAATAATCGGTGGGGGGATCATTGTTGACAAAGTTCAGACATAGTTTCTCAGAGAGTATGTTGTGATCTATTGTGTCGAATGCGGTCGATAAATCGAAAAACATTCCAAGACTTAAGATTTTACTATCTAAAGTTTGGTAGATACTCTGAAGAAATGAATATATTGCTGTTACCGTAGATTTATTTTTAACAAAGCCATGTGAGAATCTTCTAGAAGAGTATATTTATTTAAATAAGACCAGTTAGAAATAATTTCTCAAATATTTTGAAAAAACAACTCTGAACCGCAATTGGCCTATAATAGGGGATAGGCATGATTTTTAAATTTTTTTTACTATATTCCTTTTGTTGCATATAAACATAAAAACAGTTTTGCATTTTTTTTTTTTTTAATTTGAAGGCTTAAAAAAATTATAAATGTATGTAGCGCGCGAAAACGACGTGTGACATCATACCGCAACTAAGTACAGCCTACCCAGTGTACTGCGTACAGCCTGGGTTATGTATAGTTAGAGTGATTTTAATTAAAATAAAGTTTAATTTTATAAAAACAATTTATACATGTTTACCGAATTAAATTTTATATTAAAATATATAAAATATGGAAGATCCAGGCCCCAGTACTTCTAAACATAGTCGAAAATATTGTTTAGTACCGATGTGCACAAATAGTTCAATTAGAAATCCAAAAAAATAATTTATATCATTACCTGATGGCGAAAAACAGCAGAAAAGGCGAAATTTGTGGCTGAAAGCTATGAGGCGAAATAAAACCGATATTTCAGAAAAAAGTAAACTTTATGTTTGTGAAGACCAGTTTAATGTGAGTACATATATTTTATAAATTATTTTAATAATAAATGCGTGAAAAATTGTTTAAAAACAAATACAAAACTCTCGAACAATACAATATACACACGTAAAGATTATTTTTAGTCTGTATCTGTGACGTCAAACCGCAACAGTCTCAGTCGTATTTACTCGGCAACCTTCGCGGCGTGGTCGGCTTATTTCAAATTTACAATATTTTAATTAAAAAATTTGGCTATAATATTAATTAAAATGTGATTTTTGTTGTGTTAGGTGACATAACTAACATTAAAATATCAAAAAAAAAAAATTAGTTTTAAGGAAATATAAATTGTATGCGTATCCCCTATTGTCTATTAACGTTTTTAAACTATTTTTGAGTACTTAAGTGCACTGGGCAATACTCCACTATTAAAAGAAATTTTAATAGTAGCTGTTAAAGGCTTCACAATGTAGTTTACACAGTTTAACAATAATTTGCATGATATTTCATCGCCACCAACTGAAGTTGTTTTACCAACATCTAATATAATTTGTTTCACTTCATATATAGAGTTTCCACCTCTCGTATTTATATGTAGTAGCTATTTAGCTACTGGCGAAGCACCGTCATCAACTTTCTACGTGGTTGGTTGTATATACCATATATATAATTTTAATTTAACTAACCTCCTAATGCCAAGTACATAGTTTTCAACATAGGTCTCCCATCGAATATTCGAGACATCGAAATTAAATTCTTTTTTGTCGTCATTACTCAGAGATAAGTATAATCTTTGGACATTTCCATCCTCAAACTGCCATTGATTTGTGGTGAAATATTCTAGGCATCTGGCAGCTTTGGACAATTTGTCTTGGATCTTCAACATTCTGGAAAGAACCATCAAATTAATTATTTGACATTTTCACTTAAACGGCATAAAAATAATGGTTTTATTTTTAAACTTACATGGGTTTCCCGCCAGCAAGCCATACCCCAGTGTCTATGAACCAAGCTGGTAACCAATGCAGGATGTATCTATTGAAAGAATTCAACATCGCGCAATCGGTTATTCGACCATCTGGATACCAAGTTACCTGCAAAAAAAATTAATTACTATGACTAACGGTTGGTTTCCAATAGACGTAGAATCCTACGGCTACGTGTTCGCAAATCAGTTCAGTTTAAATAAAAATTCATTGCTAAATTTGATGCATAGATTGTTAGTAATTTTCTTTCAGATCACCAGTTTTATATGAAAATTTTATAATCTGTAGTGTGTTACCCTATTCTTAAAATATAAAAAGTCAAACTTTTTACCTCAGAAAATGGATGTTTCCTCATATAATGGAAACACAGATTTATAAATCTGGACCATGTTATTCCATTTCTTTGTCCAGTGCTGCAATTGTAGACGACGATTTCTTTAGAACGATTGGTTGAAGTTTTCCAAGCGGCTACCAGCATCAGGTTTATAACCATATCGACTGGGACAAAGTCGGCTATTTTTTCCCGATGACATAACATGGTGCGAAATATTCCTTTACCAGCAGCAGCGATTATTCCAGTTGGACCATTCCAGTTGTCAACCCAACCTGAAAGAAAAATTAAATAAATAACTAAATAAGAAATTCCCAACAACTACATAGACGTACATATACATAGCCTTTTAGACTAAATCATTCAAAAGACGGCGTAATGTCCACATAAAATACAGCGAAATGCTCACTGAAAAGACGGCGAAAACCCCACACGAAAGATAGGGTAAAGTCCGCTCAAAAACGTCGTAAAGCCCACTTAAAAGAAAGCGTAATGCTCATTCAAAAGACAGCATAAGGCCATTCAAAATACGGCGTAATGCCCACACAAAATACGGTGAAATGCCCACTCGAAAGATAGCGTAAAGCCCAATCTAAAAGCGGCGTAAAACCCACTTAAAAGAAAGCGTAATGCTCATTCAAAAGACAGCATAAGGCCATTCAAAATACGGCGTAATGCCCACACAAAATACGGTGAAATGCCCACTCGAAAGATAGCGTAAAGCCCAATCTAAAAGCGGCGTAAAACCCACTTAAAAGAAAGCGTAATGCTCATTCAAAAGACAGCATAAGGCCATTCAAAAGACGGCATAATGCCCACACAAATCCATTATACTCCACAGTATCTTGTATGCTTAGTCCTGCCATGAATACCGTTACATAAATACAGATCAGTGTTTCGATTAAAAAAAAAAAAAAAAAAAAACAGTGCACGTTACAAATGACAGTGACAGTGCACAAGTCATAGTCTATAGTCGACTAATTTAAAAGCCCTGAACGCAGCTTTATGGAAACTTAACAATCAAATTCTTTATCCGAGATATTATACTGTATTTTCCATTAAATAAGGGGGGGTCAAGGGGTATTTCCTTTCAATCAGGATGTCAAGAGACTTTCAAGGCTTTGAGTGATTTTATTTTAATAGTATTTTCCCGAAAGTAGGTAAATCAATATTACACCGCATAATATTTGCGTGGCAAACCAGCAAAATTACAACAAATATTTATTTAGCAATACTTTTATTACTTTTTTATTACTTTGTCGAACGTGAGTTTTAAATAAAATATATTTTCACAATATTATTTCACATGAAACCGGGGAGAATAATTTATTTTCCATTAAACCACGTAATACAGGGTGTTGTATAAGGTAACAAAAATAGAATGTATGCCTATGTGTACATGTCCTTGGAAATAAGTCTGATAACTAATACCCTTTTCACACTAGAACTTTAAGACGAGTGAACTTAAAGTTCACCGATGTTAAACATCGGTTTGCTTTCACACCAGATGTTTAAATCTCCGGTGCTGCCATCTGGAAATCTGTGTATAAAGATAGTACGTATTGCCAACATAATTTCATACCATTTGAATTTGTGCTCTCAATATTTTATATATCGAGGTTATGAGAAGTTTATTTGCATTATTACATAAATAAATATAAAAAAATATATATGTATCTACGTAACTGTTAAATTATTATAGATAAAAGAAGAGAAACACAAAGTCAAACAGTATTTTTTTTATAATAGAAATTATGTTGGCAATGCGGACGATGTTTAAGACGCAGATCTCTGTCTTCAACTTCGCTTGTATTTAGACGAGGTCATACGTTTTCACATTAGCGTTTAAAGACACATTCACTTTAACATCCGACCTTAAGCCTGTAATACATGATGCGATTTCTCGTTTTGAATCTCGTACGATAATTATTCCTAACGGTATCGGTCACGTGACTATGCGCAATAATCTACTGCGTCGATATCTGTTCATTTCTATACAATATTTTAGGTCTGGAGCATAAATATTGGATGGTTTTCAATATCGTACAAGATCTCGTACGAAAATCCTGTAGTACACGATACAATAATTCTTGTACGATAAATCGTACGAGATTCAAAACGAGAAATCGCATCATGTATTACAGGCTTTAAACATCTGATGTGAAAAGGGGTATAGGGGAAACTTTTTAAGATCGCAGCGCCGTATGCGGCAAAGCTGGAACACTCGAAAGCCACATTAAACTGTTACTCGTGTATTTGTTTACATGGTGAAAATGAACACGAGTTGTATTTTTCCTGTTTTCCGAGCTTTTTTTAATTTAAATGTAATCTACGATTTACAAGATATGTAATAATATACTATTCTAAAGAAATTTCAAGGAAATTTTTAGTTTTTCATTGTATTTTTAATTCTTTTTGACTGTCTATCAATATAATAACAACAAAAATATGGTAAATATATTAGTAAAATTAATATCTCTGCCTGAAAAAGTAGAAGGGCCTTTTAATATATCAACTGATGATTTAGGCAAATTTTGGGTGCGATAAATGATTTTTTTCAGTCTTTTTTTGGACGTAAAAAATCACTTTCCATAAAATGCAACGGGCAAACATGCATGCATGGGCTTGGATTTTTGCCCATTTTTAGTTTTTGAGTCCATAAAAAGCTACGATCCATTTTCTCTCTGCCTCCAAACGTCGTTTCAATTGATATTTTTTTCGATTTAGGTAAATTATGGAATGTTTAAGAAGGATTCTTCATTATTCACGATTTACATTGCGGCACACAACAAAATTGATTGTTTTTTTTCCATGATACACAAAAATAAAACGCAAACAACAAAAAAACACGTATTTCTCCATTGAACAAAACAAAACAATGTGGCTTTCGTATCTTTCACAAATTGCCACCAGATGTCAGGGCGCTTAGGAAGTTTCCCCTATTAATGTTTCTGTCAAGTATTAAATAACGTTCAAGAAATAATGACGGCACTGTAGTTTCCATATATGTATCTACTCATATACGCTAAATAAATAAATATAAAAATTAACTTACCTTTAAAAGGTTCTGCAAAGCTGCTCAAAACAATACTGGGTCTAACAATAGCCATTTTGATATCTCCATGATTATCCTGCAACCAGGATTCCGCGAGAGCTTTGGTGAAGGTATAAGTGTTCGGCCTGCTCCCAACAAGTCTCGGTGTGATACTGTCCACCAGGTTCTCATCCAGGGCCTCCACGAGTGAGCTCACCTGGTCAGGTGCGATTGGCGGCGGGTAGATGGACTCTTTTACCACGGTACGATTACAATTACAATACGCGGTTGAAACATGGATAAGCGCCTGCAAATAATATAGGTCAGTCGTTCATAACTTCAATGACAAACTTAGTGGCGAAAAAATAACTAAATCGATTTTTTTTCATGTGAATTATATACTAATATTGCTCTTCACTCTTTTATTTTACTAAAATATACCTTTTGAAGTCATATTTAGTTTGTGTTCGATACTCATTTTGAAGATTTACAAATTTTAAAAGTGTTTATTTAATATAGGGACATTTGTATTGGTATCGCTAAATAAAACTATGTTTACATTTGACATTTTATAATACGTTCTGATGTGTTTTGATACTTGTGTTCACACATATAACTTAGAGTAATTCCTAATAACCTTTTTTATTTAGTTTGTTGTTTATTTAGCAGTTTTGTATTTAGTTATATATTTCCTTATAGTATTCGTATTTCTATTTTCTTTTCTTTGATCATATTTTTGGATCACACCAGCTATTTTTAGGACTATTTAAGTTGGTTTTACAGAGTTCAATTAATTGATCAATAAATTGATCATTTTTTTGTCAATTATCTGACGAAATTTTTACACTTTACACACATCAATTAATTGAATGTCAACTTTTTCAATTAATTGATCAATAAATTGAATCGTGTAAAACCCACTTTAGTCTATTAGAATATTTTATGTGTTTCTATTCTGTTATTATTCTTATATTTTCATTTCATTTCGATACAAGTGACAGCGTACAAATATTACATTCGTTAAATGGATGAATGTAAACGTACTATATAAAACGTCACAAAAACATGTGATGTTTCCAGTGACGTAACTGCACTGATTCGCCGACTACCCTATAGCTTGCATTTTCCGGGTCGACAAAATAAAAACAAATGATTCCGTAACGTAAATAGTATACTAGGTAACGAGCATGGAATGATGGTCATTTCACACGAGTAGCGCAATTCATACAGAGAAATGACTATTCCATGAAAGTTTCATACTATGCTTTTCCACGACTATAACTTTATTACATATTTAATATTTATTCAGTTTTAAAAACTAACAATAATTTGACAGTTGCATTCAACCTATTTATTACATTGCCTGGCAACGGTCATGTACGTGTCATACGGAATGTAAATTCAGTTAAAATAACAATACTTGCGTCAACTGATTAACTGACTGACCAAGACCAACTCTATCAAATAATATATTTGCAAAATTCGGCAACTTTTTCTATATTATTTAATTTTAATCTGGTTTCCTTTACAAACTAACAGTATTTGACTTATGCTTTCAACCTATTTATTACGTTGCTAAGCAACAGTCGCCCAAAGCTGCTTGAACCTGTTACGTAATGATCTCAATCTGTTACGTAATAAGCTCGTTACGTAACAGGTTAGCGGGGTGTAATAAGAAGGAGTGGGGAATGTGCTACATTTACTAATCACAGACAGTCATCAAAGACAGGTTAATCAATATGAAAACAAAAAAGTTTATTTATCCGATAATTTGTTGATTTATCAGACAAGTAGCGAGGGAATTTCAAAAATTGCACGAACTTTATGATCACTCTTTGTATATCCCACTGTATATCATCCTCGAAGTGTACGTAACAAAATAATGTTATTGATATGCTTACCTCTAGGTGATCCATACGTTTACAGAGTTCCAATAATCTTTGTGTCCCTAACATGTTAATCGTGACAGAGAGTTTGAGTTTTTCGTCAAATTTGACAGTGGCAGCACTGTGGAAAACAATATGAACGCTTCTACTAAGTAGCGCTACATCAGAGTTACTGATTGCTAGTTCTGGCTGAGTTATATCACCCTCAATAGCGCATACTTTTTTCAAATCGTCTGGACGTTCTTTGCGGATTAAATCAAAAAGCTGAAACAAATCAGATTAAATTAGATTACATTAGGATTAACTTAGTTACCAATTAAATTAGGGCAGTTAGGTAGCAAGGGAAAGGAAACGAGGGACTAGGGACAAGCGTCCCTAGGCACCAATATACAGAAGTGTTTCTCAAACGGTGGCCCGCGGACCACTAGTGGTCCTTCGCTGGTTATTTTTTAATTTTTTCTCAATTTTTTTTGATCTTTTGTTAATTTTCTGTGATTTTTAAGTGATTTTTTATTACTGGGGTATTATATGTAGAATATATTTACAATAAATTTGTTTAATTGTACATTTATATTTTGTGGTCCACGGTAGAAAATTAAATACTTTACTGGTCCGTGGTACGTTTTCGATTGAAAAACACTGGTATACAGGATGTAACAGCAAAACCGACCAGTACCAATATTATCTTTACGCTCTTAAAAAAGTAGCGTTAAAGGGACTTCATGGTACACTAAAAAACTGATGTGAAGTGTGAATTTTCACACATTGCAGGGTTTCGCAGGTATATAATAAGTGAAGGCGGCATGCTGAGTGTGTAGGACAAATTTTGCTTTGTAGTAACCACGGCAAAATGAACGATCTTTTTAAAATAATTTATCGTCTGTTAATCTCAGAGCTTTAAAAACAAATTTTATGTTAAAATATTTTTTTGTTAATTTTAATTCGAATACCTAATATCATTATTTAGGTTTCTAAATAAGTGCAGTATTTTTTTTATATAACAAGGTTCATTACGATTTTGAAAATTGGGCCTATGACTTTCATTGGTTGTCTTAAATCATACGCTCCGCCCCTCTGGCTTCGTATAAATGACACAGAATGAAAATATAATTCCAATTGGTTATTAAATTTACGCTCTTGA
The DNA here is from genome assembly GCA_963971575.1 of Liopterus haemorrhoidalis. Lineage (NCBI taxonomy): Eukaryota > Metazoa > Arthropoda > Insecta > Coleoptera > Dytiscidae > Liopterus > Liopterus haemorrhoidalis. The sequence continues at coordinate 6,061,904 of OZ020626.1, read as the reverse complement.
AACTTAAATTCAAAATGTGCTAAAATATAACTAGAATTTTAACAAATTAATTTAAACATAATAAATATGGAAAAAAAAAAACAAAAAATAAAATTGACTCCACAAGCCTGGAACGAACCTGTGTAGTGAATAACGATCCTGTGTGGTTGTCGAGCAACTGAGCCACTAGACCACCAAACGCTTATCAACTTAGTGTGTTATAAGAGTATAACATGTATGCATCGTCAACAAAAAAACACAAAAAATGCGTTATTTTCCGAAAACATAATCTGATCAAAAATTCCTGTTGTACTATTCCGGTTCACACCAATATACATTACTTAGATTTTTTTTAGATTTTTAGTTTAAACCATCTGGGCTACAAGGTGTGGAACAAAAATTTTTTTGCACAATTTTGGCAAAAATCGCATCAAAATAATTTATTTTGCAAAAATAAAAATTTGATCGTTAATCCACGTACTAAGGGCTTTCATTTGATACCCTACTCAGAATTTAAAAAAAATATTTTTGTTTTCGATGAGCACATATTTGTTTATATTTTTAGGGGGGTATGTTTTTTAGATGTTTTAGTATTTTTCCTATGTGCGGGTCAAAGAGTTGTATAAGCATGCCAAATTTCAACTCTCTAGGTTTAGCCGTTTGGCTACAATTTTTACCGAACAGACAGACAGACAGACAGACAGACAGACAGACAGACAGACAGACAGACAGACAAACAGACAGACAGACAGACGACAAAATGACGGTATAAGGGTTTTTTGGTCATACCTACAAAACCCTAAAAATAGAGCATAGTTATATAGCTACATTTTCTTCTTAAATTAAGAGGTTAGGGTTGACTTACCGGTGAATTCATAAGTTGATGTAATCTATCCTGTGCAACCTGTCCTCTTTTCGGTCTAATAAGAAGATAGATCTTCTTAACACCATAACAGGACCTTAATAATTTCTCCAAAAGTACTTTTCCCATAAATCCAGTACCACCAGTTATAAAAACCGTTTTATCTGTATAAAAATCCGCAACAGAATTCGTAATATTGGCACCATTTTCCATTTCAGCCATATTTTCACTTAATCCAACCATAGTGGAAAATTTTAAATAAATATTCTTTGGTAAATATTTTTTATTATTTTTGTTATCACTTATATTATCAATCCTTTAGTTTCTTGCGGACTTCGGATTTATTCATAACTTTTACTAAATCAAACATTTAAATGTACTATTCGCTAAACTTTCGATGTATGGAGATACTATCACAAAATCAGTAGAGATATTTTTGTGCCAAAAGGAAGTAACATTACTGATGATTAATATGGAAGATGACCAGATGATGGGTCCTCCTTATATCTGAAACAAAAGAAAAAACCAATTAATTTAACATCCTCATCTACGATTTCTCCAATCATGGCAGAGTTGTGCTAAGTGCAGTAAAAGTATTTCAAATACCAAATATCGATCAAAGTATTTGAAATACTTTCCCCTTGCACCGTGATACTATCTTCATTATAAATACCAATAAAAAATTGATGTGAAGTGTGAATTTTCACACATTTCTGGGTTTTGCAGGTATTTAGTAACTGAATGATTATTTGGGATGCCAAAACAAATTTTATGTCAAAATATTTTTTTATGAATTTTAATTCGAATGCCTAATACCATTATTTAAGTTTCTAAATATATGCAGTATTTTTTTTTTATATAGCAAAGTTCATCAAGATTTTGAAAATTGCACCTATGGTTTCCATTGGTTGCTTACATCATAAGTCCCGCCCTTTGATTTCGTCAAACATAGAATTAAATTATAATTTCAACACTTTCCACTGGTTATTAAATTTACGCTTTTAAAAATTAAATGCAACATTTACCAAATATAACTAGAATTTTAACAAAATAATTTAAACAAAATAAAAATGCAAAAAAAAAACAAAAAATAAAATCAACAGGATTCGAACCCTAGTTTGCAAGTTTCTTATATTATTAAGCGTACGACAAATCCAACCACGCCACGAGAGCTACTGATGTGGTATGTTACACAACGTATTAAATAGTTAACATATTTTAGTTAAAAACACAAAAAATGCGTTATTTTCCGAAAACATAATCTGATCAAAAATTCCTGTTGTACTATTCCGGTTCACACCAATGTACATTACTTAGAATTTTTTCAGATTTTTAGTTTAAACCATCTGGGCTACAGGGTGTGGGACAAAAATTTTTTTGCACAATTTTGGCAATAATCGCATCAAAATAATTTATTTTGCAAAAATAAAATTTTGATCGTTAATCCACGTACTAAGGGCTTTCATTTAATACCCTACTCAGAATTTTAAAAAAATATTTTTTTTTTCGATGAGCACATATTTGTTTATATTTTTAGAGGGATATGTTTTTTAGATGTTTTAGTATTTTTCCTATGTGCGGGTCAAAGAGTTGTATAAGCATGCCAAATTTCAACTCTCTAGGTTTAGCCGTTTGGCTACAATTTTTACCGAACAGACAGACGACAAAATGACGGTATAAGGGTTTTTTGGTCATACCTACAAAACCCTAAAAAATATCGTCGGCTGGAAATAATAATAACAATACTAATAGTGTTAGTTTTTATTCTTCTTAGCAGTTAGCAGAATACGAAAAAATAAGAAGAAACTTCTAATTTTTGCAAACAATGCGAACGACCAACGACGCCAACACACTTTTTTTTTTGAGTCTTGTTGACACTTTCCCAGTTGTTATTCCTCCAATCCCTGGATTTTTGTAAGTTGTCATTAGCTATTTTTTTATAAGTTGGCTTTTCCTGAACAAAATGATCAAAAGCTTCAATTAATCGGTAAAAGTAACTAGAATTGAAAATCTAGTTCCGCCTAAACTAAAGGAACAGACTTTATTTCAACTTAAAAAAGTATAAAAATAATCATGTATGATTGTGTTATTTTTATGTTAAATAATATCAAATTAACATTAAGATTACTATATTAGTGTTGTAATAAAATCCAATATTACATTTTAGAAATATAAAAATAGTAAAGTCTGTTTCTTTGGTTTAGGCGGAACTAGATTTTCAATTCTAGTTACTTTTACCGATTGATTGAAGCTTTTGATCATTTTGTTCAGGAAAAGTCAACTTCAATATATAAAAAAATATCTAATGACAAAAAAGATTTACGAAGAAAAATTACTTTAATGGCAAGAGTATTTACTAAGGGAAAAAAAGCCCTTTGACCCATATACCTATCGTTTATAGATCAGAAGTAATCACAGAAAGAATATCATAGTAAATAAATGATCAGTCTGATTGTTAGGCGGTGAAGTGGAGTGTCGGCGGGTTAACAATACTGTTGATTCAAAAATACAAGTTGTGCTTTATTGAAGAAAATATTAAATTGTGTTTTGATTATTTGTATATTATTGTATTGATTATATTAAATATGAACATCGAAACTTTACTTCAATATTTTGTTTTATTACACTAGACTTTTTGCTTATCATTTCTCATATTTGTTTTTGACATGCGCAATAGAATTTCCGCCTAAGCAACAATGAAACTGTTAGAAGTAAAAATATTATTACTGCCGAATGAGAGCTGTTTACACGTTACTCGTACCAATTGATGAGAGATCGTACATTATTGAAACCCTACATTTTGATAAATTAAACGTTCTTAAATTAAATAACTTAGGCCCGGTTTTTCCACCTTCAGATAAAGTTCCAGGTAACTATCTGACAGATAAGGTTATTTGTAATTTCATCTGCTGAGTAAATGTCATCCCTTCTTTCTATACAAATGTATCTATCGGATAGTTATCTAACCGATAATGAGACTGACGTATTGGATTCACTGACTGGCATTGACATTTATTCAGCAGATGAAGTTACAAATAATCTTATCTGTCAGATAGTTACCTGGAACTTTAACTGAAGGTGGAAAGACCGGGCCTTAAATAAATTAAAATCGAAGGTAACGTTTGTTGATATTTAATTCATCATTTGAATTGTGCACTAATTATTTATTTTTCCGAATTAAAATATTTTTGATAAATTATTATTTTTCTCTCGAGCATCGCCGGGTAAAGTAAAATATAAGAAGGATTTTTAATTTGTTAATTACCAATAAATTTATTAGTTTCATAAATAAATTATGTGCCTAATAACTATTAGGGAGTTTATTAGGAACTGGAACTCTCGGCCGTCACACTAATTAATTATTAATAATAAAACTTTAATAATAAACACCCGTAGTCAATACACTTATAACACAGTTAACTGTTCCAAGTATAGTCTAGACTAGTCCATATATTCGGTTAACAAAGTCACTCAGTCACTGTACCGAATTTCTATATTTCAGTAACTGCACTGAACTCAATCACTTGCCTAACTGACTATAACTGATCCTCTTAACTGAGTGGTTAGATAAGACTTCCCTGCTTAACTGAGCCGGTTGAGCAGGACTGTCCTCTACCGCAAGTAACGCGTCTTATATAGAGACCCTAGTTCCTTCTATACCCTTCCAAAACATTCGAAGGTCGCTGACCTGTCCAAAAATTTGATGTCGAATTAGCAGAGCCGTATTGGTATCAATATTTCAGGGAATTGTTGATTGCTGATTTACACAGAGCCGCAGTAAGGGGGGGGCGACAGCCCTGGGCGCACTAAGAAAAAGGGCGCTGATGGGCTTGATCAAAAGGCGCCATTGCGAAGACAAGGACCTTTTTTTTTTTGCTCGTCAGTTGGATTTTTGGAGATTTTTTCATCACCTAAATTTTGAGAGGTGAGAACCTTGTTTTTATTTGCTAAGGGCGCCAAAAATATTCCACTTAAAATTTAAAAAATCAGCTGTGGCCACCACAGGACCGATCGCCATCACAAAGTACTTGTTTAATTTATGCTGTTTTATCAAAAAATGTTTCAAATAAAAGTTGTTAGCTATAGACCGGGAGCTCATGACATTTTTGGTCTCCGATTTCATACAGCATGCCTTTTGGAGGAGAGAATATTTACCCTGTGACAACAAAAAATGGATGGTACTAAACCCCTGCACGCTTTCCGGTCATAGGGAAAATTTCATTTCCACTTGCACAAAATTTTTGTGTTTTTCTCTGATTTAATATTGCTTGCCCTTTTGTCAAAAGAAAGTTATAACAAATTTAAAGTCTTTTAATTATAGGCATGCTGTATGAAAACGAGGAAAATCATATTTTTTTATTACAAGATCACATGACCGTTTGAGCCCTTTGGGACCCTCCAAATCGCATGCATATATTTAAAAGACTTTAAATTTGTTATAACTTTCTTTTGACAAAAGGGCAAGCAATATTAAATCAGAGAAAAGCATAAAAATTTTGTGTTTAAGCGGAAATGCAATTTTCCCTATGACCGGAAACCGTGCAGGGGTTTAGTACCATCCCTTTTTTGTTGTCACAGGGTAAATATTCTCTCCTCCAAAAGGCATGCTGTATGAAATCGGAGACCAAAAACTGTCATGAGCTCCCGGTCTATAATTGCTTTTATAGCAACTTTAGTTAAATAATTTTTTTCGAAATATTTCTCTGTTGTGTAATAAATCGATTTTTTTTTTGCAAATGAATTATAGACTAATATTGTTCTTTACTCTTTTATTTTACTAAAACATAACTTTTGAAGTCATATTTAGTTTGTGTTCGATAGTCATTTTGAAGATTTACAAATTTTAAAAGTGTTGGACATTTGTATTGGTATCCCTGAATAAAACGATGTTTACATTTGTCATTTAATAATACGTCTATTGTGTTTTGATACTGACTTGTGTTTAAATATCTAACTTATAGTAATTTCTAAAAACCTTTTTTATTTAGTTTGTTGTTTATTTAGCAGTTTTGTGTTTAGTTATATATTTTCTTATAATTTTTCTCATTTAATTTTGTGTGTACTGCATAGTTTTTAGGTTATATTTAACTTATTTTTATTTTCTTTTCTTTGATCATATTTTTGGATCACATCAGTCCTTTGTAGGACTATTTTGCCTATTAGAATAGTTTATTTGTTTCCATTCTGTTCTTCTTCTTATATTTTCATTTCATTTCGATACAAGTGACAGCGTACATTCGAAATATTATATTTTATATATACAAAGCGAAATATTACATTCGTTAAATAGATGAATGTAAACGTAATAAACCTGACGTCACATTTTTTTGTGACGTTTCAAGTGACGCAACTGCACTATTTCGCCGATTCCCCTATAACAATCAATTTCTACGTGTGTACTAATCGGAATCAACAAGATCCAACAGGCGCCGATCAACTGGCGCCAGAAACAAGCTTTCTACGTGCTCATACCCTTACGCATGAATGTTTTATGGTGTGTTTACATAAGAAAAGAACGTCGAACAAAAGAAAAAAATTGCTAGCCATTGTAATGAATTCCTAATGACGCTTTTTGTCATTATTGGACAAAGTTCGAAGAGAAAAAAAAAAGAAGCGGAAATGGTTAACGTAACAATCGACGTCATAGATCAGATCTAAGAAAAATAAGTTACATGGTATGGTCATAGCCGGCGAATGACCAAACTAAGAATTCAAAAAACAAGTACTGTAGTGAATGCCATCGGAGAAAAACGAGAAAGTCCAAAGAGTACATGAATAAAAAGACTGCAGCAAGTTATGAACGAAATATGGTCCCGACACGCAAAAAATCTTGAAGAATCTAAACTGCTGGCGAAACATGTCTAAAAATAACTAAATTTGTTAACTAACATTTAGTATCTACTCTAGGTTATGTAGACTTTATGCCAAACATCCTTGTTTGTATCAAAATTACCTTGAACGCGTCCAACCAAATTCGGTGGCCTCCTTTGTGTTCACGACAAAAACCGACATAGAGCGGATCAGGTCTAAGGCCGCGAACATACAAAAAGCCGGCACCGGCTTTACTGGCAACAAGCGCTGATTCGCCGCAGTATCTGTCCATATTTTCAAATACAAGGTGTCTCAAAAGAAATTTTATATTTAGCGGATCGATTAAAAAAAAAGTAAGCCGTATATAGAAAAAATGTTTATTAATTATTAAAATACACTTTTTTGGGATTTATTTCTTAAAAATAATATCGTCTAAATGTAGACCCTCGCGTTCTCGGCACTCATTTAATCGAACAGTAAAATTACTTATGACGTCTCGGCAGGTGGACTCAGGGATGGCTACCATTTCGTGACGGATATTTTCTTTCAAATGCGCCAGTGAAGTCGGTTTATTGGCGTAAACCTTAGATTTAAGATAACCCCATAGGAAAAAGTCCATAGGGGTTAAATCTGGACTGCGTGGAGGCCAATTTATGTCACCTCTCCGGGAGATCAATTTGGAGTTGCTCCGTCCTTTTGGAACCATGTTCTTTGGTTATAGCCAGGAAAGTTTTGCAGTTCAGGTACCAAGAAGTTATCTAACATCTTCACATAACGCTCTGAATTCACTGTAACTGCACGCCCCCTTTCGTCTTCAAAAAAGTAAGGGCCGATAATTCCTCGCGCCGACATCGCAGCCCATACGGTCACTTTAGGCGAATGTAGGAGTTTCTGATGTTTGCGTTTCGGATTCGTTGCAATCCAGTAGCGGCAGTTCTGCTTATTTACGTGGCCATTAAGATGAAAATGAGCTTCATCCGAAAACAAAATGTTGGTAAACGTTGAAAATCGCTCAATCACCTGATTTACGAAATTAAGCCTCTGACTGGCATCTTGGGGCTTTAATTCTTGCACCAATTGAATTTTGTAGGGGTGCAGCTTTAGGTCTTTGTGCATAATGCGATGTAATGTTGATCTATGCACATTTAAAGCACTTGCGCGCTTCCGAATTGAAAGGTTCGGGTCGTCACGAACAGACTGATTAACATTCTCCACGTTTTCTACCGTTCTTGATGACCTAGGTCGCCCGGATTTTGATTTATCCAGCGTTGTACCAGTCTCTTCAAACTTTTTAACCCAATGTCGAATGAGAGGAATGCTTGGCGCATCATTTAAGTGGCGAAAACCTCGAATACTGCAGAATTTTCTACGCGCTACAGTCGCCGAATCACCGTTTTTGTAAAACTCTCGCACGCATAACGCGCGGTCTGCTCCCGAGAAACGCTCCATAGCGACTAAATTCCCAAGAGCCAGGCTACCGATTGACATAACCCCCGCGCCCCTCGGATACGTTGCGTTCACGCAGTAAGATAAATAAATATAAAATTTCTTTTGAGACACCTTGTATAACCGCACACGCTGTGTACTGATCGGCGCCGGTCCGTGTCGGCTACTAGCTTACCGAAACGTTTAAACCAGGGGTTCCCAACCTTTTGCCATTTAAGCGGCAGGTTGTTCAGGCCGGTGGTATAAAACACTGGCGGACGAGTATCAATGAATTCCTGGAAGGCCAGTTTTACAGCATTGTCGCAATTAAACTGTTTTCCTATTAAAAACTTGTCCAAATTGCGAAGTGGTAGTCAGTGGGGGCTAGGTCTGGTGAGCATGGAGGATGATGAAGAAGTTCCAACTCCAATTCCTGTAGTTTTGCCACAGTCATTTGTACCGTGTGTGGTCTAGCGTTATCATGCAATAAGATAGGAGTCAATCTGTTGACCAATCTAGGCGGTTTTTCTTTAAGTTTTTGCATCATTTCGTCCAGTTGCAGTATATTTCTGCTGTTATCGATGAGCCAGGTTTTTTTTTGTTTGGTTTTTAAGTTACCTGTGCGAAATTTGGCGAACTAATTTGATATTGTCTGCTGCGTAGTAACAAATACACTATTAAAGTTTCGCGCGGTCTGCGATACCGTAGTTCCAAGTAAGAACTCATACTTTATAATATTGCGAATTGCCGACCATTCCATTTTCAACAAAATTAATTTTTAAAATAAGTTTTTGATATTTTTTAGAGCATACAATGATTTGTTTAAACAGGTGAGATGTGTAACTTTCCTTAAAAAAAAAAAAAAAAACGGTAAAATATTAAGCCAATGTCAAATAATAAGCTGTTAAAGTTGGCAATATTACTAACTACAAATTTCATCCTTGACGACCTGATAAATACCCTTTATGTCTATTGTTTATTTACTTCAAACCTAACCCTATGCCCTCATTATTAGTTAGGTTCATTTTACGCCAGTTCGGTTTACGCTGGTTCTCCTAGGAACGAAACTGCGACGTATATCGAGTTCTTCCTGTATTTAATTTTGAACTCGTTTGTATCAAGTCCAGCTATCCTTGATTTAATTTTTCTTAAAACTATGAACTTATAAAACGAAAATATCTGTGCATGTTAAACTCAAATTTTAAAAATAATTATTAATAATTTTGAATGAAGGTTACATCATTTAATATTTCAAAACTTTAATAATTCCATTCAAATACTATTTAGCAATAAAAGAAATGTTTTTTATAAAACGGTGTAATTTACAAAAAATGTCATTATGAAAGAGGTACTAAAAAACTGTTAATAATACAATATTATATACAATTAAACAAAAACTGATAAAAAGCATATCCTGGAGATGAAAAATAACATTGCCCTCACAGATTCGCAAGGCGTAAGTGACGTACAACGCAATTGCTTTTTATATTCGATGTCTGTAGTGTCTGATTAAGACCTAAATTAAAAAAAAAAATAAAAAAAACTGCTACTAATCGCGGGGCCCGGGGCTATGATAAAATGCGGAGCACCTCCAAAAATACAGATTAATTTTTTACATTATAATTTAAAAAAATAAATATACAAAAATAATAACTCTTCTCTAATATACCTACAAAAAAATAATTAAAACTTTTGTGTAATTACAAGCCAATAGATATTTATGTAATTAGTATCTAAAGGTGGTCATTTCAACTGAATGCGAATTTTTGTACAAGGCATCAGTAAATATAGTCGGATTGCTGATAGGTGTCTGTTACATGGTATGTATCAAGTAGTGCATTCATATAATAATCTAGTTACCATTTCTCAGCGATTTTAAAAATGTTTTTTGTTATTTGTCTTAGCTGTCAGTCTCTGTTAAAAATATTAATTAATAGATCTTGCGGCCAATTATTAAATTTACAAACTTTAATTTTAAATCTGCCGGAATATTTTAATTCCGAAAAAGAGAACAATGGGCCACTTATTTCTCTATCTTATATCCGTCAAAGAGTAGCAGCTGCTTTAAAGATTTCAGAATCAACAATTCGTAGAATTATAAAATGTAATAAATCTGAACTTCTCACTAACGAAATCACGAGAAAACGAAGGAAATTAAAAACTGAACCAGTTTATTTTATTGATACATTGGTACAAATGTATGGTCATGAAGTACTAAGATTACCTCCTTATCACTGCCAGTTTAACCCCATTGAACTAATTTGGGGTATAACAAAAAATTATTATGATAGACATATTGGTCAAAACGGATAACGAAGTTTTGAAAATGTGGCAAGTAGCCTATGATCAAATTAGTTGTGAAACTTGGGCAAAATCTGTTAAAAAAATCTAAAATCTAATAAATGAATGGTGGGAAAGGATTGTTGATGATATTAATCCAATAATAATAAATACAAGAAATGACAGCGATAGTTCAGATGACGATATCATGCATTACAGAGACTAATTTTTAAAAAATAAAAATAAACATTTAAATACAACTTGTAGCAATATATTATATGAATAAATATATTTTTACTTAATATTTTATTACTTAGTACATAGGGGAAACATACAAATTTAATTTAATTAAACAACAAACTACAATCCTAAATTTACGTATGAGTATAAGTTTTTCCTTATTTATAATTATTACCTTAAAATTAATAATTTTGTTTGTTTGAGTACTGCTGTAAATTTATTTTCGTGCTCAAATTAGTAAAGATATCTACGAATCATTCCGTTTCTTTCTAATGCTTTGTTTTTAATTAAAATAATTTGGAAGGTTAGTTGTCAACTTGCGTCACTGTACGTTACTATGGGTATGCAAATAATTATAATGATATAGACAGAGAAAGCATATAGTATTGTATATCGATACTTGTAGCTACGAACAGTCACCTATCAGCAATCCGACTATACTTGGGATATTACTTCCCAAGTTATATCAAAAAAAAAAAAAACGAAAAAAAAGTTCTTTAAAAATAACGAAGAATACAAACATATAAAGGCGAAAGCAGTAATGGTGTAAGTTTGGGGAGTAGGCGAGAGAAAATTTACGAACAATTTCAAACGCAGAATGTTTATGTTTAATACTCTGGTTAAGAGCGTGATGCTATATGGAGTGGAAATATGGGGCTGGAGAGAACAAAAAGAAATAGAAAAAATTGATGTGAAGTGTGAATTTTCACACATTTCAGGGTTTCGCAGGTGTTTAGTAAGTGAATGATGATTATTTGGGATGCCAAAACAAATTTTAAGTTAAAATATTTTTTTTTTATTAATTTTAATACGAATGCCTGATACCATTATTTAGATTTCTAAATATGTGCAGTATTTTTTTTTTTTTATATAGCAAGGTTCATTAAGATTTTGAAAATTGCGCCTATGGCTGCCATTAGTTGTTTTAAATCATAACCCCGCCCCTCTGATTTCGTGTATTCAATTTCAATTTCCACTGGTTATTAAATTTACGCTTTTAAAACTTAAATGCAACATTTGTCCAAATATAACTATAATTTTGAAAAAATAATTTAAACAAAATAAAAATGCAATAAAAAAAACAGGAAAAATAAAATTGTCTCGAGATCGGATCGAACCTTAGTTTGCAAATTAGAACGCGAGCATGCTAACCATTACACTATTAAAGCATGCTGGTTTACACTGTTACATAAGTTATTAAAGATATAAGATTCCAAATAAATATTGAAAATTTAAATGGAAGTCAGCTATTGTTAACAATTTATTTTAATAAAAAAGTATATAAATTTTTGTTATTATTAATGAGTACCTATTATGGATAATCTACAAGAAAAATGTGGGGACGGCGAGAAAAAATTTGCACACACCTCGAAAATACCTTGGACCTGCCCTCAATCTAATTTGTTTTTCAATCAACTTAATTTTACGTAAATTAGCAAGTTTTTCAATGCCAAATTTCTTTTAGGTAAGGTCAGTGTTAGTCAAAAACGCCTTTCATTATATCGGTGAGATCTTTGAAGAAATATGAAACCAATAGCCATGATGTTACTAGATTTGAAAATCTAGTAACTTTTATAGATTCACTTAAACGAAAGAAACGGGCTATAGCAGTACACGAGCAGCCCAGATTAAAATTGTTAGTTTTTACCGACCGCCAACATATATAAGGGAGGTATAGTGATCATACCAATTTTGACGTTTCGAGATTTCGATGGATCTCCACGAATTGAGGTCCCTACATAACGATTTGACTATTTTTAACATGATGTCTGTCGGTCTGTCTGTCCGTCCGTCTGTCTGTCCGTCTGTCTGTCTGTCCGTCTGTCTGTCCAACCGCCAACATATATAAGGAAGGTATTGTGATCATATCGATTTTGACATTTGGAGATTTCGATGGATCTCCACGAATTGAGGTCCCTACATAACGTTTTGACTATTTTTAGCATGATGTCTGTCGGTCTGTCTGTCCGTCTGTCTGTCTGTCTGTCTGTCCGTCTGTCTGTGTACACGTGCAGAGCAAATTCGGCTGAAAGGATTTTTATGAAACTTCATATTTAAGCTTCTGCCATTAATGGCACGAGTTGATCAACTTTTGGTAAAAATCGGATGACTAAAAATGGGAGTTTACTCGTGTCGATTTTAAGATTTTTGCGAATATTTCACAACAGAAAAATATCTAGAAAAAATTTATTAAACAAAAGTTGCTACAAAAGCAATAACTAATAACTTTTATTTGAGACGTTTTTTGATAAAACGAAAAATTTCGAATAATTTCTGTAAAATTTTTCGAAATTTTTTCTAAATTTCAATTTTTTCATACTTATATGCAGGGTTTCGAACCGGAACTGAACCGAAAACCGAAAAAAACCGTTATTTTTGTCGGAACGAAAACCGGAACTGAACCGAAAAAAAATATCGGTTTATTTCGGTTCAGATAACGTTTATGTGAGTGAATATAAAATACATATTATTTAAGATTATTTTTTAAACTGATGAGCAGAAAAAAATCGTAATTCGTAATTTTTTAACTGATAATTTAAAAAATGCGCTTCTATTATTTCGGGGGAGGGGGGTTGAACGCCCAGTACTTCCTCCTGGCAGCGACCTTGGTAATATTATCACAGAATAAGGAATAAAATGTTCTTCTAAATTATAGTAGAAAATAAATTTCTAATATATATAAAAGCATTTAAAAATTTATCACTCGGAACTGAACCGAAAACCGAAAAAAACCGTTATTTTTGCCGGAACGAAAACCGGAACCGAACCGATATATATTTTTTTAACTGAACCGGAACGAAAACCGAAACGAAAAAAATAACGGTTCGAAGCCCTTCTTATATGTAACGTTTCCATGGTTATGATAAATAATATCTCTATTAGAAAATATTAGGCCAAGTTATTTCTACTCTGCTGCTAGAATGTATTTTATATAAGTACTTTACGATGGCGGTCGGTCCTGTGGTGGCCACAGCTGATTTTTTCATATTTATATGTAACGTTTCCATGGTTATGATAAATAATATCTCTGTTAGAAAATATTCGGCCAAGTTATTTCTACTCTGCTGCTAGAATGTATTTTATATAAGTACTTTACGATGGCGGTCGGTCCTGTGGTGGCCACAGCTGATTTTTTCATACTTATATGTAACGTTTCCATGGTCATGATAAATAATATCTCTGTTAGAAACTATTAGGTCAAGTTATTTCTACTCTGCTGCTAGAATGTAATTTATATAAGTACTTTATGATGGCGGTCGGTCCTGTGGTGGCCACAGCTGATTTTTTCATACTTATATGTAACGTTTCCATGGTCATGATAAATAATATCTCTGTTAGAAACTATTAGGTCAAGTTATTTCTACTCTGCTGCTAGAATGTAATTTATATAAGTACTTTATGATGGCGGTCGGTCCTGTGGTGGCCACAGCTGATTTTTAAGATTTTTGTTACATTTTTAATAATTATTGCACTTCCGCAATTCAGAAAATTGTGCAATTTAACCATGGGACATGTGTTGTATTGTAAACTTTTGGATTGCAAAGATGACCTAGTTATTTTTTAAATTTGTAAATGTTATTGTACATTTGTTTATGTTATGATACACGTTTTAGTGTCAGGTTTCCGGAACTTGCAGAGAAAAAGGAATAATATAGAATTATTCGACTAAAAAAAGACAAGACATTAGCAAGCCGAGGGGGCGGTACGAAGACAGTAAGAAAATTGACAGTAAGAAAGAAATACGGTGTAAAGACAGTAAGAATGAACACAGTTTCAAGACAATAATAAGCAGCTCACTTCGATATCAATACCGAGAATTAAACTAAAACAACTTCCGTATGGCAAACATCTGAAATGCGTAAGTAATATTTTATTGTTTATTTTTTGATATATTTTATTGTTTTTTTTTTGTAAATGTTTTTATTATATTTATTTTGTTTTTTTCTTGAATATATATTCTGTTGATTATTCTTTGTTTTTTTTATCGTTTGTTAAATTTACACAACCCATTCATGCTTCCCTTTTTGCATACCCCTCTTTTTACCGACCGCCAACATATATAAGGAAGGTATTGTGATCATACCGATTTTGACATTTCGAGATTTCGATGGATCTCCAACGAACTGAGGTCCCTTTTTGACTATTTTTAGCATAGGGTGACCATTCGTCCCGCATTTTAACATTTTGTCCCGCAAAAGTCCCGCATCGTCCCGCATTTGGATTTTGGAGGTGAGGACCTTTTTTTTGCTCTTCACTTGGATTTGAGAGATGAGGACCTTTTTTTTTTGCTCCATCACGCATTGTTTTCTTAAGAAAATGGTCACCCTATTTTAGCATGATGTCTGTCTGTCTGTCTGTCTGTCCGTCCGTCTGTCTGTGTACACGTGCAGAGCAAATTCTGCTGAAAGGATTTTTATGAAACTTCATATTTAAGCTTCTGCCATCAATGGCACGAGTTGATCAACATTTGGTAAAAATCGGTTGATTAAAAATCGGAGTTTACTCGTGTCGATTTTAAGATTTTTGCGAATATTTCACTACAGAAAAATATTTCGAAAAAATGTATTGAACAAAAGTTGCTATAAAAGCAATAACTAACAACTTTTATTTGAGAATTTTTTTGATAAAACGAACAAAAATTGAAAAAATTTTCTCAATTTTTTTATACTTATGTGTAACGTTTGCATGGTCATGATAAATAATATCTCTGTTAGAAAATATTAGACCAAGTGATTTTTACACTGCTGCTAGAATGTATTTTATATAAGTACTTTATGATGGCGGTCGGTCCTGTGGTGGCCACAGCTGATTTTTTATTAATACTTTAGAAGTATTTCAAATATTTCCTAATATTTTAAATATTTCAAATATTTCACAACATTTCAAATATTTCTCTAGTATTTCAAATATTTTCCTATTATTTAAAATATTTCTCTAATATATATTTAAAATATTTTCCTAGTATTTTAAACATTTTCTTATATTTCAAATATTTCTCTAATATATATTTCAAATATTTCCTTGTATTTCAAATAATTCTAGTATTTCAAATACATTTAAATTAATCAAATACTTTTAAAAAATATTTGTTATTTCAAATAATTCTTATCAGTGACTAATAGTATTAGTTATTTCAAATACTTTGATCGGTATTTGATATTTGAAATACTTTCGAGTATTTGGCAAAGCTCTGATCACAACCATCCTAGCCGGGAATCGAACCCAGGAAGGTTAGCAACCTAATAAGTAACTTGCTAAAGTCATTAGAAAACAAACAAACATTTTTTTCCTCCTAATAATGTTATTAAATAATTATGAGTTTGAAAAAAATAAAAACGAAAAAAGTCAAAATAACTTACATAAAGATATAAAATAAACGACCACTTCTGTTGAAGACCAACATCAAACTAAGCTCGTTATAGAAATATGTAAAATTTATACCAAATTTAGATAGAACTGAAAATGCGTAAACTTAACCTTGTCCATTGAATTTTTTTTTTAATTAGACCAGTTTTTGCCAAATGTTCATTTAATCAACACATTTGTTTCAAATTTGAAAAAAAACATTAATAAAACATACAAAATTCGTAGATGCGGAACAAAAAATTTAATTACTTATTTTGGTAAATTTTAAAATGTATTAAATATTTATAAGTGCTTTCTTCTGCGCATGTTTGCGAATAATGGCGTAAATTTGGGGGGTGGGGGGTGTGGGGGGACTATCAATTTTGATGTAAAGAAATACTCATGTAATTAGAAGCCGGATAAAGTAAGGCAGGTCAGTTATTGGAAAAACAGGAAACTGGTCGCTTTTCACGACTTACCAATGGACTTATAGACCGAGAGCTCATGACAGTTTTTGGTCTCCGATTTCATACAGCATGCCTTTTGGAGGAGAGAATATTTACCCTGTGACAACAAAAAAGGGATGGTACTAAACACCCGCACGCTTTCCGGTCATAGGGAAAATTGCATTTCCACTTAAACACAAAATTTTTGTGCTTTTCTCTGATTTAATATTGCTTGCCCTTTTGTCAAAAGAAAGTTATAACAAATTTAAAGTCTTTTAAATATATGCATGCGATTCGGAGGGTCCCAAATGGCTCAAACGGTCATGTGGTCTTGTAATAAAAAAATATGATTTTCCGCGTTTTCATACAGCATGCCTATAATTAAAAGACTTTAAATTTGTTATAACTTTCTTTTGACAAAAGGGCAAGCAATATTAAATCAGAGAAAAACACAAAAATTTTGTGCAAGTGGATTAATTTTTTCACATTTTTAGTTTAAACCATCTGGGCTACAGGGTGTGGGACAAAAATTTTTTTTTCACAATTTTGGCAAAAATCTCCTCAAAATAATTTATTTTGCAAAAATTAAATTTTGATCGTTAATCCACGTACTAAGGGCTTTTCATTTTTTTTTCGATGAGCACATATTTGTATATATTTTTAGGGGGATATGTTTTTTAGATGTTTTAGTATTTTTCCTATGTGCGGGTCAAAAAGTTGTACAAGCATGCCAATTTTCAACTCTCTAGGTTTAGCCGTTTGGCTACAATTTTTACCGAACAGACAGACAGACAGACAGACAGACAGACAGACGACAAAATGACGGTATAAGGGTTTTTTGGTCATACCTACAAAACCCTAAAAAGATCAGCTGTGGCCACCACAGGACCGTCCGCTATCATAAAGTACTTTTATAAAATACATTCTAGCAGCAGAGTAGAAATCACTTGGCCTAATATTTTCTAACAGAGATATTATTTATCATGACCATGGAAACGTTACATATAAGTATGAAAAAATTTCGAAAAATTTTACAGAAATTATTCGAAATTTTTCGTTTTATCAAAAAATGTCTCAAATAAAAATTGTTAGTTATTGCTTTTATAGCAACTTTTGTTCAATAATTTTTTTCGAAATATTCACAAAAATCTTAAAATCGATACGAGTAAACTCCCATTTATAGTCAACCGATTTTTACCAAAAGTTGATCAATTCGTGCCATTGATGGCAGAAGCTTAAATATGAAGTTTCATAAAAATCCTTTCGGCCGAATTTGCTCTGCACGTGTACACAGACAGACAGACCCCTTATACATATATTTTGGCGGTCGGTAAAAACATCGATGCTGTGCGCAAATTGATTGAAGAAGGCTAAGTTTTTTAACTGGTTTGTATATATAATAACTATTTTATAAATCAAAGACAGTTCCTATTTTCACATACAGCAACGAATCTTATTGATTTAAAAATAAAACCAGATAAAACGGGGTATAAGACGCAAATAAACCTACTCTATGGCCCACAACTGATGAGCAGAATTAATGTTTTGAAAGAGAATTTTTTTCTATTATTATTCAGCGCATGAACTAGTGAAATTTTGTACCGATAAAATTTTCCGCTCCATTTCGTAAACATTATTTGTTTATCATTTTTTTAAAAAGCTATTGTCACTATTTACCGAAATTTATCGACAATGTTTACATATTGTTTATCGCTGGCCATTGATTTACATATTATTTAGCATTTGTTTGTTGTCGAATTTCGGAACAAATTAAACTGGAATTTAAAACAGATTTTTATCACGTACATAAATTATCTAATACCTATTTCGCCAAATATCTTCGTCAGTAGTGTCTACAGACTGTATTAGTCATGTAAAGTATTTATAAAATAAATATAAGAAATTATAGATCATAGAAAAGCAAAAACTATTCTATTTTAATGAAGGTAAAAACGTATGATGATTAATTTAATAAAATCAGCTGTGGTCACCATAGAATAATACGTAATCAAATAATCTATATACAGTGAATTTATTTTGTAATGCAACATGTACTATGTCATTACCATGGATACAGTTTTTGACAGCAATATAAATCGTGTTCATTTTCATTTGCAACATAGAAAAACCCATATTTACTAGCAAAATCAACATATTTTATGGAAAATACAAATAAAAAAAGAATAATAAATAAATAACTAATAAAAATTTATAATAAATGTTCAAAAGTTCCTCAACTCAGCAATTGCTCTTGAGGTATATTGTTGGATGCTTGAACAATTTTGTCTTGCAGTTCAGCAACATCCCTAAGTTCTCCATTATATACTTGGCCTTTAAATATCCCCAATAAAAAAAATCATTGGGTGCCAAATCCGGAGATCTCGCTGGCCAATTCATCGATCCTCCTCTTCCAATCCAGCTATTTGGGAAAGTTCTATGTAAATATTCTTTAACTATTCTAGAATAATGGACTTGTGCGCCATCATGTTGAAACCATACTTGTCCATTAATATTCAGGTTTCGCAACGCAGGTAATATTTGGTTTTGCAAAAGGGCTAGATATTTTGCGGCATTAAGGTTACCGTCAATAAAAAAAGGTCCTATAATATTGGTTCCTATTATCCCTGCAAAAACATTTTATTTTTGCGGCCTTTGAGTTCGGGAGGAATGAAACAAATGTAAATTTTCTCGACTCCAGTACCTAAAATTTTGTCTGTGCACTTCACCATTTAGAGTAAACGTTGCTTCGTGAGTAAATAAAATTCTTAGAAGCATTTTTGGGTCGGAATTAATTTTTTCAAACATTTCAAAACAAAAATCCATACGTACTGCTGCGTCCCTTTCTAATAATTCTTGATGATTTTGAAATTTGTATGATCGAAACTTTTCTTTTTTTAAGAAGTTAAAAACAGATCCAATCATAATGACACGATTTGTGCAATTTTTTTTTCCTTCAAAATATGTAAAAACATATTATATTTTATAACAAATGTTATCCGTTTCCATGGTTTCACTGTTGGAAGTTTAAATTTTGACATACCGTGAAACATCAAATAACCCAAGCAAGGCATAATTTTCGTGACAACCTAAAAGAACGTAATTCCCATTTAGTTCCGCTTAAAGCAAAGAAATAACCAATACGCGAATAAACAAAACAAAAACCAAATACCAAATCTTCGGCACGGTACTGTAAAGAAGTTTTTTTGGACACCTCAAAAAGTTCTATCAAAATCCGCATCGAAATGCTTTTATTTAGAGTAATTTACAAGAAAAAAACGTAATCAACGTAGAAAAAAATAATAATAAGGTTTTTAACATCATAAAAAGTTATAAATGGATACCAATTCTATACGCATACGTCAATCAAAAAATTACAATTAATTTGTTCCTAAAGAAAAAAATATTAAAGACGTCATAAAAATGTTACCTCATTTAAAATAATTAAATAAAAAGGCTTTTGAAATGACAAAATTTAAAAAAAAATGTATAAAAAAGACTTACTGTACTTTGAAAGAAACAAAAATCCACAATAACTACATACACTATTCAAAAAACCAAACTGAATCACATAAGTCGCACGCAAGTGCAGTGCGCAAGTGCAATAGTCATTTCGTAGTGTATTTGATATAATGACAAAATTTAAAAAAAATTGATGTGAAGTGTGAATATTCACACATTTCAGGGTTTCGCAGGTATATAATAAGTGAAGGCGGTATGCTGAGTGTGTAGAACAAATTTTACTTTGTAGTAATCACGGCAAAATGAACGATATTTTTAAAATAATTTATCGTCTGTTAATCATATAATAAGACTGGTTATTAAATTTACGCTCTTAAAAATTAAATACAACATTTGTCAAAATATAACTAGAATTTTGACAAAATAATTTCAACATAATAAAAATGCAAAAAAAAAAACAGAAAAAATAAAATTCACTCCGTACTCGAACTCGAAACCCTTCGTTTTCCAGCCAGTTTAAGAGTGCTCTAACGCATGTCGCCATCGCACGCCATGCATGTGAGCGTCTCACATTGGTATAAGTTTTGTACTTTGTGAACCAAAAACCACAAAAAATGGGTTATTTTCCAAAAACATAATCTGATCAAAAATTCCTGTTGTACTATTTCGGTTCACACCAATGTACATTACTTAGAATTTTTTCAGATTTTTAGTTTAAACCATCTGGGCTACAGGGTGTGGGACAAAAAATTTTTTGCACAATTTTGGCCAAAATCGCTTCAAAATAATTTATTTTGCAAAAATAAAAATTTGATCGTTAATCCACGTACCAAGGGCTTTCATTTGATACCCTACTCAGAATTATAAATTTTTTTTTTTTTTCGATGAGCACATATTTGTTTATATTTTTAGGTGGATATGTTTTTTAGATGTTTTAGTATTTTTCCTATGTGCGGGTCAAAAAGTTGTACAAGCATGCCAAATTTCAACTCTCTAGGTTTAGCCGTTTGGCTACAATTTTTACCGAACAGACAGACAGACAGACAGACAGACAGACGACAAAATGACGGTATAAGGGTTTTTTGGTCATACCTACAAAACCCTAAAAATGACAAAACCTCGCAATTTTTTCGTCCAGCATCGATTTGGATAAAAATTTGGAATTAGGCTCATTTCACCCTCTAGTTCATTTTCTACATTGTGCCGTTGTACGCTTTTTGTTTTTTAAGGGTGAAAACTACCCCTAATTGTAAAAAATTATAAAATAACATTTTAAACCTTAATATGGGTAAAATTTGGTTTGGATTAGCTAAATATGGATCGTTTTATGCTTTGTAATACAATTTCATAATGTTTCAACCCTTAAAAATCAACCCTTGTTGGAGCTTAATGTAAAAAAAAAAGTATTTATCTTAAAAAATGATTTCATCTTGCATCGATTTGCACCAAAATTAAAAATTAGGTTCGTCTCACCCTCTACTTCAAATTTTATATCATGCTCATGGGCACTGTTTATTTTTTAAGGGTGAAAACTACCCCTAATTTAAGATGGGTAAAATTTGGTTTGTATTAGTTGAATAATGATTGTTTCATGCTTTGGAATACAATTTCTAATGTTTCAACCCTTAAAAACCCACCCTTGTTAGAGCTTGATATAAAAAAAATATTTTTTGCCATGCTATTCGAATGTTTCGAAAAAAAAATTATTGGTTTTTTAAACATAGCTCCTTCATTTTTAGTGATAGAAAGTTTTTTCAAAAACGATTTTGTAGAGCTTTTCAAGAACTATAAGACTATGTAAATTAAATTCCTTAAAATCCCTTAGTTTTTAAAAGGGGTGAGTTTGAAGGGCTCGAATAAGGTGGTGTTCGCTTGTAAATTTAAACGGCTATATCTCGCCAAATATTCACTGTACAGAAAATATATGCACAGAAAAATTTAAGTCATTAAAAAAGCTACAATTTAGTGCTCTATCATTTTTTTCGTATCTCCAGTAATTTCGGAGATATTTTGAAGAAAAGGGTGAAAAATACGAAATCGCAAAAAAACGTTTTTTTTTTTAAACTCCAATTTTTCTAAAATTAGGCATTTTAAATCGGTCAAACTTTTTGGGTGTACTGAAAATACATATATGAAGAGAACCACAGAAGGGTGAGGATCAATTTTAATTAGGGGGGTAAATAGGGGGTTGTTTTCACTGATTTTTTCGTAGAAAAAAGTAGGTACCGACCTTATTTTGATCATAAGTCGCTTAATTTTTATGCTAGAGACTTTTTTCCAAGGTCTAATCAAATACTTTAAAAAAGATTCAATGAGTTTTCCTCGAAAAATGCAAAATTTTCCTGTTATTTGACTTTGAATCTTTCAAATTATGCATTTGGCGAAAAAAAGTTAACCATTAACATACCGTATCTCGGTTCTTATTGGTCATAGAAAAATAATAAAAAAAAGGATTTTGTTTGTTTTTTTAAAAGCTACAATTTTGCTTTCTACAGTTTTTTTGATAAAATGCATATTTTTCGAGTTATTCGCAAAAAACTTTTTAAAAACATCGATTTTTTCGTCGAAAAACTGTTACTTTCAACCGCGAATAACTCAAAAAATATTAGTTTTACGAAGAAAACGTAAAGAACATTTTTTTCTTAGAATTACTTTTCCCATCGATTCCTATAGTTAAAATGTAGTAAAAAATTTCCACCTCCGAGATGGGGTGGCAACCACCCCCAAGGTTTTAGCGTACACCAGCATGATGTAGAAAATGATCCTTGGGCTATTCCCTACCTTCTGTGAAAATTTCACGCAATTCCATGCTGGACGAAAAAATTGCGAGCCAAAATGCTTCATTTCCTGTACTAAATAACTATTCACTATTCAAAAACCAAAATGTATCACGTAAGTCGCACTGCGAATCTATGCAATAGTCACTTCGTAGTGTATTTGGTATAATGACAAAATTTAAAAAAAATGTATAAAAAAGACTTACTATACTTTGAAAGAAACAAAAAGCAACAATAACTATTCATTATTCAAAAACCAAAATGTATCACGTAAGCCGCACTGAGAGTCTAAGCAATAGTCACTTCGTAGTGTATTTGATATAATGATAAAATTTAAAAAAAATGTGTAAAAAAGACTTACTATACTTTGAAAGAAACAAAAAGCAACAATAACTATTCATTATTCAAAAACCAAAATGTATCACGTAAGCCGCACTGAGAGTCTAAGCAATAGTCACTTCGTAGTGTATTTGATATAATGACAAAATTTAAAAAAAAATGTATAAAAAAGACTTGC
Source organism: Liopterus haemorrhoidalis (assembly GCA_963971575.1). Taxonomy (NCBI): domain Eukaryota; kingdom Metazoa; phylum Arthropoda; class Insecta; order Coleoptera; family Dytiscidae; genus Liopterus; species Liopterus haemorrhoidalis. The sequence continues at coordinate 6,038,762 of OZ020626.1, read as the reverse complement.
TGTACTTTGAAAGAAACAAAAAGCAACAATAACTATTCATTATTCAAAAACCAAAATGTATCACGTAAGCCGCACTGAGAGTCTAAGCAATAGTCACTTCGTAGTGTATTTGATATAATGACAAAATTTTAAAAAAAATGTATAAAAAAGACTTGCTGTACTTTGAAAGAAACAAAAAGCAACAATAACTATTCATTATTCAAAAACCAAAATGTATCACGTAAGCCGCACTGAGAGTCTTAGCAATAGTCACTTCGTAGTGTATTTGATATAATGACAAAATTTAAAAAAAATGTATAAAAAAGACTTACTGTACTTTGAAAGAAACAAAAAGCAACAATAACTATTCATTATTCAAAAACCAAAATGTATCACGTAAGTCGCACTGCGAGTCTAGCAATAGTGACTTCGTGGTGTATTTGATATAATGACAAAATTTTAAAAAAATGTATAAAAAAGACTTACTGTACTTTGAAAGAAACAAAAAGCAACAATAACTATTCATTATTCAAAAACCAAAATGTATCACGTAAGCCGCACTGAGAGTCTAAGCAATAGTCACTTCGTAGTATATTTGATATAATGACAAAATTTAAAAAAAAATGTATAAAAAAGACTTACTGTACTTTGAAAGAAACCAAAATCCATAATAACTACATACACTATTAAAAAAACCAAATGAATCACGTCGCACTGTGAATCTAAGCAATAGTCACTTCTAGTGTTGTATTTGATTTTCTCACCGTTGCAGTATCCCGTCCAGGAGATAACTGAAGAAGACTGTTCATTTCTCTGTAGTTCAGTATGTCAGTGAGGGTCAATAACACTACAGTTTCCAGCTCTTTGAACACATAACGGAAGGATGAGGTGTCAAGGACAACCTTTTAAACAACTCCAATACACAACTGGTCCACAAAGTGAATTAGTACAAACGGTAAGGGAGGGAAAGTAATGTATGTATAACAAGTACTTACTTATCCAATACAATATACAAAATTAGGTCAAATATGATGCTAAGATCAACATTAAAGTAACATTGGCGTAGATAACTAGAAGATATTAACATAACAGGTTTGACGATTTGTATTAAGCGAAAGATGAAGAAAACTGACAGAAGATTACCTTATATGTTAAGTCCATTCTACATTATACTTTTTTCAATACTTTTTTCAATACTATCCAACTCTGACGTCATTTCAACTTTTGATACTACAGAATATAGTGGGGGAAAAAAATAAGAGACAGTGAAAAATTTTATATCTTCCATCTCTTATTACTTTTGTTGCCAACTTAAAAATTTTTAGGTTCATGTGGCAGACAACAATTTGGTTATAGTGAACCAATTTATAAATATTGTTTAATTGTGCTAAGTTTATATTTAATTATATGATCTAAATAAACTTCTTATCAACTTAATAAACTACTAAAAGTTAAGTTGTAAACAAAAACTAAAAAGTTGGTGTTGGTACGATTGAAAAGTACAGAGCTGTCATCCAAAACTACCCCCGGTCAAATTTTCGATTGACAGTTCTGTACTTTTCAGTCGTACCAACACCAACTTTTTAGTTTTTGTTTACAACTTAACTTTTAGTAGTTTATTAAGTTGATAAGAAGTTTATTTGGGTCATATAATTAAATATAAACTTAGCACAATTAAACAATATTTATAAATTGGTTCACTATAACCAAATTGTTGTCTGCCATCTGAACCTAAAAATTTTTAAGTTGGCAACAAAAGTAATAAGAGATGGAAGATATAAAATTTTTCACTGTCTCTTATTTTTTTCCCCCACTATATTCTGTAGTATCAAAAGTTGAAATGACGTCAGAGTTGGATAGTATTGAAAAAAGTATAATGTAGAATGGACTTTACTTAGGGTTACCTTATATATATATATATATATATATATATATTCTTTATTCCCTAGGCCTTGCGGCGTTCAGGGTATTAACCATTAAAAATAGAAATAAAACAATCAAAGATAAATAACGTACAATACAATTCAATTCACAATATTTTTTGTCTCATTTCTTTCTTCTTGCTCCAGTGTCCCTCTCTTTCTTCCTATTCCTATTCTGGTTTCCCTCACCGATCTCCTTCCTTCTTGCTTCCAGTTCTCTCGCCCATATTTAATTTATTTTATTCCATTCTCTTCCCTTCCAACCATTTCTTTACCCCTCCTCCTATCTCCCTTCCTTCCTCCCCATTTCCAGGTAACCTCAGCCCCCTTCCTTCCTTCCATTTCTCCCCTTCTGATGCCCACCGGGCCTCTTCCTTCCTTTACCCCTTCCTGTTATCCTTCCCCAATCTCTATCCTTCTTGCCTCTAATTCCCTCACCCACCTCTCCCCCCTTCCATCTTCGTGCAACAGGTCTCATGTGTTCCCCGACCATACTGTCATCTCTCTACACCTCTTTGCGAGGTGCTCTATATCTTCTTCCTCCTCCCCACACATCCTGCACATCTTCCTGTCTCCTCCAATATCTATTTCCTCTCTCTTCGTTCCTTAGCCTCGCAATCCTCCTAACCCTCCCTCCTGACTTTCCTCTTTCTCCCTTCAAGTAACTTGGTACCCCTATAGTTCTGACCTCCTTATATCTCCCTACGCTCCTTGATTTGTCTATTCTGACTGTCCTTTGTTGCTCCCCCACTTCCTTATCCCTCCTCCACAACTCCTCAATCACGCTTATCCCGTCTTTTCTTCTCCTTTCCAGCTCTGTCGCATCCACCCCGCATCTCCAGTAATACTCCTTTCTCATCTCCCCCCATGTGTACCATCTTCCTTTCTGTTCCTCTCTGTCTCTTTCCTCCCAGCATTCCCTCATTATTCTTTTGTCTGTTTCTATTCTAACTTTCTCTTCGTACTTAACCGCCCTCCTTCCTGTACCCACTATCATCTTATCCCTTTTCAGTTCCTCTCTTACAATATACCCTGCATCATTCTGCAAAAACGTCGCATCATTCTTCATCATGATAATGCATGACACAGCACGTCAAACAATTAATTATTTGAAGGAGATAAACATCGAATTAATGTGTCATTGCCATATTCACCTGATTTATCCCCTCGTATTAAAACTTTTCTTATTACCCTTATTTGTTTTCACTAACTGAACGGAACTCGAAAAAAAGGCCTCCTATTTCAAGTGTATAGATAGCGTTCCCCATAATCTCCAAATAATCATCATTGGCGCGACAGCCCGAGTGGGATAGACTTTTGTTTACAGATTTCGTGGCCATATTTTCAATCTGTGTACATTCAGGAGTAATATGGTCAGTATTACGTCCATTTTTTTACTGTTCACAGCAGACTACCTGCAGTTTATAGCTAGCTGCGAACGGCTAAGCAGAAACAGTAATTTGTATAAATATTATTACACAAATTATTTGACTAAGGGCAGAGAGTTCCAGTTGCTAATAAACTGTCCAATAAGCTTATTAGCAACATATGTTTTTTTCCGAGTTCCACCCCGAAATAGTTATTAGGTTGCTAATAAATAGGCTTATTTGTCTAATAACTTATAGGCAACATGAAGTGCTTAATAAAGTGACATATAACCAAAAACAAGTTCGCAAAATGTGTTAATATTTCAATTTTAATTGAAAAACAGTATAATTTTAAAAGAATATACGAATGTGTAGTTTTTAAACATTTCTATAATGGCGATTTTAGTGTTTTATATACATTTTAGTTGTATTTTGACGAAATCGACGATCTGTTTGGATGAATTTATAAATTATGAACAACCGTTTTTGAATATTTTGGGCATTTATTGTAAATGTGATATATAAAGAACAATATATAAATATATATTTTTAAATAAACATTGTCTTTTTTTTATATATGTATTTATTTCAATTACGATTACAACACATTACAAACAATACTTTAAGCATTACTATTTATATAAAAATGATAGAAAATAAGAAGACAGATGCAATTATTGGCAGAATAATAAAGATGTGTGGCTGAAAATTGCTGATAAGTTTAATTCATATTGTTTAAGGAATGTAAAATATTCATTCACTTTTGTATTATAAAATGCTATTTTTATTAACTTCTCTTCTATCTATATTGTCCTCTTTTTCTGTGATAAAATTTGTTGAACCCCGTTTAATTGTCATTTTAACAGTAACACAAAAAATATACGTAATGTCATTGAATGTAATGTCATTGAATGTAAAGTCAAACTATTTCTTGTCAAAATATTTAATGTCAAAATATTCAGTGTCAAAATTTCATCTCTCTTTAGCTCTACAAATTTACGTATAGCTCTAACCCTCTTGCACCATGTTACTATCTTCATAAGAAACCAATACAAAAACAAAAAATTATGTTGCTAATAAACTATTAGAATTATTTTGTAACTTGGAAATCACCAATAAATTTCTTAGCTTCATAAATATATTATGTGTCTAATAACTATTAGGGAGTTTATTAGGAACTGGAACTTTCGGTCCATAGGCAAGTAAACATATGTCTATGGACATGTGTTTACGGACGGTATGCCGTTGCTAGCGGTCAACAGCAACAGCAGATGTTTTAGCACTTGCAGCCACAGTCTTGCTTACCCCCCTTTTTGCCCCCAAATTTTCATCTTATTAAAAACTATATTTAACAGAAAATAATCGTTTCTTTGGGAATATTATGGCTAAAAAAAAATATTTAATGATTTTAATGAAACAAAACTGTATTTATATCTTCCTTAAACAAAAGATTAGATGAAATTTAATTCAATATTCAATATATTAACAACTTCCTGTTGGAAAAGTGGCCCCAATTTTTACTTTCTAACATGTGTAAGTTGCATATCTAGAGCTGCTGCAATAGCGGATAAAGCCCACGAGCTGGGTAGATTGATTTAAAAAATAAATATACAAGCTAGTACATATATTTTTGTTGTACCTATACAAATTATTGTATTAACATCTCCGTCCGTCTGTCGCAACCTGTTTTTGTCACGAATCGGTAGCAGTGTATAATAACGATTTGACTTTAACACCTTATTTCAAGATAACGGTGAGTTTTTTTTTTTTATAACGCTTTATTATAATTTATGCTTTATTGACGTTAGTCAAAAATAAAATCCATTAGTGTTTTTATTTAAAAGTATTTATATTATATATTTAATTTTGTAATATGTTTAGGGTGACCATTTTCTTAAGAAGGCAATGCGGGACGGAGCAAAAAAAATGTCCTCATCTCCCAAATCCAAGTGAAGAGCAAAAAAAAAGGTCCTCATTTCCTCAAATAGAAGTTACAATGCGGGACCAAAATGTTAAAATGCGGGACTTTTGCGGGACGCATATTAATGCGGGACAAAATGTTAGAATGCGGGACAGTCCCGCAAAAAGCGGGACGAATAATTGACAAAAAATCAGCTGTGGCCACCACAGAACCGACCATCACCAAAAGTTCTTAAAAATATACTTTTTAACATATACGTTATTATTCGCGACTCAAACTAACGTTGGCGGCGCTGCGTACGACAGTTAATGGCGGACGAGAAGCGTGTATGTCCGAAGTTTTTTCTTAATATTTATCTGTTCAAACAATATTTCGGCAAAAAAGCACTGTATTTAAGTCACTATATTTAAAAATACGTCTTAATTCACATAAACTGCAGCACAACACATTAAAAATATTATACAAATATACGCTTCTGTTTAATTTACTAAGTCGCCACCAGATGTCTCACTGTTATTTGGAGTCGCGAATAGTCCGTTCAAATCTTAAGTAGCGTTCAGAGCTCTTAAATTAGTCGACCGATAGACATTACACATAGACTATAGCTTGTGCTCTGTTGATTGTCACTACAAGTTTGTCATATGGGAAGGCGAGCAACCGTTCAGAGCTTCAAATTTAATAGATTATGCGTTGTCGATTGTGGATAGTTGTCCAAACTTATAATTAGTGACTTGTTTTAATGATACAGACATATAAACACATTGGCTATCTCAGTCTATCGGAGACACCGTACATATTGTATGCCTTTACATAACCTAATAAAATGTCATCGCGCCGATTACAACAAATCTCGACATAATTCCGTTTGTTTTTTTTTTCATCTTTCATTCAATAAAATATAAATTCTAAAAAAAAACTTTTATTATCAAATGTACTGTCCATTATTTTCTATCACTTTGGACAAACGCTCAGGCAATTTCATAATGCCATCTCTCCAGAAGCTTCCGTTTTTGCTCTCGAAAAATCTGTCCAGGTGAATTTTGATATCGTCCACAGATGCGAAATTTTTTTCGGCGTATAACCCCTAGATGTTACCAATTTCTTATACAAAACTAACAATCTGAAATAAAATTAGTATCAATCTATGCATCAAATTTTGCACCGAATTTTTATCTATCTAATAGAATATTTTTAATTGTAGAAACATTTATTGTAAAAATATTATCGCTCAATAACTTAATAATTGACATCAGCAACATTGTTCTGTAATTTTTTAAATCTATTTATGGGTTTCAAATAATTTTTATATTTATATAGTTTTGTGTAGAAATCTTCAAATAATACGTCAACATTTTTTTCGACTTGATTACTTATAGTTTAGAACCCTCGTCGAAAAATATTATACTTGATGATAATGGAATGCCACTTGGTACACGCATTCTTCACAAAAATTAAATCATTTTTACCCGTTACACTTATTTTGAGAACCGCGGCAAATTCAAATATAGACTACCAAGTACAATAATTATAAGTAGTTTTCACAATAGAACATAATAGCTAGAACCCCTTTTGTAGAATGAAGCTTTAGCTACAATTTGCCACATCGTACGCAAATATACGTCGATTGGTTTACAAGATGGCGTCTATAATGCAATTTGCTTAATTACAATTACATGACAGTTTTTTCTAAAATATAAAATATCCTATTAGATAGATGAAAATTCGCTGCAAATTTTGATATATATAGATTGATATTAATTTCATTTCGTATTAAGAGATTTGTATAAGAAACTATAGGGAACTATAGGGTTGTGTGCCGCCTTAAGGGAATTTTGTAGAAAGCAGAACAAATGGTAGTCGGATAGTGCGATGTCTGGACCATATGCTCCGACTACCATTTGTTCCGCTCTTTTTTCAATGTTAAGTAAATAATAAGTGTGATACTTCGTTTATAGGTAGCTCCCCCATAGCTCCCAAAATATATATCGTATTAAAAACTTCATTAAACAGAGAGGATAGTTTCATTTCTCATATTCATTTTGCTGTTAAATAAATGATAAATTAGATATATCAACCTTTTAAGTAACAATCCCTTTGCTCTTTAAAATCTTATTAAAAACTGCGGTGAGACACAGAGAACTGGTACGTCACTTAATTGTTGGAAACCTACTATTATTACTGTCATTATTGCACTTATGGGAAATTTATTAGAATATAGAAAGAGTGGGCATAATTTTCATATAACTTTCTATTTTTTTTTTTTTATTTAGTTTCGCAAAAAAAAATGGGATTACTTTCTTTTTTAAGTAAAAGTTTTAGTCCCAGATGCGTTATAAAATTATTAGTCATTATTTAAAAGAATTTCAAATTTATAAAATAAAAAAAAAAGGAAAAAAAGAACGAGAAATTGAGCTAATTTGCTCAGTATAAAAAAAAAATCGAAATGGACTAAACGCAGTGTTGAATCAAGACGATTTTATCGCCGGGGGGGGGGGGGGGAGCAATTTTATCAAGAGAGTAATGTAGCTTTAATCTGCGATCACAGATTCATAATTAAGCGTGACGATCATAAAAATAGGCCTATTTTACCATAAATAATGGTATGAACACGGTGTAGCCGACCGGCGTAGCGTAGTGGTAACACATATGCTCTGCGTTGCTAAGGTCTCGGGTTCGAATCCCGTCCAGGCATGGAAATTTTCTGAAATAAAAATTGTCCCGGCTAATTGCCACAGCAGCAAAGGCCATTAAATTAAAAAAAAAAAAAACACGGTGTATTTTTTTAATCAGTCCCGCCGTTCTTCAGTTTTGAGGGAACACCTGATATGTACACATGCATGTATGTGTACATATCAGGTCGTTAAGGATGAAATTTGTAGTTAATAATATTGTCAACTTTAACAGCTTGTTATTTGACATTGGCTTAATATTTTAGTTTTTTTTTTTTTGTTGGAAAGTTACACTGGTTCATTGCATGCTCTAAAACAGGGGTTCTTAAACTTATGTAGTTCGAGGACCCCCTCTTGAACAACATTTATTTTGCGGACCCCATCCCAAGCCTAGGCATTTTACGTCGTTCTTGACACTTAATTTCTGACTCAGTAATCTCATAGGCACTACGTTATAATAAATATTGGTAAAAATGTATCGCTAGTTATTTTAATAAATGCTCTTGCGCATTTATAGTAGCATTTTTATTAGCATGTAGAATAAAAATTGATGTAAAGTGTGAATTTTCACACATTGCAGGGTTTCGCAGGTATATAATAAGTGAAGGTGGCATGCTGAGTGTGTAGGACAAATTTTGCTTTGTAGTAATCACGGCAAAATGAACGATCTTTTTAAAATAATTTATCGTCTGTTAATCTCAGAGCTTTAAAAACAAATTTTATGTTAAAATATTTTTTTGTTAATTTTAATTCGAATACCTAATATCATTATTTAGGTTTCTAAATAAGTGCAGTATTTTTTTTTATATAACAAGGTTCATTAAGATTTTGAAAATTGGGCCTATGGCTTTCATTGGTTGTCTTAAATCATACGCTCCGCCCCTCTGGCTTCGTATAAATGACACAGAATGAAAATATAATTCCAATTGGTTATTAAATTTACGCTCTTGAAAATTAAATTCAAAATGTGCTAAAATATAACTAGAATTTTAACAAATTAATTTAAACATAAATTAATTAAATAAATATGAAAAAAAAAAAAAAAAACAAAATTGACTCCACAAGCCAGGAACGAACCTGTGTAGTGAATAACGATCCTGTGTGGTTGTCGAGCAACTGAGCCACTAGACCACCAAACGCTTATCAACTTAGTGTGTTATAAGAGTATAACATGTATGCATCGTCAACCAAAAAAACACAAAAAATGCGTTATTTTCCGATAACATAATCTGATCCAAAATTCCTGTTGTACTATTCCGGTTCACACCATTATACATTACTTAAAATTTTTTCACATTTTTAGTTTAAACCATCTGGGCTACAGGGTGTGGGACAAAAATTTTTTTGCACAATTTTGGCAAAAATCGCCTCAAAATAATTTATTTTGAAAAATTAAATTTTGATCATTAATCCACGTACTAAGGGCTTTCATTTGATACCCTACTCAGAATTTTAAAAAAATATTTTTTTTTCGATGAGCACATATTTGTTTATATTTTTAGGGGGATATGTTTTTTAGATGTTTTAGTATTTTTCTTATGTGCGGGTCAAAAAGTTGTACAAGCATGCCAATTTTCAACTCTCTAGGTTTAGCCGTTTGGCTACAATTTTTACCGAACAGACAGACAGACAGACAGCCAGACAGACAGACAGACGACAAAATGACGGTATAAGGTTTTTTTGGTCATACCTACAAAACCCTAAAAACATAAAATTAATAAAAATAGTAGTAAAAAGAATTAGAAAAGTTACAAATTATAATACGTTAAGCTCATACAAACATTTCTTGGTCAAAATAGATTATAATATGTTTTCTGTAAATAATTTGCACTAAGGAAAAGGGCGTTGGCCTTAGCAAAGATGAGGACCTTTTTTTTTGCTCTTTACTTGGATTTCGAGAGGTGAAGTCCTTTTTTTTTGCTCGTCACTTGGATTTTGGGAGGTGAGGACTTTTTTTTTCTCGTCACTTAAATTTTGATAGGTAAGAACCTTGTTTCCAAAGGCGCCAAAACACGGCTCTGCCTCTAGCGCAAGTTTTCCTTACTGCGGCTCTGCATACAACTTTGCCACGACATTTGCAAACTTGTTTCTATTATTATAAATGGATACATGCCCCCTTTTACCCGTTCCAGTTGTACCGCACTGTTTATTACTTTTCAATGGCGCGTTTAGCATGCTTTTCTGCCGGTCTGACTGTGACCTAGTTTCACTACCTACTTTCTCCATTACCGTGTGTTTACGGAAAATCGTCACCGTCTAAGTATCTTCACTACATCTGGAATTTGTGCTCCGAGGTCAAGGTACAAGCGAAATATTCCAATTGACAATATTACGCGCCAAAAACAACGGTGACACTTTTACGAACTACTTCAAAACATATGTTTAAGACGATAATATAAGGTAACGACAAAATATGTAATTCAAACGTCCTTGTTAAATTTAAACTTTTTGTATTATTCTTTGTTTCACTAGATATTTGTAACTATTGTAACATAATATTAATAATAGTAATAATAATAGTAATATTTGTAACATAAATAAAATCATTCTAATCAATTAAAATTGTAAATATATAAAATATTTTCGGACAAGAAAAAAATCAAAATGTATACCATATTTTCGGACGGATGGAGTAATTAGTAGTCATTATTTGTAACAGTGTAGAAGGGTTAAAAAAACTCGTAATAAAGAATTTATATCTTTATATATAAAAGAGAATATTTGTGGCTATGTCCGGAAATTCTAACCCACTTCCAGATATGCTACCGAGCTGAAATTTTGCATACAGGTAGGGGGAATGCCTTCATCATAACTAGAAAAATCTCAAAAAAGTCCCATCAGAAACGAGAAATTAATAATTTTGTTAATTATATTGGACCATCGAATTGTGTATGATGCGTTCAGCGAGATCGCGGGAATTTCGTTTCAATGGTTGTTTGGACAACTATAGTAACTTCGTGAAACATCGTTCAATGTCGTTCGGCGCGATTCATCGTTGTTCAGCTATAGCTGATGAGATTTATTTATTCAGTTTAGTAAAATTTTTGATTAGTTTATACAGAGCAAGACTGAAATGGAGCACCTGTTTTCTTTATTTATTTTTTTCTATTCTTTTATTAAAATGTTTAAATATAATAGTAAAATCTTTTGTACCGAGAAAATCTGTGTGTACCGAGTTGAAATTTGGTATATAGGTAGAAAATGCAGTCAATATAAGGAGGCAAATCGAAAATCAAAATTGCTTATAATAAGAAAACAAATATTTTTTTAATAATTTTTTTTATTGGATTGATTTACGGGAGTTACGAAGGGACAATCTAAAATTAAACTTGAAATATCTCAAAATATGAAAAATAAAAATACAAATATATGTTATTCTATAAATTGGTTGAGAAGCTGGGGAAGGGAGATGGGGAGGTGCTAAACCTAAAATACTGGAAATATCTCGCTTATTATTTACTTTACATCAACAATTTATAAAGATAATTTGTTTTGATTAAAGAACGATTATTTTCTGTTTAGTGCAGCTTTTGAATATTTAGGGGGACAGAGGGAGCGCTACTTATAAACTTGAAATATCTCTTAATATTGACTTAACATTAAACATGTGTATAACAGAAGTTGTTACAATATCAATAATATAAATAAATAAATAAACAAATCTTTTCTGTTTAATGTTCTTCTGTATATAGGTATATCATTTATATTTTTCATATATATCTATCGCTATTGAACATTATTGTAACCCCCTAAAGCAATACGAAGAAAACTTACTTCGGTGGCAAGAATATTTACTAACGAAAAAAAGTGCTCTGATCTATATAGCTACGATTTATAAATCAGGAATAATCACGGAGTAATTATAATAAATATCATAAAAATTATAATAAATAATTTCATAAGGTGGAAGATAAAATGCTTCACGTGACCGGCGTTGCCTTTGAAAATGAGTGATTCTCACATGGGCATTTTATGTGGCATTTTCCTGGGTTAGCACAACGGGACACTTATACGTGTTGTTACTAAATGTCTGTACTACCAATGTTTACAAAGAAGTTCGTATATAAATTATTTGTATAAGAAGCACATATTAATACAATGGTATATTAAAACAAATAATTATATTTGAATGAAAAACGATTCGTAGCAACCAGTCTTGAACCGATTTCGAAATGGGTCCGATCTAAGCGGGCTACGACTACTTTTTTTCGGTAGCGAAGCAGCGGGTATACTGCTAGTTATTTTACAAAAAAGTAATATTTTCATGAAAAACTTAACATTATTCATTTTCATTAAATAATTTAACTTACTAAGAAAACAAGTTTGAAAACAGAAGTTTTACAGTTATTTACCAAACTATGATAAATATAACTATTTTAGATTATAAGAACTGAAATCCAGGTACAAGACTTGTTGTTCCAAAGTACAAGAGGTTGCGTAAAATCGAGAAAATGGCGAAAAACTTAAAAGTTTATGTCTGGAGTACAAAATTAATGCTATAGAAATACTCAATAAAGTCTATTGCATAAGATGGTTATTACAGATGATAGGCAATAACTACATAAGAAAACACTATAAAAGAATATCAAAATGTTACAATACTTACTTTAACACTAAAATACTTTTTTTTTTTGCTCAAATAACTTAACACACTATATGCCGTTTGTTAAACAGACCAAACAGGCTGTGTAGCCGGCAAAATTTGCGAAAAATTGCATATTTGAAATTCAAGCTATACAACGACATATCTCATCCCTTGTGAAAAAATTGGGGTTTCAATGGTTTTGTCTCTAGACCAATACTCATCCCTACTATCTTTACTGTCTATAAACTTGTCAACATTTTGTGTGTGGTAACGATTGGTTTCTTTTGACATATAGTCAAACAAATCATCGCCTATGAAAAGTTGAACTATATCAATCACACTTTCTGGATTATTTGGCATCACATAAACACTACTTTGTCCTAAAAACGGTTCAATAATTGGAGGATTATCACGTTCTGACCACTCGACTTCTTCATTGTCACTTTCTTCAGAATCACTGGACGATATTTGCAAAACTCTACGTCTTTTAGGATGTAAGAACTCTTCGAACAGAGTGTATATGTACCTTACATAAATATATTTTTATGTGCTTTTGTCTCTCTACGTTTGTTATGTTTAGTTTAATACATAAACCGATAAAGTAAACATCTCTTATCATGCTTTTAAAGTATAAACATTCAAACGGGTACAAATACCCGCCCGGCCTTTAGACGGTAATCTTCAAACCGGGTACAAATACCCGCCCGGCATATAGTGTGTTAATAGCAATAGAATTGATAACAAAAAAACACAGTGTTTCCTAAAGGTGTGCCGCAAAATATTCCAAGTGTGACGCGATCTCAAGAAAAAAAAAAAATCAGCTGTGGCCACCACAGGACCGACCGCCATCACAAAGTACTGGTTTAATTTATGCAGTATCAAAAAATGTCTCAAATAAAAGTTGGTAGTAATATTTGGTTTTCTTAATTTTAAAAATATTAGTTCTTGTATAGTTAAATTATAATTTACAATCCAATATACAATAATTATATATAATATATAAATTAATAAAACATGTTTTTATTTTGTTATTGATTTTTTTTTTTTTTTGCTTTGTGAATTGTTCTATCTCCCAAAATATATTTAAAACTTTTTTTTTTTAATTTTACATTTTGTTCTATCTGGAGATCTAACCAGAATTGGAACATATTTGGGAGTACTTCAAGGAGCAATTTTTGAGTCTTTGATCTTTTTTAGAATCTTTGTATTACCATTAATTATTCTGTAAAGGCATTGTCTACGAAAAAAGGAATTAAGAGGACTAAAGAGGACAAATCTGTTAAAAAAACAAATTTTTCTTAAAAATAGATGAGTCTATTGTTTGCATAAACGTTCAAATTTCTTAATTTTGCAATGGTCCAATATTAATGCGGACACCGTTATTTTGGACGTTTGCCATTTCTGATAGTACTAGGCTAGAATAGTACAATATAATGAGTATTAGTATCAAAAAGATATAATACTTCATGAGTTATATAAAATATTTCGGACGTTTCGGAAACTGCTCAACAACCTGTTTCCGTCTTCAACGATCACGAGAAGTGATGAATCACTTATATATACCATGAGTTCAAAAATAAATTACATAAGGGTTGGCTATGGAAAAATAGAATAATGTCAGGGACATAGTTCTTTTTTATGTTACATCGGTGTAAAAATGTACAGAATAAGGGTATTAGTATAGAAAATCAGTTTTGCCCTTAAGTTATTTCTATCTCACTCACTCTTTTTCGTTAGCACCTCTCTCTTGGATTCATAAATTAGTTATTAAGTCAATAATCTCTATGTCCAATTACCGATTGACGTCTAAAACTTCCAGGAAACAAATTTTAGGGGGTCAATTACCGCTTATTAATTTATATAAAAAAATAATTATCAAAAATTGAATACATTACCGAAACTGAAAAAAATTCAATTTGCAACAAAAAAAATCTGGGTTATGAACTACAAAAAAGTGTAGAAGAAACTAGACTTTTTAAAAATATTTGCCCCTGAAATTTTGCAGTATAGGCAACACACCTAACATAACTGTTGTAGGGGTTACAAACCTAACAACTTTTTGATATAATGTAATCTGACATCTAAAAGTAGTTAAATTATATTTTTAATATATCGAAATATGTCGATTCAATTGAGAACTGACACGCTCGAATATGCAGTCTAGTGATCAAATATTGTACTAGGCGCTCTAGTACTGTTTGAATTTATTACATATGTTCTAGTGTTGAATTTTTTGTTAGAATGTCGATAGAAGTTGTGAAAAACTATAAAAGTAGAACAAATTGTAGTGTTTTTGGCTGTCATTCAAGACAGGACAAAGATAGGCATCTTAGTTTTTTTCTTTTCTTAAAAAAAATGGAGGGAAAGTTATTATTAAGTCCAGCTGGTGAAAAGATTTGGTTATGGACAGGAGGAAGGCATGGAAATATATTTTGAGTTAAAAAGTAACTGATACTATGCGAGTTTGATCATTACATTTGTCGCAGAAAAACAAAACTGCACTAATATGCTTGCACCTGCAAATTGCATATTTAACTTTTAGCTGCTCCTGTCTAACTAAAACTAATTTTATTTCATGAGACAATGAACATAATGCACTTGTTTGCAAACAGAAGCCATATATTGTAAATTCAGATGATCGACACTCAGATGTACCACATAAAATTACGGGCCCGGCATTTAACACCTGCTCAGTTACAAATTACACTTCAATAAATCTACTGAAATTAAACTTTAAATACTGTAATTTGATGCTCACCTTCTGTTATACACCTCGATACTTGTGTAGCGCTTAAAAATTAAAAAATTTCGCAAATATTTACTCGCATTTTCATAAAATGTATTGTGCTTAAATTAATCTGTTCGCTATTAGCATATTGACAACTGAGCACAGCGCCGCCACCGGTAAGTCACTTCTCAATAGGGGAAACTTTTAAGATCGCAGCGCCATATGCGGCAAAATGAAACACTCGAAAGTGACATTAAACTGTCATACCCTTTTCACACTAGATCTTTAAGATCGGATGTTTAAGTGAATATATCTTTAAACGCTAATGTGAAACCGTACGGCCTCGTCTAAACACGACCGATGTTTAAGACAGAGATCTGCGTCTTAAACTTCGTACGCATTGCCAACTTAATTTCTATTATAAAAAAATACTCCTTGAATTTGTGCTGTCAACATTTTATATTATCATAAACAAGAATACTGTATTATATCGACGTTATAAGAAGTTTATACTTATTGTTATAATAAAATTATTTATTTTAATAATGTGTTTAATAAAATACAGAGCTACAATAATTGAGATAAAATGTATCGACTTACATGTTAATACAGGTGTAATATATTCTTTATTGTAGTGCCTTTATTGTAGAATGAAATGAAATATTCTTAATTGTTTATAATAATTCAAAATGTGCGTCTGCGCAGACAGTGCAAAACAGGTAATTTCATGACGGTAACTTAAGGACAAAATTACTGTAGCTGATGACAGCACCAGAGATTTAAACATCAAGTGTGAAAGCATATCGATCTTAAACATCGGTGAACTTTAAGTTCACTCGTCTTAAAGATCTAGTGTGAAAATGGTATTACGCCTGTATTTGTTTACATGGTGAAAATGAACACGAGTTGTATTTTTCCTGTTTTCCGAGCTTTTTTTTAAATTTAAACGTAATCTACGATTTACACGATACATAATAATATACTATTCTAAAGAAATTTCAAGGAAATTTTTAGTTTTTCATTAAACTTCTGAATTTCTAAGTTTTAATTCTTTTTGACTGTCTGTCAATATAATAACAACAAAAATATGGTAAATAAATTAGTAAAAATTAATATCTCTGCCTGAAAAAGTAGAAGGGCCTTTTAATATATCAACTGATGATTTAGGCAAATTTTGGGTGGGATAAATGCTTTTTTTCAGTCTTTTCTTGGACATAAAAAATCACTTTCCATAAAATGCAACGAGCAAACATGCATGCATGGGCTTGAATTTTTACCCATTTTTAATTTTTGGGTCTATAAAAACCTACGATCCACTTTCTCTCTGCCTCCAAACGTCGTTTCAATTGATTTGTTTTTCGATTTAGGTAAATTATGGAATGTTTAAGAAGGATTCTTCCTTATTCACACAACAAAATTGATTGTTTTTTTTCCATGATTCACAAAAATAAAACACAAACAAAAAAACACTTATTTCTCCATTGAACAAAACAATGTCACTTTCGTATCTTCCTCAAATTGCCACCAGATGTCAGGGCGCTTAGGAAGTTTCCCCTATGCCTATTAGATTAGTTCAATACAATACCGCCAGATAGGGTCTCTCTTATGCCTATTTCTCTCTCTCATTTGGTCTCTCGTTTTTTTGTTTTTTTAATTTTCTAAATAAAGCCGTTCTACTAAATTTTCCCGGCGCCGATTTAATTTGCCAATCCGCTAATGTCTCTGAGGTATATTGGAACGCCTATGTCTTGCAGGATTATCCATAAATTCAACCAGGTGACATTGTCAAATGCCAAGTGTAATCAACGAAGCATAGGTAAAGCGGTGTATAATATTCATGAGCCTTTTCTTTACCCTTATGTACACAATTTAATTAAACTCATCATTTTCATTTCAGAGATATTTCCATAGATCCATAATTTATCCCAACTCTATATGAAGATAACTACAAAATCCTTAAAATTCACACTTATTTTTATTTATTTATTATTTTATTGGCCATTAGTCTTTCGACCATACTAACCAATTACAATATATTTAATTACATTATTTTAAATTCACACTTCATATTCTTGTAGGAAGGATTTTTGCCGATAGCCATTGTTTAGGGATGCCTGCTTTAAAACATAACTTAATAAGTCAGTTTCAAACCCAACTAAAACCCACTTTTTTATAATTACGTGTTGCAAAAAATTTGCGTGTGTGCACTAAAGTATGTGGATGATATCATAATGCGGTAATGACGTCATCGTTTTAAAAAATAGTAGGTTTTACCACAATTATGGTAATAAAAAAAATTAAATTGACAAGAACGGGGTAACATTTTTGTGGTGAAAGCGAAATATTTGATCAATATATCTCGTAAAGCACATAGAAGACGTTCATAGAATTTTGAGCGCAAAACGAAATCACATTATTAATACGTATAATCTGTTCCAAAGGTTTAACCGTTTAACTAGATGTTTACAAATAAAATCTACATACATGGTATTTACGGTCGCCTTATTTCTTTTTAATGGATGATACTACAGGTCTTTTTTTTAGGGTTTTGTAGGTATGACCAAAAAACCCTTATACCGTCATTTTGTCGTCTGTCTGTCAGTCTGTCTGTCTGTCTGTTCGGTAAAAATTGTAGCCAAACGGCTAAACCTAGAGAGTTGAAATTTGGCATGCTTATACAACTCTTTGACCCGCACATAGGAAAAATACTAAAACATCTAAAAAACATATCCCCCTAAAACTATAAACAAATATGTGCTCATCGAAAAAAAAAATATTTTTTTATAATTCTGAGTAGGGTATCAAATGAAAGCCCTTGGTACGTGGATTAACGATCAAATTTTTATTTTTGCAAAATAAATTATTTTGAAGCGATTTTTGCCAAAATTGTGCAAAAAATTTTTTGTCCCACACCCTGTAGCCCAGATGGTTTAAACTAAAAATCTGAAAAAATTCTAAGTAATGTACATTGGTGTGAACCGGAATAGTTCAACAGGAATTTTTGATCAGATTAGGTTTTTGGAAAAAAACGCATTTTTTGTGATTTTTGGCTAATAATGTACACAAGTTATAGCTTTGTAACAAGCAACACTCTAACGTGTGTGCTGGTCTAGTGGTATTTGACGCTGACTTTTCACCCATGTAACCCGATCCGATAGGGATCGAACCCTGGAGAAGAGACTATATATATATATATATATTTTTTTTTTAAATTTCTATATTGTTTAAATTATTTTTTCAAAATTCTAATTATATTTTGGCAAATGTTGCATTTAATTTTTAAAAGCGTAAATTTAATAGTCAGTGGAAATTGTTTAAATTATAATTTAATTCTGTTTCAATGTACACGAAATCAGAGGGGCGGAACTTATAACAACCAATGGAAGCCATAGGCGCAATTTTGAAATTCTTAATGAACCTTGCTATATAAAAAAAAATACTGCACATATTTAGAAACCTAAATAATGGTATTAGGCGTTCGAATTAAAATTAACAAAAAAAATATTTTAATATAAAATTTGTTTTCGCATCCAAAATAATCATCATTCACTTACTAAATACCTGCAAAACCCTGAAATGTGTGAAAATTCACACTTCACATCAATTTTTTATTAATACTCTTTATTTAACTAGATCTACATACATGATGTAACGCATAGTTTTGATTATTGAGGACTGACATGCTCGGATACGCAGTCTGGTGGTCAAATATTTTACTACGCGACTGTAGTACTATTTGAAATTATTACATATGTTCTGGTGTTGATTTTTTGTTAGAACGTCAATAGATACATTTTCATAAAATAAAAATGTACTGTGCTTAAATTAACCTGTTCCCTGTTAGCATATTGACAGCTGAATACTAGACAATTCAGCCATTTTTCCATGAATTACAGCGCCGCCAACGGTAATGTCACTTCTCAATACAGTGTTTGTCTGGATTTGTCACGTTGTGGGGTCGGTTCGAAGAACTCCTCTATCACTTCATTTTATGTCTGTTAATTCGCTACTAATGTTTAATTAGATTGTTCGCTATCCGCACTATGACTGTCACTGTCTATTATAGTGTCTTACGGTAATTTTCGCTTTAATCTTCTGTGGATTTTTCGCTTGCCCAGTTCATAGTGCGTGGCACCGGAGCACTGTCCAATTCTGTGGAAAAATTTTGTTGCACCCCTAAATATCTTATTGCTTGGTTAGGCGGGTTCCATGGAATAATGTTGTTGTTAATAATAATATTTGGCAGGTTACTAGTTTTTCTTAACGTGAACATTTTTATTTCGCATTTACTTGTATTTAGTTGAATGCACCATTTTTTAAAATAATCAGTAGTGAAGTTTTCTTATAGATCACTGACTGCTCTGTTTTGAACCTCGTTTTTTGTAACAATTGCCGTTTCATCTGCAAACATGGCGATTGTTGCATCTGCTGGAACGGGCATGCCGTGCACAAATACGTTGAATAGAACAGGGCCTAAGACTGATCCCTGTGGAACTCCTGCTCGTATGTTTTTAATTTCTGATAAGGTGATACTACAGGTCAAAAGAAGACGAAAAACCTTAAAACAACATAGTAAAACTTTTATAATAAAAGTTATTAATTTTTTGCGATTTTCCGCCATAACTCTCTAAATATTTATCCAGTCAAAAAAATGCATTTAGATAAAAGATTTGTCTTCTTATTCATAACAATATTTGTAATATAAATTTTTTCTGTTAAGTCAATAATAAGGGAGTAATTTAAATTTTTCATTTTTGGGGTTAAAAATTAAAAATTTAAATTATTTATTTAAATTATTGGCTTCTGAGCCCTCCCCGCAAGATAAAATTCTAGATACACGCCTTTTGTAGAATTAACTTTATTTAAAATTATGTAATTTCCTACTTCTTGCACCGACAAATCTAAACAAACATGTATTAAACTTATCTTGAAAATTATACTTAATATTTACTTTAACAAAATAAAACAATTTACTTTAGATAAGACAATATTATTTCCAGTAATTCCAAGTAAAATTTTTTAGAAACGATATTAAACGTAAAAACATGTGTAATAACACCTTGGCTTAAGGATAACCGACGAGTTCATCGAAAATCAATTCATCTAAAGTAAATTCATCGAATTTCGATGAACTTACCGTGAATCTGGTTTAAGGCATGATTACATTTACCGAGTATACTAGTTACTCGCAGGCGAAATTACTCGTTGCTAACTCGTTCAATGTAATAACGCTGGCTAGTTCGCTTTACCCTAGCGAGTCAAGTTGAAGACTGGGCTAGTTTACTCGCTATTCTCGAGCGAGTAGCTAGATATTTCACCCTCTGGCTAGTAAAACACTATTGCCCAGTTGCGTAAAAGTCTTAAAACTAGATATAAGCTAAAACTCGATGTAAAACACAAAATTACCTAACAACGCAACGAATTGCTTCTCGAATTGGTTCACGACAGATGATATTTGAACTATAAATATTGAACTCGTCAAACCGTATGCCTATTCGCGACTAGAGATGGGTCGTTCATGAACGAACCGGCTCACTGAGCCGGCTCAGTACACTGACCGAAGTGACACGGTTCACCAAATTGAAATGAGCCGGCTCACGGCTCATTGTATAGTTTCAAGTTTCAAGAATACGATAGGTCGGGCGATTGTGAACAGTGACCGGAGTGATCCGGATCTGGGTCGATGTCATGTTGAACTTCGCGAGAACTTGGCTTGTAATGTATTATCATAAAGTGTATTTTGTCATCAATTTGTAGGGCAGTTTATTTGAAACTAATCGGCTTAGTCTGTATTTTCTTACAACCATACTATATAAAAATATTAAAAATATTGCCCAAATCCCAGATGTCCGATTTATAAGGGCAATAAACATCGCCATAAACTTAACACATCTGGTTTAAAATACAGTAGCTACATAAAGTGAATTGTTTGTTTCAAAAATGTTAGATAAGAACCGGGGCTAAGCGACGTTCTACCTATGAGCGAACGACCGGCAACTGACTGACCTGTGTCTCGGGATCATGTTTAAAAGAACCGGCTCTAAGCAAGAGTCGGTTCTAAGCGACGTTCTACCTACGACCGAACGACCGACCGACCTGTGTCTCGGGATCATGTTTACAAGAACCGGCTCTAAGCAAGAGTCGGCTCTAAGCGACGTTCTACCTACGACCGAACGAGCGACCGACCTGTGTCTCGGGATCATGTTTACAGTTCATATATTGCAAGAACCGGCTCTAAGCGACTTTCTACCTACGAACTAACGACCGTCCTGTGTTTTGAAAACATGTTTACTTAACCGGATCACTGAGCCGGATCAATGAACCGGCTCAACAAACTGAACGACCTCCACTGATCCGGTTCCGCAAACTGAGCCGAAATTCCCATCTCTATTCGCGACTGCAAATAACAGTGAGACATCTGGTGGTGACTGGCTAAATTAAACAAAAGCGTATATTTGGATAATATTTGTAGCGTGTTGTGCTGCAGTTTATGTGAATTAAGAAGTATTTTAAAATATAGTGACTTAAATACAGTGCTTTTTTGCCGAAATATTGTTTGATGAGATAAATATTAAGAAAAAACTTCTGACATATACGTTTCTCGTCCGCCATCAGCTGTTGTACGCAGCGCCGCCAACGTTAGTTTCAGTCGCGAATAGTGCGTACGAAGGTGAGTTTGCAGTATAGCTCTTATGGTAAATGGGAGCGGTGTTGCCAAATGTTGTAAAAGTGTCAAATGTGTCAATTATAATAATATGAAAAACTCATATGATTTACAAAAATCAACTCAAGTATTTGTAGAATACTGCGTCTTCACAGATCAGCGCGTTTTAGAGCTGGCAACGTCGACAAGCAAGAAAAGGATATCGTCATTGTGTAAACCCATTAGAGAGTATGAAAAAGAACTACTCCATATGCACTGTACTGCAAACTCACCTTTGAACGCACTATAGGGAAGTTGCAGCTAGTTTTACATTAAATCTGAACAGTGGGATTAATATATAAAAAAGTAAATAAATAAATTTAAAAAAAAATAATAACAGATAAATATACAAAAAAAGAAAAATAAATAAATAAAAAAATATAATAATCACTTGAAAAAAAATCACAGATAGACGTTTCAAAAGATTACAGAAAACATAAACATTAAAAAAAAACATAAAAATGTTTCAATATGGGCAATTAAAGCTTTCTTAGCCTCATAAATCTTAGATAGGGATAAACATTTTACATTTGAATTATCCAAATGCTCAAATATACAGTGGCGGATCAACCCTTCGCCGGGCCCAAAACATTTTTAATTTTCGGGCCCTCAACCTATATTTTACGGGCCCTCAACCTAGAGGCGTTCAAAGTGAAGAGCAAAAAAAAAGGGACTTCACCTCCCAAATCCAATTCCCACCGGGCCTCTTCCTTCCTTCCTTTACCCCTTCCTGTTATCCTTCCCCAATCACAATCCTTCTTGCCTCTAATTCCCTCGCCCACTTCTCCCCCTTCTTCGTGCAACAGGTCTAATGTGCTCCCCGACCATACTGTCATCTCTCTACACCTCTTCGCGAGGTGCTCTATATCTTCTTCCTCCTCCCCGCACATCTTATCCTCCTGTTTCCTCCAATATCTATTTCCTCTCTCTTCATTCCCGCACCTTAGCCTCGCAATCCTCCTAACCCTCCCTCCTGACCTTCCTCTTTCTCCCTTCAAGCAGCTTGGTACCCGTATAGTTCTGACCTCCTTATATCTCCCTGCGCTCCTTGTCTTGTCTATTCTGACTGTCCTTTCTTGCTCCCCCACTTCCTTATCCCTCCTCCACAACTCCTCAATCACGCTTATCCCGTCTTTTCTTCTCCTTTCCACCTCTGCCGCACCCACTCAGCATCTCCAGTAATACTCCTTTCTCATCTCCTCCCATGCGTACCATCTTCCTTTCTGTTCCTCTCTGGCCAGTGTAAGAAAGTTAACACAGTCCAAAAGAAGACTGAATATTATTATATAATCAATAAATGTGAACATCTTTAAACTCAATCTTATATGTACAAGATTGATACAGAAATGAAAATTTATAATTTTCATCTAAATAAAAATAGAAGAACTTAATGAAAACTTAGAATATGTATTCGCGACTATAATTACCGAAACGGCGCCACTATCGCTTTGTGAACTTTTGACACGAAAAAGGATAGTCATCTGTCAACGTATGTAAACAGTATTGGTTTATAATCAATTTTTGGTCTAATTTACGTTTTCTTGCTGTATACAGTATATTTAAATTATAACCGAGTATTAAAAAAGTGTATAAATATATGTGAATCCATTTTATGATAAAATTTGCTGCTTGTAAATGAATATTTTCAGAGGTTATAACGTTGGTGCCGGCTTATACTCACAGAGAAAATAAATTGTTATACTTTGAACTTAAAACAGTTATTTGAATACTTAATATCTACACATATCTCAAGAAATTTTATAGAAAGAGAACTTGTAATTTATTCTACACAAGAAAACTGTCAAATATTTGCAAACTAACACAGTTATGGAACACTCCCATGAAATAACAAGGGGTTTTAATTATATTAACAATAATTTACACAACATTAAACGATTTTCTTGCACATGTGAGACAGGGAAAATGAAAAATTCAACGTTAAAAACTTGTTTAAAATCATCTGGACAGTATAAATTCCCTTCAATAGAAACAAAATTTTAGAATCACTGATAATCTTTCAATCTAATATTCGAAGATGTTCTTCCTGTGATTGACTACCATACACACAACAAGGAGTATTTAATCTTTTTTTCTTAAATTTATCACTTTATTCGCTGTAAAAATGGAGTGAGAATGGACAGAAACAATAAAACACATGGTGAATTATACGTAAACAATGACAGTAACCTTTTTCGAAGTGTTCGCTTTTTTGCCGCTAGAGGGATACGCGTTAAGTTGAGTCACCAATATTTAAGCGTTTTGTTTTGGCGCCTCTAAGAGCTGGCGCCCTGGACCTGTGTCCCTGCTTTTCACCGCCTCTGAACGTATGGCAAATACTTTGAAAAAGTTTAAAAAGTAAGCCCGTTCTCAAACATTTCCTAGCGCCCTACGTATCTATCTTGTATCTATGTCGTAAAATAAAGTATTGGAGTATTAAAAATATAATACATACGCCAAAGTATTTGGAAACATCAACTCGATAGCAACAGGGTTCGAAAGTAGTCGAAGAAAGTACACAGTTTTTCGCGTTTCTATGGACAGTCTGTATCAACTTCAACCAACAAATTAAGTGCATTTCTTACTATTAAAACATAGCAAATAAATATGGATTATTATTTTGTAAAAGTAGGTCAAGTAAAAAAAAATATATTTTAATTTACTGTTAAATTATTTTGAATTGGTGATACTCACAATTAACCGTTGTTAACACTTTTTTTAATGATTATATTAATAATTTTAAAAGCAGTGGCGTCCATATTTAAATATAAACATGAACGGGCAACTATGGTCTATTTCAAAGTAGAAAAATGTGTGTAAGAAGATAGGAGCTGTTTGTCCTTGCTTCGGATTGGTTTAGATCGTCATCCCTATTACACTGTAAAAATATTGTTTTTATTCCAAGTTGACAGATGTTCAGTGTCGTACATTGGAAATATATATTATTTAATTTTTCTCATATATTTTGTTATAATTTACATATTTAGACTTTTATTTATATTCTTGGCGTAGATTTTATGGAGAAAATTCTCCATGTAATTTGTTTTTACGCAGTTATATATATTTTAGGTTATCTAACATATAAATATTTTTTGACACTTGATAATTAACAGATCAAGAGAGAGGACTAATGTGAGACCAAAAGACAGCCCAGCTGATTGTGCCCAAAGAAGAAGTTATTGATATAATTTTTAGACCTTCATATATACATATATTTTTAATTTTTATTTACAATAATTATTTAAAAAAGAAACTTTAGCTCTGAAGATATATTGTTTGTTTTATTGCTTTATTTAAACCGTTTTAGCCAAATCTCTCATTTTATACATATATAGCACATAATTTTTAAAATTAATATTTTTTTAACTTTTTCAAATTTACCATTAAACTGAATTTATGTCGTATAAATAACGTAAGTGTATTATCTGCCTTGTTTATTTCAATATCTTATTAACCTTTTTTATATTTAAAAAAAATCATTTGCTAACCCAGTTGCTACGCCCATGCCCTAGTTGTAACTTATTTTAAATTTCCCGCTATACTGTATTTGATCAGTGTAAATCGTACTCGGTTCGCAGCGCTATCTACTTTTTTCTACTTTGAAATAGACCATAGGTGGGAAATAACTCTAGTAATTACACATTTATTTATTTATTATTAAATTATTATCACAATAAATTTAAAAAATTAGATATTATAAAAGAAATTACGAAATAAATTTCGAAAGAATGAAATAATTAAAATAAAATTTAAAAATAGACTAAAATACTTCATTGAAAATAGACACGTTTCTATTTATGTACCTTCCAAGTGCAATGATTTTAAAAACATTTGGTTATGTTTGCAAACCAGTTATAAGTAGGCTAAAAAAAGTGTAAATTTTCACACATTTCACGGTATATAATAAATGAAGGCGGCATGCTGAGTGTATAGCACAAATTTTGCTTAGTAGTAATCACGGCAAAATGAACGATATTTTGAAAATAACTTATCGTCTGTTAATCTAAGAGCTTTAAAAACAATTTTTATGTTAAAATATGTTTTTGTTAATTTTAATTCGAATACCTAATACCATTATTTAGGTTTCTAAATATTTGCAGTATTATTTTTATATAGCAAGGTTCATTAAGGTTTTGAAAATTGCGCCTATGGCTTCCATTGGTTGATTTAAGTCATATTCTCCGCCCCTCTGGTTTCGTATACATGACCCATAGAATGAAAATATAATTCCAACATATCCAACTGGTTATTAAATTTACGCACTTAAAAATTAAATGCAACATTTGCCAAAATATAACTAGAATTTTGACAAAATAATTTAAACAAAATAAAAATGAAAAAAAAACAAAAAAAAAAATGTCTCCTCTGCTCGGGAGCGAACCCTAGTATGCTGGGTAGCAAGCGAGCAAGCTAACCATACGCCTTCTAATATAGTATAACTTTTGTGCATCGTCAACCAAAAAACCCAAAAAATGCGTTATTTTTCAAAAACATAATCTGATCTAAAATTCCTGTTGTACTATTCTGGTTCACACCAATGTACATTACATAGAATTTTTTCAGATTTTTTGTTTAAACCATCTGGGCTACTTGGTGTGGGACATTTTTTTTTTTGCACAATTTTTAAAAAATCGCATCAAAATAATTTATTTTGCAAAAATAAAATTTTGATCGTTAATCCACGTACTAAGGGCTTTCATTTGATACCCTACTCAGAATTTAAAAAAAAAATATTTTTTTTTTCGATGAGCACATATTTGTTCATATTTTTAGGGGGATATGTTTTTTAGATGTTTTAGTATTTTTCCTATGTGTAATAAAATATTATAAAAAGTATAATGGCTTTCATTCATGATAGTAACTGACCTTGCTCATCATAGTAACTGTGTTACAGAATTGGTCTGATTATTGCTTTCGTTAATCCCATATTTTTTAAGTAATGTACCTACACCATATTTCGGACGGAAGGAGTAGTTTTGCAGTTACGAGTGTTATTGAAAAATGTGTGAGTTGTACGGGTTTTAGACAGTACTAAGAACAACTAAATACAGCTGACTAGTTTCGAAATATTTTATTTCTTCGTCGGAACTACAAGAGAGGACATGAAATATAGTATGCACTAAATGAGATACTTGTTTTTGTATCTTTTTTTTTAATTCTGAGTAGGGTATCAAATGAAAGCCCTTAGTACGTGGATTAACGATCAAAATTGTGCAAAAAAATTTGTGTCCCACACCCTGTAGCCCAGATGGTTTAAACTAAAAATGTGAAAAAAATCTAAGTAATGTACATTGGTGTGAACCGGAATAGTACAACAGGAATTTTTTATCAGATTATGTTTTTGGAAAATAACGCATTTTTTGTGTTTTTTGGTTGACAATGTACAATACAAATACGTTACAAATAGTTATGTAACACGCTAGACTAGGAGGCGTATCTTGGTGTAATGGTTATGGTGCTCGCCTCTTAACCAAGAAAATAGAGTTCGCTCCCGGCGAAAGGAGACAATTTTATTTTTTCTGTTTTTTTTTGCATGTTATTTCGTTTAAATTTTTTTTTTCAAAATTCTAGTTATATTTTGGCTTATAATGCATTTAATTTTTAAAAGCGTAAATTTAATATCCAGGCGAAATTGTTGAAATTATAATTTAATTCTATGTTTCATTGTACACGAAATCAGAGGGGTAGAGCTTATGACTTATAACAACCAATAGAAGCCATAGGCGGAATTTTCAAAATCTTAATGAACCTTGCTATATAAAAAAATACTGCACATATTTATAAATCTAAATAATGGTATTAGGTATTCGAATTAAAATTAACAAAAAAGATATTTTTACATAAAATTTGTTTTGGCATCCCAAATAATCATCATTCACTTACTAAATACCTGCGAAACCCTGAAATGTGTGGAAATTCACACTTCACATCAATTTTTAGGGTTTTGTAGGTATGACCAAAAAACCCTTATACCGTCATTTTGTCGTCTGTCTGTCTGTCTGTCTGTTCGGTAAAAATTGTAGCCAAACGGCTAAACTTAGAGAGTTGAAAT
Organism: Liopterus haemorrhoidalis; assembly: GCA_963971575.1. NCBI lineage: Eukaryota > Metazoa > Arthropoda > Insecta > Coleoptera > Dytiscidae > Liopterus > Liopterus haemorrhoidalis. The sequence continues at coordinate 6,010,839 of OZ020626.1, read as the reverse complement.
TTGGCATGCTTATACAACTCTTTGACCCGCACATAGAAAAAATACTAAAACATCTAAAAAACATACCCCCCTAAAAATATAAACAAATATGTGCTCATCGAAAACAAAAATATTTTTTTTAAATTCTGAGTAGGGTCTCAAATGAAAGCCCTCAGTACGTGGATTAACGATCAAATTTTTATTTTTGCAAAATAAATTATTTTGATGCGATTTTTGCCAAAATTGTGCAAAAAAAATTTTGTCCCACACCCTGTAGCCCAGATGGTTTAGACTAAAAATCTAAAAATATTCTAAGTAATGTATATTGGTGTGAACCGAAATAGTACAACAGGAATTTTTGATCAGATTATGTTTTCGGAAAATAACGCATTTTTTGTGGTTTTTGGTTCACAAAGTACAAAAGTTATACTAATGTAAGACAATCACATGTATGGCGTGCGATGGCGTAATGGGTTAGAGCACTGCTAGAAAACGAAGGGTTTCGAGTTCGAGTACGGAGTGAATTTAATTTTTCCAGTTTTTTTTTTTTTTTTGTATTTTTATAATGTAGAAATTATTTTATCAAAATTCTAGTTATATTTTAACAAATGTTGTATTTAATTTTTAAGAGCGTAAATTTAATAACCAGTCTTATTATATGATTAACAGACGATAAATTATTTTAAAAATATCGTTCATTTTGCCGTGATTACTACAAAGTAAAATTTGTCCTACACACTCAGCATACCGCCTTCACTTATTATATACCTGCGAAACCCTGAAATGTGTGAATATTCACACTTCACATCAATTTTTTATTTAAAATCTTGCAGACATTATTCCCACATTATTATTATTATTATTAGTAACATTCTGTTTGAATAATTTTGAATTATGGATATAAAATAAATAAATTTAATTAAATAAACGTGATAACCAAAAAAAACCTAAAATTGCCTGCCACGCACCCTGCTATAACACTGCGCCCCTCTAAAAACTGCGCCCAGGGCACGTGCCATGCCTACCATACTCTAGATCCGCCTCTGCGGTTAAGCAAACACCAGTAAAACTGATTACTAATTAGATCTTAAAACACAATATTAAATCACGATTTTATACTACTCCTTAAATCTTTAAGATTTAAAACTGGTTAAAAACAAAAAACAAGAAATACACGACAAAAAAATTGCGAGACACATGTAATTATATCTAAAACACCAAGTATTTATATTGTAACTTTTATAAACCAATTTTTAAACAATTTAAACCGGTTTAAACAATTAAAAAATCATAAAAAACCGGTTTACAAATCATGTTTAAAACCAATAAAAAATAATCAAAACCAGTTAAAAAAATACTTGTTACAAAACCGGTTTTTAAAACATTAAAAACGTTTAAAAACCAATTAAAAACCGGAACTAGATATATATCTATTTAAAACCCAGCTTGAACACATTGATAAAAACTCACTCACCAAATAAAATTTTAAAACGAAGTTTTAAACATCTTTTTTAATGTGATTATTAAAAGAATGTTGTAATTTATTACACTAATAATTTTTTCTAACAATTAACTGACGCATATTAAAAATTTACTTTCCAATATATCAAAAACGTAATAAAAACGTCAGAATAAAAGTCTTTTATTTTAGAAAAGCACCCCCTTCAGAGATCATTTCTCTGTAAGGGTGTGTTAGCCCAAATATGGTTATGTTAACCCTAAGCTAAAACCAGAGCTAATTTTACGTTAAAACCCAAAACAGTTAAATAACATTCATTAATTTACAAAATTAAATTTCCAATTTCACCTCCCAGGATAATATTTAAAATAAAATTAATAAAAATCACACAATATATGAAACTTACCGGTAAAAAATATGTTATATTATAAACTAACACTACTACTTCGGGTCACTTTTGAATTATGTTTAATTCAGCTTTTTACAATTTATTAAATATGTACAAAAAAATTTATTTGTGACCCTTTTTGCAGTTAACTAAGCAAGAGAACCCACCATTTTTGACTAGAGTTAGATCAATATATATTTGCGTTACCCATCCCTTAGCGGACATCTAATATATATTTCTGGTACTATTAGTTCGACGTTTTACCATCAGGGCCATTTTTAGATTGCTTCATAATAGTTCCATAATCTACCACTAAGTAATAAGAAGATATTCGGATTTTGAATTTGCCGCTTTTAGGTAATATTTTTGTTTTTCTACAACCATTATGAAAAACTAACATGTGAATGGTGTTTTTGGTTTTTAAATATGTCACTTTTAAGCAGTAGTACTTAAATTAAGTCACTTTTAGGTTATAGTGGTGTAAAAACAAAGCACTACAGATGTAAAACTAAATAATATGTTTTATTTGTGAAACTTAATCATGAAAATAATGTATTTTCTTGAAGAGTGTTCATTGGTAACGTTAAATTTTTTTGGCGCACAGCAACAAAGGCTATTTGCGCAGAGAGTTCATTGTAAAAACGTTATGAGTGCGTGATTAATTTTCTGTAAAATTTAATCTATGGTCTATTTCAAAGTAGAAAAATGTGTGTAAGAAGATAGGAGCTGTTTGTCCTTACTTCGGATTGGTTTAGATCGTCATCCCTATTACACTGTTAAAATATTGTTTTTAGTCCAAGTTGACAGATGTTCAGTGTCGTACATTGGAAATATATATTATTTATATTATTTAATTTTATTCATTTATTTTGTTATTATATACATATTTAGACTTTTATTTATATTCTTGGCGTAGATTTTATGAAGAAAATTCTCCATGTAATTTTTTTTACGCAGTTATATATTTTTTAGGTTATCTGACATAAATATTTTTTGACACTTGACAATTAACAGATCAAGATAGAGGACTAATGTGAGGCCAAAAGACAGCCCAGCTGATTGTGCCCAAAGAAGAAGTTATTGATATAATTTTTAGACCTTCATATATACATATATTTTTAATTTTTATTTACAATAATTATTTAAATAAGAAACTTTAGCTCTGAAGATATATTGTTTATTTTATTGCTTTATTTAAACCGTTTTAGCCAAATCTCTCATTTTATACATATATAGTACATAATTTTTAAAATAAATATTTTTTTAACTTTTTCAAATTCCCCATTAAACTGAATTTATGTCGTATAAATAACGTAAGTGTATTATCTGCCTTGTTTATTTCAATACCTTATTAACCTTTTTTAAATTATAAAAAATCACTTGCTAACCCAGTTACTAAACACATGCCCTAGTTGCAAGTTATTTTAAATTTTCCGCTATACTGTATTTGTCCAGTGTAAATCGTACTCGGTTCGCAGCGCTATCTACTTTTTTTAAAATTTGAAATAGACCATAAGTCCTATTTCATCTCCATCGACAATACGTCGTTTAATAGCCAAATTTGAGATTACTGGAAGCATTTCAGATACAGTAAATCTAAATAAAAATCTAGCACATTTTGGACACTCGTTCCCATAACGAAGGATTAGTCTATAAGGGAGGTAATTTTGATATTGCTTCAGAAATAAAATTTTATAAATAAATTCAATATAATCATCCAAGTATAGTAAAATATTAAATGATAAAAAAATCTATAGAGGAAACTTTTTAAGATCGCAGCGCCGTATGCGGCAAAGCTGGAACACTCGAAAGTGACATTAAACTGTTACTCGTGTATTTGTTTACATGGTGAAAATGAACACGAGTTGTATTTTTCCTGTTTTCCGAGCTTTTTTTTAATTCAAAGGTAATCTACGATTTACAAGATATGTAATAATATACTATTCTAAAGAAATTTCAAGGAAATTTTTAGTTTTTCATTGTATTTTTAATTCTTTTTGACTGTCTGTCAATATAATAACAACTAAAATATGGTAAATATATTAGTAAAAATTAATATCTCTGCCTGAAAAAGTAGAAGGGCCTTTTAATATATTAACTGATGATTTAGGCAAATTTTGGGTGCGATAAATGCTTTTTTTCAGTCTTTTTTTGGACGTAAAAAATCACTTTCCATAAAATGCAACGGGCAAACATGCCTGCATGGGCTTGGATTTTTGCCCATTTTTAGTTTTTGAGTCCATAAAAACCTACGATCCACTTTCTCTCTGCCTCCAAACGTCGTTTCAATTGATATTTTTTTTGATTTAGGTAAATTATGGAATGTTTAAGAAGGATTCTTCATTATTCACGATTTACATTGCGGCACACAACAAAATTGATTGTTTTTTTTCCAAGATACACAAAAATAAAACACAAACAACAAAAAAAACACGTATTTCTCCATTGAACAAAACAAAACAATGTGGCTTTCGTATCTTTCACGAATTGCCACCAGATGTCAGAGCGCTTAGGAAGTTTCCCCTATTTCTTAGAAAGCAACATTTAAGGTAAGTATAGACATGTTTATTAGAGTAACTTGAGACCTATGTAAACTAAACATGAAAAGAGTATCGTAAATTCTATAACAGATCACAAAACTGCCAATTAATAGATTAGAGGTATTCGGACCATATGGGATAAACTATTAATCTCTGTCTTGAAATATAAACATTAATTTTGGTTATCTCAAAGTTCTGATTTAATTAGGGTGACCATTCGTCCCGCATTCTAACATTTTGTCCCGCATTAAGATGCGTCCCGCAAAAGTCCCGCATTTTGTAACTTGTATTTGAGGAAGTGAGGACCTTTTTTTTTTGCTCTTCACTTGGATTTGGGAGATGAGGACTTTTTTTTGCTCCGTCCCGCATTGCCTTCTTAAGAAAATGGTCACCCTAGATTTAATGTAAGTTAGTACCCTTGGAAGCCTATATATAGGCAACTTCACAAACATAGAATCACGGCTGGTCATCTGCATATTGAGACTCGGGTTCTTATACAAAACTATTTTTCAAGGGGCCTTTGTAAAACTTTTCCTTTTAAATTGTTAAAATTTTTACTTCAAATTAATAAAATTTGAATTATATAAACATATAGTAAATAATATTAAATTCTATAAAACTAAGATAAAAAAATTAATTATTCCGATATCCAATATTTCATTTTAATATTTATTACAGTGCATAATGAGTTTATAACTGAAAAATAGTTTTTATTTAGATTTTATTAAAACACAACCACAATAGAACTATATTTTTATTTTGTTAAATGTTTTATTAGCATTAGAACTTGGACTTTGAAGGTCATTTTTCAATTATATATTCAAAGTCTGTCATTTCAGCTTCTGAATTTTTTATTGATAAAGAATTAACTGTATGCTAAAGAATTAATTCTTGTGACATTATTCGCGACTGAAACTAACGTTGGCGGCGCTGCATACAACAGCTGATGGCGGACCAGAAGCGTATATGTCAGAAGTTTTTTCTTAATATTTATCTATTCAAACAATATTTCGGCAAAAAAGCACTGTATTTAAGTCCCTATATTTTAAAATACTTCTTAATTTACATAAACTGCAGCACAACACGCTACAAATATTATCCAAATATACGCTTCTGTTTAATTTAGCCAGTCACCAGCAGATGTCTCACTGTTATTTGCAGTCGCGAATAGATCTGAGGTATGTTTAGGGGCACTGAGAGCTGAGCCCCGGTATAACAATAATTACGGGCCCCGGCTCGACCCAGAGAAAACAATAATTTCGCCAAACTTTGTTCCTTTATTATTTATGTAAAAAGTAGGTACTGTACAGTATCTACCTTTTCGAGCAAATAACCGTACCTTCTTTAATTTTTAATTTAGTTTTTGTTCATATATTAAAAGTAATGAACGAAAAATTTTTTTGGAAAATAAAAATTATAATATTTATGTTCGCAACTTCTAACATAGGTTACTACGGGCCAAGATTATCAGTGCAGGATTTACGTATAAGCTACACAAGCTATAGCTTAGGGCCCCCACTTTCTTGGAGGCCCCCCATAAAAAATTGTCCGAGTGAGCAATTGTCATACATAAGTTGTTACGAATAAAAATGATTTTAAGTAAAAGATTTATTATTTCACTATCAATATACTTCTTAATTGTATTTTAGTTTAACCCTTTAGGTATCCGAAAATAATATTTATCACTGACATAGAAGGGTCCCATATCTCAAATAGCTTATACCCTTTTCACACTAGATCTTTAAAACGAGTGAACTTAAAGTTCACCGATGTTTAAGATCGATATGCTTTCACACTTGATGTTTAAATCTCTGGTGCTGTCATCAGCTACAGTAATTTTGTCCTTAAGTTACCGTCATGAAATTACCAGTTTTGAACTGTCTGCGCAGACGCACATTTTGAATTATTATAAACAATTAAGGATATTTCATTTCATTCTACAATAAAGGCACTACAATAAAGAATATATTACACCTATATTAACATATAAGTCGATACATTTTATCTCAATTATTGTAGCACTGTATTTTATTAAACACATTATTAAAATAAATAATTTTATTATAACAATAAGTATAAACTTCTTATAACGTCGATATAATACAGTATTCTTGTTTATGATAATATAAAATGTTGACAGCACAAATTCAAGGAGTATTTTTTTATAATAGAAATTAAGTTGGCAATGCGGACGAAGTTTAAGACGCAGATCTCGGTACTATTCTACTTTAGCAAACCCACCTTACTGCGCATGCGTGCAGTGTTGGCAATAGTAAAATATAATATATCAATTTTAATAATTTAAATTTAATATCAATTTATTAAATGAGTTTATTTATAAGAAATAAGTAATATTCCCTTAATTTCTACTGTGATTAGAGTTTTAATATATAAATGTAGTTTAAATTTAATTTAATATTATTTATTTTCACTTTTTTCTGTTGTAGTTATTTATTATGCATTGTATCGATATTTAAAAAATTTTCAATTCAAGTGGACAATGAACTGGCCCCCTGCACCACCATGTTATAAACGTATGAACAATGATACACAATTTTAATTAGGCTAATATGGGGGGAAAATTAAGTACTGTGCACCTAAAAACAAGGTAATTAGGTTAGGTTTAGTTAGTAAAAATCTAGGACAACAGAAGCCGAAAAACACAAAGTAACCATAAAGGAGTTTGTGTGAAAAAAAAAAAATATATATAAAGAATGTATACACTTTACAAAATATAACAACAACAAGATAAAGGTATAACTACTGAATTACATCCTACACCGCACAAACGTTTTTTACACAAACTTTTTTAAGCTTACTTTGAGCTTTTCGGCTTCTGCTGTCTTAGACTTTTACTAACTAAACCTAACCTAATCACCCAGTTTTTAGGTGCACTAAATTATGTTCCCCCTATTGTAATCTTTAATCGGCTGTGAATGTAATATTATTATTTATTCTTATTATAAAATACCGGAATATTAATTTAATTAGATTTATTTGACTGAAAGTTAAGCATTATTATACAAATAATTTTAATTCTATTTTGATTTTAGTTTAAATTTACTTGTTTTAATTTTACTATAGTTGGCAACATTGTCTAGTGGGTTTGCTAAAGTAGAATAGTGCCCAGATCTCTGCCTTAAACATCGCTTGTATTTAGACGAGGCCATACGGTTTCACATTAGCGTTTAAAGATACATTCACTTTAACATCCGATCTTAAAGTTCTAGTGTGAAAAGGGTATTAGGGCCTTATCAAGTCTAAATCCGGCCCTGAAGATTATTAAAGTAAAGGTTGTCTCGTAACTTGTAGTGGTGGGGGTAAATAGCGAAGCTACACGTCATCTGTCTGCTAACGAGACGTCAGCCTTTGTTTATCGTATATGTTATATACACGTGAAGTTTGAATTTTTCTATAAATATCAAAATATCGTTTAATTTCTTGGTTTTCATCATTGTTTTAATGTCTTTTTCTGAAGGGAAAAAAATCGGAATTTTTCGAAACTTTTCTAGGAATTTTTTAAATGATAGGTTGGCAACACTGGTCAGTAAGGTCGACCGCTTTTCTATAAAAAAATACATCTAACTTTTATTCTATTTCTCAATTAAATAAAAAAACAAAATTTGAATGTATTTGAAACTATTCAATTATAACATTCGATTTATAATTGTTATAAAACGAATTTTGTTAAGCGTGCATCCACTTTGTTAAATAAATAATATATAAAATAAACAAAATAAACACATATGAACTCATTAAATCGTAGTTTAAAAATAAATTTAGAGAAAATAGTGTCGAAAACTTTTAGAAATAAAATTTTAGACCCCACGTGTAGCATCAATCTGTCACTTAAATCATAAAATAACTCAAAATACTGTATTTTCAAATTAAAATTACAAATACTAAACATTTAACAAAATAAAAATATTTATAAACTTATTTTAACAGTAAAATATAGTTTTTTACAAATCTACGTATAAATTTTATGTAAAAGTCTGTTTTGAGGTTATGTTTCTTAATTTCCGATAAAAAGACATAATTTATTACTTTCCACAATAATAAAAAAAGGGAAAAATTGTTATTAAACTTTTTTATAAAAACAAACATATTTAGTGGGGGAAATTGTGTTTTAAAGTTGGTAGTGGGGAGACATACGTAGAAATTGGTTTCGGCTTATTAGTTAAAACTAAATTGCAGGTGTAGGAGTGTGTTATATGAGAGTTATCAACTAATTTTGAAACGTAAGTTTTGTTTAATTATTTCTCATATATTTTGAAACTTTTGCGTAATTTATTGATCTTATATTTCTCTGCTGTTAATTTAGGGGTTAGGGTTGAATTATTGTTTTTCTTATTAAATCAGGGGATCAAAATTGTTTCTCTGTTGTTAAATAAGGGAAACAAAGCCCAGTTAATATATACTTGTTAAAATTGGGGGTTTAATAATTCTTTGATAAATCAGGGGGTTAAAGATGCTATTTATTCCTGCTTTATCTAGGGCTTAAAGTGGAGAATTTCATGAACCGGAACGTGATTTCAAAATTATTATCTGTATAGTATTTAACAATATACTTAATAATTTCACGAACCGGAACACTGTACCGGTTTTCTCCGGTACATTTTGAGCCTTTATCAGGGTCGTACACAGATTTTTGACTGGGGGGCCCAATTATACATAATTTTTATACAGGGCAAAATTTCAATTTCAAGTGAAGAGCAAAAAAAAGGTCCTCCCTTCTAAATTTTAAGTGAAGAGCAAAAAAAGGTCCTTCTAAATTTTAAGTAAAGAGCAAAAAAAAGGTCCTCACTTCTAAGTTTTAAGTGAAGAGCAAAAAAAAGATCCTTACTTCTAAGCTTTAAGTGAAGAGCAAAAAAAAGTCCTCATTTTTAGGGTTTTGTAGGTATGACCAAAAAACCCTTATACCGTCATTTTGTCGTCTGTCTGTCTGTCTGTCTGTCTGTTCGGTAAAAATTGTAGCCAAACGGCTAAACCTAGAGAGTTGAAATTTGGCATGCTTATACAACTCTTTGACCCGCACATAGGAAAAATACTAAAACATCCAAAAAACATACCCCCCTAAAAATATAAACAAATATGTGCTCATCGAAAACAAAAATATATTTTTTTAAATTATGAGTAGGGTATCAAATGAAAGCCCTTAGTACGTGGATTAACGATCAAATTTTTATTTTTGAAAAATAAATTATTTTGATGCGATTTTTGCCAAAATTGTGCAAAAAAAATTTTGTCCCACACCCTGTAGCCCAGATGGTTTAAACTAAAAATCTAAAAAAATTCTAAGTAATGTATATTGGTGTGAACCGAAATAGTACAACAGGAATTTTTGATCAGATTATGTTTTCGGAAAATAACGCATTTTTTGTGGTATTTGGTTCACAAAGTACAAAAGTTATACCAATGTAAGACACTCACATGCAAGGCGTACGATGGCGTTATTGGTCAGAGCACTGGTGTCGTAAGCTAAAACTCGCTGGTAAACGAAGGGTTTCGAGTTCGAGTACTGAGTGAATTTTATTTTTTCTGTTTTTTTTTTACATTTTTATTATGTTGATATTATTTTGTCAAAATTCTAGTTATATTTTGACAAATGTTGTATTTAATTTTTAAGAGCGTAAATTTAATAATTATCTTATTATATGATTAACAGACGATAAATTATTTTAAAAATATCGTTCAGTTTGCCGTGATTACTACAAAGTAAAATTTGTCCTACACACTCAGCATACCGCCTTCACTTATTATATCTGCGAAACCCTGAAATGTGTAAATATTCACACTTCACATCAATTTTTAAATTTTAAGTGAGGAGCAAAAAAAAGACGGTCCGGACCCCTTACCCCCCCCCCTTGTGGGCGCCCTTCGCATCTATCAGGGAGTTGGTTGTTAGTTTTATTAGGGTTTTGTAGGTATGACATCCAAAAAACCCTTATAACGTCATTCAGGTGTCTGTCTGTACGGTAGAAATTGTAGCCAAACGGCTCAACATAGAAAGTTGAAATTTGGTATGTTTATACAACACTTTGACCCACATATAGGAAAAATACTCAGAGTTCAAAAAAACACACCCCCAGATAAATATAAACAAATATGTAATAAATGAAAAAAATAAATATTTCAAATTTTGAGTGGGGTATCAAATAAAACTTCTTAATGCGTGGATAGAAGCAAATTTTATTTTTTTTATAGGTTTTTTGCCAAAAATATGTAAAAAACTGTTTCCCCCCCCCCCCTATCTTCCAGAGGGATTGATCTAAAAATCTGTGAAAAATCTCCATAATTTACATTGATTGGAACCGGAATAGTTCATCAGGAATTTTTGATCAGATTAGTTTTTCGAAAAATATCGATTTTTTTTTGTGGCGTTGAAAATAATTATTTTTAAAAAATTTATTTTGTGGTATCAAAAGAAATCTCTTAAAACATATATTGAGGAACGAAAAGTAGTTTTTAAATTTTTTTTTAACACGATTTTAGTCAAAAATATGCCAAAAATGTTCTTGTCCCGCCCTTGTTAGTGGTACATTTTATTACCTTTAGTCTTGAAAGGGTTAAAAAGAATCTTAATTAGTGCAATAAAAAATATAAAACTTTTGGGATACAGTACTTTCAAAACTTGCCGGCCCGCGAATTTTTTCTAGGTCGTTTGCCGGACCATCATGAAAAAGGTTGGGAAACGCTGCTGAAGTTGACTAATTTTCATTAGGTCTGAGTTCACATCCCCATTAAATCCGGGGGTTAAATTCGTATTAAATTGCTGATGATTAGGACTTTAATTTATTTTAATCAGGGGGTCAAAGGTGTCATTTCGTGTTAATTTAACGGGTCAGAGTTGAGTTATTTCCTATTATTAATCCAGGGGTCAAACTTTGTTTTTACAGTGGATGGCCAAATTATTAGGGACAGTGCAGATTTTCTGTAATTTTTAAATGAATTTAATGAGGAAATAAGTGGCTTTGGGTCTCGTATTTATTTTTATTCATTAGAGTGCTTTATTTAGAATATAAAACGACATAATTGCTTATTCTTAATCATTTATTTTTGTATAAAAAGTGTTAATTTAACAAATTAAGTAAATTCTTAATATTTTGTAATGCCACCCTTTGCTGCGATTGCGGCTTCCAGGCGTTTGGGCATGCTTTCTATGCAGACTTTTGCGTTGTGTCGGAGATTGGGGTTGTGATGCCACTCTCTGATAAGGGTTTCTATAAATTGCCACTTGGTGGTGATGATTTCTTTAGTGATCTACCGCTTTTTAAAATAAAAATGATACCAGCAACAAGAATATAGAAGAAAAATGATTTAAAAACAATTTATTTTCTCACAAAATGCATTTAAACTTGAAAATTACAGGGGGGGGTGCTGTCCCTAATAATTTGGCCACCTACTGTATTTCCCTAAATCAAGGTGGGGGGCAAGGGGGACTTTTATTTTCCTTGAAATAGAGGTCAATAATTTCATTTTTAACGATGAAAGGGTCCCCCAGTAACTCACTAAATATTAATCCAATTAAAAAAATGCACGGAACAAAAAAGATTTGTTTTCTTACTATAAACAATTTTTGTTACATAAATTTTTCTGTTGTCAATAAGGGAGATATTTCAACGGGTTTAAGGGTGTATTACGAAATACACCCTTAGAGTGAAAATTTTGCAAAAAATTATTGAATATATGTACGTTTTTGCGTGTTTTATTGTCTAACAATCATCTGAAACGCTTAGGTAGAGTAGATTCAAATATAGAAGGATACACGACCGTCACAAAATTGCGCAAACAAGATAACGCCAGTGGCGGAGACAAATAAAATATTTTCAAACCAAATGGGACAATTAAATAATATTTTTTATTGAATTAGTTAAGGAACGATTTAAAACCTATATATTAAATGTTAAATGAAAAAAATATAAATAAAATGCTGTTTAATATAAATATGTCAGTCATAAATGACAGAAGGCAAATTAATTATTAATAAAAAAATAAATATGCCGACCAGACGGGGAAAAAATATATATTGCAGTAAAATTAATTTTATTATTAAATTTATATCGGTCATATGTACTTTTAGAGATGCCAGTTGCAGCAATCACTCGTTCCCGGAAATTTGTTACATGAATTTTTTCAGATTAACTTCCTCCTTCATGAACTGCATAACATTATTAATAATTTCGCGGCTCTGGCTATGAAGCACTTGTCCTTTACGTCCCACTAATTGCTTCTGCATTTTGTAAAACACTGTTTTTAATATCAAAACATAAATTAATTTCATAACCTCAACTTATCCTACTGTTCTATTACCAAATATGTATTTTTCTACTTCCGTCGTCTTTTACTAACAATTCTTATTAAAAAATACGATTTTAGATTGTAGTCCTAACTCATTTAAGACTTCTACGGCTATGAGTAACAAACCTAACACCCCTATTATAAGTAAATTAGACCCGTCTAGACGAAAAATTGTTTCTACACACTTTTATTGATGTACTCAAATCTATTTGAATATACTCTACCAAATATGAGACCGAAAAAAAAAGACAGATACCGCCTCCAATTTTATTAATATAGGTTAAATAGGGAATAAGGGGTGAGTTATTTTTCTGGTCTCGTTTTCATACTTGTTATGGTTTCAATAATGCAAACTTTTATTCTGAATTATTGAATATATGTCAATAGTTTACGATTCTTTACCTGGACATAATAACAACGTTGAAATTTTTTTTTTTCGAAACTGGGGCACAATAAATCACGGAAAAATCTCAGGTACGATTGAATGAGGTACAATTATTGTAAAACCGTTTTGTGTAGTAATTTTTATGTTGAAATTAAACATAAACATTTATTATTTAATTATTTATATTTGTATTGTTCCCAACTTCGCAATGTTTACCATTAATTTTGTAATATTTTTTATGCTTTTACGTATATTTGTAATAATTATATTCTGTACATAGTTAATTTTAAATTATCTATTATTAGGCTTTTGTAGGTATGACCAAAAAATCCTTATACCGTCACTCATGTGTCTGTCTGCTTGTCTGTCGACAACAAGAATTTTTGTTCTGCTTATTTTTTTAAAAGTTACCGAATTTTTTACAACATAGTGTTAGCAATATCTGTAGTACAGAGCGGTCATAATTTCTTGTCAGTTATGCAATAGTTGATAGAAACATTTTGTTATCAAATTTATTTCCAAGGACCTGCACACATAGACGTAGATTCGATTTTTATATTGAGTTATAGGGGAAAAATTTTAAGATCGTAGCGCCACGCGGATTTTTTTGAAACCATTCTAAATCAGATACCACTTGACATTTACTAGTAAATAATAGCGAAAAGTGTATCAAAAAACGACAAAAAATAAAGAATTGTTTGGGATTTTCTGATTTTGTCAAGTGACATTACTTGTAAACATCTAAAATACTACATTTTGTGATCTGGTTTTAAGTTATGGCGGTTTTCCATTGTCGATTATTTTAACTATATTGGAGGAAATAATAATTCCCGTGTTGTTTACCAAGGAGTAGAAATCTACAATGCTGGGCATATAATATTGTGTGGAGTCACTGAAAAAAACAGAGAGTTCATAAAGATTTATGCATTATGCCTACAAACTTGTGCATTATAAACCCACACACAATAACAGGAATTTTCAAGATATGCGATAATAAATACAAAATTGAAAATATTTTTTGTAGTCACTATCATTAAAATGTAATGAGCAAACTTTGATACAAGGGTTCACTTGTTTTCCAATTTTTAAATTGTTTATCTAAACATCGCGTCGATTCCTAACCTCTTGCTTTCCCAATTTTGTTTCGAACCATACGGTGTCTGATATTAGTGGAAACAAATGAAACAATATTTCCGGGTTTCTTCTTTTCAATGAATTGCACATAGGCACACAACAATATGTATTATACATTTTTCAATGATTATAATAAAACTTTAAAAACAAACTTCATACAAAACCAATACACAAAACGAAATGTTATATGATGTACACAAGTTCATGAAACGCTCACCAGATGGTAGGGTGCTTAGCTGCAAATCCCTATATATGTTCAATATTTCACTTACCTCTAAGAGATAACCTCGATCAACAATCGTCTTCCAATTACAATCTTAATAACAATAATATCAACAACAACAATAATAACGAAAAAAACAATACTATATCTTAACAAAAACCAATTAATAATGAAATGAACACTACTTTATCTCTACACGCCAATGAGTTAACGAACAACATGAAGTTATCAATACAATATCGTTACCGATTGGTTCTTTGTTAAATTGGAATTTTGAGATATGAGATAGAATACAGTTTTGATATTTTTAAGCTCATTGTTTACTGTTATGTAACTGACAAGAAATTATTATCACACGGTACATCTGTAATAATCACTGACTAACTGAAGAACTGGGCAGCTATTATGATGCCCGCGCATCTCGTAATTAAGTACGATTGTAAGTCTCTAGATGGAAACACGTAATTATTCTTCTTTCAAATACCATGTCCGGTCTTCCTGACGTTGGCGTTCACTTAGGCAAAGGCAGATCTATTTTCTGCCAGTTGTTCTGCATTTCTTATCCCAATCCAGTTCCTTATATTACAATTTAAGATAATTGTGATTTTTAATATGTACCCACATTTTGTCGTCACTTTCTAAACACCTACAAAGCCCTGGAATGTGTGAAAATTCACTTAACCAGAGAATCAAAACTTTACTATTTCTCTGTTAAATAAGGTAGGAGCGCGAAGAAGAACCCCCCCTGTTGAAAAATTTTTACAATCTATTTGTTAGCTGACTAATTTGACAGCTTAATTTATTAGGAATTAAAAACACTGGCTCTGATAAGATATCATTTAATAAGCTGTTAAATTGAGGTTAAATAATAAGGTACAGTTACGAACTAAAAAAATCATTTAAATGTATTTTAATATAGTTTTACGTTATAGATAAGTAGTTCCTTCACCGAGGTTTCAATAAGGCCCGGTCTTCCCACCTTCAGGTAAACCTTTAGATAACTATCTGGCAGATAAGGTTGCTTTAAACTTGCTGAATAAATGTCAATACCAATCAGTGAATTCAATACGTCTCGTTATCCGTTAAATAACTATCCGATGGGACGGGATGACATTTAGCACAGAAAGTATCACATAACCTTACCTGTCACATAGTTACCTACAGGTTTACCTAGGGTGACCATTCGTCCTGCATTTTAACATTTTGTCCCGCATTAAGATGCGTCCCGCAAAAGTCCCGCATTTTAACATTTTATCCCGCATTTTGGATTTGGAAGGTGAGGGCCTTTTTTGTTTTGCTCCGTCCCACATTGCCTTCTTAAGAAAATGGTCACCCTAGGTTTACCTGAAGGTGGAAAGACTGGGCTTAAGAGTTTTTAGGGGATTTGTGAGGTGCAAAAAATATATAGAACGTCTTTAATAAAAATTACGTTGGTCCGCGATTAATAAAAGGTAAAAAACCACTGTTGTAGATCGATGCCCTTTGTTCCTAAATTTAATTAAGTTTAAACTATTCTTAGAATTTCAAAAAACATCCTTGACATTTACATTCAATTCGAAAATTTGAAAAAAAAAATGCCAACGTCATATTTTTGGTTATTGTTCATTGATTAATAAAATATTTAATAAGTTCGACTTCAAACAATGCCTACAAGGATTAAGGGTTGTTTTTTGAAGTGTACAAAACGTTTGCAGAATTTGTAGTTACTGAAAAGGACTATTTTGAAGGAAATAATTTTAAAACAGTCCTTCCCTGGCTGACAGAATTGTCATAGTTAAGACGGCGCACAACCCTATAGTTCTCAATAGTTTCTTATACAAAACTAATAATCGGAAATAAAATTAATAACAATCTATATATCAAAATTTGCAGCGAATTTTTATCTATCTAATAGGATATTTTTAATTGAAGAAAAAACTGTAATGTTATTGTAAATAAGCAAATTGCATTATATACGCCATCTTGTAAACCAATTGACGCATATTTGCGTACGATGCGGCAAATTGTAGCTAAAGCTTCATTCTACAAATATGTTTATAGCTATTTTGCTCTATTGTGAAAACTACTTATAGTTATTATACTTGGTAGTCTATTTTTGCCGCCATTTTGAATCTGCCGCGGTTTTCAAAATAGGTGTTACAAGAAAAATGATTTAATCTTCGTAAAGAATACGTGTACCAAGTGGCATTCCATTATCATCAAGTATAATATTTTTCGACGAAGGTGCTAAACTGTAAGTAATCAAGTCGAAAAAAATGTTGACGTATTATTTGAACATTTCTACACAAAACTATATAAATATAAAAGTTATTGGAAACCCACAAATAGATTTAAAAAATTACAGAACAAAATCGCTGATGTCTATTTTTAAGTTATTGAGCGATAATATTTTTACAATAAATGTTTCTAACGGGTGTTTTTTTTAGAGGTATAGAACTTTAAATTGCAATAAAACAACGATGGATTATTCGATTGACATGAATTTTTTTTTATTCGAAAGATAATCTTGTGGCATTACATTAAATCATACCAACAAGACGGCGCAACATGTCACACAGCTCGTGCCACAATCGATTTATTGAAAGACACGTTTGGTGACCGCCTAATTTCACGTTTTGGACCTGTGAATTGGCCTCCAAGATCTTGTGATTTAACACCGCTGGACTACTTTCTGTGGGGCTATGTAAAGTCATTGGTCTATGCGGATAAGCCACAAACGCTTGACCATTTGGAAGACAACATTCGCCGTGTTATTGCCGATATACGGCCACAAATGTTGGAAAAATCATCGAAAATTGGACGTCCAGATTGGACTACATCCGAGCCAGCCGTGGCGGTCATATGCCAGAAATCATATTTAAAACGTAATGCCACAAGATTATCTTTCGAATAAAAAAAAATTCATGTCAATCGAATAATCCATCGTTGTTTTATTGCAATTTAAAGTTCTATACCTCTAAAAAAAACACCCATTACAATTAAAACTATCATATTAGATAGATACAAATTCGGGGCAAAATTTGATGTATAGATTGATACTAATTTTATTTTAGATTTTTAGTTTTGTATAAGAAATTAGTAACCACTGGGGGTTATACGCAGCCTTAAATCAGTGATATAAATCGAGGGGTAGTGAAAAAGTGAGTGTTAAAAATATCATAAATATCAAAAATCAAGTGATAAAAATTAGCTGATTTAATGTACAATTTAAATGTATCAGTGTCTAAATTATTTTTGTTGTTTTGATCAAGTTGGTTGTGTGTATAAAACTTGTGTTTTAACACGTTCGCGGACAGTTTTGTACAATGAGATGTACCCAAAATGTCACTTTTTTAGATTTTTGTTTATAATAGGACATTTACTGTGTTTGGTATGTTCCTGATAGGACAGTTTATACTAGTTTTCATATACTTAAATGGAATTAAAACCTGCCCCAGCCGTCATTTGTATATTTGAATAAAAAAGTAGGACGGTTTAGACCGTCATGACCTGAACTAGGAAAAATATTCGACGGCTATAGCCGTACTGTCCGCGAACGTGTTAATAAACATCCAAAATTTACAACAATATTTGTTACAAAATGATATTTTAAAACTCTTTACTGAAAGAAATCATTGCATGTGTAAACCAATGGCAAATAATTTGCAGGCGGTTATACGTCCGTTGCTCAGTAACGCGGTGACTATACGAATTTTGGTTTCTACGCATGTGCTGTCACTGGCCTGTTATCGTGGGTAAAGCACTCTTTCCATTGCATCCAAATATTCATCTTATTAAAGCCTACATTTTTTTCCCTCAAGTTTATGGCTTTTGCTCCAAAGGCAATTAGCCAGGACATTTCTAATTTTTCTTAATGAAAATTTCATGGCTGAACGGGATCTGAACCCGAAACCTTAGCAACGCAGGGCAAATTTGTATTAAGAATGACACAAAAAATCAAAATATAAAGAAAATGACATTTTAAAATGATATTAACCTTAACCAAAAAATGTTTATTGTAAGTATGATTTACAAAGCTTAAACAAAACGGCCGAAAGGCACGATTTAAACGATAAAAGTAACTAGATTGCAAAATCTAGTTCCGCTTAACCGTTTGGAACAGACTGTATGTTCAGCTCTTTTTACCTGAATCTTGGACAGACAGACAGACAGACAGACAGACAGACAGACAGACAGACAGACAGACAGACAGACAGACAGACAGACAGACAGACAGACAGACAGACAGACAGACAGACAGAAATCAATTGATTTTTTTGCAGATATCGTTTTATAATCATCTGGATGTAGAAACCAAGGCAAAAAAATAAAAAAACAATATAGCCTCTAATTTGATTAATATACATATATTAATTTATCATAACATAACAATATTTAATTATATTATTTACCAGTAAAAAATAAATTAAATGCTGTTACTTGCGTACTTTTTTCTTAAATTAAACAAAAAAAACTTGTAGGCTGATAGAACGTAGTTAACATTGGTTTTTTTGTAAAACAATTGTTTGTTTGTCAATTTAATTTGTTACAAAGTTAGTGGCATTGCAAGAATTTTGTTATAAATACCAAGTAAGTTTTTAATTTTTAAGTTTTTTTTTTTGATTAAACATATTAAAAAACATAAGAATACAGTCAAATTACAGTAACTTAGTAACTATCAACAGGAAATTTAACATAACCTTGTAAAAACTGGCGGAAAGGCTGTGTGTTTAGGCCAGTGTTACTCAAAAGGTGTGCCGGAATATTTCCCAAATGTGGCGCGAAATCTTTAAAAAGAAAAACTAGCGTTAGAAATTTCTTCTATGACTACGTAGGTGTGCCGCTAAATGTTTCTTCTTTGGAAAATGTGTCACGAGAGTAAAAAGATTGAGAAACACTGGCTTAGGTCATAATAAAATAAAATAGAATAGAAAATGGGCTATTCCAAACGTTTAAGCGGAACTAGATTTTGAAATCTAGTAATTTTTGTCTACTACTTCGGACTTTTGGTCATTGTGTTTAAGCTTAGTAAATCATTATATTGCAAATTCTAGGTTAAATTTACAATGTCATTTTCATTACATTTTAATTTTTTGTGTCATTTTGAATAAAAATTTTTCATTTACAGTCTGTTTCAAACGGTTAGGCGGAACTAAATGGGAATTTCGTTCGTTTAGGTTGTCACGAGAATGGGCCTTGCTTGGGTTATTTCATTTTTTACGTTGGAATGTCAAAATTTAAAATTCCAACAATGAAACCATGGAAACGAATGATATTAAATTATTTTTTTACATATTTTAATAAAAAAATAAATAAATGGGAAATTTGTATTAAGTAAGACAGAAAAAATCAAAATATAAAGAAAATGACATTTTAAAATGATATTAACCTTAACAAAAAAATATGATTTACAAAGCTTAAACAAAACGGCCGAAAAGCACGATTTAAACGATGAAAGTAACTAGACTGCAAAATCTAGTTCCGCCTAACCATTTGGAACAGACTTTATTATTTTTTATTTATCTTTAAAAATGTAAAAATATATTATATAGGCTATTCCAAACGATTAGGCGAAACTAAAGTATGTTCCTTTGGTTTAGGCGGAACTAGATTTTCAATTCTAGTTACTTTTATCGACTGATTGAAGCTTTTCATCATTTTGTTCAGGAAAAGCCAACTTCAATATATAAAACCAGTGGCGAAGGGAGACCTCCGCTAGACTTGCCCTCCCATAAAAAAAATAATAAAAAAAATACATAATTTTTTTTTAATTTAAAAAAATATTTAGTTAAATCTTCAAAAATACATCAATTATGTCCTATACAATTTTTTGTCCAAGGCTTGGTTTACTAGTTACGAATTTTTTAAAATTTTAAAGTTTAATAACTTCCGTTTCCGGTTTCGGATTTTAATAAAAAACAATAGGGTTCTTCCCAATTATTAGGAGAATTTTTTAGTACTAGAACGAACTCTTTAAGTTAAACCTTTTTTGAGTTATTTTGTATACACACAGACACACACATAGCCACACACACAGACACACACACACACAGACACACACATAGCCACACACACAGACACACACACACACAGACACACACACACACATACAGACACACACACATACGGACGGCACTTCGAAAATAGGTTTTTTGGATTCCCTGGACCATGAAACGTGGTCATCCGTCAAAATCTCGACATCGAAAATTTTCGCGATTACAATACTTGCCCCTTATATATTAAGGTCGGGCAAGTAAAAATAGCTAATGACAACTTACGAAAATTCCGGTTAGTTCCACCTAATCGTTTGGAATAGACTATAGATTTTGCATCGTTTGAATTGTTACTTTCATCGTTTGAATCGTTCTTTTTGGCCGTTTTGTTTAAGCTATGTAAATCATAAAAATAAACATTTTTTGCTTAAGGTTAATATAATTTTAAAATGTCATTCTTAATACATTTTTTTTTTTCATTAAAATAGGTAAAAAAGTATTTTATTTTTGGCATAAATCATTCGTTTCCATGGTTTCACTGTTGGAATTTAAAATTTTTACATACCAAACGTCAAACATGAAATAACCCAAGCAAGATCCCTTCTCGTGACAACCTAAAAGAACGAAATTTCCATTTAGTTCCTTCTAAACGTTTGGAATAACCTGTACATTATTATTTTTAGTGGTACGCGGTAAAAAAGTTAGATATATTATTGGTTCGCACGTTAGCGGTCGAGAAACGCTGGCCATGATGTTGAAAAAGTCGAAAAATTGTTGAGAAAATATAAATTGAATTTTTATTTGTAAATTCTATAACATTGAACTATTTTGAATTCATATGGAAGTATGTAAATGTAAAAAATGTAAATAATTGTCTATTGTAGGCCTAACAAAGGTTTAAGAAACTTTCAATGTGTAAATTGTGCCTTGAAAGTCTACAAAAGTAATGAAAAAATTTCTATAAACAATAACATGTATAGCATATATTTAAGGCTCGAGTTCCCTGACCTTGTAGGACCTTCACTATTTCTCAATTATTAAATCAGGAAGTCAAAACTAACTTATTTTCCAATAATCAGGGAGTCTGAGCTGGCTTCATATTTTTAAATTATAAATTTAGGCATGTTTAAAAATTGTTTTGTTTTAAAGTCTTTATAGTCTATATTAAATACTTCAAATTTCCACAAACAAAAATCATTCTTTTTTTACAACAAAAATAAATCAGCAACTTCAAATAATTATACATATGGCTAACTTTGTATGGAAATTCTATTCCTTCTTCTTCCTAGTCGGAACTATATTTTTCGAATAAAAATCGTATATTTTATTTATTATTGTTTTAAACAATACTAGAGAGATATTGCAAAGTGAAAAAAAGCTGACTTTATTAAAAGAAACCTCTAATAAAGTATCCTGTATTAAAATTTTTCATGATGTTTTAAAGAGTGTTATTGCAACGGTGCTCTTGCTTCATACTTTATTTTGATAAATATGCCAAATTGATAGATCGAAATCGTAATGAATATAGAAGTTAACTGCAACTCTTATATGAACTGCAACAGACTATTTTTTTCCCATACGGCATACTCGCATACGGCACAACCATTCGCAAAAGGGTTTCGTGACACAATTTCTCGGAGAAGAATAACATCGTCCTCGTATTTAAATCGTAAACGTTTTTTATCTTTAGCTTGCATCATTATTCACAAGAAAAGTCACCAATTTTTTGTTCGAATTTACTCCGTTGTTAATTTTGAGGTTACATTGACAGAAGACCTGTCAAAATTAAGGTGCTTTAAATAAAAAATGCTTTGCCGTTATTTAAATTAAATATAGGTTGCCTGTATTTTAATAAAAGAAAGAAATTAAGGATATATCAACTGCGCATGCGCACATGTCAAATAAAGGAAAACTTTATTAAAAGATCAGTAGAACAGAGGTTGCAATAATTCTCTATTATCTATTTTCTTGAAAACTTTTAGATCGGGTCGTTGTCGCTGCTGATTTTTGTCGCAATGATACGTTGAATTGTTCTGTATGGAACACTAGTTACTTCCGCAGTTCTAAGTATAGGTTTGTCATTACCTTCCGAAACTAACTTTATAAACGTTCAGTATCAGAACTTTGAAATCTTCTGACAAATGACATTTTCCTTTAGTAGCCCCGTCCACATTTTCGCATTCCACATCAACGTCCACATTTTCGCACTCCAAATCACCTTGCACAGATTCACTATTTTCACTACAGAAATTAAGAATTACTTCAAAATCAAATGGTCGAAAAAAGAGCCATGTTGTTAATGTATGCACGCTATGAACGTTTAAAATTATCTAACAAACAAATATAACAACCCCTAAAATTTAGAAACAATAGGATTATAAATTTAAAAATATCCTTAATGGTTTTTAAGAAACTTCAATTGAACTAGTGTTACATCTATTCGATTTAAATTTAAAATTACCTTAATACCACTTATATTCTTTTTACAGCTACGAGTCTTGGGATTACTGCCATAAACCCATTACCGCTTTGTTAAGCTTCTTAACAAGAGTGGCCATTAAATTTTGGAAATACTATACCCTGTTTTACTACCCCTACAATCCTCTTTAAATACCACCCGCTATGAAGGTCAGATTAAGTCATTCTCTTGTAAGTTGAGATATACCACGTCGCTCCGGTCTAACTAAGAAAAACAATTTTTTTTTTTTAGAAATTCGACTTTATTCATCAAAATACTCTCCTTCAAGAATGATACATTCATTCCAACGCTCCTAAAATTAAAAAAATTAAAATGAATTATTTAATTAATTTTAATTCAGCATACCAGTCAGTAATACTTGATTTGCCTGGTGCAGAGTCTCTATAGTAAAGGAGATTTTACTTGACAGATTGATCGATTGAGAACCGATAAAGAAATGTATATCTATTTCATACAGTTTTATGTACGATGTCAAGAACGTATGTCTGCTTAACGTACGTTACAGTAAGCTGTAACGTACGTTCATAGTTTTTGTCTTTTTTTGTTATATTATATTATGGTAACTTCAACGTATGTCCCTTTGTATACACGCACGCGCTTCAGACCTCCCACCACTAGATGGAAGACAGGCGTGTCAAGTGAAACAAATTGTATCTCTTTCTCTATTTCTAGCTATGTCTGTGAACAAATAATATGGCTCTATTCAAAAATGGAAATTTTATTGCTATAGTTCTCTCCCATTGAACCATATGCTTTAAAAATATATATACATATATATTGTGTCCTAGATCTCCTCGCTGGAGCATAGGGCCTTTACAAACTCGCGCCATCGGGGTCTGTGAAGAGCAAGCCTTTTCACCTGGCGCCAGGTAGTTCCGTGAGCATCAAGTTCTTTGTTTATCGTTCTCCTCCATGTGGATACAGGTCGGCCTCTACGACGGTTTCCCTGAGGGTTCCACTCTAATGCCATTCTGGAGATGTCGTTTACTGCCTTCCGGAGGGTATGCCTAATCCAGTTCCACTTTCTTGCCCGAATTTCCAAGTGGATAGGTTTTTGTGCTGTCGATTCCCAAAGATGAGTATTGGGAATATGATCTGACCAAGTAATGCGAAAAATTCTGCGCAGACATCCGTTAATAAAAACTTGGAGTTTATGGGTAATTTCTTTAGTGACTTTCCAAGTTTCGCAGCCATACATCAGAACTGATTTTACATTGGTTTTAAATATGCGTACCTTAGTGTTACGAGAGATCTTATTGGATTTCCAGACTTCTTTCAACAAGCCGAAAGCTTGTTGAGCTTTAAGTATTCTGTTATTCACGTCCCTTGTAGTTCCTCCATCTTTCGTTATTGCACTACCGAGGTAGCAGAATTCTTCCACATCTTCTAAGACTTCGCCGTTAATGTAAAATCTGTTGACGTTATTTTTATATGCTTTAATAAATCATCAACTAAAGTCTCCTTTACTATATAACGCTTATCAAGCCACTGTTTGGCTTCAATAGTATTTTTTTCCACGAAAAACAATGTTTAATCAACACAAAAAATTCTTTTTTGTCCATTCTTTTGAAAATTACAAAACTGGAGTCACTAAAACCAATGTAACCTCTAAACTAATTGTCAGAATGTCATGAAATTTTCACACGTATCGTTTGAATGTTGGTACTATCCAGAAATCATACGGGTCTCTCAACAGTGTTGCCATATATGTCACATCGGAGACTTATTGAGTGAAGTGTTACTATACTCTAATTTATATTTATCTTTATTCAAGGTGGGTCCGAGTTCACGCGTATTTCTCACAACAGGTATAATATTTCGTAATATCCCAGAGTTTATTTTTTCCCATTAAATCAGTGCATAAAATTTCTTACTAAATCAGTTTTCTTCGTGAAATTTTGTGATTTGAATATGTATTTGAAACCGGGGTCAACTTTCACCAAAAAATCTACGTCTAAAAGTGGTCGGACTACATCTATAAAAATGTTTAGTGAAATTACTCAGGAACTTGGAGTTTGTTGAACCGAAACTTACGGAAATTGTACTCAAATACCGGATAATCATCTAAATGTCATTAGTCATTAAATACAATTAACAATACTGTAAAATTGTATTTAAATCAACCGAAAAAAAAACAACATGCACTACTCCAAAGTACTTAAAAATACAAGGGTTATCTTTTATGTTTTTGTAACCAACCACTAGATAGCAATATTGAAAATGAAATGTGTCATTACTATATTCGTAAAATTTGATATTTGTTATTGTGAAATCAGTAGCAGCTTATAAATTGACCGAATAATTTGTTGACAGTGAGCATTAAAAAAAAGACAAAAAGGATATCAAATGAAAGCCCTTGGTACGTGGATTAACGATCAAATTTTTATTTTTGCAAAATAAATTATTTTGAAGCGATTTTTGCCAAAATTGTGCAAAATTTTTTTTGTCCCACACCCTGTAGCCCAGATGGTTTAAACTAAAAATCTGAAAAATTCTAAGTAATGTACATTGGTGTGAACCGAAATAGTACAACAGGAATTTTTGATCAGATTACGTTTTTTCGGAAAAAAAACATATTTTTTGTGATTTTTGGCTAATAATGTACACAAGTTATAGTTTTGTAACACGCTACATTAGAACGAGTATGCTGGTGTAGTGGTTTTGACGCTGGATTTTCACCCAAGTAACTCGATCTGAAAGGGTTCGAACCCTGCGAGAAGAGACAATATTATTTTTTGTTTTTTTTTAAATTTTTATTTTGTTTAAATTATTTTTTCAAAATTCTAGTTATATTTTGGCAAATGTTGCATTTAATTTTTAAAAGCGTAAATTTAATAACCAATAAATTTAAATTATAATTTAATTCTGTTTCAATGTACACGAAATCAGAGGGGCGGAACTTATAGCAACCAATGGAAGCCATAGGCGCAATTTTTTAAATTCTTAATGAACCTTGCTATATAAAAAAAAATACTGCACATATTTAGAAACCTAAATAATGGTATTAGACGTTCGAATTAAAATTAACAAAAAAAATAATTTTAATATAAAATTTGTTTTGGCATCCCAAATAATCATCATTCACTTTCTAAATACCTGCAAAACCCTGAAATGTGTGAAAATTCACACTTCACATCAATTTTTACTAACCTAATGTAAACCCGGCAGTACATAGTTAGCCTACACGCGCAACCATTTTTGAAACAGTTCATGCACTGTTCGCTATTGTGCAGGTGAGTTCTAAGAAGTTCGCTTCTATTTAGTTTATGTCATAATTGTTAAAGTTTATTTAGTAATAACACAACTCATCATTCAACATTTGACAAACTAACAATATTGCAATTTTAATACCAATTAACAACTGCATTAAAGTGAATTTGCAGATTGCGTAAACATATTTCAGTGTTTGACAAATACAGTCTTTTAAATAAACTTTTAAATTATATGCTATAAAAAATTCTTGTTAATTTGTTTAGTACTGTAGATAACATTGTTACGTGTTATAATGTTAAATGTGTCATTGATATGTACGTAAAAAACGTATAAAAAACAGCTAAAAAATATATACTGACTGTAAAACGAAATATAGCCCAAAGGCATTTAACTAAGGTGACCATATTTTTTAGTTCAAAATTCGGGACGGGAACTTAAAGACGGGGTTGATTTTTTTAAATACAAATTATATAAATAATTATAATTTACCATAAATAAAAATTTTCAATCACAGATAATTAACTTAATTATATTATATCACAGATAATTATTAAAAGGAACAGTATTAAAATCACAGTATTTTTACCGACCGCCAACATATATAAGGGATGTATTGTGATTAGAGATGGGTCGTTCATGAACGAACCGGCTAACTGAGCCGGCTTAGTACACTGACCGAAGTGACACGGTTCACCAAATTGAAATGAGCCGGCTCACGGTATAGTTTCAAGGATACGATTGGTCGGGCGATTGTGAGCAGTGACCGGAGTGATCCGGATCTGGATCGATGTCATGTTGAACTTCGCGAGAACTCGGCTTGTAATGTATTATCATAAAGTGTATTATTTATTGTCATCAATTTGTAGGGCAGTTTATTTGAAACTAATAGGCTTAGTCTGTATTTTCTTACAACCATACTATATAAATATATTAAAAATATTGCCCAAATCCCAGATGTCCGATTTATAAGGGCAATAAACATCGCCATAAACTTAACACATCTGGTTTAAAATACAGTAGCTACATAAAGTGAATTGTTTGTTTCAAAAATGTTACATAAGAGCCGGAACTAAGCGACGTTCTACCTACGAACGAACGACCGAGCGACCGACAACTGACAGACCTGTGTTTCGGGATCATGTTTACAGTTCATATAATGCAAGAACCGGCTCTAAGCGACTTTCTACCTACGAACGAACAACCGAGCGACCGACAACTGACTGACCTGTGTCTCGGGATCATGTTTCCAGTTCATATAATGCAAGAGCCGGCTCTAAGCGATGTTCTACCTACGAACGAACGACCGACCTGTGTCCCGGAAACATGTTTACTTAACCGTATCACTGAGCCGGATCAATGAACCGGCTCAACAAACTGAACGACCTCCACTGATCCGGTTCCGCAAACTGAGCCGAAATTCCCATCTCTAATTGTGATCATACCGATTTTTAAATTTCGAGATTTCTATGGATCTTCACGAATTGAGGTCCCTACATAACGTTTTGACTATTTTTACCATGATGGAGGTCTGTCTGTCCGTCCGTCCGTCCGTCCGTCCGTCCGTCCGTCTGTCTGTCTGTCTGTCGGTCTGTGTACACGTGCAGAATAAATTCGGCTAAAAGGATTTTTATGAAACTTCATATTTAAGCTTTTGACATCAATGGCACGAGTTGATCAACTTTTGGTAAAAATCGGTTGACTATAAATGGGAGTTTACTCGTGTCGATTTTAAGATTTTTGCGAATATTTCATAACAGAAAAATATTTCGAATAAATTTATTTAACAAAAGTTGCTATAAAAGCAATAACTAACAACTTTTATTTCAGACATTTTTTGATAAAACGAAAAAAAATTGAAAAAGTATCTATTTTTTCATACTCATATGTAACGTTTCTATGGTCATGATAAATAATATCTCTGTTAGAAAACATTAGGCCAAGTTATTTCTACTCTGCTGCTAGAATATATTTTATACAAGTACTTTGTGATGGCGGTCGGTCCTGTGGTGGCCACAGATGATTTTTTTAAAATGAATTCAAAAGTAATTCATTAAAATTACTCAGTAGAAAACTTTTTATATTTTTCCGAATTATGGATTTGTTTGAGTATGTTTGAGTACTAAGAGCTTCCATTTAATTTGTTTAAAATAAATTTAAATAATTTACGAATATTACAAAACTAATTTGGTACGAAGTATATAAGCATGGCCAAATTTCAATTTTCTACCTTAAGCTATTTGGCTACAATTTCTACCGTACAGACACATGAGTGACGTTATAAGGGTGCTTTGGTGGTCATACCTACAAAACCCTAAAAACACTCCCGCGTTCTGTAGACAGTGTGTTGATAGGCAAAGGAAAGCAGAGGGAGGGACGATTAAATAAATTAAAATAAATATAATTTTGATTTTCAAATCACTTGCCTGTAAACAATTTTTTGTACTATGGAATAACTGGCACCTGCGTAACCCTTGTTCTAGATCTTATACAAATGCTTTAGGCTTTAAATAATTTCTTGTTACTAATTACTAATTACAAAAAAAAAGAAACAAAAAAAATGAAGGTTATAAATAGAAAATATCTTAAGTAATCTTTAACATAGTAAAACATTTTAAGATAGTAGCAGATTTTATAATAAAAAACGTAGCCTGTCTATTACATCATAATAATTAAAGAGCATATTTTAAATTCATTATTAAATACATAACCTTGATTTTTTTCATCAATTTATTCTTGTAGAACATTCTATTTGATTCCGAACTTATACGTCAAATATTTTAACGTGTTGTTTTTTAATGGGGGGCAAAGCTTAGAATTACAAAAATTACGGGTGTCTTTTTGTCTAACTGTTTATAGGGTTTTGTAGGTATGACCAAAAAACCCTTATACCGTCATTTTGTCGTCTGTCTGTCTGTCTGTCTGTCTGTCTGTCTGTCTGTTCGGTAAAAATTGTAGCCAAACGGCTAAACCTAGAGAGTTGAAAATTGGCATGCTTGTACAACTTTTTGACCCGCACATAGGAAAAATACTAAAACATCTAAAAAACATATCCCCCTAAAAATATAAACAAATATGTGCTCATCGAAAAAAAAAATATTTTTTTAAAATTCTGAGTAGGGTATCAAATGAAAGCCCTTAGTACGTGGATTAACGATCAAAATTTAATTTTTGCAAAATAAATTATTTTGAGGCGATTTTTGCCAAAATTGTGCAAAAAAATTTTTGTCCCACAGCCTGTAGCCCAGATGGTTTAAACTAAAAATGTGAAAAAATTCTAAGTAATGTATAATGGTGTGAACCGGAATAGTACAACAGGAATTTTTGATCAGATTATGATTTCGGAAAATAACGCATTTTTTGTGTTTTTTGGTTGACGATGCATACATGTTATACTCTTATAACACACTAAGTTGATAAGCGTTTCGTGGTCTAGTGGCTCAGTTGCTCGACAACCACACAGGATCGTTATTCACTACACAGGTTCGTTCCTGGCTTGTGGAGTCAATTTTATTTTTTGTTTTTTTTTTTTTTCATATTTATTATGTTTAAATTAATTTGTTAAAATTCTAGTTATATTTTAGCACATTATTAATTTAATTTTCAAGAGCGTAAATTTAATAACCAATTTCCAATTATATTTTCATTCTGTGTCATTTATACGAAGCCAGAGGGGCGGAGCGTATGATTTAAGACAACCAATGAAAGCCATAGGCCCAATTTTCAAAATCTTAATGAACCTTGTTATATAAAAAAAATACTGCACTTATTTAGAAACCTAAATAATGATATTAGGTATTCGAATTAAAATTAACAAAAAAATATTTTAACATAAAATTTGTTTTTAAAGCTCTGAGATTAACAGACGATAAATTATTTTAAAAAGATCGTTCATTTTGCCGTGGTTACTACAAAGCAAAATTTGTCCTACACACTCAGCATGCCGCCTTCACTTATTATATACCTGCGAAACCGTGCAATGTGTGAAAATTCACACTTCACATCAATTTTTTAGTCTCTTTATATACGAGCGCTATCTTTTAAGTTTTTACAAAAACTAAGAAAAACATTTTTGGTACAAACTGTTTTATTTTATTTTATTTTTTTTATTTTATTAACGGCCTTTGTTAACTAGAACAATGAGCCAGACATGGTATTTGTTCAATATTTCCTAACTGACGATAACACAAGTACACAAGAAGGAAAGTATAGTGCAGAGGGGTCCGTCTCTGCGGGATTTATACAAACTGGAATCAGACCATCGGAAGGGAAGACAGTAGAGATGTACAGTTAATTCTAAGAACAGTTTTAAATGTCTAGCTTTATGTTGTTGAGAAATTTTATTACGTATTTGTAAATTTTTTCGTTTCTGCATAACTCCGTCATTGTTGTAGGAACGTTAATTCTGTTTATTGATAATTCCTGTATGTAGTCGCGTCTTTCGTTCGTGAAGTGTAGGCAGTCAAATATGATGTGTTCCATAGTTGCATCAGACTCATAGTCACAGTCGCATACTG
Organism: Liopterus haemorrhoidalis; assembly: GCA_963971575.1. Taxonomy (NCBI): domain Eukaryota; kingdom Metazoa; phylum Arthropoda; class Insecta; order Coleoptera; family Dytiscidae; genus Liopterus; species Liopterus haemorrhoidalis. The sequence continues at coordinate 5,980,252 of OZ020626.1, read as the reverse complement.
GCGACTCTATTATGCCCATCTTGTATAGGTGTGCTGGGTAACACCCATGATTATTTCTTATACCATTTTCACACTAGATCTTTAAGACGAGTGAACTTAAAGTTCACCGATGTTTAACATCGGTATGCTTTCACACTTGATGTTTAAATCTCCGGTGCTATCATCAGCTACAGTAATTTTGTCCTTAAGTTACCGTCATGAAATTACCAGTTTTTAACTGTCTGCGCAGACGCACATTTTGAATTATTATAAACAAATATGGATATTTCATTTCATCCTACAATAAAGACACTACAATAAAGAATATATTACACCTGTATTAACATGTAAGTCGATACATTTTATCTCAATTATTGTAGCTCTGTATTTTATTAAACACATTATTAAAATAAATAATTTTATTATAAAAATAAGTATAAACTTCTTATAACGTCGATATAATACAGTATTCTAGTTTATGATAATATAAAATGTTGACAGCACAAATTCAAGGAGTATTTTTTTATAATAGAAATTAAGTTGGCAATGCGGACGAAGTTTAAGACGCAGATCTCTGTCTTAAACATCGCTTGTATTTAGACGAGGCCATACGGTTTCACATTAGCGTTTAAAGTTACATTCTCTTTAAATCCGATCTTAAAGATCTAGTGTGAAAAGGGTATTAGTTGTACGATTTTAACTATATCACATCTTTTCCAGTTGTAATAAAAAAACCAAGGTTTTCTTATCACCGGCTGAATCTCGGCATATCTTTTTCCTACAGTCAAACTCATTGCAGTGTATTCTCTTTGCCATATGTTTTACTGTTCTTTTTTTGAGAATTGTTTTTATATCGCTTGGGGGGAGAGATATATCCAGTGGAGTACCCTTGCTGGTGGCTTCTTTAGCTAATTTATCCGCTGTTTCATTTCCTAGAGTACCACTATGTCCTTTTGTCCAATGGAATATGATTTGTTGTTTTTCCGCAAGTTCGTATACAGGAACAAACTGTTTTATTGCTTTTCAAAATATTCGCCTGTTAGATTTATACACTTTTGCATGCGTTCAAACCAATTCTCAAAACATTTTTTCCATTCTGAAGTTGATCTCAAAAACATGGTTTTCGAAGACTTCAACAGCTTTTTGAGGTGATGAAAATCGCTGTCCACGCATTTTCTGTTTGACATTTGGAAACAAAAAAAAGTCGTTAGGGCAGCGTTTCCCAAACTTGTTCGCCGCGAAGACCCAGGACCTTTTTTTTGCTCTTCACTTGAATTTGGGAGGTGAGGACCTTTTTTTTTGCTCCTCGGGAACTGTACATGCGCATTGCTGCGAATTTATTCTTTCCTGCATACTGCACATGCGCATTGGAGCGTATTTATCATTCCCGCATCTCCTGCGCGCGCACGATGGTCACATGCGAAATTAAGTTAATTTCCTGTCAACTAACAGTATCGAAATGAGACAGTTCCATAGTGGTCGTAGGAAAAATTGTTTGTAGTAAGAAAACAAATCTTTTTTGTTCAATGTATTTTTTCAATTAAAGGAATATTTGGAGTGTTACGGGGAGACACCTTAGAACTAAAATCTACATAATCTCCCTGCGTATACTTCGAGTGATGCGTTGTTGATCTTGAAAGCTCAATTCAAAAAATCAAAACATGCATGAGATACCTGGAAAGATGTTGCTTTACAAAGTCAAACACGTGATGAGTTTTGAAAAGACCTGGCACAATACAAGGTGACTTGTGTAAGTCTCGATCAAAGATCAAAGGTCCATTTACTGTCAATTAATTTTGGACTTTTACCCATGAACTTAGTTCTTTAAATTTGACATTAAAAATCGGGTTTTAGGAAGTATTAGCATGTTTTAGAATTCAATTTAATATTCGTCAGTTTATGTTAAATTAATATTTACTTTTGTGACGTCCGTAACTTAGAAACCAAACAAAAAAGAACTTTCACCTGACAAGAGACATTTCAAAGTAAAATTACCATCTTTTTCATTATTTAATGATGCAATTTTTTTGCATATTATTTGATTCTTTATTAGAGAAAATGTCATCTGTAGTCAATGGACAAAATCTATTTAAGAAATATGTTAAGAACAATACGTCTTATACTACATCTTATTGAGTTTCGAATCCCTACATACAATACCAGAAGTACTAACATATTCCATCAAACCAGTTCAAACACAAATTCATTCACTAACTCGCCCATCATTAGACTTTCCACTACGTATAATCTCTTTTTATCTCATATAGATATTTTCAATTGTTCCAAACAAAAATTCCGACACTTATGTATTAATAAATTGCACACTATAAGTCAGCGTTTCTCAACCTTTTCTGGCATGGGACCCCCCAAAATAACTTAAATATTGTCGGCGGCCCCCTATATATATACATATATAATCTTGATTAGATGAGTTACGTCCGTAAGTTAGTAATTATAGTTGAAGGTAATGGGATTCGGACCAATCAGAAAATAAAAACAAATTTATTAACTTCGCTAACGTTTCGATTTAATTTAAATCTTCATCAGAGCTTAGTTAATAGTCACGATTTAAATTAAATCGAAACGTTAGCGAAGTTAATAAATTTGTTTTTATTTTCTGACTGGTCCGAATCCCATTACCTTCAACTATATATACTTATATATATATAGAGATTTATAAAAATGATTTAAAAAATAGTTTTGTTTCTCTAGTTATAGCCGATAGTGTATGCATGTATGTGTTTCTGTATTGTCCATAGAAGCACATTCTACATAACAATGACTTACATTATAAAATTAACAAAAATTTCTACAAATACCTTTCCAGTCGCTTCAATTTTGGTCTACATGGAATCCAAACCCTTAAGTCCATACTATAACACTATTTCAAGTATTTTCTGCACTTTTATCACTTAAAAATAACTAAAAACGTCAGAAAAAAATGAAGACGCCACTTGCAAAAATCACGTATCACTATATATCAAGATGGTTAATCCTGATAAAGCTCATTAAGGAATATAGTCATTAACAATTAATAAATAAGGAACAGAATTGCTTAAAATAATTCTTTATGAGAATAAACACATATATTAATATTTTATCAATAGTATACAGGTGGTTGAAATTGAACTACCGGGCCCAATACACTATTTTTTTATTATTGAAGATGAGGTATAACGTTAAATTTGGAAGTTACTTGGTACTACATGATCTAAAATAGTTTATATTTTGTTACTTTATATCTTTATATAAATAGTTATACATTTTTATTGAGGATTTATTAAAATTTCAGAGCTATAGCGTTGGAGACACGGCCTATATGGTAAAATGGGAGGGCAGAGGTGATAATAGGATGACTTTTGGGCTATCAATGATAATTCTGAGATCTCAGAAAGGGATGAAAATTACTATTGGAAGTATAATGGAGTTATCTCTCGAGAATTTTATACAGATTCATTTTTTTATTTACGGGTTCAATTGGGTGGCTAAGGTGCCCCCCCCCGGGCATTATGACCTTAAGGCCCGGTCTTTCCACCTTCATTTAAACCACTAGGTAACTATTCGACAGATAATGTTATCTGGAACTTTATCTTCTGAATAAATGTCATTACCAAGCAGTGTATTCAATACATCAGTCTCATTATCCGTTAGATAACTATCCGATAGATACATTTGTATTAAAAGACGAGATGACATTTATTCATCACAGAAAGTATCATATAACCTTATCTGTCAGATAGTTACCTGAAGCAGTGTTTCCCAACCGCCGGTCCTGTATATATATATATATATATATATATATATATATATATATATATATATATTTTTTAATAATAAGGGATCTCAAGGTGTATCAAGATAGAGGAAACACGATTTTTCTCGAAAAGACGATGTGTGAGCAAGTTGGTGTGCTAAACTTTTTCAAAAAATAATAACTTGCAGTAATTATAGACCATAGAAAGATTAATGAAATATTTAATTTAAATATCATAAAAAATATAAAATTGTTGTCGAAATTTGTTGTTTACAGTCTGACCTTCCACAATAATAATAAAAAAATATATCTTGTAAACAAGTAAAACATTTATAATTTATAATTTTTTTGTTGAAAAATTCAAGTTTAAATTGTAATTATATTTGACTAGACAAAAATAATTCGGTTCAATCTTCAAATAATACACCATTGTTTAAGTAATCCGATCGTTATCCGAACTTATATGTGCTCTTCTGTATTATTCAGGTCAAGGCCACATTAACATTTTATAAACATTTAAGCTACATTCACAGCTCTAAAATTAATAGACTATACGCTATGTCTTGTGCACTGTTGATTGTCACTACAAGTTTTTCGTATGGTAACGCAAGCGACCGTTCACAACTCTAAATTTAATAGACGTTAATGCATAATGTTAGTGGATAAGCACAACACTTTAGTACCATTAATAGCTCATGTTTTAATAGATAAATCGATCTAGCTACCATCTATACGCAATAGAAATTACTAAATAATTTATAATAAAAATGTCTTTTAAGTCTTTCAAGTACAACTGGAAAGTGAAATATTTTATATTATATATTTTTTTTTATTATGTTCAGAGTTACAGATAGCTCAATCCTCGGACGTTAAAAAAATTGTAGCTTTTGGTGCCCCATTCTAAATGATTACCATTGTTTTTTATTGAACTCTCTATTAATGTTCTATTTCAATTTTTGTTTAATTGTGAAATATTCAATTTTGGCCAATGAGGACCAATATTTTTACCGACCGCCAACATATACCGGGTGAATTATTTAAGGAGCAACATACATGTTTCACATATAATGTTAATGAAGTGGGTTATTTCAAAAGCAACATAGCCATAAAACAAATTCTTATTGTATCCATAGAAAAGACAATATATTATTTTTTTAAATATTTTTTGGACTTAGCTACTAAGGACATTATTATTTTTGTTTGTATGTAAATATAAACAAACTAATAAAAATTCATTTATTATTTCTAATTTACTATTTTTTAGCTTTCTAGGAACTTGTCAAATAACTATTATATCTAATCACCAGTACATATCTGTTGCCATGGATATGAGCTTGCTTTCATAATTTGCTATGTTGCAAATGAAATAACTCACTTCATTAACATTATATGTGAAACATGTATGTTGCTCCTTAAATAATTCACCCGGTATAAGGGAGGTATTGTGATCATACCGATTTTGACATTTCGAGATTTTGATGGATCTCCACGAATGTAGGTCCCTACATAACGTTTTGACTATTTTTAGCATGATGTCTGTCGGTCTGTCTGTCTGTCGGTCTGTCTGTCCGTCTGTCTGTCTGTCCGTCTGTCTGTCTGTCCGTCTGTCTGTCCGTCTGTCTGCCAGTCTGTCTGTGTACACGTGTAGAGCAAATTCGGCTAGAAGAATTTTTATGAAACTTCATATTTAAGCTCTTGACATCAATGGCACGAGTTTTGGTACGTAACTTTCGGTAAAAATCGGTTGACTAAAAATGGGAATTTACTCGTGTCGATTTTAAGATTTTTGCAAATATTTAACAACAGAAAAATATTTCGAAAAAATTTATTTAACAAAAGTTACTATAAAAGCAATAACTATACTCTTATCTCAGAAAGGCTGATAGTAAAAAATCATTTTGTCAGGCAGTTACCAGTGCACATTTTAAACACGTTTAAATTGGTTTTGTGTATTTCTATATTACTATTTATCATTTTATTAAACGGACGCCTGTGACCATATTTATCATATCATTAAACACACCCCTGTGACCATAGTTTTCCTCAAAATTTTAGGGTCAAATTTTTATGGTCTATTGTGTTTAACCCTAGTTCGTATTCCCATATAATATGTGCGGCACACTCGGTTGTTTTTAACAATATTTCGTTTCGAACTATTCATATTTTGTCGCTTTTGTTTTGCCGCTTCTGTGTGATAAAACAATAAATTTTTACAAATAATAAATTTTATTACTATCAGCCTTTCGGAGATAGAGTATAACAACTTTTATTTAAGATATTTTTTGATAATTTCTTCCAAGTATCTATTTTTTCATACTTATATGTAACGTTTCCATGGTCATGATAAATAATATCTCTGTTAGAAAATATTAGGCCAAGTTATTTCTACTCTGCTGCTAGAATGTATTTTATACAAGTACTTTGTACTCTACATCCATATAATATCTCGGTAATAAAAAAACACTGAAAAATGAACAAAAATAACAGAAAATGAACAAAAGATCATAAAAAAATTAACAAAAAATCTCAAAAATAATCATTTATAAGTCTTTCGCGGACCACAAAAATTTTGCTAAGGACCACCAGTGGCCCGCGGACCACCGGTTGAGGAACACTGTTCTAAAGAAATATCTTACGTTTACTTTACGTTTCCCACTAAACTTTGCGTCACAGAAAATTTGTTTAAACAACATACTACACAAGAAAGGTTTCTCTTTAAGTGAACAATTTTCGTTACTCAATATGTACAACAATATCTAAATGGATATTTTAATAAATTATTAACTAAATAATAATTTAATGGATATGAATTATAAAAACTATAATTTTATTGAACCTTTTCTGAAAATTAAATGTGAATTAGTTAATAACAGTAAGTACTTATAAATATTATTTATTTTTCCAGATGGCTGCTGAAAACGTAGTCGATTTTTTCAAAGGAAAAAACCTTTTCATAACTGGTGCAACAGGCTTCGTTGGTGTGTGCCTTGTGGAAAAATTTTTAAGATGCGTTCCAGATATTGGAAAAATATACCTACTGATGCGACCAAAAAGGGGAAAAGAAATCCAACAAAGACTCGAAGAAATTAAATGCAACTCTGTTTTTGATAAACTGAAAGAAGATAACTCAAAAGAAGACGTGGACAAGGTAAGAATTTGATATATAGGGCGGTTAAATTTATATTATCCAATGCATACGAGGTGTGTAAATTAAGTAACCAGATTTAAAAAAATATTTTTATACGAATAGAATTACAATTCATTATTGTCTCCCTCAAAATAACTTCCTTGGGAAGCCACATAGCGCTGGAGACAGTTCTTCCAATCCTCATAGCAGTGCTGGAACTCGGATACTGGAATAGCTTTCAGCTGGTCGGTTATGGACGTTTGAATGTTTTCGAGTGTCCCAAAATGACGTCCCTTGAGGTGATTTTTCAATCTTGGGAAGAGGAAAAAGTCACAAGGACTCAAGTCAGGCGAATAAGGAGGCTGAGAAGCCACAGGAATGTTTTTACTGGCCAAAAACTCGTTTCAACGATTCAACAATTCAAATTCAACTCTTCCCCGCTCATTCTGACTGTCAACCAACGATCTGATTGCACAAGATCCCGGATTCTGTCGGCATTTTCATCGGTTGTTGAAAATGAAGGCCTTCCGCTGCGTGATTCATTTTCAATCAACTCTCTTCCTTCACAAAATGCCTTAAACCAGCGGTTCTTAACCTTTTTATACTCGGGACCCCCCAACTAGCCTAAAATATTTTCTGGACACCCCAAGAAAATTTTTGAAATAATATTTTAAATGTTCTTAATAATTTATTGTTTAATAATTAAGTTTATTGTAATTTTAAAAGCAAAAATTGATAAAAATTAAATTTTTTCTTTTAATTGCGGGACCCCCTAAGGTCTTTTCGGGACCCCTCTGGGGGTCGGGACTCCCCGGTTAAGAACCGCTGCCTTAAACCACAAAAAAACCTGGGTCCTTGACAAAACACTGTCACGTAGGCCTGCTGAAGTTTTGCAAAAGTTTCCATTGCACTGTGCCCAAGTCTGAAGCAGCTCGAAATGAATGTCACTCATTTTTAGAACGCACTAGAAAAAACGGTTTCACGAAAAGAATCGCTACGGACAACAAAATTACTTTAGCTTCAGTACGAGTTTGAACTCGTACTGAAGGCGTATCACACGTTTACCTCCCGCCCCTTCAAGTCCCGCGTCCCAAATGTTGCCAGATCAAACGCTATGTTGCCAGTCCGGTTACTTAATTTATACACCTTGTAAAATGTTAAAATATTGTATTGCTTACATTATTTTGTTATATAATATATATTATGGTATACACATTTTAAAAAAAAAAAAAAAATGGGTGAAGAAATTTTAAAAAAAAAGGAATGCAAAGACAAATTGTCGACAATAGAACCAGTGGCGCAGGCGGGTGGGATTTTGGGGTTAGAACCTCCCATGAAACTGGATTTTTTATTATTTCGATGCATTTTCCTTGTTTTGTCATTACTTCCATACGTCTCATTTTATAACCCTCCCCCCCATGAAACTATTTTTGCGTCACTGAATAAAACATATGTTAATTTTTTTAAAAACAAAAATAACTTTTTTTTAATAATTTAAAAAAATACTCATATTAAAAATGAGGAATTGGAAAATACTTTTTAATCTTTAATATATTTATATAATTTATATAATTTTTTTAATTTATATAATTTTCTTTACTAATCTTCTTCATTTTCTATTATATCTAAAAATTACACTTAAAATCAAATGTCCGCCATTTTTATCTTCATAAGAACTAAGTTATTACTTATAAACACCACCATTTGGTAGTTACTATGATAGGAACTTTTATAGTAACATGTTACTAAATATTGTAGTAACTTTTGTCTTACGGAATACGAAATACCCCAAAGTTACTATGATAGTGACTGACCTTGCTCATAGTGACAAATTTAGTTACTATGATCATAGTAACTGAGTTACAGAATTGTTCTGAGTATTGACTACTCAGTTTTACTAACTAATAGTTAGCGGTAAATTTAAACTCAAAATTATTGCGAAGACGTATTGTGTCAACAGTAAAATATGGTATTATTTTGATTTTCAGCTTTTCTCCAAACTGTCCGCTATTGCTGGAGATGTTGGCGAGTCCAAATTGGGCATTTCTGACCCCGATCGTGCTCTCTTAGCCAAAGAGGTTAATGTAGTATTTCATTCAGCGGCTACTTTGGATTTTGAGGCCACTTTGAAACCAACAGTCGAAATTAATCTCCTAGGAACGAGAAGAGTTTTGGAACTTTGCGCTGAAATAAAAAATTTGAACAGTATGGTCCATGTTAGCAGTGCTTACGTCAATTCATATAGACTACATGCTGAAGAGGTAAGAAAGAATGTATTTCTCCATATCTAAGTTGGCGGATTACTTTATTTTACTGTTAACTGATTACGAGCCTACACATTACACCCGTCACAAAAATTTGTATGTAAAAATTTATAAAACCTCGTTTTTTTTTATTATTTTTAAAAAGTTTCCATTGAAGCTCCGAATTGTTATTTAATGGAAACATTAGGCGCTTTCCTTTTACCACTTTACTTAAGAAATCTAAGCTAAGCTAAGTTAATTTAAGTTGTAAGAGCGTTCCATTTATAAGACACTGGCTAAGATAAACTAAGTTTTTTCCTCCCCCCTTTTCCTTGCTAAGACATTTGACTAACTTCTTAGCTTAGCCAAGCATTTTAACTTGGAAAGCAGCTATTGAATAAGAAGTCAGAGATTCAGTTTACTTAAATCTTGTTTAAACGAGCTATGACTTGTTTTCCATTAAATGAGGCTTACTATACAATGTTAATATGTATATTTTTATTTTTTAGATCATATATCCATATTTTATGCCTGCTAGTGAAGTCATAGAGCTAGTTGAAAAATATTCAGAACCTGAACTTGAGGATATGACCAAAAATATTCTAAATGGTCATCCTAATACTTATACCTTCACGAAACATCTTGCTGAACATGAAGTGGTAGCTTGCCAGGAGAAATTTCCATGTGCCATTGTCAGACCAAGCATGAGTAAGTTTCTTAGTTATAATATATCCCCCCCCCCCCAGGCAAAACGATAATTGCAGGCCCAACGCCCATTGCATGTGGTCATATTAGTAGGTTTATTAACTTCCATTTTAATCTCGTTGTACTGGAACAAAACGTCAAAAATTCTGACCTGCCATTGATTAACAACCACACGTGTTCTTATGCAATTTAATTAAAAACACAGTAATTATATCTTATGTAGCTGTGTTATGCGGACCACCACTTATACTATGCGTCTATTATAAACCAAGATTAAGATCAGGCTGATTATGCTGTGCAGTTATATATGGAACAAGAATAAGGAATAGGAAATAAGAATAGAACACAAGATGTTAAAACATGGCTGCGCCGTATATCGGTTTATGTAGGAATGAAATTTAACTTAAACATAAGAATAGTTGGTAACATTCAACTTCTATTCTTATTTCAAGAATAAGACACGATAAGCCTGCGCACAGCAATCAAAATGTCTGCCGTAATAAAGTTTGTTCAACAGATGTTTTTCAGTTGTGATCAGAGGGTTGTAAACAACAATAAAATGGTTTTATTATTTTTATTTATTCTTCTTGTAAGTTTTAAGAACCTCTCAAGTGACAAACGTTAAACACAGGCCAACGCAAGTACGCAGGCGCAGCGACGAAATGTTATGTCCTATATAAACGGTTTAATATTTTTTATTCTTGTGTACTATTCTTATTTCCTATTCCTTATTCTTGTTCCGTATATAAACCAACCATAAGAGCTGGGTCTGCGAAGACGACCAGCGCTCCTACGTCAAGCTGGCAGCTTCGTCCCCGGCTTGTTATATATATTAATATTAATATTAATATATAAATTAGTCTGTGTGTATGTATGTATGTATATATGTATGTATGTATGAGTATATGTATGAGTGTATGAATGTATGTATGTTTGTTATCTCAAAACTAGAGAACGGCTGTTCGTTATAAAAAAAAAAAAAAAATAGTATAGGGTTTTTGTTTGAAACGGGGCACCCCGAAAATCTCCTTTATTTGTAAAGATACAAAAAATCTTCAGAACAAAAGTTAAACTAGACAAAAAGGCCCATCTAAAGGTTACTATAAGAATTCTGAGGCACTTTCGGTTTCACCGGAAATGATGGCAACTTTTGATCTAGCATAGGGAATCGATAATTTTATATTTTTTTCTTAAAAGTACATTAAATTAGCTTTACAATGACACCAAAAAATCATATTTTTATGTTAACCATTTCAAAATGGCGACCATTTATTTACAAAATAATAATCAACATAAGTTTTACAAGGTTGAACGTAGCAAGCTTTGAAAACAATAAAAAAAGAAACAAAATATCTCAAGAGTGTACTATTATAAGGGCGATGGAAGAGTTTTTATTAAGAATGAGAAAATGTGTGGACAATAATGGTGGTTTGATCGAACATTTGAATTTTTTTTTTTTTGTAAAATAATTGTAAAAAGTAATGGTTTTTTTTTTTTTAAATAGTCAAATAGTTTATTTTAGAGGTATTTTCTTTCTTTTTTTATTGTTTTCAAAACTTGCTACGTTCAACTTTGCAAAACTTATGTTGATTAATATTTTGTAAATAAATGGTCGCCATTTTGAAATGGTTAACATAAAAATATGAATGTGGAGTAGTCGTGTCCGTAGATACTAATGGAAGAGGAGGTTGTAGAATGTAGAATCTGAGTAAGTATAACGTGAAATAAAATACATAAATAAATAATACATAAGAAATATAAACTTATTCGAAACTTGTCAGCTGATTTGATTAGTTTTCATTGCTGTCCGCAACCCGTACAACCTCCTCTTCCATAAAAATATGACTAGGGAATTTTTAGAATTTAACGACTGAGTATGACGTCAAACGATAGGGGTTTCACATCACAGATACAGCTACAACATAATCTTTACACGTGTGTGTATTGTATTGTTCGAGAGTTTTGTATTTGTTTTTAAGCAATTTTTCACGCATTTATTATTAAAATGGCAGATAAAGATTTTGTTAGGGCTCAGAGTGATAATTTACCCAACATTGATGCATTTATGCTCATGGAATATATGAAAAATAATGAATGCTACAGTGCTGAAGAAATACGTGGTGTCAAAGTAATTTTTATTTTATATTCTATAACTTTATGTAAACAAACGCTGCAACTCTGTAAAATGTAAATATTTATGTAATTTAGATGTCAGAATTTTACTACATTGTTTACATGAAGTTACAAAACGTTAGAGGCATAATTGAAATACTGCAATATAAGTTATCTATTTTAATATAAAATTTAATTCGGTAAACATGTATAAATTGTTTTTATAGAATTAAACTTTATTTTAACTAAAATCACTCTAACTTTACATAACCTATGAAAGTTATACAAACAAATAAGTTCACAACAGACTATGTACGCCGGTAAGCTAGTAGTGTCATACGTCAGTTAGAAGGGGTATGACGTCACACGTCGTTTTCGCGCGCTACATACATTTATGATTTTTTTAAGCCTTCAAATAACAAAAAAAAAAAAAATTAAAAACTGTTTTTTATGTTTATATGCAACAAGATGAATATAATAAAAAATAAAAAAAAAATCATGCCTATCCCCTATTATATGTAAACTTGCTTGTCGATATGATTTATTACCATTATTATTATTTTTAGTTACCGCTACTTGGAAGGAACCTATGCCTGGTTGGACCACAAGCAAAAATGGTCCTCAAGGATTCTTAATGGGGGCGTCTAAGGGTATTATTCGAAGACTACCGGTCGCTTCCGAGTTAGTTTACGACTACATCCCAGTAGATATAGTTATAAATCAACTACTTGTTGCAGCATTTTATGTAGGAGTCAACAAGTCAAAACAGGTAAATTTGGTACAATTTTATTGTTGTTTAATCACGAGATAAAAGCCGTAATATATTTCCCAAAAATCAGGTTAGTTAGTTAAAATTTCTGGCGCACAGCAACAAAGGCTATTTGCGCCTATCCCAAAAAATCAGGGTTCAAAGCTTTTTGTTTATTTTAAATTTAAGAGATCTGAGTTATTTTTAGGGATCAGGAATGCCATTCTCCATGTTAAAGCCATGTTAAAATGACCATTAAACATTTTTTTTCTTAAAAAAATCAGGAATTTTATAAATCGGGAATATTTTCTCTTCCTGATAAATGGCAGAGTGTTATAGATCATGATAGAAACTATTTCACTCAATAAAGTTCTTTTTTTTTTTTTTTTGAAATTTGTTTTTATTTTAATAATACCAAATAAACGAAAAAACTTACTGATATGGGTACTATTAAGCGTGTTCTACATTATACAATTCTCATCAAATTTTCATACTTATTTCTTTGACTAGAACTTGTACTAGAAATAAATCAGTGAAATTGTACAGTGTAGAACACGGTATGTAGTCAAGGTCAACTTTATTCAAAACTAGATTTGATCCAACTATTCTTGAAAACACATCCAACTTGGAACTCGGTGCATGCGCAGTAGACAGTTTTAACAATAGTACCAACATTAAAATTACGCTTGTAAATATTTTGTATTACCACGTGTTTAATAGTGTTTTGTTGATCATTGGTTTGAATAAGCGAATATATAAATTGTGTTTTGTACGTAAATCAGTAATTTTACAAATCTAATAGCTAGGTTATAAACATTTGACAAGATATGAATTATATTTTTATGTTGGTACTTTAAATGAACTGAAACACGTGTAAGAATTTCATTCTCTACCAAAAAATTGAAAAATAAATTGTATTAAAACTTTGACAACTTCTAGTTCAAAGAAAAAAGTTTAGAAAATTGATGAATAAAGTATAATGTAGAACACGCTTTAGGGGAGTACCCAACAATTGATGTAAAAAAAATCCAAATGTCATACATTCTGGTAGCACTGTAAAACAGAACAATACATGAAGAGATTTCTTTGATTCGGAGGAAAAAATCGTAACGTTAGTGCAATCTTTGAATCCATCCACGACAGAATTTTGAAAATCATTACAAAGCATTTAAAAAATATCAGTTATAACCAGGGGCGGACTGGGCCAAGTATTAATCTCTGGCACCTTCAGGACCACCTGCCAAATTTCACTAACTACTGTGGGGCGTTGAAACGACATCGACTTTTAAGATCGGCCCTTCCGGTATCTGCCTGAGTCTCACCGGGAAATTCCCTATTTCCCGCCAAGCCAGTCCAACACTGATTATTGACCATAAATCATGGTACAGAATTTACATATTTTTTTTAATGCTAAATAATCTTTTTTAGGTCCAGGTCTATCACTGCACAACCAGTACCAGAAAACCATTTAAATGGAGCTTTGTCGAATGTAGAATCAACGATTATCTACATAAATACCCTTTGAAATCGGCCATATGGTACCCACATCTTAAGCTTGTCAACAGCATCGCCTGGTTCAGATTTTCAGCGTTCTTTGTCCATATTCTACCGGCTATTTTCTTGGATATGATTACCAGACTTGGAGGAGGAAGACCTATGTAAGTTGATTTAAATAAAGACCCTTCAGAATTGTCCTGTTTTATCCAAAGCAAGTATCCTATCTTCTGTAACCGTCTGCAAAAAAATCTAAGGCCGCGAAGATACAGAAAGCTGGTAAATCAGCGCTGACAATCGGTACCAAAAACAAGCGTACTGGGTTACTGGTTGACCACACGCTAAACTCTGATATTGTATGTGATACTGAGAGGTGACATAACCTATATATTGAAGTTTTTATTTATTTTTTCCTATTTATCGTACATTTTTTAATTATATTGGCCTAGCATAGAGTGAACGCTAGTTTTGAAAGTGTATAGCTACTCTTTCATATATTGGCTCAATCATATGTTGAAATAAGTGAAAATGGCGATTTCTGATTCATCTTTGGATGACTTGTTTCTAACAGAATCAACATATTTAAAAATGGAACCAAAAAGAAAAGGTATACATGCAATAAACTAAGAGAGACGTAAATATGGGGAATACCACCACCTGCTTCCTCAATTAAAAGAAGATGATTCAAGATTTTTTATATATTTTTTTGTTTCGGCGCTGACAACAGGCTGCTTAAACTGCTTAAACGTTTCGGTAAGCGGGTAGCCGACATCGACCGGCTACGACCAGTACACAGCATGTGCGGTTATATTTGAAAATATGGACAGATACTGCGGCAGATCAGCGCTTGTTGCCAGTAAAGCCGGTTCCGGATTTCTGTATGTTCGCGGCCTAAGACTATTCTTTCTGCCGAAGTCGCAGTCGAAGCGAGTTGTCAAAACGAATTGCAAATCACTAATGCCTAAAATTTTGGTCTGTTAATTAATTTATTTATTTTTAGATTAATGAAACTGCACAGAAACGTAAATTCATCACTTGATCGTTTGGAGAGATTTATTTTTACCGAATGGATGTATCCAGCTGATAAAACGGAAGAATTGAACGACTGGCTTAAGATCGAAGATCGAAAAGTGTTTGGACTTTCTGTCAACAATTTGGACTGGAGAGACTATTTCATTACTTTGACTCAGGGTGTAAGACGTTATCTCAGTAAGGAGAACCCAAAAAATATGGAGGTAGCAAGAAGCAAGGATAAAATGTAAGTATTTAAACAAATTTTCATCATTCTGATGAAATTTTAAAATATAAATCGAAACGTTAGCGAAGTTAAAATATTGAAGTATAAAACAGTTTAAGAATAGCTTCTATTGTTAAACTGTTTTCAGTGTAACAGTGATATTATTGTGAACGCAAAGTATAAAAATTATATATTATATATCCTATTTTTAGGGTTTTGTAGGTATGACCAAAAAACCCTTATATACGGTCATTTCGTCGTCCGTCTGTTCGGTAAAAATTGTAGCCAAACGGCTAAATCTAGAGAGTTGAAATTTGGCATGCTTATACAACTCTTTGACCCGCACATAGGAAAAATACTAAAATATCTAAATAACATATCCCCCTAAAAATATAAACAAATATGTGCTCAAAATATATTTTTTTATAATTATGAGTAGGGTATCAAATGAAAGCCCTTGTTACGTGGATTAACGATCAAATTTTTATTTTTGCAAAATAAATTATTTTGAAGCGATTTTTATAAATAATATTTTGCCAAAATTGTGCAAAAAAAAATTATGCCACACCCTGTAGCCCAGATGGTTTAAACTAAAAATCTGAAAAAATTCTAAGTAATGTACATTGGTGTGAACCGGAATAGTACAACAGGAATTTTTGATCAGATTACGTTTTTGGAAAAAAACGCATTTTTTGTGATTTTTTGGTAATAATGTACACAAGTTATAGCTTTGTAACACGCTATATTAGAACGTGTATGCTGGTGTATTGGTTTTGACGCTGGATGTTCACCCAAGTAACTCGATCTGAAAGGGATCGAACCCTGCGAGAAGAGACAATATTATTTTTTGTTTTTTTTTTTTTTTTAATTTTTATATTGTTTAAATTATTTTTTCAAAATTCTAGTTATATTTTGGCAAATGTTGCATTTAATTTTTAAAAGCGTAAATTTAATAACCAGTGGAAATTGTTTAAATTATAATTTAATTCTGTTTCAATGTACACGAAATCAGGGGGCAGAACTTATAACAACCAATGGAAGCCATAGGCGCAATTTTTAAAATTCTTTATGAACCTTGCTATATAAAAAAAAATACTGCACATATTTAGAAACCTAAATAATGGTATTAGGCGTTCGAATGAAAATTAACAAAAAAAATATTTTAATATAAAATTTGTTTTGGCATCCCAAATAATCATAATTCACTTACTAAATATCTGCAAAACCCTGAAATGTGTGAAAATTCACACTTCACATCATTTTTTTTTTTTTTTTTTTTCATTTTTGTATCACATGTTCTACAGAAATAGTTAAAATGTTGATATAAAAAACAATAAATTTTGGGAAGATTTTTTACCACCACTGTACCCACGAACATTAAAGATTAATCTACAAAAAATCTTTGTTCTAATATCTTTTTCTTTTACAGATTACTAATAATCCATCTGGTATTCCAGGCTATCCTTTATTTTGCAATCTGGTACAGCATTGCTTGTTTATTCGGAACTACATTGTCCAAAACAATAATCACAATACCATTAGTATACTTTTTGTTCAATCTGCTATAAACCAAAATTCAAAATATATCTTAAAATGCATTAATTTAATATTAAATTTACAAAATTCTGTTGGTTTAAAATTAAGATTAATTGATTTAGTATTTAAATCAAAATTAAAAGTTTTAAAATATTTGTTATAGGATTCAAATTTAGTTCAAAAATGATTTACAACCGAGTTTTATTACGGTTTCAAAATCCTTAGTTAATTTAATTGTACTTTAAGTAAAGAATCTCGCATTTAATCCAGTGATGTCATATTTAATCTGGATTTACATTTAAGTGTAAAGGGCACATGTATTTTTTTTTTTTTTGTAATATGATTTTGTATGTAGTATTTTGTTAATAAATAAATTTGGGATAATACTTTGTTTTCTTTATTTTAGTTTATCTAAGTAGTAATTCTTTTATTTTTCTGGTATTGGGAAGTGACATTACCGTTGGTGGCGCTGTACTCCAAGGCAATATGGCTGTCGTGTCTAGTATTCAGCTGTTAACCCTTTCCACTCCAAGCCTTTTTTTGTTTTTATTCCACCAGCTCCACGCCAAAACTGCGTATTTTTAACTTTTAGTTTTTTTTTTTTTATATTCGATAATGCACAGTTGAAAATAAGGTGTTGGCGACAGCACGGTGCAATAACAACTAGTGTACTTTTGTGATTATCAATCGTGATTTAAAAATTTTAGTAAAAAAATCCCTCCTATTTTAAAATTGTCCGCAAAAAGAAGTATTAAGGATTCCACACACCAAAGCGGCCGCGGTGGCGATAATGCAGCGGCCTAACGCAACCTATACAATACAATGAGACCACGCAAATACAAGCGTTCAGCTGTCTGAGAACGCCACCGAATGCAGCGTTCAGTCTAGCGATCACCAAACTCTGGCGGCCGAACTCGACAAGTTGCGTTAGGTCGCGCGATATTCATTGTTTATATACCACAGAGTGAATATATTTAAGAAAATAATGTAGAAAATAGATAATTTAATAGAAAAAATCATAGATCAGTAAAGGATCATTTAATTTTGTATGACTTAGCACATCCTGATTACAAGAATATTAGGAAAACAAATAAAGTGTGGGACGAAATAGGAAAAGTTTTGGAAATTGATAGTAAAGTCTGTTCCAAACGATTAGGCGGAACTAGATTTTGCAATCTAGTTACTTTCATCGTTTAAATAATGCTTTTCAGCCGTTTTGTTTAAGCTTTGTAAATCATACTTGCAACAAACATTTTTTGGTTAAGGTTAATATCGTTTTAAAATGTCATTTTCTTTATATTTTGATTTTTTGTGTCATTCTTAATACAAATATCTAAACATCGCTTGTATTTAAACGAGGCCATACGGTTTCACATTAGCGTTTAAAGATACATTCACTTTAACATCCGATCTTAAAGTTCTAGTGTGAAAAGGGTATAAAGGGTTTGGTTTACACAATGACCTTTTCTTGCTTGTCGACGTTGCCAGCTCTAAAACGCACTGATCTGTGAAGACGCAGTATTCTACAAATGGTCATTTGTTTTTGTTGACTGTTATTTTGAGCTTTATAAGAGTTGATTTTTGCAGGGCTTCGAACCGTTATGTTTTTCGTTTCGGTTTTTGTTCCGGTTCAATTAAAAAATTATATATCGGTTCGGTTCCGGTTTTCGTTCCGGCAAAAATAACGGTTTTTTTCGGTTTTCGGTTCAGTTCCGGTTCGAAGCCCCGCTTTATACTAAGGATCAATGGAACTGAATACACGTGATTGCAATCCCAACCCTGGCAATATGCAGTCGTGTGGCCAAGCATCCACAGATCCCTCATTTTAGGTTCCTAGGTAGCACTTTATAGTAAGGATCAATGGAGCAGAATACACGCGATTGCATCCCCATCCCTGGCAATATGTAATCGTGGATATTTTGTGTTATTTAAGGTGTTTCAAAGCACCCACAGATCCTTCATTACAGGTTCCTAGGGAGCACTTTATGCTAAGGATCAATGGAGCTGAATACACACATTTGCATCCCCAACCCTGGCAATATGCAATCGTGGATATTTTGTGTTTTTTAAGGTGTTGCCCAGCATCCATAGATCCCTCCTTTTAGGTTCTTAGGGAGCATGTCATACTAAGCAACTTATACAGCAATTTAGGCTATTAGCGCCAGAATGACGTATAGATTTACTTAATTGTATTAAAAATATTTAATTGAAAAATATTCCAAGAAAATATAGAAATATATATTATTGAAAAATAATTTTAAATTTTAATTAAGTTACGTTGTCAATTACAAAAAAGCCGACCGGCGTAGCGTAGTGGTAACACATATGCTCTGCGTTGCTAAGGTCTCGGGTTCGAATCCCGTTCAGGCATGGAATTTTTCAAAAAATAATTGTCCTGGCTAATTGCCAAATCAGTAATGGCCATAAAAATAAAAAAAACAAAATAAAATCTGAGGTACAAATTCAAAAAAATATAAAAGAATCCATTTTTTTGAGAAATTTCTTGACAAAAAATGTGCCAAAAAAATCACTTAATAATATACTTACAAAACCTGGCGTAAAAAATCACATATTTTTCAGTAACTGGTAAAAATGGTGTACGGCAGTTTAGGCTATTATCGCCCAAAAGACGTATAGATTCACTATTGTGTTAAAAATATTGTACCGAAAAATATTCCAAAAAAATATAGAAATATTTTCGAAAAATATTTTTTAAAAATTTTGAGTCAAGTATACAATAAAATCTGAGGTACAGATTAAAAAAAAATATCAAAAATTCCATTTTTTTGAGAAATTTCTTGACAAAAAAATGTGCAAATAAAAAATCACTTATTATATACAAAATCAAATCTTGGCGTAAAAAGATCGCATTAATTTTTCTGTAACTGGAAAAATGGTGTAGAACAATGTTTAAAATCCAGATTTTTTAAAAATTTGAAAAAATGGTATGATGCATCTTTGGCTAGTAGCTCCCAAAGAACATACAAACTTACTTAGAGCTATTAAAAATATAGAATGGAAAAAATATTCCAAAAATTTACCTTCACAATACTTACAAAACATTTAAAACTCACAGAATTTTTGAAATTTGAAAAAATGGTGTACAGCACTTTAGGCAATTAGCGCCCAAAGAACATATAGTACATACTTACGTTAAAAATATTGAAACGTAAAAACATTCCAAAAATTTACTTACACAATACTTACAAAAAAATTAAAATCAACATAATTTTTTGAAATTTGTTAAAATAGTGTGCAGCATCTTTGGCTATTAGCACCCAAAGAATATAAAACTTAAAGCTATTAAAAATATTGAATCGAAAAAACATTTTCAAAACCATTTTCCTGCACAATATTTATAAAAATCTTAAATTCCACAGAATTTTTTGAAATTTGAAATAATGGTGTACAACAGTTTAGGCTATTAGCGCCCAAAGAACATACAAACTTACTTAGAGCTGTTAAAAATATTGAGACGTAAAAACATTCCAAAAATTCACAATACTTACAAAAAATTTAAAATACACAGAATTTTTGAAAATTTAAGAAAATGGTGTGTAGCATTTTCGGCTATTAGCGCCCAAGGAACATACATACTTCGAGCTATTAAAAATATTCAATCGAAAAAACATAAAATTTACCTGTACAATACTTACAAAAAATTTAAAATCCACAGAATTTTTTGAATTTTGAGAAAATGGTGTGCAGCTTCTTTGGCTATTAGCTCCCAAGGGATGTCGAGTCAGTATAGGACGTCCCTTCTTAACCCTTCAATAGACACTCAACTTGTTTCATCACTATTGCACTTTTTCAAATTTTACTTTTTATAAAACTGGTAAAAATGTGTACACACAGCATTTATGGTTACTAGCGCTTAAGGTAGTTATTAATTTAAGGGTATTTTATACAAAAAATGCACTGGTCAACATGTGTTACTTAGAACGTTTCATAAACGAAATATAAACGAGAAATATTAGGAAAGATTAGTGACCTAGCGTCGACCAAAATTATCCAATAAAGGATTAAGTAAAGAAATTAATCCTCTTAATTAGTTTCGCTAATGAGAATTTTAATGTGGATTTTTTTGCGTAGTTCTGTATTGCGTAAACAATAAATGGTCCACGACAGTGCACAGCAATTTAAATATAAAAAAATTTAAAATAATTTTTTAAATTTATAATAATTTTGATAACCTGTATTAGCATTATAGGCTGTTCTAAACGTTTACGCGGAACTAAATTGCTTTTGCGTAGTTCTGTATTTTAACAATAAACAATATATGTATAAACAATAAATGGACCCCGACAGTGCACAGCATTTATAAATATAAAAATTTAAAAATGTTTTTTAAAATTTCTTACAGGGCTTCGAACCGTTATTTTTTCGTTTCGGTTTTCTTTCCGGTTCAATTAAAAAAATATATATCAGTTCGGTTCCGGTTTTCGTTCTGGCAAAAAATACGTTTTTTTTTCGGTTTTCGATTCAGTTCCGAGTGATAAATTTTTAAATGCTTTTATTTGTATTAGAAATTTATTTTCTACTATAATTTAGAAGAACATTTTATTCTTTATTTTGTAATAATCATACCAAAGCCGCTGCCAGGGGGGGGGGGTCTGGGCGTTCCCCCCACCCCTGAAATAATAGAATCGCAATTTCTTTTTTACTTGTCAGAAAAATTACGATTTTTTTCTGCTCATCAGTTTAAAAAATAATCTTAAATAAAATGTAATTTATGTATATTCGCTCACATAACCATTATCTGAACCGAAATAAACCGATATTTTTTTTCAGTTCTGTTCCGGTTTTCGTTCCGACAAAAATAACGGTTTTTTTCGGTTTTCGGTTCAGTTCCGGTTCGAAGCCCTGGATTTTTGTAAATCATACGAGTTTTTCATATTATTATAACTGACACATTTGACATTTTTACAACATTTGGCAACACGCTCCCATTTGCCATAAGAGCAATACTGCATTCTCACCTTTGAACGGACTGTAGAACATATGTAATAAGTTAAAAACAGTACTACAGGCGCCTAGTACAATATTTAACCACCAGACTGCGTATACGAGCGTGTCAGTTCTCAATAGAATTTACCAATTCTAAAACCAATTTTGACTACAGAAAGTTAATATTCTAACACAACAGTTGGAATGTTATTCTAAAGCACTTATCTTCTTATGCATTTTGCGTGTATTTCATTCCATCACTTCTTATGGAATAACTATTCCATGCTCGTTGTCATTTGTTTTTGTTCACTATAAGGTATGCATTCCTCCGCGCTGATATGTAGTGCAAACGGTATCTATACGCGTAGGGTTACATTAAAATATATATGCAATGTAAACATTGCATATATATAGCAACACACTAGAAAATTTTAAAAATAGAGATGAGGCCTTTTTTTTAGGTCATCACTTGTATTTTAGAAGTGAGGACCTTTTTTTTAGATCATCACTTGAAATTTAGAAGTGTTAACCTTATTCATAATTTTAATAATTTTGTCTTCCCCCCCCCCAAATTTCGTGGGTGCGCCACTGCAGCCGTTTAACAAACTATTCAAAGGAAATTCCTGTCATCTCGCTGAATTTTTCAGAACTATTTAGACTAGGAGTGTATAGCAAACAAACAAACAATTTTTCTTTTTTATACATACAGATATAGAAGATTTAAATAGATTTACAATACCTATATACTCCAAAATTTCCTGGTGGTCCTTTTTTGTCCTTCCTGGTTATCTGAAACAAACATATTTAAATAAATATGTGATATACAGTCTTTATAATAAGACGTCCTTGTTGATTTTTGGAGAAATATAAGAGAGAAAAGGAAAAACTAAAAATAATTTTAAAAAATACTATAAACATTATTATGCTACTACCTAACACTTTCTTTTCGGTACACTTTGGCAGTGATCCCCATATCTGCCGTATTTGACGAGTTAGTTGATCCAATGAAAGGGGTACCTTAGTAAACTACCATTTCTAACAGAGTGATTGAAACCAAAATTTAAGTTTTTTTTTAACTCATAAAAGAGTAGTAGATATCAAATTCTAGCTTGATCGTAGCAATAGTTAACGAGATATTGGTCGAGTTAATTTTTAAAAACTGCAATGGTACCTTAGTAAACTACCATTTCTTACAGAGCGATTGAGACCAAAATTGTAGGGTTTTTTAAAACTCATAAAAGAGTAGTAGATATCAAATATGATGGGTGATATTTCTATAACGTACTTTTATCTGTATATTGTGTTTGTATATTTTAAGAGGTTTTATAATTTGTAATGTAAGTGAACAAAAACAATATTTAATTTTGTATCTTCGTCGATAAACAAATATTATATATGATTAATAAAATATGTTCTATTTACATTTGTTACGTTCTTTTTTTTTGTAATTTTAACCTACAGGTCTGTTACGTAGAACGGTTTATTATCATCAGATGCAAACGAAAAGTAATTTTAGCGTATTCATGAAATTTACAATTGCAGCTAGCGGCAATAAACTGATTGACTGGAAATAATATTTGAATCTTATTTCCAGTCAAACATTATTTCATTATTCGAAACAAAATTGTATCTAACATCTGAAATTCAAAAATTTCTATTCGAATAATAAAAAATTTGACTCTTTATCATTGCTTTCCGATATCATTTAGTGAGTTCAGGAAGCAAGCTCGGAGCGTTCGAGAACAGATCTAAACGCGTTTATTCGAGCGGTCTGGAGTTAAACAGTGTGACTCGGAACACTCCGCGTTTGCTTCCCGAACCCGCTGTGTCAATGTGACACCAGGCGAAAAATTAAAGTAAATTATATAAAAAGTATTAAAAGAACACGACACATTTCTAAAAACATATATTTCTGATGATTCTTATTTACTGAAATTTATTTTATTTTTTCTTAATACTACATTACACACTTAGGGCCGAGAGTTCCAGTTGCTAATAAACTATCCAATAAGTTTATTAGCAACATAATTTTTTTCCCGAGAGTTCCACCCCGAAATAGTTATTAGGTTGCTAATAAACAGGCTTATTTGTCTAATAACTTATAGGCAACATGAAGTGCTTAATAAAGTGACATATAACCAAAAACAAGTTCGCAAAATGTGTTAATATTTCAATTTTAATTGGAAACCAGTATAATTTTAAAAGAATATACGAATGTGTAGTTTTTAAACATTTCTATAATGGTGATTTTAGTGTTTTATATACATTTAAGTTGTATTTTGGCGAAATCGACGATCTGTTTGGATGAATTTATAAATTATGAACAACAGTTTTTAGAATATTTTGGGCATTTATTGTAAATGTGATATATAAAGAACAATATATAAATATATATTTTTAAATAAACATTGTCTTTTATTTTTACATTTGTATTTATTTCAATTACGATTACAACACATTACAAACAATACTTTAAGCATTACTATTTATATAAAAATGATAGAGAATAATAAGACAGACGCAATTATTGGCAGAATAACAAAGATGTGTGGCTGAAAATTGCTCATAAGTTTAATTCATATTGTTTAAGGAATGTAAAATAAAGCAAAATATGGCTGTCTTCTTATTTTCAGTCACTTTTGTATTATAAAATTCTATTTTTATTAACTTCTATCTATATTGTCCTCTTTTTCTGTGATAAAATTTGTTGAACGCCGTTTAATTGTCATTTTAACAGTAACACAAAAAATATACGTAATGTCATTGTATGTCAAGTCAAACTATTTATTGTCAAAATATTTAATGTCAAAATATTCAGTGTCAAAATTTCATCTCTCTTTAGCTCTACAAATTTACGTATAGCTCTATCCCTCTTGCACCGTGTTACTATCTTCATAAGAAATACCAATGCAAAAACAAAAAATTATGTTGCTAATAAACTATTAGAAGGATTTTGTAACTTGGAAATCACCAATAAATTTATTAGCTTCATAAATATATTATGTGTCAAATAACTATTAGGGAGTTTATTAGGAACTGGAACTCTCGGCCCTTAATATAATATAAACCATAAATTTCGCGACAAATCGGTTAGAAAGAACTGCTGTGCATCATAATTTACATTAATTCCTTTCCTCCATAGGAAATATAGGTTTTCAATATATTTTTAGAAGTTCTTCGATATAACCTAACTTTTTTTGACAGTTTACGAATTGGCAACAAGGTGAGTTTTTCAACTGTGACGTCATTTCAAAGTTACGGTAAATGGACTTTATTGTATAAAAATTGTGCTGATTCTGATGGCCCTGGGGGGGGGGGGCGAAACCCGTCGGCCGTTCTTATTCGCCCTAGAAAAAGTGCGCGATCAAATATTTATTAACATTATATGGGAGTGCATATTTTTGTTTTATAACATTTCTATGGGTCTTCTAAGGCCCAGTTGCACAGTTACCGCTTAAGTTTTTATTTAGGCTTAAGTTTTAGTTTATGGTTTAGTTGTTGCACAGTTTCAGTTTTTGGTTTAAACTTAAGCTTAAACAGGAAAATACTTAAGCGGTAGATTTGTTTGGTTTAAGCCAAAATAAACTGTCAAATAGGACAGGTTATGTGTTATATTAAAATTGATCAGATTAATTTGATTGAATGAAAATGTTATATATTAATATATTTCGCCGCATACCCGTCTATAGGCACCGGTATGATTATATTAATCAATGGGATGATGAAAAATTTTACAATAGATTTCGAATAAATAGTAATATTAAGTAAATAAAGTTGTAATTCAATATTATATCATATTAAACATATAATTAACCATTCTACTAATAGGTAAGTTAGTGCCTTGGTACACAAATACCTAATATTTTATGAAATAATATTTACAGGAACCACACATTCACTTCAATACAAATCCTACGATATTATATTATTGGAAGTATGTTAATAGTAAGGGAGTTTACTGGTTGCCATAAATCTACAGCTTCAAAAGATATAGAAAAAATATCGAGAAATATCGCAATTTGTACCTTGCGTCATCAATATATTAAAATGCTTAATATTCAAATGGAACAGTGTAATGTACGCCAAGACTTTTGCTATATCTAACACAGTAATAAATCAAAACAGAAAATATAATGACAACATTGGAGTTAGGAACAATAATAAATGTTTATTTTTCTAATTTATAATGTATAAATAATAAAATTCTTTATAAATGTAAATATCTTATCTATGACCTGCCGGCAATATAAAATGTATTAATTCTAACTCTTTCTCTGAGCATTCTGCCATTGAACCACCTCCAGTCACTTTTTTTTCTTGTACATGTTTTAGTTTTCTTTTATATATATATATTTTAATATTCTGCTTCTCTGTAAGAGTGACCGACTACATTGTTAAATTCATCATGTATGTTCGTCCAAGGAGATTTTTTTTCTTCCACAACATTTAATTTAATTTTTTACACACAATAATATATTGTATAATCTGTCTCAATTTGTAATACGAAACTAATACAATGTTCCATTACTCGACGAAAGTAACCGCGGTTGAACTTTCCCGTTCCGAAAGTGTACGATATTAACCTTTTCAGGAAAATTGTTAGGTTTCGGAACGCGGTTACTGAAAATTTTGGTTACTTTTTTGTAACCAAACTAACCGTAGAAATATCGCGGTTAGTGTGGTTATTTCCTTCCACTACAAACTTCAGATCTAATGTAAACAACAAAAGGCGGGAATTTCAAATCAATTACAATAAGGCGAGAGTTAAGTGGAGGGAATTAATCGTTTCTTTGTAGTGCAAGTAGTAAATTACAATATTATTTTACTATAGTCTATAATTAAAACAGTAAGAATGAGTGTAAGTAACTGTTTTTTTAGTATTATTGATCGATGTCGTGAAAAATAATATCGGGAAAAATAATATATGTTTTTATATAATGTGCCATTGTAAACAAGTACTGATAAAACAAATATTTTTATTAATAAGTTTATAAGAGAATATCTATAACCTATAACGTCCATTAAATGACAGTTCAGTTGTCTGTTTTATCAACTGAATTGTGACTACCGTTCCGTAACTAAAACTCGTTTTCAGGTAACCACTGGGTAACCACAACCTACCGTAACCGCGACCGCGGTAGTTAGGTGTGCAGTTACGGAACATTGTATTAATCTGGTTACTTTGGTGACTGTTGTGGTGTAAATAGACTTTTTTGAAACCATGTAAACTTGTAAATCTGGCTTTTACATTTTTTGTGAAGTTTCATTATACTGAGGTTATATTCACTCAAAAACTATATGTCAGATACGAAATTGACATGTCAAAATTGTGATTGACATGTCTAATATTTTGAATTATATACAAATATTTATTTCATCTTATTTCGCTTATTCATATTTTCTGTTCTGGTTGCCTAAAATATATTTCAAATACTTGTCAATTAGTGTTTTATACAATTTGTGTTAGTAAGTTGACATAACAATTTAATGTCAATTATGAATTGTCAAATATTTTGAAAGGTGTTACTTCAGAATTAAGTACCACCCTAAGATGATATTTTAAATATACAACATAAAAAATGAAGTTTTCCTGTTAGTTTCGTATTACAAATTGAGACAGATAATATTTATATTTTTTAAATAAATTTTATATAAGACCTGTTGTATATCAGAATTAATATAGTTAGCCATGGTTGTTATGGTTGCCAGTAATAAATATAGAATGTTTGTGTAATTTAGAATGTAATATAAAAATCATATTAATAAATACCACCCGGGTGCCACTGGTATGTAATGACCTTGGCTCGAGTTTTAGTTTTCTGGTATATTGGTAGATGGTGACATAGTGCAAAATAAATTACGAATACACCCGACTTCAAGCGATCAGAAACTTCGTGTTCTAGCTTTCGATCAGCCGCCATTAGCTGTCAAACACATGACAGTTGGTGTTGAAGTAATACGCATTTAAGCTTGTTAATTTTCAAATACATGGTTCAAATAATAGAGTTTTATTTCCAACTTTGGTCATCTTATACTGTATTTGATATATACATTGTACATCTCGGGAAGACGGACAAAAATTGTTTTTTTTTGGCGGATATTGTCTTATAATGATCTGAAATGTGTAGAAACCAAATATGAGGCCGAAAAAATAAAAAAACAGGTATAGCCTCCAATTTTATTAATACAGTGTTTGTAATTAGTAATTATAATATTGTGTATAATTTTGTGTTTCAAAAATAAATAGCTTACACCTTTTATTTAGATCCCTTATTTATATGTTATATTAATGTATATAGATTATTAAATATATATGTATTTCTTTTTTAATTGTAAAACTTTTGATAATATAAATAATAAAATATATTTAATACAATAATAATGGTAATTATGAACGTAAATCAGATAGTAAAATTTAAATTTGGCGGTTGTTGTTGTTTAGTTCATTGGTATATTCCTAGAGGGAACGTACTAATTTTTTTTGCTGCCAGTGTCCGTTCTTAATATATTGTGTTCTGTGATAAATACTTTACATGATATTATTACAATTATTAATTAGTAGCACAAACATAACAAGACCAACTCATCTAATAAGTTCGTCGTCCATTTATTTTTACGTTTTGTTTACCGTATTTTCCATTGTTGGTACATTTTACTTTCCAAGTGACATTGACAAATAACATTGACAGTTATGTTTATATTGAATTTCAAAATTTCCCCGCCAAATATTCATTTTCCATGTTACCAACTTTGTGAATTTATCATATCAGTTGGCTTAGCTAAGTATTTTTTTATTTTTTACTGTGCAACATCTGGCGCTTAAGTATTTGGTTTAAGCTGAAGCTTAAGGTTTAGCTAAACTCATACTTAAGTGGTAACTGTGCAACTGGGCCTAAAAGTAAAGAATGTGGATATTAAGCCTTTTAGGTTCATCTTAAATACTATCTTGCCGATCTAGAATTTTATTTTGAGGGTGGGAAGCAAAACTTGATCTTAGGAGGTACTCACTTTCAACTAATCGTAAAACGCATCGCATAAAAAGTGTAATTTAAAATGTTTAGGGGCGGACGAAGCCCCCAGATGGGCGCTTACTCGACTCTTCACCGAATTATAAGTTAGGCCCTTGCGAATACACCACAACTGCGTATTTAAGCGACTGCAGTCTAATGTCATAATAAATTCTAAAATGCATTTTATAGCTCTAAGGTGCATCAAATTCTTACGTAATATATTTAAACTCTTCAAATGTCACACATTTCAAAACGAAACTCTCTCTTTTCATAAAAATAAACATGTACCATTCAATTTAACGAGATGTTTTTATAAGCATTCTTGTCCAGACACCTACATTCAGATAGAGACAGAACTGTTTATCTATGATGCCAAGATGATTATTATTGACAGTTGCGAAATCTGGTATCAATAGACCATATTAGTGTGTCGTCACCAGTGATGGGCGTTTACACGTAAACTTTAATTGTTTACGTTTACGTGTAAACTTATGTAAACAATTGGTAAACTTGTCAACAATGTAAACTTTGTAAACTGTCAAATAATGAGGTTAGTTTTAGTTATTTAATACGAATAATAGAGAGTTAATGACAAGTATATTCAGTTCAAAACAATAAATTTATTAAAAAAATGGTAGGAAGAAACCGAAGGAATAGTTCTGAAGAACTAGGTTTTGTTTTACTTAAAGAAAATGAAAGAAAATATAGGGCGTTATGCAAAATGTGCAATGAATCTTTTCGTTATAAAAAAATATAGGCTGATTTTCTTTAAGGGGAAATTTAATGTTTTGTTAATAAAATTGTTAGACTGAATTTTTTAAAGAAAAAAGTTTTTTATTTTTCATATTCATATTTACTAATTTGTATATAACACCTGTATAATGATGCAAATTCGATTTTTATTAATATGTATATTGGCTTGTCCTAATTTTATATATTTACATTTTCATTTAAAATCGTTTCATTAAAATTTTATTATTTATAATAATGTATTGATAATGAGGTTCTGTAATTCAAAACAAGTGCGCATGTCTAAATCATTGTTTACATTGTTTACGTTGTTTACAAGAGTTTTTGTGTTTACTTTACATCATTGTTTACGCGTCAACAATGAGGTAACTTACATCATGTAACTTACGCGCCCATCACTGATTAGTGTGTCGTCACATACATGTGCTGCCATCTGAGAGCTGAGTCCTTTTGAAGTTTAAAATACATGGGACATTACTTTTGTTACCTTAATTTTATAAATATTTTCAATTTTGGAGCATAAAATATGTATTTTTGATAAATATATACTAATATATACAGTCCAGACACTTTATATTATAGAATAATGATTTTATAAATATATAAATAAGGATTCGAAGATAAATTTATAGGTTACGTTTTTAAATAATATGAAAATCGGAATATCTTTAGTATTTATTTAATTAACACTAAGTAATCATTAATATTTTGTTTTAGAATGCATATTGGTGTATTGTTTTGCTCCAAATTGTAACAATTACATCTACATTATTAATTGTAAATTTTTTCGTTTTTTGACAGATGAAAATGAAAAACAATAATGGAAAATTAAAAACAACATATTATTCCTTTAAACCATTTAGATATGGCACACACACTAATTGCTATGTTACTTGCCATAATAACGATTATTAACGTAAATTTTTCAAAATTAACCTGCAAAATAATATTGTTTTGCAAAAATAACGACATATTAAATTATAATGTATAAAATAAGAATTTTAATAAATAAATATTGACTTGTAGTTTTGATGTGAAGCACTCTCTTACTTTGAAAACTTAATTTATATTTCCAAAATATAATTTAACAAAAAAACAACATGCTAAATTCAAATAAAAGGAATCCAACCGCGAGACGGCAGCACTCAATCCCATTTTGTGACGTAGTTACTAATATGGTCTATTTCAATTCTCAATCACGGTTAAATTTCCCCAACATACAGACAGAGCCGTACTAACACCCTGGCATCGGGGCCAGTGCCAGGGGCGCGAGGCCTGAGGGGCGCCGTCATGTATTCCGCCATGATTAGCAGTGCTATAGTAAAATCAGTAGAAAGTAATAGTACATGTATCGTCACAATCAGTGGGTATTAAAATAACAAACAATAAAATGAAAAAATCACCTGTGGCCACCACAGGACCGACCGCCATCATAAAGTACTTGTATAAAATACATTCTAGCAGCAGAGTAGAAATAACTTGGCCTAATATTTTCTAACAGAGATATTATTTGTCATGACCATGGAAACGTTACATGTAAGTATGAAAAAATTGAGACAAACATTTTTCGTTTTATCAAAAAACGTCTCAAATAAAAGTTATTAGTTATTGCATTTATAGCAACTTTTGTTCAATAAATTTTTTCGAAATATTTTTCTGTTGCTAAATATTCGCAAAAATCTTAAAATCGACATTTCTAGTCAACTAGTCCCATTTCTAGTCAACCGATTTTTACCAAAAGTTGATCAATTCGTGCCATTGATATCAAAAGCTTAAATATGCAGTTTCATAAAAATCCTTTTAGCTGAATTTGCTCTGCACGTGTACACAGACAGACGGATGGGCGGACGGACAGACGGACAGACGGACAGACAGACGGACGGACGGACGGACGGACAGACAGACCGACAGACATCATGCTAAAAATATTCAAAACGTTATGTAGGGACCTCAATTCGTAGAGGTCCATCGAAATCTCGAAATGTCAAAATCGGTATGATCACAATACCTCCCTTATAGACCGGGAGCTCATGATTTTTGGTCTCCGATTTCATACAGCATGCCTTTTGGAGGAGAGAATATTTACCCTGTGACAAAAAAGGGATGATACTAAACCCCTGCACGCTTTCCGGTCATAGGGAAAATTGCATTTCCACTTGCACAAAATTTTTGTGTTTTTCTCTGACTTAATATTGCTTGCCCTTTTGTCAAAAGAAAGTTATAACAAATTTAAAGTCTTTTAATTATAGGCATGCTGTATGAAAACGCGGAAAATCATATTTTTTTTATTACAAGATCACATGACCGTTTGAGCCCTTTGGGACCCTCCGAATCGCATGCATATATTTAAAAGACTTTAAATTTGTTATTAACTTTCTTTTGACAAAAGGGCAAGCAATATTAAATCAGAGAAAAGCACAAAATTTTTGTGTTTAAGTGGAAATGCAATTTTCCCTATGACCGGAAAGCGTGCAGGGGTTTAGTACCATCCCTTTTTTGTTGTCACAGGGTAAATATTCTCTCCTCCAAAAGGCATGCAGTATGAAATCGGAGACCAAAAACTGTCATGAGCTCCCGGTCTATTATATATGTTGACGGTCGGTAAAAAGGGGGCAATTAACCCCTTTGTCTTATACTGCGGAAGCCCATTGTTGCATAAGTGTAAATACTTACAATTAAATACACTGTATACACAAATATTAAGACACAATTTTTTGCACTAAACAATTCAAGAAGAAATCTTTTCACTACTGAAATGAATACTGTTAATTGATCAATATATAACTTTAAGAGAATTTGTAGCAAAAAATTTTAATGAATATCATAAGGGCCAAGGACCTCTTTTTTTGTCAGTGAAAGTCTACAAATTAATCGAAGGAAAAATTATTAACCTTTCAAGTTGCATATTACCTTCAATTAATTTGACAACCCATTTTTCCTTGACCTCTTGAGGTCAATTTTGGGTACTTTTTTATAATAAATTTAACTGTTTAACTATAATTAAACTGAGGCAATGCCATAGCATGGGGGAGGTTAACTATTGCTCGAGGGCGCCAAGCAGAGGGGACGCCAAAATTGTGTCTCATCTATATTAATAAAATTGGAGGCTATCTGATATTTTTATTTTTTCGGTCCCATAGTTTCTACACATACAGATCAATTCTGTAAAAATTTACTGTGTAGTAACGTTACTACAAGATAAAATATTATAAAAAGTATAATGACTTTCATTCATGATAGTAACAAAAGCTCATGGGAACAAATTTTGTTACAATGATCATAGTAACTGAGTTACAGAATTGGTCTGTCTGTGTCTGTCTGTTCGAGATTCACGCAAAAACAGCTGGACATATTTTCACGTACTGTCCAACAAATACCTCGTGGCCGGGCGTGAAAGATGCGCGTGAAATTTGTAGTGGGGATTATAACTTTGGCGAATTGCATTATGTCCTACACACCCTATTACAGTCAAGTGCATAAGTGCAACATTCAAAATATATTAAATATTTAAAATCATGGAGATAAAAAGCAAACTAGGTGGACGTGCTATTAATAGTCAAAATTTTTACATTGTTATGTAAGTATATTTAGCGGGAAAACATCTGTATTACATTATTACATAGAATGTAATACCCTTTTCACACTAGATCTTTAAGACGATTGAACTTAAACTTCATCGATGTTTAATATCGGTTTGCTTTCACACTTGATGTTTAATTTGAAGAAGAAATCTCCATGTAAAGCTAGTATGTATTGCCAACATAATTTCATATCGTTTGAATTTATTCTGTCATTATTTTGTATATCGAGGTTAGGAGAAGTTTATTTTTTATATTTATTTAAATAATAACGCAAATAATCTTCTCATAACCTCGATATATAAAATGATAACAGCTGAACATAGATAAAAGAAGAGAAGCACAAATTCAAGGAGTATTTTTTTATAATGGGAATTAAGTTGGCAATGCGGGCGAAGTTTAAGACGCAGATCTCTGTCTTAAACATCGGTCGTGTTTAGAAGAGGCCGTACGGTTTCACATTAGCGTTTAAAGATCCATTCACTTAAACATCCGATCTTAAAGATCTAGTGTGAAAAGGGTAAAAGGGTTAACACCCAACTCCAACTTGGCTACGCCCTTGTCCTGTTCTGTAATTTATCGATAGTGCACTTTTAACAGTATTGTGTCGTTCTTAAGAGGAGACCTAGACACGTGTCCCCATTGAAAAATAAAATAATTTTTTTGATATTTGTACTTGTTTACATATGTTTGAATATATTTGCAGATTAGTGTGATTTAAAATGTGTTTGACATATGGAAATATATATTTTTGTTGTTTATTACGTTAAATATTTTAGTTATGGCGCAGAGATATATATTTTATGAATTATTGTTTGATGTACTGGAGGTGGAGAAGACAAGACAGTGCAGTGTGCATAGGTGACACGACAGTGTACAAACGACTATCGAATAGTTATATAATAGACCCCCTGATGTTCTTATTCTCTTCTCGAAGTTAAGAGATCGTTTCCTTCTAATATACAAGGTGTCTCAAAAGAAATTTTATATTTATTTAGCTTACTGCGTGAACGCAACGTATCCGAGGGGCCCGGGGGTTATGTCAATCGGTAGCCTGGCTCTTGGGAATTCAGTCGCTATGGAGCGTTTCTCGGGAGCAGACCGCACGTTATGCGTGCGAGAGTTTTACAAAAACGGTGATTCGGCGACTGTAGCGCGTAGAAAATTCTGCAATATTCGAGGTTTTCGCCACTTAAATGATGCGCCAAGCATTCCTCTCATTTGACATTGGGTTAAAAAGTTTGAAGAGACTGGTACAACGCTGGATAAATCAAAATCCGGGCGACCTAGGTAATCAAGAACGGTAGAAAACGTGGAGAATGTTAATCTGTCTGTTCGTGCCGACCCGAACCTTTCAATTCGGAAGCGCGCAAGTGCTTTAAATGTGCATAGATCATCATTACATCGTATTATGCACAAAGACCTAAAGCTGCACCCCTACAAAATTCAATTGGTGCAAGAATTAAAGCCCCAAGATGCCAGTCAGAGGCTTAATTTCGTAAATCAGGTGATTGAGCGATTTTCAACGTTTACCAACATTTTGTTTTCGGATGAAGCTCATTTTCATCTTAATGGCCACGTAAATAAGCAGAACTGCTGCTACTGGAGTGCAACGAATCCGAAACGCAAACATCAGAAACCCCTACATTCGCCTAAAGTGACCGTATGGGCTGCGTTGTCGGCGCGAGGAATTATCGGCCCTTACTTTTTTGAAGACGAAAGGGGGCGTGCAGTTACAGTGAATTCAGAGCGTTATGTGGAGATGTTAGACAACTTCTTGGTACCTGAACTGCAAAACTTTCCTGACTATAACCAAAGAACATGGTTCCAACAGGACGGAGCAACTTCACACACGTCCAATATGTCTCTGGCACGTGTTCGTGAAATTTTCTCAGGCAAATTGATCTCCCGGAGAGGTGACATAAATTGGCCGCCACGCAGTCCAGATTTAACCCCTATGGACTTTTTCCTATGGGGTTATCTTAAATCTAAAGTTTACGCCAATAAACCGACTTCACTGGCGCATTTGAAAGAAAATATCCGTCACGAAATGGCAGCCATCCCTGAGTCCACATGCCGAGACGTCATAAGTAATTTTACTGTTCGATTAAATGAGTGCCGAGAACGCGAGGGTCTACATTTAGACGATATTATTTTTAAGAAATAAATCCCCAAAAAGTGTGTTTAAATAATTAATAAACATTTTTTCTATATACGGCTTACTTTTTTTTTAAACGATCCACTAAATATAAAATTTCTTTTGAGACACCTTGATTACGAAATTTTTCAACATAAACATTAATTTTTGTCTCAGGGTCACATGCAATTTAAGCATAAGTCAATGTTAAAACAAATTCGACTTTGTTTATACGATCTATCAGGTGCTAATACATAGAACCTTGATCTGAGATCGTATCCGACTTCCTAAACTGTTATTTACTTTTTTTTTTCAACCTTTACAAGAAGTTGCCGATAGTATTGGCTGTTTATTTCTGATTTAAATAGGTCAATGGAGTTAATAGTCTGGTTCCTACGTCGAAAGATACTGCACTTGATGATAATGGAATGCCATTTGCCACACGTGTTCCTTATAAAAATTAAATCATTTTGAGCCGCAGCACCTATTTGTGAATCGAGGCAAATTCAAGATGGTGGCGAAACTAGCGCGCCAATTACGATAACGATAACTAATTCTTATGATACAGCAAAATAGCTCAATACATATTTGTACAATGGACCTTTAGCAAAAAATTTGCCGCATCGTACGCGAATTTTCGTCACTTAGTTTACAAGATACCGTCCATAATTTATTCTCAGACGCAAAAAAGTAATTTCCGAAATGGCTAACGAATTTCACATGATATGGCTCGTTTTTAGGGTTTTGTAGGTATGACCAAAAAACCCTTATACCGTCATTTTGTCGTCCGTCTGTCTGTCTGTCTGTCTGTCTGTCTGTCTGTCTGTCTGTCTGTCTGTCTGTCTGTCTGTCTGTCTGTCTGTCTGTCTGTCTGTCTGTCTGTCTGTCTGTCTGTCTGTCTATCTGTCTGTTCGGTGAAAATTGTAGCGAAACAGCTAAACCTAGAGAGTTGAAATTTGGCATGCTTATACAACTCTTTGACCCGCATATAGAAAAAATACTAAAACATCTAAAAAACATACCCCCCTAAAAATATAAACAAATATGTGCTCATCGAAAACAAAAATATTTTTTTTAAATTCTGTCTAAATTTTTATCAAAACAGAAGGTAACGCCTTCTACGGTAAGCACTTATAATTGAAACGGCTAAATAACGGAGTGGTTAACAAAAAACAAAATTTCTCAGTAATAATTTTTAATTTCTCTTAATTAAACATAATTTATTATTAAAAAGTTCTTAATATTTATCACTTGCCTGAAATATCTTTAAAAATTCTTTTGTTATTTTTAATTAGTTGCCTAATCGCCATTTTCCGAGGCTTCATTTTTAGGGTTTTGTAGGTATGACCAAAAAACCCTTATACCGTCATTTTGTCGTCTGTCTGTCTGTCTGTCTGTCTGTTCGGTAAAAATTGTAGCCAAACGGCTACACCTAGAGAGTTGAAATTTGGCATGCTTATACAACTCTTTGACCCGCACATAGGAAAAATACTAAAACATCTAAAAAACATATCCCCCTAAAAATATAAACAAATATGTGCTCATCGAAAAAAAAATATATTTTTTTATAATTCTGCGTAGGGTATCAAATGAAAGCCCTTGGTACGTGGATTAACGATCAAATTTTTATTTTTGAAAAATAAATTATTTTGAAGCGATTTTTGCCAAAATTGTGCAAAAAATTTTTTGTCCCACACCCTGTAGCCCAGATGGTTTAAACTAAAAATCTGAAAAAATTCTAAGTAATGTATATTGGTGTGAACCGGAATAGTACAACAGGAATTTTTGATCAGATTATGTTTCCGGAAAATAATGCATTTTTTGTGTTTTTAACCAAAATATGTTAAATATCTAATTCGCTATGTAACCAAGTTAATACGTCAGCGCTCATAGCGATGTGCGTTAAATCATTGGTTTTAGTAAAACAGTTAACTTGCAAACTAGAGTTCGAATCCTGTCAATTTTAATTTTTATGTTTTTTTTTTGCAGTTTTCTTTTGTTTAAATTATTTTGTCAAAATTTTAGTTATATTTTGGTAAATTTTGCATTTAATTTTTAAAAGCGTAAATTTAATAACCAGTGGGAAGTGTTGAAATTATAATTTTATTCTGTTTGATGTATACGAAATCAGAGGGCGGGGCTAATGATTTAAGCAACCAATAGAAGCCATAGGCGCAATTTTCAAAATCTTAATGAACATTGCTATGTAAAAAAAATACTGCACATATTTAGAAACTTAAATAATGGTATTAGGCATTAGAATTAAAATTCATAAAAAAATATTTTGACATAAAATTTGTTTTGGCATCCCAAATAATCATCATTCAGTTATTAAATACCTGCAAAACCCTGATATGTGTGAAAATTCACACTTCACTTCAATTTTTTGGTCATACCTACAAAACCCTAAGAACGTATCTTTATACAAAGTCGGATTGTATCTAAAAATTAATGTCCCCATCTTGTAATTTTCGTTACCTTGAATTTTAATTAATCGATGAAAAAAATATGTGTCATCCTTAGTGGTTTTGAACAGGAAACATTTCGAAAATTTCCAATTACGATGAATGATATGAAAAAAAATACGAATTCTAAAGTTGATTCTAACATTGATTTCGCAAATGTATGTCTTAAAAGTACATTTAATTAGTTACGCTGAAATAAAATCGAAATAGAAAGTTTAAATTATTTCTAGTGAGAATTTTGTTAATTATATTTGCATTATAATTTTGAAAATTAAATAATGTTTTTTTTTTTTGTTAATTCGTTACTGTCAATATTAAAATAATTATTTATGCAGTTACTGTGTAAAGGAGGTCATTTTATTAGAGTGCGAATTTTCGCACGATTCTTCAGTCGAGTGCCAAAATGGTAACACGGTTTTTACTGTACTGATAGACAGACAGACACATGAGTGACGTTATATGGTGCATTTTGTTCTCCTTGGCGTCGATATAATCTTCGTTCAATGTTTAATAGAGCATTCAAAGCTATCTAGATATAGGCTACAAAATAATAAAATTTAAAAAAAAAAAACATATTTTTCAATCTATTCCTTTAAATTTGGCGGTGTGTGTATTTACATACTATGATTTTTTTTTTTTTTTTATATAATTAATAAAATTATAATACATATTTTTTAATGTTGACACTTCAATATAGATTTGGAAAGGTTAATTATATATTGAATAGGTAACTTTCATATGCAATTTTGGAGAAATGTATTTATCATCAAAATTGCAAAATAAAATGATAAATGACGTATGCAAAATCAATTTGAGACAGTAATTAAGGCTTTGTGAACAGACAATCAAAATTTAGAAAATTTCACTACAGAAAAAAACTACTATTACCAGGTCTACAAGTATGAAATGCGGATTTTTTTTCAAACTTGCCGCGCAAACAGAGTGTATAGTTCAAAGTTTCCACACATATGGCGTTTTGTTAAGTTATCATTAAGTGTCAAATGCGTATAGGTTATAATTTGAAAAGTGATCATATAGTTTTGTTTTACTGTGTTAAAAATGTCAAATTTTGTGCCAAATAAAGAGCATTCGCGGACAGTACAACTGTTTTGTTTTCATTTGAAAAAAACTGCTGCTGAATCATACCGACTGCTTCGAGAAGCTTATGGTGAATATGCTCCATCGCAAGATACGTGTGAACGATGGTTTCGGCGTTTCAAAAGTGGTGACTTTGATCTTACAGACAAAGAACATGGAAAACCTCCAAAAAAATATGAAGATACAAAATTGGAAACATTGCTACAGGAAGACGATAGTCAATCACAAAAATAACTAGCAGAGCAGTTAAGCGTTAGTCAACAAGCTGTTTCCAATCGCCTACCAGAGATGGGTAAGATCCAGAAAGTCGGCAGATGGGTTCCACATGCATTGAATGAGAGGCAGATGGAAAAACGCAAAAACACTTGTGAAATTTAGCTTGCACGATACAAAAGAAAGTCTTTTTTGCATCGTATCATTACTGGCGATGAAAAATGGATTTATTTTGAAAATCCCAAACGCAAAAAATCATGGGTGAACCCAGGCTCACCATCCACATCAACTGCAAGACCGAATCGCTTTGGCAAAAAGACAATGCTCTGTACTTGGTGGGACCAAAAGGGTGTGGTCTATTATGAATTGTTAAAACCTGGTGAAACAGTTAATACCTAACGCTACCAACAATAACTGATCGAATTGAACCATTCGCTGCTCATAAAACGACCAGAATACGAAATAAGACAGCACAAGGTAATCTTTTTTCACCATAACGCTCCATCACATAAGGCAAAAGCAGTTTGCAACACATTGGAGGCACTCAAGTGGGAAGTGCTACCCCATGCCGCTTACTCACCAGACTTAGCCCCTTCAAATTACCACTTGTTCGCATCGATGGGTCATGCACTTGCCGAGCAGCACTTTTGTTCATATGAAAATGTGAAAGAAATTTTCTCAAATATTTCCTGCCCCCCCCAGGTTTTAAGAGCTAGCGCTGCCACTAGAAACATCCCCTTACTCCAATGGAAAATGCCATTAAACACTATGTTTATAATTTATAATTATTTAATAAACTTTATTGTTAAAACGAGGAATAATTTTCTTGTCGAAATACTAACTCAACAAACAAATTGACAAATTACAAGTTAATAGCAAGTATTTAAACAAATTAAGAAAGTTTAATCGTTATCATTCATAGAACTCTTATTACAACAAGATTTCAATAAATTAGCATTTTTTCTCGATTATTTTGTGATGTAAGGCTTCTGACTTGTTTACATCGTTGATTTCAGAATTAAAATATGTATTTTATAGATTAAGTTATATCTGTTACAACTTAAAATAAGAAAGTTACACGAGTTATTAGGAGACCAAAGGTAAAAAAAAAAATGTATAAAATATAAAATAGCAGAACAGTAGGGAAAACTACCCAGCAAACATTCAACTAACGGCCGAATGCTGGCGAACTGCTTTTATGCTGGTAAATTACTGGCACCAAAAGCAAGTGCAACGCCAGTATTAATAATGTACTTCACATTTGTATTTCGCATTCCGCCTATACGAAGTACTTTACCAGCATTTTATAAGCATTCTTCTTCACTCATACTTTTTACTTAAAACCATCAGAAATAAATCTTGCAACTAATGCGATTATTTTGCACTTTACCGTTGCTGGGCCAGCAACTGATACATCAATGGGCCAGTAACGGCCCCGGGGACACCGGGGTACTGGCCCATTACTTTCAATGCCGGCGAGTATGTGCTTTACCAGTACTGGCCCGTATAAAAATGTTTGCTGGGTACGGTTCGGTGAGACTACTGTGAGACGTTTATGGGTTGAAAAAAATAAGTCGCACTTTGGTAGATCTGGATCTTGGATCTTTTATTTCGAAATCACTGATCCTCAACATAGGGTGACCATTTTCTTAAGAAGGCAATGCGGGACGGAGCAAAAAAAAAGTTTCTCATCTCCCAAATCCAAGTGAAGAACAAAAAAATTGATGTGAAGTGTGAATATTCACACATTTCAGGGTTTCGCAGGTATATAATAAGTGAAGGCGGTATGCTGAGTGTGTAGGACAAATTTTACTTTGTAGTAATCATGACAAATGAACGATATTTTTAAAATAATTTATCGTCTGTTAATCATATAATAAGACTGGTTATTAAATTTACGCTCCTAAAAATTAAATACAACATTTGTCAAAATATTATTAGAATTTTGACAAAATAATTTCAACATAATAAAAATGCAAAAAAAAAAACAGAAAAAATAAAATTCACTCCGTACTCGAACTCGAAACCCTTCGTTTTCCAGAGAATTTTAGCTTCCGACACCAGCGCTCTAACCCGTTACGCCATCGTACGCCTTGAATGTGAGTGTCTTACATTGGTATAACTTTTGTACTTTGTGAACCAAAAACCACAAAAAATGCGTTATTTTCCGAAAACATAATCTGGTCAAAAATTCCTGTTGTATTATTTCGGTTCACACCAATATACATTAGTTACAATTTTTTTAGATTTTTAGTTTAAACCATCTGGGCTACAGGGTGTGGGACAAACATTTTTTTGCATAATTTTGGCAAAAATCGCATCAAAATAATTTATTTTGCAAAAATAAAAATTTGATCGTTAATCCACGTACTAAGGGCTTTCATTTGATACCCTACTCAGAATTATTAAAAAAAAATTTTTTTTTTCGATGAGCACATATTTGTTTATATTTTTAGGGGGATATGTTTTTTAGATGTTTTAGTATTTTTCCTATGTGCGGGTCAAAGAGTTGTATAAGCATGCCAAATTTCAACTCTCTAGGTTTAGCC
Organism: Liopterus haemorrhoidalis; assembly: GCA_963971575.1. NCBI lineage: Eukaryota > Metazoa > Arthropoda > Insecta > Coleoptera > Dytiscidae > Liopterus > Liopterus haemorrhoidalis. Next base: position 5,938,570 of record OZ020626.1, on the reverse strand, counting down.
GTTTGGCTACAATTTTAACCGAACAGACAGACAGACAGACAGACAGACGACAAAATGACGGTATAAGGGTTTTTTGGTCATACCTACAAAACCCTAAAAAGAGTACGTCTGGTCATCCTAATTATACCACACAAACAAAATAATACCGTAAAAAAAATTATAACGTAATCCAGAAGCAGAATCAATTATACCAAATAAACAATAATACCAAATAATACCAAAAGTAATGCCAAAAAGATCAATTAAGGAATAAGATAAAACTATTTGCACGAAACAAAGTTGTGATGCGATTACAGCCAACAGTAGAATGCATATGTTAACAAATTTTTGTGTGCTTGTATCACGTGAGCGCTTTATTCCTATACAGCGTTGTCAATTAAACGGTTTTCGATTTTTAGTTATTCATTGTATTAAAAAAAAAAAAAATTTATAACTATTTATGTACATATAATATATATTATATATCTATAAATTAATTCTAAAAAAAATACATATTTAAAAATTTTCGTGTTAACTGTTAATAAAAATAACAAAAAGATTATTAAGACTTGGCAACATGGCTCCTGCAGCGCTACTATGTAATGCGCCAAGTTATCACACTAAACTAATTTATTACTAAAAACGGAATCCCAGTTACCAGCCAATAAATATTTTTTTATTATAAATGCCCTAAATATAACAAAACAATGTATTTTTTCCATTGCATGAATATTTAGAAAGTTAAGGAAGTCCTTATTATTGAATTAACATAAAACATGTGTATAACAGAACATAAAGGAATAAACATTTGTATTTAATACATTTTTAGTTTTATAAAATTCATATTTGTGAGCTATGAGCGATCGCCAAGGTAAATTCGACTAAATCCCGAAGGAAGTACTAACCTCTGCTAGTACAAACTATGCGCAATAAATTCCTCTTAGATAGATATATAATCTAAAAATATTAAGTGAAGGCGGAATGCTGAGTGTGTAGGACATATTTTGCTTTGTAGTATTCACTGTAAAATGAACAATATTTTAAAAATAATTTATCATCTCTTAATCTAAGAGCTTTAAAAACAAATTTTATGTTAAAATATTTTTATGTTACTTTTAATTCGAGTGCCTAATACCATTATCTAGGTTTCTTAATATGTGCAGTATTTTTTTTATACAGCAAGGTTCATTAAGATTTTGAAAATTGCGCCAAATGGCTTCAAATTGCGCCAAATGGTTTCATTGGTTGTTTCTAGTCAGAGCTCCTCCCTTTGATTTCGTGTACATTCAAACAAAATTAAATTATAATTTCAACAATTTCCACTGGTTATTAAATTTACGCTTTTAAAAATTAAATGCAACATTTGACAAAATATAATTAGAATTTTGAAAAAATAATTTAAACAAAATAAAAATGCAAAAAAAAAAATAAAAAATAATCTTGTCTCTTCTCGGGGATTTGAACACTCATTTTCTCGGTCAGAATGCTAGTACCGTAACCATTGCACCAACACACAAGTTATAATTTAGTGTGTTATATAACTATAAGTTTTCAACATTATTAGCAAAAAAACACAAAAAATGCTTTTTTTTCCAAAAACATAATCTGATCAAAAATTCCTGTTGTACTATTCCGGTTCACACCAATGTACATTACTTGGAATTTTTTCAGATTTTTAGTTTAAACCATCTGGGCTACAGGGTGTGGGACAAAATTTTTTTTGCACAATTTTGGCAAAAATCGCTTGAAAATAATTTATTTTGCGAAAATAAAAATTTGAACGTTAATCCACGTACCAAGGGCTTTCATTTGATACCCTACTCAGAATTTAAAAAAAATATTTTTTTTTTCGATGAGCACATATTTGTTTATATTTTTAGGGGGATATGTTTTTTAGATGTTTTAGTATTTTTCCTATGTGCGGGTCAAAGAGTTGTATAAGCATGCCAAATTTCAACTCTCTAGCTTTAGCCGTTTGGCTACAATTTTTACCGAACAGACAGACAGACAGACAGACAGACAGACAGACAGACAGACAGACGACAAAATGACGGTATAAGGGTTTTTTGGTCATACCTACAAAACCCTAAAAAAAGGTCCTCACCTCACAAAATCCAAGTGAAGAGCAAACCAGTGGCGAAGGGAGACCACCGCTAGACAAGCCCTCCCATAAAAAAAATAATAAAAAAAAATACATTTTTTTTTTTTAATTTTAAAAAAATATTTAGGTAAATCTTCAAAAATACATCAAATTATGTACTATACAATTTTTTGTCCAAGGCTTGATTTACTAGTTACGACATTTTTTAAATTTTAAAGTTTAATAACTTCCGTTTCCGGTTTCGGATTTTAATAAAAAACAATAGGGTTCTTCTCAATTATTAGGAGAATTTTTTAATACCAGAACGAACTCTTTAAGTTAAACCGTTTTTGAGTTATCGTGTATACACACAGACACACAGACACACACACACACACAGACACACACACATACGGACGGCACTTCGAAAATAGGTTTTTTGGATTCCCTGGACCATGAAACGTGGTCATCCGTCAAAATCTCGACATCGAAAATTGTAAAGCTAATTTAATGTACTTTTAGGGAAAAAATATAAAATTATCGATTCCCTATGCCAGATCAAAAGTTGACATCATTTCCGGTGAAACCGGAAGTGCCTTAGAATTCTTTAAGTAACCTTTAGATGGGCCTTTTTGTCTAGTTTAACTTTTGTTCTGAAGATTTTTTGTATCTTTACAAATAAAGGAGATTTTCGGGGTGCCCCGTTTCAAACAAACACCCTGTATACGTATGTATTATTGTTTTAATTGATGCTTATAGTTTTATTTGCGCTAATAACCTTCAATGCCACTCCTAACAATTCATGCAATTTTCTAAAAAACAGTAAAATTTATATTCAATGTTTAACAAGATATTTAGAAATTCTAACAATAAAATCAACATACTGCATCTGAACATTTTGCAATAATTGCGTATCTTGCGTGAGAAAAACTCTTGATTGAAAAGTGTTTTACTATTTGATGCACATCTGTGATACTTATTACATTCCAACTAGGTTTCCCAAGAATTATCGAAAGAAATTGTAATTTTATATTTCCTGAGTCAGGAAAAAAGCAGTCTAGTCTATAACTCTCTAAAATACATTTTTCTCCAAACAATTCGGGGGGGGGGGCAACTGGATGCCAGAGTAATCTGGGGGGGGGCGACCCACCGGACCCCCGCTACCGCCGCCACTGCTTCCTTGCAATTCAACACATTTATGTTAAACTTCCAGGTAACTATCTGACAGATAAGGTTATTTGTAAGTTCATCTGCTGAATAAATGTCAATACCAGTCAGTGAATCCAATACGTCAGTCTCATTATCCGTTAGATAACTATCCGATAGATACATTTGTATAGAAAGAAGGGATGACATTTACTCAGCAGATGAAGTTACAAATAACCTTATCTGTCAGATAGTTACCTGGAAGTTTAACTGAAGGTGGAAAAACCGGGCCTTAGTATAGCAACTAGATTTATATTCTTGATTTAGCTACTAAACACCTATAAATCCGGCATCAGCTAAAACCGGAATAGCTCAACAGGAATTTTTGATCAGGTTATTTTAACCCTTTACCGCATAGTGTGCCATATATAGCACATTCCGATTTTAATTTTTAATTTTACTTTTAAAACTGAATCAGAACGTTACTTCATGAATGTTCATATATGCCACATACACAGCAATGGATCCTGCAGTATCTCAAGTAATGGGCTGCAATAGATTTGAGGATATCAAGCGGAAATGGCACTTCAACGATAACTCTGAATTTATTGAGAAAGGACAACTAGAAGATACGACCTTTTCTTTCAAAAATTCGAGGGCGACTGCTTTTAATCCCTAATGAAGAACTGTTAGCAATTGACGAGCAAATAATACGGAATCATTTTTAGGGTTTTGTAGGGGTGACCAAAAAACCCTTATACCGTCATTTTGTCGTCTGTATGTCTGTCTGTCTGTCTGTCTGTCTGTCTGTCTGTCAGTCTGTCAGTCTGTCAGTCTGTCAGTCTGTCTGTCTGTCTGTCTGTCTGTCTGTCTGTCTGTCTGTTCGGTAAAAATAGTAGCCAAACGGCTAAACCTAGAGAGTTGAAATTTGGCACGCTTATACAACTCTTTGACCCGCACATAGGAAAAATACTAAAATATCTAAAAAACATATCCCCCTAAAAATATAAACAAATATGTGATCATCGAAAAAAGAAATATTTTTTTATAATTCTGAGTAGGGTATCAAATGAAAGCCCTTGGTACGTGGATTAACGATAAAATTTTTGTTTTTGCAAAATAAATTATTTTGAAGCGATTTTTGTCAAAATTGTGCAAAAAAATTTTTGTCCCACACCCTGTAGCCCAGATGGTTTAAACTAAAAATCTGAAAAAATTCTAAGTAATGTACATTGGTGTGAACCGGAATAGTACAACAGGAATTTTTGATCAGATTACGTTTTAAAAAAAAAAACGCATTTTTTGTGATTTTTTGCTAATTTTTGTAACACGCTACACTGGAACGTGTATGCTGGTGTAGTGGTTTTGACGCTGGCTTTTCACCCAAGTAACTCGATTTGAAAGGGATCGAACCATGCGAGAAGAGACAATATTATTATTATTATTTTTTTTTAATTTTTAATTGTTTAAATTATTTTCTCAAAATTCTAGTTATATTTTGGCAAATGTTGCATTTAATTTTTAAAAGCGTAAATTTAATAACCAGTGGAAATTGTTTAAATTATAATTTAATTCTGTTTCAATGTACACGATATCAGAGGGACGGAACTTATAACAACCAATGGAAGCCATAGGCGCAATTTTTTAATTCGTAATGAACCTTGATATATAAAAAAAAAAAAAATACTGCACATATTTAGAAACCTAAATAATGGTATAGGGGTTCGAATTAAAATTAACAAAAAAAAAAAAATTTAATATAATATTTGTTTTGACATCCCAAATAATCATCATTTACTTACTAAATACCTGCAAAACCCTGAAATGTGTGAAAATTCACACTTCACATCAATTTTCTTTTGTAACATAATGTAGAATCATAATGTTCCATGTATGGCACAAACCCTAAATTATTATTTTAATAGGGGATACGCATAAAATTTGTATTTCCTTAAAACTACATTATTTTGATATGTTAATGTTAGTTATGTCACCTAACAAAACAAAAATTACATTTTAATTAATATTATAGCCAAATTTTTTAATTAAAATATTGTAAATTTGAAATAAGCCGACCACGGAGCGAAGGTTGCCGAGTAAAAACGACTGAGTATGACGTCAAACGATAGGGGTTTCACATCACAGATACAGCTACAATATAATCTTTACACGTGTGTGTATTGTATTGTTCGAGAGTTTTGTATTTGTTTTTAAACAATTTTTCACGCATTTATTATTAAAATGGCAGATAAAGATTTTGTTAGGGCTCAGAGTGATAATTTACCCAACATTGATGCATTTATGCTCATGGAATATATGAAAAATAATGAATGCTACAGTGCTGAGGAAATACGTGGTGTCAAAGTAATTTTTATTTTATATTCTATAACTTTATGTAAACAAACGCTGCAACTCTGTAAAATGTAAATATTTATGTAATTTAGATGTCAGAATTTTACTACATTACATGAAGTTACAAAACGTTAGAGGCATAATTGAAATACTGCAATATAAGTTATCTATTTTAATATAAAATTTAATTCGGTAAACATGTATAAATTGTTTTTATAGAATTAAACTTTATTTTAATTAAAATCACTCTAACTTTACATGACCTATAAAAGTTATACAAACAAATAAGTTCACAACAGACTATGTACGCCGGTAAGCTAGTAGTGTCATGCGTCAGTTAGAAGGGGTATGACGTCACACGTCGTTTTCGCGCGCTACATACATTTATGATTTTTTAAGCCTTCAAATTACAACAAAAAAAATTAAAAACTGTTTTTTATGTTTATATGCAACAAGAGGAATATAATAAAAAATAAAAAAAAAATCATGCCTATCCCCTATTCCTAATGCTCATGAATTATTTCAGCCAAAAATAAAAATTCATGTAGTAAAGGGTTAAACAAATGCAGTCTTCGAAAGGTGGCTCTAACAATTTGAACAAAGAAAACCCACTTTATAAGACAAAATATTAAGAATTTATCCTTGACAGTTAATTTTTTTAAATTTCTCTATTCATTTCTAATATGAATAAAAACGTAAATTTCGAAAAGATACAGAAAAACATATTGACTCTTTTGTAAGGTTATTTTATACATTATTTATTTTACACGATAGATATTTCACATGTCGTCACGGTATACAAGTGAGTAAGCCTACAGTGTCCCTCTGTAGGCCTAGTAGTCAATTGCCTAAGTCACCTTGGCTTAGTAATGCACCAGGTAAGGTTGTGTGACTTATGAAATACAAACGGAAATGTTTCAGATATGTTAAAGACTCATTTAAAAAGAGCCGTCACATTAATTGAGAAAAATAACTAGATTCTAGAGGGATTTATTTGAAATGAAGGACTATTCAACAAACAAAGACTTCGAGAGTTTGAAATCCGACCAGATATGACATTTGTGACATAGATTAGCGTTTCTTAATCGGTCAACGGACCCCTAAGGCAGTGTTTCTCAAACTAAATTTTACCACGAACCGGAAAAAAGTCAATTTTCTTTACGCAGGCCGGTAAAATATCATTTTTTACGTAGACAAGTGACAAGTGAATTAATTACAAGAATAATTTATTGTAAAACCACAATATATATTATGCGTCTCATTTTGTAATACGTAACTAGATCTGGTTACTTTGGTGACTGTTGTGGTGTAAATAGACTTTTGTGGAACCATGTGAACTTGTAAATTTGGATTTTAAATGTTTGCTCATCCTGGTGCATTTCAAATTAAAAAAAAGTAGATAGCGCTGCGAACCGAGGACGATTTAAACTTGATAAATACAGCATAGCGGAAAATTTAATAAAATAAGTTACAACTAGGGCATGGACGTAGTAACTGGGTTAGCAAGTGATTTTTTTTTAATTTAAAAAAGGTTCATAAGATATTGAAACAAACAAAGCAAATAATACACTTACGTTATTTATACGACATAAATTCAGTTTAATGGGAAATTTGAAAAAGTTAAAAAAATATTAATTTTAAAAATGATGTACTATATATAAAATGAGAGATTTGGCTAAAAGAGTTTAAATAAAGCAATAAAATAAACAATATATCTTCAGAGCTAAAGTTTCTTATTTAAATAATTATTGTAAATAAAAATAAAAAATATGTATGTATATAAGCTGTTCACTTTTGTAAGAACAAACTAGATCTGGTTATTTTGTGATATTTTTATTGTGTTACTGACTTTAAATGTCAATTAAAAATATGCGTTACGCTGTAAAACCGACTTTAGGTTGATAAGGTTATGATCATTATAATTAAGATATAATTTTTCATTATGACATGTTTCAAACGGTTAGGCGGAACTAAATGGGAATTTCGTTCTTTTAGGTTGTCACGAGAAGGGACCTTGCTTGGGTTATTTCATTTTTCACGTTGGAATGTCAAAATTTAAAATTCCAACAATGAAACCATGGAAACGAATGACCTATGTCAAAATTAAATTATTTTTTTTACTTATTTTAATGAGAAAAAAATAAATAAATGGGAAATTTGTATTAAGAATGACACAAAAAATATAAATATAAAGAAAATGACATTTTAAAATGATATTAACCTTAACCAAAAAATATTTGTTGCAAGTATGATTTACAAAGCTTAAACAAAACGGCCGAAAAGCATGATTTAAACGATGAAAGTAACTAGATTGCAAAATCTAGTTCCGCATAACCGTTTGGAACAGACTTTATGCGTCTCATTTTGTAATACGTAACTAGATCTGGTTACTTTGGTGACTGTTGTGGTGTAAATAGACTTTTGTTGAATCATGTGAACTTGTAAATCTGGATTTTAAATTTTTGGTTAAGTTTCCTTATACTGACGTTATATTCATTAAAAAAACTACATATGTCAGATACCAAATTGACGTGTCCAAATTGCGATTAATATGTCAAAATTGTGATTGACATATCAAATATTTTGAAAGGTGCCATTTCAGAATTACCACCCTAAGATGATATAAATATAAGCTGTTCACTTTTGTAATAACACACTATGGTCTATTTCAAAGTAGAAAAAAGTAGATAGCGCTGCGAACCGAGTACGATTTACACTGCACAAATACAGTATAGCGGGAAATTTAAAATAAAATAAGTTACAACTAGGGCATGGGCGTAGTAACTGGGTTAGCAAGTGATTTTTTTTAAATATGAAAATAATTAATAGGATATTGAAATAAACAAAGCAGATGTTAAATACACTTATTTACGCGACATAAATTCAGTTTAATGGGAAATTTGAAAAATTTTAAAAATGATGTACTATACATATATAACAAGAGAGATTTGCTAAAAGAGTTTAAATAAAGCAATAAAACAAACAATATATCTTCAGAGCTAAAGTTTCTTATTTAAATAATTATTGTAAATAAAAATTAAAAATATATGTATATATGAAGGTCTAAAAATTATATCAATAACTTCTTCTTTGGGCACAATCAACTGGGCTGTCTTTTGGCCTCACATTAGTCCTCTCTCTTGATCTGTTAATTGTGAAGTGTTAAAAAATATTTATATGTCAGATAACCTAAAAAATATATAACTGCGTAAAAACAAATTACATGGAGAATTTTCTCCATAAAATATACGCCAAGAATATAAATAAAAGTCTAAATATGTAAATAATATAATCTGTCTGAATTTGTAATACGAAACTAGATCTGGTTACTTTGGTGACTGTTGTGGTGTAAACAGACGTTGGCGTATCCGTGGGAACCAATTCTATGATAATATTATAAATGTATTGTCAATATAGAACATAAAAAATGAACTTTTCCTGTTAGTTCCGTATTACAAAATGAGACAGATAATAACAAAATATATGAGAAAAATTAAATAATATAAATAATATATATTTCCAATTTATAATATTTTCAGTGTCGGAACATCTGTCAACTTGGACTAAAAACAATATTTTAACAGTGTAATAGGGATGACGATCTAAACCAATCCAAAGCAAGGACAAACAGCTCCTATCTTCTTACACACATTTTTCTACTTTGAAATAGACCATAGATCTGGTTACTTTGGTGACTGTTGTGGTGTAAATCATAGATAAAGAAGGAAATAGATGCGAAACTGCCGTTATATTTTTTTAAACCAAATTAGCGCTGTAGTTGTTGGGTTATGGAACTAAAATTGGTAGGGGAGGAAAGGGTTGGGTTTTCGCGGGTATTTCAAATGCTTCAGTGGATATAGTTGTAAGCATAATTAAATGTTATTATTGAATGAAACAATTGTTATGATTTATTTTGTCTATTTTTAATATTATTAACGACAACAATATTAAAAATAGACAAAATAAATCATAACAATTGTATCATTTAATAATAACATTTAATTATGTTTACAATTAAGAACAAGCAGTTATAGAGAAACAGAAAAACAATAACTAGCAGAAATAATTATTTATTAAGTAGACTAACATATAACATAATATGTACTAATACTTAATATTTATGGACACTTCCATGGACAAGCCATCCAATTTTGGTTTTCCAATGTTCCTCATCCACGTTTTATACAATTCTGGAGCCACACGTGTCTTCGGGTTTGGAAAGCAATATCTTTTAGGTTCACTACTATCACACCCCAAAACAAAGCATTTAACACCCATTTTCCGAATTAAATAATGAAGTTACAAAATTACAGAAGACGATTTTGACACTATTTACAGATTTTGACGCTAATGACAGAAGCCGTAACAGGCAACATCCTGTCATGCACGTAGCTATAGCGACTGGCAGCGACTGGGGCGCTATTCGTGTTGGGTTATGGAACGTAATATGGTTTTCGTTTTGCCATTAGAGTTTCACCCCCCTGGTGTAAATAGACTTTTATGGAATCATGTGAACTTGTAAATCTGAAGAGGGAATTTTTGGTTAAGTTTCCTTATACTGATGTTATATTCATTAAAAAACTACATATGTCAGATATCAAATTGACATGTCAAAACTGCGACTGATATGTCAAAATTGTGATTGACATGTCAAATATTTTGAAAGGTGCCATTTCAGAATTACCACCCTAAGATGATATAAATATGCAACATAAAAAATGAAGTTTCCCTCTTAGTTACGTATTTCAAAATAAGACATATTATATATATATATATACCAGTAGTTTTACTCGTTGTCGGCTCGTTGGATGTTGATGTGGCAAATTTTCATAACCTCGAACCGCTCAAGAAAGTAAAGACGATATAGACCAGTGTTTCTCAACCAAAAACGAAACTTACTTACTATATTTGGTGTGAATAATATATGCCACTGACATTACAAATTTATCTGTCAATCCATAAAAATAATGAGCGTAATGGTATAATGAACTTCATTATCAACATTACATATAATGATTATAACATATTATTGGCATTCCTGAACACAAAAAAATATATATATATTTAATGATCAGTATGCACTATTATCATCATTAAATTCAATTATGAACGTTTATGAATACGGCCCCTAATCTATATGCTGTATACTTTATTTAAAATGTTGTATGTATAATTACCTATTTTTATATCAATTATCAATTATTACCAATTTTATAATTCTGTAATTTTGTGAATGTAAATTTGACTATACAAGCTCATTATTAATGTACTTGTTCAATAAATGAATATGGATATGAATATGGATATTAAATACTAACATCGAAACTTTCCTGCAATATTGTGTTTTATTACACTAGATCTTTTGCTTATCATTTTTCATATTTGTTTTTGACATGCGCAATGGAATTGCCGCCTAAGTAACAATGAAACTGTTAATAGTAAAAATATTTTTACTGCCGATTAAGTACTCTTTACACGTTACACGTACCAATTGATGAGAGATCGTACATTGTTAAAACTCTTCATAAAACTAGTTTGATAAATTAAACGTTCTTAAATTAAATAACTAAAATCGAATGTAATGTATGTTGGTATTTAATCAACCATTGAAATAATTTGAATTTTTTTATTGTGGAGCAATAATTTATTTTTCCGAATTAAATATTTTTAATAACTTATTATTTTCCTCCCGAGCATTGCCGGATATTTTTGCTAGTTCTTTGCATAAGAGGGCACAGTAAATTAAGAATAATAATATATTTATGGTATCAATGAATTATTTATAAAATCTTCACCTTTATCAAAAGAAAGTTATAAGTTAAGATTAAGATTTCGTCGCACTACACGTGTGCATGCGCTTACCCGGTCAGGGACTTAGGCAAAAACAAAAACATGCTAAAAATGTTGTAATTTTAAAGCATTTTCTAAAAATGTTCTTTTTAACGCGCCAATTTTCGATGTTTAACCTTATTTTATGTTGCGTACTTCTTTCACACCCATAAACAAAAATGAAGCCCACCAAAAACTATTTATAAAATCAAATATACTTGTGGTGTCTTCAGACCACTTTGTTATGAACATTTTAAGTATATTTAACGTTTTTGTATCAACAAGAAGCAGTGGCGCAGCCAAGGAGGGGGGGCGACGGGCCTGGGCCCCTCCCAGGACGAGCAGATTACACGGCGCTGCTCGGAGAGTTGATGATAAAATTTGTTAACCACAACAGTAGTTAATTTTTAAATTACTTCATTGTTAACAATATTAGAGAGATATTGCAAAGTGAAAAAAAGCTGACTTTATTAAAAGAAACCTCTAATAAAGTATCCTGTATTAAAATTTTTCTTGAAGTTTTAAAGAGTGTTATTGCAACGGTGCTCTTGCTTCATACTTTATTTTGACAAATATGCCAAATTGATAGATCGAAATCGTAATGAATATAGAAGTTAACTGCAACTCTTATATGAGTTAACTGCAGCAGACTATTTTTAACTTCTTCCCATACGGCACAACCCAACCATTCGCAAAAGGGTTTCGTGACGCAATTTCTCGGAGAAGAATAACATCGTCCTCGTATTTAAATCGTAAACGTTTTTTATCTTTAGCTTGCATCATTACTCATAAGAAAAGTCAACAAATTTTATGTTCGAATTTACTCTGTTGTTAATTTTGAGGTTAACCTGTCAAAATTAAGGCGCTTTAAATAAAAAATGCTTTGCCGTTATTTAAATTAAATATAGGTTGCCTGTATTTTAATAAAAGAAAGAAATTAAGGATATATCAACTGCGCATGCGCACATGTCAAATAAAGGAAAACTTTATTAAAAGATCAGTAGAACAGAGGTTGCAATAACTCTCTATTGGCATTTTTTTTTTTCCTTATAAATAAACATTTTTTTAAGATTGCCTACTCTTGATAAAGTGACATAATTATTGTTCAAGTGAAAATACATCACTTTCCAAATATGCTCCAACGAATTATATGAAGGGGAGCGTTGATCCTTTTTCCCCCTGACACATCGACTAAAACATTCGCCCAGTCAAATGATAAAACTGTTTTAAACAACTAATTACTCGATTCAGATAAGATAAAGTGGAAATCTGACTTCGGTATAACCTTCAGAATGTAATTTTAAAATGACACCTCAAACGTGATATAGAGTAGAAATAGTAGAAATATAATAAAGAGAGTAGTTTTAGAGACAATCGCGCTCTTAAAATCGGTATTTGGTTTTATTTTATAGATAAATGTGAATATCAATATCTTCTTAGGTATTTTTGAAATTATGATGTTTTACACACAAAAAGAACTCATATAAGTTGTACTGAACAACAGTGGCGTAATCAGAGGGGGGGGCATAAGCCCCTCTGAAGGTCCAATGAAATGAAAATTTAACAAATTTATCATAATCGTACAGTAAAATAACTTATGTATTTTACAATAATAATAAGTTATATTTTATTATGTTTAGAGTTGAAATTAACAGAAAATGCATATTTACATGTTATTTTCAGGTTTTCGTTGGTATAATCAAGAAATCCTTATTGCGTCATATGAGTCTGTTCGATCGGTACAAATTGTGGCCAAGCGGCTGATTTAGAGAACTGAACATAAGTAAGAGAAATATTGAGAGTTCAAAAATACATCCCGCGAAAAATATAAATAAATATGTATTTATCGAAGAAAAAATCAAGTGAAAGTTTTTGATACATGGATTAACAATTACATTTTTTTTATCAACAAATAATGGAATTATTATTTGATATAAACATCAATATCCAACAGCAGGGGTGTCGAACTGATTTGGGTCGCAGTCTATTTTACATACAAAATGATAAGCAGTGACGGAACTTTAAATATCCTAAGTGTTTCTTGACATTTTTTTAAAAACAGAAAAGGGGAAGAGAGTATATTTTATATTTTTAAATATATTTTTCCCCTAAATAAACTCAAGTGATTTTGATTATCGCTTCAGGGGCCACAAAAAATGAAGTTGAGGGCCGTACGTGGCTCACATGGCAACGAAATTTGATTCGGCCCTCCCCAAGACAAAATCCTGGCTGCGCCACTGGCAAGAAGAAATCAGCTGTTCATGGCGGTCATTTTTAGGGTTTTGTAGGTATGACCAAAAAACCATTATACCGTCATTTTGTCGTCTGTCCGTCTGTCTGTCTGTCTGTCTGTCTGTTCGGTAAAAATTGTAGCCAAACGGCTAAACCTAGATAGTTGAAATTTGGCATGCTTATACAACTCGTTGACCCGCACATAGGAAAAATACCAAAACATCTAAAAAACATACCCCCCTAAAAATATAAACAAATATGTGCTCATCGAAAAAATATATATTTTTTTAAAATTCTGAGCAGGGTAGCAAATGAAAGCCCTTAGTATGTGGATTAACGATCAAAATTTTATTTTTGCAAAATAAATTATTTAGACATTATTTCTGCCAAAATTGTTCAAAAAACATTTTGTCCCACACCCTGTAGCCCAGATGGTTTAAACTAAAAATCTGAAAAAAATCTAAGTAATGTACATTTATGTGAACCGGAATAGTTCAACAGGAATTTTTGATCAGATTATGTTTCCGGAAAATAACGCATTTTTTGTTTTTTGCGTAACCATGTAAACTATTTAATGATATTATGTAGCACAGTAGACAGAGCGCTTCGATGGTGTAATGGTTACTATACAAGCGTTCTAATCTGCAAACTCGAGTTCAAATCAGCCGCGAGGCAATTCATTTTTTCTGTTTTTTTTTTTGCATTTTTATTTTGTTTAAATTACTTTTTCAATATTCTAGTTATATTTGGGCAAATATTGCATTTAATTTTTAAAAGCGTAAATTTAATAACCATTGCAAATTGTTGAAATTGATTACTATTGGACTTACAACCAAGTAACTTAAAATATAACGTAACTATAAATATATAATACCATGGATACAAGTTAAAAAAAATGAAATATATAAAATATATGTTATGTCATGTGTTATAATGTCTGTATCATATTAGTGCCTAAATATATTACTGCTATACTGCTATTTATATTCCTACAAATAGACGAAAACAGAAGGGCGGAGCTTATGACTAAAACAACCAATGGAAGCCATAGGCGCAATTTTCAAAATCTTATTAAACCTTGTTATATAAAAAAAAATACTGCACATATTTAGAAACCTACATAATGGTATTAGGCATTCGAATTAAAATTAACAAAAAAAAATATATTTTAACATAAAATTGGTTTTGGCATCCCAAATAATCATCATTCACTTACTAAATACCTGCAAAACCCTGAAATGTGTGAATATTCACACTTCACATCAATTTTTAATAGTCACTTGCACGGCTACTTGTGCCAGAAAATAGGAACGGTTTCTATTCACTTGACTTGCATGAGATACTTGTGCAAGTACTGGCACCAGTACTGAATGTACGTCTACCAGTGACTTGTGCAAGTTCTTACTTATGCAAGTTACTTGCATCGTGAAACTGAGCCATTACTGTACAGGTTGCTCAGCTAGTAAAACATAAATTAAATATTGACCCATAAAATTATTAATAACATTTTCCATAATCATTGTAGCGAGAACTCGTTACTTTCTTAGGTTTCTGCATTTTTATTAATGAAAGTTATAACATTATCTTTATTATGCAGCTTTTTTTTACAATGAAGTGCATAAAATATGCAACGAAGTGAAAACGATTTAGTTCTATTAGCAAACAATCGTAGAACCGATTGCTTCATATTGCTCTGAGATATGGCTACTGTATGGTGTGAATTTCCATTGCAGGGTTTCGAATAAATCCCGTGGTGTAAGAAGTTAAATGTGGGCCCGATAAAAAAAAATAAATAAAATAAATGCAATGCCCATCTTGAAAAACAATCAGCTGTGGCCACCACAGGACCGACCGCCATCGTAAAGTACTTATATAAAATACATGCTAGCAGCAGATTAGAAATAACTTGGCCTAATATTTTCTAACAGAGATATTATTAATCATGACCATGGAAACGTTAGATATAAGTATGAAAAAATTGAGACTTAGAAAAAATTTCGAAAAATTTTACAGAAATTATTCAAAATTTTTCGTTTTATCAAAAAACGTCTCAAATAAAAGTTATTAGTTATTGCATTTATAGCAACTTTTGTTCAATAATTTTTTTCGAAATATTTTTCTGTTGTGAAATATTCACAAAAATCTTAAAATCAACACGAGTAAACTCCCATTTTTAGTAAACCGATTTTTACCAAAAGTTGATCAACTCGTGCCATTGATGGCAGAAGCTTAAATATAAAAATCCTTTCAGCCGAATTTGCTCTGCACGTGTACACAGACAGAAGGACAGACGGACAGTCAGACAGACAGACAGACAGACAGACAGACAGACGGACAGACAGACAGACGGACAGACAGACCGACAGACATCATGCTAAAAATAGTCAAAACGTTATGTAGGGACCTCAATTCGTGGAGATCCATCGAAATCTCGAAATGTCAAAATCGGTATGATCACAATACCTCCCTTATATGTGTTGACGGTCGGTAAAAATATGTATTGCCATATAAATTTTTACCGACCCTCAACAAAATAAGGGAGGTATTGTGATCATACCGATTTTGACATTTCGAGATTTTACAATTTATTTAGAAATGAAGAATAATAGCAATTTTATGCATTTTAATTACAACTTTTTTAAAAACATTAATTTGAAAAGTCAAATTTGAATTTACCGCAAAATATATTTAATTTTAAATTATAAACTTGAATTAGATACAGTCGGAAATCGGCGGCGCTCGCAGCGCCATCTACTTCGTTCTTAAAAAAAATAGAGTATAGATCATAAAAAAGAACTGTTTTTGATATGGTCGCCTAAAAAATATAATATGTGCCGCTTCCTTTATACGAATTATCATCACCTAATTTGGCCGCTCTTTACTTGTAACTTATTAGAAAAATATGTCAGTTTACAACGCTAATAAAATTTATTAGGATATTAAAATAAGAAAAAAATATAATAGACAAAAAATTTGGTTAAATTGGTTTGTTAAGAAATTAATTTCATGGCCTTTTTTTAAATTTTAGTGTTTAATTGGCCATTATAAAGTCTTTCGACCATATTAACCAGTTTACGGCCCTTAAATGAATAAATTGTGACTGATGTAAACAAAATAATTGTTTGCTTAGTAATTAATTAATTATGCTAATGGTTATTAGCAAGTTTTGCAAGTCACAGTAGTATAATCGACAATGAAATAGCCGACCAATTAGCCAAAACGGGTGCGATGATGGAGAAAGAGCCATACATCAAGCAAACCCCCCTATAAAGATCTTTTGCCAATAAAAAAAAAAATCAGCTGTGGCCACCACAGGACCGCCATCATAAAGTACTTATATCAAATACATTCTAGCAGCAGAGTAGAAATAACTTGGCCTAATATTTTCTAACAGATATTATTTATCATGACCATGGAAACGTTACATATAAATATGAAAAAATTGAGAAAAATTTTATAAAAATTATTCGAAATTTTGCGTTTTATCAAAAAACGTCTCAAATAAAATTTATTAATTATTGCTTTTATAGCAACTTTTGTTCAATAAATTTTTTCGAAATATTTTTCTGTTGTGAAATATTCGCAAAAATCTTAAAATCGACACGAGTAAACTTCCATTTTTAGTTAACCGATTTTTACCAAAAGTTGATCAACTCGTGCGATTGATGGCAGAAGCTTAGATATGAAGTTTCATAAAAATCCTTTCAGCCGAATTTGCTCTGCACGTGTACACAGACAGACGGACAGACGGACAGACAGACAGACAGACGGACAGACATACCGACAGACATCATGATAAAAATAGTCAAAACGTTATGTAGGGACCTCAATTCGTGGAGATCCATCGAAATCTCGAAATGTCAAAATCGGTATGATCACAATAACTCCCTTATATATGTTGGCGGTCGGTAATAACGGAATATTTTCAAAAAGGGGTGAAAATTTTGAAATTTTGATCCAAAAATGTTTGACTTTAATTTTAGCCAAAATATAGTTTTAAGTTAATTTTGGGGAGAGGAATATGAAAATAGTATATTGTGCAACTAGCGCTGAATATGTATTCTGCGCGTGTTGCTCACTATGCTTTTCTTCCGTTTTTTCAATAAATAAATCAAGAAAATACAATATAAATATAGTTAACAGCCATATGCGCGCGCAGCCAGTACGGGAATGAAAATACTCGGAAATTGCACATGCGCATTGCTGCGAATCTATTTTTTCGCGCACAACGCACATGCGCATTAGGGCGCTATTATCATTCCCGCATCGCTTGCGCGCGCATCTCTAGTGCAACCAACTGGACAAAATGATACAAAAACTTAAAGAAAAACAACCTAGATTGGTCAATAGATCGACTCATATCTTAATGCATGATAACGCTAGACTACACACTGCAAAAATGACTGTGGCAAAACTACAGGAGTTGGAACTTCTTCATCATCCTCCATACTCACTTAGTCCCCACTGACTACCACTTCTTCCGCAATTTGGACAACTTTTAAACAGGAAAACAGTTTAATTCCGACAATGCTTTAAAACTGGCCTTCCAGGAATTCATTGACTCTCGTCCGCCAGGGATTTAAACCACCGGCCTGAACAACCTGCCGTGTAAATGGCAAGTGTATAGACAAAATAGGTGCATACTTTGATGAATAAAACAATTCCTTATATTTGTAAGTTATCAACCAACTTTGCCTTTTTTTCTACAAATTTCACCCTTGACGACCTAATAGAGGGAAAATTTATATCTATGCTAATAGAAAATAGAAAGATATGGATAGAAATCGAACAATATGACCATAGAAATTTTCAGGTTAAGACAAATGCTTACTACGCATGCGTCAATTATAAATTAACGTAAGAGTTTGGAGCTTGCAAACTCTTAATTTTAATTTATAGGTATAAGTATTAATTCAGAATGTTGTGGACGTACAATTACGTATAACAAACATTTACGTTAATTCAAGTAACAAACAAGAACTAATTTTAATTTCTAATTTTAATATTGTAAATGTAGCATTATGGTAGTTAATTTTTGTGGGAGTATATTCAAACAGTGGAATAATAGAAATTAATAATAGACAGATACTGTACATAAAATTTTGCTGGTAGATTATACTTTTGACATTTGGAAAATTCATAAAATTTTGTTTACGTTTATTAATATTTCCACGCAAATTTATGACATAAGAAAAAAACAAAAAACTCGTAACATAAAATTTAAATAACAAAAAAATATTGTAAATTTAAATGGCTATTTTTTAAATTAAATAATTTCCTGTCGCACCTATATACCATTGTCAACGCCATTTTCATTTTTCAACTTATGAGCAACTTTTCTAGTAAAAGATCTTTTTATAAAGTGATGCTATTTTTTCTGAAATGCACTATTAAAATATCACCTAATAATAAGGTTGGTCCTAGAAGCGAGGAAGCGTCTAAAAGTTAGGCAAAGAAGGCCTCGATTTAATATTTTAATTTAGTGGGGTACCTCAAGGATCTGTCTTAGGACCACTGTTGTTCCTTATTTACATCTGCGATCTTGGTTATATCCTAAAATCTCCACACTGCTTCTACGCCGACGACGTAAAGATATTCCATAACCCTGTTTCTCAGTATGATGAACTTCAAAAGGACATTAGTAATCTGTTTGAATGGTCATCGACCTGGCTTATACCAGTTAATATAAATAAAACTAGTGTTCTTCATCTAGGCATAAACAATCCTAGGTTGCAGTACTACCTTAACGGTATTACTATCCAACAAGTTACTGAACAGGTTGATTTGGGATTGACAATATGCACAAACCTCAGTTGGTCTATACATGTTATCAAGTGTGTTAAGAAAGCAAATAGTGTGTTGTACCTTATCTCTAGAGCATTTTCCAGGCCGTGTCCTGTATTAGTACGCAAAATTTTCACAACATATATTCGCCCACATCTAGAATTCGCCGTTTCTGTTTGGTCACCAAGTCTTAGAAAAGGTATTGACATTATGGAAAGAGTCCAGAGACGTGCTACGCGCTTACCATTTGGTTTCAACAGACTTCCCTATGATGAGAGACTTCGAAGACTTAATTTACCCAAACTGGAAAACCGCAGAAATCGTGGTGATCTTATAACTACCTACCGTGTACTCCATCGGAATTTTGATGCTGATCTTACTGGTTTGTTTGTACTTAATGTAGACTCTCGTTTACGTGGACATTCGTTAAAGTTATGTCACGAAAAATTCCGTAAGAACGTTCGGGCCAAGTTTCTTTCTAACCGAGTGTTTAATGACTGGAATAATCTACCTGAAAGTGTAGTGTCTGCCCCTAGTGTGAACAATTTTAAAAATATACTGGACCTTTACAATCTGTTGCTACTATCCCCATAAACTGAAATTTTCTGTTTTTGTACACTTTTTATATTTGTTATTGTTTGACTTTAGTTGTTTATCAAAGTGTTTTGTTTCTTTCAACTTTCCTGT
Organism: Liopterus haemorrhoidalis; assembly: GCA_963971575.1. Classification (NCBI taxonomy): domain Eukaryota; kingdom Metazoa; phylum Arthropoda; class Insecta; order Coleoptera; family Dytiscidae; genus Liopterus; species Liopterus haemorrhoidalis. Next base: position 5,918,481 of record OZ020626.1, on the reverse strand, counting down.
ATCACAACAATGTGAAATATTGTAATTTTTCTATAAGAACTTTACAAGCCATTGGCTTCAGTTCTTTTTAAATAAATAATAATAATAATAATATTTTGGAACCGTTTAACACAAATTAGTTGCTCACTACGTACATTTCCGTACTGACTTGTCGCTTATTGGACAGCGAGCGTGTCGTTCCCTTCCCACTCAGCTCGTCTGACCACCGATACGTCTCCAGCCCCTCTCCATACTTCGCACGTTATGCAAAGAATGATTTAGGACTTTTATATGTAAAATGGTAGGAAAGAGCCCTAGTACTGAAGAAGAACAAAAAAAAATCTTTCGTATTTTTAGAATTAACGCCTATTAGACACCAAAATTAAGATTATATTTTAAATATTTTTATTACCGACCGTCAACATATATAAGGGAGGTATTGTGATCATACCGATTTTGACATTTCGAGATTTCGATGGATCTCCACGTATTGAGGTACCTACATAATGTTTTGACTATTTTTAGCATGATGTCTGTCGGTCTGTCTGTCCGTCCGTCTCTCTGTCTGTCTGTCTGTCCGTCTGTCCGTCTGTGTACACGTGCAGAGCAAATTAGGCTGAAAGGATTTTTATGAAACTGCATATTTAAGCTTTTGACATCAATGACACGAGTTGATCAACTTTTGGTAAAAATCGGTTAACTGGAAATGGTAGTTTACTCGTGTCGATTTTAAGATTTTTGCGAATATTTAGCAACAGAAAAATACTTCGAAAAAATTTATTGAACAAAAGTTGCTATAAATGCAATAACTAATAACTTTTATTTGAGACGTATTTTGATAAAACGAAAAATTTCGACAAATTTTTGTAAAATTTTTTGTCTCAATTTTTTCATACTTTTATACGTTTCCATGGTCATGATAAATAATATATCTGTTAGAAAATATTAGGCCAAGTTATTTCTACTCTGCTGCTAGAATGTATTTTATACAAGTACTTTACAATGGCGGTCGGTCCTGTGGTGGCCACAGCTAATTTTTTTTTTTTTAATTTAATGGCCTTTGCTACTTTGGCAGTTAGCCAGGACAATTCTTAATTTTTGAAAATTCCATGCCTGAACGGGATTCGAACCCGAGACCTTAGCAACGCAAGGCAACTATGCTACCACTACGCTACGCCGCTCGACACTATGTTTAAAAAAAAAAAAAATTATGACCTTTGCTGCTGTGGCAATAGACCATATTAGTAACTAGGTCACAAAATGGGATTCAGTGCTGCCGTCTCGCGGTTGGATTCCTTTTATTTGAATTTAGCATGTTGTTTTTTTGTTAAATTGTATTTTGGAAATATAAATTAAGTTTTCAAAGTAAGAGAGTGCTTCACATCAAAACTACAAGTCAATATTTATTTATTAAAATTCTTATTTTATACATTAGAATTTAATATGTCATAATTTTTGCAGAACAATATTATTTTGCAGGTTAATTTTGAAAAATTTACGTTAATAATCGTTATTATGGCAAGTAACATAGCAATTAGTGTGTTTGCCATATCTAAATGGTTTAAAGGAATAATATGTTGTTTTTAATTTTCCATTATTGTTTTTCATTTTCATCTGTCAAAAAACGAAAAAATTTGCAATTAATAATGTAATTGTTACAATTTGGAGCAAAACAATACACCAATATTCGTTCTAAAACAAAATATTAAAGGTGTTAATTAAATAAATACTAAAGATTTTTCGATTTTCATATTATTTAAAAACGTAACCTATAAATATATCTTCGAATCCTTATTTATATATTTATAAAATCATTATTCTATAATATAAAGTGTCTGGACTGTATATATTAGTATATATTTATCAAAAATACATATTTTATGCTCCAAAATTGAAAATATTTATAAAATTAAGGTAACAAAAGTAATGTCCCATGTATTTTAAACTTCAAAAGGACTCAGCTCTCAGATGGCAGCACATGTACATATGTGACGACACACTAATATGGTCTATTAGCCAGGACAATTCCTAATTTTTGAAAATTCCATGCCTGAACGGGATTCGAACCCGAGACCTTAGCAACGCAAGGCAACTATGCTACCACTACGTTACGCCGGTCGGCACTATGTTTGGTGTGAATAATATTTGACAGTGACATTACAAATTTATCTCTCAATCATAAAAATAATGAGCGTAATGTTATAATGGACTACATTATCAACATTACATATAATGAAACATTTAATGATTATAACACATTATTGGCATTCATGAATACAAAAAAATAATATTTATCATAATGCATAATATTTATGATGATCATTATGCACTATTATCATCATTAAATTCAATTATGAACGTTTATGAATACAGCCCTGATAGTGTTGTGAGGTGCTTAACGGTTTGTGAGGTAAAACGATGATTGTGAGGTTTGGTGTTGAGTGTCTCTCATGGGATTTCGTAGCCCGCATTTAATTGTAAGTTCTAGTGTAATTATTTACTTCAATCTTAACTAAACATTAAACGTAGATTAAGTAAAATCCAGACTTTAATTCAAACACTTATTCCTGTCACAAAGAAACTAAGCAACCAACTGGCGCACCTTTAGGGTTTCAGACTTGATTCCGCTCGCAAGTCTTGGAACCCACTATACGGAAGGGCCGTTCAAAGTAAGTACCATGAAGTACAATGAAATTATTTAAATTCATTCAGCCAATCGTGACATTTCGACCGATCCTAGAAATGCCCCCATATTATTAAGTACACCAGAAAAATAAAAGAATTGTTGTTTTTATTTCACCCATACAAACCTTTTGGTATATACAGAGTGATTATTTAATGGCGAGACGACGTCACCGAATTTTACGTGCCTTCTAGCAGAAATACTGGTGAATACTATGACTATAATAACTATGATTATGAAGAAAAAAAGATAATGCGCATGCGCGCATAATCGCCTGCTACGATGTGTATGAAACGGCAAATTATTAAAACTTCCAGTGACGTCGTCTCGCCATTAAATAATCACTCTGTATAAATCCTTTTGGTACAACCTGCCCAGATCCGACTCAGGGAGGGCTTACCATTTATAGGTCTATAGGTAATAAGTTACACTTTAGGTTAAATTTGAATACAAATTTAGCATTAGTGACCACCCATTAGCCTAGTGTGATTTTTTGGCGAAGAACAAAAAAATGGGACACTAAAGGGTTAAAGCACTCCTACGAATTCTGCGTTATTAAAAAATTGATGTGAAGTGTGAATTTTCACACATTTCAGGGTTTTGCAGGTATTTAGTAAGTGAATAATGATTATTTGGGATGCCAAAACAAATTTTATATTAAAATATTTTTTTTTGTTAATTTTAATTCGAACGCCTCATACCATTATTTAGGTTTCTAAATATGTGCAGTATTTTTTTTTATATAGCATGGTTCATTAAGAATTTTAAAAATTGCGCCTATGGCTTCCATTGGTTGTTATAAGTTCCGCCCCTCTGATTTCGTGTACATTGAAACAGAATTAAATTATAATTTAAACAATTTCCACTGGTTATTAAATTTACGCTTTTAAAAACTAAATGCAACATTTGCCAAAATATAACTAGCTTTTTGAAAAAATAATTTAAACAATATAAAATTAAAAAAAAAAAAAAACAAAAAATAATATTGTCGCAGGGTTCGATCCCTTTCGGATCGAGTTACTTGCGTGAAAAGCTAGTGTCAAAACCACTACACCAGCATACACGTTCCAGTGTAGCGTGTTACAAAGCTATAACTTGTGTACATTATTAGCCAAAAATCACAAAAAATGCGTTTTTTTCCAAAAACGTAATCTAATCAAAAATTCCTGTTGTACTATTCCGGTTCACGCCAATGTACATTACTTAGAATTTTTTCAGATTTTTAATTTAAACCATCTGGGCTACAGGGTGTGGGACAAAAATTTTTTTGCACAATTTTGGCAAAAATCGCTTCAGAATAATTTATTTTGCAAAAATAAAAATTTGATCCTTAATCTACGTACCAAGGGCTTTCATTTGATACCCTACTCAGAATTATAAAAAAATATTTTTTTTTTCGGTGAGCACATACAGTGGGTGGCCAAATTATTAGGTACAGTGCAGATTTTCTGTAATTTTCAAATGAATTTAACCAGGAAATAAGTGGCTTTGGGTCTCGTATTTATTTTTATTCATTAGATTGCTTTATTTAGAATATAAAACGACATAATTGCTTATTCATAATAACTTTTTTTTGTATAAAAAGTGTTAATTTAACAAATTAAGTAAAATCTTAATATTTTGTAATGCCACCCTTTGCTACGATTGCGGCTTCCAGGCATTTGGGCATGCTTTCTAAGCAGACTTTTGCGTTGTGTCGGAGATAGGGGTTGTGATGCCACTCTCTGATAAAGGTTTCTATAAATTGCCACTTGGTGGTGATGATTTCTTTGGCGATCTCCCGCTTTTTAAAATAATAATGATACCAGCAACAAGAATATAGAAGAAAAATGATTTAAAAACAATTTATTTTCTCACAAAATTCATTTAAACTTGAAAATTACCGGGGGGGTGTGCTGTCCCTAATAATTTGGCCACCTACTGTATTTGTTTATATTTTTAGGGGGATATGTTTTTTAGATGTTTTAGTATTTTTCCTATGTGCGGGTCAAAGAATTGTATAAGCATGCCAAATTTCAACTCTCTAGGTTTAGCCGTTTGGCTACAATTTTTACCGAACAGACAGACAGACAGACAGACGACAAAATGACGGTATAAGAGTTTTTTGGTCATACCTACAAACCCTAAAAACGAACGAGTACATTAAAACCACGCACTATTTTTTACACAGAACAATTCCATGGTTTTTCAAGGCACATTATAATTTAAATGATTTAAAACCCAAACAATTAAAACCATTTACAACTCAATTTGAATGTCTAAATAGCCATTAATAGACCAGAAACACTTCGGCAGTGTTATCCTGTATAAATTACCAATACAATCACCAAATAAAAATGTACTTATTTTTTAGTGAAATGCAAACTAAAAATTTGGGATTCTAATTTTTTTATTGTGGAAAGAAAAAATAATATGAGCAATTTAAACAGTAAATAATTTTTTTAACATAATTTTAATGTTAATAAGACTCGGAATGGAGTCCCCCACTTCTGTGTGAGTTCCCGATGTAAGCTTATTGTTAAAATCAGTCATTCTTGTGTTCTAAGAGTGAAAACAGTTACTCCAAGGTATTAGTGAAATAAAACTTTTTAAATATATTTAAAGGTGAGTTTTATATAGCCTTAATAATAGCTTTAACTAAAAAAAAAATTTTAAAAGTTAAAAAAAAAATTATATTTAATTTTTTTTTTATTTAATATATTTTTTTTTAATTTGGTGACAGTGAATCTTGCGTACATAGTGCAATCAATAAAATTTAAATTTGTTACAATAATACTATATTGTTGTCTTTTTAGAGTTTTGTAGGTATGACCCCCAAAAAACCCTTATAACGTCACTCATGTGTCTGTCTGTTTGTACGGTAGATACAGTGGCGGATCTAGCTTTTTGGGGGCCCAGGGCTTAATGCCAAGGGGCCGTACACATGCGCTTCACTTATGTTGAATTTTAGTAAATATTAGTAAACTTGTGTTTTTATTTTTATTTTTTATTGTTTTTTAAAGTAATATTTTTGTTTTGATCTTTTCTTGGGGGCCCCTTGTGGATCTGGGGCCCAGGGCTTAAGCCCTATTAGCTCGTTTGTAGATCCGCCACTGGGTAGATATTGTAGTGAAAAAAATCTTCATAATACACATTAATGGGAACCGGAAGAGTTCAATTGGAATTTTTGATCAAGTTATTTTTTCGGAAAATGTTTTTTTTTGTATCATCGATAAAAAAATATTTAAAAAAAATTTATTGTGTGTTATCAAAATAAAGCTCTTAAGACATACATTAAGGACCAAAAAGTATTTTAAAATTCGTTTCTTTAACACGATTTTAGCCAAAAATATGCTAAAAAATCATCTGTGGCTACCACAGGACCGACCGCCATCACAAGGTACTTGTATAAAATACATTCTAGTGGCAGAGTAGTTATTATTGTAAAAGACAATAACGTTAATACGTTGACAATTTCATGTGTATTTATAATTTACGATAACCATGGAAACGTACCTGCATAAATAAAAAAAAAAAAACAAAACAAAAATGACTCAAATTAAAGTTATTAGTTATTGCTTTTATAGCAACTTTTGTTAAATAAATTTTTACCGACCGCCAACATATATAAGGGAGGTATTGTGATCATATCGATTTTGACATTTCGAGATTTCGATGGATCTCCACGAATTGAGGTCCCTACATAACGTTTTGACTATTTTTAGCATGATGTCTGTCGGTCTGTCTGTCTGTCCGTCCGTCTGTCCGTCTGTCTATCCGTCTGTCTGTCTGTCCGTCCGTCCGTCTGTCTGTCTGTGTACACGTGCAGAGCAAATTCGGCTGAAAGGATTTTTATGAAACTTCATATTTAAGCTTTTGACATCAATGGCACGAGTTGATCAACTTTTGGTAAAAATCGGTTAAGTAAAAATGGGAGTTTACTCGTGTCGATTTTAAGATTTTTGTGAATATTTCACAACAGAAAAATATTTAGAAAAAAATTATTGGACAAAAGTTGCTATAAACGCAATACCTAATAACTTTTATTTGAGATGTTTTTTGATAAAACGAAAAATTTCGAATAATTTTTGTAAAATTTTTCGAAATTTTTAATTCTCAATGATAAATAATATCTCTGTTAGAAAATATTAGGCCAAGTTATTTCTACTCTGCTGCTAGAATGTATTTTATACAAGTACTCTGCTGCTAAATAAATACATTATTTTATATAAGAACTTTATGATGGCGGTCGGTCCTGTGGTGGCCACAGCTGATTTTTTTGAAATATTTCTCTGTTGTGAAATATTCGCAAAAATCTTAAAACCGACAAGAGTAAACTCCCATTTCTAGTTAACCAAAAGTTGATCAATTCGTGCCATTGATGTCAAAAGCTTAAATATGAAGATTCATAAAAATCCTTTTAGCCGAATTTACTCTGCATGTGTACACAGACCGACCGTCGGACGGACGGACGGACAGACAGACAGACAGACAGACGGACGGACGGACGGACGGACGGACGGACCGACCGACAGACAGTCAGACAGACAGACAGACAGACAGACAGACAGACAGACAGACAGACAGACAGACAGACAGACAGACCGACAGACATCATGCTAAAAATAGTCAAAACGTTATGTAGGGAGCTCAATTCGTGGAGATCGGTATGATCACAATACCTCCTTTATATATGTTGGCGGTCGGTAAAAAGTTCTTGTCCCGACTCCTTTTACCCAAAGGGGTTAAACTGAAAATCTGAAAAAATAATGGGTAATGTACATTGATTTGAGTCGGAAACGTATTAAAGTACGTTTTTGACAAAATTAATTATTTTTTTAATTCATGGCTAAATTATGGTTAATAATGTTATGGATTTTTTGTATTTATGACTGATATAGTGTGTGTATTTTTTTTTAAATTAAAAATATAATTAAAAAAAAAAATAACAGCTGAGGACCGACTATGGAACCTCTCACTACACTCTGTCTTTACACACAAAAATTCCCCAGCCTTCTGGTAAGTGTATCTGAAGTCATAATTTTCTTTAAAGAATATCATTTTTAATCTTAATACATACTTGAATAGTAAATTAGTCATTAAATAAACACTTAATTTACTAATAGGCATTTAAAAGACTGAACAAAAAGTGACGGGCACTTTGAAAATTTATATCCAAGGGAAAATGATCAGAGTCCAAGTATTTTTCAAAGTCCGGTTTATTTTCTATGAAATATATATTATTTTTCTTAAACTTATTTGATGACGGAACATTTAAAACTTAATTTGTCACAATGCAGTTTTCAAATAATTGCAAAAAAATATTAGAACCAACAAGCTGGTCCTAAAGCTTCTAAAGGTAAAAAAAATCGAGTTTAAATTTAGACAAATCAAGTATTATATGAACTTTGTGGACAAATGATAGTTTAAATGGACGAAGAAAGAATGAAATCTGATTTGAATGAATGTTTATTAACAAAAATAAATATAAATTATTTTATTCATTATTATTTTTACTTGCCCGACCTTAATATATAAGGGGCAAGTATTGTAATCGCGAAAAATTTCGATGTCGAGATTTTGACGGATGACCACGTTTCATGGTCCAGGGAATCCCTATTTTCGAAATGCCGTCCGTATGTGTGTGTGTCTGTGTGTATACACGATAACTCAAAAACGGTTTAACTTAAAGAGTTCGTTCTGGTACTAAAAAATTCTTCTAATAACTGGGAAGAACCCTACTGTTTTTTATTAAAATCCGAAACCGGAAACGGAAGTTATTAAACTATAAAAATTTTAAAAATTCGTAACTAGTAAACCAAGCCTTGGACAAAAAATTGTATAGGACATAATTTGTATGTATTTTTGAAGATTTACCTAAATATTTTTATAAATTAAAAAAAAAAAATCATGTATTTTTTTTTTTTTTTTATGTGAGGGCAAGTCAGCGGAGGTCTCCCTTCGCCACTGGTTTTATGTTATATATGTGAGTCAAAAAGTTGTACAAGTATGCCAAATTTCAACTTTCTATGTTCAGCCGTTTGGCTACAATTTCTACTGTACAGAGAGACACATGAGTGACGTTCTAAGGGTTTTTTGGTGGTCATACCTACAATACCCTAAATATGGATTTGACAAACTATTTTGCATCTAAATAATTTTTATATTTTTGAAAAACAATTTAAAAATATCGTTTTGATTTTATAGGATGCCTTCCGAGGTACAGAAATGGTTCGCAGGACGAAGTGTCCTTATAACAGGAGCAACAGGATTCATGGGCAAGGTCCTGGTGGAAAAACTGTTGAGATCCTGCCCAGATATTAAGGACATTTTTATCCTGATCAGACAAAAAAGAGGAAAAACTCCACAACAAAGAGTTGAAGACTTTGTTAACTGTCCAGTAAGTATATATTTATTTATTAGACGACGTGCCGGGTGTCTTTCACCTCTCCTTCTGCCGCTCTACTTCCTTTGCGTATCAACGGCTGCTATGATAATTAGATACAGAGTTCTTAGAATTAATGATTTTTTTCATATAATTTTAACGTTTTCGCTTTATCATACTTTTTAAAAAGAATTCGGAATTTTACTGCCCTAAAGCCCGGTCTTGCCACCTTCAGGTAAACCTCTAGCTAACTATCTGACGGTTCTATGACAACTGGGGCCGTACACAATTGGAGCTTTTCACAACTGGGGCCATAAACAACTGGGGCGATGGACAATTCGGGCCGTTCACAATTGGGGCTTTTGACGACTGGGGCCATAACTATAAGAGCTAGAGTCTTCTTTTGTTTAAAATAAAAAATAATTATTTTAAAATTTGTCATAAAATAAATTGCGTGTTCTTTTGAAAATAAAATTTTTTTTTAATGGTTTAATTAAGTACATTTTGGTGGGAATTAGAATAAATAAAAAAAATGTATTTTAAGGGTTAGATTAAGTAAAATTTAGTGCTCTTTTGACTATATAAATAAAAAATGTATTTTAAGGGTTGGCTTAAGTAAATTAAAGTGTTCTTTTGAATAAATAAATAAAAATTGTATTTAATTTTAGAAGTAAATATTTTGTAACTAAATTTAATTAATATGAGTCAACTACGAGAAAATCAGTTATTTTTTGTTTGACTATTTGATTTTCTTAGTTTTTTTTTTTGTTATGTATGATAGTATTTTTTTGTGCATAGGTATTATATGTATCTCATTTATATAAAACGGGCAAAATTTTCTAGATAAACATAATAAAAATTAAAAATTGATAATACCTATCATGGCTCTAATGTGACTAAATTTTCAAATACATAATCTTTATAATATTTGCTGCTTTGAGATTCTCGCCGAACTTAAAATTTAATTAGAATATTATCTTGGAATACACCAAATTCCCACCAAAATGTACTTAATCAAACCATTAAAAAATTTTTTTTTAAAAGAACACGCAATTTAATTTATGCCAAATTTTAAAATAATTATTTTTTATTTTAAACAAAAGAAGACTCTAGGTCTTATAGTTATGACCCCAGTTGTTAAACGGCCCGAATTGTCCATCGCCCCAGTTATTAATGGCCCCAGTTGTGAAAAGCCCCAGTTGTGAAAAGCTCCAATTGTGAACGGCCCGAATTGTCTTACGGCTCCAGTTGTAGGGTTACCCTATCTGACAGATAATGTTATCTGGAACTTCATCTGCTGAATATAAATGTCAATACCAATCAGTGAATTCAATAAGTCAGTCTCATTATCCGTTAGGTAACTATCCGATAGATACATTTTTATTGAAAGAAGGGATGACATTTATTCAGCATAGAAAGTATCACATAACCCTATCGGTCAGATAATTACTTAAAGGTTTACCTCAAGGTGGAAAGACTAGGCCTCAGTGTAATAAAATCAGGTCTATTTTACTACAAACGATGCCATGGATAGCTGGTGCATTACTTTTTCTTTTATTTCTTTTTTAATCTGTGAAGGCGTTCTTTAGCTTCGAGGTAACATACATACACACAAACGAAGTAATTCATAAATTAATATACATTTTCTGCGTGTCAAGAATAATGAAAAAATGAAAAACCTATCCTAAAAAAATTGATGTGAAGTGTGAATTTTCACACATTTCAGGGTTTCGCAGGTATTTATTAACTATGTGATGATTATTTGGGATGCCAAAACAAATTTTATGTCAAAATATTTTTTTATGAATTTTAATTCGAATGCCTAATACCATTATTTACGTTTCTAAATATGTGCAGTATTTTTTTTTATATATAGCAAGGTTCATTAAGATTTTGAAAATTGCGTCTATGGCTTTCATTGGTTGCTTAAATCATAAGCCTCGCCCTCTGGTACCTTTAAATATAGAATTAAATTATAATTTCAAAACTTCCCACTGGTTATTAAATTTACGCTTTTAAAAATTAAATGCAACATTTACCAAAATATAACTAGAATTTTGACAAAATAATTTAAACAAAATAAAAATGCAAAAAAAAACTGAAAAAATAAAAATTGGCGGGATTCGAACACAGTTTCTTACAGTAGTTTCAACTCACTAAGCGACAATGCTACCACTGTGTTATACAGGATCACTCGTTTAGTATGTTAAATAGCGGATTAAATATATTACATATTTTACTTAAAAACACAAAAAATGCGTTATTTTCCGAAAACATAATCTGATCAAAAATTCCTGTTGTACTATTCCGGTTCACACCAATGTACATTACTGAGATTTTTTTCAGATTTTTAGTTTAAACCATCTGGGCTACAGAGTGTGGGACAAAAATATTTTTGAACAATTTTGGCTAAAATCGCATCAAAAAAAATTATTTTGCAAAAATAAAATTTTGATCGTTAATCCACGTACCAAGGGCTTTCATTTGATACCCTACACAGAATTGTAAAAAAATATATTTTTTTTTCGATGAGCATATATTTGTTTATATTTTTAGGGGGATATGTTTTTTAGATGTTTTAGTATTTTTCCTATGTGCGGGTCAAAGAGTTGTATAAGCATGCCAAATTTCAACTCTCTAGGTTTAGCCGTTTGGCTACAATTTTTACCGAACAGACAGACAGACAGACAGACAGACAGACAGACAGACAGACAGACAGACAGACAGACAGACAGACAGACAGACAGACAGACAGGCAGGCAGGCAGACAGACAGACAGACAGACAGACAGACAGACAGACAGACAGACAGACAGACAGACGACAAAATGACGGTATAAGGGTTTTTTGATCATACCTACAAAACCCTAAAAATAATAAGAACAAAGAAAGATTCCCGTTTAAAATATATGAGAAAAACTTTGTCACCATAATTATCATAATTTTCCATGTCCATATAAATTGTGACGATATCAGTAGCGACAAACACATTAATATCCCCTACTTCTTCAATATCTTCTAAAATATTTTCCACTCGTATTACTCATTTTGATAACGCACGTTGATAATAAAAAAAATTAATTTAAACATACGTTGTTTAAAAAATGATGATTTAATTATTAAATTACCTTATCACCTTATATGAGTTATATATGAGTTATATATGAGTTAAATATGAGTTATACCATGTGTTCAAATAGAAATTACATAAGGGTTGGCCATGGAAAAATTAAATAATGTGTACTGCAAGCTTTAACTGTCAATTAATTAACTGCCATCACTGTTGTTGTCATAAGTTTCTATTGAAAATTCAATTAAGCTACAATTATAATGGTTTTTACAATGGAACACAAAAAATTTATGGCCAGTAAAATAATATAATTTAAAAAATCAGCTGTGGCCACCACAGGACCAACCGCCATCATAAAGTACTTGTATAAAATACATTCTAGCAGCAGAGTAGAAATAACTTGGCCTAATATTTTCTAACAGAGATATTATTTATCATGACCATGAAAACGATACATATAAGTATGAAAAAAATTTAATTTTTTTTCGTTTTATCAAAAAACGTCTCAAATAAAAGTTATTAGTTATTGCATTTATAGCAACTTTTGTTCAATAATTTTTTTCGAAATATTCGCAAAAATCTTAAAATCGAGACGAGTAAACTCCCATTTCTAGTCAATCGATTTTTACCAAAAGTTGATCAACTCGTGCCATTGATGTCAAAAGCTTAAATATGCAGTTTCATAAATATCCTTTTAGCCGAATTTGCTCTGCACGGGTACACAGACAGACAGACGGACAGACGGACGGACGGACGGACGGACGGACAGACGGACGGACGGACGGACGGACAGACGGACGGACAGACGGACAGACAGACGGACAGACAGACCGACAGACAGACCGACAGACACCATGCTAAGAATAGTCAAAACGTTATATAGGGACCTCAATTCGTGGAGATCCATCGAAATCTCGAAATGTCAAAATCGGTATGATCACAATACCTCCCTTATATATGTTAGCGGTCGGTAAAAATTATTAGATTCATTAAGTGAAGAATTAAATTTACAAAAGAGTTTCAATATTAATTAAAATCTCAAATGACGATATGAAACCCGTATCTTCAAAAGTTGGAAATATTTTAACTGAACTCCAAATATCAAATATGTATTTCTTTAGGTTATTTTGCTAAAGGTTCATATCAACAAGATATAGGTAACTACTTGATAACATGAATAATTAGTTAGGTATAAAAAATATGTTTGCGATAATATTGCTCAATGCAAAGGACACACAGTTTTACGACTACCTCCGTATTATTGTATATTCAATCCTATTGAACAAATATGGAGTCAGTTAAAGGCGAGAATAAAACGGAATAATGTTTCTCCCACTTTAAACGGCACTGTGATAGAACTTATAAAAAAATTGACGTGAAGTGTGAATATTCACACATTTCAGGGTTTCGCAGGTATATAATAAGTGAAGGCGATATGCTGAGTGTGTAGGACAAATTTTACTTTGTAGTAATCACGGCAAAATGAACGATATTTTTAAAATAATTTATCGTCTGTTAATCATATAAGACTGGTTATTAAATTTACTTAAAAATTAAATACAACGTTTGTCAAAATATAACTAGAATTTTGACAAAATAATTTCAACATAATAAAAATGCAAAAAAAAAAACGGAAAAAATAAAATTCACTCCGTACTCGAACTCGAAACCCTTCGTTTACCAGCAGTGCTCTAACCCATTACACTATCGAACGCCTTGAATATGAGTGTCTTACATTGGTATAACTTTTGCACTTTGTGAACCAAAAACCACAAAAAAATGCGTTATTTTCCGAAAACATAATCTAATCAAAAATTCCTGTTGTACTATTTCGGTTCACACCAATATACATTACTTAGAATTTTTTCAGATTTTTAGTTTAAACCATCTGGACTACAGGTGTGGGCAAAATTTTTTTTGCACAATTTTGACAAAAATCGTGTCAAAATAATTTATTTTGCAAAAATAAAATTTTGATCGTTAATCCACATACTAAGGGCTTTCATTTGATACCCTACTCAGAATTTAAAAAAAATTATTATTTTTTTTTTCGTTGAGCACATATTTGTTTATATTTTTAGGGGGATATGTTTTTTAGATGTTTTAGTATTTTTCCTATGTGCGGGTCAAAGAGTTGTATAAGCATACCAAATTTCAACTCTCTAGGTTTAGCCGTTTGGCTACAATTTTTACCGAACAGACAGACAGACAGACAGACAGACAGATAGACAGCCAGACGACAAAATGACGGAATAAGGGTTTTTTGGTCATACCTACAAAACCCTAAAAAGAAGTGGAAAATATCCCTGTAGATAGTTGGAAAAATTGTGTAAATCATGTTATTAAAACTGAGGACAGTTATATTCAAATAGAACGTACTATAATCATTAATTTAGAGACTGATTCAGTTGATTTGGACTAGTAAGATTTTTTTTTATCTTAAAAATTATTTAATTTAAAATTTATTTTATTGTAATGTTTTAAATACTAATTGTAATGTTTTAAATTTAATTATAAGTTCTATAAATTAATTGTATTTATAATAAAAATAAAGTTTATTTTGATGATATCTTATGTTTATTTCTTGTTACAATTGTGTCATTACATGGTGTAATGTAATTTATACCTGATACATCTCTGGCTAGTTTATGGGTAAACAAGGGATTAGAGTTATTTGTAATTACCCCCCACTGTGTTTAGGACCATAAGTAGATAGTCACTTCATCTTATCGTGAAATAGACTATACCATTACATTTTTACTTATAATTCTTTTTAAATATTCATATTTATTGTTAAAAGAAATCGATAATAAAATCGTCATCAAGCGCTGTCAAAGAAACAAGGTTATGTTTGTGTTTTTACCGCGATAATAGTACAAGCTATTAACGCATCTTCCATCTCTTTTAACATGTTGTACAGTGCATATGTCTATCTTTTTCTATCGACAACAGAAAACGTTGCCAAACGTACTTCTCTATTAGTTAAAAGATCGCAGTATAGAGATTATGAACACTACTAACGTTAGCATCACAATCTTTTAATTTAATAAGTAACGCTTAACTGCAATATTTAGTATATATGAACAATATTATGAACATTTAGAGTACAACTATATATAAATCAGAATGGAGGCAATTTTGAATAATATTTCATAATAATTCATTTCAATAAAATCTATATAAATATCATTAGCATTTTTGCTTAATTATTTTGTGATGTAAGGCTGATGACTTGTTTATATCGATAAATTCAAAATAAAATGCTGTCTAGAATAAGTAAACAACAGTTGTTCCCATTTAAAATAGGAAAGTTGCATAAGGTATTTTGAGAACCACTGTTTGAGATATATTGATAAATTAAACGTTAAGTTAAACTAAAATCGAAGTAAACATATGTTGGTATTTAACCCATCATTAAAATAATTTGATTTTTTTCATTGTGCAGCAATCATTTATTTTTCCGAATTAAAATATGAATTTTGATGAATTATTATTTTTCTCCCGAGCATCAGTATGTCTATTAATTCTTTTATAAAATGGTAAAGGTGTCTAATTTAATCAGTATCATATAAACAGTTCACTTTTGTAAGAACAAACTATGGTCTATTTCAAAGTAGAAAAAAGCAGATAGCGCTGCGAACCGAGTACGATTTACATTGATCAAATACAGTATAGCGGGAAATTTAAAATAAGTTACAACTAGGGCATGGGCGTAGCAACTGGGTTAGCAAGTGATTTTTTTTAAATATAAAAAAGGTTAATAAGGTATTGGAATAAACAAGGCAGATAATTAACGTTATTACGTTATTTATACGACATAAATTCAGTTTAATGGGAAATTTAAAACATTAAAAAAATATTAATTTTAAAAATTATGTACTATATGTAAAAAGAGAGATTTGGCTAAAAGTTTAAACAAAGCAATAAAACAAACAATATATCTTCAGAGCTAAAGTTTCTTATTTAAATAATTATTGTAAATAAATAAAAATATATAAATATATGAAGGTCTAAAAATTATATCAATAACTTCTTCTTTGGGCACAATCAACTGGGCTGTCTTTTGGCCTCACATTAGTCCTCTTTCTTGATCTGTTAATTGTCAACTGTCAAAAAATATTTATATGTCAGATAACCTAAAAAATATATAACTGCGTAAAAACAAACTACATGGAGAATTTTCTCCATAAAATCTACGCCAAGAATATAAATAAAAGTCTAAATATGTAAACAATAACAAAATTAAATAATATATATTTCCAATGTACGACACTGAACATCTGTCAACTTGGACTAAAAACAATATTTTTTACAGTGTAATAGGGATGACGATCTAAACCAATCCGAAGCAAGGACAAACAGCTCCTATCTTCTTACACACCTTTTTCTACTTTGAAATAGACCATAGATCTGGTTATTTTGGTTACTTTTATGGTGTGTTACTAACTTTAAATGTAAATTAAAAATATTCCTTACGCTGTAAAACCGACTTTAGATTGATAAGGTTAGGATTATTATAATTAAGATATCATTTTTCATTATGACACATGTCAAATGGATCGATATTTTAAAAAAGTGACATTTTTGAATACCAACTTCCCACATTGAAAACAAAATTCCCACTTAGTTTGTTCTTACAAAAGTGAACAGCTTATAACGTTTATAGTTTTCGAGATAGCGATGATGAGCAAATTAAAATGAACCTATGGAATTTTGAAAAGTGTAATAATTAAAAAAAATAAGTGTTATACAACTTAGTTTTTTCTGTAAATATTTATCAATAAATTATAAAAAAAATATATTCTAAAATTTTAGTTTTCGAGTCTTGTAAATAACTATGTAAATATCGTTAGTAATTTGTATTGATGACGTATTTTTGTAATTGATGAAAATTACTTTTAAAGCCAGTTCACTGTGCATAATAGTATTTTGAAAAATACATGTATAATAATGGTCCCTTTTATCTTTTATCTGGGTAGTTGATATTACGTAGGGTAGGGTGACCAAACGTCCTGTTGTCCCAGGACATGACCTGTTTTTTTCATTTCGCCGGAAATATAGTCGGATTGCTGATAGGTGACTGTTACATGTATGTATCAAGTAGTGAATTCATATAATAATCTAGTTACCATTTTTTTTTACCATTACCAGCGATTTTAAAAATGTTTTTTGTTATTTGTCTTAGCTGTCAGTTGTCTGTTAATAACATTAATTAATAGAGCTTGCGGCCAATTATTAAATTCACAAACTTTAGTTTTAAATCTACTGGAATATTTTAATTCCGAAAAAGAGAATAATGGGCCACTTATTTCTCTATCTTGTGTCCATCAAAGAGTAGCAGCTGAAGATTTCGGAATCAACAATTCGTAGAATTATAAAATGTAAATCTGAACTTCTCACTAACAAAATCACGAGAAAACGAAGGAAATTAAAATCTGAACCAGTTTATTTTATTGATACATTGGCACAAACGTATGGTCATGAAGTACTAAGATTACCGCCTTATCACTGCCAGTTTAACCCCATTAAACTAATTTGGGGTATAACAAAAAATTATTATGATAGACATATTGATCAAAACGGATATAGTGATAACGAAGTTTTGAAAATGTGGCAAGTAGCCTGTGATCAAATTAGTTGTGAAACTTTGGCAAAATCTGTTAAAAAAATCGAAAATTTAATAAATGAATGGTGGGAAAGGGAAAGGATTGTTGATGATATTAATCCAATAATAATAAATACAAGAAATGACAGCGATAGTGACTAATTTAAAAAAAATAAAAATAATCATTTAAATACAACTTTTAGCAATATATTATATGAATAAATATATTTTTAATTAATATTTTGTTACTTTATACTTAGGGGAAACATCAAAATTTAATTTAATTAAACAACAAATTATAATCCAAAATTTTCGTATGCGTATAAGTTTTTCCTTATTTATAATTATTACCTTAAAATTAATAATTTTGTTTGTTTGAGTACTGCTGTGAATTTATTTTCGCGCTCTAATTAGTAAAGATATCTACGAATCATGCCGTTTCTTTTTAATGCTTTGTTTTTTATTCAAATACTTGGTAATGGAAGGTTAGTTGTCAACTTGCGTCACTATACGTTACTATGGGTATGCAAATAATTATAATGATATAGACAGAGAAAGCATACAGTATTGTATATAGATACTTGTAGCAACGAGCAGTCACTTATCAGCAATCCGACTATAAGGTGTCTCAAAAGAAATTTTATTTTTATTTAGCTTACTGCGTGAACGCAACGTATCCGAGGGGCGCGGGGGTTATGTCAATCGGTAGCCTGGCTCTTGGGAATTCAGACGCTATGGAGCGTTTCTCGGGAGCAGACCGCGCGTTATGCGTGTGAGAGTTTTACAAAAACGGTGATTCGGCGACTGTAGCGCGTAGAAAATTCTGCAGTATTCGAGGTTTTCGCCACTTAAATGATGCGCCAAGCATTCCTCTCATTCGACATTGGGTTAAAAAGTTTGAAGAGACTGGTACAACGCTGGATAAATCAAAATCCGGGCGACCTAGGTCATCAAGAACGGTAGAAAACGTGGAGAATGTTAATCAGTCTGTTCGTGACGACCCGAACCTTTCAATTCGGAAGCGCGCAAGTGCTTTAAATGTGCATAGATCATCATTACATCGCATTATGCACAAAGGCCTAAAGCTGCACCCCTACAAAATTCAATTGGTGCAAGAATTAAAGCCCCAAGATGGCAAGCAGAGGCTTAATTTCGTAAATCAGGTGATTGAGCGATTTTCAACGTTTACCAACATTTTGTTTTCGGATGAAGCTCATTTTCATCTTAATGGCCACGTAAATAAGCAGAACTGCCGCTACTGGAGTGCAACGAATCCGAAACGCAAACATCAGAAACCCCTACATTCGCCTAAAGTGACCGTATGGGCTGCGATGTCGGCGCGAGGAATTATCGGCCCTTACTTTTTTGAAGACGAAAGGGGGCGTGCAGTTACAGTGAATTCAGAGCGTTATGTGGAGATGTTAGACAACTTCTTGGTACCTGAATTGCAAAACTTTCCTGGCTATAACCAAAGAACATGGTTCCAGCAGGACGGAGCAACTTCACACACGTCCAATATGTCTCTGCCACGTTCTGTTCGTGAAATTTTCTCAGGCAAATTGATCTCCCGGAGAGGTGACATAAATTGGCCTCCACGCAGTCCAGATTTAACCCCTATGGACTTTTTCCTATGGGGTTATCTTAAATCTAAAGTTTACGCCAATAAACCGACTTCACTGGCGCATTTGAAAGAAAATATCCGTCACGAAATGGCAGCCATCCCTGAGCCCACCTGCCGAGACGTCATAAGTAATTTTACTGTTCGATTAAATGAGTGCCGAGAACGCGAGGGTCTACATTTAGACGATATTATTTTTAAGAAATAAATCCCCAAAAAGTGTATTTTAATAATTAATAAACATTTCTTCTATATACGGCTTACTTTTTTTTTAATCGATCCAGTAAATATAACATTTCTTTTGAGACACCTTGTAGAAGAAATATTGTCCTAGACATCCAACATTCTGCTGACGTCTTACACTTATTAAATACTTTTAAAACACTGAAGTGTGTGAAAATTCACACTTCACATCAATATTTATAATTCTACACATCGTATAAAGTAATATAATACTTAATTTTATAATATATTTATTTTTCTTTGGTGTTACCTAATTGTGCATAATACCATGATGTAATTTCGAAGAATAAAAATATCTTTTCACATCTGGATTTACCGGAAGGTCAAGTTGTTAAAATTTTAATATTTGATCTTAAAATTAGTGTCAATACACGAAAATGACTAAACACTTTTTTAAGTTTACTCTTATTAATTCAATATTTTTTTAATAATCTTTGCGAACATATGTGAAATAGTCTCTTCAATATGAGTAAATAACCTTGCAGGCCTTAAGGTCAATTAACTTAGTTTTTAAATATCGTGAGCTTCTTAAAGTAGTACATAGTAGTAGTATTTATCCTGCTTTACATCTTATAATGTTTACATTTGTCATTACAATTTTTGAAAAATTTTTCGAAATTTTTTCTATGTACCTATTTTTTCATACTTATATGTAACGTTTCCATGGTTATGATAAATAATATCTCTGTTAGAAAATATTAGGCCAAGTTATTTCTACTCTGCTGCTAGAATGAATTTTATACAAGTACTTTGTGATGGCGGTCGGTCCTTGGTGGCCACAGCTGATTTTTTAAATTATTTTCACAAATCCCGATTTAAGGATAGCAAATGTTATTGAAATATATTCCTGGTATTACTTATTCACTTGTATTTGATATTTGACCGAAGTCGAAAATCTTATTTCATATAATAGGTATAGCAACAACAAATTATAAATTAGAACCTGCTCTTGATATTTATTGTACTCCTTGCGGGCTACGCAATAGGGGATAGGCATGATGTTTTTAAAATTTTTTATTATATTCCTCTTGTTGCATATAAACATAAAAAACAGTTTTTAATTTTTTTTTTTTTTAATTTGAAGGCTTAAAAAAATCATAAATGTATGTAGCGCGCGAAAACTACGTGTGACGTCATACCCTTCTAACTGTCACATGACACTACTAGTCTACCCAGCGTACATAGTCTGTTGTGAACTTATTTGTTTGTATAACTTTCATAGGTTATGTAAAGTTAGAGTGATTTTAATTAAAATAAAGTTTAATTCTATAAAAACAATTTATACATGTTTACCGAATTAAATTTTATATTAAAATATATAAAATATGGAAGATCCAGGCCCCAGTACTTCGAAACATAGTCGAAAATATTGTTTAGTACCAATGTGCACAAATAGTTCAATTAGAAACCCAAAAAAATAATTTATATCATTACCTGATGACGAAAAACCACAGAAAAGCTATGAGGCGAAATAAAACCGATATTTCAGAAAAAAGTAAACTTTATGTTTGTGAAGACCGTTTTAATGTGAGTACATATATTTTATAAATTATTTTAATAATAAATGCGTGAAAAATTGTTTAAAAACAAATACAAAACTCTCAAACAATACAATATAAACACGTAAACATTATGTTTTGTCTGTATATGTGACGGCAAACCCTTACAGTCTCAGTCGTATCTACTCGGCAACCTTCGCGGCGTGGTCGGCTTATTTCAAATTTACAATATTTTAATTAAAAAATTTGGTTATAATATTAATTAAAATGTGATTTTTGTTGTGTTAGGTGACATAACTAACATTAAAATATCAAAAAAGTTTTAAGGAAATATAAATTTTATGCGTATCCCCTATTGACCTATTGGTATCAATCCATTGGTTTGAAAATTTTTCGTTGAGATACGAAAATTGACAAATTATATTTAAAAAATTCGTTTTTTTTCAGGTTTACGACAAAATCCGAGATAACCCAAAACACCAAGAAATTTTCGACAAAATTCGTCTTGTGTCTGGTGACGTCACTCTGCCCGACTGTCAGATTTCAGAGTCGGATTTAAAGCTTTTACAGTCCTGTATTAGTATAGTTTTTCACATGGCTGCTAACGTACGTTTTGATCAACCCCTCAAGACGGTCCTGAACATGAATACAGAAGGCACTCTGAACATGCTGAAAATTGCTGAAACTCTCCCTGAACTAAAGGGTTTTGTACACGTTTCAACAACATATTGCCATTGTCAAGAAACGGAGTTATTTGAAAAATCTTACGAGTAAGTAGACTTTCTTCAACATAAGAAAAACACAGGCGGATGTAAGCGGGCTCCCATGCGCAGAAATCAAATTTCGTCCATTATCAACAGTTAGTTTAACACATTTCAGTAGCGTCACTTACTTTGATTTGTGTTTAACTACGCTTATTGTGCGGTGTTGTTTGTTTATTTCCGTTTTTATTATTTATTCGTCGTACGTTTCAAGGTATACCGTGTACTAAAATGAGTAAAAATGTATTTGAAATACATGATTTTGTGTGTTTGGTATCCACAACAATTGTTTAAAACCCTTATGTACGTCAATGTGATCAGCTGTTTTCTCGCGTAGAACTGATGACGTAATTTATGATACCCAGTGTTTTTCTTATGTTGAACCAGGCGTTGACCAGTGTTTCTCAACTAGAAACGCTCAGCGGACCAGTATTCGCGACTCCAGATAACAGTGAGACATCTGGTGGCGGCTTGGTGAATTAAACAGAAGCGTATATTTGTATAATATTTGTAGTGTGTTGTTCTGCAGTTTATGTGAATTAAGACGTATTTTTAGGGTTTTGTAGGTATGACCAAAAAACCCTTATACCGTCATTTTGTCGTCTGTCTGTCTGTCTGTCTGTCTGTTCGGTAAAAATTGTAGCCAAACGGCTAAACCTAGAGAGTTGAAATTTGGCATGCTTATACAACTCTTTGACCCGCACATAGGAAAAATACTAAAACATCTAAAAAACATATCCCCCTAAAAATATAAACGAATATGTGCTCAACTAAAAATAAAATATTTTTTTTAAATTCTGAGTAGGGTATCAAATGAAAGCCCTTAGTACGTGGATTAACGATCAAAATTTTATTTTTGCAAAATAAAATATTTTGACGCGATTTTTGTCAAAATTGTGCAAAAAAATTTTTGTCCCACACCCTGTAGCCCAGATGGTTTAAACTAAAAATCTGAAAAAATTCTAAGTAATGTACATTGGTGTGAACCGGAATAGTACAACAGGAATTTTTGATCAGATTATGTTTTCGGAAAATAATGCATTTTTTGTGTTTTTAACCAAAATATGTTAAATATTTAATTCGTTATGTAACCAAGTTGATACGTCACCGCTCATAGCTATGTGCGTTTAGTCATTGGTTTTCTAATTTGTCAAGCAGGTAACTTGCAAACTAGGGTTCGAATCCTGTCAATTTTAATTTTTTTGATTTTTTTTTTGCAGTTTTCATTTGTTTAAATTATTTTGTCAAAATTCTAGTTATATTTTGGTAAATGTTGCATTTAATTTTTAAAAGCGTAAATTTAATAACCAGTGGGAAAAGTTGAAATTATAATTTAATTCTGTTTGATGTATACGAAATCAGAGGGCGGGGCTAATGATTTAAGCAACCAATAGAAGCCATAGGCGCAATTTTCAAAATCTTAATGAACCTTGCTATGTAAAAAAAATACTGCACATATTTAGAAACTTAAATAATGGTATTAGGCATCCGAATTAAAATTCATAAAAAAATATTTGAACATAAAATTTGTTTTGGCATCCCAAATAATCATCATTCAGTTATTAAATACCTGCAAAACCCTGAAATGTGTGAAAATTCACACTTCACATCAATTTTTAAATATAGTGACTTAAATACAGTGCTTTTTTGCCGAAATATTGTTTGAACAGATAAATATTAAGAAAAAATTTCTGACATATACGCTTCTCGTCAGCCATCAACTGTCGTACGCAGCGCCGCCAACGTTAGTTTGAGTCGCGGATACTATATAATTTTCTAACGCGGACCACTAATAATAATTGTTGGTTCATTTTTTGCAAGAAAACAAATATATTTAATGGGCTACTAAATACTTTTATTTTATTTGTAAAAAATCACAGAAAGTTTACAGAAAATAAACAAAATATAAACATTTACATTAAAAATAAAACTACAAAAAACACGTATAATAACTTTCGCGGGCCACTTAAACTTTTGTGGGGACCTCTGGTGGTCCGCGGACCACCTGTTGAGAAACACTGGTCTAGACTTCTTTCTATGTAATAAAATACCTGCGCCATAACCGTAAGGATTTAATAGAACTAATGCGGCATTCTGTGGCAAATCTGTAAGGTACAGACCACAAATTATAAAACAAGGAAGATAGCGGACTCCCACGTTACGGCTTTGGACAGCGATAGTTGCGACATTCGTGGTTGTAATATGAACTAGGATTAGATAGTATGCAACCCGCAGTGCACACAAATATATTTTTATATTTTAAATTGCTACGAATCGCGCGATCATTAATTTTCTACCAAAATTGAAAAATAAAATGTAATTTTGGTAGAAAATTAAAGATTGCCTTGAACCGAAAATTATGATAAATTTATTTACAACTCTCCAATTAATTTCCTAAAATTAAAATTAATTACAATTATTAAAAGTTAATACTTCAGTAAGCATTAAGTTTTATTATTTTATTTGCAAGCAAGCATATGAAATAAATAAACAAGTATAATCTGTCTCAATTTGTAATACGAAACTAGATCTGGTTACTTTGGTGACTGTTGTGGTGTAAACAGACTTTGGCATATCCGTGTGATCCAATACTATGATAATATTATAAATGTATTGTCAATATACAACATAAAAAATGAACTTTTCCTGTTAGTTCCGTATTACAAAATGAGACAGATAATATTTATTTTTTACTTTTATATTTACTTTTATTGTACATATTAAATTTAGTCTGTGCCATTTTTTTTATTACACTATTTATATTTCTTTTGCATTCACCATTTAAAATATTATTAATTACACTACACCATTTGAAAATAAAAAATGTGGTGCTAATATTTAAAATTTCTTATAAAATTCATCACTGTCACAATCACAATTTACTGTCACCTATCGTTACAATGTCAAAAACAATTGCCGCAAATTGCCGATAATGAAGTGTTCTCAAAATGTTGGTTAAAAAAAAAAAACGCTTTTAGCGCTATCGGTGGATGGAATATAACTTAAAACCGTTTCAAGGCCGTGTATATGAGTTTCATACCCCTGGTACAGACGATCCTACCTAAGGAGTTGTTTTATGTGTTGTTATGGACAGTTTCTTACAGATTTTGTCTGTAAGCTTATAGGTTTGCCACAGAATTACACCATTAAACTCATTTCTATGTTTTTTTTTCAGGTCCCCCCATCCACCATTAAAAGTTTTAGAACTAGCAACATGGATGGATGACGAAATTTTAGAATCAATCACTCCAAAATTATTGAATGGAAACCCAAATACATATGCCTACACTAAATGTCTTACTGAACAACTTGTCACGGATTACGCCAAAAAATTACCTATAGCAATAGCCAGACCATCCATCGGTAAGTCCTTTTCAAATATCCTGGATTGGATCGATTCAATATCGAACAGAACCCATAAAATTCATCATAGAGATTTGTGTACCAGTGAAATTTGCCAAGTGCATCTTTTAGAAATATCAATTGCTATTTTTTTTAGTGACTGCTTCCTGGAAGGAGCCTTTACCTGGATGGGTGCAGAACCTAAATGGTCCCACAGGACTCCTGGTGGGAGGTGGAAAAGGAGTGATACGGTCCATGTATTGCAATGCCGAATACGAAGCCGATATAATGCCTGTTGATGTTTCTATAAACAGTTTAATATTGACAGCTTACAAATTAGGGACGAGTCCCAAATCAGAAGAACCTTTAGTTATTAATGTATGCAAGGGAAATGTAAGTAGTTTAAAATGCAAACAGATTTTGAAAAACCTATATTTACATTTAAATTTATTATGATTTTTGTTTTTTTGATGTGCAGTTAAAAAAAAAGCGCTCGTGTACGCCAAATGTCAATTTCTAATTAGAAATTAACTAGAAAATTGTCTTGTAATAAACTCTTTTTTTTATTTTAGGACAATCCAGTTTCATGGGGAGAAGCTTTAGAACTGGGCAAGAAACATTTCTACGATAATCCATTCACAATTTGCCTTTGGTATCCAAATGGAAGCGCTAAATCCAACTATACCATACATCTTATTTCAGTTCTCTTCTTCCATATTCTTCCAGCATATTTTATAGATTTCTTCTTAGTTTTATTCCGACAAAAACCTTTGTAAGTATAGCTTTAAAGGCGTAAAACAACACAGATCATAAAACTAACAAGAAATAAAATTAGTTACAATCTATATAAATTTTGAGATAATATATAGTGTATGTTTGAATTAGGTTCGACTGTATCATCATACCAAATTTCGTTCAAATATGTTCAACCGTTTTTGCGTGAATCTCGGACAAATAGACAGTCAGACAGACAGACAAACATACAGACATACAGACATACAGACAGGCAGACAGGCAGACAGACAGACAGACATACAGACAGACAGACAGACAGACAGACAGACATACAGGCAGACAGACAGACAGACAGGCAGACAGACAGGTAGACAGACAGACAGGCAGACAGACAGGTAGACAGACAGACAGACAGACAGACAGACAGACAGACAGACAGACAGACAGACAGACAGACAGAGACAAATTGATTTTTTCATTTTTCTATATATCATCGAAACATATATAGCCTAAAATTTTGTTAATATAGATGAAGCTGTAGCTACAATTTGCCGCGTTGTAAGTAAATATGCGCCGACTGATTTACAACATGACACCCAAAATGCAATTTGTTTATTTACAATTGCATAACATTTTTTTTATAGTTAAAAGTATCCTATTAGTTAGATAAAAATTATCTGCAAAATTTGATGTATAGATGTTAAAAAAATCAGCTGTGGTCACCACAGGACCGACCACCATCACAAAGTACTTGTATAAAATACATTCTAGCAGCAGAGTAGAAATAACTTGGCCTAATATTTTCTAATAGAGATATTATTTATCATGACCATGAAAACGTTATGTGTAAGTATGAAAAAATAGATAACATTTTTTCGTTTTATCTCAAAAATGTCTCAAAAAAAAGTTGTTAGTTATTGTTTTTATAGCAACTTTTGTTAAATAATTTTTTTCGATATTTTTCTGTTGTTAAATAATCGCAAAAATCTTAAAATCGACACGAGTGAACTCCCATTTCTAGTCAATCGAAATACAAATAATGAGAAAAAAAAATCAGCTGTGGCCACCACAGGACCGACCGCCATCACAAAGCACTTGTATAAAATACATTCTAGCAGCAGAGTAGAAATAACTTGGCCTAATATTTTCTAACAGAGATATTATTTATCATGACCATGGAAACGTTAAATATAAGTATGAAAAAAAAAAAACAAAAATTCTCAAATAAAAGTTGTTAGTTATTGCTTTTATAGCAACTTTTGTTAAATAATTTTTTTCGAAATATTTCTCTGTTGTGAAATATTCGCAAAAATCTTAAAACCGACACGAGTAAACTCCCATTTATAGTTAACCAATTTTTACCAAAAGTTGATCAACTCGTGTCATTGATGTCAAAAGCTTAAATATGCAGTTTCATAAATATCCTTTTAGCCGAATTTGCTCTGCACGTGTACACAGACAGACAATTCGTGGAGATCCATCGAAATTTCGAAATGTCAAAATCGGTATGATCACAATACCTCCCTTATATAGGTTGGCGGTCGGTAAAAATTCTTTGCAAAATTTGGTGTATAGATGTTACAAATTTAATTTCAGATTGTTAGTTTTGTATAAGAAATTTATAAGAAAAGTGTTGTTTCCCATGTCATTGAACAGCGAAAAGCCAGAAAACTAAGATTTTTTTTTTAGTTTGATTCAAACGCAAAAAAGAATCCAAAGTGGACTCCATGTTCTCCAATATTACACAACCAGAAAATGGATTTTCCATAACGAAAAGATTAAAGAAATTAATTCATCTTTAACTAAAGAAGATCAAGAGACTTTCTACACTGACATGAATGAAATAAGCTGGGATAAGTAAGTTTGATAATGCAGGATCTTGTTTCTATCAAAAATATTTAACTTTTAACAGGTGTCTTGTGTTCTTAATGCCAAAACATCAAAATCGCGGGACTCAAACTTAAAATTTATTAGAATCACATAAGACTTTTGCTAATAGTAAACAGGCCACATATTTTGGAAACTTTCGATTTCGTAAAATTTTAGAAATCAAAAATGTGTTTTGTAGAACTTACTGATTTTTTTATTGCTAAAGTAAATTTATAATGACTATTTTTTAATGAAATAAATAATTTATTTCATAGCTTGTCCAGGTATTTGGTAACGCTTTTTATTTGCCAATTTAAATATTTTAAAAGTGATATACTAGAAACTACTCTCATTAGTGTTTTCAAATGATCGTCGTTTAACCTTGTTTTACTTTTATTATTTTTCATTTTCAGTTGGTCAACTGACTAGTTTTGTCAAGTTTGGAATTGAGAGATCGATCGCAAATTATTTTTCACAAATTATTTTTCAAAAAAATTCTTGACCATTCCAATTGTAAACCGACCCAGCTACCCCTTAAATAAATACCTATATCTCTGAATTAATATTCGGAAATATGGGGCGTGCTTCAGAGGGCATGTAAAGCCGGAGGTCTCGCTTACCGTAAAAAGTCGTTAGGTTAGGACAGAGAGCGTTACTCGCTATGTGAAAATCTCTGACACTTACGAAAAAAAAAAACTGAATTTTCATTTTTGTAAGTTGTCATTAGCTATTTTTTAGGGTTTTGTAGGTATGACCAAAAAACTCTTATACCGTCATTTTGTCGTCTGTCTGTCTGTCTGTCTGTCTGTTCGGTAAAAATTGTAGCCAAACGGCTAAACCTAGAGAGTTGAAATTTGGCATGCTTATACAACTCTTTGACCCGCACATAGGAAAAATACTAAAACATCTAAAAAACATATCCCCTTAAAATATAAACAAATATGTGCTCATCAAAAAAAAAATATTTTTTTTAAATTCTGAGTAGGATATCAAATGAAAGCCCTTAGTACGTGGATTAACGATCAAAATTTTATTTTTGCAAAATAAATTATTTTGATGCGATTTTTGTCAAACTTGTGCAAAAAAAATTTTGTCCCACACCCTGTAGCCCAGATGGTTTAAACTAAAAATCTGAAAAAATTCTAAGTAATGTACATTGGTGTGAACCGGAATAGTACAACAGGAATTTTTGATCAGATTATGTTTTCGGAAAATAACGCATTTTTTGTGTTTTTAACTGAAATATGTTAAATATTTAATTCGCTATGTAACACTCCAGACCAGTAACTCTGGTAGCTCAGTTGGTTTTGTGATGCACTTTGTAATTTGCAGTGCGAACGTTGCAGAGTTCGAATCCTGTTAATTTTATTTTTTTCTGTTTTTTTTTTTGCATTTTTATTTTGTTTAAATTATTTTGTCAAAATTCTAGTTTTATTTTGGTAAATGTTGCATTTATTTTTTAAAAGCGTAAATTTAATAACCAGTGGGAAGTGTTGAAATTATAATTTAATTCTGTTTGACGAAATCAGAGGGCGGGACTTATGATATAAGCAACCAATGGAAGCCATAGACGCAATTTTAAAAATCTTACTGAACCTTGCTGTATAAATAACATACTGCACATATTTAGAAACTTAAATAATGGTTTTAGGCATTCGAATTAAAATTCATAAAAAAATATTTTGACATAAAATTTGTTTTGGCATCCCAAATAATCATCATTCAGTTACTAAATACCTGCAAAACCCAGAAATGTGTGAAGATTCACACTTCACATAATTTTTTATATATTGAAGTTGGCTTTTCCTGAAGAAAATTATCAAAAGCTTCAATCAATCGGTAAAAGTTACTAGAGTTGAAAATCTAGTGCCTAAACCAAAGGAACAGACTTTAGCTTCTATTTTTAAACTGTTTTTAGTATAACAATGATATTATTGTGAACGCAAAGTAGTATTTTTATGTACAAGTGTTAAAAATGCATTCCATTTTGATTTAAACACTTTCATATCCTTATTGAGCTTGAGCTATCTGTAGCTCGGAGCATTTCTTATGAACAAGTTATATGCTACTCACGAGTTATATTCGTAAGAAGTGCAGAAAGGTGTATTTTATAACTCTGTGGAACCTGATCTGAAAAATAATAACTAGCAGATCCCCCCTTTATATTGTTTACTAATAATAAATTTAATTTTTAGGTATACTTTAGACTACGTATTAGGAGCCAGAAGATATTGTCTACATGAAGAACCTCATACGATTCCTCAAGGAAGAAAACTGTTACGAAGGTAATAAGGAAACTCAACTACTCGCGAACGTTTCTCCTTAAACGATTGAAATTAACGGATTGAAACTAATTTATATTTTTATTTTTTTATTTTGATACCTGTTGAACATGTGTCAATAAAACTGTCCTACACTCAAAAAGGTTGGTCTAAAAATTTGAGAATAATGCACATTGATGTAAATCAAAATAGTACAACCGAAATTTTTGATAAAATTATTTTTTCGAATAATATCTATTTTTTATCATTTAATTGTTATTTATACAACAAGTGCATAAAGCATTACTATTTGTAATAGTATATTATGCAACAAGCATGGATCGATGGCCATTTTACACGAGTATGAAAGTTGTGCCACGAGCCGCAGGCGAGTAGCAATACGAGTGAGAAATGACTATTCCATCCAAGTTTCATACTATGCTTTTTCTATGAATATAACTTTATTACTTATTTAATTTTTATTCAGTTCCCTTTAAAAACTGACAATAATTTGACATATGCTTTCAACCTATTTATTACGTTGCCTAGCAACGGTCGGCTATTGCTCCTTGTACCTGTTATGTAATGAGCTCAATTAAGTCCATTCTACATTATACTTTTTTCAATACTTTTGTCAATACTATCCAACTCTGACGTAATTTCAACTTTTGATACTACAGAATATAGTGGGGGAAAAAAATAAGAGACGGTGATATATTTTATACCTTCCATCTCTTATTACTTTTCATTGCCAACTTAAAATTTTTTAGGTGCAGATGACAGACAACAATTTGGTTATAGTAAACCAATTTATAAATATTGTTTAATTGTGCTAAGTTTATATTTAATAATATGTTCTAAATAAACTTCTTATCAACTTAATAAACTACTAAAAGTTAAGTTGTAAACAAAAACTAAAAAGTTGGTAGTTGGTACGACTGAAAAGTACAGAACTGTCAACCAAAAATTTGACCGGAGGTAGTTTTGGATGACAGTTGTATAATTATCAGTCGTACCAACCAGCAACTTTTTAGTTTTTGGTTGTCTAAATTTAGTAGCTTATTAAGTTGATAAGAAGTTTATTTAGAACATATAATGAAATATAAACTTAGCACAATTAAACAATATTTATAAATTGGTTTACTATAACCAAATTGTTTTCTGCCATCTGAACCTAAAAATTTTTAAGTTGGTAATGAAAAGTAATAAGAAATGGAAGGTATAAAATATATCACTGTCTCTTATTTTTTTCCCCCACTATATTCTGTAGTATCAAAAGTTGAAATGACGTCAGAGTTGGATAATATTGAAAAAAGTATAATGTAGAATGGACTTTACGTAATGAGCTCAATACGTAACAAGCAAAAAATCTATCAAAAAAGTTGTCAAAATGCCCAGATTTCGATAATCCCCCCAGCGTTTTGATAATCATACTTCACAATTTTTATTTATTTTTTATTTTATTATTATTATTTTTTTTTTCTAGGTTGTACATTTTGGACTGTCTAAAAAATGTTCTAGTCATAGCATTATTTTTGTGGCTAATGTGGCACTACTCCTTTACCGTTTTGGAATCACTGGACAGCGTTTTGAGGTACACCGTCAGTTTCATACCACTCAAAATATAATTATTGTTGATGTATTTAATTTTTTAATAGATATTTAGTTATTAAAAATATATATTTGTTAATATTATATTATTGGAACAATTGTTGAGGAAAATAAATAAAAAATGTCTTTTTATTGACCAGGACTTTTTATTGCCTAAATATTAGTCATCAATTTCCAATCATCTAGAGTGGGGAGTAATACCCTTTTCACACTAGATCTTTAAGATCGGATGTTAAAGTGAATGTATCTTTAAACGCTAATGTGAAACCGTACGGCCTCGTCTAAACACGACCGATGTTTAAGACAGAGATCTGCGTCTAAAACTTCGTCCGCATTGCCAACTTAATTTCTATTATAAAAAATTCTCCTTGAATTTGTGCTGTCAACATTTTATATTATCATAAACAAGAATACTGTATTATATCGACGTTATAAGAAGTTTATCCTTATTGTTATAATAAAATTATTTATTTTAATAATGTGTTTAATAAAATACAGAGCTACAATAATTGAGATAAAATGTATCGACTTACATGTTAATACAGGTGTAATATATTCTTTATTGTAGTGCCTTTATTGTAGAATGAAATGAAATATCCTTAATTGTTTATAATAATTCAAAATGTGCGTCTGCGCAGACAGTTCAAAACTGGTAATTTCATGACGGTAACTTAAGGACAAAATTACTGTAGCTGATGACAGCACCAGAGATTTAAACATCAAGTGATAAAGCATACCGATCTTAAACATCGGTGAACTTTAAGTTCACTTGTCTTAAAGATCTAGTGTGAAAAGGGTATTATGGGTTTAAATTTTAAACTAGTTCAGAATTGCGAACATACAGCTCACAAGCCAGATACTATTAAATACAGTAATGCCCCGCCACTCGACGTTAATTCGTTCTGAAAAAGCGTCGAGTAGCGATTACGTCGAGTGGCGAGTCGAATTTCTCCATAAGAAATAAAGGGAATCATATGTACATATATACATATAAGGAAATACATATATGTATATGTTTTCCTTTTAGCTATGCTTGCATTTCTATCCTTTGGACCCATAATTATAAATATAAATCACTTATTTTAGCAAAAAACAAAAAGTTCATAGCTGCACTAAATCTGAGTTGTTGTCGTCAAGATATCTAGGCGCGAACTGCTGGCCATGCGTTCATTTTTCTTTGTTTAGCAAAATATGTATCACGTGATCGGTACTCGATCACGCGTCGGATAGCGATGTTTCCGTCGACTCTCACTCTCGACATTTACGTTGAGTGGCGAAAACGTCGAGCTAAGAGGCAGTCGAGTAACGGGGTATTACTGTATGGATTTTTGATAATCAATTGTTTGGCGTATTGTGTGGGAGCTTGCATTGTCATTATGAAGAATGATGCGACGTTTTTGGTTGTTTTTCCTGATTTTGTCGATAACTTCTGGCAAACAAATTGTTGTATACCATTCAGCATTAACTGTTCTCCGATCATCTAAAGGAATGGTTGCGACATGCCCAGTACAACCGAAGAAACAAGCGATCATTTTCTTGGAAGTACTTCGTGAACGAACAACTTTTGCGGGTTTCGGTTAATCTTGGAAGATCCAAACAGTGGATTGTTGCTTAGTTTCCGGTTCATATGAATAAATCCAAGTTTCGTCAACTGTAACGATGTTGTATACGAATTTTGCAGTGCCTAGGTTGAATTTTTGTAGCATTCCCTTACACCAATCAATACGAGCCTTTTTCTGAGCTGTGGTCAAATTATGCGAAATCCATCAGGAACAGATCTTTTTCACAGCTAAATGTTCATGCAAAATCGAATGTATTGTCTGCTATATGCCAAAGGATGCCTCTATCTCACGGTAAGTTACATACCGATTTTCTACAATCATTTTGCGCACAGCATCGATGTTTTTTTGAATCACAACCAATTTTGGTCGACCTTCACGAGATTCATCACTGACGGACGCACGACCATAACGAAATTCTGCAAACCAGTTGTAAACCAGTTGTCTTTTCTGATGGTGTTTCATTACCAAAAGTTGAACGAAGCGAATATATGCATTGTTGTTTATAGGCCTTTACTAAAATTGAAAAAAATATCCAACGAAAACCTTCACGAGTAATACCCATTTTTTCACAAACTTGTTTTTTTTTAACGCTCACTGTCAACTACTTGGTCAATTTATAAGCTGCCACTGATTTCTCAATAACAAATGTCTAATTTTACGAATATAGTAATGACACATTTCAATATTGCCATCTAGTGGTCGTTTATAAAAACATAAAAGGTAAACCTCGTAGCATTTCTATGACTCAGTCACAACCATTTATCTAAATTGATACATTTTTAAAAGCACTGCTTTAGAAACGAATACTAATTCGATTACAGAAATCGTATTAACACCCCATAGTAATGTCAGAAACACTCAGTCAGTTTCAACCTGTGCTACGAATTTTTAAAATTTTATAAATATAAATACAAATTTTATGTTACCAGAAATTATTGTTTTAGTGTATTGCCATTTTCTACTGTTGGTAATAATATTTTTAACTCATTTATTTATATTCTCAAAAATTTTAAATCAATTATAGTTAGAAACGAAATGGTAAGAAAACAACTCAAATGCTGAAAAAGAAAAATTTGGTAGTGCTTTGGTATTGTACAGCTTTTTTAAAATCCTATACAGCAATGTATTATATCAATAACCTATAGTTAAGATGGATGCAAAAAGAAATCACGTAAAATCCTATTAAAATTTTCACAAATATTTTCCGAAATTTTCCTTTGGGACCCTGCGAATCGCATGCCTATAATTAAAAGACTTTAAATTAGTTTTAACTTTCTTTTGACAAAAGGGCAAGCAATATTAAATCAGAAAGAAACACAAAATTTTAGTGCAAGTGGAAATGCAATTTTCCCTATGACCGGAAAGCGTGCAGGGGTTTAGTACCATCCCTTGGCATGCTGTATGAAATCGGAGACCAAAAATGTCATGAGCTCCCGGTCTAAAAAATTGGATTTGTGGATGCGACGAAAAGAAAGCTATTTTTCCTTATGTTTCAATACTTTTAAAAATAAAATAATTTTTTTTTAACAGACAATTATTCTGTCAATGAATTACTGTCTTATAAATTTTAACGCACTTGCAAGCTAAAGTTACTGGATTATACAAAGTAGCGCAAGCCTTTGAAGAAGCCGGCAGACCCCAGGGTTTGATTGGCAACATCGCTTTCCTTATTAAGCGAACTAAAGCAGCAATTTTTACGTTCTTAAGTTTGCGTCTGCGCTGTCACATCTCTCTTTCACGCTCTAATTTAATAACCTCCTTTGTCAGCGGTTTGAATATTTAAGGTTAAGTTTCATTTAAATTTATATATTACAGTCTGTTCCAAACGGTTAAGCGGAACTAGATTTTGCAATCTAGTTACTTTCATCGCTTAAATCGTGCTTTTCGGTCGTTTTGTTTAAGCTTTGTAAATCATACTTACAATTAACATTTTTTGGTTAAGGTTAATATCATTTTAAAATGTAATTTTCTTTATATTTTGATATTTTGTGCATTCTTAATACAAATTTCCCATTTATTTATTTTTTTGTCATTAAAATTTGTAAAAAAAATAATTTAATTTTGACATGTCATTCGTTTCTATGGTTTCATTGTTGGAATTTTAAATTTTGACATTCCAACGTGAAAAATGAAATAACCCCAGCAAGGTCCCTTCTGGTGACAACCTAAAAGAACGAAAATCCCATTTAGTTCCGCTTAACCGTTTGGAACAGACTGTATATCCATTTTATTTAATAAAAATTAAAAAAAATAATTGAAATTGTACCACAATTTTGTTATAGTGCATCTTTGATTAAAAAAATCGTGACTACAATGTTTAAAATAAAAATTTTGGTAGTACTAGTTTCTTATTTTTACTTGCCCGACCTTAATATATAAGGGGCAAGTATTGTAATCGCGAAAATTTTCGATGTCGAGATTTTGACTGATGACCACGTTTCATGGTCCAGGGAATCCAAAAAACCTATTTTCAAAGTGCCGTCCGTATGTGTGTGTGTCTATCTGTGTGTATACACGATAACTCAAAAACGGTTTAACTTAAAGAGTTCGTTCTGGTACTAAAAAATTCTCCTAATAATTGGCAAGAACCCTATTGTTTTTTATTAAAATCCGAAACCGGAAACGGAAGTTATTAAACTTTAAAATTTTAAAAAATTTGTAACTAGTAAACTAAACTTTGGACAAAAATTTGATTTATTTTTGAAGATTTACCTAAATCTTCTTTTAAATTTATTTTTTTTTTTTTTTATTTATTTTTTTTTATGTATTTTTTTTATTATTATTTTTTTTATGGGAGGGCAAGTCTAGCGGAGGTGTCCCTTCGCCACTGGTTTTACTGTTGGAATCACTGAAAATCATTTGTGTTGGCGACATTTTTAGCCCCAGTATGGCCGCCGTTGCGCTACTTTGTATAATCTAGTGACTTGCAAGCTAGTATAAATCTCTTTGAACTCTTGTTTTAATATTTAGTATATTTGTATTTTCTTCTATTTTAAATAATATATTACTGTACAAGATCAACTTCAGAATCTTTTTCTATATCGCGAATTATTTCGATGTTATTTTGTATATTATATTATAATATGTATTTACGACTAACTTTAAACAATTTATGTATTGCAACATAGTCAATAAATTATATTATTATTATTGTACATTTATGTTACACAGTATAACACTAGTTACACTGGGAAACGCACTAGTAGAACACAACGAAAGAGTTTGCAAAAATAGGTATGTTTTAAACATAATCATAAATTGTATTCGATTTAGTCCCGGTATTTCTACCTTGCTGTAATCTATAATAACTATCAATGGGATAATATTATCCTCTTGATATTCACTAGGATAAATTGCCTTCTGTATTTCCAACTCTAGTTATCACGTAGATAACTATTGATAATAATATTTTACGATGTTTTTTATGTTGGTACTAGTAGCGTTCTGTTAAACAAGGAGAGACATACACGCGACTCGCACGTATAAAAGGGATATAGGTACAACTGTCAAAATAAATGATAACTATCAAAATTTTGTACAGAAAATTGTGCGATAAATGCCCAAGCAGCGCAAATTTCAATATTTTCGAAACCAGGAAACTTGTAAATCTTGTGTTAAGATGTAAAAATGTTATAGAATATAAATCTACTGACGCTGTAAATCTAAAAGATAAACAAGGGGCCTGGGAAAAAAATTGTATTATTGTTCAATGCTTCCTGCAGACAGAATAGATATGCAAAAACACTGAAAATGAAATACGACGGTATATAGGTTTATATATTTTTTAAATTGGTGTAGTATTTTGTGGAATATTTGGTGGAGCAGGATATTAAATGCATTTTTCGCTAAGCGTAATTGATTAATAAATTCATTCTCATCCCACTGGTCCATATGATTTGGTCTAACACGAACTATGTATGGACGTTCTAAATACTCTACAATTTCTTCATCATCGTCTGCTAGCAAATCTTCTAAATCAGAATCCATGATATCCTTCTTTAAAAATAAATATAAATTAACTAATAATCAACAGTATTATTAGGGTTTTGTAGGGATGACCAAAAAACCCTTATATCGTCATTTTGTCGTCTCTCTGTCTGTCTGTCTGTCTGTCTGTCTGTTCGGTAAAAATTGTAGCTAAACGGCCAAACCTAGTAAGTTAAAATTTGGCATGCTTATACAACTCTTTGACTTGCACATAGGAAAAATACTAAAATATCTAAAAAACATATCCCCCTAAAAATATAAACAAATATGTGCTCATCGAAAAAAATAATAATTTATTTAAAATTCTTAGTAGGGTATCAAATGAAAGCCCTTAGTACGTGGATTAACGATCAAAATTTTATTTTTTCAAAATAAATTATTTTGACGGGACTTAAGTCAAAATTGTGCAAAAAAAATTGTCCCGCACCCTGTAGCCCAGATGGTTTAAACTAAAAATCTGAAAAAATTCTGAGTAATGTAAATTGGTGTGAACCGGAATAGTCCAACAGAAAGTTTTGATCAGATTATGTTTTCGGAAAAAGACGCATTTTTTGTGTTTTTGGTTGACGATATAAATATTTAGTATGTTATGTAAGATAGTAAACCAGTATGCCTTCATGGTGTAGTGATTAGACATCTTGCTTTCTAAATTGCAAACTAGGGTTCGCATCCAGTCTCCAGACAATTTTATTTTTAGTTTTTTTTGCATTTTTATTTTGTTTAAATTATTTTATCAAAATTCTAGTCATACTTTGACAAATGTTGCATTTGATTTTTAAAAGATATAAATTTAATAACCAGTGGCAATTTAATTCTATGTTTCTATGTATACGATCAGAGGGGCGGAGCTTTTGATTTAAAACAACCAATGAAAGCCATAGGCGCAATTTTCAAAATCTTAATGAACGTTGCTATATAAAAAAAAATACTACACATATTTAGAAACCTAAATAATGGTATTAGGCATTCGAATTAAAATTAACAAATAATATTTTAACATAAAATTTGTTTTGGCATCCCAAATAATCATCATTCACTTAGTAAATCCTACGAAATCCTGAAATGTGTGAAAATTCACACTTCACATCAATTTTTTTGTTAAGTTCTATTATTTTTGTATTTTCAATTTTATAATTGAAAAACAAGAATAAGAAGGGAATTTGGTAAATAAAATTAAACCAAAATTTATACCTGTAGGTATATGCTAATAGACTCGATTTTGACATTTTATTTGAACCGGAACCGAACCGGAACTGAACCGGAATTTTTAGATGAACCTAAACCGAAACTGGAACTAAAAACATTTACTTGCAACATAATCGTAAACCGGAACATAATCGACTCTCTGCTTAAAATAGTGAACAAAATTGATTATGGAGTCGATTCAAATACCCAGAGCTGGAGTAAGGAAAACTTGCGCTAGGGGCAGAGCCGTGTTTTGGCGCCCTTGGTAAATAAAAACAAGGTTCTTATCTCTCAAAATTTAAGTGATGAGCAAAAAAAAAAGGTCCTCATCTTCACAATGGCGCCCCTTAGTAAGCCCGTCAGCGCCCTTTTCCTTAGTGCACTAGGGGCCGTTGTCCCCTCCGCCCCCCCCCCCTTACTGCGGCTCTGCAAATACCTATTCCACAATAGCTCTTTACTCTAGCTTTCTAGAACCCTTCTAAAAGTTCCCCTATCATCTAAATCGAGCCGAAGCTATTCAGAACGTAGTAATACATCCTCCGTTGCTATGTTGGATGAATTATCTGGACCAGAGCATCTAAAATCAATAAGCCTGGGATCTGAGAGGAACAAAACAAAAATGTAGTCTCGAGCTACTCGCAATGTGCGAATATTATATATCCAGTGATTAATTTCTAGTTTGTAAGTGTAGATGAATTTTTAAAGATGTGACCGGAAAATTAAATTCGAAACAGTGAGTCTGTTTTATGGAGCAGTTCAAGGGGGTGTTGTATTGCTATTTTTGGATTTCGAGTATTTTCGCAGGTAAATATATTTTTTTAATAAGTTTATTCACACATTAATACAATTCTATTCAATTAAAATTGTTTTCATTTCAAAATACAATTGTATTTAGTACGAAATACAATTCTATACCACCTTATGGTATTGGATTTTGTTGTTTACTAATAATTTTATATCAAAATATAAGTATATTCACATATAATTATAAGTGTATTCAAATAAAATTATGATACAATTGTATTCATTTCAAAATACAATTGTGTTTAGTACCAAATACAATTCTATACCGCCCTTTGGTATACTATTTGGTTGTTTACTAATAATTTTATATGAAAATACAAGTATATTCACACATAAATACAAATGTATTCAGATAAAATTGTAATACAATTGTATCAATTTCAAAATACAATTGTGTTTAGTACGAAATACAATTCTATACCACCTTTTGGTATGGTTTTTGGTTGTTTTCTAATAATTTTATACGAAAATACAAGTGTATTTAAATAAAATTGTAATACAATTGTATTCATTTCAAAATACAATTGTATTTAGTACGAAATACAATTCTATACCGCCTTTTGGTATAGTTTTTGGTTGTTTTCTAATAATTTTATGCGAAAATACAAGTGTATTTAAATAAAATTGTAATACAATTGTATTGATTTCAAAATACAATTGTGTTTAGTACGAAATACAATTCTATACCGCCCTTTGGTATAGTTTTTGGTTGTTTTCTAATAATTTTATACGAAAATACAAATGTATTTAAATAAAATTGTAATACAATTGTATTCATTTCAAAATACAATTGCAGATATAAAGATAAATAGATTATTATTCATGCCGTTTCTGGCTTGGAATCTACTATGAATACAATTGTATTAATACCAAATGCAGTTATATTCCACTGTAAGGTACAAGATTTAGTTGTTTACATTCAAACTGTGACCTTATGCTAAATTTAGTATCCCAATACAATTGTATTTATTCTCAAAACAGTCGTATTTGTAAACATAGTTCTGTATAATCCAATAGATTTTAGTTTTTTTTTCACTCTTATGTTGAATTTAGTCTGTTCTAAATACAATTGTATTCCAATACAATTGTATTCCAATACAATTGTATTCCAATACAATTGTATTCCAACACAATTGTATTCTCATACAATTGTATTACAATACAACAGTATTCCCATAAAACTGTATTCCAATACAATTGTATTCCAACAAAATTGTATTCCAATACAATTACATTTTAATATAATTTGATTCATTCCTGACCTATTTCTGTAATAATAAACTGTATATTCAAATACAACCAGTTGAATACAGTCCTAGGGTACAGGCTTTGGTTGTTTTATCTTCACATATATATATTTCATTTGATTTGTCTCCAAATACAACTGTATTCTAATACAATTGTATTTCGAAATATAGTATATTTTGATTGTTTATTATTTTCTTTTATTTGTATCTTGATTTTATGTTAAATTTGCCCTGTATTCAATACAAATGTATCCTAATACAATTGTATTTATTTCCAAAAACAGTTGTATTGCAATACTACTATATTCAATCTCAAATACAATTGTGCTATAATAATGTAACACTAATGGGTCAATTTTGTACAACTCGTAACAAGTTCTGTAAGAAATTTAGAGGCGTTACGGGTACCAACAGGAAATTGGTACCTCACACCGACTAAGTATTTCTCACGGAACGAGTTACGGGTTGCACAGAATTGACCCATTAGGCATAGATTTTACTTACAGATACAATTGTATTTAAGTACAATTGTATTCATTTTCAAATACAATTCTATTCAGTAGTGTAACAATGAGTTATAGACATTAACTTTTTAGTTTCAGATTCAAGTATATTACATTTAATTTTGAAATACAATTGTATTTTTTTTCCAACACAATTGTACTCCAATACATTATATTCATTTTTAAATAAATTAATTAATAATTACAATACACAGGCTTTAGGATAGTAGGCATAAGGAAATTGTATTTGTTTGCAAATACAATTGTATTCAAAAACAACTCTATTCGTTTTCAAATACAATTGAATTCAGTAGGGTGATGTGCCTATAAGAGCTTACCAACTTGGCCTAATATTATATTTAGTTTTCATATACAGCTGTATTTATTGTATAACACAATTGCATTCCAATACAACTGTATTCATTCTCATTTACAATATCTTCCATATAAAAAATTTGTTTTCAAATGCAATAATGTAACATTAATTTACTTAGTTTACTAACTTAATCGTAGGTATATTTCATTTAGTAATTTAAATACAATTGTATTCAAATACAACTGTATTCATTTCTACTACAATATATTCAGTAGTGTAACCCTAAAGTATAAATTTCAATTTTTTACTTTTAAACTTTTGTTACATATATTTTTCAAATACAATTGTGTTTATTCCAAACAAAATTGTATTCCAATACAACTGTATTCATTTCCTACTAAAATGTATTTAGTAGCGTAACCCTAAAGCATTAACTTCAATTTTTTACTTTTAAAATTTGTTACATATATTATTCAAATACAACTGTATTCATTTCCTACTGCAATGTATTCAGTAGTCAACCCTAAAGCATAAACTTCAATTCTTTATTTTAAATTTCAGTTACATATAGGGATTTGCAGCTAAGCACCCTACCATCTGGTGAGCGTTTCATGAACTTGTGTACATGAGATAACATTTCGTTTTGTGTATTGGTTTTGTATGAAGTTTGTTTTTAAAGTTTTATTATAATCATTGAAAAATGTATAATACATATTGTTGTGTGCCTATGTGCAATTCATTGAAAAGAAGAAACCCGGAAATATCGTTTCATTTGTTTCCAAAAATATCAGACACCGTACGGTTCTAAACAAAATTGGGAAAGCAAGAGGTTAGGAATCGACGCGATGTTTAGATAAACAATTTAAAAATTGGAAAAAAAGTGAGCCCTTATATCAAAGTTTGCACATTACATTTTAATGATAGTGACTACAAAAAATATTTTCAATTTTGTATTTATTATCGCATATCTTGAAAATTCCTGTTATTGTGTGTGGGTTTGTAATGCACAAGTCTCTAGGCATAATGCATAAATCTTTATGAACTCTCTGTTTTTTT
Source organism: Liopterus haemorrhoidalis (assembly GCA_963971575.1). Lineage (NCBI taxonomy): Eukaryota > Metazoa > Arthropoda > Insecta > Coleoptera > Dytiscidae > Liopterus > Liopterus haemorrhoidalis. The sequence goes on along the minus strand of OZ020626.1, from coordinate 5,876,182 downwards.
CAGTGACTCCACACAATATTATATGCCCAGCATTGTAGATTTCTACCCCTTGGTAAACAACACGGGGATTATTATTTCCCCCAATATAGTTAAAATAATCGACAATGGAAAACCGCCATAACTTAAAACCAGATCACAAAATGTAGTATATTAGATGTTTACAAGTAATGTCACTTCACAAAATCAGAAAATCCCAAACAATTATTTATTTTTTGTCGTTTTTTGATACACTTTTCGCTATTATTTACTAGTAAATGTCAAGTGGTATCTGATTTAGAATGGTTTCAAAAAAATCCGCGTGGCGCTACGATCTTAAAATTTTTCCCCTATATTATTCAAATACAATTGTGTTTGTACCAAACAGAAATGTATTCCAATACAACTGTATTCAATACTGTAACTCCAAGATAAAAGTTTTAGAATGATTTGAGACTTATATATTGAGTAGAGTAATAAGGAAATAAAGGAATGATAAAGGAATTAGGGGCAAAATAGTTGATATTTGATTTTTATTTCAGGTTACCTGGGACTATTCTGTCCTCTTCTTCCAGTAATATTCATCTCTAACAAACTTTATAGATATATAACAGATTTCCTGTTTACTTTTTGGCAACAGTACCCCACAGTAAGTAAGCAAAAAATATCAAATTCGAATAATACAAGAACACATATGAAATATATCAAAAAAACACATAAAATCCAAATAAAAATATTAGATAAAAGGTATAAAAAAGAATAAAAAGACTTACTTTTCTTTTAACACCAAATTGGCGAAACAATCACCTATCACTATCTTGCACTACAGTGTCCCAATACTGCTAACTCTCTTGCACGCCCCTAAACAAGAATACAATATTTTACCAAAAAAATCGAAAAACACCAATCTAAACACTAAAAAGAGTCTTTATAGTCTCTAAGTACACTACTACTGTCCCTAAAATTGTTTAAATATCTCAAAACTTCAAAAAAATGAAGTTTCTAAATTTACATTTTCAACTATCAAATGTCGTGTATAACATTTGACAATATTTAAACAAATTTGTCATGTAGTGTATTAAAAATTATATAAAAAGAAAATATAAGATTTAAATTACCTATTTCTATCTTTATTTTGTTTTAATTATTACTTAAAACTATTAATTGTTAGAATATTAACGAGAACTGACAGAACATTCAACAATTCTATTCATTTCAATACTGGTGCTGCCATCGCGTGATGCCAAATTATACTAAATTTTTCATTGTTGCAAAAACTAATTTAAATTAGTGTTTGAAACAATTATTAAGTAAAATTAAAAATAAAATTAATTAAATCAATGATTTAAAGACCGTTTGATGGAATATTTAATATATTATTTAAAATTTTTGACAAAAATTTTCAATACTAGATCAAATTTGTTGTGAAATAATAGTTTTTTTGCAGGCTTTATTACAGCTATTATGCCGTTGCAATATCGATGTGAGTGGGGACTCCTTAATCCCAGGTAGGTGTTGGTAATAGCCATAGATGTTGACAAGACTCTACAAACACCAATATCGGCTAGATTGCGATGATAATAGCAAGCACATTTGTATTTGTCAAGACCCTACAAGATTAGAATACATTTATTTAATACTTAACTGTTTTACAAATGTTAGAATTATTCAAAATAATTTGAAATTACAACTCTTATGCACTTTCTGTAAGGCCTGCAGCTTTCCGCATAATTATATTTTAAACAAGTCTACTCATATAGATATATTATAATCACAAGTGAATAAAATTTTAATTTGCGCTAGTTTAGTTTTAATAGTTACGCCATAAACTACAATCTTAAGGCTGCGTATAACCCCCAGAGGTTACTAGTTTCTTATACAAAACTAACAATCTGAAACAAAATTAGTATCAATCTATACATCAAATTTTGCACAGAATTTTTATCTATCTAATAGGATATTTTTAATTGTAGAATCATTTATTGTAAAAATATTATCGCTCAATAACTTAAAAATAGACATGAGCGATAATGTTCTGTAATTTTTTAAATCTATTTGTGGGTTTCGAATAAATTTTATATTTATATAGTTTTGTGTAGAAATGTCCAAATAATACGTCACCATTTTTTTCGACTCGATTACTTATAGTTTAGAACCTTCGTCGAAAATTATTATACTTGATGATAATGGAATGCCACTTGATACACGTATTCTTTACGAGAATTAAATCATTTTTACCCGTAATACTTATTTTGAAAACCGTGGCAGATTCAAGGTGGCGGCAAAAATAGTCTACCAAGTACAATAACTAAGTAGTTTTCACAATAGAGCATAATAGCTAGAAACATATCTGTAGAATGAAGCTTTAGCTACAATTTGCCGCATCGTACGCAAATATGCGTCGATTGGTTTACAAGATGGCGTCTATAATGCAATTTGCTTATTTACAATTACATAACAGTTTTTTCTACAATTAAAAATATCTTATTAGATAGAAAAAAATTCGCTGCAAATTTTGATATATAGATTGTTATTAATTTTATTTCCGGTTATTAGTTTTGTATAAGAAACTATTGAGAACTATACGGTTGTGCGCCACCTTAAAGTCATAAACCAAAGCAATGCCGGCTCCACAATGGATACAAAGGATGCGTCGTATCAGGGCGCCAAGATCAAGGGGCGCCATCGCAACGAACGATTGAGCGGCGCCGTTTTTATATTGGCGAGCTAAACAAAAAGTCTTCGACAATTTTTTCTTCACAAAGAAATTAAATTTTTTTAAAAACGGGGCTTCATTTTTGTTTTCGGGGCTCCAGGTACCTATACGCATAAAACTAGTGCTTATTCGTATCGCTTTTGTGACGTATAAACTTAGAATTCAGTTGCATAAAATCAGTGAATTAGTTCAGATCAATTCCTGCTATATACCGATGGTGATTTGCTAATATGGTGTATCTCAAAATAGCGAATATTCCAATTTCCACTTTATTTCTACTGATACCCCACAAGGGCAAATAATAAATGTTTTAAATAATTTTTTATGATCGATTTATGTTTACAAGTTAATGGTGGTATTTTTGAACATTTAATTTAAATGATTTTTGTTGTTGTTATTTTTGTATTAAATAATTGTATTTTCAATGTATTTTCAATAAAAAATGTTTAGCCTTTTCAATGAATATTTATCCCTATGTTGCAAAATAAATGGAAGGCAACTTGCTGTCAAAATAGTTTATCGTTACTAGGGAAACCATGCATTATAATAATTTCTCATTTTTATAAATTGTCATGAGTTCTCTTTTTAGGGTTTGAAAAGGGCTTTTGCTAAACAAAAACCTTACTTAATCGGTAAAACTTACTAGAATTAAAAATATAATTCCGCTTAAACCAAAGAAACGGGCTATATATTTCAGTAATACCCATATATTTAATACAAAAGTATTAAATATATAGTAATACCTCTTTGGGGGTCTTTCCCCAATACCCATTGAAAGTTTAACCCCAAAAAACTTTGAGTAAAACTCTTATTAGGCCGTTAAAAAAATACCGGCAAACGCGTTTATTTTCTGATAAATTTGAGTAATACCCCTTTTGGGATCTTCCCCCAATAATATTTTAATATTTAACCCCAAGAAACTTTGAATAAAAGTCTATTGGGGCGTTAAAAATACTTACATTTTTTGAATAATCCACAAAAACAATTTTGTAAATATTTTTCGCCTCGCATTTTGTTAAAGTTGAATTATTGGGCACTCGAAAAATAAAACTGCTGTCTTCCAACATCCTTCAAGTAGTAGGGATGACCCAAAACGCACAAAGGAACACTAAAAATATATTTAAAAAATCTTCAAAAACTGTTTTTAATTTAAAATCAAACTACGTCTTGTTTAAACTGATAACGAGCAAAGAATGACCATTAGGTAGATTAAAATCCTAATCAAATTAATCCTGTTACATAAAAAGATTAGATTTATTTTATTTCTAATTGATTTTTTGATTTGATATTTTAAACTACAAATAAATTATTGAATAAATTTATAAAATATATGTATGTGGGATGGATTTTTATTTGTCAAATAAAATTATAGTTAGATTTAAATACTGATTACTAAATTTTAGGCCAAAATTACGTACTATCGGTAACTGAGGCGCCAGTTTCGGTCAAAGCCATCCATTACCGCATTATTTTATAACAAAATAACAAAGTGGAATATAGGGTTCTTATTAGTATGGGTCTGACGTACTTATGCTTTGAAAATGGCGAAAGTCGAAACTATGGTTTATTTCAAAGTAGAAAAATGCGTGTAAGAAAATAGAAGCCCTTGTTTCGGATTGGTTTAGATCGTCATCCCTATTTTACTGTTAAAATATTGTTTTTAGTCCAAGTTGACAGATGTTCAGTGTCGTACATTGGAAATATATATTATTTATATTATTTAATTTTTTTCATATATTTTGTTATTATTTACATATTTAGACTTTTATTTATATTCTTGGCGTAGATTTTATGGAAAAAAATCTCCATGTAATTTGTTTTTACGCAGTTATATATTTTTTAGGTTATCTGACATATAAATATTTTTTGACACTTGACAATTAACTGATCAAGATACAGGACTAATGTGAGGCCAAAAGACAGCCCAGCTGATTGTGCCCAAAGAAGAAGTTATTGATATAATTTTTAGACCTTCATATATACATATATTTTTAATTTTTATTTACATTAATTATTTAAATAAGAAACTTTAGCTCTAAAGATACAATCTGTTCCAAACGGTTAGGCGGAACTAAATGGGAATTTCGTTCTTTTAGGTTGTCGCGAGAAGGGACCTTTCTTGGGTTATTTCATTTTTCACGTTGGAATGTCAAAATTTAAAATTCCAACAATGAAACCATGGAAACGAATGACATGTCAAAATTAAATTATTATTTTTTATATACAGTCTGTTCCAAACGGTTAGGCGGAACTAAATGGGAATTTCGTTCTTTTATGTTGTCACGAGAAGGGACCTTGCTCGGGTTATTTCATTTTTCATGTTGGAATGTCAAAATTTAAAATTCCAACAATGAAACCATGGAAACGAATGACAATGATATATCAAAATTTAATATTTTTTTTTACTTATTTTATTGACAAAAAAATAAATAAATAGGAAATTTGTATTAAGAATGACACAAAAAATCAAAATATAAAGAAAATGACATTTTAAAATAATATTAACCTTAACCAAAAAATGTTTATTGTAAGTATGATTTACAAAGCTTAAACAAAACGGTCGAAAAGCACGATTTAAACGATGAAAGTAACTAGATTGCAAAATCTAGTTCCGCTTAACCGTTTGGAACAGACTGTATTTTAATGACAAAAAAAAATAATAAATGGGAAATTTGTATTAAGAATGACACAAAAAATCAAAATATAAAGAAAATGACATTTTAAAATGATATTAACCTTAACCAAAAAATGTTTATTGTAAGTAGGATTTACAAAGCTTAAACAAAACGGCCGAAAAGCACTATTTAAACGATGAAAGTAACTAGATTCCAAAATCTAGTTCCGCCTAACCGTTTGGAACAGACTTTATATTGTTTGTTTTATTGCTTTATTTAAACTCTTTTAAACGCCCATGCCCTAGTTGTAACTTATTTTAAATTTTCCGCTATACTGTATTTGTCCAGTGTAAATCGTACTCGGTTCGCAGTGCTATCTACTTTTTTTTAATTTGAATTAGACCATAGATCTGGTTATTTAGGTGATTTTGATAGTGTATTACTGACTTTTAGAAACTGGTTATATTGTTCTAACTTGCTGAGCCTGACAAATACTACCCCTTTGATCACATGTCGAGAGTCTTATAAGCGGACCATATAATGTTCCATAGATTTCTAGAACTTTCCAGTAACTTAATGTTCAAAGTTCGCTGTCTGTTTCAAGGTTAATGTATTTTTTATTCAGGCCGTATTCATACCAATTTCTTAAAAGCGCCTACGATCATTGCATTCTGTCTGTAATTGGTGTCTGTAGATTCTTGTAAGAAATTGTGTGTAAAATGTGTATTTTCTTTGAAGGAGAAACAAGTATATTGGTAATGAACCACAGGACCCGGACTGACTGGAATTTTCTTTGGGCGGCGGCCTACCACGCTACCTTAACAAAACCCTGGTTTGAACCTAAGGTCTGGCTACACCCTTTGAAATTCGTCTTGAAGGACGCTATCAGACATATACCAGGACCTGGTAAGTAATAATTCTTAAATAAGACTTTGACCAATTGAGAACTGACACGCTCGAATACGCAGTCTGGTGCTCAAATATTGTACTAGGCTATTGTACTATTACATATGTTCTAGTGTTGAATTTTTGTTAGAATGTCGATAGAAGTTGTGAAAAACTATAAAAGTAGAATAAATTGTAGTGTTTTTCACTGTCATTCAAGACAGGACAAAAATAGGCATCTTAGTTTTTTTCTTTATCAAGAAAAATGGAGGGAAAGTTAATATTAAATCCAGATTGGGAAAAGATTTGGTTATGGACAGGAGGAAGGTAAGGGAATATATTTTGAGTTAAAAAGTAACTGATGAGTCATCATTATCAATCTTATAATATCACGAGACACCTGTGCTCATATATTTTACCTATTTATTATTTAAAAAAAAAATTAATTTGTTGTATCGTTTATTTTAATCTCTGACTTCGTTTTACATTATTTATTTATTTATTTATTTATATTTCAACACATTGGGCCGTATGAATAAAAATAAGCATAACCTTTTACTTGCAAATTATGAAGCAAATCCTCGAAACAATATGAATAAAAATGCAAGCAAAACCTTTTACTTATGAGTAAGAAGCAAATGATTTTTTTGTTGATCTTTTGCTCACGACAGAAGTAAATGGTTATGAATAAGGAGACCTTTTACTTTAAATTATAAGCAAATGCTTCGAAAAACATGCATCTATATTTTCGTATACTCACTTGTGAGAAACTGTTATAGTGACCTAGTTGCTATGGCGGATAATGTACATTTAAGAAATGTGAAACACTATAGGTGTCGTTCTTCACCACGTTCTAGTGACTTTAAAAGTTTGTTTCGTTTTGAAGAGGAATACGTGGAGTGGTTAGCTAATACTTTTTTAGGTAACACTCTACAGAATCTCGAGGCGGTGCGTTGTCTTCTCGGCATAAAATCAAATTATTTTTGAGGTATCTAGCCGATCCTGGGTTTCAAAAAGTTATCGGTGAGGAACTTGGGGTGGAGCAATCCGCAGTATCACGGACTGTCAGCAGTGTTGTTGATGAAATTGTTGCACAAGCTGGCACCTGGATTAAATTTTCTACTTCCCAAAATTCATTAGTGGAGGCGAAAGAATTGTGGCAAAGAAAATACCGTTTTCCAACCGCGATTGGTGTCATTGACTGTACGCATATAGGTATAGAAAATACCGAAGATCCATGGAGATGAATATGTCAATCGTAAAGGAAACCCTACGCTAAATGTACAGGCAACTTGTGATGCCAGTGAAATGTTCACAAGTGTAGATGTAAGGTGGTCTGGGGTTGGAAAAATTCAGACATTAGACAAATTTTATCAAGAATGCAAAATACTGTACTAATTGCTGATAAGGGGTATGGATTAGAGCCATGTCTTATGACTCTATATAAAAATCCTGATAATAGAGCTCAAAGAAGCTTTAATAAACTCCTAAAAGAGGAGAGGATAATAATCGAGCGTTGTTTTGATCAACTTAAACGAAGGTTCCCGATCTTAAAGTATGTTTGCCGCGTCAAACATAAAAATATCCCAAAAATAGTTGTAGCTTGTGTAATTTTGCACAACATCGCTAAGAAGTTACAAAATTACTTTACACCAATAAAAATAAGTTGAAATGCCAAACATGGAACTCAATACAGCCCTAGCACATTGTTAATAGTGTTTATAGACTATTTTCAACTTGACGGTAATCGGCAAGAAGTAGTACGATTTTGATAAATACTGATTTTCAGGTTTCTACATAAACATCCTCTTGACCTTTTACTCAACGGTAGAAGCATTTACTTGCAAGTAAAAGGTAATCGTTATTCATATAAAAAGAAGCAAATGCTTTTACTCCGACCTTTTACTCGAAGCAAATGCTTATACTTCTACCTTCTGCTTATGAGCATTTACTTCAACTTTATTCATACGGCCCATTGTTTTTTTATATCATGACCCGTTTTTATCTCTCACCATTACACTTAATACTATTATCTCAGCAGCTCTGATGAAGGAATAAACTATTCCGAAACTGGTCAGCTGTAGATAGTTGTTTTTATTTATGTCCGATACCCGTACAACCTCTCCACTTCTATTCATTACGGACACGACCATCTCCACACCACAATAATGCATAATGGTGTATTGGCTTGCTCCAAATTGCAACCATTACAGCCACATTCATAATTGCAAATTTTTTTCGTTTTCTGAAAGATGAAAATGAAAAACAATCCCACCTCTGATCTCTATGGACCACCAATTTGGTCCTGTTTGTGCAAGTTTTTCTATAACAAGGATTCACAATACAGCAGATTGCATAAATATTGTTTATGAGTTCTAGTTAAATCAGATTTATTATACTCAAACGTTTTAATAATGTATTATTAAGCTCTGTTCGTGGAATTCCCGGGGTTCAATGCAATTATTTTTCAAAATAGACTTGTTGTCATAGCAACTATTCAGGAGCTGGTTGCCATGGAAACAAACTAGGCTAGCTGTAAGCATGACGCGAGCTTTCAGGGCATTTAAGCCGTCCGCACACGGATCTATTGAAGAAACGCAAATAGTCCGGGAGGCAGCGTTGCACATTTGTTGGTCATTTCATCCCGCTTAATTTTTTTTGTAATTGATAATATAGATATGGGTAGTAAGCGAGACAAGCGTCAGCCGCCAGAATCGTGGTGGGACTGGTCGTGAGAAAATGCACATCTTGTAAAAAAAAATCCAAAAGTCATTTCAAGCCACTTGGAAAATTACATAGTTACAGTCATATTTATAGTCAGCGTGTAAAAGTCGTGGTTGTTATGTACACTTCCACGCATCAAATACGCGTGGATCAGAATGGTATTTATATTAGTACAAGGTGTCTCAAAAGAAATTTTATATTTAGTGGATCGATTAAAAAAAAAGTAAGCCGTATATAGAAAAAATGTTTATTAATTATTAAAATACACTTTTTGGGGATTTATTTCTTCAAATAATATCGTCTAAATGTAGACCCTCGCGTTCTCGGCACTCATTTAATCGAACAGTAAAATTACTTATGACGTCTCAGCAGGTGGACTCAGGGATGGCTGCCATTTCGTGACGGATATTTTCTTTCAAATGCGCCAGTGAAGTCGGTTTATTGGCGTGAACTTTAGATTTAAGATAACCCCATAGGAAAAAGTCCATAGGGGTTAAATCTGGACAGCGTGGTCAATTTATGTCACCTCTCCGGGAGATCAATTTGCCTGAGAAAAATTCACGAACACGTGGCAGAGACATATTGAACGTGTGTGAAGTTGCTCCGTCCTGTTGGAACCATGTTCTTTGGTTATAGCCAGGAAAGTTTTGCAGTTCAGGTACCAAGAAGTTGTCTAACATCTCCACATAACGCTCTGAATTCACTGTAACTGCACGCCCCCTTTCGTCTTCAAAAAAGTAAAGGCCGATAATTCCTCGCGCCGACATCGCAGCCCATACGGTCACTTTAGGCGAATGTAGGGGTTTCTGATGTTTGCGTTTCGGATTCGTTGCACTCCAGTAGCGGCAGTTCTGCTTATTTACGTGGCATTAAGATGAAAATGCGCTTCATCCGAAAACAAAATGGTGGTAAACGTTAAAAATCGCTCAATCACCTGATTTACGAAATTAAGCCTCTGACTGGCATCTTGGGGCTTTAATTCTTGCACCAATTGAATTTTGTAGGGGTGCAGCTTTAGGTCTTTGTGCATAATGCGATGTAATGATGATCTATGCACATTTAAAGCACTTGCGCGCTTCCGAATTGAAAGGTTCGGGTCGTCACGAACAGACTGATTAACATTCTCCACGTTTTCTACCGTTCTTGATGACCTAGGTCGCCCGGATTTTGATTTATCCAGCGTTGTACCAGTCTCTTCAAACTTTTTAACCCAATGTCGAATGAGAGGAATGCTTGGCGCATCATTTAAGTGGCGAAAACCTCGAATACTGCAGAATTTTCTACGCGCTACAGTCGACGAATCACCGTTTTTGTAAAACTCTCGCACGCATAACGCGCGGTCTGCTCCCGAGAAACGCTCCATAGCGACTAAATTCCCAAGAGCCAGGCTACCGATTGACATAACCCCCGCGCCCCTCGGATACGTTTCGTTCACGCAGTAAGCTAAATAAATATAAAATTTCTTTTGAGAAACCTTGTATTTATAAAGTGGTTAAATCCGATTTCTATAAACCTTTTCTTTCCTTGCATTGCGTCGGCCGATTCTCCTAATATTTTGGATATCTTCCATCCTCTATTGCAGTTCCGCAAAATCCATATCTAATATATTAAATAATAAATTAATAATATAAATAACTTAAATTGAAATTAAATATAACCTTTTCGCAAAAAGTTCCTTACACGTTGCTTACACGACAGTTTTGATGCGTGGAAAAATTACTAAACAGTGGAAGCTGCACTGCCTCCTTGCACGCATAAACTGGGTCTATAAATACGGTTATTGTTGTTTAAGTGATAATAATAAAAAAAAAAAAATGCTGCGTCCATAGTGGGGAATCATACGTCAGTCGCTTGTATAAACCTGTCCTAAAAAAAATTGATGTAAAGTAATTTCAAATTCAATGAAACTTAAGACGCATTCAGAGCTCTTAAATCAATAGCTTATGCACTGTAGCTTATGGACTGTTCACTGTCACTAGAAGTTTGTCATATGATAAGACGTGAAACCGTTTAGAACTCCAATTTTAATACGCTGTTTGTTGTGGATTGTGCATAATTTTCTAAACTTATAGCTAGCGAGATGTTTTAATGAGACAGACATATAAACACATTGTCTATCGCATTATATCAGTGACACCGTAGTTATCGATACGCCATACGTATTATGAAACCATTGAAAACGCATTGTCCAAAAAACTAACAAAACTTTTTAATTAGGGGTTGTAAGTGTGCTCTAGAATTCTAGTTATCCCACCACTGCCACCAGCAACTAAAAATAGCCTAGAACGTAACCATAGCAAATTACCAGGACGTCTACCTGTTGCCATGCAACTAGATGCATCCGCATCTGCAGCAGTCTCCATGGCAACCACAGAAACTATATATACGAATCTCTCAGTTTCGTAATTCATTATATTGGAGACTCCATCAACGATCTTGGTCTATAACATGTAATGTAGATTAAGAATCTGATGAAGGATTTTTAAATTATTGCATGGTTAATAATTCAAAAAGCCTTTGGAGTCGCCGATAGTGTTATAAATATTATAAAAATTGTTTTAAAACGCTAATAGACTAAAGTGATAAAAATTAACATTTTTTTTTCAAGTTTTAAGTAAAAATAGAAACCAAAATTAATGAATAGGTGTGTGTAAAAGTTTTAAAATTTTTATAATGAAGGGTCAGTGATATATCGAATTTTTTCAAAAACTCTTTATTTTGTTAAAATATTTCTAGTACCAACTTACAAGTTATTATCGACTGCCACATATACAGGGTGTTTACGGTCTTCTTATTTCTTTTTAATGGGTGATACTACAGGTCAAAAAAAAGGCGAAAAACCTTAAAACACTTTATTTAACTTATTTTACATAAAAGATTTGTCTTTTTATTCTTAACAATATTTGTAAGTCAATAATAAGGGAGTAATTTAAATGTTTAATTTTTGATTTTTTTCCGCCATAACTCTCCAAATATTTATCCAATCAAAAAATGTATTTAGATAAAAGATTTGTCTTTTTATTCTTAACAATATTTGTAAGTCAATAATAAGGGAATAATTTAAATTTTTAATTTTTGGGTTTTTTTCGCCATAAATCTCCAAATATTTATCCAGTCAAAAAATACATTTATATATCAGAAATCAGAAATCAGAAAAACGCATTTAGATAAAAGATTTGTCTTTTTATTCTTAACAATATTTGTGATACAAGTTTTTGCTTTTAAGTAAATAATAAGGGAGTAATTTAAATTTTGAATTTTTGGGGGTTTTTCCGCCGTAACTCTCCAAATATTTATCCAATTAGAAAAACGCATTTAGATAAAAGATTTGTCTTTTTATTCTTAATAATATTTGTAATATAAGTTTTTGCTGTTAAGTCAAGTATAAGGGAGTGATTAAACTTTTAATTTTTGGGGTTAAAAATTAAAAATTTAAGTTACTCTCTTATTATTCACTTAACAGCAAAAACTTATATCACAAATATTGTTAAGAATAAGAAGACAATTCTTTTAACTTAATGCATTTTTTGATTAGATAAATATTTTGAGAGTTATGGCGAAAAGACCCCAAAAATTAAAAACTTATATCTCTTTTATTATAAAACTTTTAAGGTGTTTCAAGGTTTTTCGCCTTCTTTTGACCTGTAGTATCGCCCATTAAAAAAGAAATAAGAATACCGTAAACACCCTGTATAAGGTATTGTGATCCTACCGATTTTGACATTTAAAGATTTCGTTGAAAGTTCACCAAAGTCTTCAAGACGTTTGGACTATTTTTAGCATGTCTGTCTGTCTTTTTGTCTGTCTGTCTGTCTTTTTGTCTGTCTGTCTTGCTTTTTGTCTGTCTGTCTTTCTGTCTGCTGTCATCCGTGTACAGGTGTTGAGCGAATTTGGCTACACGGAGTTTTATGAAACTTCATATTTAAGCTTTTGACAATAATGCCACCATTTGATCATCTTTTTGAAAATATTGGTCAACCGGAAGTGGAAGTTTTCTCGTGTCATTTTTGTTTTTTTTTTTCGAATGTTTCGTAACAGAAAAATATTTAGTAGAAAAAAATATTTGAAGAAAGTCGCTCGACAACATATCTTTTATTTGAATTTTTCTTTGATTTCAGTGATTTTTTTTATTTAGGCCCGGTTTTTCCACCTTCAGATAAAGTTCCAGGTAACTATCTGACAGATAAGGTTATTTGTAACTTCATCTGCTGAGTAAATGTCATCCCTTCGTTCTATACAAATGTATCTATCGGATAGTTATCTAACGTATAATGAGACTGACGTATTGGATTCACTGACTGGTATTGACATTTATTCAGCAGATGAAGTTACAAATAACCTTATCTGTCAGATAGTTACCTGGGACTTTATCTGAAGGTGGAAAGACCGGGCCTTAGTGACATATTTTACTTAATAAATTTACCATAGCGTATAGGCTATTTCAAATCTTTAGGCGGAACTAGATTTTGAAATCTAATAATATTTATCAATTAATTCAGACTTTTGGTCATTTTGTTTAAGCTTTGTAAATCATACTCACATTGCAAATTCTAGATTAAATTGATTGTCGTTATAAAATGTCTTTTTTATTGCATTTTAATTTTTATGTTGATGAATTATGTCGGTAGATAATATAATAGTTAAGTTTACGGGAGTCGGACAGGTGTAGAAATAAAAAATAAAAAAGTTTATTTAACTAAGCTTACGTTTCGATTTTAATCGAAAAATTAAAATCGAAACGTAAGCTTAGTTAAATAAACTTTTTATTTTTTATTTCTACACCTGTCCGACTCCCATAAACTTAACTATTATTTTAATTTTTTGTCATTCTTAATAAAAATTTCCCATTTATTATTATTTTTTTTGTCTTCAAAATATGTAAAAATATATTAAAATTTTTAATAAACATCATTCGTTTTCATGATTAACTGTTGGTATTTTAAATTTTCACATACCAATATTAAACATGAAATAACCCAAGCAAGGTCCCTTCTCTTGACAACCTAAAAGAACGAAATTCCCTTTTAGTTCCGCCTAAACGTTTGGAATAGCCTGTACGTAATAAAGATTTAAAATTTTTTCACATATCTACAATATTCGTTAAACAGTTCAAACGTAGGATTTTAGTTTATCATCTAACCCAGATAATAGACGATGAAGATTATTTTGAGTTTATTAAACTACATCTTGCTATGTGTTGTATTTCATAGCTCTCTAACATGGAGATTAAGTGCCGAATATATTGAGGAACCAATATTTCCAATTTGAGCCTACTCAAAATCAGTTTTTGATTTTCTTTAATATCTTTTTATATTGTAAGATATTACATTAAATCAAAATCCATTTTTGAGATAATCTTTTGACATTAATTTATCTGATCTGAAATAGGTAAGAAAATATATATTTTTTTATCTTTTCGATTACTTTAGTTCAGTGTTTTTCAAAGTGTGATCCGAGACCTATCAGTTGGTGGGCCGCGAGAAATTTTATCAGCCTATTTTAGCTATACAGGCAGTGGCGGCACTAGCTCTTATAATAATAATAATAATATAGGGATTTGCAGCTAAGCATCCTACCATCTGGTGAGCGTTTCATGAACTTGTGTACATCAGATAACATTTCGTTTTGTGTATTGGTTTTGTATGAAGTTTGTTTTTAAAGTTTTATTATAATCATTGAAAAATGTATAATACATATTGTTGTGTGCCTATGTGCAATTCATTGAAAAGAAGAAACCCGGAAATATCGTTTCATTTGTTTCCACTAATATCAGACACCGTACGGTTCGAAACAAAATGAAAGGGAAAGCAAGAGGTTAGGAATCGACGCGATGTTTAGATAAACAATTTAAAAATTGGAAAAAAAGTGAGCCCTTATATCAAAGTTTGCTCATTACATTTTAATGATAGTGACTACAAAAAATATTTTCAATTTTGTATTTATTATCGCATATCTTGAAAATTCCTGTTATTGTGTGTGGGTTTGTAATGCACAAGTCTCTAGGCATAATGCATAAATCTTTATGAACTCTCTGTTTTTTTCAGTGACTCCACACAATATTATATGCCCAGCATTGTAGATTTCTACCCCTTGGTAAACAACACGGGAATTATTATTTCCCCCAATATAGTTAAAATAATCGACAATGGAAAACCTCTATAACTTAAAACCAGATCACAAAATGTAGTATTTTAGATGTTTACAAGTGTTGTCACTTCACAAAATCAGAAAATCCCAAACAATTATTTATTTTTTGTCGTTTTTTGATACACTTTTCGCTATTATTTACTAGTAAATGTCAAGTGGTATCTGATTTAGAATGGTTTCAAAAAAATCATCGTGGCGCTACGATCTTAAAATTTTTCCCCTATAATGATAATATTTATTAATCCTTTAAATACAGGACTGCATGTAGGATATGTCAGTACATGAATTTATAATTTTACACAGATTTTGATAAGTAAAACAAGTTATATAATTGATAAAACAATAAAATCATACATTACATAAATTACCCAAAATCAATGTTCCCCATTGGCATGACTATACCAGTCCTTACAAGATTTTAAGAATTCATTCATTGAGTATACACAATGCTCTATAAGAAATACCTTAATCTTCCGCTTAAATACAGCAAACTGGGTTTCATTACTGACATGGAATAGCAGTGAATTAAATAATTTAATACCAACAGTTTTTGGTGATTTTTTTGTCAGTTCCAGAATGTTTGCTGGAGTTCTGAAACAATCTTTTCCTCTGGTGTTATATGAATGCTGGTTCAAATGGCGAGCAAAGTTTATTTGATTTTTAAATACATAGACCAGCAACTCTAGGATGTAAATACCAGGAACTGTTAATAATTTGTATTTTACAAAAAGAGGTCTGCATGATTCAGTGCGTCTTTTGTTTGCTATGTAACGTATTATTCTTTTCTGGGAAATAAATATGTCATCTGCCATATTTCTTAAAATCTGGAGGCATCATTTTTTATCGTTATTAATTGACAGGTGAAAATATAAGTGATGACCTAAGAAAAAAGAATGGAAGTGATGACCTCCTTAAAAAAAAACACATTCTTGTTGCGCATATATATTTCTCCAAGCATTTCTGGGGGGGGGATAAATGGGGGTCAGAGCAAATGAGAGGGGGGAGCTCCTTGGACCCCCGCTAGTGCCGCTACTGTATACAGGGTCTAATAGCGAAACGGGACACCATTAATTCTTATGAGAAATAGAAAAAATACTAAATAACAAAGTTGTAGAAGATCAAGAGAGATATCTGCTTATAGAAAAAAAAAAATAATAACTATTGATTCTCATGTTTCAACAAAAGTTTTATATTTTTAAATTAGATTATACATATTTTTTAGATACATTTAATAGTGTATATTTTTTTAAAATTAACAATATAATTATTTTGCATCCTTACGTAAAAACATTATTGAGAAAAAACGATTGAAATTAAAATAGTTTTGTTTTTCAAATATTTCAAACATTTCATAATATTTCAAATATTTCCTTAGTATTTCAAATATTTTCTTATTATTTCAAATATTTCCCTAGTACATATTATAAATATTTCTTAGTATTTCAAATATTTTCGTAGTATTTCAAATATATCCTAATATTTTAAGTATTTCTTAATATTTCTATTATTTCTCTGGTATTTCAAATATTTCTTAATATTTCAAATGATTTTCTGTTATTTCAAAAATTTCCTAATATTTCAAATATTCCCTTAGAATTTCAAATATTTTCTTATTATTTCAAATATTTCCCTAGTACATATTATAAATATTTCCCAGTATTTCAAATATTTTCGTAGTATTTCAAATATATCCTAATATTTTAAGTATTTCCTAATATTCCTATTACTTCTCTGGTATTTCAAATATTTCCCTGTTTTATTTAAAATATTTCTTAGTATTTCAAATACATTTAAATTTTTGGAAATACATTATTTCAAATATTTCTTAATATTTCAAATGATTTTCTATTATTTCAAAAATTTCCTAATGTTTCAAATATTCCCTTAGTATTTCAAATATTTTCTTATTATTTCAAATATTTCCTAATGTTTCAAATATTTTCTTATTATTTCAAATATTTCCCTAGTACATATTATAAATATTTCCTAGTATTTCAAATATTTTTGTAGTATTTCAAAAATATCCTAATATTTTAAGTATTTCCTAATATTCCTAATATTTCTCTTGTATTTCAAATATTTCCCTGTTTTATTTCAAATATTTTTTAATATTTCAAATGATTCTCTATTATTTCAAAAATTATATATTATATTTTAAATATTCCCTTAGTATTTCAAATATTTTCTTATTATTTCAAATATTTCTCTAGTACATATTTTAAATATTTCCTAGTATTTCAAATATATCCTTAATATTTCTAATATTTCCTAATATTTCAAATATTTCTCTACTATTGCAAATATTTCCCTATTATTTTGAATATTTTCTAGTATATCAAATACATTTAAACATTATTTCAAATAATTCTGAATTATTTCAAATATTTTCGTAGTATTTCAAATATTTCCTAATATTTCAAATATTTCCTTATTATTTCCAATATTTCCTAATGTTTCAAATATTTCTCTACTATTTCAAATATTTCCCTATTATTTTAAATATTTTCTAGTATATCAAATACAGTCGTTTCCGCTTAATTGGGACACATCGGGACTTAGTCATTTTGGCCCAATTAAGCGGCTGCCCCAATTAAGCGAATTTCACATAAAATTAAACTATTGTATGCATATTTTTCTTTCAATAATTTTATTTTATAAACTCTTGGACAAAACTATAAATTACATATAACCAAAAAATATAAACTTTCAAGAAAAAATAATAATAAATTCCAAAATAAAATAATAAATAGGTACATACAATTTAATTCAATGCAAAAATGCGTCAAGTGTGGTCTGTCTTTTGTTTTTGTAACATTTCACTTCTACAAAATCAGCACAGGTATTCAGTGCGGATGTAGGGCTCTCTTCATTTCCTTCCTGCATAAAATAACGCTGTAATATTAAATTCTTTGTACATTTTCTTGAGAATATGTGTAACATAATATGTACTGTGATTTTAACTGTCCCAATTAAGCGGAATGTTGTCCCAACTAAACATGTAAATTTACTATTGGTTCCTTGGTTTGGTTTCTGTTCTTTGAGATTTGTCCCAAATAAGCGGCTGCCCCAATTAAGCGGTGGCCCAATTAAGCGGAATCGTCTGTACATTTAAATTGTTTGAAATACATTATTTCAAAAATTTCCTAGTATTTCAAATATTTCTCTATTATTTTAAATATTTTCTAGTATATCAAATACATTTAAATTTTTTGAAATACATTATTTCAAATAATTCTCTATTATTTCAAATATTTTCGTAGTATTTCAAATATTTCCTAGTATTTTAAATAATTCTAGTATTTCAAATACTTTCATCGATATTTCATATTTGGTATTTGAAATATTTTTACTGAGTATTTGGTACAGTTCTGGTACTAAAAAATGACACTGTCACAAACCGACACTGACAAATTCTACGTAGCGAATAAATTCCGGACGTAGCCCTGTCTAATTTTATAGGGATTTGCAGCTAAGCACCCTACCATCTGGTGAGCGTTTCATGAACTTGTGTACATCAGATAACATTTCGTTTTGTGTATTGGTTTTATATGAAGTTTGTTTTTAAAGTTTTATTATAATCATTGAAAAATGTATAATACATATTGTTGTGTGCCTATGTGCAATTCATTGAAAAGAGGAAACACGGAAATATCGTTTCATTTGTTTCCACTAATATCAGACACCGTACGGTTCGAAACAAAATTGGGTAAGCAAGAGGTTAGGAATCGACGCGATGTTTAGATAAACAATTTAAAAATTGGAAAAAAAGTGAGCCCTTATATCAAAGTTTGCTCATTACATTATAATGATAGTGACTACAAAAAATATTTTCAATTTTGTATTTATTATCGCATATCTTGATAATTCCTGTTATTGTGTTTGGGTTTGTAATGCACAAGTGTAGGCATAATGCATAAATCTTTATGAACTCTCTGTTTTTTTCAGTGACTCCACACAATATTATATGCTCAGCATTGTAGATTTCTACCCCTTGGTAAACAACACGGGAATTATTATTTCCCCCAATATAGTTAAAATAATCGACAATGGAAAACCGCCATAACTTAAAACCAGATCACAAAATGTAGTATTTTAGATGTTTACAAGTAATGTCACTTCACAAAATCAGAAAATCCCAAACAATTATTTATTTTTTGTCGTTTTTTGATACATTTTTCGCTATTATTTACTAGTAAATGTCAAGTGGTATCTGATTTAGAATGGTTTCAAAAAAATCCGCGTGGCGCTACCATCTTAAAATTTTTCCCCTATAACTATCTTTTTTTTCAGGGTGGGTGATGCAGTTGTCGTGTTTTCTCTATATTAGAAGGGCCTGGGTTCATGACAAACTCAAGCTGGAGCAGTTAGTGGCATATTTTCTTAATCTCAAGTATAAGTATTCGATGCTTATTTTTCCTGAAGGAACCGATTTCACAGACCATACCCAGAGATCCAGTCATCGATATGCAGAAAAGAATAATTTACAAGTAAGTAGAGATAGCAAATAACATTACACCCGGTATGTTACAAAAATATTATTTTTCTATTCAGAAATATGAGTATGTTCTCCATCCAAGAACAAGAGGTTTCACATTTTTGGCCCATGGCTTACTACAAAAAGATGCCCTAGATGCTGTATATGATATCACACTGCTCTACCCGGACACTATACCCCAAACAGAAAAAAAGCTACTTCATGGAAATTTTCCCAAAGACGTCCGGATGCATTTCAAGAGGTAACTACCATATAAAGTCGGTTTACGATAACTATAAGATGACGTCACACTTGGTTAATTTAAGTACCAACTAGGGATGGGAAAAAAACATCAATGTATCGAAAACATCGATGTTTGTTTTAAAAACATCGATGTTTTTACCATCGATGGTCAGCTGGCGATAGTATCGATAAAACATCGATGTTTACATGAGAGGATAAATCTGACGCTCGATTGACACATATACGCATGCGTTCCAGTGTAGCGGGAAACGAGGAAACCACTGTTGTGTTTACATGTACTTGTATGCAGCGCACACATTTTTAAATAAATTGAAAATGTCTGTGATGTGATTAATTTGCAATAAAATATTTTCAAAACTATATTTTAAATGTCCATTTAAAAAGTATTCATAAGATAAACTTTAATGGTATTCGACGAATATGGCGAGGGGTTTCCTGCATCATGTATGTTTACAAACAGGCAGGACACTACTGTTCATGATTTTTTTTTTCGTAAAATTTTCAAAAAAATCGGTTTAATAAATTGCAATGTTTTTATATCCGATATAAATGAAGTGTTTTAGAATGCCTGGTGTGCAGTGATGGGCACCAAACTTTAAAAACTTTAGAAATAACCCTTGAAGAATCATAATTTATAGAAATGTTACCAAAAGCAATAGTTTTTTACTTTCGGACAATGACATGAAAATATTTGGTGAATATTTTTTCACAAATTATTATGAGAAGCCCAATCTTTGGGCTTATACTTATAGAAAATGTTTAGAAATTAACAAAGAAAATAAAAACACCAACTAGATACGACAACATTTGAATCAAGTAATAAAAAAATTAATAAACAAATTTCTATATTTAGTACCAGGAAAAAAATTAAGAAGTCGCATATTTTAAAAAACCGACAACGCAAGAGGAAGAAAATATTATTGAAAAAATACAGAAGTAACTTTTTTTTGTCTTAACTGTGTGGGTAGTAACACACACACACACACGTGTAATTTAATTCATTTTATCTCCTTTGTATTTATTTAAGCAAATTATAATTTAAGAATGAATTATTTGTTGCTTAACAATAATTTTATGACTATCGACAACACTGTGATATTTGTTCCTTTTGTTTTTCTTGTTTTGTATTATTGTTCATATTAGCTGCGTGCTGTTCTATTAAATTAATAAATAAATAATAAATTAATAATTATTATTGTCTTATTATTGATGTATTAATGATAATCTTAAATATATCCACAATAAATCAGAATATTAATTCATTTTCATTGTCATTTTGAAGCATGCGCACATGTGTCAATCGAGCTTCAGATTTATCCTCTCATGATGTTTACTACCGATGTCGATGTTTAAACTTTGAAATTCAGAAACTACCGCTAGAGGCGCTGGATCTTAAAAATTTAAGTTTTATTAAAATAGATCATATTAGTGTGTCGCCACATACATGTGCTGCCATCTGAGAGCTGAGTCCTTTTGAAGTTTAAAATACATGGGACATTACTTTTGTTACCTTAATTTTATAAATATTTTCAATTTTGGAGCAAAAAATATGTATTTTTGATAAATATATACTAATATATACAGTCCAGACACTTTATATTATAGAATAATGATTTTATAAATATATAAATAAGGATTCGAAGATATATTTATAGGTTACGTTTTTAAATAATATGAAAATCGGAATATCTTTAGTATTTATTTAGTTAACACTAAGTAATAATTAATATTTTGTTTTAGAATGCATATTGGTGTATTGTTTTGCTACAAATTGTAACAATTACATCTACATTATTAATTGCAAATTTTTTCGTTTTTTGACAGATGAAAATGAAAAACAATAATGGAAAATTAAAAACAACATATTATTCCTTTAAACCATTTAGATATGGCACACACACTTATTGCTATGTTACTTGCCATAATAATGATTATTAACGTAAATTTTTCAAAATTAACCTGCAAAATAATATTGTTCTGCAAAAATAATGACATATTAAATTATAATGTATAAAATAAGAATTTTAATAAATAAATATTGACTTGTAGTTTTGATGTGAAGCACTCTCTTACTTTGAAAACTTAATTTATATTTCCAAAATACAATTTAACAAAAAAACAACATGCTAAATTCAAATAAAAGGAATCCAACCGCGAGACAGCAGCACTGAATCCCATTTTGTGACGTAGTTACTAATATGGTCTATTAGTACACAAAATATAAGCGCCATCTATTGTGATATAACAATACTAATATTGTTAGTTTTTATTCTTCTTAGCAGTTAGCAGAATCCGAAAAAATAAGAAGAAACTTCTAATTTTTGCAAACAATGCGAACGACCAACGCCGCTAACACACTTTTTCTTTTTGAGTCTTGTTGACACTTTCCCAGTTGTTATGCCTCCAATCCCTGGATTTTTGTAAGTTGTCATTAGCTATTTTTTATATATTGAAGTTGGCTTTTCCTGAACAAAATGATCAAAAGCTTCAATTAATCGGTAAAAGTAACTAGAATTGAAAATCTAGTTCTGCCTAAACCAAAGGAACAGACTTTATTTCAACTTAAAAAAGTATAAAAATAATTGTGTATGACAGTATTATTTTTATGTTAAATAATATAAAATTAACATTAAGATTACTATATTAGTATTGCAATAAAATCCAATATTTCATTTTAGAAATGTAAAAATAGTAAGGTCTGTTCCCTTGGTTTAGGCGGAACTAGATTTTCAATTCTAGTTACTTTTACCGATTGATTGAAGCTTTTGATCATTTTGTTCAGGAAAAGTCAACCTCAATATATAAAAAAATATCTAATGACAAATTACAATAGAAATAATAATATAAATTGTTATATAAAGGTTGCAATAGACTTTATTTTATTTTTCCGCAGCCAAACCTTATGTAATTTCTTTTTCAACTCTTGGTATTAATAGGGGATACGCATAAAATTTGTATTTCCTTAAAACTACATTATTTTGATATGTTAATGTTAGTTATGTCACCTAACAAAACAAAAATTACATTTTAATTAATATTATAGCCAAATTTTTGAATTAAAATATTGTAAATTTGAAATAAGCCGACCACGGAGCGAAGGTTGCCGAGTAAAACGACTGAGTATGACGTCAAACGATAGGGGTTTCACATCACAGATACAGCTACAACATAATCTTTACACGTGTGTGTATTGTATTGTTCGAGAGTTTTGTATTTGTTTTTAAACAATTTTTCACGCATTTATTATTAAAATGACAGATAAAGATTTTGTTAGGGCTCAGAGTGATAATTTACTCAACATTGATGCATTTATGCTCATGGAATATATGAAAAATAATGAATGCTACAGTGCTGAAGAAATACGTGGTGTCAAAGTAATTTTTATTTTATATTCTATAACTTTATGTAAACAAACGCTGCAACTCTGTAAAATGTAAATATTTATGTAATTTAGATGTCAGAATTTTACTACATTGTTTACATGAAGTTACAAAACGTTAGAGGCATAGTTGAAATACTGAAAAGTTATCTATTTTAATATAAAATTTAATTCGGTAAACATGTATAAATTGTTTTTATAGAATTAAACTTTATTTTAATTATAATCACTCTAACTTTACATAACCTATAAAAGTTATACAAACAAATAAGTTCACAACGACTATGTACGCCGGTAAGCTAGTAGTGTCATGCGTCAGTTAGAAGGGGTATGACGTCACACGTCGTTTTCGCGCGCTACATACATTTATGATTTTTTTAAGCCTTCAAATTACAAAAAAAAAATTAAAAACTGTTTTTTATGTTTATATGCAACAAGAGGAATATAATAAAAAATAAAAAAAAATCATGCCTATCCCCTATTCTACGGGGCTCATGAAGGAGCAAGTGCCCCCTCTTGCCCCTTCCTGCGGGCACCCATGATACCTATGGCACCTTAGCTGAAACCCACTGATGTAGGGGGTTACATTTGGGGTACAGCACTTTTTTTTTCTTTCAGATATGATAAATACACTCTCCCCAAATCTGAGACTGGCCTAAAACAGTTTTTGGAAGAAATTTGGACGAAGAAAGAAGAAAATCTCAAAAAATATCACGTAGATGGGGCATTTCTGACAGGCAAAAAATTAATTAGACCCTCCAAATTTACTATTATATTTGCTGCATTTTTTTGGACACTGCTTCCCCCAGTTGTTTTCATATTTTTAATATTTCTACCAATTTTTAGACTCATAGTTTTGGGGCATACTTTATTCATATTTATACTAAATTATTTTTGTGGAGGATTTCAGGATTTTGAGATTGGGGTATATAATTTGAAGAGACGATTTTTGAAAAATCCTTGGTAAAGATTAATTTTCAACAGAGGAGTAGTAAAGTTTTACACTAAAATTGTTAAGTTAAGTTTACACGAAAAAACGTTAAGCTTGATTTACACAAAAAAATCTAAAGCTCTGTTTACATTAATATTTAAAACTAGGTTTACATTAAAAACGTAAATCTAGATTTACATCAAAATTCTAAAGCAGTATTTACATAAAATGTGTAAAGCTTGATTTACAGTAAATTTGTAAAACTGGGTTTACCACGAAAAATATAAAACTTGGTTTAAACAAAAAGACTAAAGCTTTATCTACAACAAATGTGTAAAACTAAGATAACAAAAAAAAGCATTGTTTACACTAAAAATGTAAAGCTTGGTTTACACAATCAATCTAAAGCTATAAACACCGAATACGTAAAGCTGAGTTTACACTAAAATTGTAAATTTAAGTTTATATCAAAAGTGTGAAGCTTCGTTTACACAAAAATTACAAAGCTTAGTCTACACAAAAAAAAATAAAGATTGGTTTATATTAAATGTGTAAAGCTGAGTTATGGATATTATAAAGGTTAGTTTACACAAAAATTCTAAAGCTTTGTTTACACCAAGTGTGTAAAGCTGAGTTTACACCTAAATTACAAAACTGGCGTTACATACATAAGCGTTTAGCCTTTTTTTACTCAAAATGTGTAAAAATTGGTTTAAATTAAAAACGTGAAGCTGGGTTTACACCAAAATTAAAATTGTTTTTGTTATTTGAGACACAAAAAGTCTAAAGCTCTCTTTACACAAAATGTGTAAAGCTGGATTTACATCAAATATCTAAAACTACGATTACATTCAAAATATAAAGCTTGGTTTAAACAAAAATTCAGATATTTACACTATATGTAAAGGTGGGTCTACACTAAAAGTATAAAGCTTGGTTTACACAAGAAATCTAGGGCTCCGAACAACAAATGCGTAAAGAGTTTACACTAAAATTGTAAAGCTGAGTTTACACTAAAATTGTAAAGCTTAGTTTACACTAAAATTGTAAAGTTGAGTTTACACTTAAACTGGTAAGCTGAGTTTACACTAAAATTGTAAACATGAGTTTAAACACTGAGAAAAGTATAGACCATAATTTACAACAAATTTATAAAGATTGATTTTAACAAAATATGTAAGGCCAGGTTTACACTTGACATTCGTTTTATTTCAAAATTATAAAGCTTTGTTTACACCAAAATCTAAAGTTTGGTATAAAATCAAAGTATAAAGCCTGCTTTACACAATTGTGTCGTAAAGTTTGTGTTACACTACTAAAACACAAAAATCTATTTGTCTCTGCAGACTTTATGGCATTAAATATTTTTTAATTAAAACCCAAAATTATTTATTTTGTAAATTCAGATTGTGGATCGTTTTCCAAACATAAAAAATGACCCACAATTTTTAACAAAAAGAAGAATTACATTAGCAAATGGCAATCAATATTTTTCCAAAAAAGTATTTTTACAATTTTCTGCAAAATGTAATAATTTTTGACTTAAAATATCAATATAAATCTCTAGATTCACGACTGTTAATTTAAACTAGTTAACTTCAAAACGAATAAAACTGATACCAGGTAATTTAAAATTTTATTTCCTTCAAACCGGTTAAGTTCAACCGGTTTTTTAGTGTTTTGACCCGTCAAATTAAATATTAGTTTCTTTGAAACCGGTACTTAGCATCCTATTGAAAAAACTGCCCAGCAAACATTTTTATCCGGACCAGTACTGGTAAAGCACATACTCGCCGGCATTGAAAGTAATGGGCCAGTGCTGGCATTTCGTACTGGGCCAGTACCCCGGTGTCCCGTGGCCCTTAGCTGGTCCATTGATGTATCAGTTGCTGGCCCAGCAACGGTAAAGTGCATTGAAAGTAATGGGCCAGTGCTGGCATTTCGCACTGGGCCAGTGCTGGCATTTCGCATTGGTCCAGTGCTGGCATTTTGCACTGGGCCAGTATCCGGGTGTCCCCGTGGCCGTTAGCTGGCCCAGCAACGGTAAAGTGCAAAATAATCGCATTAGTTGCAAGATTTATTTCTGACAGACTAGTGCTTATATTATACCCACTCTCTAGTGTTTCAAATGTAATATATGTGTACTTACCCAGTATTAAAATAAATTAATGGTTAGGTGCAAAATAAATACTCATTTGGCCATTTTCACCATCGTTGAATAAATTTATTTAACAAGTAAAGTTGACAATATCGCATCGGTTTTAAACTATTAATGAAGAAATTAACATTGCTGTCAATAGAATGATGCGATATTGTTAACTTAAGTTGTTAAATAAATTTATTCAACGATGGTAAAACTAGCCGATTGTAAATTGAATTAACAGTTATAATTTATTGATTTATTTATAAATATTAAATAAATATAATTTCAGGAATAACAGGAATTAGTTTATTTAATTTATTAATTTAATGAAGAATTTTAAGAAAATGGTTTTCTGCCATTTCGGTCAAACCAATTTCATCCTTAAGATAAGGGGTGACTAATAATTTTCGCCAATATTCGTCTTGTATTATCTACCACATCTTTTCCCCCTGACTTGAAGAGTGCCAACCTAAAGAAATCATACTTGTTAAAATAAATTCAATAAACAAATTTTATAAGCATTAATGCTATAAGCTGTTCACTTTTGTAAGAACAAACTAGATCTGGTTATTTTGGTGATTTTTATAGTGTATTACTGACTTTTAGAAACTTGGTTATATTGTAAAAAAAGCTTTACAGTTTTGGATTAAGTTTGTATTATTTTAGGTTAGTATTATATTTACAAAATATTTAAGATGTCACTATTCAAAATGAAATATGACAAATTATATTTTTTAAATGACATATTTTTAATCTTGTATCAGATTTATTAATAATTGAAAATTTTATTACATGAAAAAAACTATGATTGAACTAAACTAAAAATTAAACAATTTAATATGAAATAGTTTGTGTAAACTACGTCCTTAAATCTAACAAAACACACACAAATCACAATAAAAAACTGTATAATGCTCACAATCAATAACTATTCAAATACACAAGATTAAAAACTGTTCACCAACACGTCCCAACTTATACTAACAGAATATCACTTGTACCGACCCTCGAAGGCCACGCCATTAGGGTGTTTTATGACTAAGAACGGTCAGACTTTTCAAATTATTACATTCAAAAAAAGTTATAAACATAAGCACTGGCCCGCTAGAAATAACCTTGGATTAATACAAATAAGGAATGCTTATAAAATGCTGGTAAAGTACTTCGTATAGGCAGAGTGCGAAATACAAATGTGAAGTACATTATTAATACTGGCATTGCACTTACTTTTGGTGCCAGCAATGTACCAGCGTAAAAGCAGTTTGCCGGCGTTCGGCCGTTAGTTCAATGTTTGCTGGGTGGTAGTAAAAAAACCATTTTTTTAGAAACATTTAATTTCAAACTCATTCAATAACATTTTACAAGCGCTAATAGCCTGAAACGATACCAGGGCTGGATTAAGAACATATTTAATGACCTACGGTTCTTACCCTATACGGTTGCTTCATTTCGGAAGCGGGTGACTTCAGTATGTCCAATACATAGCGATTGTGGAAGTTTCAATGTTATTTATCCTTATTATTTAACATAGCAACCTCTACAGAGGCTGTGTATTGGGCACAGAAAATACGTCATCCTGACCCATGAAGGTACAAGTAAAGAGGAAACGTATCCAAGCTTGTATAGAGAGTGAAGCAAGTCGGCCATTGTTTGGTGGCAAAATCGTGGTGTCAACATTACATTTCCCGTTCATATTCTTCAGTGGCGCAACCAGGATTTTGTCTTGGGGAGGGCCGAATCAAATTTCGAGGGCACGCGGGCCGCATACGGCCCTCAACCTTATTTTTTATGGCCCCTGAAGCGGTAATCAAAATCACTTGAGCTTATTTTGGGGAAAAATATATTTAAAAATGTAAAATATACTCTCTTCCCCTTTTCTGTTTACAAAAAAATGTCAAGAAACCCTTCGGGATATTTAAAGTTCCGTCACTGCTTATCAATTTGTATGTAAAATAGACTGCGACCCAAATCAGTTCGATACCCCTGCTGTTGGATATTGATGTTTATATCAAATAATAATTCCATTATTTTTTGATAAAAAAATGTAATTGTTAATTCCTATATCAAAAACTTTCACTTGATTTTTTCTTCGATATTTCTCGAAGTCTCAATATTTCTCTTACTTATGTTCAGTTCTCTAAATCAGCCTCTTGGCCACAATTTGTACAGAACGAACAGACTCATGTGACAGAATAAGGATTTCTTGATTATACCTACGAAAACTTAAAAATAACATGTAAATGTGCATTTTCTGTTAATTTCAACACTAATCATAATAAAATATAGCTTATTATTATTGTAAAATACATAAGTTATTTTGCTGTACGATTATGATAAAATTGTTAAATTTTAATTTCATTGGACCTTCAGAGTGGGCTTGTGTAGCTCCCCCCCCCCCCCCATCTGAATACACTACTGTTATTCAGTACAACTTATATCAGTCCTTTTTGTTTGTAAAACATTATAATTTCAAAAATACCTAAGAAGATATTGATATTCACATTTATCTACAAAATAAAACCAAATACCGATTTTAAGAGCGCGATTGTCTGCAAAACTACTCTCTTTATTATATTTCTACTATTTTTACTCTATTTCACGTTTGAGTTGTCATTTAAAAATTACATTCTGAAGGTCATACCGAAGTCAGATTTCCACTTTATCTTTTCTGAATCGAGTAATTAGTTGTTTAAAACAGTTTTATCATTTGACTGGGCGAATATTTTAGTCGATGTGTCAGGGGGAAAAAGGATCAACGCTCCCCTTCATATAATTCGTTGGAGCATATTTGGAAAGTGATGTATTTTCACTTGAACAATAATTATGTCAATTTATCAAGAGTAGGCAATCTTAAAAAAATGTTTATTTATACGAAAAAAAAAAAGAAAATGCCAATATTGTTTACAATGAAGTAATTGAAAAATTAACTACTGTTGTGGTTAAATTTTATCTTCAACTCCCCGGGCAGCGCCGTGTAATCTGCTGGTCCTGGGAGGGGCCCAGGCCCGTCGCCCCCCCCCCTTGGCTGCGCCACTGATATTCATTGATTATAAACGTGAATTGTGCCATATTAAATTGTAAAAGTCATAGTGAGAAGTTGGTGTAACTTTCCACCAGTAAATATAAATTTATATTGTTTTAAAATATCTTAATATGCACGTTTTCTTCTTTATTAATTGAAACATTACCATTGTTTACTCGTATACATATTTTAATAATTGTTTTTTACATAACTATAAGTGTATATCCCCTCTACTTGTACCGACATGCTTTGGTGGCAAGTAGCTTCATATCTTGAGCACAATACCATCTACCTTTTACTTGTACCTCCATGCTCTCACCCGAAGTAGGGCAATCGTATAGTCTACGGACCGTAGTCACGAGCCTTCGGTAATTCCCGTTATCCCTCCGGGTCAGTCCAGCACTGTTAGCTACAATCTTTCCTTTTTTATCAACTCAGATGTAACTCGTGAATCTAGAATTTTAAAAATATCCAAAATATTATCAAGACTGAAACCTGAATGATAAAAATCGAATTTAATTCGTGAAATTTGAAAAATTTTGCGAGTAAGTGATATAAAACGTGAAGAGTAGGGTCTATTACCAATTATTAAGTAAATTTTCTTAACTAAAAGACCTATTTTAATAGTTGAATGACTGTTTATTGATCATTATTAAAGAGTAAAATGTATACAAGAGTCATTTCATAAATAATGCGTATGATGTTTTTGTTATTTACATGTTTATTTTTATTAGTACTTCTTTACAATCCTTAAATATAGTCTCCTTGCTTAATAATCGAGTCACAACGTTTGAGAAGGTTTACTATTCCATCCAAGAGACCTTCTCTGTTTATCTGTTGAATGGTTCAGGTAACGACAGCAAGAGACCGATAACAATGTCCAGAGCATAGTTTTTTTCAGCTTTGGGCAAAAGTCCAAGTCTGGTGGACTCATGTCAGGCTGTAGGAAGCATGAGGTAACACTTCCCAACTATATTCACACTGTTTTCCGGTTACGACATTCCCGATGTGAGGCCGAACGTTGTCATGGAGAATGAATGACCCAACCTCGAGCAACTGAGGTAGAGTTTTGTGCATTTTACTGCGAAATTTTTGCATAAAGTCAGAATAATAAACCGCTATGACTTTTGTTCCACATGGAACTCTGTCCAGCACGATGATTCTTTGGTAATGGACTTCCTGGTCTTGGATCATCGTTTATGCTGACATGACTACCACGAAAATCATTAGCCCAACGAGAAATTGTACAACGATCCATTGTTAAGTCACCACAAATTTCACTTAAAGCTCTGTGGATTTCTGTCGGGTTTTTGCCACGTTTCGATCTTACGATGTACGACCTCTGATCGTCAACAGTCACAATACCCGAGAGCAGGTTCCATTTCTAGCTCGCGTTTGTTAAAAACAGAGTACGTTATAAGTGAAAACAAAATACACTCTTCTTTCTCGCACCTTCAACTATAATTAACATAATTGTCATTGTTGTTGTGCCATACAACTCGCAGTGTTGCCAACTGCGCATTATTTATGAAATAACCCTCGTATATTACGAACAAAAGTATATTTATTAAACATCTATGCTTTAATTTTTAGATTAATAATTGAAAATAGACCCGTTTTATGGTAAAAAGACTGAGTATTACATTTTGGCATACCTCATTTTGCGATATTATATTTTACATGCATTGACAAATTAAAAATGGCAGTGATTCGGTTTACGAC
Organism: Liopterus haemorrhoidalis; assembly: GCA_963971575.1. Classification (NCBI taxonomy): domain Eukaryota; kingdom Metazoa; phylum Arthropoda; class Insecta; order Coleoptera; family Dytiscidae; genus Liopterus; species Liopterus haemorrhoidalis. The sequence goes on along the minus strand of OZ020626.1, from coordinate 5,845,184 downwards.
AACGGTCTGGAACTGACCACTACGTAATAATGGGGTATGCTTGTATTTCTGTCTATTTATCATATATTTGAAAAGAAAATATAAATGAACAAAATATCTTTTACAAATATAGAAAAGATTTTTTAGTTTAAATTTCAAAAACAGCTATATATACCAAAGATTAAATAAGACATTTTAGATTAATTAACATGGATCTTTTACTTAAGGCTGGTGGTATAAAATCACCAAAAATATCTTCAAATATCTATAATTATTAACATAATTTTTTAACATTGTCCATGTGTGGTCTTATTTACAAATTGCCAAAAACAATCCTACTGGTGACACCTTTGGCCAATTTGTGAACTATCCATAGTGACGTCAGCAAAACTAGCGCCAGTGTGGCCACACTATTTGAAGTCAACTTTAGTACAGCATCAGTAAGTTTACCCCCTTTTTCGAAAATGACTGTAACTCTCTTATTTATGGACTGATTTTGATAGGATTTGACACAGGGGGTTCTACTATTAAAGGTCCAAAATTAGTGCACTACCTGTTAAAGAAACCTAAACAAAGGCCCCACTTTTTGAAGTAAAATTTAGTACAGCATCAATATCCCCCCTTTTTCGAAAATGACTGTAACTCTCTTATTTATGGACTGATTTTGATAGGATTTGACACAGGGGGGTTCTACTATTAAAGGTCCAAAATTAGTGCACTACTTGTTAAAGAAACCTAAACAAAGGCCCCACTTTTTGAAGTCAAATTTAGTACAGCATCAATATCCCCCCTTTTTCGAAAATGGTTGTAACTCGCTTATTCATGGACCGATTTTGATAGAATTTGATACATGGGATTCGAATTAATGTTAGCTTCTACCCAAGAGTCAAAATTAGTGCACCACCTATTAAAGAGGCCTAATCAATGGCCCCCACATTTTGAAAATCCTTTGTATATTCACTGATTTTGATGGAATTTGAGTAGAGCAGTAGAATTAGTGCCTGTTTTCATGGAGGGGGTCAAAAGTAGTATCAGTACTTTCCCCCCTTTTTTTAAAATGGCTGTAATTCGCTTATTTATGGGCCGATTTTGATGGGATTTGGCACAAAGATATAGAATCACTATCGTCTACTACCAAGGGGCCAAAATTAGTGATCCACCTGTTAAAGAGGCCTGAACAAAAACACCACCTTTCGAAAATAACTGTAAATCCCTTATTTAACCACCGATTTTGATGGAATTTTGAGAAAAGGGGTAGAATTAAGAGATCAAAATTAGTACAGCATCAATAAGAGCCCCCCCTTTCGAAAATGGCTGTAACTCGCTTATTTATGGGCCGATTTTGATGGGATTTGGCACAAAGAGGTAGAATCACTATCTTCTATTACCAAGGGGCCAAAATTAGTACTCCACCTGTTAAAGAGGCCCAAACAAAAGCCCCACGTTTCGAAAAGAACTGTAAATCCCTTATTTAACCACCGATTTTGATGGAATTTTGAGAAATGGGTAGAATTAAGAGGCCAAAATTAGTACAGCATCAATAAAAGCCCCCCCTTTCGAAAATGGCTGTAACTTGCTTATTTATGGACCGATTTAGATGGGATTTGGTATAAAGGGCTATAATTAATTTTTGTTTTTTAACATAAGAACAAAAATGGTTTTTATAGGTACAAGCAAGGTCTACTAGATTTAAATTTTATAAACTAATCTAAGATAAATGTTTTTAGTTAATTTTTGTATATTTTGGAATTTTAAATGATGGATACCATCATTATGAACAAATGGACATTATTAATATATAAAATAGGAATATAGATTAGGTTATGATTTTTTATTTTTCTTTTAGCGTTTTAAAGGGCGGGTTTGAGTCCCCCCTATGATAATCCAAAATGTTGACGAACCAAATATTATAAAATAGTATATGTCTATTTAATCGCTGATGAGTTTTTTTGATTAGTTTAACATTAATAAGTGTAGTAATGTGTCTATATAATCGCTATTGGGTTTTTTTGGATTATTTGAAAATTTTTTGAATGGACAATTGTCGTTCAGTATTTAAGGCCAAACGGAGCATACTATTAGAATTAGAAATAGAAATAGAGATAGAAATTTAAAATAAATAATATAGTTTTTTTAGAATTTTCGTTTTTCTTTTAAATATTAGAATTTTATGATTTCAAATTTTTTGAAAGGGATTCATATCTAGCGTTTGAGTAGATTTAATTTAATAGTTTTACACTGTAGTGTTCAGATAGAAATTTTTGTTGCTTTGGTCAGTATTTTACGCCAATAGTTATTTAAACATTAAGGGAGGAAAGTAAATATTTACTATTTACTTTACTGGAAAATATTTACCCCCCGAATTGTTTATTATATTTTTTCCACTCTCAAAGTTATTTTTAATTACATAGTTTCTTTTTGATTAATTTATTTTAGAAGGACACCTCATAATATTAACTTGATTACATATTACAGTAGTAACACATTTTCTTTTGAGCAAGACCATTCCACAACAACATAAAACACTCTTAATAAATTGAGACCTTAGTAGGACCTAGAAAATGGAGCCAAAGCAGCACCGATTTCTTTCTGAACATTTTTACAGTTTATGCTAGTTTATTTATTTTTTTCAGTTGGATTTTTTTTTACAAAATCCAAAATAATTTAGAATTTAAGATAAGATATAGAGTTTAGACCTTAAAAGGCTAATCCTAATTAATTTTAAGACAATACTAAAATCTACAGGGTGTTTCAAATTGATTGAATGTTACTTTTACTTCAAATTTCTCATTTATCACATCTGTAGTTCCTATTATAATTAATATTCGCCTATCTCTGTTGTTTTCCATCAATCATCAATTGCCATATTTGATTTTTTACTTGTTTTAATTTCTTTTTTCTTCGAAAGGAATGTTTCTTCGTACTAAATAAATGCATTCATTTTTTATGTAAAGAGAGTGATAAGCAGAGCCGCGCCAAGGTGTGTTGGCGCCAGGGTGCAAGGTAAAAATTGCCGCCCCTAATAAGTTAAATGCAATTTTTTTAAATATAACAAGTATATATATATTTTCGAAAAAACTATGTTACGCAGGATAACAAAAAAACATACACAGATTGCTATATAGTGAACCTATCTTCGAAAATTTAACTATATATAGAATTCATCACTACAAACAACTTTTTCCTATATCATTTTTCAAAAAAATTAAAATTAAAAAAGCTTGTCAAAAAAAAACAAGGCGAGTACCACTAATTTCAAATAAAAAAACAACGGTCACCATGGCGTAGTGGTTAGTGTAGCGATGCACTAGCTTCTAGATCATGAGGGCTCGGGTTCGAATCCCGGTTATGGCATGGAATTTTTCAAAAATAAATCTCCTGGATAATGGCCTTAGTAGCTAAGTCCAAAAATTAAAAAAAAATAATAAATAAATAAAAAAACAAAAACGAAACTTTATATGTACATATATATTTTAGTTAAAAATTCACCTTTCTTGCCTTTAGGGTCGCAAATTCATTAATTAATTCCGTTAAATCTAAATCCTCTGCTATTTTATTTTCTATACTAATTAAAGCCAAATTTGTTAACCTATCCTGTGACATGGAAGATCTTAAGTAATTTTTTATTAATTTAAGCTTGGAAAAACTCCTTTCGCCAGATGCGACTGTTACAGGAATGGTCAAAAATATTCTTAATGCAATTGTTACATTTGGGAAAATTGCAGTAAGATCATAAGTTACTATATACTCTAAAACTGCCAAAGCGTTCATGTCGGGCTTAATGAAAGTTAATAGGATTTCGATTTCATCGCATAAATCTATTGCATTTATATCAAATTCATTTTTTGCATTATCAGATAATTTTATTTGTCGATCTATACAATGTTTCGCTACCGTCTCGTACCTCCGGGGAGTGGGGATATAAATATGTTTTAGAAAATAACTTCTTGTTCATAAGGGTGTTACAAGTGTTCACCAGATGTTTGAGAAAAAAATTATGTGATTGTTAGTTTTTTTTTTCAAATGGCAGTAAAATTTGTTTTTAATTTTGCGTTCTATCAGTTTTGGCGCCCATGGCACGTGCCATGTCTGCCATACCCTAGTTACACCTCTGGTGCCGCCCCCAATACGTGCCGCCCGGGTGCCATGCACCCCTTGAACCCCCGCTTAGCGCGGCCCTGGTGATAAGTGAAATATTTCAATATTTTAGTTTTAGGTCTCCCTCGTAACTACCCTAATATTCATCAAATTGAAAAAATGCATAGAACAAATAAGATTTGTTTTCTTATAAACTATTTTTATTGAATAGTTTTTTCTGATAAGACAGTTCTGTTTATAAAGGAAATATTTTAAGTTTTTTTGTACCAGTTTTAACCCAGAAACACCCCCTAAGAAAGAAAATTTTGAGATACCATGCCTATATTTGATCCTGGTTCTACTCTATTGTACCAAATTTCTTTAAAATACGTCCAGCCGTTTTTAAAAACTGATATAACCTCCAATTTTATTAATTTCTTTATTAATATAGCAATTTATTTTTCTATTTTTATTTAAAGAGACTATTTGTATTCGATTTTATTGTTATTTATTAACTATAATACAAATACTTATCACCTATAAAATTTCCTTAGGATTTTATTTATAATTCATTCAGTAGAACTGTCTTGAAATAAATATCTATCATGAAAATAATCAATAAAAATATTTAAAAAGTGCAACATCTATATTAATTTTGTATGCTAGTTTGAGCTACGCATACGTGTGACGTATTCCGTCTCACGCTCTGATTGGTCACAAGTTATGAGACAACCTTTATTTTAATAATCTTGGGGACTTTCAGCTGTTAATTGCAATACAGTTTTAATATTTTTAAACTAATTGATTAGTATTATATAACGCTCAGGAATTAATGATCTCACTGTATGATGGTCGTAGATAAACGTCTTTTTTTAGAGTTTTGTAGGTATGACCAAAAAACCTTATACTGTCTGTCTGTTCGGTAAAAATTGTAGCCAAACGGCTAAACCTAGAGAGTTGAAATTTGGCATGCTTATACAACTCTTTGACCCGCACATAGGAAAACTATTAAAACATCTAAAAAACATACCCCCCTAAAAATATAAACAAATATGTGCTCATCGAAAACAAAAATATTTTTTTAAAATTTTGAGTAGGGTATCAAATGAAAGCCCTTAGTACGTGGATTAACGATCGAATTTTTATTTTTACAAAATAAATTATTTTGATGCGATTTTTGCCAAAATTGTGCAAAAAAAATTTGTCCCACACCCTGTAGCCCAGATGGTTTAAACTAAAAATCAAATAAATTCTAAGTAATGTATATTGGTGTAAACCGAAATAGTACAACAGGAATTTTTGATCAGATTATGTTTTCGGAAAATAACGCATTTTTTGTGGTTTTTGGTTCACAAAGTATAAAAGTTATATCAATGTAAGACACTCACATGCACGGCGTGCGATAGCGTAATGGGTTAGAGCACTGTTGTCGTTAGCTAAAATGCGCTGGAAACGAAGGGTTTTGAGTTCGAGTACGGAGTGAATTTTATTTTTTCTGTTTTTTTTGCATTTTTATTATGAAATTATTTTGTCAAAATTCTAGTTATATTTTGACAAATGTTGTATTTAATTTTTAAGAGCGTAAATTTAATAACCAGTCTTATTATATGATTAACAGACGATAAATTATTTTAAAAATATCGTTCATTTTGCAGTGATTACTACAAAGTAAAATTTGTCCTACACACTCAGCATACCGCCTTCACTTATTATATACCTGCGAAACCCTGAAATGTGTGAATATTCACACTTCAATATTTTATTTTTTCGCAACACAGAATTCAATTTTGATTAGAGGAAGGACAGAGTTTAGCCACATGATGTTAAATCTATTTGAAACACTCTGTAATAATAGTTAGGTCATAAGTTTTATTTTTATGGCTAATTTGACCTTTTTAAAGGCGACTTAAGGTCACCTAAATACATAACTTTCTGCGGCGCATTCAGTAGAAGTAGTATATATAATCATAGTCAAAATATAGTCAAATATTTAATCAATATATATATATATAATCAACTTAACAATACTCGTAAAATAGGATAAGACTAATTTATTTTGGTTTATTTCTGAATTATTAAGAGGACAAAATTGTCCTCTTTTTTGAAATCCACTTGACAGCAAATTAGTTATAAGTTAGAATAGATTAGGTTAGGCTAAGTAAGGCAATAATGCAAGCAATGAATTTTTGAAAATTTTATTTCGATATATTTTTTATCACTCTTTCTGACACGTTATACTGATCAATGGAGTTGAATACATACGGTTGCATCCTAAACCCTGGCGCTATCATCATCATCATCATCATCATTCAGTCGTTGGAATCCACTCCCTTAAAAATTTCCATTTTTCTTTGTTTTGAGCTTCCTGTTGTCAGTTCATAGATACAGTCTTAAGGTCATCAGTCCAGTGAGTGGGCAGTCTTCCTCGGCTACGTTTATCTGCCCACGGTCTCCACTCGAGAATCCATTTGGTCATCTGTCGTTTGTTCTGGCTAGATGGCCTGTCCATTTCCATTTCATTCCAGCTATTTTTACCAGGATATCGGTTAATTTCGTCTGTTAATGAATTTCAGCATTTGGTATTTTATCCCACAATGTTATTGTCATCTGACACTACCGATAGTGACGCCTCTGCATTGTACATCATGGCTGACGCAGATAGGATATTTTTGACAGGTTCAATGGTATCTTCATGAGATATTTATTGAAATTAATTTATTATTCAATATGAGGGTTGCGTTAAATGAAATTTACCGTTTTTTCAGTACCCAAGTAACCTCTAGGGTTATCATTGAAGGTAATAAGGCTTTTTTGCCACGTTTCGGAACACGATGAAAACGTCTCTATCACGACCTACATTTGCATTGCAAAGATAAACACAACAATTCACGTTGCATTTAATTTTTCTTGCAATTTTAAAGACATTTTTTTAAAACTCGCTATGAAAACAACAGTAAACAAACTCGACTATCCTCCACCTGTCAGTTTCTCAAAATCTCACTAGAGGCGCTTCAGTTATTGTCAGTTGACAATACCGAGAATAGATCGTTCCATGGTCCTCTAATACCCTTTTCACACTAGATCTTTAAGACGAGTGAACTTACAGTTCACCGATGTTTAAGATCGGTATGCTTTCACACTTGATGTTTAAATCTCTGGTGCTGTCATCAGCTACAGTAATTTTGTCCTTAAGTTACCGTCATGAAATTATCAGTTTTGAACTGTCTGCGCAGACGCACATTTTGAATTATTATAAACAAATAAGGATATTTCATTTCATTCTACAATAAAGAATATATTACACCTGTATTAACATGTAAGTCGATACATTTTATCTCAATTATTGTAGCTCTGTATTTTATTAAACACATTATTAAAATAAATAATTTTATTATAACAATAAGTATAAACTTCTTATAACGTCGATATAATACAGTATTCTTGTTTATAATAATATAAAATGTTGACAGCACAAATTCAAGGAGTATTTTTTTTATAATAGAAATTAAGTTGGCAATGCGGACGAAGTTTAAGACGCAGATCTCTGTCTTAAACATCGCTTGTATTTAGACGAGGCCATACGGTTTTACATTAGCGTTTAATGATACATTCACTTTAACATCCGATCTTAAAGATCTAGTGTGAAAAGGGTATAAGTTACTTGAAGCTTTCCAGCCGAAGCTTTAGTCAGTGTTACGGTTACCCCGTAAGTTAACATATAAGTTAAAACGCAGTTGTGGAAATTATTATTAGTTTAAAATAAAACATTTTTTCGCTCGAAACAAAATTCAAAAATTCATTGTTTGTTTCTTAAGGCTATAATTTTTTTCTAATTAAGTTCCTAATTACAAAAAGGGTTAACTTGTTCCCTTTTCCAGTTAAAAAATGCGGCTAAATTACTTAAGAATAGTGTACATATGTAAGGATGATTTTTTTATATTTTTATTTTAAAATTTTCGGTCGATGAATCTTGAATATTAGGGGGTCTTATTCTGGTAAATATTTAAATACAGATAAGTTCACTATATTGTACTGTATGAGGAGAAAAGACCTATAATTTTTCAATAATTTTTAAACGAAGCATGAGGTTTTGGCAACATTTTTCTTCGCCGATAGTGTATGCATGTATGTGTTTCTATATTGTCTATAGAAGCACATTCTACATAACAATGACTTAAATTATTAAATTAACAAAAATTTCTACAAATACCTTTCCAGTCGCTCCAATTTTGGTCTGTATCGAGTCCAAACACTAAAGTCCACTCTATAACATACTATTTCAAGTATTTTCTGCACTTTTATCACTTAAAAATAACTAAAAACTTCAGAAAAAAAGACGCCACTTGCAAAAATCACGTATCACTACATATCAAGATGGCTAATCCTGATAAAGCTCATTAAGGAATATAGTCATTAACAATTAATATATAAGGAACAGAATTGCTTAAAATAATTCTTTATGAGAATAAACACATATATTAATATTTTATCAATAGTATACAGGTGGTTGAAATTGAACTACCGGGCCCAATACACTATTTTTTATTATTGAAGATGAGGTATAAAGTTAAATTTGGAATTAACTTGGTACTACATGATCTAAAATAGTGTATATCTTGTTACTTTGTACCTTTATATAAAAAGTTATACATTTTGATTGTACACCCCCCCCCGGGCATTATGACCTTAAGGCCCGGTCTTTCCACCTTCATTTAAACCACTAGGTGACTATCCGACAGATAATGTTATCTGGAACTTTATCTTCTGAATAAATGTCATTACCAAGCAGTGAATTCAATACATCAGTCTCATTATCCGTTAGATAAATATCCGATAGATACATTTGTATTGAAAGACGGGATGACATTTATTCAGCACAAAAAGTATCATATAACCTTATCTGTCAGATAGTTACCTGGAGCAGTGTTTCCCAACCGCCGGTCCTGTATATATATATATATATATATATATATATATATATATATAGGGGGGAGCGAGGGAGGGATCTCAAGGTGTATCAAGATAGAGGAAACAGGATATCAAGGACAACTTCGATTTTTTATATAGGAACGTTGGGTATAATTGGATAAAACTTTTGAAAAAAAACAACTTTTACATAAACATGTTTTTAATATCTGTTACGATTACCTATAATGGCTTGCAAGTATTTTTATTTACAAGTGTTCCATTGTTCCAAGTTTCATTTTGAACACTTTCGCATCCTTATTCTTTAGCTAACAGTAGCTCGGAGCATAACAAAAAATATTGCAAGTTCAAGTCGTACCTACTTGAAAGTACTTGAAGTACCTCGAACGCGAACCGTGTTAATTAGTTTAAATTAGTTGTCAAAATAAGTATAATTTATTTTATTTAAGTTTAAAAGGTATATTTTAATGAATATAAATGTCATATATTTATGAATATATCTTGCAAAATTGAGCGTTTTTCTATTATAATTTCATGCTTCGATTTTATGAGTTCGCGGGCCCCCGGTTGAGAAACGCTGCCATATAGCATCGGTTCCATCGATTACGTCATTGATTGAATTAATCGATTCATTTGATGAATTCTGAAACTTGCCCTATCAGCCACGAAAACAATAGACCATATTAGTAACTACGTCACAAAATGGGATTCAGTGCTGCCGTCTCGCGGTTGGATTCCTTTTATTTGAATTTAGCATGTTGTTTTTCTGTTAAATTGTATTTTGGAAATATAAATTAAGTTTTCAAAGTAACAGAGTGCTTCACATCAAAACTACAAGTCAATATTTATTTATTAAAATTCTTATTTTATACATTATAATTTAATATGTCATTATTTTTGCAGAACAATATTATTTTGCAGGTTAATTTTGAAAAATTTACGTTAATAATCGTTATTATGGCAAGTAACATAGCAATAAGTGTGTGTGCCATATCTAAATGGTTTAAAGGAATAATATGTTGTTTTTAATTTTCCATTATTGTTTTTCATTTTCATCTGTCAAAAAAACGAAAAAATTTGCAATTAATAATGTAGATGTAATTGTTACAATTCGGAGCAAAACAATACACCAATATGCATTCTAAAACAAAATATTAATGATTACTTAGTGTTAATTAAATAAATACTAAAGATATTCCGATTTTCATATTATTTAAAAACGTAACCTATAAATATATCTTCGAATCCTTATTTATATATTTATAAAATCATTATTCTATAATATAAAGTGTCTGGACTGTATATATTAGTATATATTTATCAAAAATACATATTTTTTGCTCCAAAATTGAAAATATTTATAAAATTAAGGTAACAAAAGCAATGTCCCATGTATTTTAAACTTCAAAAGGACTCAGCTTTCAGATGGCAGCACATGTATGTGACGACACACTAATATGGTCTATTGAAAAGACTTGAATACTACAACAAAAAATCTGTATGAAGATTACCAGAATTAAAACTAACCAATATTTGTTAGATTATCGAATATAATATTTTACAGTGACCTATTTCTTAAGGATATATATTGGATAACCAGACTAGTCCACATATTAGGGTGGCTGGTTCATTAGGATTAGATTTTTGATTTCGGTTTTTGGTTCTTTTACACATTATTCTGCAGTTCAAATTGTCTGCGAAAATATAACGGCCAGGCATATAATAGGTATTTAGAATTTTGAAATTGTACATACAATAGAATGGCATTTTAGGCCACTAGAGCCAAAATCAGCCAATTAGTAAATGTCTATACTCAAAATTGAAAATCAAAAATAGATTTATATATACAGGTGTCCATAAAAACTATTTAAGTTAAAAAAAAAATTATATAGTGATTATTTTGGGACTGAGGCATCCAAAAAAAAAGATCCCATAGCCCAGGGGTGTCAAATTGACAAGAAGTGGTTGGATATTTAAGTTATGTCCAACTTGTTTGACAATTGTAAACAAATACCAGGTCTACAAGTAATAAACATAAATAATACACATTAAACTCAAAAGAACAGTAAAAGTTTATATATTCAAAGTATGCCACTATTAGAAGTTATACATTTTTCCCATCTTTCAGACAATTTGTGAATACCTCGCCAGTAGAACTCTTCCCTTTTCCCCGCAAACTATTCATCTAGCCATTCTTTCACATTTTCATATGAACAAAAGTGCTGCTCGGCAAGTGCGTGACCCATCGATGCGAACAAATGGTAATCTGAAGGGGCCAAGTCTGGTGAGTAAGCGGCATAGGGTAGCACTTTCCACTTGAGTGCCTCCAATGTGTTGCAAACTGCTTTTGCCTTGTGATGGAGCTTTATCGTGAAGAAAGATTACCTTGTGCTGTCTTCTTTCGTATTCTGGTCGTTTTATGAGCAGCGAATGGTTCAATTCGATCAGTTGTTGTTGGTAGCGTTGGGTATTAACTGTTTCACCAGGTTTTAACAATTCATAATAGACCACACCCTTTTGGTCCCACCAAGTACAGAGCATTGTCTTTTTGCCAAAGCGATTCGGTCTTGCAGTTGATGTGGATGGTGAGCCTGGGTTCACCCATGATTTTTTGCGTTTGGGATTTTCAAAATAAATCCATTTTTCATCGCCAGTAATGATACGATGCAAAAAAGACTTTCTTTTGTATCGTGCAAGCAAAATTTCACAAGTGTTTTTGCGTTTTTCCATCTGCCTCTCATTCAATGCATGTGGAACCCATCTGCCGACTTTCTGGATCTTACCCATCTCTCGTAAACGATTGGAAACAGCTTGTTGACTAACGCCTAACTGCTCTGCTAGTTGTTTTTGTGGTTGACTATCGTCTTCCTGTAGCAATGTTTCAAATTTTGTATCTTCATATTTTTTTGGAGGTTTTCCATGTTCTTTGTCTGTAAGATCAAAGTCACCACTTTTGAAACGCCGAAACCATCGTTCACACGTATCTTGCGATGGAGCATATTCACCATAAGCTTCTCGAAACAGTCGGTATGATTCAGCAGCAGTTTTTTTCAAATGAAAACAAAACAGTAGTACTGTCCGCGAATGCTCTTTATTTGGCACAAAATTTGACATTTTTAACACAGTAAAAGAAAACTATATGATCACTTTTCAAATTATAACCTATACGCATTTGACACTTAATGATAACTTAACAAAACGCCATATGTGTTGAAACTTTGAACTATACACTCAGTTTGCGCGGCAAGTTTGAAAAAAATCCGCATTTCATACTTGTAGACCTGGTAACAACTGGTAACAGAGCAAATTTCTCACTTATGACGTCATTTCATACTTATCTTGAACAGACTTAATTCTGGATTTTTTAAAAAATATGGACACCTGTTTGAATCTTTTTTTCCTTAAAGGACTAATGACTCTTAAAGCTTTTGTCTTTGAGTCTTTTTTAGACTTTAAAGAAATAAAGATTCATTTTTAAATTATGAAAAAATCAAAATTAGATATTAAGGTGCTCAAAATCAAAATAATTTCTATGTTAATGAATAGAGATATTTTAATCAGGGGATAAATTTAGATCTAGTAGACTGTGGTAAATAAATATTAAGACACATTATAAACAAAATATTGTAACAATTAGAAATAACTTAGAACTAGTTAGATTGGTTGATCTAGTTAGATTGGTTTAGAAGATTTTAGATTATTTTGACAATATTGGTGTAAAAAAGTTAAGGGAAAACTTAAATCTAATAGACCTTTTTTGAAAACTTAAAAATCAAATCTAGTTGGTCACGGTATAGGCCGTTTCTTTGTTTTAAACTGAACGAGATTTTCAAATCTAGTAACTTTTACTGATTGTTTGAAGATTTTGATCATTTTATAAGCTATTCCAAACGTTTAAGCGGAACTGATTGGGTTTTTCATTTTTGTAAGTTGTTATGGGCTCTATTTTTAGGGTTTGAAGAGGGCTTTTGTTAAATAAAATGATCAAAAACATCATTTAATCTGTAAAAGTTACTACAATTGAAAATCTAGTTCCGCTTAAAGCAACGAAACAAGCTATAAGAAAAGCCAACTTCAATATATAAAAAAATAGCTAGTAACAACTTAAGAAAATTTTTAAATTCCATTTAGTTCTGCTTAGTTTAAAACTTTTATAATCTCAATTTGTAATACGAAACTAGATCTGGTTACTTTAGTGACTGTTGTCGTCTGAACCAATACTATGATAATATTATAACGGTATTGTCAATATACAACATAAAAAATGAACTTTCCCTGTAATTTACGTATTATAAAATGAGGCAGATATTTGTTTAAAATTTTTGGAAGATATAAAAATTTAAGAAATTATACATTTTATTACAAATGACACAAAGAATCAAAATGTAATGAAAATGACATGTTATAATGTCAATTCATCCTAACCTTAAAATGTTCAATGTAAGCATGATTTACAAAGCTTAAACAAAATTGCCAAAAAAGCCTGATTCAATCGATAAAAGATACTAGATTTGAAAATCTACTTCCGCTGAAACGTTTTACAAAACTATAATAATTGCGGGTTGGAATTTAACTATTGACTATTATATACATATATGTATAATATTATACTCGTCCAACACAAGGCCGCTAGCTTAGGTAGAGTTAACGAGATTAGCAGGGAATTCCACACACGTATTTACACCCTAAAGTGGCAGATTTTTATTTACTTATTATATATTCGACCTGCGATTTTTAGTGTTCAAACGATACGCTGACCACTCCATAGAATTCTTCTTTGCCCTTTACGTTAATGAGGCGTTGGCAACCCATATTTCATAAGATAAAATTTAAATGTACCAGGCCTTTGTCTGTAAAAGATCCATGTCTTTAGAATATATCCCGATAATATAATATTTTTTTGAAATTTCTACACTGAATATTTTGAGAATAGATTTCTACACTAATTCAAAATATTTTCTAAACATTCTTACACAAAAAAACAGATTACTACAGTGATAAAATTTATTATTTAAAGTCAGTTTTTGATTAAATTACCGAAACGGCGCCACTAACGCTTTCTGAACTTTTGACACGAAAAATGATACTACCATAACCTCAATTTAACTGTCAGACGCCATTTTACAAATGTTGGCCCATGTTCGCTATTTTTGTACTTGGCCAGCACTGACGCTTCAACAACACATCGTCTGTAGGGTACACAAGTACAAGTGTCCGCCAGTATTACATGTTACGGCCAGCATTGGCGAAGGTTGGAACACTGTCTGTAGGTGCCTAAAATATCCTAAACTTTTTTGGTCAAATTGGGTAAGAACCAGAGGTTTTGACTATAGCCCCCTGGGCTCTTAATTAAATTACCAAGCCCCCGTTTCAACCTTAAAAGTATTAAAAATTAAAAGTAACAATTTTTTTAAATATTTTTCTTTGCTTGATGTTAAAGATACAACTATTTTCCGAAAATTTTTAAGTAATTGCTTAATTTGCAAGATTAAAAATCAAAAACTGACAGCTAGGTATAAAAAATAACATATTTTCCCACAAGAGAGCAAAATTAGAATTTAGAAAATTAGAAAATTTAGTATATATTAATTAAGGATATTACGTATTACCTCATATTTTGAAAGAAAAAATATCTCATGTTCAAAAAGTGCTGGAAATTTTATTATTTTTCAAAAAAAAAAAGGGAATTTATTAAAGCATTTTGGAGGCATTTTGGTGATTTTTTTGGGGCATTTTGGAGACATCCCTGTCAAGGAAGCCCAACATACGAAACCAAAAGCAAAGAACCTTCTTATTCTGTTTTTATCTTACATTTATTTTTTGGATTCTTAACAAATATTATTTTATTTTATATTTTAATTTTTGATGACAAGAGAGACTAATAAGAGAAGCCTTGAGCCTAGAATATTCTTATTTATTATTATATTTTAATTTTGTATAGCCATATTTGGTTTCGTTTTTAGGCCAAAGGGTATCAGAAAAAGATCTTGTAACCCACAATTTTATTTAAAATATTTCTTAAATTTTTTTGGTAACACTCCTAAAATTACCTAGCAGAAGAGAGCCTATAGATTAGAAGCTGGTAACCTAGAAAGTATAAGTGTAGTACTACAAGCTTAGAAGCTAGGCTACAGAAAAAGGGACTGTAGAAACAAGGCTTCTAGAGATACTTAGATCCTTGAAGAAGACGTTCTACAGTCCAGGAACCTAGAACCTTTTAGCCAAAAAAAGAAGTCTCGAGCCTAGAAAAGGTGAAAAAAAAAATCGTAAACGGTGGCTCATAACTTACAGGGCAGTCAGACTAGAAAGTACTCTAAATCCTAAATGAAGATAGCCTACAACCTAGAAAAGAGTTTAGAGCCTAGAAAAGGTCGATTGAGCCTAGAAAAGTTCGGTAGAGCCTAGAAAAGGTCGTTAGAACCTAGAAAAGATGTCTAGAGCCTAGAAAAGGTTGCAAGAGCCTAAAAAAGGTCGCTAGAGCCTAGAAAAGGTCTTTATTAAGGTTGCTAGAACTTAGAAAAGGCCTGTAGAGTCTAGAAAAAGTCCTAAGATTATAGATAAGATCGCAAGAGCATATAAAAGGTTTCTAGAGCCTCAAAAAGGTGAAAGCTGAAGCCTAGAAAAGCTGGCTAGAACCTACAAAAGATTGCTATAGCCTAGAAAAGGACGCTATTGACTAGAAAAGGTCGCTAGTACCTAGAAAAGGTCACTAGAGTCTAGAAAAGGTCTTTATAAAATGTCAATAGTACGTCGAACAAAGTCTGTAGTCTAAAAAAAAGTCTTTATGTTATAGAAAATATCGCTAGAGGTTATAAAAGGTCTCTAGAGCCTAGAAAAGATCTCTACAGACTCAAAAAGATAAGTGAGCCCTAGAAAAGCTGACTAGAGCCTAGAAAATCTGGCTAGAGTCTAAAAACGATTGCTAGAGCCTAGAAAAGGTCGCTAGAACCTAGAAAAGATTTCTACATACTCAAAAAGGTAGGTGAAGCCTAGAAAAGCTGGCTAGATCCTAGAAACGATTGCTAGAGCCTAGAAAAGATCTCTAGAGACTCAAAAAGCTTAGAAAAGCGAGCTTAGAAAAGGTCGCTAGAGCCTAGAAAAGGTCGCTAGAGCCTAGAAATGGTCGCTAGAGCCTAGAAAAGATCTCTAGAGACTCAAAAAGGTCGCTAGAGCTTAGAAAAGGTCGCTAGAGCCTAGAAAAGATCTCTAGAGACTCAAAAAGGTCGCTAGAGCCTAGAAAAGGTCGCTAGAACCTAGAAAAAAAAAATCTTTAGAGCCTACAAAAGTTCACTAGAACCTAGAAAAGTCATTAGCCTATAAATTCGCTAGAGCCTAAAGAAGGTCTCCAAAGTATATAAAAGGAGATAAAGGAGCCTAGAACCTAAAATAAAGTAAAGTTTACAAGAAGTCTAGCGTTTAGAACAAGTAAATCTAGAGCTCAGAAGACGTCGACGATACTAGAAAGGAGTTTTAAGCGTAAAAGAAAGAAACTTAGAACCAGGGCTGTCCTAAGATATTAGACGCCCGTGGGCTACGAAAAATAATGCGCCCCTCTTCATAAGAAAATACATAACCAGAACCGTAGCAATGTTTTTAGCGCCCCTGGCAAATAAAGGAAATTGATTAAACAAAAAACAATTCGCTTGACCTCCCACATCCAAGTGACGAGCAAAAAAAAGGTCCTCATCTCTCCAAATTCAAGTGAGGAGTAAAAAAAGGTTCTCATCTCTGCAATGGCGCCCCTGGCAAGTACCCTGATGCCAACCCATTCTGTACCATAACAACAATAAAAATACCGCCCCCAAAAGGCTTACGCCCCGGGGCTGTAGCCCATTTAGCCCTGTGGTTAGGGTTGCCCTGCTTAGACCTAGAAGAAATATTACAGCTTTGAAAAGAATCTAACAGCTAAAAAGAAGTCTTGAGACAAGAATTCTTTTTAAAATTTTTGATATTTTGTTTTTTATGTATTTTTGGGTTCTTATACCCCGCAGGGGGAGCCTAGAAGCTCACGGGCCTAATGACCCCGCGGACCCTTAATTCAAGGAACAAACCCTTGTTAAAAAATTTTCGTGTTTAACATCTAAAACTGGTAAAAATAATGATTGAAGAAAAGAAATTTTATAAAAAAAAGGCTTAACATATTTTATAAATTTAATAAAACCAAAAATATCATTTTTTGAAAAATAATAATGAAATTTCGACTGCACAGACTTGACAAAAAAACACCTAAGAAATTTCTAAAAATTACTTTTCACTAAATGAGATATGACCATTCTTTCAAAATCTAAATCATAAGTCTCTCTAGAAAATTTTTTTGTTCTGGTATATTTATTTGGTTAAGTGGTATAAAGTTTGGTATAATTTTTACCAATTCTTTCAGAAAGATCTCCAATAATTTATAATACAATATCAGTATTAATAATAATAATAATGCATATTAGTTATATGTTAGAAAATATGGAGTGACTATAGAGATATCGTTTGCTTTTCGCGGTTTTATTTATGTTAGCCCCCCCTCAACCATACAGATCTACTTGGAATCTCCTTTATGGGTTAATTCTGTGCAAATCATAATCTATAGGCGTTACAGGTACCTATATGCAATTGGTTAATTCTGCGCTCACCCGTAACTTTACATGTAAATATTACGGGTGCGCATAGAATAAAAACATTGCCTATAGGTACCCGTAAAGCCTATACATTGCTTATGAAATGCGTTGCACTGAACTGACCCAATAAGGAGTACAACCGTATAGTTTTCACAAGTTTATACAAAACTAACAATCTGAAATAAAATTAGTAACAATCTATACACAAATTTGCAACGAATTTTTATCTATCTAATAGAATATTTTTAATTGTAAAAAAACTGTTATGTAAATAGACAAATTACATTATACACCATCTTGTAAACCAGATATTTACATACGGCGCGACAAATTGTAGCTAAAGCTTCATTTTACAAATATATAGCTATTTTGTTTTATTGTGAAAAATACTTATAATTATTGTAATTGGTATATTTTGAATTTGCCGCGATTCTGAATATAGGTGCTGCGGGTTAATTACGTACGACGCGACAAATTGTAGCTAAAGTTTCATTTTAAAAATATATAACTATTTTGTTCTATTGTGAAAAATACTTATAATTATTGTACTTGGTATATTTTGAATTTGCCGCGGTTCTCAATATAGGTGCTGCGGGTTAATTACGTACGACGCGACAAATTGTAGCTAAAGTTTCATTTTAAAAATATATAGCTATTTTGTTTTATTGTGAAAAATACTTATAATTATTGTAATTGGTATATTTTGAATTTGCCGCGGTTCTCAATATAGGTGCTGCGGGTTAATTACGTACGACGCGACAAATTGTAGCTAAAGTTTCATTTTAAAAATATATAACTATTTTGTTTTATTGTGAAAAATACTTATAATTATTGTACTTGGTATATTTGGAATATGCCGCAGTTCTTAATATAGGTTCTGCGGGTAAAAATGATTTAATTTTCGTAAAAAACACGTATACCAAGTGGCATTCCAATATTATCAAGTATATTTTTGCCGACCGGCGTAGCGTAGTGGTAACACATATGCTCTGCATTGCTAAGGTTTCGGGTTCGGATTCCGTTCAGGCATGGGATTTTCAAAAATAAGATTTGTCCTGGCTAATTGCCAAAGCAGCAAGGCCAATAAAAAAATAAAAAAATTAAAAAAAGTATATTTTTCGATAGTTCTAAACTATTATTAAAACGAAAAAAATGTTGATGTATTATTTGAACATTTCTACACAAAACTATATAAATATTAAAGTTATTTGAAACCCACAAAAATATTTAAAAAATTATACAACATTGTTGTTTGATATCTATTATTAAGTTATTGAACGATAACATTTTTACAATTAAAAATATCTTATTAGTTAAAAAATAAATAAATAATAATAATAAATAATAATTAATAAATGATGTATTTATTTATTTAGATACAGAGCCGGACAAAGGTTCTGCGCCCGAGGCAAAATACCAGTCTCGCGCCCCCATTCTTAGTCGTAACTAAATAAAAAAGAATGACGGGTTGAAATTGACCAAAAAAAGGTGCCAGAACTTTTGCGTCCTTACCAACTTTGCGCCCGAGGCGAATGCCTCAACTAATTCTTCCTTTTATTTACCATATATTTAAATTAAATATTTTTCTGGTCACTCCATAATTAGTAAGTGTAATTAGCATTCTTTAAACGTGAATTCATGTGCCAAAAAAAAATTAGCTATCATAAATAATCTTAGAGTAAGTATTTAGGGCTAAGATTTAATTTTAGGTGCAAAATCAAACGATTGCACCTGTTTTATTAATTTATAAAATCATTCAGATAAACAATTGTTACCAAAAAGTAAATATTACACCAAAAAACCCAAAGGTTACGGTGTAATTTAGTAAATGTATAGATTAGAATATAGCTTAGTATTTTAATTAATGAAATACACAGTGTTAGATCAAGAAGCAGATTTGTTTTATTTATTTTCACCAATGTATCTTTATGATACAGTGTTGCTTACATCAATTTTTGCTTCTTGAGTGATTGTCTGTATGTATGTAAGTATGGATGTATTTTGAGCTGTGTATTTCGCTAGAGTTATTTCAGTTATTCAATTTTTAATTCTATAATATTTTTAGTTAACTTTAATAAATTAAAAAAAGAAATTAAACATAACCCCAAAGTTAACTATCAATATTATTATTTAAAATTAAAATTTAAGCATTCAAAATGAGTATATTCTAGTCAAACTTAGTCAAAACTCTGACTTAATTATAGTAAAAGTATATATCAATTTATTATAAGTATTATGCGTATAACTTATTGCATGAATTACAGAAAATATAATAAAAATATGTGAAATGTGTACAATCAGCTGTTCAATGTCCGCCATTTGTAATGAGATCATGTTAAGATAATTACACTTCGGTATAGTTCGACTATAATCGTAACCATACACGAAATATTCAGACGTAGTAATAACAACTGATCAGCACGAATTCGTAATTTTAAAACTTAATTTCTGAACAAATCTTCCTAAAATATATTTTGTAAAATATACAAAATAAAACTTAATTCTTTAAGGAAAAAGATTTATAACTTATATATAGTTGATGAGTATTTTGTGATATTAAGACATTCTGCACAGAAATGTGTTAACAAATTATATATCTGAAAATATATAAAAATATTGAAAAATCTAATAATTCTTTGGGAATACCATATTTATGACATCTAAAAAATTGTAAGCTGTTCGTGGTATGATATTTAAACTCTTTAAATGTCTTTAAGTCAAACGATTTTAAATCCTAAGCTCATAAAAATCGTACCAACTTTACTTGTTTGTGTTTTTTAAAAAACATTAAGATTTGAAGTGATTGTCAGCTGTTTTACATCCGCCATATTGTAAAATTAAAGCCTTCGGCCGGACAAGCTCGTAAAAGATCGTGTAAATTCGTAAAACATAGTAACAAGTTCGTGTTTAACAAAAAATCATAAGAAAATGGTCACATTTGGCTGTTTAACTATTCTTTGTCCACTATATTGTGAATTTAAAATGTGAAATGATACAAAATCGTAAAAAATCGTACCAACTCGCAAAGATGGTAACTTGTTCGTGTTTTTTAAAGAAACTTTGTTCAGGTTAAGTTTAAATGTGGCTGATCAGCTGTTTTACGTCCGCCATATTATGTTTAAGATCGTATTTGATCGTGAAAGAACGTATCAGTCCGTGACAAATCACTCCAGCTCGTAACGGATTGTAATATGATTCGATTTAAAACAAATAACAGAATAAACAGCAGATTGTTATAAAATTATTTTAAATATTACAAAATACAAATTTCTAATCATCTTTCTTCATCATGAAATTTGTGTTTGGTGATAGAATTTTAAAATAAAAGTTTATAGTTTTATTAATGAATAAGAATCCATTTGAGACAAAAAAAAATGTAAAAGATTGGATTAAGAAAAACTGTGCTCTTCAAATTTCACCTGAGTACTTTTCTAAGATATTGAATCATAATTATTTAAGTATTTATGTATTAGTAGAAATCAAAATAGTCAAATATAGGTTTTTACAATATTTCTTAGTCAAAATATTAGATTTTACAGATATAAAAAATAACAAAACATCGAAAATGGTAAAGATTGCTGTTCTTTATTCTCCATAATGTGAATTTTAAATATAAGATCAAATAAATTATTAAATAATCGTGTTTAACCGAAATGATTAATCAGCTGTCTTTTGTCCGCCATATTATGAATTTAAAACAAGATCGGACAAGTTCATAAATGATCGTGTTTTACCGAAATGGTAAAGTGGTTGATCAGCTGTTTTTCGTCCGCCATATTGAGTATTTAAATTTTTGTACCAACTCCTAAAATACTTTGACATATTCAATTTAATAGCTTATTGCATAAAAGGTATGAATTAAAACTTTATTTATATATCTGTAAGATTAATATTAATAGTAATAAGTGTTATTTTCAATCCTTCAACTCTGTAAGGGTATTACAACAGCTAAATGTTTTAGTTAGGTTATATGTTTTAGAAAATAAAAAAAAAATCCAAAAAAATTATAAAAATTGGTAGAAAAATAAAAAAATTATATGAACAAATATATGAAATAACAAAAAAACTAATATAACGATTTTAAAAATGCATAAAAAAAAATATTTTATGTCTTTAATATCACTTTGAATTATCAATTATGTATTATTGTGTCTATTTCTATGTTTTATGTGTTGTTATTCATGTAAAAAGGAAATAAAAATTATAAAACTAATATTTTTAGGGTTTCATTTCTGTATTTGGTTTTCAGAAAAAGTGCACAGGTCGCTAGATATGAGCAAAAAATTGATTTACATTTTGGCTTATAACTTTTTTGTTTCAATACATACAAGTTTCTTTTTTGCACGTTCTACACAAACTTTTTTACGAAGAATAGGGGATAGGCATGATTTTTTTTTATTTTTTTATTATATTCCTCTTGTTGTATATAAACATAAAAAACAGTTTTTAATTTTTTTTTTTTTTAATTTGAAGGCTTTAAAAAATCAAAAATGTATGTAGCGCGCGAAAACGACGTGTGACGTCATAATCCTTTCTAACTGACGCATGAGACTACTAGCCAATCCAGCGAACGGTTGTTTATGCAGCGAACATAGTCTGTTGTGAATTATTTGTTTGTGTAACTTTTATAGGTTATGTAAAGGAGAGTGATTTTAATTAAAATAAAGTTTAATTCTATAAAAACAATTTATACATGTTTACCGAATTAAATTTTATATTAAAATATGGAATATCCAGGCCCCAATACTTCGAAACATTATCGAAAATATTGTTCAGTACCGATGTGCACAATTAGTTCAACTAGAAATCCAAAAAAACTATTTATATCATTACCTAATGGCGAAAAACAACAGAAAAGGCGAAATTTGTGGCTGAAAACTATGAGGCGAAATAAAACCGATATTTCAGAAAAAAGTAAACTTTATGTTGTGTGCATAAATGCATCAATGTTGGGTAAATTATCACTCTGAGCCCTAACAAAATCTTTATCTGCCATTTTAATAGTAAATACGTGAAAAATTGTTTAAAAACAAATACAAAACTCTCGAACAATACAATACACACGCGTGTTAAGATTATGTTGTAGCTGTCTGTATCTGTGATGTGAAACCCTATCGTTTGACGTCATACTCAGTCGTTTCTACTCGGCAACCTTCGCCCCGTGCTCGGAATATTTCAAATTTACAATATTTTAATTAAAAAATTTGGCTATAATGTTAATTAAAATGTGATTTTTGTTTTGTTAGGTGACATAACTAACATTAACATATCAAAATAATGTAGTTTTAAGGAAATACAAATTTTATGCGTATCCCCTATTCACAGCCGTTCTCAAAATTTTTATAACTCGTATCATTTTCGAGAAATTCATACTAACTTTCAATTTTCAATTGTAGAGATTGAATCATTGGCAAAAATGGTATATATAATAAAAATGTATTGACCAAAATATACATTTAGATTAAAAAATAAAAATATATAACAATAATATAAAAATAATTGTCCTAATTATAGTATAGAGTTGGTGCCATAAACAAAATTTTTATGGAGTTAAATTTATTCATCCTGTAGAAAATCAGTGTTCATCTTCTGGAATTTATCTTGTAGATCCTCCGGGATATCCAACTCTTTAAGATTATCCTGTCCAATTTCCTCCTCGGTCCTACAAAAAGGAAAAAATAATACCAACCTTTAAAAATATATGTTTCCAAATTTTTGAGTTTTAAAAAAAAATTGATGTGAAGTGTGAGTTTTCACACATTTCTGAATGATGATTATTTGGGATGCCAATTGATTCTAAAAAGGGCTACGCAAGTAAAAAAGGTTGGGAACCACTGGTCTAGAGAAAAATTAGGGCTCAAATCGTTTACAACGTTTTGAGATAATGCCATTTTGAATGGCATAATTTACATTATTTGTGAAAATTGTAAAATAAAAAAATCACAACTCAAAAATGGTTAGAGATAGCGACCAACGGTTGAATTTTTTGGATTCTTTGTAGTTTATTTAGTCTAGAAAAAAATTGGGGCTTTAATCGTTTAAGGCGTTTTGAGATTGTGACAATTTTTTTTTATGGTATAATTTACATAATTTGTGAAAATTGTGAGTTTAAAAAAATCACAACTTAAAAACGGTTAGAGAAAACAACCTGACGCTAGAATTTTTGGATTCCTCGTAGTTTATTAAGTCTAGACAAAATTTGAGGCCTTACTCGTCTTGCGTGTTTTAAAATTATGACAAATTTTAATATGGCGTGATTTATAGAAATATTCATCTTCGCATGGATATATCTCAAAAACGAAATGCAATAAACACCTGCGGTTGAAATTTTTGAAATTTTGAGGTCCTAATTTACTTGTAACCAGATTTTGAAACAAAAACATTTTTTGAAGTTTTTTCATTTTTTTAATTTTTTTTTGATAATTTTGTAAATTGCTAACTAAAAAATGGTTAGGGATATAAATATGCGGCTTGAAATTTTAAAATTCTACTACACTGTTTAGTCTAAGATAAAAATTAGTCTTAAATAAACATATTATTAAGTTTTGTAGGGGCAGTAATCCAAAATCCTTGAAAATGGCCAAAAATCGAAAAAATCGTAAGGGGTAGACCTTAAAAAAATCGTGATTTTGAAGTAAAAAAAAAGTCTCCAATTTTATTGAAAATTGGTACAAATATGCATTTTTGGTCAGAGATCAAGAAAATTTGGTCCATTTTGAAGTTTGGGCAAAACTTTGGAATTATAGGCAAAAACTTACTTTAATCAGCTCTAACTCAAAAACTAGGAAAGCATGAATTTTTTAAATATTTTTTTCATAATCCTCCACCCAAATTTAGCCTAAAAATATATTTTGGCTAAAATCGGAGTCAAAAAAATTTTGACCAAAATTTTTAAAATTTTGGAAGATTTTTTTTTTTTTTTTTGTTCGAAAATTGGTATACTTATATATTTTTAGCCTTAGATCACAAATATATGGTCAGTTTTGAGTTACTGTCTAAAATTTTGACATTATAATTGAACTACAACAGTAGTTCAATTGAAATTTCTTAAAAACCATTAAGGATATTTTCCAAATTAATAATCCTATTGTTTCTAAATTTTAGGCGTTATTATACACATAATATATAATACGTTCATAACGTGCATATATTAACAACATGGTTCTTTGGCGACCATTTGATATTGAAGAAATTCCTAATTTCTGTAGTGAAAATAGTGAATCTGTGCAAGGTGATTTGGAGTGCGAAAATGTGGACGTTGACGTGGAATGCGAAAATGTGGACGTGGCTACTAAAGAAAAATGTCATTTATCACAAGATTGCAAAGTTCTGATACTGAACGTTTATAAAAAACGTTTGGAAAAAATGTGTAGAAAATGTAAATAATTTTTTTTTATTAATCCACCAAATAAATCTTCAATAATTATTAATTTAAATAACAGTGGTAGTGACACAAATTCTGATAGTGATATAAACAATGATAATAGTGATAATGATTAATATTTTAATAATTTTAAATTACCATAAATTGATAAGTTCAAAAAAAGAATGAGTTTTGTTTGTGCAAATTTGAAGAATAATATAGACTATAAAGATTTTTAAACATGCCTATATTTATAATTCAAATATTGAGAAGTGACATTACCGTTGGCGGCGCTGTTTTTCAAGGCAATATGGCTGAATTGTCTAGTATTCAGCTGTGAATATGCTAACAGGGAACATGTTAATTTAAGCACAGTACATTTTTATTTTATGAAAATGTGTCTATCGACATTCTAACAAAAAATCAACACTGGAAAATATGTAATAATTTCAAACAGTACTACAGTCGCGTAGTACAATATTTGACCACCAGACTGCGTATCCGAGCGTGTTAGTTCTCAATAGCCAGTTCTAAGCCTGATAAAAATGTGAATGAATGTCATATGAAAACACGTTTGTTTTAAATAATTATTACGGTCCTGCAGAAATCTTATAAGATTAACTACTAGTAACAGAACCATAAACTCAGCAGGTATAATGGTTATACTGTCAGCCATTATTGGAATCAATAAGTGAGAGTGGCCATTTCATTTTGGAAATACTATACAATAAAATATGATTTAATACCGTATCAAAATATCCACCAAATTTTCACAAGCCAACAGAGCCTTTCGATCCTTCTCCCATTTATGTAGTTCTCGTAAGATGATGTAGACATTTTTGTCTCGAAAGAGGGTCCTGTTTTCTTTTTTCGCACACAAATGTGTCAGGGCTTCCAGTAGCATCATCCTAAAAGATATAAATAAAAGATAATTAATCAAATTTAAAATATGTGGAATTATTGTCTGCTGGATTTTGAATAAAAATGCCAGTATTAGATTTTAAATAATTTGTATTTGGATGTTGACTGAAGCAAGCTTGTAGCTGAAAACGTTAAATCGTTTGTACCTGCTATTTGACCGCCTGGCAAGGGCACGGACGTGAGTTCAATTCCTGCTTATGTCAAATAATTTGTGTAAAAATATTTATACAAATTACAGGTTCTGCTTAGCCGTTCAAAATGGGCGTACATATATTTAAAACAAGAAACTTATACTTCACTTAGATATTGGGAAACCATAATGTACAAATATTAATTTTTACCTGATATCTGGATCTGGTTCTCTTTTTTTATCTTCTGGAAGATATTGGAGTTCTATCGGTAATTTCTCATTATCTTCATCATCAAATTCCTCTCCTCCGGCCAATGGTAACAATAAACGAGGCAAAATATCAACTTTATCACTTAAAAGCCAAGAATGATATTCGTCTTCAAAACAACAGTTCCGTAAAGTCCCAACAATCCCACCTCTACGAACAGAAGAGTCTGTATATTCCGTAAAAGGTAACAACCTTTGAATAACACATTTTTGATCATCTAATATATATTTACGAACCCGTATACTTTGGGAAAGATTTGAAAAAACTGGACCTAGATAATGTAGCTTTGCACCTTTCTTGTTATAATCATTTTTTGTGAAAATGTTAACTAAACGATCCAAACTTACCCCTGAATCTAAGATCTGATCAATAACTTTATCGATTAATGCGCTCGGACGCGTTAAATTTGACAAAATCGCACAGCAATGGTCCGATAAATGAGAATTCTCATCACAAATAAAACACAAACAACATTTCACTAAATTTTCAGGTGTTTTTATTAATAAATTCGTATTTTTTGGGCTTAAATTAACGAGTTTTTCTGCTCCTTTTTCATTCGCTGAAATATTAACTAACGATAAACTTGAATCTTTTGAAATTACATTGTTTGGATCAAATAAAAGTATTAGCAGACATGTTAAAATATCTTCTGATTGTATCAAAAGGTCCAAACTGTCTTTATCTCCAGTTAATTCTGTAAAATAAACACTTTTAATAAACAAAATTAAAATTTTTCACAATTTTACCTAATATATTTTGAAGTGCGACTGATTTTAGGTCTAATCTTGCGCCAATTTGTAAAAATTGGGTAATTTCCTTTAGACTTTCCATTATTTAACTCGTTCTTTGAACATTTATTTGCAAAATATTGTTTGGAAATGTGTGGTTAGTTTTTTGACAACACGTGGGGAAGTTCTGTTTACACAGCTTAAAATTTTGAAGTTTGAATCACGCAGGCAAAAGATTAGTATTAGGGAAACATGCGAAAATTTTTTAAATTTACTTTTCAAGTTTTTTTTTTTATGAACTGCTTTATATAAGCTACGAACGGACGGATTTATGTAACAACCCAATATATCCGCTAAAATATCCGCACAATCCCCAAAGGATTTGCTGTCTGTTTGGAAATATCTAACATGTTTCGTCTTATTTGGCATATTAACGCTGTTTTAAAAGGCAAATAAAAAAAAAAAAATATATCACATTAGTATTACTAGGTCTAGAAATATGTTTTCTATCTAACGTCGTACTGAGAGATTATATAGATTAAAAAATAAAGATAGAAATTACAATTATTCGACTCAAACCAAGTTTATATAAAATGTAAAACATTTAACAGCAATATCTCAGAAACTTAGTTTTTTAAGATATTTCACTATTGTTTTCAGAGCCGCAGAAAGGAAAACTTGCGCTAGGGACATAACTGTGTTTTGGCGCCCTTGGCAATAAAAAGGTGGTCCTCACTTCCCAAAATTCAAGTGATGAGCAAAAAAAAAAGGTCCTCACCTTCCAAAATTCAAGTGAGTGATGAGCAAAAAAAAAAATAAAAAAGGTCCTCACCTTCGCAATGTGGCGCCCCTTAGTCAAGCTCGTCGGCGCCCTTTTCCTTAGTGCGCCAGGGGCCATCGCCCCCTCCTCCCTCCCCCCCCCCCCTTACTGCGGCTTTGATTGTTTTAGACCAATAAATAACAAGGAAAGTCCTATAAGATCAGCAAATTTAATAAAATAATGTCTTAAGGGGGTAGACCATAGTAGAATTTTCAAAAAATCGAAATTTTTTTTAGCTTTAAACTATACATTATCATCATAGAAATCACGTGGCAAAGTGTCATATAATGAAAAAACTTCTAAGTGTTAAAAATTTTAAAAGTAGCGCGGCGCCTTTCATTGTTTCACTTAAGTACTTTAAACTTTAAACGCGTTTTTCTCGAAA
Organism: Liopterus haemorrhoidalis; assembly: GCA_963971575.1. Lineage (NCBI taxonomy): Eukaryota > Metazoa > Arthropoda > Insecta > Coleoptera > Dytiscidae > Liopterus > Liopterus haemorrhoidalis. The sequence goes on along the minus strand of OZ020626.1, from coordinate 5,816,978 downwards.
GAACGTTTTTCAAACTGGCCGTAAAGATATCTCAAACAATTTTTGTTTGATTAACTTAAAATTTTTACAGCATATTCACAACTAGTGTCTGCTTGGAAGTACGTAGGATTTTTTTTTATTTGAATATTTCAATTGTTATTAACAATTTTCGAGCGTTTTTTTCGGATTTTTTTTCACTTTTTTTTTCAAAATGACGTCATTTTTGCAAAAATCAATTTTAAAAAAAAATCCTACGTACTTCTCTAGCTGTTATGATGTTTTATCGAAATTTTCTTGGCTGATGATCATAATTTTAAAATTTCAGGGGAAAACCTTACGGCTGCGCAGCTAAGAAAAAAAAAGCGTCTCTGTAGAACCGCTGGGGAGCCGCCATTTTGTTATTTAAAATTCTGAAAAAATTCACAAAGAATGTCAAATACCTATAGAATAAAGAACTTTTTTACCGAATTTCGATATCTTGTTTGGTTTTTTAGAAAAAATTTTCCAAAAAATGACTCTTTTTTTTGCCTCTACTGTGGTCTACCCCCTTAATAATAAAACTAAATTCTCAAAATTCATCCTATTATTAAAAGATGAAAGTTATATGATGATTTCAAGAATTATAAGATATTTTTATTTTTTTAAATTTGTTGTTTAAATGTGGCAAACTACCATGGTTAATTTTGACTAATATTTCAAAAAATGCAAAATAAGACAATATATTACAAAATTATTTTTAAATTAATAAACTGGCAACAAATCCAAAGAAATTGTTGTATCTACGACTGTTATATAAACTCTATTATATTTAACTATTTAAGTAAGCGTAAAGTAGATCTTTATGGCAAGAGTAGAAAAGTAAAAAGTGCCGTAACGTATTATTATTTCACTCTTGCCATAAGAACAATACAAATGCCAGCGATACATTTTTGGGGTTCTAATCGCGTTTTCCCTAGGAAGAGGCGTCCAACCAAAGATTTTATGTTCTCGCGGATATTGCGGATAAGCGGAAATGATATATAATCCGCGGTATCCGCTGATTTGCAGGGCTCTAGCCATAACCCAACTACTAGCCAAGATTTTTTTTCAAATATTTTCGATCCTCGATATTAGACTATATACAAATACATTTTGGATAAATTTAAAAATATAAAATATTTTGTTGAAATTTGACCGGGGAAAATTTTGGTATCGGTAATCGACGCGTTACTTGCCGTATAAAGATGATTTTGGCGACTCATGTTGTGATATAACGTTATATTGCATGAAATTATATAATTATTACTTAGAACAATTAATAATTATTATTTGCATTAGACAAGTCTAGGCGACTGCTTAGAGACGGCATGAAATGGGGACGCCGGAAGGCCATTAAATTATAATTTTTATGTACTTATTTGTAGCTTGTAAAACTTCTATTTTACTGATTTTCTTATACCTCCATTAAATTAAATTTCAAGCCCCGAATTTTTTCTTGCATAGGGGCGCCGATTTATGTCTTGTCTAAGGACGCCGAATCATGTCTTGCCTAAAGGTGCCAAAGACCTTCATGCCTGCCCTTTTAATATTAGACGTAGGGCGCTAGGAAAGTTTTGTAATACGGCAGTATAAATAAACATAGCAAGTTTATTCTTGCATCTTTAAATAGACCATTCAAAACACAATAGATACACTGATAAATACATTTTATTACGTCAGTCTATTGCAGTGCAAGTTTAAACTTATCAATATGAGTGAGTTAACGCTACGAGATCATCGTGCAATAACACAGCCCAACAGACATTTTGGTGCCTGCTAGTTTTTAACTGTCTCTAGGTAATTTTTGGGCACAGAATCCAAATAGCCGTCAGATTTGGTCTATCAGATCTAGTTTTTGAGATACGCTATACTAGCCTCTTTAATAATAAAATATCGTATTTCTTAACTTGTGTATTTTTCACGTTATTACTGTTACTATTTGTTACAACTGCCAGTTACAAACACAAAAGAGACAAAGTAAGGTATTCATTTCACAAAGTAGATAAATATATATTCATCACTTATCACTTAAAAATGTTCTTTTGTGCGACTTTCTAGCATGGAGTTTACCAGAACAGTCTTTCTGAAGACTCCAACAGTAGTAGGCCATCATGTAGCTATCTTATCTTCCTTGATATCTATCTTCCATAGTTTTATGTCCTGATGGAATCTTTCCCCCGGTTCTTTACTAAAATCACCTAGGTTTTCTGGTAAGTGGTCATAATACAATCGAGAATATTAAAGTTGGAAAGCATATTTTCCAGTAATTCTCTGCCTTATGATTTCCAAGAAATTTTTGTACTACTTGAATAAATGAACACCAAGAATTAGATTCAATTTCGTTCATTGATGTGGTTGGATTGGATTGTGGATCTTCAGTAGGTTGCCTTATTTTTATTTTATTTTATTTCATTCTCTTCCCTTCCAACCATTTCTTCGCCCCTCCTCCTATCTCTCTTCCTTCCTCCTCATTTCTAGGTAACCTCATCCCCTTCCTTCCTTCCATTTCTCCCCTTCTGCTTCCCACCGGGTCTCCTCCTTCTTTCCTTTACCCCTTCCTGTTATCCTTCCCCAATCTCCATCCTTCTTGCCTCTAATTCCCTCGCCCACCTATCCCCCTTTCCATCTTCGTGCAACAGGTCTAATGTGCTCCCCGACCATACTGTCATCTCTACACCTCTTCGCAAGGTGCTCTATATCTTCCTCCTCCTCCCCGCACATCCTGCACATCTTATCCTCCTGTTTCCTCCAATATCTATTTCCTCTCTCTTCATTCCCGCACCTTAGCCTCGCAATCCTCCTGACCTTCCTCTTTCTCCTTTTAAGAAATTTTTCCCTTAAAAAATAAAATAAAATAAAATAAAGCAAAGATGGGCGAGAGAACAGGAAGCAAGAAGGAAGGAGATCGGAAAGGGAAACCAGAAGGGGAACAGGAAGAAGGAGAGGGACATTGGAGCAAGAAGATAGAAAAGGGAAAAACATTGTAAATTGTAAATTGTAGTGGATTGTTTTTTATGTATTTTTGGATTGATTTTATTTGGTTTTATTTTTGTAATGGCTAATACCCTGAACGCCGCAAGGCCTAGGGAAATAAAGAATATATATATATAGTAGGTTGCCTTATCTGAGGACCATCAAATATTCTGGCTTTCAGTTATTCAGAGTTAATCCCAGAAAATTTACGTGTCAAGTTGCCTACACAAAGTCCATCTCGATTTAAAGCCTTCAAAAATTGCTACATAAGCCCAAACTTGTTATGCAAGGGTGGAAATATAATTTTTTCTCTCGCAAAAGGTTCGTTGACAACGTTTCTTTTTTCTTGAATTATGACATTTCTTAATGGAAATCATCCAATTTCTGTTAACCCAGTGCTGATCCTTAGCTCTTCTGTCCCAAAGACATAAAAAACAAGGATATTTTGTATATCCACTTTGCTGTCCAAGGAGAAAGTTTACCGTTTTTAGATAAAAAACTAAAATTAATTAGTTTGTATCTCAAAAACTAGAGCTGCTACGGAAAAGAGTCAAGTATTTTTGGAATCAGCACATTAAAAATATACAAAATCAATTACTTTTCCGGCACCAACATAAAAAAATTATTTTGTTGGGCAGTGTAATTTTGTACAATTTCAAACTTGGTTTGCCTGCGGAAGAGTGTATCTCAGAAATGTTTACTATTTTTTCTGAGAAATTTCCAAGTCAGAGCACAGTTTATTGGTATAAACAATTTCAAAGAGTAATTTTTAATCTAGATGATGATCCTCGTCAAGGAAGACCCCGTGAAACAGTTACTCCTGTAAATATTGCTGGGGTTAAAAAACTCGAAAACTCTTTGGGGTTTATACGTTGCGTTAACAGAAGGTTCAGTTGTCTAAATACCTCTGTGTTCAAGTGTATCGGCAAGTGACGCTTCAGCTTCCGTCAAAATGTATCAGCCCCCGTAAATTACCACCTGTAAATAAAATTAATAAAATAAAGTCATTAAATGTAATATTTAAGATGCATACGATGTTACATCTAAAACGTACGGATCTAAAAGCATAAATAACATTATCTCATACATTTAGATCTTGAAAATCTTTGTTGGAGACGTTAAAAAAGACTGAGCATAGATCAAAAATATAATTAGTAAAGGGGCGTTTACAACCACGAACGCTATTACTGGAGTTGTGCGCGGTTTAGCTTAGGTAGGTTAGGTTATGACGCTGCTATGTTATTATATAGAAGCGGGTAGACATACACGTATCTGCTACCGAACAAACGGTTAATAAATATGGAATTGTTTTAAAAGTACGCATTCCACAGAGTACCACATCAAGAAGAACCGATACCGGCTTTAATTTACTTGCACGACCTTTTTTATCATTATCTAAAGGCTACTGTCTTCGGAATTTTCATTAATAAAAACTAGAAACTCCATTTACTACAAGATATGCCAATGGCTCCTTGTTAAATATTCCTCTAAACAGTAATAAGATTAAGTCAATCTTCAAATATTCCTTATACAATCAATGGCTAAAAGAATACATAGATTCTCTGCAGTTCAAAGGATCATACTATGTTCAAATTCAACCTATCTTTCCTAGAAAGCTTTGGTTTTCGTCTCACCAAAGCAGATCTTATATACAGTGCATTTATTCTTTAATGCAACATGTACTATGTCATTACCATGGATACAATTTTTGACAGCAATATAAATCGTGTTCATTTACATTTGCAACATAGAAAAAACCATATTTACTAGCAAAATCAAAATATTTTATTGAAAATACAAATAAAAAAAAAATTATAATAAATAAATAACTAATAAAAACTTATGATAAATGTTCAAAAGTTTCTCTGTTTACTTGCATACAAAATGTTAAGCGATCATAAAAATGATTCAAAACATTCAACAATTGCTCTTGAGGTATATTGTTGGATGCTTGAACAATTTTGTCTTGCAGTTCAGCAACATCCCTAAGTTCTCCATTATATACTTTGGCCTTTAAATATCCCCAATAAAAAAAATCATTGGGTGCCAAATCCGGAGATCTCGCTGGCCAATTCATCGACCGTCCTCTTCCAATCCAGCTATTTGGGAAAATTCTATGTAAATATTCTTTAACTATTCTAGAATAATGGACTTATGCGCCATTATGTTGAAACCATACTTGTCCATTAATATTCAGGTTTCGCAACGCAGGTAATATTTGGTTTTGCAAAAGGGCTAGATATTTTGCGGCATTAAGGTTACCGTCAATAAAAAAAGGCCTGATAATATTGGTTCCTATTATCCCTGCCCAAACATTTAATTTTTGTGGCCTTTGAGTTCGGGAGGAATGAAACAAATGTAAATTTTCTCGACTCCAGTACCTAAAATTTTGTCTGTGCACTTCACTATTTAGAATAAACATTGCTTCGTCAGTAAATAAAATTGCATTGTTGGGTCGGAATTAACTTTTTCAAACATTTCAAAACAAAAATCCATACGTACTGCTGCGTCCTTTTCTAACAATTCTTGATGATTTTGAAATTTGTATGATCGAAACTTTTCTTTTTTTAAGAAGTTAAAAACAGATCCAATACTGACACCAACGGATTGTGCAACTGATCTTAAAGTATTTTGATTGTTTTCTTCCACTTGTAATAATATTTCCAACTGCTTCTCTTCTGTAAGAACGTGGGATGTTGTTCTTTTTTTATTATGTTTTGACTTAAGACATCCTTCGCGATAAAATTTATTTAGTCTTGAAATTGTAGAGGGATTTGGTATTCGCCGATCTGGCTAAGTTGCACTAAATACAGCAGAAACTTCTCTTAAACTCATTTGGGAGTTATGGTATACCAAGTTACCATCATTATTTTTTCTTCATCTGTATACATGTTGATTAATTTTTAAATCAGCAATGAGCAAAAGTATACACACTAATTGTCTATGTTGCAAATGAAAATGAACACGATTTATATTGCTGTCTAAAACTGTATCCATGGTAATGACATAGTACATGTTGCATTAAAATATAAATTCACTGTATATATGCACTTTTATCCGGCTTAGATTTAATCACAACTTTTCTCCATATCATCTGCATAGATGTTTTCTTCTCTTTTCTGTCCGTGTGATAATTTGTCTGTCAACGATTCGAACCACTTATTGTATGAACGCCCAATTCATTTTCGCAATCGTAACTTCCTAGCAAACATTCAACCATCGGCCGAATGCCGGCAAACTGCTTTTTCTGTTGGTAAATTGCTGACACTAAAAGTTTGTGCAACGCCAGTATTAATAATGTACTTCACATTTGTATTTCGCACTCCTCCTATACGAAGTACTTTACCAGCATTTTATGAGCACTCCTTATTTTTGTTAATATGTTACATTTTACTTTTGTTTCATCATCGTTGAATAAATTTATTCAACGAATAAAGTTGACAATATCGCATCATTCTATTGACAGCAACGTTAATTTCTTCATTAATAGTTTAAAACCGATGCGATATTGTTAACTTTATTTGTTAAATAAATTTATTCAACGATGGTGAAATGTCCAAATGAGTATTTATTTTGCACCTAATCATTAATTTATTTCAATACTGGGTAAGTATAAGGTAAATATACATATGTTACATTTGAAATACTAGAGAGTGGGTATAATAAAAGCACTGGTCTGTCAGAAATAAATCTTGCAACTAATGCGATTATTTTGCACTTTACCGCTGCTGGGCCGGCAATTGATAATCCAATGGGCCAGCTAACGGCCACGGGAACACCGGGGTACTGGCCCATTACTTTCAATGCCGGGGAGAATGTGCTTCAACAGTACTGGCCCGTATAAAAATGTTGGCTGGGTTCATACAAAATTTAGCTGTCTCAAAAATATTTTTACCTTCCAGTATTCAGACGCTTTTTGCTACTAACTGTCTAGATCAGTGTTTCTCAATCAAAACCGTACCGCGGACCAGTAAAATATAAAATTTTTAACGAGGACCACTAATAATAATTTTTGGTTAATTTTTTGCAAGAAAACAAATATATTTAATTTGTTACTAAATACATTTATTTTATATGTAGAAAATCACAGAAAGTTTACAGAAAATAAACAAAATATAAATCATTTACATGAAAAATGTGCATAAAAAATAACCAAAAACACGCAAAAAACACATACAAAAACTTTCGCGGACCACCAAAATTTTTCTGCGGACCACCTATTGAGAAACACTGGTCTAGATATTTATGAAATTATTTGTAACTATATTAAATCAGAAAATATTAAATTATAAACGTAATTTTACCCTTAATCTCTTTAATCCTGGTTAATAGCCAAAGGTGATAAAGCCAACAAAGCCAAAAAGGAAAAAAAAAGACCCGTATTCACCAAGAGGCAATAAGAGTTAAAGAACGCATAAATGAACCAATAGAGTAAATTTGTATTTACTAACCCTCAATAGCGCTATTGCTTCCATAATTTTCTCTATAAGCCCATATCTCAAAACTTTCCTAGCGCCCAAAGTTTTTGGGGGAACCTCGTACAGTATCGGTAAATGAGGCTTGAGTTGCCGTTAAAACACCAGTTTCCCATGTTTTTTCTCCATGATAAAATTCTTTGTTTTACAACAATATTTACCAATCTCTCTATGTACTCGATAAACAAGTGCTTAACCAACCCCTGTACATTTCTAGTCGTCCAGCTCAACCCTGTTCAATCCTCAATTAATCCCCAGTTGTGGATTAACCGCGTATAATCTGGACGATTATACAGTAGGGGACAGTTATCAACACATGTCGCTAGGCATTTATTGTTGTATGGCCCGGAAAGATCACAATAACTTATCTGCAAGATTAAGTGCAGTTCAGATTAAATATTAAAGATTTTAAAAAGGGTATGATTTAGTTTTGACGGGGACTGAAGTGTGGGATGCCGATAAAATATAGTTTTACCCTGGTTTGTACAAGTTTTTGTTGTTAAGAAATCTATAAGAGTAAGGTTGCAGATATCGTACTTAGGCCCGGTCTTTCCACCTTCAGTTAAAGTTCCAGGTAACTATCTGACAGATAAGGTTATTTGTAACTTCATCTGCTGAATAAATGTCAATACCAGTCAGTGAATCCAATACGTCAGTCTCATTATCCGTTAGATAACTACCCGATAGATACATTTGTATAGAAAGAAGGGATGACATTTACTCAGCAGAGTTAAAAATAACCTTATCTGTCAGATAGTTACCTGGAACTTTATCTGAAGGTGGAAAAACCGGGCCTTAATATTTTACTCAAAAAGTTTTCTCAAAAAGTTTTCATTTTTTTGAAATTATTTTACAGAAAATATGGAAAGAAAAATTGAATACCTGTCGACCACTGAGAAGACCTCGCAAGAGATGGAGAGATCAGGTAACCGAAGATCTACAAGTATTGGTATACAGGGTACTTGACAAGACTTGACAATGAATAGATCGAGATAGAGGGCTTATGTGAGTGAGGCCAAAAGTCAACCTGACTGATAGTGCCCAAAGAAGAAGAAGGTGGCAAACCTATGCGAGGGCTAACTTTTAAGTTTTTATGAGTTTTAAGCTCTTATTGTTCCATATCTTCTAGATTAATAAAATTGGAGACTATATCTGTTTTTTTTTTTACTATTTCAGCCTCATTTTTGTTTCTACTCGATTCAGACGATTGTAAGAAAATATACGCAAAAAAATCAATTTTGTTTGTCCAAGATTCACACACAAACGGAACCTTTTAAGTTTTTACAAAAACTAAGTTTTTTTTTTTTTTTCGACATTCTGTTTTATTGTTTTCCAAGATATTCGCCTTTAAGATTTATACACTTTTGCATGCGTTCAAACCAATTCTCGAAACATTTTTTTCACTCTGAAATTGGTAACTCAAAAACATGGTTTTCGAAGGCCTCAACAGCTTCTTTAGGTGATAAAAATCGTTGTCCACGCATATTTTGTTTGACATTGGGGAACAAAAAAAAAAGTCGCTAGGGGATAAATCAGGTGAATACGGGCAATGAGACATTAATTCGTTTTTCTCCTTCACATAATAAATTGTTTGACGTGCTGTATGGGAGCTTGCATTGTCATGATGAAGAATGATGCGATATTTTTGGTTGTTTTTCCTGATTTGGTCGATTACTTCTGGCAAACAAATTGTTGTATACCATTCAGCATTAACTGTTGTCCGATCCTCTATAGCAGTGGTTGCAAAAATAAAATTAAAAATAAAATATATATATATATTTTTTTTTAATATTTAGATAAATCTTCAAAAATACATCAAATTATGTTCTGTACAAATTTTTGTCCAAGGCTTGCTTTACTAGTTACGAATTAATTATCATGACCATGGAAACGTAACATATAAATATGAAAAAATTGAGATTTTAAATAATTTTACAAAAAATTTTGAAAATTTTTCGTTTTATCAAAAAACGTCTCAAATAAAAGTTATTAGTTATTGCATTTATAGTAACTTTTGTTCAATACATTTTTTCGAAATATTTTTCTGTTGCTAAATATTCGCAAAAATCTTAAAATCGACACGAGTAAACTCCCATTTCTATTCAAACGATCTTTATAAAAAACAATAGGGTTCTTCTCATTTAATAGGAGAATTTTTTAGTACCAAAACGAATTCTCTAAGTTGAACCGTTCTTGAGTTATCGTGTATACATACAGACACACACACAGACACACACACATACGGACGGCACTTCGAAAATAGGTTTTTTGGATTCCCTGGACCATGAAACGTGGTCATCAGTCAAAATCTCGACATCGAAAATTTTCGCGATTACAATACTTGCCCCTTATATATTAAGGTCGGGCAAGTAAAAAGGTTACCCTCGTATGTCTTTCATTGTCTGTGCTACTTCGTCAATAACGTTTTGTTTTCTAGCTTGTTGTCCTTATTAAATACTTACAAAACCCTGAAATGTGTGAAAATGCACATTCCACATTAATTTTTTTTTTAAATTGAAGATACAGTTTGACCCCGGTGTGTCCATTGTTGAAATCTTACGTCAATCCTCTGATGCTGTGGATCACTAATAAAACATTTGATGGAAAACTTTTCCAATGACGTCACTTGAAGTGTCATTTCCCGAGAACATTTCTCTTACGCCAAATAGCTATATTTAAAATAATTTCCACCTTTATTCGTATTCTAAGGAAGTCTCTGTCAAATCCCCAAGCTGTCAATCGTTTTAAATTCATGAAAACGAAAACATTTACAATTTCAAAACAAGAGGGGTGTGTAAACAAAAATGTTATTGATAAAAGGGGTCACGAATTTATTAATATTGGTAAATGAAGTTTCAATTGACGGTAAAACATAAAATAATCGTGTGTTATTAAAGAGACAAATCAAAACATAATAGATACACTGATAAATACATTTTAAGAAGTCAATCTATAACACCGGTCAACAGGAATTTTGAGTCTGGGTTCTGCATATCAGATTTTTATTTCTTCCACATTATTAATTAAAGAAAAAAATAGTTTTACCCGAAAAAGTTTGCTTTTGTAGCTATCAGAATGAAATTACGGATTTTAAGAAAATTTCCCTGTTTTCATACCTTTATTGTATATAAAAATAATACAAACTTTTGTTATGAATTTGAATCAGTTTTATTTACAAGAAAACCATTCGAAACAAACAGCTACTGTAACAGAATATATAAAAAAGTTTAGAAATGATTATTTTTCGTATTTCTTCTGTGATTGTATGGACTTTCTCGTTTTAGCCCCCAAATATAGTCCCCCATCATACTCTCATTGTATTGCCCCTGATAACGACGTTCAAAATCCATCACGTCTTGATGAAAACGTTCACCTTGTTCTTCCGAATAGGCTCCCATGTTATCTTTAAATTGGTCCAAGTGAGCATGTATCATATGCACTTCAAGGGACATTCTGCAACCCATTAGTTTAAAGTTATCAAGCATAGTTGTAATAAACTCTTTGTAATTGTCTGCTCTGTTGTTTCTGAGAAAACCATGAACCATTGCTTTCAGGCTGTCCCAGGCTTTCCTTTCATGTGTATTGAGTATCTGTGAAAATTCGTTACTGGCCATTATTTTCTTTATTTGTGGTCCGACAAAAATAAAGGTAGCAAGGATATTTAGTATAACCGCCTATGCAAGGCGGTCGGAATCTCATGCATTCCTTCTGACTGGCATCTTTCCATAGATAGTTCTACAAAAAGTTTAAAAGCTGTCCTTCTTCACAATAGAAATAAATATCCATCTCTTCCTTTGGCTCATTCCGTAATGCTCAAAGAAAATAACGAAAGTGTGAAAATGGTGCTTGAGAGTTCAAAGTATGATGAGTATACCTGGCCAGTGATAGAGGATTTTAAGATGGTTGGATTTCTGATGGGAATGCATTCCCTTGTTTTGATAAATTCGCCGCAAATATAGCAGGATGACTCTACCTCGTGTTTACAACTTTTTGACGCCATTTTTGGATCTGCCGCCACACAAAATGCGTTGTATCACTGCAATACGCATGCGCATACCAAATAAGAACCACGTAAGTGAAATGCCACTTGCTTTCCACCCGCTCGTCCCCACCCTTACTTAATATAACGCACTTCTCCTTATATAGTCATAAAAATAAATAAATATATATTGATCGTTGTAAAATCAAAAGCAAAGTTTTTCAAAAATAAACGAAGGTTTTAGTTATTTTTCGATATAAAGAATCAGAAAATAGTCTTAAAATAGTGACACAAAAAAAAATTTTTTTTGTTGACCTGTGTTATTTCCTGTGTCAGTGTAAATTTATCAATTTGAGTGAGTTAACGCGACGAGATCATCGTGCAATAATTTTGTACAATTTCAAACGTGGTTTGTCTGCGGAAGACTGTATCTTCGAAATGTTTATTATCTTTTCTGAGAATTATCAAAGTCAGAGCACAATGTTTCATTGATATTAACAATTTCAAAGAGAAATTTTTAACCTAGATGATGATCCTCGTTCAGGAAAGCCCCGTGAAACAGTTACTCCTGTAAATATTCTGCGGTTAAAAAACTGCTCGATGAAATTGGCGAATTACATACAGGCAGATAAAGGACTCTTTGAACATTAATGCACCAGCTATCCAAAAGTTCCGCATTAACGATCACCTCATTGAAGACGTCGAAAATTTTACTTACCTCGGAAGCATTCTCATGCAAATCTGGAGGCACCGAAAAGGATGTTAAAATGAGGATTAATAAAGCCAGGCATGCTTTCAGTATGCTGAAAAATGTTTGGAACTCTTCGGTGTATGCCAGGTCCACAAAAATTAGAATATTTAATTCTAATATCGTGTCGGTTCTACAAGCTGTGAGACCTGGAAAACTTCTAGAACCATCCCAGCAAACATTTTTATACGGGCCAGTACTGGTAAAGCACATACTCCCCGGAATTGAGAGATGGCCCAGTGAGAAATGCCAGCACTAGCCCAGTGCGAAATGCCAGCACTGGCCCAGTGCGAAATGTCAGCACTGGCCCAGTGCGAAATGAAACATTAATAGTGTATTTGGCTCTAGTGTTACTACGCAGCAGACTATATCAAATTGTTCGCCAAATTTCGTACAAGTAACTTAAAAACCTGGCTCATCGATCACAGCAAAAATATACTGCAACCAACTGGACGAAATGATGTAAAAACAGCCTAGATTGGTCAACAGATCGACTCCTATTTTATTGCATGATAACGCAAGACCACACACTGCACAAATGACTGTGACAAAACTACAAGAATTGGAGTTGGAATTTCTTCATCATCGTCCATACTCAACAGACCTAGCCCCCACTACCACTTCTTCTGCAATTTGGACAACTTTTTAATAAGAAAACAGTTTAATTTTGGCAATGCTGTAAAACTGACCTTCCAGGGATTCATTGATTCTCGTCTGCCAGGGTTTTATACCACTGGGCTGAACAACCTGCTGCTTAAATGGCAAAAGTGTATAGACAATATGGGTGCATACATTGATGAATAAAATAATTCCTTATATTTGTAAATTATCAACCAACTTTGCCTTTTTTTCTACCAGTGCCGCAACAACATAAATTGGCGCCTGGTGCTTAAAATTATTTGGCGCCCCCTCTCTAATTACATACGCAATTTTTTAAATTTCGTGGTAGGCTGATTGCATCAGTAAGGGAACGTTTAAGAAATTTACTTACGTTGTTTTCGTCACCAAAATGTTATTTAAGATATTTACTTTCCATATTTTATCGAGAATCCTTAAAATCTTATTGTTTTATTTTGATGCAAGTGGAAATAAAAAACATACCTTAATTCATAAAAATCACAAAATCACCAGTAAAGGAACACTTACTCCTAATAAAGGAACTATCTTATTACCAGTAAAGCAAAATACAAAAATATATATTATAAAGTCATTTTTTAACAATGAATTTATAAAAAACATTCGTTGGTATTATTTTTTGGTTTAGTTTTAACGTTTTTCTTTGGTTTGGTTGAAATTGCAATATTAACGATTATATCAACAAATTATGTTAATAAACTCAAAAATCATGATAAAGAACTAATATAAAAAGGGACAAAATATAAACTCTAGGTCAATGAAACACAAAATGAAAAACACCTAAAATGAAACACAAAAGGGCTAAAGAAATATTATATTATATAACTGAAAATCATATTAAATAAGAAAATATAGATTTAATGACAAAAAAAAAAAAAAAATGGGATATTTAAACAACAAATAATAAATATTTTAGTATTTTAATAATATAATATATTATTAAAATACTAAAGTAATAATCACTTTAACGAAATGGAAAATTAAATTAATTGAACTTTTCTGGCTTTTAACTGTGAGAATTCGTTAGTTGAGTCTTCATAATTTAATGACTGCGCTATAGTATTTTCTATTGATATTAAAGCTAAATTTGACAATCTATCTTGGCCCATTGTAGAACGCAAATAATTTTTTATTAACTTTAATTTACTAAAACTGCGTTCATTCGAAGCAACAGTTACTGGGAGCGTTAAAAATATGCGCAGCGCAATGCCAATATTAGGCTACACATCTTTTAAATCATAAGTGTGGATCCCTTCTAATAATTGCATTGGAGTGGCAGTTGTACAGTCATCAATTAATGATCTTGCCTGTCATTTGAAACTTTCGATTTCAAAAGAAAATTCGATTGGATCTAAATCTTTACAATATTTGGCAGCAAGATTTGTAGCATTTTTTAAAAATTCTTCTGTAGACATTATTGCAAGAGAATATCCTGTCAAGAAATGATTCGTATCTCCAATTGATTTGAGATAATATAGTATCAATTACCATGTAACACTCTTTATCAAAATATCTTTGGATGTTGCTAGGTGCGTTTCGTCCTCTGCCTTTTCATCCAATACACAAGTTTTATGTACTATTCGAAATAATATACAGAGTGATTATTTAATGGCGAGACGACGTCACCGAATTTTACGTGCTGTCTAGCAGAAATACTGGTGAATACTATGACTATAATAACTATGATTATGAAGAAAAAAAGATTATGCGCATGCCCGCATAATCGCCTGCTACGATGTGTCTGAAACGGCAAATTATTAAAACTTCCAGTGACGTCGTCTCGCCATTTAATAATCACTCTGTAGTTTGAATTTACTTTTCTTAACTAACAAGTTTCTAAAAAAAAAGAAATCTTTTATGAAATCAATTTTGTGTTGATTAGTTTATAATATATATTTTAAAAAATATATGAAATTTGGCGCCCTTATTAGTCCGGCGCCTGGTGCGGCGGCACCTCTCGCACCACCCTTGTTGCGGCACTGTTTTCTACAAAGGCTATAGCGGGATAAGATAGTGAAAACTGCACCGCTCCAGAATTCCATTTTTATTTGACCATTCGAAAGTACTTGGTCGAAAACCCCCTCAAAAAAAATTTCAGCCCCCGAAACCCACTAGGGTGTTCTCTATGCGAAAAACAACGTTTTTTCGACTTTTATTTTTCCTGGGCGCTTCTTTCATCCAAAAAATCTGAAAAAATTCACAGACGTGTGTTTCAGCACTACAAATAACCAGATTTTTAACCAGATTTTTTCGACTGAAACTAAGCTCAGGAAAAATCTTTGAAATTTTCAACGATTTTTTAGGTTATGTAAATAATGTTTGGCCAACTTTTAAGTACATACATTTTATGTATTTTTTCCCCCTCTTTCGAATGGCGGTATTAGAATTGTCAGTTTCACGCCGGAACAAGATCAAAAATCGAAAAAACTTTTTTTTTTTACTTTTTTCCAATTTTTTTCGCACATAACCTCAAAAAAACAATGGAGAAATGATTTTCACACTTTTTTTGGTACTGTCAAGTTCCAAAATTCAAACACCATGAAAAATCATTTTGCCGTTGATTTTTGAGGTTATGTGCTAAAAAAATGGGAAAAATGTTGGAAAAAAACGTTTTTATCGTAATTATGCGTACACTGTGATTCAAAAATGGTGGTTTTTGAATTTTTGAACTTGACGGTACCAAAAAAAAATGTGAAAAATCATTTCTCCATTGTTTTTTTGAGGTTATGTGCGAAAAAAATGGAAAAAAAGTTAAAAAAAAACAGTTTTTTTGAT
This sequence comes from Liopterus haemorrhoidalis, assembly GCA_963971575.1. Classification (NCBI taxonomy): domain Eukaryota; kingdom Metazoa; phylum Arthropoda; class Insecta; order Coleoptera; family Dytiscidae; genus Liopterus; species Liopterus haemorrhoidalis. Next base: position 5,801,395 of record OZ020626.1, on the reverse strand, counting down.
TTTTGAGCTTGTTCCGGCGTGAAACTGACAATTCTAACACCGCCATTCGAAAGAGGGAAAAAAAATACACAAAATGTATGTACTTAAAAGTTGGCCTTCATTAAACATTATTTACATAACCTAAAAAATCGTTGAAAATTTCAAAGATTTTTCCTGAGCTTAGTTTCAGTCGAAAAAATCTGAAAAAAATTCATGGTTATTTGTAGTGCTGAAACACACGTCTGTGATTTTTTTCAGATTTTTTGGATGAAAGAAGCGCCCAGGAAAAATAAAAGTCGAAAAAACGTTGTTTTTCGCATAGAGAACACCCTAGTGGGTTTCGGGAGCTGAAAATTTTTTTCAGGGGGTTTTCGACCAAGTACTTTCGAATGGTCAAATAAAAATGGAATTCTGTAGCGGTGCAGTTTTCACTATCTTATCCCGCTATAGCCTTTCATCCTTGACAATCTAATATATAATTTCTAAACATTGTCTTAGATGTGTTAAATAAAAATGGTGTTATTTCTTAAAATCACAACCCTTATAGAGTTCATCCCTAGTGAATGTTCGTGTATTTCCGGCGGGAGTCGTGTTGGTCGTGTCATCATATACCCTTCGCTCTGCAGGCCGAAGCCAATGCATTTAAATGGATTCATTAATTCTATATATCTGCTCTGGTCCGCGTTCAACTCCGGCACCGGCTCCGGGTTCCTCACTCGACAGCTCGTACCAACATACACCAGCGCACCAGCTCTTACACCTGTATCGCGGGATGGACACGAAAACAAAAGATACAGGAACGGTTTAAGAACATTTTTAATGGGTCCGTATGACCAGAAGTTCTGATGACTTGCGATGATATTTGTTCGGAAAATGGTGCTTCCCTGTAAACTTTTAGCAAGTTAGAATGCATTTCCATTGGCGATAAACAAAAAAAAAAAATTGTGTGAAGTGTGATTTTTCACAAATTTCAGGGTTTTGTTGGTATTTAATTAAAAGGTGAAATACGTCCGGAATTAGCCATGACAGTCCCGAATTTCCGTCTTGCGTCCCGAAGTTTTTCAGAGACAATATTTATCCCGGATTCGGGTTGTTTGTCCCGAAGTTTAAAAAATTGATGTGAAGTGTGAATTTTCACACATTTCAGGGTTTAGCAGGTATTTAGTAACTGAATGATGATTATTTGGGAAGCCAAAACAAATTTTATGTCAAAATATTTTTTTTTATGATTTTTAATTCGAATGCCTAATACCATTATTTAAGTTTATAAATATGTGCAGAATTTTTTTTATATAGCAAGGTTCATTAAGAATTGGAAAATTGCGCCTATGGCTTCCATTGGTTGTTTAAATCATAAGCCCCGCCCTCTGATTTCGTATACATTCAAACATAGAATTAAATTATAATTTCAACACTTCCCACTGGTTATTAAATTTACCCTTTTAAAAATTAAATGCAACATTTACCAAAATATAACTAGAATTTCGACAAAATAATTTAAACAAAAAATAAAAATTCCTTCGTTTGCAAATTACGAAGCGTCTACAAAAGCCACTACGCTACGGGAGCTTACTTATCTACTGTGTTACGTAGCGAATTAAATATTTAACATATTTTAGTTAAAAACACAAAAAATGTGTTATTTTCCGAAAACATAATCTGATCAAAAATTCCTGTTGTACTATTCCGGTTCACACCAATGTACATTACTTAGAATTTTTTCAGATTTTTAGTTTAAACCATCTGGGCTACAGGGTGTGGGACAAAATTTTTTTTGCACAATTTTGGCAAAAATCGCATCAAAATAATTTATTTTGCAAAAATAAAATTTTGATCGTTAATCCACGTACTGAGGGCTTTCATTTGATACCCTACTCAGAATTGAAAAAAAATATTTTTTTTTTCGATGAGCACATATTTGTTTATATTTTTAGAGGGATATGTTTTTTAGATGTTTTAGTATTTTTCTTATGTGCGGGTCAAAGAGTTGTATAAGCATGCCAAATTTCAACTCTCTAGGTTTAGCCGTTTGGCTACAATTTTTACCGAACAGACAGACAGACAGACAGACAGACGACAAAATGACGGTATAAGGGTTTTTTGGTCATACCTACAAAACCCTAAAAATTGACATTTTTCGAAAAACTAACCTGATCAAAAATTCCTGTTTGAACTATTCCGATTCCCTATTAATGTTCATTATGGAGATTTTTTTCAGATTTTTAGATCAACCCGTCTTAGAGATAGGGTGAGGGAAAAAAGTTTATTGACAATTTTTTAGCAAAAATTCCATTAAAAAAATGATTTTTCAAAAATAAAATTTTCTTATTGGTCCACGTATTAAGGGAGTATTGCGAGGGGGCCACAACCGTTAGGCTCAAGAAGCGCCAAATTAATAATTTATCATTACTTGGATTTTAGAAGTGAGAATCTTTTTTTTTTTTTGTTAAGTCATTACTTGCATTTTAGAAGTGAGGACCTTTTTTTAAGGTCCTGTTACGGCCCTGCCTAGGGGCGCTGAATTAAGTCTTGATTACGGGCGCTCACATGAGTGATATTATAAGAATTTTTTGGTGGTCATACCTTCAAAACCCTAAAAATTAACATCAGTTTTTAACGTTAAAATTTTATGTCTTGCTTAGAGAATAGACCCGAATAACACTCTACTGGACCTTTTATAAAGCATGGGGACTACAATGTTCAGAATCTACATGAATTTATATACCTTGGAAATCTTATCAATGAGGCTTTAGTGGTGGTGAATTTTAGCAAGTACGGTTCTGTATACTCGTTTATAGTGAGGCACATCTGATGCAGTAAAGAAATGAGCAAGAGGTCTCTCTCTTTCTAGCGGTACCTTTGTTATATTTCATTAGCATATTCTACTAATTGGATTTCGAGAGAATGGTCATCTTCACACACAACACTTCGTCACAACTACCTCTCTATTTTTATTTATTTCCTTCCACCGTCTTCTGCTTTAGATATCGGTAAATGGACCTTCAGTTCCCGTCAAAATAGAACAAACCCCCTAATAAATGACGCTTCAAATACAAGGACTGAATTCGCGGGCAGCGCCATAAAACTTTATTAATAACAAATTATTTTATATCTAAATTATCACCTTTGAAATACTGCTGCTACTCATCGCTGCCACATTCTTTTCCACTTTTAAAGGCAATGAAACGACTGATGTAGCTGCAAAAGCCGCTTCTCACAGATCTTTGATTGATGTTTCATATTTCTGGAGTATATCAGAGTTACCAAAACGGTAACATGGATGGAACAGCATACTAAATGTGAAGTTGAGACAGACTGAGGGAGTTAAACCATGGGGTTCTTCCTGCAGGATTAACCGCAGGAAGGAAGCCGCCATCACCTTCGTATAAGTACTGTTGGTAGACCCATGGTCACCTTCGAGGTGAAGAACCTGTTTGTGAGACGTGTAAGACAGATTTGTCTGTGCTACACATTTTAATTCAGTGAGTACAGTTCAAGGATGTCAGGGAGAGGTTAGGTCTGTGCCTGGGTTATGACCTGTCAGTTGCTTTAAGTGACGACAGAGTACTCATGGGTGATTAAAACTACCTTATTAAAAAATATTAACATAATCCACGAACGAAACTGTTATAATATTTCTAAAATGAAATGGCCACTCTTGTACACGATGCTGTAAAAAGAATGTAAGAGTTGAGAATCTAAGGGAATTTTAGACTGAATAGTTCAACTGAAGTTTCTTAAAAACCATTAAGGATATTTTACAAATTTATAATCCTATTGTTTCTAAATTTCAGGGGTTATTATACACATAATATATAATACTTGTTTGTTAGTTAATTTTCAACGTTCATAGTGTGCATACATCAGTAGCGCAGCCAGGGGAGGGGCCCGGGGGCCCGGCCCACCCCTAAGAAAGAAGGAAATAAAAATAAAAACTTACAAACATACTAGAAAATTTTCACCATCGTCTTAGGTAAATATATGTATTTAAAAATAGAGATAACTTTTTTTTAGGTCGTCACTTGTATTTTAGAAGTGAGGAGCTTTTTTTAGGTAATCACATGTATTTCCGAAGCGAGGACCTTTTTTTTTTTAGATCATCACTTGAATTGAAATTTAGAAGTGAGAACCCTATTCATAATTTATATAATTATGTTTTCCGGGCCCCTCTAAAAAAATCCTGGGCGCGCCACTGGCATACATTAACAACATGGCTCTTTGGCGACCATTTGATTTTGAAGAAATTCCTAATTTCTGTAGTGAAAATAGTGAATCTGTGCAAGGTGATTTGGTGTGCGAAAATGTGGACGTTGACGCGGAATGCGAAAATGTGGCTGTGGCTACTAAAGAAAAATATCATTTGTCAGAAGGTAGTCGGAGCATATGGTCCAGACATCGCACCATCCGACTACCATTTGTTCTGCTTTCTACAAAATTGCTTGAACGGAAAAAATTTCGCATCTGTGGACGATATCAAAATTCACCTGGACAGATTTTTCGAGAGAAAAGACGGAACCTTCTGGAGAGATGGCATTATGAAATTGCCTGAGCGTTTGCCTGAAGTGATAGAAAATAATAGACAGTACATTTGATAATAAAAATTTTTTTTTAAATGTATATTTTATTGAATAAAAGGTGAAAAAAAAAACAAACGAACTTATGTAACATCCCAATAGTTTTCTGTATTAAGTACTACTTTCTGTGTTTATAACTTATAGGGCGAGATTTGTTGTAATTGTCACGATGTAGACTGAGATAGCCAATGTGTTTATATGTCTGTCTCATTAAAACTAACTAACTGTAAGTATGGAAAACTACCGACAATCAACAACGTATAACATATTAAATTTAGAGCCTAAATGGTTGCTTGCGTTATCATATGACAAACTTGTTAGTGACAATCAACAGTGCACAATGCATAGCCCATAGTCGACTAATTTAAGAGCTCTGAACGTAACTTTAGTCCTTTTAGCAGCTATTGAGAACTGACAGTAACTGAAGTGACGCCTAGCGGAATATTTTGGAACTTAACGCAATAGGATTTTGTTGGATGTGGCTCATTTAATTGCATTGTTTGTATGTGTTAAAGTTAAGAAAACTTTAATAAAATGTCTTTAAAATCGCAACAGAAAATTAACTGCAATGCGAATTGTTGTGTATCAAATGGCAAATGTCAAAAATATCCTATTCAAATCGCCATTTTGTAAGCGACAACAGCGCCTCTATAGCTAATGTTTATTCTCAATATTGTTGGTCGCTCGACACGGTTTTCAGAACTCATTAAGCTCTGAACTTAGCTTAACTGATCAAAAAAATCCCCAAATTAATCATTTAGTTTTCACTAAAAAAACTAATTTTCTCCACAATCATATCAGTAAATGCTTCATCTGTCAACATAATCAACAATATTACAATTGCAATTTTAAATTTAACATAAAAAAGTTATAATTTAAATATTTAAAACAATCTTGGTTATAATTAAGATATTAGCTTAGAGAGGTAATAACGCTGGTGTTGTTAATAATGTTTGAACAATTAGCAATTTCAAAATATCGATTATTGAAATAACGTCACTTGGTACGGGACGATTAGCACAAACATTAAACGATAATCGATGCAGATTTTTTATAGAAATATAACAATAAGATTGTTACATTATTGCAGGAAATTGTACGTGAATTGAGAAAAATTTCACTTGTTGACTTGATGTTTGTAAATATATCAAGAGTGTAATATTTATAGTAGTATATTTTGACGGTAACTAATTTGATAATTTGTCGGTTAACGTTGTTAAAGTACGTTGTCTTTTGACAATTGAAATCTTATTTTTAAGTAGGGGATTCGTTCGACAACCGATGCTTCATTTATCAGACTGGGAACTGTGTTAAGGCCTTATCACACTAGAGTTATTATTCAAGTCTAAACTTGGAAAATTAAAGTCTTTGCATTCGAATCGAAGTCTTGTGTGTGTGATAGCATGACAAAAAACCTAAGTCTTTAAGTCTGAGCAAATACATCGAGATATATTTCCCCTGTCTCTAGAAGACAGACGAAATCCAAGTCGTTAAATGCGCCTGCGCGTCCTCGCTCTCTCAGTCAGATTAAGTGAGATGGGTGTATTGTTAACGTTATGTACGCAGACGCAAGTTACTTTTCCCTGTTTCCCGTGTGATAGCAGAAGACGTGAAGACTTGAATCCTCGAAAAAGACTTACAAAATAAAACTTGGATAGCGTTCTAGTGTGATACGCCTTTAGATAAAAATATTGTGGACAGTCGTGGTAACATTTAGTTAATAATGCATTATTTTAGCTTAATCACTTTCCAAATACTGCCTTTCTGATGATTGAAATCACTGCCAACGTCTTCTCCATTCATGGAAACCCTTTTTCTAGGCATTTTATTGAATCGGTTTTAAATCGGTTCTTTTCAGTCGTTTGAAAACGGTTTCCATGAAAGAACTCCTTAATTTTGAGGAGTAAAAGATCAGCTGTGGTCACCACAGGACCAACTGCCATCACAAAGTACTTGTTTAATTTATGCTAATTTATCAAAAAATGTCTCAAATAAAACTTGTTAGTTATTGCTTTTATAGTAACTTTTGTTAATTTTTTTTTTTTGAAATATTTTACTGTTAAAAATCTTAAAATCGACACGAGTAAACTCCCATTTGTAGTTAACCGATTTTACCAAAAGTTGATCAACTCGTGCCATTGATGTCAAAAGCTTAAATATGAAGTTTCATAAAAATCCTTTTAGCTGAATTTGCTCTGCATGTGTACACAGACAGACGGACGGACGGACGGACAGACAGAAAGACAGACAGACAGACAGACGGACAGACAGACAGACAGACATACAGACAGACAGACCGACAGACATCATGCTAAAAATAGCCAAAACGTTATGTAGGGATTTTGACGATTTCGAGATTTCGATGGATCTGCACGAATTGAGGTCCCTACATAACGTTTTGTCTATTTTCAGCATGATGTCTGTCTGTCGATCTGTCTGTCCGTCTGTCTGTCTGTCTGTCTGTCTGTCCGTCCGTCAGTCTGTGTACACATGCAGAGCAAACTCGGCTAAAAGGATTTTTATGAAACTTCATATTTAAGCTTTTGACATCAATGGCACGAGTTGATCAACTTTTGGTAAAATCCGTTAACTACAAATGGGAGTTTACTCGTGTCGATTTTAAGATTTTTGCGAATATTTCGCAACAGTAAAATATTTCGAAAAAAATTATTTAACAAAAGTTGCTATCAAAGCAATAACTAATAACTTTTATTTGAGACATTTTTTGATAAAACAAAAAAAAATTGGTAAAAATTTTTCTAAATTTTTTGTATTTATTTTTTCATACTTATATGTAACGTTTTCATGGTCTTGATAAATAATATCTCTGTTAGAAAATATTAGGCCAAGTTATTTCTACTCTGCTGCTAGAATGTATTTTATACAAGTACTTTGTGATGGCGGTCGGTCCTGTGGTGGCCACAGATGATTTTTTCTTGATGTGTTCATCTGAGCATTTAGTATTTTTCCCATATGTGGATCAAAGAGTTGTATAAGCATGCCAAATTTCAACTTTCTATGTTCAGCCGTTTGACTACAGTTTCTACCGTATAGACAGACCGACAGAGAGACAGACAGACAGACATATGAGTGACGTTATAAGGGTTTTTTGGTGGTCATACCTACAAAACCCTAAAAATCGTCTATTAGTGCACACATTTCGTGTATTATTCCTCTAATTCTACAATCAAAATTTATTTACAGTCTCGTTAAATTAGTGTCTTAATTTGACAACTAAAACTTTTATTAGACCGGGAGTTGGTTGTACTTTGACGGTAACCAAAGCCTCATTCACCGATACCATACAACACGCCCGAATGTTTCTTGAATTTTTCTGGCAATATTTCTCCTGCAACCCCTATCTTCATTATAATGAATATCCACTTTATCAGTGTCCTGCTTGTTCCCGGCGGTATTCGAACCCCGTACATGATAACAGATGCGAGATGTAACGTTCCCTCGGGACAACTTGACCCTCTTGTACTATAGCACACCCACTGGGGGTTACTCTTGGCCCTATACTAGGCACATGTGTTTAAATATATAGTGTAATTGTTTGGTAATTTTTTTAACTAAGTGTTATGTTGGTACTTTAACATAGGGTCCCTAAATTTAGTTTAAACATATAAAAATTGAGAAAAACGTTAGCTTGATTTGTTCTTGTGGCTGCGGAATATAAGTGCTCATAATTCGACCAGTTTCAATGAATGAAACTTAGTGTTTTTAGGGTTTTGTAGGTATGACAAAAAAAAAAACCTTTAACCGTCATTTTGTCGTCTGTCTGTCTGTCTGTCTGTCTCTCTGTCCTAAAGGTTGCGTATTCTTTTTCATATTTCTGTTTAGATTTAAGTGGTAACAAACTGTTGCTTTTTGTTTATTTTTCTCGATATATTCGAGTAATTCTTGCATATTTATTGTGATTGTAAAATTAATTTTGACAATTAAATAATCAAACAAAATTATTTGTTTTTAGGGTTTTGTAGGTATGACCAAAAAACCCTTATACCGTCATTTTGTCGTCTGTCTGTCTGTCTGTCTGTCTGTCTGTCTGTTCAGTAAACATTGTAGCCAAACGGATATACCTAGAGAGTTGAAATTTGGCATGCTTATACAACTCTTTGACCCGCACATAAGCAAAATACTAAAACACCTAAAAAACATATCCCCCTAAAAATATAAACAAATATGTGCTCATCGAAAAAAAAAATATTTTTTTATAATTCTGAGTAGGGTATCAAATGAAAGCCCTTGGTACGTGGATTAACGATCAAATTTTTATTTTTGCAAAATAAATTATTTTGAAGCGATTTATGCCAAAATTGTGCAAAAAAATTTTTGTCCCACACCCTGTAGCTCAGATGGTTTAAACTAAAAATCTGAAAAAATTCTAAGTAATGTACATTGGTGTGAACCGGAATAGTACAACAGGAATTTTTGAACAGATTATGTTTTCGGAAAATAACGTATTTTTTGTGTTTTTTGGTTGACAATGTACAATAGTTATAGTTATGTAACTTACTATACTAGAAGGCGTATCCTGCCTAATGGTTAGCTTGCTCGTTTGTTACGCAGCAAACTGGGGTTCGCTCCCGGGCAGAGGAGACAATTTTATTTTTTTGTTTTTTTTTTTTTCATTTTTATTTTCTTTAAATTATTTTGTCAAATTACATTATTTTATTTTTAATTTTGTATACTGAGGATGGCAGCCTAGCTGCCGAAATGTACATCTAATTTATGAATAAATATTTGTGAAGAAAAGTGTACCCTTTTTTTGTGTTATTAAACAATAGTGATATTTTGTCAAAGTTCTAGTTATATTTTGGCAAATGTTGTATTTAATTTTTAAGAGCGTAAATTTAATAACCAGTGGCAATTGTTGGAATTATATTTTCATTCTATGTGTCATGTATACGAAATCAGACGGGCGGAGCATATGACTTAAAACAACCAATAGAAGCCATAGGTGCAATTGTCAAAATCTTGAAACCTAAATAATGGCATTAGGTATTCGAATTAAAATTAACAAAAAAATATTTTAACATAAAATTTGTTTTTAAAGCTCTTAGATTAACAGACGATAAAGTATTTTTAAAATATTGTTCATTTTGCCGTGATTTCTACAAAGCAAAATTTGTCCTACACACTCAGCATGCCGCCTTCACTTATTATATACCTGCGAAACCCTGCAATGTGTGAAAATTCACACTTCACATCAATTTTTTAAAACAATAATAGGTAGGGCTGTAAACAGGTCTCTTTTAAAGAGAACATGTTCTCTTTTTCAACAAAATATGTACATGATTAAATATTTAAATATTAAAAATGATTAAATTACATTTTTTGTGCAATTAGAAGTGTACTGTATATACAAATAAATATATTTTTTAAATAAATGTTCTCTTTTTTTGTTCTTAACAGTTGACAACCCTAATAATAGGTATTTTTATAAATATTAAATATTATATATTAATTGTTGAGTTAACGTGAAGTTTAGGATAAGGTAAACTTAAAGAGATTCTTTACTTCACAAATTATTTTATTTTCACTATACGTACATTTCGGCTACGAAGTAGCCATCTTCAGTAGTTCAACTACTGAAGATGGCTACTTCGTAGCCGAAATGTACGTATAGTGAAAATAAAATAATTTGTGAAGGTATTTTTATACTATATTTTAAGAATAAAACAAATTTTTATTTGTTTAATTAATTTGTTATTACATATAGGTAGGGTCAATATGGTAACAGACAATCAGTCATTCACAGTTAATCAATCAAATATAAATTTGTTAGAGCAACACAAATGATGGCAAGTGCCATGCCTGCCTTACCTTAAATACGCCTATGCTTCAGACTTTAGCTGACAGGTTTCATAAAAATTCAATACTTATTCTCCAAAATCTATTTCCTAAATTGCCCCACTAAATTATAACGTAAATATTTTCATATCTATTGTTCGTAATTTGATTTTATTCCAATCAAAACGTCATAACTGGCAGTGAGTATGAGTATACACCCTGAAGCATGAAGTACTCAATGGTTATTAGTTTACGGGGCCTGGAACAAATTGTAGAAATCGCAACAATGCCACTTATGTCCGTAATAACACACTGGGGCGTTATTGGACATCCCTCGATACAGGGATGGAGCTTCAATTATTTCCAAAAGGGGCATCGAAAGACTAGAATATTTAGATCATGATAAGAAACGGTACAGCGACGCCGTGGAAAGGTAACTTCAGAAATTAATTATCCATAATTAGAAAAAGTAGGAATAGGACAAAACAGTTCAGCCAAGACGCATCAAACGTTACAACTTGCGTTACAAATCATGAAGATGATGAGTATAGAAATATCGCTTGATAATTTGGTGCTGATTCTGTCTAAGGCCCGGTTGTTCCACCTTCAGTTAAACCTGTAGGTAACTATCTGACAAATAAGGTTATCTGGAACTTCATCTGCTGAATAAATATCAATACCAATCAGTGAATTCAATACGTCAGTCTCATTATCCGTTACATAACTATCCGAAAGATATATTTGTATTGACAGACGGACGTTTATTCAGCACAGAAAATATCACATAACTTTATCTGTCAGATAGTTACCTAGAGTTTTACCTAAAAGTGGAAAGACTGGGCCTAAATGAATTATTTTTTTGACCATAAGACACCTTTTTAGGCAGAAAAATCGACTTAAAATTGGGGTGCGTCTTATGGTCCAAAGGTATAGGTGCGTTTGTTAAAAAGTGTGCGATGTTAGTGTGGAATCAATTCAGAGCGCATAAAACAGAATCAACCAAGAAAATATGATAGAAATACAGAATTAGCTGTCATTGCTGGAGGCCTTACAAGTCAACGACAACCCTTGGATGTGTCGATTAATAAACCATTTAATAATTTTATGCGGGAAGATTGGAACAAACAAATGATAAAGCCAAATCACGATGTTACAGCAACGGTATGAAACGGACAATTTCAGAAGTACCTGGCTAAAAAATTCATGGGAAGTTGTAAAAGAAAAGACGATTATAAAGTCTTTTAAGAATTGTGGTATAAGCAACGCATTGGATAGTAATGAAGATGACTTGGTTTTTGAAGAGATTGAGAAGAATAGTTCAGACGAAAATAATACGAACAGTGACATTACGAGACGAATCATAGTACAGAGAGTGAAGATGAACAGAATGTTGCTGGTACAATATTTTTTTAATCTCATATCTTTGTTCTTCTTCCAGTGTCCCTCTCTTTCTTCCTATTCTCCTTCCGGCTTCCCTCTCATATATCCTTCCTTCTTGCCTCCAGTTCTCTCTCCCATCTTTCTCCCTTGCATTCCTCACTCGTCAGTTCCTTTATCCCTTCTTCTCAGACTGCCAAATCTCTGCATCTCTTCGATAAATGCTACAAGGTTTCCTCTTCTTCCTTGCACATTCTACATATCCTGTTCTTTTAACTAACAACAATGCATAGATTCGCTTCTTTAAACTTTTGGTAATGAAGCACCATCAGAAAAGACTGTTTACAATTGGTTTGCAGTATTTCGTCGTGGTCGTGCGTCCGTCAGTGATGAAGCACGTGAAAGTCGACCAAAATCGGTTGTGATTCAAAAAAACAACAATGCTGTGCGCAAAATGATTGAAGAAGATCGACATGTGACTTATACCGTGAGATAGAGGCATCCTTTGGCATATCATAGACTGCAATACATTCGATTTTGCATAAACATTTAGCTGTAAAAAAGATCTGTTCCCGATGGATTCCACATAATTTGACCGAAGCTCAAAAAAGGCTTGTGTTGATTGGTGTAAGGGAATGCTAAAAAAATTCAACCTAGGCACTGCAAAATCCGTATACAACATCGTTACAGGTGACGAAACTTGAATTTATTCATATGAACTGGAAAGTAAGCAACAATCTACTGTTTGGGTTTTCCAAAATGAACCGAAACCCACAAAAGTTGTTCGTTCACGAAGTATTTCCAAGAAAATGATCGATTGTTTTTCGGTTATACTGGACATATCGCAACCATTCCTTTAGAAGATTGGAAAACAGTTAATGCTGAATGTTATACAACAATTTGTTTGCCAGAAGTCATCGACAAAATCGGGAAAAACAACCAAAAACGTCGCATCATTCTTCATCATGACAAAGCAAGCTCCCACACAGTCAAACAATTGATTATTTAAAAGAGAAAAACATCAAATTAATGTATCATTGCCCGTATTCACCTGATTTATCCCCTAATGACTTTTTTTTGTTCCCCAATGTCAAACAAAAAATGCGTGGACAGCGATTTTCATCACCTCAAGACGCTGTTGAAGCCTTCGAAAACTATGTTTTTGAGATACCAACTTCAGAGTGGAAAAAATGTTTCGAGAATTTGTTTCAACGCATGCAAAAGGCGAATATTATAAAAAGTAATGAAACAGTTTGTTCCAAAAAAAAAAATTTTTTCTTTCTTTCTTATTTTTTGTGAAAACTTAAAAGATAGTTTTCCTATAAGAAGAATGGAAAAAAAACAAGAGATTGGAGTTTAATCTGAATGTCTAAATGGGCCTTTAAAGTTATCCAGTGTCCCCATACCATCCCCAGTTCCTCCGCTAATGTTTAGGGGTGCATACCACCCGCTGTTATCCAAGGGGTGAGTACCACTAATTTTGTTATTACTGTGACTTTCGACCGCTAATCAACTTATGATATGGAAGAAAAAACATCGTAGGGTGGATGGTTAGAATTACTTGGGGTCCTGTGTTCACACTCCGGAAAATCGCAGAAAAATGTTACCATTACGTCACTTGCATAGCCAGCTCTAATCAACTGACTAAGAATTTTGCAGGATTTACTTTAATGGGAGGGTTGGAATTTGACGGAAACTGTAGCGTCATTTGCCGATACAAGTAAGTTTTATCGGGGTAACGCTGCCACCAGAAGTCTGAATGTATTGTACAAGATTTGAGTAGTTCGATACTCTACTGCAACCAGGGTAAAATTATTTAAAAAAATAATCGTGGAACATTTTCCTAATAAAAAATAAAAATAAAATAAATAAATAAATAATGATAATAATAAATTAAAGTTTGGTGCGGTTTGGTTTGTGACAATTTATCGGGATGAAAAAAATGGGTGAAAAATCGAAATCGCAAAATGTAGGAAAAATGGAAATACCCTTAAGTAGTACGGAAAATTCGCCATCCCTGAGGTAGATTGTATAAATCTACCCAAAAGTGGAAGGGAAAATCTGTAAAAAAAAATATATTGCGACTTCCATGGCTTTCCTTATATCCCTAAACATAGATTTTGCTCATAGTACCCCCAAAAATTCTCACTAACTTAAAAATCGCAATTTTTTAGAAAACATAAACAACTCTTATGTGGTAAGAAAAATCCGAAAAAAATGGTTTGGTCATTCTCTACCCCTGAAGGTAAGAAAAGTAACTTTCCCGATGTCGGAATAAAATATTAGGTCGTCAAAGATGAAATTTATAGAAAAAAAATTGATGTGAAGTGTGAATTTTCACACATTTCAGGGTTTTGCAGGTATTTAGTAAGTGACTGATGATTATTTGGGATGCGAAAACAAATTTTATATTAAAATATTTTTTTTGTTAATTTTAATTCGAACGCCTAATACCATTTGGGTTTCTAAATATGTGCAGTACTTTTTTTTTTATATAGCAATGTTCATTAAGAATTTTAAAAATTGCGCCTATGGCTTCCATTGGTTGTTATAAGTTCCGCCCCTCTGATTTCGTGTACATTGAAACAGAATTAAATTATAATTTAAACAATTTCCACTGGTTATTAAATTTACGCTTTTAAAAATTAAATGCAACATTTGCCAAAATATAATAAGAATTTTGAAAAAATAATTTAAACAATATAAAAATTTAAAAAAAAAACAAAAATAATATTGTTTCTTCTCGCAGTGTTCGATCCCTTTCGGATCGAGACACTTGGGTGAAAAACCAGCGTCAAAAACCACTACACCAGCATACACGTTCCAGTGTAGCGTGTTACAAAGCTATAACTTGTTTACATTATTATCCAAAAATCACAAAAAATGCGTTTTTTTCCAAAAACATAATCTGATCAAAAATTCCTGTTGTACTATTCTGGTTCACACCAATGTACATTACTTAGAATTTTTTCAGATTTTTAGTTTAAACCATCTGGGGTACAGGGTGTGGGACAAAAATTTTTTTGCACAATTTTGGCAAAAATCGCTTCAGAATAATTTATTTTGCAAAAATAAAAATTTGATCCTTAATCTACGTACCAAGGGCTTTCATTTGATATCCTACTCAGAATTATAAAAAAATATTTTTTTTTCGATGAGCACATATTTGTTTATATTTTTAGGGGGATATGTTTTTCAGATGTTTTAGTATTTTTTCTATGTGCCGGTCATAGGGAAAATTGAATTTACACTTAAACACAAAATTTTTGTGCTTTTCTCTGATTTAATATTGCTTGCCCTTTTGTCAAAAGAAAGTTATAACAAATTTAAAGTCTTTTAAATATATGCATGCGATTCGGAGGGTCCCAAAGGGTACAAACGGTCATGTGATCTTGTAATAAAAAAATATGCGTTTTCATACAGCATGCCTATAATTAAAAGACTTAAATTTGTTATAACTTTCTTTTGACAAAAGGGCAAGCAATAATAAATCAGAGAAAAACACAAAAATTTTGTATAAGTGGAAATGCAATTTTCGCTATGACCGGAATGCGTGCAGAGGTTTAGTACCATCCCTTTTTTGTTGTCACAGGGTAAATATTCTCTCCTCCAAAAGGCATGCTGTATGAAATCGGAGACCAAAAACTGTCATGAGCTCCCGGTCTATTAGCGGTCGGTAAAAACAGAACGGTAAAATATTAAACCAATATCAAATAATAAGCTGTTAAATTTGGCAATATTATTAACAAATTTCACCCTTGACGACCTGATATAATGTTGACAGTCAAAGGTTCATACATCAATTGAATAAATTTTAATGTAATTTTCAAACATTGTCTTTGAAAAATATTGCAATTTTCCGAATGTTCCTTGTAGTTACGCGAGTTCTCCGCGAGGTGGCCACGGAGATAGAGCTGTCAGTTGCGGGGGATGGTTCTCCCCGAGGGTGAGAAGGGTGAAGGGAAACCCTGTGATCAGGGATCGCCGTACAGCAGCAGCGCTTTGCATATAGATTACCTATTTTGTATTTGTGTTCAACTCATAGCTATTGGGCTGATTTCACAAATTAGAAAAAGTTTAGATATAAGGATTGTTATCCTTGAAAGGATAAGGGGGTGTCTTAGAAGTAACGGCAAGAGAGGCTTTGGTTGCAGTCAAAATATTGCACAGTCGGACTAATGATGGTAGCGGAAAAGAATACGAATGATATCAGTAAAACGGTTAATCACACTAATTCTGTAACTCAGTTACTATGATAATAGTAACTAAATATGTCACTATGAGCCAGGTCAGTTACTATCATGAATGGAAGTCATTATACTTTTTATAATATTTTATCTTGTAGTAACGTTATTACACAGTAATTTTTTACAGAATTGATCTGATTGTCAAAATAAAACACAGTTGGTCTTTGGCGGTATATTCCTCTTTTTCAACCGCATTCGTAAGTTCCTCGCTCCATGCTTTCCTTGGCCTTCCTCTGCCATTTCTCCTGAATGTTTTCTAATTAATTTACACTTTATACCAGGGGTTTCCAAACTTTTGGGAAGCGGGCCACATCAAATTTTTTTAAATAAATGACGGGCATATTTGAATTCAACTGGGCTCTTGGCGATTGATTTTCAAAACATGCTTAATAATAATAAAAATTATAATACGCCAACGGAGTGGTCGAGCGCATTAATTCGTACAGCTTAGACTGGTGTAAACAGTCTGGTATGTGCGGTTGGTGGTTCGAGCCTCCTCCGTTGGTGATATTATTCGGGCGAGAATAATATGTTTACATTACTCCCATTTCACAATCATTCACCCCTCATCCAGGTGTAGGAGCTCGCCTCCTGGCATCGGCGATTAGCCTTGTTGCAGAAATAGGCCGAGGTAAAATAAATAAATAAAAAAAAAAATTATGATAATAAGAATCGAGCTACGTGTCTCGACATAATGCTGTTCTCCGCGTGCTCTACTACCATCTTACTATACCTAGGATATACCTATGGTATTGAACAAATACCGGTTATACCGTACGTCCCTTCTGACATTTATATCGGTGGTGGAAAATTCAAAGTGCCGAATTTATTGTAATTACTCCTTCCCCACCTCGAGGTTACTGTCAGCCACTAAGCCGAACATAACCCTCCTGGATATCGAGACAAAACAGATGTTTCTGATCGAATTCTCAAGTCCAGCTAGGAAGAATATCTCTCTCAAGGAGGAGGAAAACAGGAAGTATATAGATCTCTTGTCCGAGCTTAGAAAACTGTATCCAGGGTATAAAGTTAAGCTTATAGTCCTGATAGTTGGTGTTTTGGGTGGTATGAAAGCCTCCTATCGAAGGGAAATCGAGTCCATTCCCGCCTGCAGATCTTCTGCCACCTCTTTGATCTGCAGGTTGCAGAAAGCAGTGCTGCTTGGGTCACTCCGCATTGTGTGGGCACTGGATCTGGCGTAATTTCCGCGACTGCATATCGCCAGGGTTTATGATTCAGCCGTGTGTATTTAGCTCTACTAGTTCCTAGTATGACGCGGCTCAAAAGGTTGCTGAAGTTTGCGATTAGTGGACACTTGTCAAGACCTGACAAACCCCATAATAAGAATCGGATATTATTTCTGCAGAGTTTGTTTTATTTTGCGTTTTTCTGATTATTTTAAATTGCTGTTTCTATGTAAGTAAACTTTTTAAAATATTGTCACATGGGTGGTTAAATGGAAATGCAACTACTGGTTTTTTACATGGTACTTGTGCTTAGCTCACCAGATGTATTGGAATATGAAGTCGTTCTCTTGGTCGTCACCTTGTTGAGTAGAACTTGTAGAGAAGTTGGCTAGGTTCCTCTGCCCGGATTCCGTAAGACATTCATGTACTTATTTCTCTGATTGACCTAGTTCTGATATTCATTTGTCATGACAAATATTAACTAATTATGAAAATGCATCATGCATTACGCAATCAAGTTACATGTGCTAGACGCTGACAAACAGCTGGACATCACGATATCTAGGTGTCGCAATCCTGACCTAGGATTACGTTTATGACAATATGTCCACGGGCCGGAATTGTCTCGCGGTCTGTAGTTTAGGAGACCCTTGCTTTATACAATTCACAGTTCATATATGGTAGTCTATAGTTTTAAGTTAATGGAAGTATCACCTTCAGGCTGTCTCCCTAGAAGGCTGTCCTTGTAGTACTGTAGAAATCTCGGGGGTTTCTTCCCTCAATTTTTGGGTTTTCCCTCAATTTAGGAGATGTGAATAATTTATTTATTGTTGGCTGGATTTCCCTCTTCCTTTTCCTTTTTCCTTCTCAAGGTTCCTTTGAAGTGGTTTGGGCACTTAGAAGTGTATGGAGTATTGAAGTTTTTGGTTATCCTTACAATTACATACTTTGTATTATCGATTTTGTTACAAATGGTTCTAGTTTTTTTATGGGATCTTTCCTTAAATTGTGAGAACTGCCATTTGCGAATAATGATAACTATTATCATTTTTTTATAAATGATTTTTTTTGGGGTAGCACCCCAGTTAATTATTCATAATAACAATTTAATGTCGTGCCTACATTATAGGAAACATATACAGTAGATATCGCACGACTGTGTCGAGAGACCAACAGTTTAGACCATGGAGGTATAAGTAAAGGGGAGACGGCATTGTGCGCAAGATATCTAGCTACTTGCCACCAAAGCATGGAGGCACAAGTAGAGGAAATATACACTTATAGTTAAGTATAAAACAATTATTAAAATATGTATACGGGTAAGTTATGTGAATGTTTCAATGAATAAAGAAGAAATTATACATATTAAGATATTTTAAAACAATTCAAATGTATACAAACATCGGAAAAGTCTAGGGATATAAAAAAATATATGAAAATAAATAGCGTATGGTTTCTTTTGTACATTTATTGTATTCTATCAATTAAAATACTCTTTATTGAGTATTTTAATTGATAGAATAGTTTACAGCAAAATAAGCTAAATGTTATTTATAAAAATAATCGATATTTGAAAAAACTTTTTTTAATGTACATTAAATATGTACAGAATTGTAAAAAAATTTATGTGAAGTGTGAATATTCACACATTTCAGGGTTTCGCAGGTATATAATAAGTGAAGGCGGTATGCTGAGTGTGTAGGACAAATTTTACTTTGTAGTAATCACGGCAAAATGAACGTTATTTTTAAAATAATTTATCGTCTGTTAATCATATAATAAGACTGGTTATTAAATTTACGCTCATAAAAATTACGCTCATAAAAATACAACATTTGTCAAAATATAACTAGAATTTTGACAAAATAATTTCAACATAATAAAAATGCAAAAAAAAAAATAGAAAAAATAAATGAAATTCACTCCGTACTCGAACTCGAAACCCTTCGTTTTCCAGCCAGTTTAAGAGCGCTCTAACGCATGTAGCCATCGCACGCTATGCATGTGAGTGTCTTACATTGGTATCACTTTTGTACTTTGTGAACCAAAAACCACAAAAAATGCGTTATTTTCCAAAAACATAATCTGATCAAAAATTCCTGTTGTACTATTTCGGTTCACACCAATATACATTACTTAGAATTTTTTTAGATTTTTAGTTTAAACCATCTGGGCTACAGGGTATGGGACAAAATTTTTTTTGCACATTTTTGGCAAAAATCGCATCAAAATAATTTATTTTGAAAAAATAAAAATTTGATCGTTAATCCACGTACTAAGGGCTTTCATTTGATACCCTAATCAAAATTTAAAAAAAATATTTTTGTTTTCGATGAGCACATATTTGTTTATATTTTTAGGGGGGTATGTTTTTTAGATGTTTTAGTATTTTTCCTATGTGCGGGTCAAAGAGTTGTATAAGCATGCCAAATTTCAACTCTCTAGGTTTAGCCGTTTGGCTACAATTTTTATCGAACAGACAGACAGACAGACAGACAGACAGACAGACAGACAGACAGACAGACGACAAAATGACGGTATAAGGGTTTTTTGGTCATACCTACAAAACCCTAAAAATGAAAAAAACGCAAATGCTAATAGAGAGTATGACCTCCACGTTGGTTGATCACAGCCCTAAATCTGCGATTAATTCACAAAATAACATTATCGATGTCTTCTTGAGGTAACTGTGCCCATTCTGCTCTTAGAAGCTCTCTGAATCTAAAATTATCGTAGATGTTATATGGGTAACATCCACGGATGTGGATTGATTCTTCTCTTAAGCATGTCCCACAATGTTCAATCGGATTTAGATCCGGTGACTCTGCTGACCACGGTATCGCATCAATACCTTCCTTATCCAGCCAGTTCGTTATAATTCGCGCAACATGTGGCCGAGCATTATCCTGGACAAGACAAAACTGATCACCAACAGCACCACGAAATGGACGGCCAATAGGTTGAAGAATATTATCCAAATATTGTTGTGCTGTTAAAAATCCATTGGGAAAAACGAGATCAGTTCTACCGACAATAATCCCACTCCTGCCATAGCAGTACCACTTCTGTAACTGTGAACTTTCTGGACGTGCCTCAAACGTTCCAAATTATCGGTTTTTCTCCATACCCTTGTTCGACGAGAATCTAGATGAATTCCAAATCTGGACTCATCAGTAAACAAAACTGTAGCCCAACCATTATCATACCAATATTGAAAATTGTGACACCAGTCTAATCTTGCTCTGCGATTGCTTCTAGAGAGGGGTTGACATCTGATTGGTCGTCGAGATAGAATATTAGCTTCGTGGAGACAATTTCTTACAGTATCACGACTAACAGTTAAGTTATTCGCTCGCTGTAACTCCCTTACCAATTCGGGTGCTGTAATGGTAGGTTGTCTTCTAGCATTTAAGACCAAAAATCTGTCTTGACCTGCTGTTGTACAGCGACCACGGCCCGGGTATTGTTCGGCCGGACTCGAATTAAATCGAATTAAAATGAAACATGTGATCAACCTACGGATCATGTACTGAATAAAATTTATCAAATTTGGATTTGTTTTGTCTTGTTGGTTATTGTTTTTACTTGTTTTCCTGTGATTTTTCTGGAAAATTAAAAATTGAAAAATGCTTTCAGTATAAGCAATTTTCGTGTAAGTGAAATATTTATGACGGTGCGTTATTTTTGGTGTGGGGAATTTTCTCTGCGAGCATAACTAAACCCACCATTCTTGTGAGGATATGTCTGATCACGCAGACAGACAGACTATCAATATGCAAAAGTTACATATACCATTCAGTTAAGAACGACTCATTGTTCAATATTTGTACACAGCGTTTTAGAATTTGTGAGGTTATGTATAATAGCGTGCTTATGTAAACATAGTATTCAGACAAATTTCAACTTATGGATAGAAAAGCGACGTACGACATAATTAGGTACGCACACAACACCCGTACGTTTGAGTGAATACTATATGCATGCGTATGTCTATGATTGCTCGGCGAAATCATAGTCTATTTTCCCGGAGAGCTCGACGTTTGTTGCGGGTATTGTTGATAGGTCGGGCCGGTGTTGTACGTGTGTGTGTGTGTGTGTGTGTGTGAGCTGGTGGTTGCCATGGTGATTGAGATTAAACGTTCGCCCCGCTCGCAGTTGCCTATTTTGTACAGTCACCATCACAAACCGCAAGTAATCAAAGTACATTCACAGACAGAAATACGAACCAGCGAAATTGAGTTCGGTGGATGCATAGCTAGTTTTTAATTGGGTTTTGAATTATATACATTTTTACTTTTAAAATTATTTCAATTGATATTTAAATATTGGAAAATTATAGAGAAATTTGTGTAAAAATGGATATTACTCGTGAAGGATTTCGTTGGATGATTTTTTATGATTTTAGTAAAGGCCTAATACACTTTTCACACTAGAACTTTAAGATCGGATGTTAAAGTGAATGTATCTTTAAACGCTAATGTGAAACCGTACGGCCTCGTTTAAACACAACCGATGTTTAAGACAGAGATCTGCGTCTTAAACTTCGTACGCATTGCCAACTTAATTTTAATTATAAAAAAATACTCCTTGAATTTGTGCTGTCAACATTTTATATTATCATAAACAAGAATACTGTATTATATCGACGTTATAAGAAGTTTATACTTATTGTTATAATAAAATTATTTATTTTAATAATGTGTTTAATAAAATACAGAGCTACAATAATTGAGATAAAATATGTCGACTTACATGTTAATACAGGTGTAATATATTCTTTATTGCAGTGTCTTTATTGTAGAATGAAATGAAATATCCTTATTTGTTTAAAATAATGCAAAATGTGCGTCTGCGCAGACAGTTCAAAACTGGTAATTTCATGACGGTAACTTAAGGACAAAATTACTGTAGCTGATGACAGCACCAGAGATTTAAACATCAAGAGTGAAAGCATACCAATCTTAAACATCGGTGAACTTTAAGTTCACTCGTCTTAAAGATCTAGTGTGAAAAGGGTATGATGGGGTATTACTGTACTTTTTAACTAATTTAAATAAACTGTTGTGCAGTTTTGCAGCATTACTCCAACGGCATCTACAATCCTCTCCATTGATCCCACGAAGTCATCCTACAGTTTATATTCTCGAAATAATTCGATGTATTTTCGAAATTATTATTAATATTTTGTGAGACTTCTGGCATTTCTTATGTTACAAGTCTATACCTGTCAAAATTTCAAAATGGCGATACTAACTTTTGATAATATCGAATAAAAAACAACATTACATAAGAGACGATCTACAGAGACAGTACAGTGTGTCTAGGTGATAGGACAGTGTACAAACGACTGTCGACAAGTCACACAATAGACCCCAGAAATCTCTTTTATAAATTTAGGGTCTCCTTTAAACACAACCGGTAACTGAAGCCTCAATCACTGCATATAATCTATCATCAAGCCCAATTCTCTAAGGATTCGAAGAATTTAACAATTATTTGCAGTGAACGCGTTATATTTCGCCCCTTTTCTGTAACACTACACCTACATATAAATATTTGAGCGAACGTAGTGCTGTTTACCGAAACCCTAGAACCGAGATCAAGTGAGCTTGGAGATCTGTAAGCACGTGCATCACTGTAAACATACAATTAATTCGAGACCACGTGGCATGGCGAACATTGTCACACGAAAAAATGAATTCTTATAAGTACATTGAATTATTTATTACAGAGAGAATGTTTGATGGTGAACGTTGTTTGAAATAAGGGACATAATAATACAACATGTAAACAACAAGTATAAACTGCAAGTCTTTGTTAATAAATGTTTAAAAAGGATAATAATAATAATAATAATAAATAATAATAATAATAATAATAATAATAATAAAACAAACACATGAACACATGAGTAAAAGTATGCACTCTGTGTTCTTCAAAATATTAAAAGTCTAGAGTTGTCCACAGAACTCACGTTCTCGTTTCTTAAGTCTGCTGGTTTGAGATCGGAAACAGAAGGTTTTGTGTTTGCGTGTCAGGATGGTGTTATAAATACTTTGGCATACAGGGCCCGCATATTCCAAATAGCGGAGTCCACACTCTGTAGGTTGTGCCACCACCATTCTGAAACGATAATGCACATTCTGTCTGCTTGTCCATCTCTTGCAGCGTCGAGCTACGTGTCTCGACATAATGCTGCTCTCCGCGTGCTCTACTATCATCTTAGACATGCCTATGGTATTGACCAAATACCGGTTATACCGTACGTCCCTTCTGACATAGAATCGGTGGTGGAAAATTCCAAGTGCCGAATTTATTGGAATTACTCCTTCCCCACCTCGAGGTACTGACAGACACTAAGCCGGACATAACCCTCCTGGATATCGAGACCAAACAGATGTTTGTGATCGAATTCTCAAGTCCAGCTGAGAAGAATATCTCTCTCAAGGAGGAGGAAAAAGAGGTCCAAGTATATGGACCTCTTGTGCGAGCTTAGAAAGCTGTATCCCGGGTATAAAGTTAAGCTTGTAGTCCTGATAGTTGGTGTTTTGGGTGGCATGAAAGCCTCCTATCGAAGGGAAATCGAGTCCATTCCCGCCTGTAGATCTTCTGCCAACTCTTTGATCTGCAGGATGCAGAAAGCAGTGCTGCTCGGGTCGCTCCGCATTGTGCGGGCACTGGATCTGGCGTAATTTCCGCGGCTGCATATCGCCAGGGTTTGGGATGCAGTCGTGTGTATTTAGCTCCACTAGTCTCTAGTATGACGCGGCTCAAAAGGTTGCTGAAGTTTGAGATTAGTGGACGCTTGTCAAGACCTGACAAACCCCAAAATAATAATAATAATAACGCGTTCACGCATATTATATGAATATGCAGTGTACAGAGTCCCTCAGGCAAGAGATTATGTAATTTAACAGCAAAATAATTTGAGCAATTTCTTGATTTATTTAGACGCAAAAATTTACCGCGGATATTATTTTTACTGCGAGTGTTGTGATCATGTGTCTCATCAAATGTACTGTAATTCGTTAAATTTTTACGTATAAATAATAAACAATGATAAATAAATAATGAAGGCAAAGACATTATTTTGAGTTTCACAAAAAGATCTCGACAATTCGCTCTGAAAGGAGCACCGGCAATTATTCTTACAACTTTTCGTTGTAATGCAAAAATTTGCTGCAGGTGAATGTCCCCAGATTATTAACCCATAGTTTAGGTGGGACTGAAAGAGGGAAAAATAGGCTTTTAAAACAACATCTGAGCTGACTTCATCCTTTAGATTCCTTATCAGATACACAGTTGAGCGTAGTTTACAGCTTATTATATCCACGTGTTGATCCCAACGAAGATGAGGATCAACGTGGATACCAAGAAATTTTATGGAGGGGGGATTGGCAATATTATGTCTCCTGGTGCTCAGCAGTAGACACTGAGTTTTTTCTTTATTTAGACTTAGCTTATTACAGGCAAACCAAGAGTTTACACTGTTCACCAGAGAGACATTATCCTTAACAAGAGAATCTAAATCATGTTTACAATCTAATACTGTTGTATCGTCAGCGTAGAGAATTGTTTTGGCGTTTGTAGAGAGAAGCAAGTCGTTTTCAAATATTAGGAACAGTAGCGGTCCCAGAACTGAACCTTGAGGCACTCCAAAATGCAAAGGAAGATACTGGGAAGTGCTACTGTTAAATTGGGTAAGCTGTTTACGGTTTGATAAATATGATTTAAGCAAGGCAGGGCTCATGTCGTCGAAACAATAAAAAGATAGTTTGCTTAGCAAAATATCGTGAGATATACAGTCGAAAGCCTTGCTTAAATCAAGAAAAATACTGAGGCAGTATTTTCCAGATTCCAACGCATCCGAGACATACGTGACAAAATCCATAACTACATCTATAGTACTCCTGTTATATGTACGCATGAGTACGCTAAAATTACTTTTCGTTTGCATCTGATGATAATAAACCGTTCTACGTAACAGACCTGTAGGTTAAAATTACAAAAAAAAAGAACGTAACAAATCCCAGCAAACATTTTTATACGGGCCAGTACTGGTAAAGCACATACTCCCCAGCATTGAAAGTAATGGGCCAGTACCCCGGTGTCCCCGTGGCCGTTACTGGCCCATTGATGTATCAGTTGCCGGCCCAGCAACGGTAAAGTGCAAAATAATCGCATTAGTTGCAAGATTTATATCTGATGGTTTTAAGTAAAAAGTATGAGTGAAGAAGAGTGCTTATAAAATGCTGGTAAAGTACTTCGTATAGGCGGAATGCGAAATACAAATGTGAAGTACATTATTAATACTGGCGTTGCACTTACTTTTGGTGCCAGTAATTTACCAGCATAAAAGTAGTTTGCCGGCATTCGGCCGTTAGTTGAATGTTTGCTGGGATGTAAATAGAACATATTTTATTAATCATATATAATATTTGTTTATCGACCAAGATACAAAATTAAATATTGTTTTTGTTCACTTACATTACAAATTATAAAACCTTTTAAAATATACAAACACAATATACAGATAAAAATACGTTATAGTAATATCACCCAACACTAATGCTGCTCCTTCTACAAACCGTCCTGCACCACCCGCATAATAAAATTTTAAAAAAAATAAAATTTAACCTCACTAAATTCTAAACACCTAAATGTCAACCTGACAAATAACGATTGAACAATCCAATTTCAAACTGGCAACATTGAAAAAATGTACCAAAATTAAATAAATAAATATACTAACTGAGTTATGGATTGATGTTGATATTAACATATTATAAAGTTGGTACTTAAAATAACGAAGTGTGACGTCATCTCATATTTATTGTGAATATATTTTGTCCATGTCAGAAAAAATAAGTTACGAAATATTATTTATTAATAATTATATTATTACGAAAAATAAAATATTTTTTTCTTTGTTTTTTTTTTTTTTTTTGGTTACGTAAACCTGCAATCCGAAGCAAAGTCCGCCCCTGATGCCAATAAAAATAACATCAGGCTGTAGTTTGTTTTCAAACTTTTTAGTTACTAATCCTGAATGATTTAGCTGAGTCCAGTCCTGCGTTCATGAGCGTATTTTTCAACACGTATGATTGACAGCTGTTGGTAAATATGTCTTTTGTAAAGGTGGTAAAAGTAATCTGATACGAACCTGGATTATATAGGTCGATGATTTTTAACAATCAAATATTTTCATCGTACGTTTGTTGGTTCAACACATAACCACACCACAAAGCCAAAAGAGGCTGGATATGAGCAAGCAGATTTACGAAATTTCTAAATATTTAACAATAGATTCAAAAAGAAACATATTTGCTATGAGTTAGTGATTTTCAATGAACTGGTAACTGGTGAAAAAGTACGAAGGTTTAGTTTTTTGTTTAGATTTTTCCTTGGTACCAGTCAGAGCCGAAGTAAGGAAAACTTGTGCTAGGGGCAAAGCCGTATTTTGGCGGTAAATAAAAAAGGTTTTTACCTCTCAAAATTTAAGTGATGAACAAAAAAAAAGGTCCTCACCTCCCAAAATTCAAGTGATGAGCAAAAAAAAAGGACCTCATCTTCACAATGGCGCCCCTAAGCAGCGCCCTTTTCTTTAGTGCGCTAGAAGCCGTTGCCCCCCCCGCCCCCCCCCCTTACTGCGGCTTCACACATCACAGTGGCGACATATGGGTTAACATTTTTTATTGGTCCTGCCATAAAATGGCGGAACAAAGATAATGATGATTATTTGGGATGCCAAAACAAATTTTTAAAATATTTTTTTGTTAATTTTAATTCGAATGCCTACCATTATTTAGGTTTCTAAATATGTGCAGTATTTTTTTTTATAGCAAGGTTCATTAAGATTTTGAAAATTGCGCCTATGGCTTCCATTGGTTGTTTTAAGTCCGCCCCTCTGATTTCGTGTACATTAAAACATGGAATTAAGTTATAATTTCAACAATTTCCACTGGTTATTAAATTTACGCTTTTAAAAATCAAATGCAACATTTGCCAAAATATAACTAGAATTTTGAAGAAATAATTTAAACAAAATAAAAATGCAAAAAAAAAACAGAAAAAATTAAATTGTCTCTAGACGGGAAGCGAACCCTAGCTTGTAATTTAGAAAGCGAGAAGGCTAACCATTACACTATGAAAGCGTACTGGTTTACTGTTTTACATAACATTTTAAATATTTTACATCGTCAGCCAAAAAAACACAAACGCGTTATTTTCCGAAAACATAATCTGATCAAAAATTCCTGTTGTACTATTCCGGTTCACACCAATGTACATTACTTAGAATTTTTTCAGATATTTAGTTTAAACCATCTGGGCTACTGGGTGTAGGACAATTTTTTTTTACACTATTTTGGCAAAAATCGCGTAATAATAATTCATTTTGCTAAAATAAAATTTTGATCGTTAATCCACGTACTAAGGGCTTTTATTTGATCCCTATTTTTTTTTTTTTTTCGATGAATACATATTTGTTTATATTTTTAGGGGGGTATGTTTTAGTATTTTTCCTATTTGCGGATCAAAGAGTTGTATAAGCATGCCAAATTTCAGCTCTCTAGGTTTAGCCGTTTGGCTACAATTTTTACCGAACAGACAGACAGACAGACAGACAGACGACCAAATGAAGGTATAAGGGTTTTTTGGTTATACCTACAAAACCCTAAAAATGTATTTTATTTTTTCTGTAATTTTATAATATATAAGATATGTTTGCGGGAAATACTTATTTTTCAAGCGGAAGCTATTGATATAAACGCCACAAAAATAATTCAATAAGTTGAATCATGACATATAATAGTAGGCAGAGCTTACATACATGAACTCATACCTACAAAACCCTAAAAATGAAGTTTCCCTCGTAGTTACGTGTTACAAAACGAGATATATTATACCAAAGTCTTGTTTTTCTACAAAAGCGTTCTAGAATCCGAATGAACTCCAATTCTACCGACAATAATTTTAAAAATACAGTTTTCTCTTTTCCATTTCTTTTTAACACATTTTCTTCAATAATTCACCCCCTGTTACTCTTTTATTCATATCGTCTCCAATAATTCATAGAGATAACTGTTATCAGCTGGCGACAGACTCCCCTGTCGGTATTCGAACCCCGAACAACGTTCCATGAGCAATGTTAACAATTATTTACACAATACTAGCTCGCAGATTCGATCAGGAGTATAAAGACACCCCACAGTGGTAGCGAGCACCGACTAGAATGGGGTGAGTGTGTTTGGCACTTGACGAGAAAAACTCACGCGTAATTGTATGTTAACAACTTTTATAAGTTTTTGTTTATAACGGTGAATAAGGCTACAGTTACCGTCAAAATACAAGGTGTCTCAAAAGAAATTTTATATTTAGTGGATCGATTAAAAAAAAAGTAAGCCGTATATAGAAAAAATTTTTATTAATTATTAAAATACACTTTTTGGGGATTTATTTCTTAAAAATAATATCGTCTAAATGTAGACCCTCGCGTTCTCGGCACTCATTTAATCGAACAGTAAAATTACTTATGACGTCTCGGCAGGTGGACTCAGGGATGGCTGCCATTTCGTGACGGATATTTTCTTTCAAATGCGCCAGTGAAGTCGGTTTATTGGCGTAAACTTTAGATTTAAGATAACCCCATAGGAAAAAGTCCATAGGGGTTAAATCTGGACTGCGTGGAGGCCAATTTATGTCACCTCTCCGGGAGATCAATTTGCCTGAGAAAATTTCACGAACACGTGGCAGAGACATATTGGACGTGTGTGAAGTTGCTCCGTCCTGTTGGAACCATGTTCTTTGGTTATAGCCAGGAAAGTTTTGCAGTTCAGTTACCAAGAAGTTGTCTAACATCTCCACATAACGCTCTGAATTCACTGTAACTGCACGCCCCCTTTCGTCTTCAAAAAAGGGCCGATAATTCCTCGCGCCGACATCGCAGCCCATACGGTCACTTTAGGTGAATGTAGGGGTTTCTGATGTTTGCGTTTCGGATTCGTTGCACTCCAGTAGCGGCAGTTCTGCTTATTTACGTGGCCATTAAGATGAAAATGAGCTTCATCCGAAAACAAAATGTTGGTAAACGTTGAAAATCGCTCAATCACCTGATTTACGAAATTAAGCCTCTGACTGGCATCTTGGGGCTTTAATTCTTGCACCAATTGAACTTTGTAGAGGTGCAGCTTTAGGTCTTTGTGCATAATGCGATGTAATGATGATCTATGCACATTTACAGCACTTGCGCGCTTCCGAATTGAAAGGTTCGGGTCGTCACGAACAGACTGATTAACATTCTCCACGTTTTCTACCGTTCTTGATGACCTAGGTCGCTCGGATTTTGATTTATCCAGCGTTGTACCAGTCCCTTCAAACTTTTTAACCCAATGTCGAATGAGAAGAATGCTTGGCGCATCATTTAAGTGGCGAAAACCTCGAATACTGCAGAATTTTCTACGCGCTACAGTCGCCGAATCACCGTTTTTGTAAAACTTTCGCACGCATAACGCGCGGTCTGCTCCCGAGAAACGCTCCATAGCGACTAAATTCCCAAGAGCCAGGCTACCGATTGACATAACCCCCGCGCCACTCGGATACGTTGCGTTCACGCAGTAAGCTAAATAAATATAAAATTTCTTTTGAGACACCTTGTATAATATACGAGGGATGTTTTCAAAGTTCTGGGAATTTAGCTATAATTTTTATAATTTTGTTTTTTCGTCAATATTACAATGTAGTTTTTCAACATAATCTCCATTTAACTGAATACATTTATCCCAACGATGAACTATTTTTTTTAAGCCGTCCTCAAAGAACTTTTTCAAGTATCAGACCAATTGAGTTTCTGCTCTGGTCCCAACAGCCTTGGCACCCAGCGCGGCGAAACCTTGCTAACGCCCAAACAATCATGCAAGATGTCATGAACATGTCGTGTACCTATCCCTAGGCGCACACTAATTTGACGAATAGTCATTCGCCTGTCCTCTTTCAGTAGGTCTTCGACGGCAGTAATGTTTCTTTCATTTACCGATGTGCTTGGGCGCCCACTGCGTGGATCGTCTTCTAGTAATGTTCTACCGGTTTTAAAAATATCGATCCACCGATAAACAGTACTTTTGGATTCTGCAGACTCACCAAATACTCCTTGCAGACGCTGAATTATTTTCTGTTTTCACACCTTCTTTCCACAAAAAGAAAATTATTGTTCTTTGAGATTTTGCTGCGTCTTTTATGGTTACAAAAACAGTGCTATGAAAACGCGTCTATATCAGTCGAACACCTAAATCAGACTGAACAATATTGCACTAGATAGTTGCATAAACGTGGCAAGACTTGTCTGGCACCAATAACATTGCCTATAAGTTCTGCGTAATTTAATTATAGCAAAAGTTTCAAAATAAAAACACTCGGTTTATTGTTTCAAAAAAAATTTTTTGAAACACTAATGTTTTTATTTTTAAACTTTTTTTAAAATGTTTCAACGAGTGCCTTCAACTAATTCAATTAATATTATTAATTATAGCACAATTCCCAGAATTTAGAAAACATCCCTCATATAACAAAGGAATTTTGGACGAAATGCTAAGAGGGGACGCCAAAAAGTTCGCGGAATGAAAGGGTTATCGGAAAATTTGTGCAAAACTGTGCAGGTAGTTGAATTGTATGACTCATCATTAGTAACTTTACCAAGTTTCAACTTGATTCCTTCATTAGGCTCTGAGGTATTGCCGAATAAACAAGTTAAAACGAGTAGAGCACCCAAACTATGGACAAAATTGAGTTGACAAAATTCACAAAACAAAGAAAAACACCTGATCTGTAGCCATATCTATGGCCGTTGGTCTAGAAACGGAGAACATACTTTCTCTGCCCCTTATATGCCTAGCTAGGTGTTGGACACCTATTATTTATTTAAATGATACTTCAATTTCCGTCAAAATTTACTGATCCAGTTAAGAGTGAGAGAAAATTTAAACACATGAATCAAAGGCTGAATCCGTGGCCCCTTATATTAAATATGTATCTGTTCATCTTATTTTAAAAAGCAACGGCTGGTGTTTGAGATAAGGGCGAGTTCCGGAGAGTCCGGTACCCGGAGTACACAGTCACTCGGGGACTGGGGGAGTGTGTGCGAGATTACGACAACAATGCACCGGTATCTAGATCTACGGACTGCCTCCGACTCCCCAATGCATACGCAGGGTCGAACTACTACAAATTTTACAATATTTACGGAACTCACCAATCTGACTTATTTCAAACTCCAGGCTTAAAAATTGACGTGAAGTGTGAATTTTCACACATTTTAGCAGAGCTGCAGTAAGGGGGGGGGCGACGGCCCTGGACGTACTAAGGAAAGGGGCGCTATTGCATGGGCGAGGACCGTTTTTTGCTCATCACTTGGATTTTGAGAGGTGAGGATCTTTTTTTTTTTTGCTCATCACTTGGATTTTGAGAGGACTCTGACCCTAGCGCGAGTTTTCCTTACTGCGGCTCTGCAGTTCAGGGTTTTGTAGGTATTTAGTCAGTGAATGATGATTATTAGAAGACCAAACGATGAATGCCTGTCACTACATAACACAATTACAAGTGTTGGTTTTAAATCCTTTAAATCAATAGGCACGACAAGAAGGTTGCAGTTAGATTTTTCTACCGTGTATCATATATCTCTAATAATACCATAATATATATTTTAACGCATTTTTAGGGTTTTGTAGGTATGACCAAAAAACCCTTATACCGTCATTTTGTCGTCTGTCTGTCTGTCTGTCTGTCTGTTCGGTAAAAATTGTAGCCAAACGGCTAAACCTAGAGAGTTGAAAATTGGCATGCTTGTACAACTTTTTAACCCGCACATAGGAAAAATACTAAAACATCTAAAAAGCATATCCCCCTAAAAATATAAACAAATATGTGCTCATCGAAAAAAAATATATTTTTTTTAAATTCTGAGTAGGGTATCAAATGAAAGCCCTTAGTACGTGGATTAACGATCAAAATTTAATTTTTGGCAAAATAAATTATTTTGAGGAGATTTTTGCCAAAATTGTGCAAAAAAATTTTTGTCCCACACCCTGTAGCCCAGATGGTTTAAACTAAAAATCTAAAAAAATTCTAAGTAATGTACATTGGTGTGAACCGGAATAGTACAACAGGAATTTTTGATCAGATTATGTTTTCGGAAAATAACGCATTTTTTGTGTTTTTAACTAAAATATGTTAAATATTTAATTTGCTATGTAACACTTCAGATAAGAAACTCTGGTAGCTCAGATGATTTCGTAACGCACTTTGTAAATTGCAGTGCGAACGTTGCAGAGTTCAAATCCTGTTAATTTTATTTTTTTCTGATTTTTTTTGCATTTCTATTTTGTTTAAATTATTTTGTCAAAATTCTAGTTATATTTTGGTAAATGTTGCATTTATTTTTTAAAAGCGTAAATTTAATAACCAGTGGGAAGTGTTGAAATTATAATTTAATTCTGTTTGACGAAATCAGAGGGCGGGACTTATGATATAAGCAACCAATGGAAGCCATAGGCGCAATTTTAAAAATCTTACTGAACCTTGCTGTATAAATAAAATTTGAACTGTCTGCGGAGACGCACATTTTGAATTATTATAAACAAATATGGATATTTCATTTCATTCTACAATAAAGACACTACAATAAAGAATATATTACACCTGTATTAACATGTAAGTCGATACATTTTATCTCAATTATTGTAGCTCTGTATTTTATTAAACACATTATTAAAATAAATAATTTTATTATAACAATAAGTATAAACTTCTTATAACGTCGATATAATACAGTATTCTTGTTTATGATAATATAAAATGTTGACAGCACAAATTCAAGGAGTATTTTTTTATAATAGAAATTAAGTTGGCAACGCGGACGATGTTTAAGACGCAGATCTCTGTCTTAAACATCGCTTGTATTTAGAGGAGGCCATATGAGAAGTGACATTACCGTTGGCGGCGCTGTAATTCATGGCAAAATGGCCGAATTGTCTAGTATTCAGCTGTCAATATGCTAACAGGGCACAGGTTAATTTAAGCACAGTATATTTTTATTTTATGAAAATGTATCTATGGACGTTCTAACAAAAAATCAACACCAGAACATATGTAATAATTTCAAACAGTACTACAGTCGCGTAGTACAATATTTCACCACCAGACTGCGTATCCGAGCGTGTCAGTTCTCAATACGGTTTCACATTAGCGTCTATTAATGATGCAAGAATAAACTTGCTATGTTTATTTATACAACCGTATCTCTCTTTCCTAGAGCTCTACGTAATAATATTTCTGATTGGAAGTTTCTTATGTAATTGATGTAAGTACGGTCCTGATTGTAACGTAAAGCTCATGTGTAAGCGACAAGGCGCACACACACACAGGGGGCGGTTATCTGTCGAGGACGGACGCCGTGCGTCCGTCTGCGGCAGACACAGGCGTCTGTCAGGCACAGAACCGACCAACGTCTATGCGTGTGGTAGGATTAAATGTGTATGTATGCGTATACATATATATACGTATATATATAATATACATATATATATATATATATATATACGCAACACCTTCAGAAAAACCTCGACTGAAAATATGTATCAGTAGTTCTCGTTTTATTAATCTATTTGAAAACAATTAGCCACCATGTTGGGTTGATGTTCTAGGGTATTTTTTGATGCATCATTGTTCAGTAATATATTAGGTAGATGTTATGGACCTTGATGTATGGTAGACCTGTTCTATTTTGACCTATCAGACTCTATTAAGACCTAAATTAATTCATAAACTGTGGGAATAGGGTTTTTTATGTTTAGTAGTTCTGGGTCTCTTAAAAAAATAACTAAATTTAGAGTATGTAATGGCCAATGAATATATGGTGAAATAAAACTTGTATGGCTTGTTGGACAATGTATTTATTATAATATCGCAACGTTTCGCTAAATAATTTGCCTTCTTCAAATTAAAGCTGCGTTCAGAGCTCTTAAATTAGTCGACTATAGGCTATGACTTGTGCACTGTTGAGTGTCACTAACAAGTTTGTCTTACGGTAACGCGAGCAACCATTCAGAGCTCTAAATTTAATACGTTTTACGTTGTCGATTTCAGGGAGTCGGAGTCGGAAGTCGGGAGTAGAGGAGTCGAAGCTTTTTGAAGGAGTCTAAGTCGGTAGTCGGAAAAAGTTATCGACTCCCGACTCTTAAATTCAATTTTTATTAATGATGAGAATAAACCGAAAACGAAAGCAAAATAAATATATTACCAAAAAATTTTAAAGCAGGGAAACAGGAACGACATTTTTTTGTCTGTTCAAGAACAAAACTGAAATTAAAATATTCAATACCGGTTTTACCCGGTTTACTTCATGCTTTCCAGTTTAAAATTTGTTTAATACTGCTCATATTAACAGATTAATAACGATGCAGTAAAGATATTTGCCGACAAAACGTGTTTTCTGCCGACTCCCCATCCCTGGTCGATTGTCGATAAATCTCGAGAAAAATAATTATTAGCATATATCCCTTTTTTTAATATTGAAACTATTGTAGAGGATAAAAACATGTTAAAATTATAGTCAACTTTAAAGTATTAAAGTATTCATTTAAATAACATTAGAACAAATGAATAACGGGGCTTTAAAAATGATTATGAAAACGGCGCAAACGAAAGTAATTGCATATTAATTGAAAATACATATATATAGAGAAATTTTCAAAAAATTAAGAAATTAATAATATTTGTAATAATTATTTTATTTTATTTGTAATTGATTATAATAAATAATAACTAAATTAAAATAAAACATTGTAACAATAAATGCTAATTAGCTAAATATTATAAATCGCTCCTTATCAGTTGCTACAATTGCGTTGCGGGAGACAGAAGACAAATTTTATCAAAATTAAATTATAATCAGCGACTCACTAAACGTATTGGGGCAAGCTCATAATCATTGACTTAATTCTACAACAAAATTTGACGTTTATGAAAAGAGTGCGACATACCACCCAGATACTGAGTCAGAGCGAGAAATATTATTAGTAGTAGGAGAGACCTGGGAGACTGTGGACACATTTTGTACTTTTAACCCCAAAGTCCATAAAAAAGCAAATTTAATCGCAGTTTGTATCTCGTTAAGTAACTTTAGCTATCAGATGTCTTTTAACCATTGACTCATTACAATATTATAATTGCAACCAAATCTATGGTATTTAAAAGACAACCGTGTAACCTGTCTATTGCCTCCTCATCCCAAGGAGTTGAAATAAAACATTCATTATTAAAATATATCTTACGATAGGTACATATAAGATTACATGATACCTACCAAAAATTAATCAAATTTTATCAGTTTGTTGTACAGCCGACTGATGCACTTATCACAATTGAATGGCTGCTGAACGACTTTACGAAATCACTAGAAATAACGTGTTGTTTATGTGGTTAGAGATATGGATTCTCTCCTCGTGTCTAATGTCTCCCAGGTCTCCCCTACGTAGTTGCATATGCTAGTAGTGCTACTAACATTTAGTAAAAGATTATGAGCTTTTCCCTATATATTTAAAAAAATAGTTTTTAGGGTTTTGTAGGTATGACCAAAAAACCCTTATACCGTCATTTTGTCGTCTGTCTGTCTGTCTGTTCGGTAAAAATTGTAGCCAAACGGCTAAACCTAGAGAGTTTAAATTTGGCATGCTTATACAACTCTTTGACCTGCACATAGGAAAAATTCTAAAACATCTAAAAAACATATCCCCCTAAAAATATAAACAAATATGTGCTCATCGAAAAAAAAAAAATTTTTTTAAAAATCTGAGTAGGGTATCAAATGAAAGCCCTTGGTACGTGGATTAATGATCAAATTTTAATTTTTGCAAAATAAATTATTTTGAAGCGATTTTTGCCAAAATTGCGAAAAAAAAATTTGTCCCACACCCTGTAGCCCAGATGGTTTAAACTAAAAATCTGAAAAAATTCTAAGTAATGTACATTGGTGTGAACCGGAATAGTACAACAGGAATTTTTGATCAGATTATGTTTTTGGAACAAAAAGCATTTTTTGTGTTTTTTTGCTAATAATCTTATAGTTATATAGTTATATAGACGCTAAATAGTAACGTGTTTCTTGGTGCACTGGCTAAGATACTTGCATTCTGCCCGAGAAATTGAGTTCGAATCCTACGAGAGGAGACAATATTATTTTTTATTTTTTTTTTTTCATTTTTATATTTTTTAAATTATTTTTCAAAATTCTAGTTATATTTTGGCAATTGTTGCATTTAATTTTTAAAAGCGTAAATTTAATCACCAGTGTACACGAATGAGTTTCGTGTACAGAATGTACACGAAATCAAAGGGGAGGAGCTATGACTAAAAACAACCAATGGAAGCCATAGGCGCAATTTTCAAAATCTTAATGAACCTAGATATAAAAAAAATACTGCACATCTTTAGAAACTTAAATAATGGTAATAGGCATTCGAATTAAAATTCATAAAAAAATATTTTGACATAAAATTTGTTTTGGCATCCCAAATAATCATCATTCACTTACTAAATACCTGCAAAACACTGAAATGTGTGAAAATTCACACTTCACATCAATTTTTTAAAAGCACAATGCGTTTAACGTGGCGTTGAGAAAATTTTACATTTTTTTAACTTTTTCTCCAGAAATTCTCGAGAAAGAATTCTCGAGAAGAAACACTTGTTCCGCCTAAACGTTTGGAATAGTCTATTATACCTCATTATAGGCAGTAGCTTGTCGAATGAAATTTGTAGCATGACATAGTCGAGAGACATATGTCGTAGTCAAACTTGTGTAGACTCGTCATGTCTAAACATCACAACTCGAATTATACATCTCTTTTTAAAAAAATATTTTTTTTTGAAAAATTTACTGTACTCAGTTAGACCTCCCACGTGATGACTTCTGGGTATCCATTACTCCGAGTACGTTAATCCCTGGTAATACCGGGTTTTTGGTGTGTGGTCTACGGGTCTTTATACAGGGTGTCAGAGATATTTTAACACTCCGATACCCCCATACAACCCAAGGGCTAGTGATCTCACCTGTCTTCACTAGACAACTTGGAACAAACAGAATATACCGCAAGAAAGGATTAAAATTTGGATTAGAAGGGTACATTATATTTTAAGGATTAACTGTAGGAATGTTTATTTTATTTTTATATACTTTGATCAAAAAAATCAGGGTTTCGAACCGGAACTGAACCGAAAACCGAAAAAAAAAGGTTACTTTTGTGGGAACGAAAACCGGAGCTGAACCGAAAAAAAAATTTCGGTTTATTTCGGTTCAGATAATGTTTATGGGAGTGAATATAAAATACATTTTATTTAAGATTATTTTTTAAACTGATGAGCAGAAAAAACTCGTAATTTCTTAACTGATAAGTAAAAAAAAAACACTATTACTTCAGGGAGGGGGGGGGGGTTACATGGCCAGACCCCCTGGCAGCGGTCTTGGTATGATTATTACAAAATAAGGAATAAAATGTTCTCCTAAATTATAGTAGAAAATAAATTTCTAATACAAATAAAAGCATTTAAAAATTTATCACTCGGAACTGAACCGAAAACCGAAAAAAACCGTTATTTTTGCCGGAACGAAAACCGGAACCGAACTGATATATTTTTTACCGACCGCCAACATATATAAGGGAGGTATTGTGATCATACCAATTTTGACGTTTCGAGATTTCGATGGATCTCCACGAATTGAGGTCCCTACATAACGTTTTGACTATTTTTAGCATGATGTCTGTCGGTCTGTCTGTCTGTCTGTCCGTCTGTCCGTCTGTCCGTCTGTCCGTCTTTCTGTCCGTCTGTCCGTCTTTCTGTCCGTCTGTCCGTCTGGCCGTCTGTCTGTTCGTCTGTCTTTGTACACGTGAAGAGCAAATTCGGCTGAAAGGATTTTTATGAAACTTCATATTTAAGCTTCTGCCATCAATGGCACGAGTTGATCAACATTTGGTAAAAATCGGTTGACTAAAAATGGGAGTTTACTCGTGTCGATTTTAAGATTTTTGCGAATATTTACATATAATTAGAAGAAAAATATCTCGAAAAAATTTATTAAACAATAGTTGCTATAAAAGCAATAACTAATAATTTTTATTTGAGACGTTTTTTGATAAAACGAAAAATTTCGAATAATTTCTGTAAAATTTTTCGAAAATTTTTAAAAAGTCTCAATTTTTTCATATTTATATGTAACGTTTCCATGGTCATGATAAATAATATCTCTGTTAGAAAATATTAGGTCAAGTTATTTCTACTCTGCTGCTAGAATGTATTTTATACAAGTACTTTTGATGGCGGTCGGTCCTGTGGTGGCCACAGCTGATTTTTTTAATTGAACCGGAACAAAAACCGAAACGAAAAAATAACGGTTCGAAGTCCTGAAAAAAATATCGTACTATCGTTTTAAAACGTCAATAAAAAATTATTTTACATTTACAGAAATAATAAACAGGGTGAGGATTTTTTTTTTTACTTTTTAAAAGGGCCACAAACTTTGTGTGCCCAAGGACCCCTGCATGGCCTAAGACGGCCCTGGATTGACTCCTAAACTAGCTGTTAGAAAAACCCCTATTTTTTCTGCAGCAATGCAAGGATAACTAAAGTAATTTTGTTGATATTCGAATTAACATAAGTAGAAATAATAGTCAATAACATTAATGTAAATTCGTCCGTCAAATAGTAACAATAATTCATGTCAAGATATATTTATGAAGCGAGTAACAGTAAACCGTTTTATTATTAAAACAGCTCTCATGGGTTGGTCTTAAGTTAGTTTACACCTTGTACGGCCCTAGGCGACCAATACCTGGCTATCTTACTTATCTCAACACTCACGGAGTATCACTGAAGTAATCTTGCAGCCCGGCTACTTCAACACATCCGTTAGTGAGGCTGCGGTTGCAGTCAAAATTCTACAACCCCGACAAAAATAATAGATTGAGAAATAAGGGGGTAATTGTTTAATAGATAAATTAAGGTTCATTTACCGTAGAAATTCAAAACAGTCATTCTTAAAGCCCATTCAGAGATCCAAATTAAGCTCTAAACGGTTTTAATTTTTTGTTTTTAAATCATTTAAGAGAGCGAGGTGGGAAATTGGTGTGAATGAAAATTAAAGATTATTTTTTGACTCGGCAAGATCAGCTTAGTATATAAAGGGTGATCCAATTTGGACTCTAGGATTTGTTTTTTGAATAAAACACAAAATATTAGAAAAATACGAATTTTATTGTTATTAGCGTACTGACTTTGCAATTATTTATGAAATATGATGTCAGCCAAATGCCCTCCACGACTCCGCTGACATGGTATCATTCTTTTAGCGAAGTTTTCCGTAATCGTTTCCAATAAATGCGGTTCGATTTCAGCAATTGCACGTCTGATGTTCTCTTTTAGTTCTGGAATCGTAGCAGGCTTGTTGACATAGACCCTTTCCTTCAAATAGCTCCAGAAAAAAAAGTCTAATGGGGTTAGATCGCAAGACTTCGCTGGCCAATTGATGTCCCTCTGAGAGACAACATGACCGGGAAATTTGGTTTGAAGTAAAGTTAGTGTTTCACGTGCTGTGTGACATGTGGCTCCATCCTGTTAAAACTACATGTCATTTAAATTCAAATCGTTGGTTTCATTGAAAAAAAAGTATACTAGTCCTTCTAGTATATATACAGCAGAAGCAACAGGAATATTAAAAAGCTTGGACCTAATAGAAGAAAAGAACAAAAGAAAATTCGCTATATTCACGGATTCTTTGAGTGTACTGACACGCATTGAACAGCTTTATTCCAAAAATGCATTAGTACAATCACTGCAAGAAAAGCTTCACTATCTTAAAACCCGTGATACAGAAGTACACCTTATTTGGATTCATTCACACATTGGTATACAAGGCAATGAGAAAGCCGATATTGCTGTTAAAGAAGCCACCCAATAAAAAACCATCCTTGGACCTAAATATTGAAGCAACTGACCTTAAAAAT
This sequence comes from Liopterus haemorrhoidalis, assembly GCA_963971575.1. Taxonomy (NCBI): domain Eukaryota; kingdom Metazoa; phylum Arthropoda; class Insecta; order Coleoptera; family Dytiscidae; genus Liopterus; species Liopterus haemorrhoidalis. The sequence goes on along the minus strand of OZ020626.1, from coordinate 5,761,187 downwards.
GAAACTGGTAAAAGACTAATACTAAAAGAAGAACGAAAATGGCAAGAATTAAGAAACAACAAACTACGACGAATAAAAGAAGATACAAAAAATGGAAAATCGAAGGGACAAGAAGACAGTAAGTAGCAACGACTAAGAATCGGACATTCCAGACTGACAAATACAGACTTGAAAGAAAAGACCCACCAACTTGTGACGAGTGTAACACAAGACTGACAGTCGAACATATTATATTAGACCAGGGGGCGGCAACCTTTTTTACTAAGTGGGCATATTTCAGAAATGCGGGAGTTCGGCGGGCACCATGGGACAGGGGGGGGGGGGTAAAATTTAAACATAAAAATATTAATGTAATTTAAAATTTTAATTTTCATAAAAAAAAAAACATAATATCAAAGCGATAATTAATGCGATATTAGACAATGAAAATTCGCGGCCAATTCGTTGTAATGGGACATAAGTAGAATTTCCAGTTCTCAGGCATTGGTCCAAATGAGCGTCAGTGAGGCCTGTTCGGTATTTTGATTTTAAGTATTTCATATTAGAAAACATACATTCACAAGCATATATCGACGCGCAGAGAGACTTCAATTTTAGAGCATATTTTCTCAACAATGGGAAGCTATTCCCATTCACCAAGTTCCAGAATTTTTCTTCGTTACGATGTGATTTTAATTCAATGTCATTTGTTATATTTATAACTTCCAATTCCAAGTCCTCCTTATTGGAAATACAGAAATATGTTGCGATTTTATTAGTCACATCATCCTCTCTTTTAGAAAAAGGACTAATAAAAAATGTTAAAAATGCCTCCAATTCGTAGAAGTCTTCAAATCTGGTATTAAATTCTTCCAATAATGTATCAAAATGTTTGGCATATTCATGGGTGGTAGCATTTCCATCGCAATAATTTTCTATTACCATTTTTATTATTGCTTTCTTTCATATTGGGTCTATATTGGGAATAGTTTTAAAATTTAGTTTTACAATAAAATTTAATGAATATTAAATTATATTTATTTATAAAACTATAACACTTCTAGTCTTCTTGACAGTACTTTTATTACTAAAAGCGGCTCGGAAATAGAATTTCGCATGGTTAGGCGGGCACTTAGAAATTGCTTCGCGGGCACCGCGTTGCCGACCCCTGTATTAGACTATATAAAATATGAGACGATACGACAACAACACCATATACCTGACAACTTACAAGAAGCCCTCAGTGACAAGGCGGAAACCTGGCAAATCTTCACGAATTTTTACTAGACACAAATCTATATTCTGTATTGTAATAATATCTCATAATAATATAAACACAAAATATAATGTATACTAGGGGCCTCAGCCCGGCTACGCCGGTCTTCTCCCCTACGTTGTTAAAAACTATAATAATAAGGCATTTTGTCGCACTTATAAATTCGTCGCTCATCTTTTTTTAACACTATTTTATGGAAATTCCCCCTGCAAATGTCTTAAGTTTTATCGTTAATTAACCTTAAATACTTAATTAGTTTTCTTCTGTCAAGAAATACGTTCAAAATGTAAAATCTCGTCACATTTTAAATTGCAAAAAATTTACAGCTGTCAGCTTTTGAAATCTTGTAAGCATATTTTTGCCTCAAAATGATCCAATAATGGCCCAGATTCTTTAAAAATGTTTTCTGATGCCTCAAAATATTATCTCGCACGTCAAAAAAGCTATCTTGAACCATTATCACCCCTTAACACTTTGATTAACCCTGAAATTTTTAATATATATAAATCTTTTTTAACACTATTTTATGGAAATTCGCCCTGAAAATGTCTTAAACTTTATCGTTAAGTCACCTTAAATCCTTAATTAGTATTCTTCTGTCAAGAAACACGTTCAAAATGTGAAATCTCGTCCCATTTTCATATGCAAAAAAATTGACAGCTGTCACCTTTTGAAACCTTGTAAGCATATTTTTGCCTCAAAATGCTCATATAATGGCCCAGATTCTTTGAAAAATGTTTTCTGATACCTCAAAATATTATCTCGCACGTCCAAAAAGCTATCCTGAACCATTATTACCATTTAACACTTTGATTCTCGCCGTAAATATTCTGGACCGGCCGTCTTGTATTAAGAATATTTTTGAATTATCGTCTGATAAAACCTGTCCGTGCCGATCAATGGTGACTTTGATTCGACACGGTTTCGAAGAAAAAATGCATGATTTTTATCAATAAAAATTCGTCAGTACACCCCGTCGAAATAAAATTAAGTCTAATAACTAAAAAAATATCACCCGGATAAGACGGCGGTTCATTTTCCTGTCTCCGCGTTACCGGAAAAATGAAGATACACCAGAAGTTGAATAGAACATACATACCAACACTTGTACAATATAATAGTAGATTGTACAATATAATAGTAGATTAATAATGTATGGGCACTAATCACCATAGCAGTGGATGTGCCTCGGTTTTGTTTTAAATAAAATTTAAAAAAATCAATTTTCATGCAGGGCTCAAAGTTGTCTTTAAATGCATTAAATCGAGATATTTTTTCTCTTTCCAATGATATAAATACACCTAAATTAAAATGAAAAAAATTATTGGTTTCTCGAAAATGATACGAGTTATAAAAATATTGAGGACGGCTGTGAATATTTCGTAAAAAAAGTACCTATAGAACGTACAAATTAGAAACTTGAAACCAAAATTGTTTTTATCGGTAACATCTATAGGAGGACACGTTGCTCGTTTTTAGTCTTTAACAGAAATCTTGCCTGGTTCAAATTCTTTATACCAGCGGTAAATTGAAGCCAAATAAGGTGCTTTCTTACTAAAAATTCAATCTATACTTTCTTGGCGCTAATAAATGCTTAAACCTTTTTGAAAATTATAATAAATTATGATACCACTTAGGAAAATGCCACTTTTTAGAAATATATATAAATAAATCTTGAAATCATAGTCGTTCTCTGTTTTTATCTGTAATCTATCTAGTTAAATTTTTGAATTTTTAAGTAAAGCTAATATAGAATTAAAGTAAAAATAGCTGATGTGATCTAAAAGATACAAAAATAAGTAATCTAAGTATTAACAAGAAAATACATCACGAATGGAAGTAAACACGAAATATCGTACCAAGAATCAATGGTACCACCCTAACGTGCGTGCAAACTACCAACATGATAAAATTACTGATCGGAAATGTCATCTTGTACCATATTATAAACACGAGTAGGGAGAGATTTAAATATATCGGTAAATGGTGCTTCAGTTACCGTCAACAAACACGTTTCTCCCCAAGACGGTAATTGGAGAAAACAAAATAATTATAAATATCATATTGGAGATTTAGCGCAATCTGGAAGTCCAATTTTCGACCACTTTTTGGAACATCTGCGGCCGTATATCGACAATAAAGCGGTGAATTTTGGCTTCCAAGTCGTCCATCGTCTCTAGTTTATCGGCGTAGACCAGCGACTTCACATATCCCCACAAAAAATAATCCAAAGGTGTTAAATCGCACGATCTTGGAGGCCAATTCACAGGTCCATTACGCGTAATTATGCGCTCATCGAATGTTTCCTTAAATACATCGATTGAGGCGCGTGCTGTTTCTATTGAAAATTCAGTTAAGCTACAATTATAATTGTTTTTACAATAGAACACAAAAAATTTATGATTGAATCATATTTTCGAAATGGTGTTCGAGTGAACGGGGAATGGATTTACAGTGCGGTGTCATGTTTAGAGAAATTTCGGCAATTTCCAGATATTGCTTTCCCTGAAGGAGATTTTTACAGCACACTTAGAAGATGTGTTGATTTATTCCAAGATACAGGGAGCATTACTCATAGAGATAGAAGTGGAAGGCCAAGAGTTCGTACTCAAAATACAGTTGATGATGTTCGTCAACGTATGAACGAGCAACCCACTACATCACTACGTACACTGTCGCAAGAGACAGGTTTATCATTAGGAACTTGCCATACTATTGTCAAAAAAGATTTAAAGCTATTCCCATTCTAAATTCTTGCTTAACATGAGTTGCTACCAGCAGATCACAATAGGCGAATTGTGTATTGCCACTGGTTCCAACAAAATATAATTAATAATGATGATTTGTTAAATTTAACGTTTTTTTCTGACAAGGCCTGGTTCACACTTTCGGGATATATTAATTCACAAAGTATGATGTTATGGAGTGCTCAAAATCCTCATACTTTTCGTGAAACTCCCCTTCCCCTGTTAAAAGTTGGTGTTTGGATTGCTGTGTCTCGAAGACGTATTATCGGACCCATATTTTTCCACGAAACTGTTACTGCTCAAAGATACCGGAATATTGTACGTGAATTTATTAATCGGCTTCATGATGATTAGCTTCAGCAAGGCTACTTCCAACAGGATGGCGCGACTGCCCACACCGCTCAAGAGACCAATTAGTTTACGTTCATATCCAAAATTTCCACCTAGATCACCAGACTTGACTATTTTAGATTACTTTATATTTCCTTATCTGAAAAATAATGTATACAAGACTCCTATTAACAATATCGAGGAACTACAAAACAGAATTACCGAACAGTGTGCCAATATAACTCCTCAAATTCTTATAAATACTTTTAATAGTATGAAAAGACGAGTAAATTTGTGTCTGCAGGAAAACGGTGGTCATTTTTAACACCTTCTTTAGTTTTTTATGTTTATTTTTCTGCACCTGTGAAATCAAAAAATAAATTGTATATAATGTATAAATTTGTATTTAGCTGGCTAATATGGTTGTATAGACTAATGGCCAATAAAACAATATAATTTAAAAAAATAAAAAATAATTTCCAATTTTAATAATTACAAAGGCTGTGCCTAAACGTTAGTCAATTGTTATATAAAGCTTGTAATAGACATTATTTTATTTTTCCGCAGCCAACCGTAATTATGTATTTTTTTTTGAACTCATATATATGTATATATTAGATTCTAACTGCATTTTTATACATAAAAAAGTGATTATTATTTCCAATTGCTTAGTTTTTACTAAACAAGTGTAAGGACCCCCTCCCTTGTGTGCCAAAAAACCCTAAAAATCATATGTGGACGCCTGTCCTAATGTTTGTTTTTGTACTGCACTTAAGGAGAGAATCATATCGGTAACTGAGCCTCCATTTGCCGGTAAAATACGTCAGTCCCCGACTTTTCCACCTTATTCACAAATCATAAATATTTATTAGTGCACTATCAGATATCATCGCAAAAACATTTCTTATATTTAAATGAAATCCTATATGTCATAGCAGGCAATTCATATTCATAGTTTCACAGATATGTTAGTTGATAAATGCGTTCTTCTGTCGGTCTCAAACACACACGAACGAACCGAAGGTCCAATTAAAAGCAGGCATAAATAAGACGATAAGACAGCCGCAATACTCGAGATTTAATAAATATGTCCGACAATTTATTGTTTTTCAAATTTGATTAACGCCTTGATTATGAAATTATTAGAACTACAGATGGTAGAATGTTCGTTAGAACTTTCGGCTACATTCGGAAGGTCGGCTGTTTCGAAATATATGGTAAATGACGATCCATTTGTTGGGAAAATTCAAAACAGGAAGATTTTAAAACTTGGGACAATAATACAAGGTGTCTCAAAAGAAATTTTATATTTATTTAGCTTACTGCGTGAACGCAACGTATCCGAGGGGCGCGGGGGTTATGTCAATCGGTAGCCTAGCTCTTGGGAATGCAGTCGCTATGGAGCGTTTCTCGGGAGCAGACCGCGCGTTATGCGTGCGAGAGTTTTACAAAAACGGTGATTCGGCGACTATAGCGCGTAGAAAATTCTGCAGTATTCGAGGTTTTCGCCACTTAAATGATGCGCCAAGCATTCCTCTCATTCGACATTGGGTTAAAAAGTTTGAAGAGAATGGTACAACGCTGGATAAATCAAAATCCGGGCGACCTAGGTCATCAAGAACGGTAGAAAACGTGGAGAATGTTAATCAGTCTGTTCGTGACGACCCGAACCTTTCAATTCGGAAGCGCGCAAGTGCTTTAAATGTGCATAGATCATAATTACATCGCATTATGCACAAAGACCTAAAGCTACACCCCTACAAAATTCAATTGGTGCAAGAATTAAAGCCCCAAGATGCCAGTCAGAGGCTTAATTTCGTAAATCAGGTGATTGAGCGATTTTCAACGTTTACCAACATTTTGTTTTCGGATGAAGCTCATTTTCATCTTAATGGCTACGTAAATAAGCAGAACTGCCGCTACTGGAGTGCAACGAATCCGAAACGCAAACATCAGAAACCCCTACATTCGCCTAAAGTGACCGTATGGGCTGCGATGTCGGCACGAGGAATTATCGGCCCTTACTTTTTTGAAGACGAAAGGGGGCGTGCAGTTACAGTGAATTCAGAGCGTTATGTGGAGATGTTAGACAACTTCTTGGTACCTGAACTGCAAAACTTTCCTGGCTATAACCAAAGAACATGGTTCCAACAGGACGGAGCAACTTCACACACGTCCAATATGTCTCTGCCACGTGTTCGTGAAATTTTCTCAGGCAAATTGATCTCCCGGAGAGGTGACATAAATTGGCCTCCACGCAGTCCAGATTTAACCCCTATGGACTTTTTCCTATGGGGTTATCTTAAATCTAAAGTTTACGCCAATAAACCGACTTCACTGGCGCATTTGAAAGAAAATATCCGTCACGAAATGGCAGCCATCCCTGAGTCCACCTGCCGAGACGTCATAAGTAATTTTACTGTTCGATTAAATGAGTGCCGAGAACGCGAGGGTCTACATTTAGACGACATTATTTTTAAGAAATAAATCCCCAAAAAGTGTATTTTAATAATTAATAAACATTTTTTCTATATACGGCTTACTTTTTTTTTAATCGATCCACTAAATATAAAATTTCTTTTGAGACACCTTGTATAACTAAGCAAATGTCGGTCAGGAGTTAATGCCGGTCAACCGAATAACTCAGAAACTACACTTTTTGACCCACATATAGGAAAACTATAGAGAGTTCAAAAAAATACAGCGCGGGATAAATATAAACAAATATGTAATCTGCTGGGCCCCTCCCAGGAGGGGAAGGTTAATTTTTCAATTACTTCATTGTAAACAATATTGGCATTTTCTTTTTTTTTTTTTCGTATAAATAAACATTTTTTTAAGATTGCCTATTCTTGATAAAGTGACATAAATATTGTAAAAGAAAATACATCACTTTTCAAATATGCTCCAACGAATTATATGAAGGGGAGCGTTGATCCTTTTTCCCCCTGACACATCGACTAAAATATTCGCCTAGTCAAATGATAATACTGTTTTAAACAACTAATTACTCGATTCAGATAAGATAAAGTGGAAATCTGACTTCGGTATAACCTTCAGAATGTAATTTTAAAATGACACCTCAAACGTGAAATAGAGTAAAAATAGTAGAATTATAATAAAGAGAGTAGTTTTGGAGACAATAGCGCTCTTAAAATCGGTATTTGGTTTTATTTTGTAGATAAATGTGAATATCAATATCTTCTTAGGTATTTTTGAAATTTTAATGTTTTACACACAAAAAGGACTGATATAAGTTGTACTGAACAACAGTGGCGTATTCAGACGGAGGGGGAGGGGGGGACACAAGCCCCCTCTGAAGGTCCAATGAAATGAAAATTTAACAATTTTATCATAATCGTACAGCAAAATAACTTATGTATTTTACAATAATAATAAGCTATATTTTATTATGATTAGTGTTGAAATTAACAGAAAATGCACATTTACATGTTATTTTTAGGTTTTCGTAGGTATAATCAAGAAATCCTTATTCCGTCACATGAGTGTTCGTTGTGTACAAATTGTGGCCAAGCGGCTGATTTAGAGAACTGAACATAAGTAAGAGAAATATTGAGACTTCAAAAATATATCCCGTGAAAAATATAAATAAATATGTATTTATCGAAGAAAAAATCAAGTGAAAGTTTTAACAATTACATTTTTTTATCAACAAATAATTGAATTATTATTTGGTATAAACATCAATATCCAACAGTAGGGGTGTCGAACTGATTTAGATCGCAGTCTATTTTACATACAAAATAATAAGCAGTGACAGAACTTTAAATATCCCGAAGGGTTTCTTGACATTTTTTTTATAAACAGAAAAGGGGAATGGAGTATTTTACATTTTTAAATATATTTTTCCCCTAAATAAGCTCAAGTGATTTTGATTACAGCTTCAGGGACCATAAAAAATAAGGTTCAGGGCCGTATGTGGCCCGCGTGCCCTCGAAATTTGATTCGGCCCTCCCCAAGACAAAATCCTGGCTGTGCCACTGGTTGTTATCCATATTATAATTTTCACTACTATCATTACATTGAGTAATGTAACTTCAACTAGCCTGTACATTTATTAAATTTTTTAAAACGTTCGAAAAATTCTTATATTTTCATAACAATAAGGTCTTTTTTACCTCAAAATGTACTATATATACACCTGTCAAAAACATACAGCAGCGCCTCTATAGTCAAACTCACGGACAAGCTCGTCTTATGACGTCAGAGAGAAAATCAATTTCTTTTAAGATTTTCCCAGCCAATCCAAGTTTTCCAACAACCATGCTATAGAAATGAGTTTTGAAAGAATTTTTCCACGAGGGTGCGGTTAGGATACGAAACAACCACAGAAAATAAGAATTTTTAAAAGAAATGAACAAGAAAATTTAGAAAATAAAATATCTGTCCCAAAATAACTACTGTGATTTCAAATTAATCACATTTGAAAAAAATTGATGTGAAGTGTGAATTTTCACACATTTCTGGGTTTTGCAGGTATTTAGTAACTGAACAATGATTATTTGGTATGCCAAAACAAATTTTATGTCAAAATATTTTTTTATTAATTTTAATTCGAATGCCTAATACCATTATTTAAGTTTCTAAATATATGCAGTATTTTTTTTATATAGCAAAGTTCATTATGATTTTGAAAATTGCACCTATGGCTTCCATTGGTTGCTTACATCATAAGTCCCGCCCTTTGATTTCGTCAAACATAGAATTAAATTATAATTTCAACACTTTCCACTGGTTATTAAATTTACGCTTTTAAAAATTAAATGCAACATTTACCAAATATAACTAGAATTTTAACAAAATAATTTAAACAAAATAAAAATGCAAAAAAAACAAAAAATAAAATGAACAGGATTCGAACCTTAGTTTGCAAGTTAAGTTATATTATTAAGCGTACGACAAATCCAACCACGCCACGAGAGCTACTGATCTGGTATGTTACACAACGTATTGATTAAAAAATTAATCAACATGTATACAGATGAAGAAAAAATAATGATGGTAACTTGGTATAACTCCCAAATGAGTTTAAGAGAAGAGTCTGTTGTATTTAGTGCAACTTATCCAGATCGGCCAATACCAAATCCCTCTACAATTTCAAGACTATTTAATAAATTTCATCGCGAAGGATGTCTTAAGTCAAAACATAATAAAAAAAGAACAACATCCCACGTGCTTACAGAAGAGAAGCAGTTGGAAATATTATTACAAGTGGAAGATACTTTAAGATCATTTGCACAAACCGTTTTTTCAGCTACCCCCCCCCCTCTTGTAGGGCTTGCATACAAACAAACAGATGGGCAGACAGATGTACCCTTTTATATATTTATAGTTTACAGATAACACAACAGCTTCAATTATTGCAGACACCTTTATTTTGGACGTTTGCCATTGCTGATAGTACTAGGCTAGAATAGTACAATATAATGAGTATTAGTATCAAAAAGATATAATACTTCAAGAGTAATATAAAAAATAATAAATTCGGACGTTTCGGAAACTGCTCAACAATCTGTTTCCGTCTTCAGCGATCACGAGAAGTCATCACTTCTCGTGATCACTTCTCGTATTATATTGTACTATTCTAGCCTAGTACTATCAGCAATGGCAAACGTCCAAAATAAAGGTGTCTGCATTAATATTGGACCATTGCAAAATAATTTCAAAGATATTAGCTTCAATTATCTTGCTCTTTTTTCAAAAATAGTTACATAAAATTATATATACGCAATTATTACAGTTCTGATGAAGGTTTAAAATATATCCGAATCCCATACTTCCTCATAATATAACTTATGGTGCGATTATGGTCATTTCAGTTAAATATTTAAGCTCTTTAAATGTGAAGGTCACAAGCTTTAGCGTGAAGTGCAATTACGGTCACCATTTAACATTAAATAAATCCTTAAATTTTTCTTTAAGCTACAGCCAGATATATCTCTCCATAGCGCTAAATTTGAGGTTGTGTTTTACACATCAGACTGTAACGTTTCCCGAAATTGTATTTAAAGTTAAACATTTTTATTTACAAGAAAATGGAATTGATCCATTAGTTCATTTAATTGCCGAAGAAGATGACAACAGGTAATAAAAGATGCATTTATAAACATTATAAATTATCAAAAATATGTACTATGTATTTTTAGGAACAATCTTCGCATAGAACGAAGATTTATAAGAGACACAGAAAATCCATTTGAAATGGCTAATGAGAGTTTTAGAAAAATTATTCGGCTGTCAAAAGAAATTATTTTCTACGAAATTTTGCAACCGCTACATAATGAACAACCTACAAGGCAAGACGAACTTCCACTACATCTCAAAGTGTTAGGAAGTACCATATTTTTCGCAACTGGTTATGACCAAAAAGCTGTGGGGAACTCCATTTTTAATTGCATGAGCCAGAGTAGTTTAAGCTAATCTATAAACCAAGTATGCAAGATCATTACGAATCGCTTAAGCCATGTGTGTTATTTTGTATGAAAATTACCTATGAACATACATTTTTATCTTAAAATTATACTTTTACTATTTATTATTTTTGGGTAAATATTGTAAACATGGTTTAATAAATCATGTACTTTGAATTCATTTTACTATGTATTTTTTTGTTTTTTCTTCAATAAATAAAGATTTTAAGTTTTTGGTTATATCACGTTATATGTTCTGACAGCCAGCACTAAAAACACTAAATTAACATGTCTTTACTATTGCTTTCTCTCTTTATTCAATGCACACAGACAGCGACAGACAATGCTCAGTTGAACGTTACTTAATTAGCCTCTAACAATGTCACAATTCTGTAGATGAAGTATTTAAATTTAGTTGACCATAATAGCAAAATTTTAAATAATTTAACAGTCGAAGTTAAAGATTCATTTAGCCTTAAATTCTGTAAGATTTTATGTTGGACCATTATCGCACCATTAGATATTAGACTTTTATGCAACCAGGCATATATATTTTGTAAAATCTGTAAACCGGAATAGCAAACCCTGGAATATTTTTCATTGAAATTATCCTGGGCAATCCATTCTTGTTAATCCTGAACGATATATCAAAGTGCGTCAGCGACGCATGTAAAACATTTAAATGAGCTTGTTTTGGGTTATGTACAACTCGATGGAATGTTTTTATATCCGAAATTCGAGTACGGTTTTAATTGCTACCGGAAAACATCGGAAATCATCCCAAAGGAGATTTTTACTGATTTTAAATCGAAATTTAAAAACCTTTGATTTGACTCACTGAGGATAACAATAATATACTTTGTTATTCAGTTGCGTAGGACTTTTGGTTAGGGGGGGCACTTATTACGATCATCTGTAAAACGGTGGGGGTCAACTTGGAGGCTCGCAACACTTTTTTTTGTGGCAACTGATGCGTTCCCAGCAAACATTTTTATACGGGCCAGTACTGGTAAAGCACCCGGTGTCCCCGTGGCCGTTACTGGCCCATTGATGTATCAGTTGCCGGCCCAGCAACGGTAAAGTGCAAAATAATCGCATTAGTTGCAAGATTTATTTCTGATGGTTTTAAGTAAAAAGTATGAGTGAAGAAGAGTGCTTATAAAATGCTGGTAAAGTACTTCGTATAGGCGGAATGCGAAATACAAATGTGAAGTACATTATTAATACTGGCGTTGCACTTACTTTTGGTGCCAGCAGAAAAAGCAGTTTGCCGGCATTCGGCCGTTAGTTGAATGTTTGCTGGGTTAGTTAAAAAAATTTATGTGAAGTGATTTTCACACATTTCAGGATTTCGCAGGTATTTAGTAAGTGAATAATGATTATTTGGGATGCCAAAACAAATTTTATGTTAAAATATTTTTTTTTATTAATTTTAATTCGAATGCCTAATACCATTATGTAGGTTTCTAAATATGTGCAGTATTTTTTTTTATATAGCAAGGTTCAATAAGATTTTCAAAATTGCGCTTATGGCTTCCATTGGTTGTTTTAGTCATAAGCTCCGCCCATCTGATTTCGTATCTTTATAGGAATATAAATAGCAGTATAGCAGTAATATATTTAGGCATTAATATGATACAGACATTATAACACATGACAACATATATTTTATATATTTTATTTGTTTACTTGTATCCATGGTATTATATATAAGTTACTTGGTTGTAAGTCCAAGAGTATTCAATTTCAACAATTTCCACTGGTTATTAAATTTACGCTTTTAAAAATTAAATGCAATATTTGCCCAAATATAACTAGAATTTTGAAAAAATAATTTAAACAAAATAAAAATGCAAAAAAAACAGAAAAAATTAAATTGCCTCGAGGCCGGATTGAACTCGAGTTTGCAAATTACAACGCCAGTATTCTAAGCATTACACCATCGAAGCGCTCTGTTTACTATACCACATAATATCATTAAATATTTTACATGGTCAAGCAAAAAACACAAAAAATGCGTTATTTTCCGAAAACATAATCTGATCAAAAATTCCTGTTGTACTATTCCGATTCACACAAATTTACATTACTTAGATTTTTTTCAGATTTTTAGTTTAAACCATCTGGGCTACAGTGTGGGACAATTTTTTTTTGCACAATTTTGATACCCTACTCAGAATTTTAAAAAAATATTTTTTTTTTCGTTGAGCACATATTTGTTTATATTTTTAGGGGGATGTGTTTTTTAGATGTTTTGGTATTTTTCCTATGTGCGGGTCAACGAGTTGTATAAGCATGCCAAATTTCAACTCTCTAGGTTTAGCCGTTTGGCTACAATTTTTACCGAACAGACAGACAGACAGACGACAAAATGACGGTATAAGGGTTTTTTGGTCATACCTACAAAACCCTAATTCCGTTCATCGATGCATTCCTGTTGGGTTAACGTCACTCGCCTATAAAAAATAATCACTCGCCCTTTACTGCGGGCGCCCTTGATTACTATGATGATTCCCAAAGTACCAAAAGGATAAGGTAAGCAAAAATGAAACATCTAGATCAATCAAGTCCGATTGTTGTATATTTTGACGGTAACTGAAGCTTCATTCTCCGTTATCATGTATTTTTCCCCCGCTTATATAATATCATGATTTCGAAGTTACCCTTGCATTCACGCAAAGCTGTCAAATTCTCGTCAGTGGTAATCCTGTTTTTTTACGAATTCCCGATCTTTGTATTTGTTTCCGGTTGTTGAAGCGTGCGTCTGTCCGTCACTACTTCCGTATGTCTGTCTGTAAACACACACGCAAGTAAGCACACGCATATGTGTGAAATAACATTTGGGAATGACGGACAATGAAATAAGAATAGGGTAAGATTTACACAAATTTGGAATTAGGCAAAACTTTATACAGCCAGGATACCAAAACAACGCATTCGTCATATACGTCCATCGTAATTATAAAACAAAAAAATTGGAGAAAAAATACGGAAATCGATTTTTTACCGACCGCCAACATATATAAGGGCGATATTGTGATCATACCGATTTTGACATTTCGAGATTTCGATGGATCTCCACGAATTGATGTCCCTACATAACGTTTTGACTATGTTTAGCATGATGTCTGTCGGTCTGTCTGTCTGTTCGTCCGTCTGTCTGTCTGTCCGTCTGTCTGTTCGTTTGTCCGTCTGTGTGTGTACTGTTATGGCGTGTCTTCATAAAAGCAAACTTACTCGACATAATATGTTGTGCGAACCTGTTTAGCGACCAATATTTTAGATCAGCGTTTCCCAACCTTATTTCATGGCGGACCGGCAAGCGACCTAGAAAAAATTCTCGGACCGGCAAGTTTAGAAAGTAATGTGTATCGCGAAAGTTTTATTACCGACCGCCAACATATATAAGGGAGGTATTGTGATCATATCGATTTTGACGTTTCGAGATTTCGATGGATCTCCACGAATTGAGGTCCCTACATAACGACTATTTTTAGCATGTTGTCTGTCGGTCTGTCTGTCCATCCGTCTGTCTGTCTGTCCGTCTGTCTGTCCATCTGTCCGTCTATCTGTCCGTCTGTCCGTCTATTTGTCCGTCTGTCCGTCTGTCCGTCTGTCCGTCTGTCTGTATACATGTGCAGAGCAAATTCGGCTGAAAGGATTTTTATGAAACTTCATATTTAAGCTTCTGCCATCAATGGCACAAGTTGATCAACTTTTGGTAAAAATAGGTTGACTAAAAATGGGAGTTTACTCGTGTCGATTTTAAGATTTTTGTGAATATTTCACAACAGAAAAATATTTCGAAAAAATTTATTGAACAAAAGTTGCTATAAAAGCAATAATTAATAACTTTTATTTGAGACGTTTTTTGATAAAACGAAAAATTTCGAATAATTTTTGTAAAATTAGAACCGAAAAGACGACTCTAACAAGTTTAGGAAGAAAATCGAACTATTTTAGGAATAAATTCACCTAATACCTTTTTCACACTAGATCTTTAAGTTCGGATGTTAAAGTGAATGTATCTTTAAACGCTAATGTGAAACCGTATGGCCTCGTCTAAATACAAGCGATGTTTAAGACAGAGATCTGCGTCTTAAACTTCGTCCGCATTGCCAACTTAATTTCTATTATAAAAAAATACTCCTTGAATTTGTGCTGTCAACATTTTATATTATCATAAACAAGAATACTGTATTATATCGACGTTATAAGAAGTTTATACTTATTGTTATAATAAAATTATTTATTTTAATAATGTGTTTAATAAAATACAGAGCTACAATAATTGAGATAAAATGTATCGACTTACATGTTAATAGAGTTGTAATATATTCTTTATTGTAGTGTCTTTATTGTAGAATGAAAAGAAATATCCTTATTTGTTTATAATAATTCAAAATGTGCGTCTGCGCAGACAGTTCAAAACTGGTAATTTCATGACGGTAACTTAAGGACAAAATTACTGTAGCTGATGACAGCACCAGAGATTTAAACATCAAGTGTGAAAGCATACCGATCTTAAACATCGGTGAACTTTAAGTTCACTCGTCTTAAAGTTCTAGAGTGAAAAGGGTATTAGTCCTAAATAGTTTGTTTATTGTATAATCTTAAGGGGTGTCCAAGTTATCTACCCATATCCCTCAGTAAAGACTGTCCAGCAGTATGTTTACAAATCCCATTCTCAAACTGAGATAAGCAATGATCTATAATTTGTTATATAGTGAATGTGATGGATGTTAGTGCGATCCACAGGGGGCCCGCGGGTCAGAGGTGCTCTGAGGGGCATCAATCATCAGTTAGAACCGATACCCAGACCTGGACAACATGAGTATACAACGATAATACAAATTGTTTGAATCGGTTTCTTCTCTTACGTATTTATGAACAAGTGTGAGGTCTACAGAAGAGGGTGTTGTTTAGAACACATGTGTAAGGGTTCATTGATCATTGTCGGACGAGAACGTGTGAACTTAAATATGGTTTTGGCAGAACAAATTTCGCGAATTATAGAAAGGGTAGTTCTTAGCCTTTCTATATGAAGTTTGATAAAATTAATCCCTAGAAAACTTTATTAAGGGTTGGTAAAGAAAAGATACAAAAAGATTATTGTTTTTACAATAAAATATACAGAGTGCCCGTTTTTCGTAACCTATAAAAATTTTGAGGACGGCTGTGAATTCTTCGTAAAAAGTGCCTGTAGAACGTACAAATTAGAAACTTGTATGAATTGAAACAAAAATGTTATAAGCCAAAAAATAAATCGATCAAAATCAGTTTTTCTACAATTACAGCAAGCTATAAACAACTTAGAACTCTGGTCTAATACTATAGGTTTCCAGTTTTCAACAACGAAAACAAAAGCTGTACACTTCAATAGAAAACAGTACAACAGATTCAATCCGATAATAAAACTACGCAATAACCCCATAGCATATGTAAATGTTATTAAATAAAAGGTATTTGTTATTGCATTTATAGCAATTTTTTCGAAATATTTTTCTGTTGCTAAATATTCGCAAAAATCTTAAAATCTACACGAGTAAACTCCCATTTCTAGTCAACCGATTTTTACCAAAAGTTGATCAACTTGTGCCATTGATGTCAAAAGCTTAAATATGCAGTTTCATAAAAATCCTTTTAGCCGAATTTGCTCTGCACATGTACACAGACAGACAAACAGACGGACGGACGGACGGACGGATAGACAGACAGACGGACGAACAGACAGACCGACAGACATCATGCTAAAAATAGTCAAAACGTTATGTAGGAACCTCAATTCGTGAAGATCCATCGAAATCTCGAAATGTAAAAATCGGTATGATCACAATACCTCCCTTATACAGGGTGTTTGTTTGAAACGGGGCACCCCGAAAATCTCCTTTATTTGTAGAGATACAAAAAATCTTCAAAACAAAAGTTAAAGTAGACAAAAAGGCCCATCTAAAGGTTACTATAAGAATTTTGAGGCACTTAAGGAAAATAAACTGTTATAACTAGTTATTATATGAAATAACATGAAATAACTTAAATTTTAATTTTTCAATTAAATGTTTTATAAATAACAAGAGTTTAATAGTTTATTTTGCTTTTTTTTCTAAATAGTCAAATAGTTTATTTTAGAGATATTTTGTTTCTTTTTTTATTGTTTTCAAAGCTTGCTACGTTCAACTTTGTAAAACTTATGTTGATTATTATTTTGTAAATAAATGGTAGCCATTTTGAAATGGTTAACATAAAAATATGATTTTTTTGTGTCATTGTAAAGCTAATTTAATGTACTTTTAGTAAAAAAATATAAAATTATCGATTCCCTATCATAGATCAAAAGTTGACATCATTTCCGGTGAAACCGGAAGTGCCTCAGAATTCTTATAGTAACCTTTAGATGGACCTTTTTGTCTAGTTTAACTTTTGTTCTGAAGATTTTATGTATCTTTACAAATAAAGGAGATTTTCGGGGTGCCCCGTTTCAAACAAACCGTATATGTTGGCGGTCGGTAAAAAGGGCGCAGTTTGGTGGGTTTCCCCCGGGCGCCATAAGAGCTATCGCGGGCTCTGATAATAGATAATAAACATTTTACGAAGCCACCGTAGTTGGTTAAAAGACTTACAGATGTCACATTATTCGTAACGCAATAATTTCCTTAGCTGTAAACAGCTGCCTTGAACATTAAAACTATCTACTAATCATATCCACAACACACAGTGAACAGTCATGGTTGGTTTATATACGGAACAAGAATAAGGAATTGGAAATAAGAATAGTACACAAGAATAAAAAATATTAAACCGTTTATATAGGACATAACATTTCGTCGCTGCGCCTGCGTACTTGCGTTGGCCTGTGTTTAACTTTTGTCACTTGACAGGTTCTGATTCATAAAACCTTTTAAAAAATTTCGTTTATTACCGTTAAAAACATTTTATTGTGCTTTACAACCCTCTGATCACAACTGAAAAACATCTGTTGACCAAACTTTATTACGGCAGATATTTTGATTGATGTGCGCAGGCTTATCGTGTCTTATTCTTGGAATAAGAATAAAAATGTTGAATGTTATACCCTTTTCACACTAGATCTTTAAGACGATTGAACTTAAACATCATCGATGTTTAATATCGGTTTGCTTTCACACTTGATGTTTAATTTGAAGAAGAAATCTCCATGTAAAGCTAGTATGTATTGCCAACATAATTTCATATCGTTTGAATTTATTCTGTCATTATTTTGTATATCGAGGTTACAAGTTTATTTTTTATATTTATTTAAATAATAACGCAAATAATCTTCTCATAACCTCGATATATAAAATGATAACAGCTGAACATAGATAAAAGGAGAGAAACACAAATTCAAGGAGTATTTTTTTATAATGGGAATTAAGTTGGCAATGCGGGCGAAGTTTAAGACGCAGATCTCTGTCTTAAACATCGGTCGTGTTTAGACGAGGCCGTACGGTTTCACATTAGCGTTTAAAGATCCATTCACTTAAACATCCGATCTTAAAGATCTAGTGTGAAAAGGGTATTACCAACTATTCTTATGTTTAAGTTAAATTTCATTCCTACATAAACCGATATACGGCGCAGCCATGTTTTAACATCTTGTGTACTATTCTTATTTTCTATTCCTTATTCTTGTTCCGTATATAAACCAAGCATCAACGAGTTCTGAACGAAGCTTTCATTTGACTTTAGTCGATCGTATTTAATTCTGACGGCAACCAAAGCGTTATTTACCAATACCCTTCAAATCTTGCGGACTTTTCCAAGAAATTTTTTGGCATACAATATTTCAACTCCCACCTGTTCCATTAAATTTAATATCAACACATTTTTTAAGCACCCGATATGTCTGTCAAAGTAAGATATTAATCTCAAGATCTTCAGATATACAGTATGATCCCATAAGCTAAATCTGTATACATTGTTAACGGGCGGGTGGTTAAGTAGCCATTGTAGTCCAAATATTTGACACACCCTGTATAATTGATAATAACAATCGACCAGATAAGTTGAATATACTTTTGTGTAATGAAAAAAATTTGGTTATTGAATATTTAAATGGGGGATTTGTGTGTAAGGTGTGGATGAAACGGTAGCAAGTTGTTTTTTGAAATATTATTTTATTGTGCGGTGAACACGTGTTCGAAATCTTAATCTGGGATTCAGTAGGTGGAATATATCAACTGATGATTGTAGGTTTTGTAAAATCTTATTCTTGAATATTTTACATACTCTCGCTCCTGGAAATTCAGACACTTGAAAAACCAGTGGCGAAGGAAGACCTCCGCTAGACTTGCCTTCCCATAAAAAAACCAGTGGCGAAGGAAGACCTCCACTAGACTTACCCTCCCATAAAAAAAAAAATAATAAAAAAAAAATACATAATTTTTTTTTTAAATATAAAAAAAGATTTAGGTAAATCTTCAAAAATACATCAAATTATGTCCAATATAATTTTTTGTCCAAGGTTTGGTTTACTAGTTACGAATTTTTTAATAACTTCCGTTTCCGGTTTCGGATTTTAATAAAAAACAATAGGGTTCTTCCCAGTTATTAGGAGAATTTTTTAGTACCAGAACGAACTCTAAGTTAAACCGTTTTTGAGTTATCGTGTATACACACAGACACACAGACACACACACACACACACACACACACATACGGACGGCACTTCGAAAATAGGTTTTTTGGATTCCCTGGACCATGAAACGTGGTCAAAATCTCGACATCGAAAATTTTCGCGATTACAATACTTGCCCCTTATATATTAAGGTCGGACAAGTAATAATAATAAAAAAAAATACATATTTTTTTTTAAATTTAAAAAAAGATTTAGGTAAATCTTCAAAAATACATCAAATTATGTTCTATACAATTTTTTGTCCAAGGCTGGTTTACTAGTTACGATTTTTTTTAAATTTTAATGTTAAAATAACTTCCGTTTCCGGTTTCAAAAAACAATAGGGTTCTTCTCAATTATTAGGAGAATTTTTTAGTACCAGAACGAACTCTTTAAGTTAAACCGTTTTTGAGTTATCGTGTATACACACAGACCCACGGACACACACACACACACACATACGGACGGCACTTCGAAAATAGGTTTTTTGGATTCCCTGGACCATGAAACGTGGTCATCAGTCAAAATTTCGACATCGAAAATTTTCGCGATTACAATACTTGCCCCTTATATATTAAGGTCGGGCAAGTAAAAATGTACACAAGAAAAGAAAAAATTTATGTGAAGTGTGAATTTTCACACATTTCAGGATTTCGCAGGTATTTAGTAAGTGAATGATGATTATTTGGGATGCCAAAACAAATTTTATGTTAAAATATTTTTTTATAATTTTAATTCGATCCCTAATACCATTATTTGGGTTTCTAAATATTTGCAGTATTTTTTTATATAGCAAGGTTCATTAATATTTTGAAAATTGCGCCTACGGCTTCCATTGGTTGTTTAAATCATAAACTACGCCCCTCTGATTTCGTATACATTCAAACATAGAATTAAATTATAATTTCAACACTTCCCACTGGTTATTAAATTTACGCTTTTAAAAATTAAATGCAACATTTGCCAAAATATAACTAGAATTTTGACAAAATAATTTAAACAAAATAAAAATGCGAAAAAAACAGAAAAAATAAAAAATTACGGAATCGAATGAATACGGAGTCTTGACCATATAGAATTTTTATTAAATGAGTTATTTGAATAAAAGCGAAAAGTTGGGGGATGTAAAGTTAATGTCAAAATTGTTTCGCGGACCACAGTTTAAGAACCGCTGCCTTATCAGGTAAATAGTTCACAAGTACAAATTTCTAATTCAATTGTTAAGAAAAATAATTAAAAATATATAAAAAATGCAAAAATATACTCACCAATTTTTCCAGTTTGTAACTGATGGATTTTTGAAATTTTTCTCAGCCTGAAACAATTAGAAAAAAATATTTAAATATTTCTCCCAATTATTTCTATTAAAAAAAAAAAAACAATCAAAAATAATATATACTAATGAATAAATAGAACTACATACATACCTTTTTTATTCCAATATATGAATTTCCAAATATTTACATATGGAAATATTTTTATTTTAACTGCGTAACAAAAAACAGTGTTAATTTTCAGGTTTTTTTAATTTTTTCACTACAGTATTAATATCTTGGTTATTACTATAGTTTAACACTACCACTGGCACTAATAGCCCAAGATGCTACCCCAAAATTCCCCAATTGACTAACATAGATCAGACCTATGGCATAGTTCAATGCTAAATGACCTTGTGACTTGCAAAAACTCGCAGGTGCCAATTGAATATTCGTTCACTAATATTGTCTTTAATCTTGTTAATCCTTCTTGATAAGAAAATTCCAATGCATTTTATGGAAGAAATTTGCGTCTAAATATTTAATGAGAAAGTTATATAATAAAAAATTTGTAGTAAATTTAATAAATAATTTTAAAATGAAATAATTTGAACTTTGATAAAAATAATTTAACATTTTGAAACGTTAAATTAAATGAGTCACTAATAGCCCAAAGTGCATTTTTCTGGTTAAAAATTAATTTAACAATTTAAATCTATAAATCAAATATTTAACATGAGGCACTAGTAGCCTAAAATGCATTTTTTAAACCACATGCGAAGTTTTATTGTGAATATTGGGCGCTAGTAGCCTTAGATGGAATATTATCAAATATTTCACTTGAGCATTCAAGGGCTAATAGTCTTAGATGCTGTTCAAATGTGTAAGTATCAAAAATTTCATTTTTTAAACCACATGTAGAATTTGTATTATAAATATTGGGCGCTAGTAGCCTTAAATGGAATATTATTACATATTTTACTTGAGCATTCAAGCGCTAATAGCCTTAGATGCTTCTCAACTGTGCTAGTATCGCAAAATTAATTTTTTAAACCACATGGGGAGTTTGTATTATTGATATTGGGCGCTAGTAGCCTTAGATGGAATATTATCACATACTTTACTTGAACATTCAAACCACATGGGGAGTTTGTATTGTATGACAGACAGACGGATGGACGGACAGATAGACAGTCAGACCGACAGACAGACAGACAGATAGACAGATGGACAGACAGACAGACAGACATACAGACAGACAGACAGACAGACAGACAGACAGACAGACAGACAGACAGACAGACAGACAGACAGACAGACAGACAGACAGACAGACAGACAGACAGACAGACAGACAGACATGGAACTAACAAAGATGGATTTTTTTTGAATATTTTTCTCATAATACACATTTTTTAGATAATTTGGACAAAAATGTATTTTAATCAAATTTTTTTTGGAACTTTATTTTTTTGCAACTTAAGCGAGAACGTTACCACTGGACTACGGACGTTCACTCGCTTACTGTGTTAAATAGCGGATTAAATATTTTACATATTTTAGTTAAAAACACAAAAAATGTGTTATTTTCCGAAAACATAATCTGATCAAAAATTCCTGTTCTAATATTCCGGTTCACACCAATGTACATTACTTAGAATTTTTTTCAGATTTTTAGTTTAAACCATCTGGGCTACAGGTGTGGGACAAAATTTTGGCAAAAATCTCGTCAAAATAATTTATTTTGCAAAAATAAAATTTTGATCGTTAATCCACGTACCAAGGGCTTTCATTTGATACCCTACACAGTCAAATTTCAACTCTTTGCTCATCACTTATATTTTGGAAGTGAAGACCTTTTTTTGCTCATCACTTACATTTTGGAGGTGTAGACCTTTGTTTTGCTCATCACTTATATTTTGGAGGTGAAAACCTTTTTTTTCTCATCACTTACATTTTACACGTGAGGTGAAGACTTTTTTTGCTCATCACTTACATTTTGGAGGTGAAGACCTTTTTTTGCTCATCACTTACAACATTTTGGAGGTGAAAACCTTTTTTTGCTCATCACTTACATTTTGGAGGTGAAGACCTTTTTTTGCTCATCACTTACATTTTGGATGTGCAAACCTTTTTTTTGCTCATCACTTACATTTTGGAGGTGAAGACCTTTTTTTGCTCATCACTTACATTTTGGAGGTGAAGACCTTTTTTTGCTCATCACTTACATTTTGGAGGTGAAGACTTTTCTTTGCTCATCACTTACATTTTGGATGTGCAAACCTTTTTTTTGCTCATCACTTACATTTTGGAGGTGAAGACCTTTTTTTGCTCATCACTTACATTTTGGATGTGCAAACCTTGTTTTGCTCATCACTTACATTTTACACGTGCGGTGAAGACTATTTTTGCTCATCACTTACATTTTGGAGGTGAAGACCTTTTTTTGCTCATCACTTACATTTTGGAGGTGAAGACCTTTTTTTGCTCATCACTTACATTTTGGAGGTGAAGACCTTTTTTTGCTCATCACTTACATTTTGGAGGTGAAGACCTTTTTTTGCTCATCACTTACATTTTGGAGGTGAAGACCTTTTTTTGCTCATCACTTACATTTTGGATGTGCAAACCTTGTTTTGCTCATCACTTACATTTTACACGTGCGGTGAAGACTATTTTTGCTCATCACTTACATTTTGGAGGTGAAGACCTTTTTTTGCTCATCACTTACATTTTGGAGGTGAAGACCTTTTTTTGCTCATCACTTACATTTTGGAGGTGAAGACCTTTTTTTGCTCATCAGTTACGTTTTGGAGGTGAAGACCTTTTTTTGCTCATCACTTACATTTTGGAGGTGTAGACCTTTTTTTTTGCTCATCACTTATATTTTGGAGGTGAAAACCTTCTTTTTCTCATCACTTACATTTTGCAGGTGAAGACCTTTTTTTGCTCATCACTTACATTTTGGATGTGCAAACCTTTTTTTTGCTCATCACTTACATTTTGGAGGTGTAGACCTTTTTTTGCTCATCACTTATATTTTGGAGGTGAAAACCTTCTTTTTCTCATCACTTACATTTTACAGGTGAGGTGAAGACTTTTTTGCTCATCACTTACATTTTGGAGGTGAAGACCTTTTTTTTTGCTCATCACTTATATTTTGGAAGTGAAGACCTGGTTTTTTTTGCTCATCACTTGTAATAATTTTGCGATACACATTACTTTCTAAACTTGCCGGTTCGCAAATTTTTTCTAGGTCGCCTTCCGGTCCGCCATGAAACA
Organism: Liopterus haemorrhoidalis; assembly: GCA_963971575.1. Taxonomy (NCBI): domain Eukaryota; kingdom Metazoa; phylum Arthropoda; class Insecta; order Coleoptera; family Dytiscidae; genus Liopterus; species Liopterus haemorrhoidalis. The sequence goes on along the minus strand of OZ020626.1, from coordinate 5,737,251 downwards.
AGCTTGGGAAACGCTGGTATAGTTGACTAATTTAAGTGCTTTGAACGCAGTTTTACAATCAAAATACAAGAACCTCGTATCTATCTGTGAATGCGGTTTAATTTTCGTTCACCCAACAAGACAATCTCTCAATCTGCCCTACAAAATCCGTTCCATTTTTAAATTAACAGAAAATCTCACAAAATCCGTATCTATTTTCATGAAAAAAAAAAAATCCTGAATATAATTGTATATTCGGCCGGTGTATTAGGACAGGGGGTTAGGGGCGGTGAAGAGTAGGGCGTCTAGCGGAAATGAGGTTTTGCTCCAACAGGAGATTAAACAGGAAGCGCCTACTCCAGCGTCGCGATGCTAAGCGCCGCACGCACACTAGCACACCCTACCGGCAAATATTGTAATTACAAACAAGATGCTTCAATACACAAAAAGAATTCAACAAACAAATAAGAATATTTTAAAACTTTAGAAAAAAATTTAAGTGGAGTATGAATTTTCACACATTTCAGGGTTTTTAGGGTTTTGTAGGTATGACCAAAAAACCCTTATACCGTCATTTTGTCGTCTGTCTGTCTGTCTGTCTGTCTGTCTGTCTGTCTGTTCGGTAAAAATTGTAGCCAAACGGCTAAACCTAGAGAGTTGAAATTTGGCATGCTTATACAACTCTTTGACCCGCACATAGGAAAAATACTAAAACATCTAAAAAACATATCCCCCTAAAAATATAAACAAATATGTGCTCCTCGAAAAAAAAAATATTTTTTTTAAATTCTGAGTAGGGTATCAAATGAAAGCCCTTGGTACGTGGATTAACGATCAAATTTTTATTTTTGCAAAATAAATTATTTTGAAGCGATTTTTGCCAATACTGTGCAAAAAAATTTTTGTCCCACACCCTGTAGCCCAGATGGTTTAAACTAAAAATCTGAAAAAATTCTAAGTAATGTACATTGGTGTGAACCGGAATAGTTCAACAGGAATTTTTGATCAGATTATGTTTTTGGAAAAAAAAGCATTTTTTGTGTTTTTTTGCTAATAATGTTGACAACTTATAGTTATATAATACGCTAAACAGTAACGTGTTTCTTGGTGTAATGGCTAAGATACTAGCGTTCTGTCCAAGAATTCATATTCGAACTCATGTTCGAGTCCTACGTGAGGAGACAATATTATATTGTCTGAGCATTTTTATATTGTATAAATTATTTTTTCAAAATTTTAATTATATTTTGGCAATTGTTGCATTTAATTTTTAATAGCCAGTGGAAATTGTTGAAATTATAATTTAATTATATATTTGAATGTACACGAAATCAAAGGGGAGGAGCTATGACTAAAAACAACCAATGGAAGCCATAGGCGCAATTTTCAAAATCTTAATGAACCTTGATATATAAAAAAAAAAAATACTGCACATCTTTAAAAAGTTAAATAATGGTAGTAGGCATTCGATTTAAAATTCATAAAAAAATATTTTGATATAAAATTTGTTTTGGCATCCCAAATAATCATCATTCACTTACTAAATACCTGCAAAACCCTGAAATGTGTGAAAATTCACACTTCACATCAATTTTTTAGATATTTAGTAAGTGATAACAAATTGTGGGTAACTATTAAAAATCATAAATTACGATAACTTTTGAATCCACGTGCTTCCATGAGACTTAAACTTGGTTTATAATAACTATAACATAACGCATACGTATGGAACAATGGGTTTGACCCTTCAAAACATATGTTTGTAATAAACAGTAGAAAGAGAGTAGTGTAAATTTTATGCTTATGTATCCATAGCATACCTATTATAAATCAGGCTTTACAAGCGTACTTAATTACGAGATGCACTCTTATCAACTAGATCCAGCTATAACTACCCATTTCTCCAATCAGTCAAATAAATATTTAAGCACACTGTTATAAAAAATTGATGTGAAGTGTGAATATTCACACATTTCAGGGTTTCGCAGGTATATAATAAGTGAAGGCGGCATGCTGAGTGTGTAGGACAAATTTTACTTTGTAGTACGTCAAAATGAACGATATTTTTAAAATAATTTATCGTCTGATAATCATATAATAAGACTGGTTATTAAATTTACGCTATTAAAAATTAAATGCAACATTTGTCAAAATATAACGAATTTTGACAAAATAATTTCAACGTAATAAAAATGCAAAAAAACAACAGAAAAAATAAAATTCACTCCGTACTCGAAACCCTTCCAGCGAATTTTAGCTTACGGCACCAGTGCTCTAACCACTACGCTATCGTACGCCTTGCATGTGGGTGTCTTACATTGGAATAACTTTTGTACTTTGTGAACCAAAAACCACAAAAAATGCGTTATTTTCCGAAAACATAATCTGATCAAAAATTCCTGTTGTACTATTTCGGTTCACACCAATATACATTACCTAGATTTTTTTTAGATTTTTAGTTTAAACCATCTGGGCTACAGGCTGTGGGACAAATTTTTTTTTGCACAATTTTGGTAAAAATCGCATCAAAATAATTTATTTTGCAAAAATAAAAATTTGATCGTTAATCCACGTACTAAGGGCTTTCATTTGATACCCTACTCAGAATTTAAAAAAAATATTTTTGTTTTCGATGAGCACATTTTTGTTTATATTTTTAGGGGGATGTGATTTTTAGATGTTTTAGTATTTTTCCTATGTGCGGGTCAAAGAGTTGTATAAGCATGCCAAATTTCAACTCTCTAGGTTTAGCCGTTTGGCTACAATTTTTACCGAACAGACAGACAGACAGACAGACAGACGACAAAATGACGGTATAAGGGTTTTTTGGTCATACCTACAAAACCCTAAAAACTCGACAACTTTCGAAATAATTATCAAACCAAAAATTCCTGTTGTACTATTCCAGTTCACATTAACGTGCATTGCTCAGATTTTTTTCTGATTTTTAGATTCACCCCTCTGTGCTATAGGGTGTAGGACAATTTAATCTGCGCCTTAATTTCCTGATTATTCCTGTTGAACTATTCCGGTTCCCATCAATGTACATTATTGAAATTTTAAAAACAACCCCATTGGTAAATAGGTTGGGGGACAAAAGCTTTTTGACATATTTTTGACGAAAATACCATAAAATAATTATTTTTCAAAAATAAAAATTTGCTTGTTTATTTTTTCCGTTTTTATTTTGTTTAAATTATTTTGTTAAAATTCTAGTTATATTTTGGCAAATGTTGCATTTAATTTTTAAGAGCGTAAATTTAATAACCAGTTGGAATTGTTGGAATTATATTTTCATTCTGTGTCATGTATACGAAACCAGAGGGGCGGAGCATATGACTTAAAACAACCAATGGAAGCCATAAGCGCAATTTTCAAAATCTTAATGAACCTTGATATATAAAAGAAAAAAAAAATACTGCAAATATTTAGAAGCCTAAATAATGGTATAAGGTATTCGAATTAAAATTAATAAAAAAATATTTTAACTGTAAATTAGTTTTTAAAGCTCTTAGATTAACAATTATTTTAAAAATTTCGTTCATTTTGCCGTGATTACTACAAAACAAAATTTGTCCTACACACTTAGCGTGGATTTAAAGGTATATAAACGCCTTTACTTATTATATACCTTCGAAACTCTGCAATGTGTGAAAATTCACACTTCACATCGATTTTTTAAAATTATTTATTTGATCTTAGCAACTATGGCCATTAACCAGGATACAGGTTTATTTTTTAAATTTAATTATAAAGTTTTAAACCTTACTACTACAAATACCATGAGTTCAAAAAGTAATTACATAAGGGTTGGCTATGTAAAAATTAAATAATGTCTGCTGCAAGCTTTATATAACAATATAAACTTATGACTTAAAACAACAGTGATGACAGTTAATTAATTCTGAAGCTTGCAGTAAACATTATTTCATTTTTCCATAGCCAACCCTTATGTTGTACTTTTTGAACTCATGGTACAAATTTCCAAGCCATCACCGGGATTCGAGCTATCCTGATCTAACAATCAACACGCCAATATATTGACCATTACACTTAGGTAACCGGTCAATTATAAATAGTTGCTAACTAAAAATAAACCCAATATATCGAAGAATAACCGACCCAGACACGAAAAATTATTGTGGAATTGTGGACTCGTCGGTACCAAGAAGGTCCCATCTTACCAAACCCTACTGACAACTATCTATAAACTGGGGAGTATTGTATTTTGACGGCAACCGATGCCTCTATTCCCGATAAACTTACAACTACCCCGTGATTTCACAATCTAATATATATTCTAGTTGCATACCTGTTTATAATAAAATTTTATTTTGTATCCATCAACTTTTGACGACTTTTATCAATTTGTGAGCTTCGTTCCTGTTTCATATTCAAAGGAGCCCTTCCCTCCTATCCCTTAGGATAATAGCTAATCCAGGATTTCAAATAGTTTCCGAGGGATGAATATTAACTATTTCAGACAAATATTAAAATTTCTGTAAGTGTTACAGGTTTTCAGTCGAATTCATTATTTGTCAGCGGAGTCCAACCACTGTTGACCATTGGTCTATCCATTGCTTCTCCAAAGCTGTTTTTGGTGTAACAATGGACAATTTTTAGCAGTCACAGACCTTAATGAATTTAAAAGAAATCTTTTTTGATTATATATTTATAGGATTCTCTTCTCGTATTATTAAAGCATTTAGCTAATTCTTATGTTCTTAAAAATTCATAGCAAGTCTCTGATGTCTGGTTAGTGAAATGAATAATAAAAAGATAGAACTTAAAAGAAAAGAGAAATTAAGAAACATCCCCACAGGAAAGATTTTCTTAAATGAAATTAAATTTTCAAAATATTTGAACTTTTTATACAAACTTTCATTTAAAAAAATATGTTGGCATTACTGGGTTAAGATATGTTAGATTAGGATAGAACTTGCAGTTTTATTAAATTCTTGTTAAAACTTGCATAATATATATTAGATCGTCAACGATGAAATTTGTAGAAAAAAAGGCAAAGTTGGTTGATAACTTACAAATGTAAGGAATTATTATATTTATCAAAGTATGCACCCATATTATCTATACACTGCTGCCATTTAAGCGGCAGGTTGTTCAGGCCGGTGGTATAAAACCCTGGCGGGTGAGAGTCAGTGAATTCCTGGAAGGCCAGTTTTACAGCATTGTTGGAATTAAACTGTTTTCCTATTAAAAAGTTGTCTAAATTTCGGAAGAAGGGGAGTCAGTGGGGGCTAGGTCTGGTGAGTATGGAGGATGATGAAGAAGTTCCAACTCCAATTCCTGTAGTTTTGCCACAGTTGTTTGTGCAGTGTGTGGTCTAGCGTTATCACGCAGTAAGATAGGAGTCGATCTGTTGACCAATCTAAGCTGTTTTTCTTTAAGTTTTTGCATCATTTCGTCCAGTTGGTTGCAGTATATTTCTGCTGTGATCGGTTTTTTTTTGTTTATAAGTTACCTGTACGAAATTTGGCGAATTATTTGATATTGTCTGCTGCGTAGTAGCACTTGAGCCAAATACACTATTAATTTTTCGCGTGGTCTGCGATGCCGTAGTTCCACGTAAGAACTCGGATAATATTGCCAACTTTAATAGCTTATTATTTGGCATAGGCTTAATATTTTACCGTTCTGTTTTTTTTTTTTTTTTTTTTTGTTGGAAAGTTACACTTTTAAAGAAAGCATTGTAAGTTCTAAAAAATATCAAAAACATCTTTTAAAAATTAATTTTGTTGAAAATGGAACAGTCGGAAATTCGCACTATTATGAAGTATGAGTTCTTACGCGGAACTACGGCATCGCAGACCGCGCGAAACATTAATAGTGTATTTGGCTCTAGTGGTACTACGCAGCAGACAATATCAAATTGGTTCGCCAAATTTCGTACAAGTAACTTAAAAACAAAAGAAAAAAACTGGCTCATCGATCACAGCAGAAATATACTGCAACCAACTGGACGAAATGATGCAAAAACTTAAAGAAAAACAGCCTAGATTGGTCAACAGATCGACTCCTATTTTATTGCATGATAACACTAGACCACACACTGCACAAATGACTGTGGCAAAACTACACGAATTGAAGTTGGAACTTTTTCATCATCCTCTATACTCACCAGACCTAGCCCTCACTGACTACCACTTCTTCCGCAATTTAGACTACTTTTTAATAGGAAAACAGTTTAATTCCGACAATGCTGTAAAACTGGCTTACCAGGAATTCATTGACTCTCGTCCGCCAGGGTTTTATACAACCGGCCTGAACAACCTGCCGCTTAAATGGCACAGTCTATATGCACCCATATTGTGCATACTTTGATCAATAAAATAATTCCTTATATTTGTAAGTTATCAACCAACTTTGCCTTTTTTTTTCTACAAATTTGATCCTTGACGACCTAATATATTAAAATACAAAAGATTTTATTATCTACAGCTCCAGTAATATACCGAAGTAGTACAGAGAAGTCTCAGTATTTTTCCTATATGTGGATCAAAGATGGATGGATCTCTAAATCCATCTGACAACAATTTCTACTGAACAGTCAGACAGACAGACAAGCACGCAGTCATACAGACATATGATACCCTTTTCACACTAGATCTTTAAGATCGGATGTTTAAGTGAATGTATCTTTAAACGCTAATGTGAAACCGTACGGCCTCGTCTAAACACGACCGATGTTTAAGACAGAGATCTGCGTCTTAAACTTCGCCCGCATTGCCAACATAATTTCTATTATAAAAAAATACTCCTTGAATTTGTGCTGTCAACATTTTATATTATCATAAACAAGAATACTGTATTATATCGACGTTATAAGAAGTTTATACTTATTGTTATAATAAAATTATTTATTTTAATAATGTGTTTAATAAAATACAGAGGTACAATAATTGAGATAAAATGTATCGACTTACATGTTAATACAGGTGTAATATATTCTTTATTGTAGTGCCTTTATTGTAGAACGAAATGAAATATCCTTAATTGTTTATAATAATTCAAAATGTGCGTCTGCGCAGACAGTTCAAAACTGGTAATTTCATGACGGTAACTTAAGGACAAAATTACTGTAGCTGATGACAGCACCAGAGATTTAAACATCAAGTGTGAAAACATACCGATCTTAAACATCGGTGAACTTTAAGTTCACTCGTCTTAAAGATCTAGTGTGAAAAGGGTATGAGTGACAGTATAAGGATTTCTTAGTCATACCTACGAAACTTTAAAACAGACCAAAATCGCATCTAAATGCTGAGTTAGGCCAGAAATTTCGCCTGATAATATCCAAGACTAAATTTTGAAATTTTTGGGATATTTTCTATAAATTTAACAACATTTTCCAATTCCAAAAAGCAACGAAATACAATATTGATCTCTATGCGATCTGTACTCCGGGGTTCGCAATACTCCGGGTGGGGTGGGGGTGATTCCGGAGGCACGGACGCCCGGAGCTGTAGCGCCGTCAGCCCACCGTTACCTAGCAACGGATTGGAACAGCGTCGCGATGCTAGCGTCGGCATGGTTACAAACCAGCAAAAATGGAGAATGTTTTCAAGAGCACCGATTTTTAAGAAATGTCAAAGCAGTACTTCAACCTTGTAAATTAAGCTTCAATTGTTAAAACATAGTAGCCCCAAATCAGTTCGATAAATAGGAAAGATGAGGCACCCCTGAGACAGGTTTGGATTAGGACAATCTTTGTAAAACTATTATAGTTACTAACAAATATTGAAAAACTTATCTGATATATATAATAATAATATAATATATGCATGCGATTCGGAGGGTCCCAAAGGGCTCAAACGGTCATGTGATCTTGTAATAAAAAAATATGATTTTCCGCGTTTTCATACAGCATGCCTATAATTAAAAGACTTTAAATTTGTTATAACTTTCTTTTGACAAAAGGGCAAGCAATATTAAATCAGAAAAAAACACAAAAATTTTGTGCAAGTAGAAATGCAATTTTCCCTATGATCGGAAAGCGTGCAGGGGTTTAGTACCATCCCTATTTTGTTGTCACAGGGTAAATATTCTCTCCTCCAAAAGGCATGCTGTATGAAATCGGAACAACGGACAAAAAATGTCATGAGCTCCCGGTCTATGGGTCTTAAGAAGCAGCCCTACTATCTAACTCTTCCTTATTTTACATCTTGATTTTTTTGTCATCATCCACAACTCGGAACCGTATATTAGATTATAATTGAAACTGATTCTACCTTATAAAGTTAACTATAAATTATTCGCGTGATACTTCAAATTAAAATATTTTCAAAATCGTTATTTTAACCCTAAGTTAATTAACCTATATACTGGGTGGTTAGTATTGGACGGTGGACGTTAAATCTACATAATCCAGGCTCGCAAACCACTGTCACCGGGTATTTACCCCTTTCATCACAAACACTCGGTATTGTGGAAGTGCTTCGTATTTAGTGTTATATATTAATGGCTATTTTATTGCCCCAATTTTTAATTAGGATTAAAATTATTGGGGTTTAAATTTTGGTAAATGGTACAGGTCATTGCAAAATTGGAGTATGGTAGGATATAGTCTTGCTGACAAATAAAATTTCGATCATTGTCAAAATGTAATCCGAGACTTTATAAAAAAAATGATGTGAAGTGTGACTTTTCATACATTGCAGGGTTTTGCAGGTATATAATAAGTGAAGGCGGCATGCTGAGTGTGTAGGACTAATTTTGCTTTGTAGTAACCACGACAAAATGAACGATCTTTTTAAAATAATTTATCGTCTGTTAATCTAAGAGTTTTAAAACAAATTTTATGTTATTTTTTTTTTTTTTGTTAATATTGAGAGTTCCAGTTCCTAATAAACTCCCTAATAGTTATTAGACACATAATATATTTATGAAGCTAATAAATTTATTGGTGATTTCCAACTTACAAAATCCTTTTAATAGTTTATTAGCAACATAATTTTTTGTTTTTGTATTGGTATTTCTTATGAAGATAGTAACACGGTGCAAGAGGGATAAAGCTATACGTAAATTTGTAGAGCTAAAGTGAGATGAAATTTTGACACTGAATATTTTGACATTAAATATTTTGATAATAAATAGTTTGACTTTACATTCAATGACATTACGTATATTTTTTGTGTTACTGTTAAAATGACAATTAAACGGCGTTCAAATTTTATCACAGAAAAAGAGGACAATATAGATAGAAGAGAAGTTAATAAAAATAGCATTTTATAATACAAAAGTGAATGAAAATAAGAAGACAGCCATATTTTGCTTTATTTTACATTCCTTAAACAAGATGAATTAAACTTATCAGCAATTTTCAGACACACATCTTTATTATTCTGCCAATAATTGCATCTGTCTTCTTGTTTTCTATAATTTTTATATAAATAGTAATGCTTAAAGTATTGTTTGTAATGTGTTGTAATCGTAATTGAAATAAATACATATATAAAAATAAAAGATAATGTTTATTAAAAAATATATATTTATATTTTGTTCTTTATATATCACATTTACAATAAATGCCCAAAATATTCTAAAAACGGTTGTCCATAATTTATAAATTCATCCAAACAGATCGTCGATTTCGTCAAAATACAACTAAAATGTATATAAAACACTAAAATCACCATTATAGAAATGTTTAAAAACTACACATTCGTATACTCTTTTAAAATTATACTGTTTTTCAATTAAAATTGAAATATTAACTCATTTTGCGAACTTGTTTTTGGTTATATGTCACTTTATTAAGCACTTCATGTTGCCTATAAGTTATTAGACAAATAAGCCTATTTATTAGCAACCTAATAACTATTTCGGGGTGGAACTCGCGGGAAAAAAATATGTTGCTAATAAACTTATTGGACAGTTTATTAGCAACTGGAACTCTCGGCCCTGAGTATGATTATTGCTTATCACCTAATAAAACTTAAAATAATATTAAAATAATTAGTATTATTTACCTCCACCTTCTTCTCTGTTTTTTTATGTACCTCCTCTCTCTGTCTCCTTACCTTCCTTGCTTCCTTTCTCCCTCCCTCCCACCCTTTCTCTTTAGCGTACCTCTTGTTAAACATTTTGAATATCACCCCTAGTAATACCTACAAAACCCTAAAAATTATTTAGTAAAAGTTATTTATTTTCTATAATATCATGCACTATATGGAAATTTTCAATAATACCATTGGATTCTTTGGGTAAACGTCGGTTGCTACTTTTATACCGAACTTTCTCACATTTCGCGTTTTCGAGAAAAATCGTGTTTCCTTACGTTTCTTAATACAACCTGTAAGCGTCAAACTGCTGTTTAAAATCAGGGGAAAATCTAGAAATATCGGTAAACGATGCATCAATTACCGTCAAGCACTAATCATTGTCTATATCCAAATATTTTATTACCTAATTACACAATTCCAAAATTTTAACACCTGATAGTATCAGTTGTCTTGAGTGGCGCGTATACCTGACTATTTGTTGCCGAGGGGAGACTTGTTGTGAGGTGTGTCTGTCGGGGTGACCCCCCGTGGGGCTAATGGCGCCCCCTTCAGGGAATACACGCCGAAACAATGTGTCTCTACGGGGGGCTCACGGACAACGGCCTTCCAAACAAACACACAGGCGGAGGACGAGGGTTTTAACTCTACACATTCTCAAAAATTGCTCACATTACGAGAGCGAACTTTATGGCGCATTTTCTTGAAATTATTTGCAACAACACAGGCTTCGACAGCGGCAAAATTGGTACACGATTTATACACTAATCAGAGTTAAAATAATTCGTAAAATTTGGTATTAAACGTAAGTTAACATTAAATTTAAACAATAATTAGATATTTTCATTAATATTGAAACAAACTGTCAAAGTATGCTCAGAATGTCGATACTTGGGATCTGATTCTGGGAAGGTGGATGCACACATAGATGACAAAATCATAAGAGAAGAAATGGCAACTCAAGCAATTCATGGAACCATGTGGAATAAGATCATAACAAAAAAGATTAAGAAAAAAGTAGATATTTCCTTCAAAATTTTATTTTTATACTAAATGTACATTTCGTTCACCACCTGAACATTATCAATAGACGAAAATTACATTTAGTATAAAAATAAAATTTTGAAGGAAAGATCTATTTTTTTCTTAATTTCAAACCCTTCAATTTCAGCAATTTAATATTTGTAACAAAAGAGATATTTTCACGCAATCTTATACCCTTTTCACACTAGAACTTCAGGACGAGTGAACTTAAAGTTCACCGATGTTTAAGATCGGTATGCTTTCACACTTGATGTTTAAATCTCCGGTGCTGTCATCAGCTACAGTAATTTTGTCCTTAAGTTACCGTCATGAAATTACCAGTTTTGAACTGTCTGCGCAGACGCACATTTTGAATTAATATAAACAAATATGGATATTTCATTGCATTCTACAATAAAGACACTACAATAAAGAATATATTACACCTGTATTAACATGTAATTCGATACATTTTATCTCAATTAATGTAGCTCTGTATTTTATTAAACACATTACTAAAATAAATAATTTTACTATAACAACAAGTATAAACTTCTTATAACGTCGATATAATACAGTATTCTTGTTTATGATAATATAAAATGTTGACAGCACAAATTCAAGGAGTATTTTTTTATAATAGAAATTAAGTTGGCAATGCGGACGAAGTTTAAGACGCAGATCTCTGTCTTAAACATCGCTTGTATTTAGACGAGGCCATACGGTTTCACATTGGCGTTTAAAGATACATTCACTTTAACATCCGATCTTAAAGATCTAGTGTGAAAAGGGTATTATAAACCGAGCTTTATGAGCGAGTGGTGTGCCCCTATTTGTTTCTACGTCCCTGTTGTCCGTCCGTCCGTCGAATGCAGCATTAAAAATGGTATAACATGAACTTTGTCGGCTCATCTTCTCAGTTTTGATGATAGATTGATATGTTTTTGTTTTTTATTTACCGCCCGTTCGAAGCACACTTTGTTTCTGTGTTCCCAGGCCAAGCTACAGACTAGGAGATGGACTAAAACCCACCAAAACAATAGGGGAAACATTAATGACTCGACTTTTTTTAAATGATTATTTATGAAAATTTAGGGTATATATTAGATTTTACCACACTGAACAGATTAGGTGAATTTTGATGACCACTGAAGAAGTATTTACAGACTTATAGTACACGATGCGATTTCTCGAGAGTTGTAGTATAATATATCTCATTTTGTCATACGTAACTAAGAGGGAAACTTCATTTTTTATGCTGTGTATTTATGATATTATCTTGGGTGATACGAGAGTTACCTTTTATGTAACTATCACTAGATGGAAATATTGAAATGTGTCATTACTATATTCGTAAAATTAGACATTTGTTATTGTGAAATCAGTGGTAGCTTATAAATTGATCGAGTAGTTTGTTGATAGCGAGCGTTTAAAACGAGTAAACTCTCATTTTTAGTCAACCGATTTTTACCAAAAATTGATCAACTCGTGCCATTGATGTCACAAGCTTAAATATGAAGTTTCATAAAAATCCTTTCAGCCGAATTTGCTCTGCACCTGTACACAGACAGATGGACGGACAGACAGACAGACAGACAGACAGACGGTCGGACAGACAAAACGTTATATAGGGACCTCAATTCGTGGAGATCCATCGAAATTTCGAAATGTCAAAATCGATATGATACCTCCCTTATATATGTTGGCGGTCGGTAAAAAAGTTTGTGAAAAAATGGATATTAATCGTGAAGGTTTTCGTTGGATGTTTTTTTTTACGATTTTAGTAAAGACCTACCGCAACAAGTATGCATAGATTCACTTCGTTCAACTCTTGGTAATGAAGCTCCATCAGAAAAGACTGTTTACAATTGGTTTGCAGAATTTCGTCGTGGTCGTGCGTCCGTCAGTGATGAATCTCGTGAAGGTCGACCAAAATCGGTTGTGATTCAAAAAAACATCGATGCTGTGCGCAAAATGATTGAAGAAGATCAGCATATGACTAACCGTGAGATAGAGGCATCCTTTGGCATATCGCAGACTGCAATACATTCGATTTTGCATGAACATTTAGCTGTGAAAAAGATCTGTACCAGATGGATTCCGCATAATTTGATCGAAGCTCAAAAAAAGGCTCATGTTGATTGGTGTAAGGCAGCGGTTCTTAAACTGTGGTCCGCGGACCCCCAGGGGTCCGCGAAACAATTTTTACATTAACTTTACATCCCCCAACTTTTCGCTTTTATTCAAATAACTCATTTAATAAAAATCCTACATGGTCAGGACTTTTTGTACTTGTTATTACCTAACTAGTTATTATAACTAAACAATAATTAGGAAAAATTTAATTATTTTTATTTAACTGCAAATTATTTACAGAAAACATATTATAATAAGATCTATTTTGACCAATATTTGACCAAGAAATGTTTGTATGAGCTTAACGTATTATAATTTGTAACTTTTCTAATTCTTTTTGCTACTATTTTTATTCATTTTATATTTTTTATTCGTAATGCTAATAAAAATGTTCATCTCTATAAATGTACAAGACCATTTATTGAAATAACTAGCGATACATTTTTACCAATATTTATTATAACGTAGTGCCTATGAGATTACTGAGCCAGAAATTAAGTCTCAAGAACGACGTAAAATGCCTAGTGTTGGGATGGGGTCCACAAAAAAATTTTGTTCAAGAGGGGGTCCTCGGACTACATAAGTTTAAGAACCCCTGGTGTAAGGGAATGCTAAAAAAATTCAACCTAGGCACTGCAAAATCCGTATACAACATCGTTACAGGTGAAGAAACTTGGATTTATTCATATGAACTAGAAACTAAGCAACAATCCACTGTTTGGGTCTACTAAGATGAACCGAAACCCACAAAATTTGTTCTTCGCTTGTGCGAAGCACTTCTTCAGTTGTACTGAACATGTCGCAACCATTCCTTTTGATGAAAAATATCTACAGTCGACAACGCATAGTGTATTAAATTTAAAGCTGTGAACGGTCGCTTGCGTTACCATATGACAAGCTTGTAGTGACAATCAACAGTGAACAACTTATAGAGTATAGTCTATTAATTTTAGACCTGTGAATACAGCTTTACTAATGTAACTCAATACTAAATTACAACACCTCATATTTCATTATTTGGGGCTTAAAATGCCCCCATAAAATCATCAAAACAAAAATATTTACGTCAAAAATGACTAATATTCCTCATAAGAAATTTTATTTATTTACTTTAAAAATTATATGTTATAGAACCCTGTTTACTGGCAGGCCCTAAGCTAATGGAAAAGACTGTAATTTAAAATTTGGGAGGTGTAAATGTTGGTAGAATTGTCATTAAGGCGGTACACTACTACCAACTTTAAAACCTAAAAACTTAAACACGCTATTCCTAATTATATAGCAGATTGAAATAAAATTTTGTTAAGCGTGTTCTACATTATACAATTCTCATCAAATTTTCATACTTATTTCTTTGACTAGAACTTGTACTAGAAATAAATCAGTGAAATTGTACAGTGTAGAACACGGTATTTAGTCAAGGTCAACTTTATTCAAAACTAGATTTGATCCAACTATTCTTGAAAACACATCCAACTTGGAACTCGGTGCATGCGCAGTAGACAGTTTTAACAATAGTACCAACATTAAAATTACGCTTGTAAATATTTTGAATTACTACGTGTTTAATAGTGTTTTGTTGATCATTGGTTTGAATAAGCGAATATATAAATTGTGTTTTGTACGTAAATCAGTAATTTTACAAAACTAATAGCTAGGTTATAAACATTTGACAAGATATGAATTATATTTTTATGTTGGTACTTTAAATGAACTGAAACACGTGTAAGAATTTCATACTCTACCAAAAAATTGAAAAATAAATTGTATTAAAACTTTGACAACTTCTAGTTCAAAGAAAAAAGTTTAGAAAATTGATGAATAAAGTATAATGTAGAACACGCTTTAAAAATGTGAACAATGAATTTAAAAGGAGGTCAAACATTATTGCTTTTCATACAAAACTAACTTGTCTGCGGAAGAGAGTATTTCTGAAATGTTTACATTTTTTTCTGAGAATTGTCCAATTCGGAGCACAGTGTTTCGTTGGTATTTACAATTTCAAAAGGAATTTTTTAACCTAGATTTTTATCCTCATCCAGGAAGGCCTCGTGAAACAGTTACTCCTATAAATATTGCTACGGTTAAAAAACTGCTCGATGAAAATAGGTGAATTATTAGGTCGTCAAGGATGAAATTTGTAGAAAAAAAGGCAAAATTGGTTGATAACTTACAAATATAAGGAATTATTTTATTCATCAAAGTATGCACCCATATTGTCTAAACACTTTTGCCATTTAAGCGGCAGGTTGTTCAGGCCGGTAGTATAAAACCCTGGCGGACGAGAGTCAATGAATTCCTGGAAGGCCAGTTTTACAGCATTGTCGGAATTAAACTGTTTTCCTATTAAAAAGTTGTCCAAATTGCGAAAGAAGTGGTTGTAGGGGCTAGGTCTGGTGAGTATGGAGGATGATGAAGAAGTTCCAACTCCAATTCCTGTAGTTTTGTCACAGTCATTTGTGTAGTGTGTGGTCTAGTGTTATCATGCAATAAGATAGGAGTCGATCTATTGACTAATCTATGTGCTATGGCTGTTTTTCTTCAAGTTTTTGCATCATTTCGTCCAGTTGGTTGCAGTATATTTCTGTTGTGATCGATGAGCCAGTTTTTTTTTTTTTTTTTTTTCTTTGTTGTAGTAACACTAGAGCCAAATACACTATTAATGTTTCGCGCGCTCTGCAATGCAATAGTTCCACGTAAGAACTCATACTTCATAATAGTGCAAATTTCCGACTGTTCCGTTTTCAACAAAATTAATTTTTAAAAAAAGTTTTTGATATTTTTTAGAGCATACAATAATTTTTTTAAACAGGTGAGGTGTGTAACTTTGCAACAAAAAATAACAGAACGGTAAAATATTAAGCCAATGTCAAATAATAAGCTGTTAATGTTGGCAATATTATTAACTACAAATTTCCTTGACGACCTGATATTTCACAAATAAAATCATTGTAATTAATTAAAATTTTAAATGTATATCATATTTTCGGACAAGAAAAAAAATCAAAATGAATACCATATTTTTGGACGGAGGAAATATATTATAATGAATATATTGCCTTGATTATTATTAGGAAAAATTAAATATTTTTCATTATCTTCTTTTGGAGGTTGCGCATATCTACAAACCAAAGCAAAAGCAGCCACTGAGACTCAAGAATACTATTTCCACATAGTATTCACAAGCCAATACTATTGTATTTGATATAATATACACCATACAATACATTTTCAACACTAAATAGACTTTTCGGTGATAAAAGACACAAAAAAAATCTAATTTATTTCTAACAAGGAAAGTACCAACTCATTCTCTATTTTAAAATTGACGTTGGAGTATTTCTTAAGCTACAATTTTGTGGCGTAATGTTGCTAAAAAATAGGTATCGAGGTCTAAGAAATTAATTAAAAAATATTTCATCGGTAAAATTGAGGTCGGTAAAGGAGGTTTCAGTTTTCGTCAACAAAAGCTGGACAAAAGCTGCGTTCAGAGCTCTTAAATTAGTCGACTATAGGCTGTGACTTGTTTACTGTTAATTGTCACTAACAAGTTTGACAATCATTCAAAGCTACAAAGTGCTGGGTTTTGCCCTTTTTCCCGGCGTAACTAATTGTGTGTGGCAACATAGTATTAAACACTATTGTTAAAAAATAATAAAATATTTATACTTGAATACATAGAAATACAATTAGGCATATGTATAACCACTTAAATTTGTACTTTAATTGCCTGGCAATAAAATATTTTATATATATATATATTCAAAGCTATTAATTTAATACGTTATACATTATCGATTGTCGATCGAGAAATGTGTAACACAGACAAATTTGTGTTACACGTCTCACATAGAGGGGAGTCTTCACCTCGAAGAAGGTGTCCATGGGTCCACCAATAGTGGCCTATACGGAGGCGTGTGATGGCGGTTTCCTCCCAGCGATTAATCCTGCAGAAAGAACCCCATGGTTTAACTTCTCCCTTAATCTATCTCAACTTAGTAGTTGGTTTAAAGACACAGATGTCGCACTATTCGTAACGCACTAATTTCCTGAGCTGTAAACGCTGCCTTGAACGTTAAAACTATCTACTAAACTTACCCACAATGCACAGTCTACTAATTTAAAGAGCTCTGACCACAATTTTATACTTTTCTGATTTTAATCTCAAAATATTGCTAAATAATGAATCAGTACTGTTCAAAATTTATTGTACTATCTTTGACAAACATAAATTTTATGACTACCCATGAAGGGCATAAATTAATCTGTATCGGCGATCGACATATCTGTTCCCGTCAAAATACGAGACAGTCGGACTCGCTATAAACCATTATAATTTGTCCCAAAATTTTATTGTACCACAAACAAAAACATGAAATATTTATAAAATAATATTGAAAAATCAGCTGTAGCCACCACAGGACCGACCGCCATCACAAAGTACTTGCATAAAATACATTCTAGCAGTAGACTAGAAATAACTTGGCCTAATATTTTCTAACAGAGATATTATTTATCATGACCGTGGAAACGTTACATATAATTATGAAAAAATAGATACTTAGGAAAAAATTTCGAAACATTTTTCACAAATGTCATCACTGACGGATGCATGACCACGACGATATTCTGCAAACCAATTGTAAACAGTCTTTTCTGATAGTGCTTCAGGCAAAATTATCCAACGAAAAGCTTCACGAGTAATATCCATTTTTTCACAAACTTTTTTTTAACGCTCACTTTCAACAAACTACTTGGTCAATTTATAAGCTGCCACTGATTTCACAATAATAAAAATTCACAATAACCCAAAAAATTGGAACTGCCTGATTATTGCACCGAGGCCTTCAATTACAGAACAATTAATTTTACAAATAAAAATATTCTATTTGACAGCAAAAATTCCTTACAGGATTTGCTGTACCTATGGATTGTTACTAATTTTATTTCAAATTGTTAGATTTGCATAAGCAACTTGTGAAAACTATGGTGTTGTGGCTCACCTTAAAATCTCAGAGCAGGGGAAAACAAACTTCTATCGGTAACTGAAGCTCCATTTTCCGTTAAAATCCAAATCACCCCCTTACTAATATCGAGGCACCGATAATCTTTTATTTTGACGGCAAGTGACGCATTGCTCGCAGTGTTGAAATTTCAAGTGCATTATAAAAAGTCGATTACACTATAAGATAGACTTGAATTCGTGGGACTCGGTCCTTGTATAGAGAACGCTCCAAGTGATTAATAACTACAAAATGACTTCGCATTTCTCAAATTTTAATTTCGTGGCTTTTTGTCTACTTGGCTTCTGATTCAATTTTTTTAACGCTTTGTTAAAGTTTTGTTAGTATTTTTTTATTAAAAAAAATTACCTGATACTAATATATAGAACATTATAACATGTTCGAAAAGTTCACGTCCTACTTTTGATAACAATTGAAGCATTTACTGATAACCCTCGAAAAATTCAAGAGCATGCTCCTATTTTACAAGTAGAAATACGTCATAAGCGATTTTTATTATTAACAGTTTTTGTACTATATATTTTTCCACTAAGGCAAATGATACGGGATATACAAGGTGTCTGAAAAGAAATTTTATATTTATTTAGCTTACTGCGTGAACGCAACGTATCCGAGGGGCGCGGGGGTTATGTCAATCGGTAGCCTGGCTCTTGGGAATTCAGTCGCTATGGAGCGTTTCTCGGGAGCAGACCGCGCGTTATGCGTGCGAGAGTTTTACAAAAACGATGATTCGGCGACTGTAGCGCGTAGAAAATTATGCAGTATTCGAGGTTTTCGCCACTTAAATGATGCGCCAAGCATTCCTCTCATTCGACATTGGGTTAAAAACTTTGAAGAGACTGGTACAACGCTGGATAAATCAAAATCCGGGCGACCTAGGTCATCAAGAACGGTAGAAAACGTGGAGAATGTTAATCAGTCTGTTCGTGACGACCCGAAACTTTCAATTCGGAAGCGCGCAAGTGCTTTAAATGTGCATAGATCATCATTACATCGCATTATGCACAAAGACCTAAAGCTGCACCCCTACAAAATTCAATTGGTGCAAGAATTAAAGCCCCAAGATGCCAGTCAGAGGCTTAATTTGGTAAATCAGGTGATTGAGCGGAGAGGTGACATAAATTGGCCTCCACGCAGTCCAGATTTAACCCCTATGGACTTTTTCCTATAGGGTTATCTTAAATCTAAAGTTTACGCCAATAAACCGACTTCACTGGCGCATTTGAAAGAAAATATCCGTCACGAAATGGCAGCCATCCCTGAGTCCACCTGCCGAGACGTCATAAGTAATTTTACTGTTCGATTAAATGAGTGCCGAGAACGCGAGGGTCTACATTTAGACGATATTATTTTTAAGAAATAAATCCCCAAAAAGTGTTTTTTAATAATTAATAAACATTTTTTCTATATACGGCTTACTTTTTTTTTAATCGATCCACTAAATATAAAATTTCTTTTGAGACACCTTGTATTTTAAGCTTTTTAATAAACAGTTTCAGCCCTTAGAATAAAAATTGATGTGAAGTGTGAATTTTTACACATTGCAGGATTTCGCAGGTATATAATAAGTGAAGGCGGCATGCTGAGTGTGTAGCACAAATTTTGCTTTGTAGTAATCACGGCAAAATGAGCGATATTATAAAAATAATTTATCGTCTGTTAATCGAAGAGCTTTAAAAACAAATTTTATGTTAAAATATTTTTTTGTTAATTTTAATTCGAATACCTAATACCATTATTTAGGATTCTAAATATGTGCAGTATTTTTTTTATACATAGCAAGGTACTTTAAGATTTTGAAAATTGCTCTTATGGCTTCCATTGGTTGGTTTAAGTCATTTGCTCCGCTCCTCTGGTTTCGTATACATGACACATAGAATGAAAATATAATTCCAACAATTCCAACTGGTTATTAAATTTACGCTCTTAAAAATTAAATGCAGTAATTGCCAAAATATAACTAGAATTTTGACAAAATAATTTAAACAAAATAAAAATGAAAAAAAAAACAGAAAAAATAAAATTGACAGGAAGCAAACCGTAGTTTGCAACTTAAGAAGCAAGAACGCTAACCATTAGACTATGGTCGTTTACTCGTTTACTGTGTTACATAGCGAATTAAATATTTTACATAGTTTAGTTAAAAAGACAAAAAATGCGTTACTTTCCGAAAACATAATCTGATCAAAAATTCCTGTTGTACTATTCCGGTTCACACCAATGTACATTACTTAGAAACTTTTCAGATATTTATTTTAAACCATTTGGGCTGTGGGACAAAAATTTTTTTGAACAATTTTGGCGAAAATCGCGTCAAAATAATTTATTTTGTAAAAATAAAATTTTGATTGTTAATCCACGTACTAAGGGCTTTCATTTGATACACTACTCAGAATTAAAAAAAAAAAAAAAAATTCCATGAGCACATATTTGTTTATATTTTTAGGGGGGTATGTTTTTTAGATGTTTTAGTATTTTTCCTATGTGCGGGTTAAAGAGTTTTATAAGCATGCCAAATTTCAACTCTTTAGGTTTAGCCGTTTGGCTACAATTTTTACCGAACAGACAGACAGACAGACAGACAGACAGACAGACGACAAAATGACGGTATAAGGGTTTTTTGGTCATACCTACAAAATCCTAAAAAGACTAAAACTATGAACGTACACTACAGTAAGAAGCAGACATACGTTCTTGACATCTTACATAAAACTGTGTGAAATAGATATACATTTCTTTATCGGTTCTCAATCGATCAATTTGTCAAGTAAAATCTCCTTTACTATATAAGGATTTTTTGGTCATACCTACAAAACACTAAAAAAGGTCCTTACTTTTAAAATACAAGTGCCAACCTAAAAAAATATCTTACCTTAAGGGGTTACATGGGTCTTAAAGGTATAAAAAAAAACGACTTCTTTAAAAAATATTATTTCAAAAACAAAAAATCTTTTTTATTTAAAATTAAAATATATAAAAGTATAGTACTTGAAGTACTTGTAAAAAAAATTTCAGCCAAAAATATTCAAAATTTTCCATTTTCCAGCCGTTTTTCGCCGTCAACCTTTTTTTTGCGGTGGACATGATATTTCGGTGTGGATTCATCTGAAATCAAAAATTCAAAAATTTTCTTGTAGTTTATGCCCTTGGCTCGTGATTGAACGAAGGAATTAAAAAAAAAATTAAATTTGACATTTTGACATGAGTTTGAATCAATTTTCGTCTCAAATTTTTATGCGTTTTTCCGATTCACATCATTTTTAAAAGTTCTTTTTCGTATAAAACAAGAACGACTTGACCGAATGAAAATTCCTTCGTTCAATCACGAGAAAAACTACACGATGGCGCCCTTCATCAGGCCTCGCGCCCTTGGCACTTGCCCCGGTGCCAGGGCGTTACTACGGCTCTGATCCTAGAGATCGTCCCTTATTAAAACCTATTATCAAAACACCTGTTTAACCAACCTTTCATTTAATGAAATAGTGACTGTTAAAAAATTAAATTTACAACTGTCGTTAAAATAATAGTTAGTGTATATATGTATGTGGATTATGGTTGACCACGTGGGTGGTTGAATTCAGTGAGTAATTATTGAGTCTACGTTTATTGAAGCAACGAATACGAGCAACAGCACTTCATCTTGATATTAAGTAAGCGTGAAGTTAAACATCATTCTTGAATTACACACTCAACTACGGACTGTTTCACATTATTCGGGATATGAGCCTTTGGTTGCCGTTCCAATACAACACTCCCCGAATTCAGTTGTCAAAGGATAGTACGTAAGGTGCTAAGAAAGTTTTGAGATACGGGCTTATTTTTTAAACACGTTCAATACACTTCTTCATACGTATAAAAAGGGCCGGCCAGAGGGCGGTACGAACGGTGCGACCGCACAAGGCCCCGCGCGACACTAGTTTTTTTTTTACCAGGTCTATAAGTATGAAATGCGGATTTTTTTCAAACTTGCCGCGCAAACAGAGTGTATAGTTCAAAGTTTCAACACATATTTTGTTAAGTTATCAGTAAGTGTCAAATTCGTATAGGTTATAATTTGAAAAGTGATAGTTTTGTTTTACTGTGTTAAAAATGTCAAATTTTGTGCCAAATAAAGAGCATTCGCGGACAGTACTACTGTTTTGTTTTCATTTGAAAAAAAAACTGCTGCTGAATCATACCGACTGCTTCGAGAAGCTTATGGTGAATATGCTCCATCGCAAGATACGTGTGAACGATGGTTTCGGCGTTTCAAAAGTGGTGACTTATCTTACAGACAAAGAACATGGAAAACCTTCAAAAAAATATGAAGATACAAAATTGGAAACATTGCTACAGGAAGACGATAGTCAATCACAAAAACAACTAGCAGAGCAGTTAGGCGTTAGTCAACAAAGTGTTCCCAATCGCCTACGAGAGATGGGTAAGATCCAGAAAGTAGGCAGATGGGTTGCACATGCATTGAATGAGAGGCAGATGGAAAAACGCAAAAACACTTGTGAAATTTTGCTTGCACGATACAAAAGAAAGTCTTTTTTGCATCGTATTATTACTGGCGATGAAAAATGGATTTATTTTGAAAATCCCAAACGCAAAAAATCATGGGTGAACCAGGCTCACCATCCACATAAACTGCAAGACCGAATCGCTTTGGCAAAAAGACCATGCTCTGTACTTTGTGGGACCAAAAGGGTGTGGTCTATTATGAATTGTTAAAACCTGGTGAAACAGTTAATACCTAACGCTACCAACAACAACTGATCGAATTGAACCATTCGCTGCTCATAAAACGACCATAATATGAAAGAAGACAGCACAAGGTAATCTTTCTTCACGATAACGCTCCATCATATAAGGCAAAAGCAGTTTGCAACACATTGGAGGCACTCAAGTGGGAAGTGCTATCCCATGCCGCTTACTCACCAAACTTGGCCCCTTCAGATTACCACTTGTTCGCATCGATGGGTCACGCACTTGCCGAGCAGCACTTTTGTTCATATGAAAATGTGAAAGAATGACTAGATGAATGGTTTGCGGGGAAAGGGGAAGAGTTCTACTGGCGAGGTATTCACAAATTGCCTGAAAGATGGGAAAAATGTATAACTTCTAATGGAGCATACTTTGAATAAATAAACTTTTACTGTTCTTTTGAGTTTAATGTTTTTTATTAAAAAAAAAAAAAAATCCGCTTTTCATACTTGTAGATCTGGTATATTATTTTGTTAAATATTAATTATAATTATTCATAAACTATTGGTGCAACTAATATGTACGAATAATAAGTGCAATATTGCAAAATACAAATATTTTGAATGTGTTTTTTTTTTTTTGAAAAAGAAATCCCCGCACGGTTATCTTGCACCGGGCCCCGCTTTATATCGGGCGGGCCCTGTTCACGGGGCCTTCCTGGACGACGATCATTCACAATGACTCTCTTATAAAAACAAAATTGAAAAAGTTATTTCATATATGGTTGAAATCTTTAATTCCCCTTTAAAAATATTACGTTTCGTAAATAATACAAAATAATCTCAATTTTTCACAAGGACATATTATAATATAAAATCCTGGTTTTTCCACACTCATATCATTCTGCTTTGATTCCTCAGGGAGTATGCCCCGTCTAAATCCCTACGAGTCCCTATCAACACGACTAATCCCTTGCAATACCCGACAAGGTACGATTTTACCAAAGGACCAAACCTGAAATGGCCGAGAGAAAGATGGAATATGAGCAAGAGAAAGATAGAAAACAAGTTTATACAAACAGAAAATGATGAAATAGGAAGAGAAAAATGTTATATTTTTTTTTGGAAAAGTTCGGCTGTTGTTCTTTGGCGGAGAGTGAAGCCTCATTTACCGATAGAATACAGTTTTTTCCCTAAAGAAATTACTTCAACTTTTATAACAGTTGCACACTTAACGGTAGGTATTAACTCACAGATTATAAGTTTCTTATACAAAAATAATAACACTAGTAAACAAAAATTGAAGTGAAGTGTGAATTTACACACATTTCAGGGTTTTACAGGTATTTAATAGGTGTAAGTAGCCAACATAATACTGGATGTCTAGGTATATTAACACATCAAAATCAACAGTTCCATTTAATTTTTGTAAACAAAATTTAAATAATTTGCCAAATATCCCAGCGTTTTTTTCTGCATTTGCTCCGTATTCAAGTCTTAATTATATTAATAAGAAATATTTTACAGTGTAGCTGGTTTGGCAACTATTAAAAAAATATTTTGTTTTTTTAATATTTTTAATTCCAAAAAAATACACGCACTATCTTAGCTATAAATGCAAAAAATCCAAAACATTATTAGCCATAATTTATTCATGAATTAAAAAAATAATTAATTTTTTCAAAAACTAAAAGACTGTCATATTTTACAAAAACACTATCTGATCAAAAATTCCTCTCGTACGTTTCCGGCTCAGATCAATATACATTAAATATAATTTTTTCAGATTTTTAGTTTAACCCTTTTTGGTAAAAGGGTGCGGGACAAGAATTTTACACATTTTTGGCTTCGTGTTTAATTCGTGTTAAAAAAACAGAATTTCAAAAAACTATCTATCGTAATCTACCTCTTAAGAGTTTTCTTTTGATACTACACAATATATATATATATTTTTAAATATATTTTTTTTATCAACAGCACAAAAAAATCGACATTTTTCGAAAAATGAATCTGATCAAAAATTCCTGTTGAACTATTTCGGTTTCCATCAATGCACATTACTTAGAATTTTTTCAGATTTTTAGTTTAAACCATCTCATATCGATAATTTTTATTCGATATTATCGATACCCAAATATCGATACTTTCTCAGTATCGCATATCCCTACTTACAACTACTTCTGAGGAAAGTTTCTCCTATTTTTTTTTTTTTTTTTTTAATTTGGTGTCTTCATGTTAGTCTGTTATCGAGATGCACCTCTAAATATCTTATTGCTTGGTTAGGCGGGTTCCATGGAATAATGTTGTTGTTAACAATTATATTTGGCAGGTTACTAGTTTTTCTTAGCGTGAACATTTTTATTTCGCATTTACTTGTATTTAGTTTAATGCACCATTTTTAAAAATAATCAGTAGTGATTCAAGTCAATCAAGTTTTTTTTGTAGATCACTGACTGCTCTGCTGGTAAATATAAATAAAAATTTTATATAGCATCCATTATCAATAGGATAAAATATAGTATAATTATAAATAGGATGCAATATGTGCAAATAGGTAATATAATTATTTACCAGTATATCAGGGTGTACCGCAAGGAAGTGTACTTGGGCCACTTCTATATATTTTATATGTAAATGACATTGCAGGGGATACTCTGAGCGCAGAATTTGTAGCCTTCGCTGACGACACTACGATAATGGGCTCTGATTCTGATAGTCAGAATCTTGTTCAAAAGATTAACAATGATCTTAAAATTATGTACGATTGGCTTGTGTCAAATGATCTAATTATTAATGAAAGTAAATGTAACTTTATTACATTTACTAAACGTAAAAAAGAACGTGACACAAGTCAATTAATTAAGATAAATAAATCGATTGAACAAGTCCAGTCTACCAAAATACTGCGAATTTATATAGACGAGTGCCTGAACTGGGATGTACATATAAATAATCTTTGCAAGAGAATATCCCAGGTAGGCTGGAAAGTAAAAAACCTTGCAAAATGTTGTAGTAAAGATGTAGTCAGAGCGTATTACTTTGGTCACATTTATTCCATTTTGTCATATGGTTTATTATGCTGGGGCACAAGTTCGGAGTTCAATAGATTATTTAAAATGCAGAAAAGAATCATTAGAAATATGGTTGGGTGCTGCCGTAGAACCTCTTGTGTTCCTATTTTTAGAGAACTGAATATCTTACCATTACCGTGTATGTATATATATCAGGCTAGCCTTCATGTACAACAAAACTTATCAGTTTTCGAGAAGCGGTCAGATATACATACATATAATACTAGACAAAACAGTAATTTAGAAATTCAAACAGTTAGATTTACAAAAACGGCACAAAATCCAAATATACTAATGAAAAAAATGTATAATAAACTACCTTCACACATCAAAGATAGTACAACCTTGCCGCTATTTAAGAAACGGATAGTTAAATTTTTAATCAGTAAGTGTTTTTATAATCTAAATGAGTATCTTATGCAGCAACAATAAGTAAACACACTTTTAAGAATTGAACTGACTTATTTAATTTGTTATATTTATTTATTTACTTTGTTAATTATTTATTTATTTAATTTATAAATTGACGAACATAAATATTGTAATTTATTATCTATATATTTATACTTTTATATGATTTATATTTACTATCTTATTTTTAAAATTTTGACTGTTAGTGATATTAATTATTGACAATTTGTAAAATGACTTATCCAATATTACTTGTATGTAATCTACTAGATCAATAAATTATTATTATTATTATTATTATTATCAAGTATCCATGCTTTATAAACAAATATACATGAAAGACTAGTAAGAATATTGAATATTGATTACACAAAATAGAATATTTTAACTACAAAAAATACAGGAAATGATTAAATTTTGACAAATTACAAAAATTCCTTTATCTCTTAAAAATATTTCTGTTAAAATTCTTGTTTTGCGTCGAAGCAAAACGAAGAACTTCCTTCACATATGTGTGAACCACGGACGATTTGGCATTTCAATAATATAATCAATCATTTTAAGTTACTGTAGTTGCTACATAACACACATACATAAGACAGCTACATAAGACAGTTGGCTACATAACACAAATATTCTAAGTTTAGCGGATTAAATTCCCGGTATGGTTGTATTTTGATATCAATTTCAAATGTATATACTAGGGATGGGAACAAAACATCGACGTATCGAAAACATCGATGTTTGTTTTAAAAACATCGATGTTTTTACCATCGATGGTCAGCTGGCGATAGTATCGATAAAACATCGATATCTACTACCGATGTCGATGTTTAAACTTTGAAATTCAGAAACTACCGCTAGAGGCGCTGGAATCTTAAAAATTTAATTTTTATTAAAATTAGTACACAAAATATAAGCGCCATCTATTGTGATATAACAATACTAATAGTGTTAGTTTTTATTCTTCTTAGCAGAATACGAAAGAATAAGAAGAAACTTCTAATTTTTGCAAACAATGCGAACGACCAAAGACACCAACACAGTTTTTCTTTTTGAGTCTTGTTGACACTTTCCCAGTTGTTATTCCTCCAATCCCTGGATTTTTGTAAGTTGTCATTAGCTATTTTTTTATATATTGAAGTTGGCTTTTCCTGAACAAAATGATCAAAAGCTTCAATTAATCGGTAAAAGTAACTAGAATTGAAAATCTAGTTCCGCCTAAACCAAAGGAACAGACATTATATCAACTTAAAAAAGTATAAAAATAATTGTGTATGACAGTGTTATTTTTATGTTAAATAATATAAAATTAACATTAAGATAACTATATTAGGATTGTAATAAAATCCAATATTTCATTTTAGAAATGTAAAAATTGTAAGGTCTGTTCCTTTGGTTTAGGCGGAACTAGATTTTAAATTCTAGTTACTTTTACCGATTGATTGAAGATTTTGATCATTTTGTTCAGGAAAAGTCAACTTCAATATATAAAAAATTGATGTGAAGTGTGAATTTTCACACATTGCAGGGTTTCGCAGGTATATAATAAGTGAAGGCGGCATGCTGAGTGTGTAGGACAAATTTTGCTTTGTAGTAACCACGGCAAAATGAACGATCTTTTTAAAATAATTTATCGTCTGTTAATCTCAGAGCTTTAAAAACAAATTTTATGTTAAAATATTTTTTTGTTAATTTTAATTCGAATACCTAATATCATTATTTAGGTTTCTAAATAAGTGCAGTATTTTTTTTTATATAACAAGGTTCATTAAGATTTTGAAAATTGGGCCTATGGCTTTCATTGGTTGTCTTAAATCATACGCTCCGCCCCTCTGGCTTCGTATAAATGACACAGAATGAAAATATAATTCCAATTGGTTATTAAATTTACGCTCTTGAAAATTAAATTCAAAATGTGCTAAAATATAACTAGAATTTTAACAAATTAAGTTAAACATAAACAAAGTGCTGGGTTTTGCCCTTTTTCCCGGCGTAACTAATTGTGTGTGGCAACATAGTATTAAACACTATTGTTAAAAAATAATAAAATATTTATACTTGAATACATAGAAATACAATTAGGCATATGTATAACCACTATGTAATTTTATTTTTTTAAATTTGTACTTTAATTGCCTGGCAATAAAATATTTTATATATTTATATATAAGTTAAACATAATAAATATGAAAAAAAAAAAACAAAAAAAAAAATTACTCCACAAGCCAGGAACGAACCTGTGTAGTGAATAACGATCCTGTGTGGTTGTCGAGCAACTGAGCCACTAGACCACCAAACGCTTATCAACTTAGTGTGTTATAAGAGTATATAACATGTATGCATCGTCAACCAAAAAACACAAAAAATGCGTTACTTTCCGAAAACATAATCTGATCAAAAATTCCTGTTGTACTATTCCGGTTCACACCATTATACATTACTTAGAATTTTTTCACATTTTTAGTTTAAACCATCTGGGCTACAGGGTGTGGGACAAAAAAATTTTTGCACAATTTTGGCAAAAATCGCTTCAAAATAATTTATTTTGCAAAAATAAAAATTTGATCGTTAATCCACGTACCAAGGGCTTTCATTTGATACCCTACTCAGAATTATAAAAAAATATTTTTTTTTTCGATGAGCACATATTTGTTTATATTTTTAGGGGGATATGTTTTTTAGATGTTTTAGTATTTTTCCTATGTGCGGGTCAAAGAGTTGTATAGGAATGCCAAATTTCAACTCTCTAGGTTTAGCCGTTTGGCTACAATTTTTACCGAACAGACAGACAGACAGACAGACAGACAGACGACAAAATGACGGTATAAGGGTTTTTAGGTCATACCTACAAAACCCTAAAAAACATCTAATGACAAATTACAAAAATGAAAATTGCGGTTAGTTCCGCCTAATCGTTTGGAATAGACTGTAGGTACAAATTAGGATTATTATATTGGGTATAATAATATTAATGTGAAATTAATTACTATTAAAAAGGAATATCTCTATTTCAAAATCTAATAAACGCTTTTTGTGTATTATGTGTTACTTTTTTCGTATTTTATCTTTACATTATTAAATAAAATCTATATAATATAAATAAATAGCTTTTTTTAATATTAATAAAACATCGATGTTTCCGATACATCGATGTTTTTCCTTCGATGTTTTTTCAACATCGATAGTAAGGCGCCGATGTTATCATCGATGTTAAACATCGATGTTTTGCCTTGGATCTACAACCCTAGTTTCAAGTGTTTTTACATTGTAACATATGTAAAATCATAATTCAGATAACAAATAATTCGTACAACGAATCACCACGTGGAACGAATAAAATTTTCCGAAGTATTGCTGTAACATTATTATTATTTTGAATTAATTCGAGCATGTTTTTGAATAAAATTCGTAAGTTTTATGAAAATTTGAGTTTCATTATAAATTTTAATTAAAATAGTAATTTATTTTATAAAATTCAAAGCAAATAATGTTAAATTTGAAATTGCAGGTACGTATAATATTTATTTAAACATATTTTAATCAACTTATATTATAAATATTTATTTTAATTTCAAATAAATTTACTACTGTCATTATTATTTTAGTTATAATGCAAAATTAACTCTCTCACTCTCTGTTTCTCTTCTCTCTCCCTCTTCCCTACCCCTCACACTCCCTACTTGAGTCAATCTGGACTTTCTCTTCCAAATATCTTGTATACCAATGATTGTATCTGATTTAATATTTTCAAACCTCGATTGTACCTAATATCATTGCTGTAAACCCAATTATAGTAACGTGATTAGATTTGGTAACATTTGGCGAGCGTTGGGGCGTAGCCCTGCGCTCCACAGGGGCTCCAAGGGACCTACAACCCCAGACACTGTCACCATAACATATGGGGATTGCGATAATTGGGTTTAAATTTGGAAATAATTTGAAATTAGTTGAGAATTTTGGAGCAGTATTAAAAGGGTAGAATTTTTCAGTGGAACGTGTCTCATGATGGTGTAGCAATTAATATTAGGTGGAGGCTGTGTCTATATCAGTGTTTCACAACCGTCGGTCCGTGGACAGGTACTGGTACGCGAGATTCTTTTGCCGGACCGCGAGATTCTTTAGCCGGACCGCGAGATTTTTTTTTCTATACAACTATTCGCCTAATAAGATATAACCCATTTAATTTTGAGATGAAAATCTCGGTCCTTAATCTGTTAATTGTTTAAGTAATAATTTGTTTCTTTTTTCACTAATTATATATGATTTTTTTATTTATTGTTAGGGTTTTGTAGGTATGACTAAAAACCCTTATACCGTCATTTTGTCGTCTGTCTGTCTATCTGTCTGTCTGTCTGTCTGTTTGTCTGTCTGTCTGTTTATTCCGTAAAAATTGTAGCCAAAAGGCTAAACTTAGGGAGTTAAAATTTGGCATGCTTATAGAATTTGACCCGCACATAGAAAAAATACTAAAACATCTAAAAAACATATCCCTCTAAAAATATTAATAGACCGGGAGCTCATGACAGATTTTGGTCTCCGATTTCATACAGCATGCCTTTTGGAGGAGAGAATATTTACCCTGTAACAACAAAAAAGGAATGGTACTAAACCCCAGCACGCTTTCCGGTCATAGGGAAAATTGCATTTCCACTTAAACACAAAATTTTTGTGCTTTTCTCTGATTTAATATTGCTTGCCCTTTTGTCAAAAGAAAGTTATAACAAATTTAAAGTCTTTTAAATATATGCATGCGATTCGGAGGGTCCCAAAGGGCTCAAACGGTCATGTGATTTTGTAATAAAAAAATATGATTTTCCGCGTTTTCATACAGCATGCCTATAAATAAAAGACTTTAAATTTGTTATAACTTTCTTTTGACAAAAGGGCAAGCAATATTAAATCAGAGAAAAACACAAAAATTTTGTGGTTAAGTGGAAATGCAATTTTCCCTATGACCGGAAAGCGTGCAGGGGTTTAGTACCATCCCTTTTTTGTTGTCACAGGGTAAATATTCTCTCCTCCAAAAGGCATGCTGTATGAAATCGGAGACCAAAAATGTCATGAGCTCCCGGTCTATAACAAATATGTGCTCATCGAAAAAAATATATTTTTTTTAAATTCTGAGTAAGGTCTCAAATGAATCTTAGTACGTGGATTAACGATCAAAATTTAATTTTTGCAAAATAAATTATTATGCCGCGATTTTTGCCAAATTTTTGTCCCACACCCTTTAGCCCAGATGGTTTTAACTAAAAATCCGAAAAAATTCTAAGTAATGTACATTGGTGTGAACCGGAATAGTACAACAGGAATTTTTGATCAAATTATGTTTTCAGAAAATAACGCATTTTTTGTGTTTTTTGGTTGATGCACAAAAGTTATAGTTATGTAACACACTATACTAGAAGGCGTATCCTGGTCTAATGGCTAGCTTGTCCGCTTGCTACCCACCATACTAGGGTTCGCTCCCGAGCGGAAGTGACAATTTAATTTGTTTTTTTTTTTTCATTTTTATTTTTTTTTAAATTATTTTGTCAAAATTCTAGTTATATTGTGGCAAATGTTGCATTTAATTTTTAAGAGCGTGAATTTAATAACCATTTGGAATTGTTGGAATTATATTTTCATTCTGTGTCATGTATACGAAACCAGAGGGGCGGAGCATACGACTTAAAACAACCAATGGAAGCCATAGGCGCAATTTTCAATATGCTAATGAACCATGCTATATAAAAAAAAAATACTGCACATATTTAGAAACCTAAATAATAATAATAGGTATTCGAATTAAAATTAACAAAAAAATATTTTAACATAAAATTTGTTTTTAAAGCTCTTAGATTAACAGATGATAAATTATTTTAAAAATATCGTTCATTTTACCGTGATTACTACAAAGCCAAATTTGTCCTACACACTCAGCATGCCGCCTTCACTTATTATATACATGCGAAACCCTGCAATGTGTGAAAATTCACACGTCACATCAATTGTGTAAGTGCACCGAAATGGTTAAACAAATATAAGTTCCAATTATTTAATGATAAAAATTTTATTTTTTTTTTTCTTGGAATTTAATATACAGTCTGTTTCAAACGGTTAGACGGAACTAAATGGGAATTTCGTTCTTTTAGGTTGTCACGAAAAGGGACCTTGCTTGGGTTATTTCATTTTTCACGTTGCAATGTCAAAATTTTAAATTACAACAATGAAACCATGGAAACGAATGACATATGTCAAATTAAATTATTTTTCTTACGTATTTTAATGACAAAAACATAAATAAATGGGATATTTGTATTAAGAATGACACAAAAAATCAAAATATAAAGAAAATAATATTTTAAAATGATATTAACCTTAACCAAAAAATGTTTGTTGCAAGTATGATTTACAAAGCTTAAACAAAACGGCCGAAAAGAATGATTTAAACGATGAAAGTAACTAGATTACAAAATCTAGTTCCGCCTAACCGTTTGGAACAGACTTTAGCATATAATAATAGCACATTGTTTTTAATTAGAAAACAACATATAAGTGTACAAAATTTATACATATAATCTGTCTCAATTTGTAATACGAAACTAGATCTGGTTACTTTGGTGACTGTTGTGGTGTAAACAGACTTTGGAGTATCCGTGTGAACCAATACTATGATAATATTATAAATGTATTGTCAATATACAACATAAAAAATGAACTTTTCCTGTTAGTTCCGTATTACAAAATGAGACAGATAATACAAAATAATATGTAAATAATATAAGTAATATTGAAGGTTTAAGGTTTTTTTACTAATCTTGGGACGTAATTGCTGTTATATCGTGGTTTACCCATACATATAAATGTAAAGAAAAAATAGCTACTATATAAATTACAAAAAAATATCTAATATGAGGGATACAATTTAGGGCAATGGTCTGCTAGGGTTACGCAAGTCAAAAATGGTTGGGAACCACTGTTCTATCGGTAAACAATATTTCAGTCATCTCCAGAACACAGTCTTAGTATTCACCGTGTTTTTGACAAGTTTCATGAAACTATTTTGAAAAACCGGTATCTTAAGCCCTAGAAGTAATTATAAAGGCACAATTCAACCATTATTTTTCACAAAACCATGTTTCTTAAGAAGTAAACGTACTAATCTCTTCTTGTTTAAAATAATCTGCAGTTTTGTCCGCTTGTAAAACGATTAAAGGTTCTTTTGTTCCAAGATTTAACCAAAGTCAACTAACCCCAGGTTTATTTAATCGGTTTAAAACCCGGATTAGTTAACTACACCGGGATTTAAAGATTTCTTGTTAGTGAATAACAATTTTACATATGTAATCTGGGGGTGAGTCATGGAATTTCTGACGGTAACCATTATATCAAATGCCGAAAAAGATTTATTTTATACTAGCTGGAGTACCCGTTCTTCCTACGGTTTTTGTAATGTATATTTAGCTGTAACGTAAATAAAATTTTAAGTAGAACGCAAAATAATTATTTCTTTATTCTAAACAACTTTTTTGTATATAATTTTGATGTTAAGTAAATAATAAAAAATAAGATACATCGTTAATAGGTAGGTCTCCCCATAGCCCCCCAAATATACGCTATCGACAGAAAGTTTGAGGCAGGTTATGAATTTATACTTTCAAGATATAAATACAGACGATTCCGTTTAATTGGGCCACCGCTTAAATGGGGCAGCCACTTATTTGGGGCAGCCACTTATTTGGGCCAAATCTCAAAGAACAGAAACCAAACCAAGGAACCAACAGTAAATTTACCTGTTTAATTGGGACAACATTCCGCCTAATTGGGGCAGTAAATTTAAGATCACATTACATAGTATGTTACAGATATTCTCAAGAAAAAATATGTACAAAGAAATTAATATGATGCGCTTCATATCTTTTTGATTCACAAGATGAAAAAATATATTTAAAAAACTATCAAGTTGAAGATTGTAAGGATTCAATTGTAGAAATCATTAAATCAAAACATGAAAAATTAGACGAAGATGACGATGATGATGATGATCCACCTGTGCCTGTGACTAACCAGGAGGCAAAAAATGTATGGCCGTATTACAGCGTTATTTTATGCAGGAAGGAAATGAAGGGAGCCCTACATCCGCACTGAATACCTGTGCTGATTTTGTAGAAGTGAAATGTTACAAAAACAAAAGACAGACTACACTTGACGCATTTTTGCATTGAATTAAATTGTATGTACCTATTTATTATTTTATTTTGCAATTTATTATTATTTTTTCTTAAAAGTTTATATTTTTTGGTTATATGTAATTTATAGTTTTGTCCAAGAGTTTTTAAAATAAAATTATTGAAAGAAAAATATGCATAGTTTAATTTTATGTGAAATTCGCTTAATTGGGGCAGCCGCTTAATTGGGCCAAAATGCCTAAGTCCCGATGTGTCCCAATTAAGCGGAATCGACTGTATTCAAATTGGTTATTTTTTGACTTCAATGAGTGTCTTTATGTTTTAATTTATGATTCGAGTAATATCAGTAACAAGTTTAGACCAGTCCTGCATATTTCAATCAACAATAGACATTAACTTGCTTATTTATAAAATAAACATTTGAACATTTAAACTTGAGTATTCAATTATAAAACAAACTGTACCATTAGTGTGTTTTACTTGGGTTATAATTAATTTAATTTAAAAAAATCTTTTTTTTTTGCTAAAAAAAATTGTTAAAAAAATAATTTTTTTGTAATTGAAATTTTATTTTACAATTAAAAATCAGCTGTGGCCACCACAGGACCGACCGCCATCGTAAAGTACTTATATAAAATACATTCTAGCAGCAGAGTAGAAATAACTTGGCCTAATATTTTCTAACAGAGATATTATTTATCATGACCATGGTAACGTTACTGAAAAAATTGAGACTTGGAAAAAATTTCGAAAAATTTTACAGGAATTATTCGAAATTTTTCGTTTTATCAAAAAACGTCTCAAATAAAAGTTATTAGTTATTGCTTTTATAGCAACTTTTGTTTAATAAATTTTTTCGAGATATTTTTCTGTTGTGAAATATTCGCAAAAATCTTAAAATCGACACGAGTAAACTCCCATTTTTAGTCAACCGATTTTTACCAAAAGTTGATCAACTTGTGCCATTGATGGCAGAAGCTTAAATATGAAGTTTCATAAAAATTCTTTCAGCCGAATTTGCTCTGCACGTGTACACAGACAGACAGACAGACGGACGGACGGACAGACAGACAGACAGACAGACGGACGGACAGACAGACAGACCGACAGACATCATGCTAAAAATAGTCAAAACGTTATGTAGGGACCTCAATTCGTGGAGATCCATCGAAATCTCGAAACGTCAAAATCGGTATGATCACAATACCTCCCTTATATACGTTGGCGGTCGGTAAAAATGGGTAAGCGAGGAGAATTAAGCACTGCCGAAAGAGAAAGAATTCTCGTTTATCACGAAGAAGGCAATTCGCAAGTCCATATTGCAAAAAAAAAAAAATAAATAAAATTTCAAGATGTTGTGTGCAAAGGACATTGCAACAATACGAAGAAAATGATTAAACTAAATGATTGAACCGGGGCACCCCGAAAATCTCCTTTATTTGTAAAGATACAAAAAATCTTCAGAACAAAAGTTAAACTAGACAAAAAGGCCCATCTAAAGGTTACTATAAGAATTCTGAGGCACTTCCGGTTTCACCGGACATGATGTCAACTTTTGATCTAGCATAGGGAATCGATAATTTTATATTTTTTTCCTAAAAGTACATTAAATTAGCTTTACAATGACACCAAAAAGTCATATTTTTATGTTAACCATTTCAAAATGGCGACCATTTATTTACAAAATAATAATCAACATAAGTTTTTTATATATATATATATATATATATATTGAATAACGATATTTTCTTTAATATCATTAACTATTAACAAAGTACACATACTTACATTCAATGAAAATATATATTTTTCCAACTATTTATAAAACTTGGAATAATATTTTTAATGTATTTTATTATTTTATTACTTTACGGTCGACGCGCAGGGCCTGGGGAAGGTGCCCCACTTGCCCTAGCCTAGGGGCGGACCTGCATCCAAGGATTGTTGACTTGTAAGGCCTCCAGAAATGACAGCTAATTCTGTATTTTTATTATATTTTCTAGGTTTATTCTGATTTTTCTGCGTTTTCTGCGCAAAAAGGTGCGTCTTTTGGTCTGAATAATACGGCAATTTTCTTCTAAAATAAAGCTACCACCAAAGTCCGAATTTGTTTTAATTTGACGGTAGATGAAGCTTCATTAACCGGTATTTTTACATTTTGACGGCAACTGAATCCTCATTTACTAGTCTTTTAAAATTTTTCTTATTTTTAAGGGCTTCCATATAATATATAAATATCCACATCTCCATAATGAAAAGAAAATATTGAACTAACCCATGCATAACAACTCCTTACACAATTTAAACAAAGCTGTCCGGAAAAATCATCCTTAATACATATAGAAAAACTGGAAAATCTCGAACCGCACACCAAAAACAGTGATACCATCCCTGAAGGAGAGTGGACCAGAGTATTTATTGTGAAATTTTTAGGAGTTATAGCTGAATATTTGTGTGAGTTATTGTATTTTAGTTTGTTTTCAGAATTTTTCCTGGAGCGAATTGTCTGACGAATTTCTAAGGACGTAGATTTTTTTTTGAAATATATTGTTTGCCAAAACAAAATAAGGGATAGGAAAGTATTGTAATGAAGGCAACTATATCAGGTTAAAAAAAAAATTGTGTGAATTTTCAAACATTTCAGGATTTTGTAGGTATTTAGTCAATGAATGATGATTATTAGAAGGCCAAACGATGAATGCCTGTCACTACATAACACAATTACAAGTGTTGGTTTTAAATCATTTAAATCAATAGGCACGACAAGAAGGTTGCAGTTAGATTTTTTCTACCGTGTATCATATATCTCTAATAATACCATAATATATATTTAAACGCATTTTTTGTTCCTTTTTTTTATAATTGCAAAAATATCATTCAAATCCAGATACTGCGGGTGATCTTTTGTCACGCAAGAGCATAACGCCTACAGAGACATTGTTTATATTGCGACTATATGAAAAACTGACAGATTCTCTACTAGAAATGGAATCCCAGCAACCGGCCAGTTATTTACTTATTTTCCTAGTCAATATTTGCAAAATAAATTTACGTACCTCTTCTCTACCCATAACAAAATGTATCCATGTATATACAAATATATTTTTTTAATTTTAGCTAATATATTAAAAATCTTAATACTTGGCAAAATTTAGTCAAAATGAAATGTATTTCAAAAATAAATTACTGTTCCTTAATCTGCACTTAAAGAGCTTCCATTTAATATCCCCACAATAAAATTTAAATTATTATTATTATTTTTTCAATACTACAAAAACTGTAATATTTTCCAAAAACGAAATCGGATAAAAAATTCCTCTCGTACGTTTCTGTTTCATAGCTATATACATTGTTTAGAATTTTTTCAGATTTTTAATTTAACCCCTTAGGGTTAAAAGGTACGGGGCATTGATTTTTTAGTACGTTTTTGGAAAAAAATTTATTAAAATAAAAAAAATAATAATAAATAAAAACTACTTCCCGTTCCCTTATCTACGTCTTAAGAGCTTGCTTTTGATACCACAAAATAAATTTTTAAAAAATATGATACAAAAAAATTAGTGGATTGTTGCTTAGTTTCCGGTTCATATTAATAAATCCAAGTTTCGTAACCTGTAATGATGTTGTATAAGGATTTTGCAGTGCCTAGGTTGAATTTTTTTAGCATTCCCTTACACCAATCAACATGGGCTTTTTTTTGAGCTTCTATCAAATTATGCGGAATCCAGCGGGAATAGATCTTTTTCACAGCTAAATTTTCATACAAAATCGAATGTATTGCAGTCTGCGATATGCCAAAGGATGCCTCTATCTCAAGGTAAGTCACATGCTAATCTTCTTCAATCATTTTGCGCACAGCATCAATGTTTTTACTTGCCCGACCTTAATATATAAGGGGCAAGTATTGTAATCGCGAAAATTTTCGATGTCGAAATTTTGACTAATGACGTTTCAAGGTCCAGGGAATCCAAAAAACCTATTTTTGCCGTCCATATGTGTGTGTGTCTGTGTGTGTGTGTGTATGTGTGTCCGTGTGTGTATATACACGATAACTCAAGAACGGTTTAACTTAGAGTTCGTTCTGGTTCTTAAAAATTCTCCAAATAATTGGCAAAAACCCTATTGTTTTTTATAAAAATCCGAAACCGAAAACGGAAGTTATTAAACTTTAAAAATTTTAAAAATTCGTTACTAGTAAACCAAGCCTTGGACAAAAATTTGTATAAACTATAATTTGATGTATTTTTGAAGATTTACCTAAGAAAAAATTAAATTTTAATTTTTTTTTATTATTATTTTTTTATGGGAGGGCAAGTCTAGCGGAGGTCTTTCTTCGCCACTGGTTTTAAATCACAACCGATTTTGGTCGACCTTCACGAAATTCATCACTGACAGACGCACGACCGCGACGAAATTTTGCAAACCATTTGTAAATAGTCTTTTCTGATGGTGCTTCATTACCAAAAGTATAACGAAGCGAATCTATGCATTGTTGTTGAGTTAGGGCTTTAGTAAAATCGTAAAAAATCATCCAACGAAAACCTTCACGAGTAATATCCATTTTTTCACAAACTTGTTTTTTAACGCTTACTTTCAACAAACTACTCGGTCAATTTATAAGCTGCCACTGATTTCACAATAACATATGTCAATTTTTACTAATATAGTAATGAAAATTTCAATAATGCCATCTAGTGGTCGTTTGTAAAAACATAAAAGGTAACTCTCATATTAACTAAGACATAGCTTCTAAGAAAATATGGGTGGTGTGTTTTAGTAAGCAGTGCGATATTGTCAACCTTCCCCTTTGGTCTACTATCAAAGTCCGAGTGTGTTTTATTTTGACTGTAACCGAAGCCTCAATCATCGATCAAATAATTCATACTTAAGCATGTCCATTGGCTGTGTCTTTCTGTCCCAAATTCCCATTTGGAGGTGATGCTGTGTTCCGTCCTGAGGGAGAGAAATCCCTGTTAAAAACCCGAGGGAGAAGCTCTTCCGCTCCCTGCTTGCCCACACGCTCGCTGGTCCGTGAAATTACATCGTAACAACTCACACACACACACACACACGCAAACACGCGAGTAGCGCTTCTTTCTATACTTGTCTTTGTCGGATGGACGGTGAAAAATTTCTAATACCGTTTGAAAAAGACTATTGCATGGTTCCATAAACAAATGCTAAATTTTAGCATAAGTGTTAACTTTTAACACTCTCTTAAAATACTGGTTTTTGTTTCATAAAGCTATGCTAAATTTAACAGAGAGCTAAATCAGAGCTAATTCAGAGCTATTTTAACAGAGGTCTGAACGTATGTTTTTTTTTTTTTTTTA
The DNA here is from genome assembly GCA_963971575.1 of Liopterus haemorrhoidalis. Taxonomy (NCBI): domain Eukaryota; kingdom Metazoa; phylum Arthropoda; class Insecta; order Coleoptera; family Dytiscidae; genus Liopterus; species Liopterus haemorrhoidalis. The sequence continues at coordinate 5,697,399 of OZ020626.1, read as the reverse complement.
ATGGCCTTTGCTGCTGTGGCAATTAGCCCGGACAATTATTATTTGAGAAAATTTCCATGCCTGAACGGGATTCGAACCCGAGACCTTTGCAACGTAGAGCACATGTGTTACCACTACGCTACGCCGGTTGGCAGAACGTATGTTAAATGTGTAATATTGCACTGTTACCATAGTTTTACAACAGAACATTAATAAACAAACAGTAATTTAATAAACAATACTGCTGTAAGTACTATATTTAATATGGCGCCTTTTTCATTTGCTTGTTGACTACCGTTAAATTTATTATTTTGTTCGAATTTTATAGCGGTTTTTGTCATTCGATTCTTTTTAGGGTTTTGTAGGTATGACCAAAAAACCCTTATACCGTAATTTTGTCGTCTGTCTGTCTGTCTGTCTGTCTGTTCGGTAAAAATTGTAGCCAAACGGCTAAACCTAGAGAGTTGAAATTTGGCATGCTTATACAACTATTTGAACCGCACATAGGAAAAAACCTAAAACATCTAAAAAACATATCGCCCTAAAAATATAAACAAATATGTGCTCACGAAAAAAAAAATATTTTTTTATAATTCTGAGTAGGGTATCAAATGAAAGCCCTTGGTACGTGGATTAACGATCAAATTTTTATTTTTGCAAAATAAATTATTTTGAAGCGATTTTTGCCAAAATTGTGCAAAAAATTTTTTGTCCCACACCCTGTAGCCCAGATGGTTTAAACTAAAAATCTGAACAAATTCTAAGTAATGTACATTGGTGTGAACCGGAATAGTACAACAGGAATTTTTGATCAGATTATGTTTTTGGAAAAAAACGCATTTTTTGTGATTTTTGGCTAATAATGTACACAAGTTATAGCTTTGTATCACGCTACACTGGAACGTGTATGCTGGTGTAGTGGTTTTTGACGCTGGTATTTCACCCAAGTAACTCGATCCGAAAGGGATCGAACCCTGCGAGAAGAGACAATATTATTTTTTGTTTTTTTTTAAATTTTTATATTGTTTAAATTATTTTTTCAAAATTCTAGTTATATTTTGGCAAATGTTGCATTTAATTTTTAAAAGCGTAAATTTAATAACCAGTGGAAATTGTTTATATTATAATTTAATTCTGTTTCAATGTACACGAAATCAGAGGGGCGGAACTTATAACAACCAATGGAAGCCATAGGCGCAATTTTTAAAATTCTTAATGAACCTTGCTATATAAGAAAAAATACTGCACATATTCAGTAACCTAAATAATGGTATTAGGCGTTCGAATTAAAATTAACAAAAAAAAATATTTTAATATAAAATTTGTTTTCGCATCCAAAATAATCATCATTCACTTACTAAATACCTGCAAAACCCTGAAATGTGTGAAAATTCACACTTCACATCAATTTTTTACCTCGGCGATGAGCTTATGAAAATATCCTTTGGAGAGAATGCTTTCGTCCTGAGCAACAGTTCCTTCTACTTTTCGTCAAAATACAAAACGCTAGATCTTCAAACAACATAATTACTTATGCAGGGGTGTGTAAGCCGCATGTTTTGACGTACGCAGGGGTGTACACAAGCACGTGCTGTGAAACATAGGGGCATAGTGTCACCCTTAGCTTGGGTATAAATCTCGGATCAGTTGGGGGATCTGGGTTCAGATCAGTTACAAAATATGGATTAGGGAATTTAAGATTTCGTATGAGTAATGTTGTTTTGTTACAGAATATAAGACGGACAGAACAAAAAATTATCGGTGAGTGTGGCTTTGGTTGCCGTCAAAATACAACACAGCCGGACTTTTGAATAATATCTAAGAGTAGGAACCAATTTTGTTACAGAATACAAGACGGGTACTGCAAAAAATTATCGGTGAGTGTGGCTTTGGTTGCCGTCAAAATACAACACAGCCGGACTTTTGAATAATATCTAAGAGTAGGAACCAGTGTTGTAATAGATACATTTTAAAAGTTATCTAAATACAGATACAGATACAAAATTATAAAAAATATTGTCACAATTATGGTATAATTGTGTTCTAATGTCCCAATTCCTTAAGCCGTGTATGTCAAGATTACTAACGTATGGTTTTGGGAATTAAAGAATGTGCAGAGTGTTGCGTGTTTGTCAACATAAGTTTTGAACTACATTCTGTGTTGATAAACATTATTCAATTGTGATGACTATGGTCTTTAATTGCTGCTTACAATTACACAAATGAATAATGTTTCCAAAACAATTGAGGTAGGACCTGACGTCATAGTATCCTGGTTAACTGTTATAAAATGGTCTTAGGGAATAGAGTCGTGGTTAGTCATTCTTGGTAGTCAAGCAGTAGTCATTCTTGTGACCAGTCATCAGTCCGTATCACGCTACCCAATGACCAGCCCAGCTGTGGAAGTCACCAAGACGAGATGTGAGTGCCGTCTACAGGGCTTCTCCACGTGTTCGCTTCGTGCGGGGTGGTTCGACCGATCCTGGAGAAGCCGGGGCAAGAACGAGACTTGCATCAGCTTCTAACGGACAACACCAGCAGCCATTTTGACAACAATTGTATTCTGATGTAAATTAATATTACACTAATAAAAGCAGATAAATTAGAAGACATTTTCCCGAATGTGAAAGTTCCTACAAGGATATTCATTTGCTTAATGGTCACCAATTGTAGTGGAGAGCGCTCATTTTCACGGCTAAAAAGAATAAAAAATTAATCACGAACGACTATGTTACAAGAACGACTTACTATAGTCGAATTGCTGATAGGTGACTGTTACATGTATGTATCAAGTAGTGCATTGATATAATAATCTAGTTACCATTTTTCAGCGATTTTAAAAATGTTTTTTGTTATTTGTCTTAGCTGTCAGTGTCTGTTAATAATATTAATTAATAGATCTTGCGGCCAATTATTAAATTTACAAACTTTAATTTTAAATCTGCTGGAATATTTTAAATCCGAAAAAGAGAACAATGGACCACTTATTTCTCTATCTTGTGTCCGTCAAAGAAGAGCAGCTGCCCTAAAGATTTCGGAATCAACAATTCGTAGAATTATAAAATGTAATAAATCTGAACTTCTCACTAACAAAATCACGAGAAAACGAAGGAAATTAAAATCTGAACCAGTTTATTTTATTGATACATTGGTACAAACGTATAGTCATGAAGTACTAAGATTACCTCCTTATCACTGCCAGTTTAACCCCATTGAACTAATTTGGGGTATAACAAAAAATTATTATGATATACATATTGGTCAAAACGGATATAGTGATAACGAAGTTTTGAAAATGTGGCAAGTAGCCTGTGATCAAATTAGTTGTGAAACTTGGGCAAAATCTGTTAAAAAAATCGAAAATTTAATAAAGGAATGGTGGGAAAGGGAAAGGATTGTTGATGATATTAATCCAATAATAATAAATACAAGAAATGACAGCGATAGTTCAGATGACGACGATATCTTGCATTACAGTGACTAATTTTTTTTAAATAAAGTAAACATTTAAATACAACTTGTAGCAATATATCATATGAATAAATATATTTTTGCTTAATATTTTATTACTTTGTACTTAGGGGAAACAACAAATTGTAATCCAAAATTTACGTATGAGTATAAGTTTTTCCTTATTTATAATTATTACCTTAAAATTAATAATTTTGTTTGTTTGAGTACTGCTGTAAATTTATTTTCATGCTCAAATTAGTAAAGATATCTACGAATCATGCCGTTTCTTTCTAATGCTTTGTTTTTTATTACAATAATTGGGAAGGTTAGTTGTCAACTTGCGTCACTATACGTTATTATGGGTATGCAAATAATTATAATGATATAGACAGAGAAAGCATATAGTATTGTATATCGATACTTGTAGCAACGAACAGTCACCTATCAGCAATCCGACTATAATTTGTCAA